>OY982562.1:17917513-19218829 GCA_963859945.1 Euplagia quadripunctaria | reverse complement strand
GTCGTTTTTAGAATATAGATTATCAAATAACATTTATAATGTTTAGATTATCGTGCAATATAATTATACGTAATCCAATTTACGCAAGTTGGTGTTGAGCATTATATGTTTAAAAGTTTACACAAAATTGATGCATATTATTTTTCAAAAAACGTGCAAATCTGACAGTTCTCTATTGAAGTGCCGCTGTTTCAAACGTAACGGCTTTCAAGTATGTCTACGAAATGCTACCTTATAAGGAACAGTGTAAGGGTGTATTTAGTATAATTATAATTTAAGATTCATATTTAATCCATTCTCTGTGATGAATTGGCGTAGAGTTCAGTAAGTCTGTAAAATAAGATTATTGTTTTAGCGCGTGATCCAAATCGCGTGTCACCAACACATTTCGAACAAAATACAATTGATGGCTTTTCTAACTACTTATTCTCAGTTCTGTGGTTTGAAGAGTTGGAATTTTATAATGCACTTCTTTCTTACTTCTTTCGGGTACTTCGTTGTTACACACCACGAGTTATTCGCACCACGCTGTGAATCGCACAAGGAGCCATTTCGAATAAGCTCTTTGCCAGCAATGTATGAATCGGCCAATATATTCTTGAATTTCGTCAATTCGCACCATGGTATGAATTACCGAAGGACTCTTCTTGATTTAGTTGATACGCATCAACGATATTTCTAACCGACGAAAAAGAGGAGGAGGTTCTCAAGTCAACCCGTAATTTTTTTTTAATGCAAGTTTGACCACGCATAACTTTTTACAAGTTAGTTCGATTATTATATTTCTTTTTTATTGGATAAAACATACTTCGTTGTAAGTTGGTCCCATGTAAATAAATAAAGTTACCGGTAAGGGTACAAAAATAGGGGATGAATAATTGTTAACCCATTGACTTTTCACATATGAACCGATTTTGTTGAAACTTAGCACACATTTATGTAGTTCTAATGACCTGTAGTAGTTGATCTGATGATGGATGCGGAAGCCAGTCCGCCACCATCATCATATCAACTACTACAGGTCATTATATACCGCCACGAAGACCGTCCAGTTCCAAGACCAGCAGACGAATTCTATAAACCTGCAGTGTGGATTCAGGCAGGGGGATATTATATCCCCTAAACTATTCACCAATGCCCTCGAGGACGACCTCGACCCTAAAAAAAAATTACGGGTTGACTTGAGAACCTCCTCCTCTTTTTCGTCGGTTAGAAATATCGTTGATGCGTATCAACTAAATCAAGAAGAGTCCTTCGGTAATTCATACCATGGTGCGAATTGACGAAATTCAAGAATATATTGGCCGATTCATACATTGCTGGCAAAGAGCTTATTCGAAATGGCTCCTTGTGCGATTGAGGTGATGAAGACGACTTCAAGACAATGGATTGGACTGGTCGGGGAATCAATATAAACAGTGCGTACATGACATCGTGTTATTAGCAGAGTCGCTGAAGCTGGACGAGATGCTGTACAACCTGAATGGAGCTTGGTCTTGGTATGAACTTGGACAAAACCAAGGTTACATTCAATGAACATGTCATACCCAGTCCGATTGACGTCGAAGGTTTGCCGCTTGAAGTTGTTCAAGAATATGTCTATCATGATCACGGTCGGACGTTCCACCGTTCCACCCGTGACCAACTTCGGTGAAATTCGATTGAATGGTGGATATACGGTATTGTATTGTAGCTGATATTACACCTCTATCTGTATAGATAACCGCGTTATGGTACCATAATAACGGTTTAAGAAATTCTGGCAAAAAAAAATTATATTCCCTTTATTTTTAGGGTTCCGTACCTCGAAAGGAAAAACGGAACCCTTATAGGATCACTTTGTTGTCTGTCCGTCAATCTGTCTGTCTGTCAAGACCGTTTTCCTCAAGAACGCGTGGAGGTATCAAGCTGGAATTTATATCAAATACTCAAGTTTACTGTCCCTTGGAGCTGTGAAAAAATAAAACTTCTAAGCCAACGCAATCAAAAGATACTGCCGTTTATGCCGTAAATTTCCGCAAATTTTCGACACTCTCAAGGGAATCAAAACCTACAGGGTGCTTCCCGTGAACTCAGAATCTTGAAATTTGGTACAAAGCAACGTCTTATAGCACAGATAAAAGAAAAATTGCGAAAACCGTAAATTTTTAGTTACATCATATAATAAAAATATTTTATGGAACCCTCGGTGCGCGAGTCCGACTCGCACTTGACCGGTTTTTTTTTTTAGTACGTTGGTACAACTTCTCCTATATATTTATATGGGATTACAAAGTTATTTATGCAGTTGGTGTTTCTAGAAAACTGGACCGAAATTACAAAATATTTTAGTTTTTCCTTGATTTATACACTAAACACTAATTGTATTCTAAATTTGAAGCTGCTATGTCTGCTAGAAGTGCCTTAGAGTTTTGATGATTCGTCAATCAGTCAGTGAGTGACAAAATTAAGAAACTTTGACTAGTTATAATTCTTTAACTACTGGTTCAAATTCGATGAAATTTGAAATATATCGTGTTTATACAATATATAAATAATAACACAAAAAGCAGGGAAAATTTATAACCGCTGACGAAGTTGCACGGGCAGCTTTATAGATAAATTACACTCGAACAAATGATCATGCTCATCACACAATTATTTGAGACCAACAGGCCAGTGAATACAGTTGGTATGAAATTAAAAGATACAGTGATCGATCTCCTTTTCCTATCTATCAGCCTTCCCCGAACGGATTATAAGATCTGGTAAAGATATTGCCCCATAATGATGTTTTAACACAGATGTAGGGATAAAATTGAGGTTTTGTTAGATTTGTTTTAATCATAGGAGTCTACAAATAAAAAGGCGGTTCCAAATATATGCTATCATAACCTCGAAATGTCGAAACGACGACAAACGACATTTTTTATACATCGTATGAATAATCGGTCCTTACCTACTGAAAATATGTAAACCATGTTCTTGTTGTTTCCTGTTAGGACGTACTTATTTTTTTTTTGTAGTTAAGTAACTATTTGTTATTTTTGTTTAGATCTAAATACCGTTAATTCACATATACATAATATTATTCCATGACCGGTGTACATAATTATGTTTTAGTGTACTTTTTTACTCCGACATTCATGTCGTCATGGAAAATTGTATCATATTTAATATAGTTCCAAAAAGGTATCGTACACCGTATATTACGTAAAACACTAAAAATTTTAGGAAAATTCGTAATTTTTAAGATAGAAATCTTATTTTGAAACTGGCAAATTGAACTTGAAAATTAACCGAGAAAGCTAATATTTTGTAAGAGAGAGGGCTGACATAAATTAAACTATAGATATTTAATACCAAGGATGTTGCTGGAATGTTTAGATTTTTCTGAAAATGTCTGCATAAAAAATATTAAAAACAAAATCATTGAAATTGAAATGAAAATACATTAAATATTTTTAGACATGTACCAGGAAAAGCATTTACCGAAAAAAAGAGGTATATCAACTATTTATCAACACATAACGCTCCTAAAAATTGACCACACCTGACCTATGGCTAACAGTTGGCCACAACACAGTAGGTACACAGCTATTCTTTGTTAGGCATTAGCCGTTTACGATCAACTTGGCACCTTTCATGCTTTGGTAACCTCTTACAAACGAATGAAAACTATAAAAAAAGAACACACTGAATCCGAAATTCCAAGGTGATGTATAAATTAAATAACAAAGTGATGTAATGAATTAATGTTTCAACTTCTTTTCTTGTTTCATTAAAATACGAGAAAACCTACCTGTGAAATAAATTACGTGATATCGTGAATCCCGAAGTGTCAAAAACAGAACAGTGAATAACACCGCTAGAATTAAAATTATTACACTAGCGGCCATATTCCAAATAGTTGTAAATTATTGTTCACACTCAGCCTCGAACTTGGCTACAATTATGGTTCTACTGGATATTTCAATGTATAAAGCTAAAATGTTGAAACACAGGTTAAGTGTTGTGTTTTCTTCTGTGTATTTAAAATGCACTGCGATAGAAAGAGAAGGAAGAATATTTGAGAGATATGCGACGCTTAAGACCAGAAATATAAGGTAAACGACTCATCAACGCACAACGTTATAATTTTCCTCTTCAATTATAATAATTTATAGATTCTGTTTACAAAAATATATATGATTTGTAAAAGGGTTTTTATGATTTCATGAGAAACGGATTTCAATGTTTCTTTTTTTTTATTCAGAAACCAGGCATCAACGAGAGCTGGTACTAACTTTTAACTCAAACATGCGTAGATATGGTTTATGAATGTATAGGTTTTGCAATATTATCCCTCATCCAAATATGTATTACAATAAAGACATCTTTACTGTTTCTTAAAAACTTGTCCCTACTAAAATAAAGATAAGTAATACATATATTGCATAATAATCATTCGATAATATTATTCGATATATATAAACGAATTCAGGGGCCCCTTGACCGAGAGACATCTTATTGGCGGGTAACAGTTTTTCTCTTCACATGCTAATTTGATACATAAACTTTTTTAGTTGCCACACAAGCAACCGGCCCGTGTCACTGTAAGCGGTTACATGTGCCTATTAACTCCGCAACTATTATGGTGTAAATAACCCCACAATAGTTGCGTGTTCGGTCAACATTATCATTTAATTATGCTAGTTAGCCGTCGTCTTCTGTAAGATGCAGGTGCTCTCTTCGTCAGACGGCTCCAATTTCAGCATAAATTTCAATGCGCTCCTTCAAAATTAGCTTTAAAATCATCGTTATGAGAGTGAACAAACCGAGTAATAAATAAAAATAAAGAATTTTTTTTTTTAAAAACAAGCTTTTATTACTTGTTAATAAAAGTTTCTTTTAAAAAAAAATCTTAGTTTTTATTTTTAACTTTTTAGTATTTATGATTCGGCATTTACTATGAATCAAACGAGTCCAAACTCGATAGGGTTGCGTCGTTTTATTACAGAGTTCCTATGGTCACCTTCAGTCAGCTTTACGTCATCATAATATTGCATTGTCACGCGATATACATGTGCGTGCAAAATATCAGGTCAATCGGAAACCGGGAAGTGCGTCAAATGTAACTTGCAAGATTTGATTACAGACAAACAACGGGACAAGTTAATCTAAATAAAAGTTTGTAAGAAGAAAGTTGTGAAGTGAAAGTTCGCCTACAAATAACACATTTCTTTGATGTATATTCTTTTGTTAATTAATAAAATTATTTATTAAAAAATCTTGGAAATCTCAATTAAACGTGAAATATTATTATGTTTGTTATTGATCAATAAAACTGTCATACACATTCCCATCGTTCTTCATAATTGTTAAAATAACTATCTAGAACATGATTTCCAGTTTATTAAATGTATACGACTTAACACACGTGTATTTCGGGAATGCCAGCTTGGGACCCGACGGAGGCCCTCTACCAAGGAGTTAAGCGACTTTCCGCGTCATCAGGCACCACCTTCTTATTTTATATCTCTAGCGCACATTGCAATAATATATTATGTTCTAATCGTGGCAATAAGGGTTCAGTGTGCAAATGACTCAGTCTGGGAAGAGCCTGGGAGGTTACAAGTTGAGTTTAACGATATTTTTTTTTTTCTTCAAAAAGAACCGGAGGGAACAAAAACACCTTGCTTGATTGTGTAAGAAATCGAAACACATTATTTAAAACTTAATCCATAATTTGTGAGTGTAGATTGCTATACGTCAATACTTCATATCATGGTCAGGTGTATGGGTATACACATACATACATATGGATAGCAAAATAGACAGTCGTGTACTAGCGTTGTGACCGTGCTACTAACTCATTGTCAAGAAGATCGCGTATTTTCTTCTTAAAGATAAAACGGTTAGTAGAGATCCTGATTTCAACAGAAGAATATTGAAGGAAGGATTTAATATAGAAGGAAGAGTTGACGAAGTCGGAGGTGTGAGGGAGAGACATAAGAGAAGCAGATTACTTGTTGAACGAACATTTTGGTCATGAGTGGATTGAACCTTAAAACACCTTACCGAATAAAATGCCGCTGGACCGGTCTCTCGAGAAAATTAAAAGTAAATGCGGATGGTTTACTGCTTTTAATCTTATGTTATAGGTACCTCTAAAACAGTAAGTTTAACACTTTGACTGCTAACAACTATAACTCTTCACAATACTACAACTTTTACGTTATTTAAGTAGAGCGGTCTATTTATCTCTTGCGTTGTAACTAATCTTTTTAAGGTATAATAATCTAAACTGTGTTAAGTATGTAATGTTATCCTTAAACATGAGTATGATAAAGTACTGAGTTATTTTCTTAACACAGCATCGCTTTATACCATCGGTAAATAATATCTGAATAATACGACAGTAGCCCGATAGGCAATATGTTCCTTAAATATAAAATCATTTTACTTTATAGTATAGAACACATAACAGTAAAGGGTTATAGAAACTTAAAATAAAAATAAAATCTTCAAATAGCAAAACGCCTTGTGACTGCAGACACAGACTTTTGTATCGTAAGTGTGTTTCGACTTCCACATACAGCAGAAATATATCAGATCCTGTATCGCGCTATGAAAGTTCTCGTACTGATAAGTATATATACAACTTCCCATCATCAACCGTTGGACCGCGGCCCGTCAGGCATAATTACCTCGCTTGGTCGGAGGATGTGTCGGCCCTTTGTGTTGGAGGGACATGTACCCGTTCCTTCACAATTGTGCTTAATACACTGTAACCTTTCTTTAAGTTTTATGACGATTTCTGATGGTTACATATGTACATACATATACACTCTGTAAGAAATTACTTCTTGCTTTAAGTTTTTCATTAAAATAAAAGTCGTTCACATTTTCATAGTAGCTATTGTTTCTTGAACAAAAGTACGTGTAATATCACGTTGCAGGCTTCATTTCATCTAGGCATTGTTTTCGTCGGAACTTATGAAATATTCGACTTCATTCATAAATGTTCGCATTGCATGCTACCTGAAACTTTCTATTGAAACCGTGTACAGTCAACATCAAAAGTATTTAATAATCATATAGCATGGTGCCGTCTTTTGCAATTGAATACTTAAAAAATATATAAATTTTATCATTTTATCAGATTTCAATTGATGGCATACCTGTCAAATAAAAAAAGAAGTAAGAAACTGTACATAGCAAATAAGAAAATATAATAGTGTGCGCTGTGGTCAAAATGTATGTGGAAATGAGCGTCCATTTGAAAAAAAAAATCGAGTTTCTTTTCTAGTTCTTATCTATCAAGACTAAACATTATTTTTAATTTGGTTTTTAAGATATTTAACGAATTCTCAAATATACATTACATATTAAACATAAACCCTTTAGTTGATTAATAAACTCGATTGTATATACGGAGCGAGAACATACTTTCAGGTTTCCTACCATTCGTATCCGCGATTGTCAATAGTATTTATCACAACAGGGACGGGCTGGAAGCCTTTATGTATTGAATAATATTTTCCATACCATTTCCATATATGTATGTTCGACCCTTTCAATTGCTGATTGTACCTACAATTACCAAGAAATGGCTTGAAATAAAATGTAATGTTGCATTATATACGTTATTTGTGTATGATGATACAACAGGGAATATCCGCTTAAAATACTCTCAACGAATCGTGCGGTGCATTCTGAATTCTAAAGTAACTAACTACCTTTGCTACTAGTGTATGTTACAAATAAAACTTCTTAATATCAGTGACATTACAAAAAATATGAAAAATATGTTTGTAAGTACGTTAAAGGAACGATTTTCACAAACCAAATTTATAGATACTGCGATTGTCGCATACAAATGACTTCTCTTGATTGTCGTTTATTTATTTAATAACTTCAAGCACGTTTGTGCACTTAATGTCCAGGACTTTCTCTACCAATCAAATGACAGTTCAATCGTCATTATTACATCAGTACAGCTAATTGCATAAAATGTTTAAATGTTTGATTACATTGTAGTTTTTGGCCGTATGCAGTATGTTTTTTTTTTTGGAAAATGTCTTTTCTTTTCATGTATACGGGATAAAAACGCTTGGAATTAAATTGTTTTGGATTCACAGCCTATTTCAAATAAGTCCTCGCATGGGACCATCTATGGGATCTAGCCTTGTTGTAGGAGGTGTTCGCATCAGTCCTTGATGAGATATCTGGGACTCGTACTTGACAGCCGATGGGACTTCGGACCTCACTTTGTCTGGCCTGGCCCCTTGGCTTGGCTTATGAGGACGGCAGCCGCGCTTTCACGGTTACTACTCAACTTGGGGAGCCCGAAGCCTCCTGTAGGAGACTACACGTGGGGTTCGTGCGGTCCATGGCCCTATATGGGGCCCCAATTTGGGCGGAAATCCTGATGCCGCGAGAATACCGCACTCCACACTTTGGTGGAGTGCACTGTGTGGATGCAGCAGCATGCCGACCTCGCGACGGCTATCGGTGTGGGTAACGTCTCGCTGGAGATCATGATCATGTCGATGATCCAGAGCAAGAGTGTGTGGGCTTCCGCCGCCTCGTTTTGTGAGGTAGTGATGCATGCCAAAGAAGCGGCGCATTCCCGCAGAAGATGCACCAGGCGCCGGATGGTTATTTGACAAAGGAACCTTTTGTTGCGAAGACTCTGTGTGTGTGTTGATCTATAGTTTTTAATAATATTTTTTTTTGGAAATGATGATTTCGAATAAATGTCTATGAAATAAAAATATTTTATTTAAAAAAAAAGGATTTAAGAAAATCTGTTCAGTCGTTCCAAGATCATCAGCTTTTTCCAAAGAGATTTTCGTGTCAGGAGTATTTTAAATTTTAATTTATACTTGTTTAATATTTAATATGTTCGTCTTAACTCCATAAATTTCAGCTGTAGCATATTTGTTAATTTATCGGGAACCTTTTTAATTTTTTTTACGGTTATTGCTTATCCAAGAATCTGTTTACCCATTCCCAGTGAGACGTTTACAAATGAACAGTGTTTCATTTTTATTTATTTAATGTAACAAAACGCAAAGTTCCTATATTTATAATTTATTTAAATTAACGAAATGTAAATGTTTTAAATAACCGCTGTGGAACTCCACATATACTTTTTAAAAGTAGTCGTTTGTCTGCAAATAAAGGATGCTGGTAATGTACCATTTACCATCACTAATAATAGTAGTAGTAGTAATAGTTTAATAATATATAAGATAAATAACTGCACGTTTTATTTAGTCAATTAAAGCACCAATTGCCTAAGATTCTGGCTCTAATCAATCTAGAAACAATGTGCCATCTTTTACAGTTAATATTATAATCTACAACGCTTTATAAAGTCTAAAGTAATAAATGAATTAACTAGATAAATAATATATTTTTCCTGCGACCTTTGTCAGTATTTATTGGAAGTTGCTTTTAGTAATTACTGCCAACTACTTTTCGCATCTACTAACTTTTCTGTCGACGGGCGTATTAATTGGCATGATCGAACGGCAGCCATGTCTTCTGTGTGAATAATAATAATTGGTTCTTAGTAATACAGTAAAAAAATATCTGCAGCTATGTAGATGATGTAAGATCTATTTACTGATGTTCTCTGTATACTCATGATAGGGAAATCAGTGTGAAATTCACTTAGTATTTGTTTGAAACATTTTAAATGTACTTTTTTACCCAGCGCAAAAAACTAGCGTTATGGGTTTGTCCTGTATGTACATATGAATGTCTGTCCCTATGCTCCCTAGTAACTACTAATACGTCGTTAGATTCGTCTTTATTGCACGAGTGTCACTGGGTATATTAGAATTATGAATAATGAAAAAAAGGATATTTTAATTGTTTTTTTCTCACAAACCTTCAAAATGAAGGGGTTTAAAAGGTAATTACACACATATATATATATATATATATATATATAATATTTTAACACAGTCGGATATTTGCTACACTTACACCCGTATTCACAAACAATACTTTGGGTAGCGAGGAAGCAACGCTAAGCTAAATAAGGAATTTCTCACAGCGTTCGTTGTGGCCAGCCTAGTCATTCACAAACAAAACTCAAGTTACCCTTTGCTAAGCGAACGCTCTGCATCGAATACTGATCCGTGATTGGTCCATTTTCGTTGCTAAGGTCTCTGCGTTATTTGATTGACAGATGTGTGTATGGCATAAAATACAATAAATAGTATGAGAGCCCATGACCAAAATTTTTACCTCATCGATTTACGGTCAAAACAGTATAAAGTCGATAGCTTTGATTATTCTGATTCTAAAATACCTAATATCAGAATTTTTTCATAAAACATCCAACCTGACCGCGTTTTTAAATATGTTTAAATACTTTTAACGATCTGTTTAATTGCATCTGTCTGATGGACATGGTCTTGGTCGTAGGCTCTCGTACTATAATCGTGTGGTGAATAGTGGTGATTTCTGTGTGCCAAAGAAAAATCGGTGTAGTTTGAACATTCTATAAGGATGCAGAGTGATTAAATATTTATAGAAAGAGGGAAGAATATATTAGAATATTGAAAAGGACTTCATCGATTACAAAAATAACATCTCAAGGTCACAAGTATTTGACAAAAAGTCGGCATTAGAAAGCTTCTTTTATTTATTTTAGATTTTAATTTTTAAACGGTGCGAGTACAAAAAGTACAGTATTCTTCCTCACTGTAATTGTAAAGAGTATGAAAATCTCGAATTATCTACTGTTCCTGTAATTATTGTCCACTGTTCAATCAAAAGTATGAAATAAAACAGCAATGTTCATCAACTGTCACTCCCACCGACGCTATGCTTTACGTAAAATAGCCGTCGAGCTACTTTACCTAGTTCAGGGTTCCTTTTAATGAACGCTTAGCGTTGTCAATCGCTCAAGTATTGTTTAAGAATTGAAATTGCCGACTCTATGTGTCTGCGCTCACTGTGAGACCTTTGCTTCGTGTACATATACCCAATTCAATCACCTACTAAAGTTATACAATCAAACATTCATTTTCAAATAACGTTTGTGCCTTTGATATTAATCAAAGGTTTGTGTCGAACACACATTCTAATACACTATTATAAGTGACGAAATTCTCAATTTGTCGGAATCCGTCAGGATCTATGAGCAAATCATGAAAATTTCTAATTCAACTAATACTTGCCCCGTTCTCAATGATCTTTGTTTCATATAATTAAATAATGTACTTTACTAATTCTCTTTGAAACGCAAATATTTCACAACATATAATCATTTAATTAATACTATAAAACACGTGCACAAAAAAGTTGCCAAATCATGTACCGTATGTCACTTGTACGCTTATTATCTATCGCGCATACCACGTTCACGTGAGCGATACTTCTTATTTCTCTTTAATTTTAGAGTCAGCTACATCTGATTTATGAGATATTGCAATTTTAATTGAAAATAATGTACGAAATCCTCAACCACGGTAAAATTATCTATCCAGTATTGTGACTCGGCGCTATCCTTGAAATAATTACCTACAGCCGCTCGGTACATAAACACGTGAAAGGGCTACACCCCAATACAGTATTTTAATTTCATCTACCTACTTGAGTTTCTACTTTCTTTCTAGTTTTGTGATTGTAAATATTATAATAAGTGTATTTTATATTTAAAAAATTGAAATTTGTTGTGAATGAAATAAGAAGTGTTCAATAACAATACATGTTGTGTTTTTTGATTAGTAGTTGATTAGTAGATTTAATAAAAAAAAAACCCTTATTTTAAGACAGAAAAATATTTGCGCCTCGACTGAGATGTACGAAAAGCTTTATTGTTAAATTTAATAGTATAAAACAATTCATTTCCATATTAAGTAAGTACTTGTACTTATTTCAATCAAATACACAAATCGCAAGCTTACTGCTTACAAAAGCATCGCACCATTCGTTCGTCACTGCGCTCCATTCGGGACTGGTTGTGTACCGAGTATATACCGAACTTAAGACGCGTAGGTGTAACTCGCTTTCCGACTGTTTAAATGAAGATAGAATACTGTATAGATAATATTACTGTGCTTCAACATTCTACATTTACAATGTTGAGATTTTTTATGAATAATACTTTTTTATGGTTAGAGTACTAAGATAAATTTTGCTTGTATTCGATGCTGCCATACTAAATGTAATTTAACGATAACATGTCTTACGCTCCTTATTCTAGCTACAATATCTTTAGAAAGGGGGCCAAACTTTCTTTTCATGCAGTAGAAGCACTTATATCAATCAATTAATGTTTCAACCCTAGTTTCAATTGTCAATCTGTCCATCATAATATGTGTATTTCAATCTGTTCTTGTGCACTGTATTTTTTGTTTAAATTAACGCAATAGTATACAAACAATTTACAGGTGTCATCTAAATTGTTTTATCGCATCTTGTGCCAATAGGTTACATTTTCATCAATTAGAGCTCAGTTAAGATTTTTTTTTTTTAATATTATAGGGGGCAAACGAGCAGGCGGGTCACCTGATGGTAAGTGACTATCGTCGCCCATGGACACCTGCAGCTCAAGAGATTTGAGTACGCTACGTACGCGCGAGGATCTATAAAATAGTTCAAGGCGCCTTCACTGTACCATTATTTATGTGTATATGGCCTGTAAAAAAGGCCATTTGCCCAATTTTGGACTTGTCTTCCATGCTCAGATCGGGAATGAATTGTTATTTTTACTCGAATTTAGATCAGATTAAATTCATTCAGGATTCCAAGTCCAGTAAACTTACTGAAATTAGTTAATATATGGTTCGGATTCGTCGTGTATCATGCCACGTAATTTCGTAGTTTATTGTCGTTTTCTAGGTACACTTGGGTCACAATAGTGAATGTGTAGAAATAATAATTAATTTAAAAAAATCCCAAATAAGCATTGCCTCACAATTTGAAGTTTAAAAATATCACTATGTTAAATAATAAAACGATCCTTATGCCAAAGCCAATAATGCTGGCGAAGTACCAAAATCTGAGATAAATTACGTACGTAAATGTATTGATCTATGCGTATTATGCTCTTATTAATTGGATAGTTATAATGAGATTCGAAAAAACTTAGTTAAAAAATGTCTGAGCAACAAAGTAATTTAGAAGGTCAGTCAGGTAGGTTTCTTTATTATTTTAGTAGCATTGCTACTAATAGAATTCAAAATATCCTTCTTCATCGAATAAATTTACGTGGTGAAGATGAAATACTATTAATCATTTTTTGTATGGGACTGTACAATCTTTGTAACAGACGTTAAGTTAGTAACAACGAAGCCCGCTTCATATAGAATTCCCACTTCACAAGGACAGTCGAGAACTGAGCCTTCTATTCCGGTAATTAGATAAGTTTGTGAATGTACCAGCTGTGTTACATTGTAACGCGACAACTTCATAGTTGCCTAGTAATTAGAATATTAGCACCGTCCCTCAAAACTTTACAACCTGACTAGAACGTTAACGTAGAATAACTGATGAAAGATGAATGTAAACTTCCACGCGCTATGCTTAAAGTATTTTCTAATTGATTGCACTGACGATGGTTGTTATGGTTACAACCTTGAATGCGATGAAATTCGAAGCTAATAAGATGAATAGTGCTCTCTATAAACGTATTATTATGAACTAGCAACCCTAGGTAGCAACCCTAGTAGGCTTTGCAAAGGTAGCAGAGACATCTTCAACAATCAGTATCATATTTCAACCAATTTATCTATTGGTGAAAAACTTTGTTTTATAATATGTAGTGATAGCGCTCTCTACGAACGCATTATAATGAATTCTGCTCTCTACGATTCTGAGAACAAGGTCTACTAATGAATCGTCAACGAACATATTATACGTCAGTCCGTATGGTGTGTGCTGTAATCTGTAATAAAAATAAACCTATTTACACTTAGTCCGTACCTATATATTTTTTTGTAATTAGTTTTAATATACTTATTTATAAGGTTTGTATGTACAGTATTCATTAACAGTAGGTATTTGATCGATTATTATTATTTTAATAGATAACAATAAATGTACTTATACGAAAGACATGTAATGAAATATGTTTAGGAAAATAAAATAGAAAGACTTTTACACTTTAAGAAATGATACTGCTTTCACTCGTTAAAAATACAAACATATAGTAACAGTAAAAAAAAATCTTAGTAAAATAACAAAATTACCAACTAAATAGTTGACTATATAATATAATTTCTCAGTGTATCTTTAAATCCATACATTATACACTCATACGAATCAATGTGGCATCCTTGACACATACACTTTTTCATACACACACACTCAATTTTTGAGTGGTTGCTATTCATACGTATATTTACTAGTTTTGACGGGACAAAACAAGACAATTCATGATTTTTTTTATAAATAAAATGAGATTCAGCTTACAATAAAAAAACAGTGTACTCGAGCAATAATCAAAGCAATTAACATTTAACAAAGGTACAATTTCAACTCATGAATATTAATATTACCCCTTTTTGTCTACTAAATGATGTTACAATCTTTTCCATAATACTAAAATTTTCAGGATTAGATTATAAAAGCAGATGTTGACAATATGGTCCCTTTCTCCACGACATATTTTTTGTTAGCAAGGGTATTATACGACTTAACGTGTTTTGTTGAAATACGAATATTTCTGTGACCTTTGTCAGTACTTATTGTAATCCCCTTTTTCGCTACGGTTCGTACTACTTTTCTATCGACGTACGTACTAATTTGTAAGATAAAAAGAAAGGTTTATTTTTGTGAGACTAATAATAGATTGCCATATACTTATATAGTGTTTTTAGAGACGGACTATAGTCATTGTGGAGGCAAGGCACGTAGTGAACTTTTAGCACGAACTATTCGACGACGCGGTGACGTCAGAAGTTAACCCAACTGTCTTCATCTGGCATCCAGAACGAAATTATCAAAGTATGTCGTATTTGTCACGCTTGTCACAATATATTCTTCCTTTTTCTATATTATGTATACTTTATATACGAATATTGGTAAGATCACAGTCGCGAGGGAAATTACGTGAAGGTGAGACTCATGTGAAATTGCCCAGTATCAGAGACGCTAAAGAATCCTAATAAACACATATTGCCCTCGTTACCGAACACGAGACCAGTCTTCTAATATTATTAAACGGTGAGGTTTGTTTATTTTGTGAGACAACTCATAAATATGTTAAGAGAGATTTGTAAAATACTAGCAACCCGCCCCGGCTTCGCACGGGTACAAATTATACACCTAAACCTTCCTCATGAATCACTCTGTCTATTAGTGAAAACCGTATGAAAATCCGTTCAGTAGATTTCAGTTTATCGCGAACAGACAGACAGACAGACAGACGCGGCGGGGGACTTTGTTTTATAATATGTAGTGACAAGTGTGTATGCGTGTCTGTATTTTTTTAATTAGTATTGTTTTTTGTTTTCAGAAAATGCTTTCCCTTTTTCATGGCATTGCTAAACAATTTATTATTAATTTTCATTTCATTTAAAATATTTTTTTTTTACACAGAAAATCACACCAACAAACAGTCGACAAAAATGGATATTGCATCAGCAGTACAATACACTAGTATTTACTAAGCATATTATAGAAAAATCACCACAAGCTTCAATTTATCAATGAGTTTGAGAAACCTCTAAGTTCTTCAAAAGTACTAGGCGTGGCGAGATTTAATTATACTATTTTGTCAAACAATAAGTTCCTGTGTACGATTGAATTAAGAGCCTCGAAATAATAATAGGCTCTTTGACAGATCTACTTGAAAAGACAAAGGTTTCACTGTCTTTTTTTTAATATGATAGGTACGTTGATTTTCTACAATAGTAACCTGACATGCGGTTGAGGTCTAAGAAAAATTAATACCCGGGTTCTGAAAGGCTGATCTAAATATTGTGCAACTAACAAAGCTGTCAAGTTAACAGTGGTGTCAAATCAATTCGAGCTTCTGAAATGTCGATGGAAAAAAAATTTAGGTATCTGTCATACCGCTAGCGCAGGCACGAAGCATTTTAAAGCATAACTGTGCATACAACTGCATTTAAGCACATTTTACTTGGTGCCATTTCTTTAGAAATAGACTTCAGTCGGTTCGTCGCAGACAGACGAATACTCATATTGATGAATATTTTACGGTGTGACCTAATATTTACTGTATTTACTCATATTGATGAATATTTCAAGGTATTCTACGCAGTTAGTATACCGTGGTAAGTATACCTTACCATGAAGTATATTTTAAAAACTCACCAGAACAGTCTAGTGGTAGTGGACGAAGGAGTAGGCTGCCCAGCAGTCGATTAAAGGGTTTTTAGAAAATGACCCGGTTTACTGGTAGAGAGCTCGCTTTTTGGTCTCAAATCTTTACCCTGCAGCTGTCTAGGTGCAGGGTAAAGAAAATATGCAATGTTTGAAATAGTAGTCAGCATCTACTGGAGTCTAGTGAGCAATCCACGTCTGCCCTTGGTGATTGCTAATCGGTACTCTGGAAAAGGACATTTTGGCTTTACAATATATTTAAAATGCCTTCTTTTAACTTCAGAACTTCTATAAACTTAGTTATCTTGTTTTTTCTTTTAATAGTACGAAAAGAGTACTTCTTTATGTTCTACTTACGCTTACCCTAACTATGTTTATATAATACTAGCCGTCCCCGCAGTTTCACCTGCGTTTATGGTGACTGCTCCGCTCCTATTGGTCGTAGCGTAATGTTATATAACCTATAGCCTTCCTCGATAAATGGGCTATCTAACACTGAAAGAATTTATCAAATCGGACCAGTAGTTCCTTAGATTAGCGCGTTCAAGCAAACAAACAAACTCTTCAGCTTTATATATTAGTATGGATAATTAAAATTTACATATCCCATGTACTGGGATATTAGAATTACGAATATCCTACAATGTGAAAGGTTTCCTTACTGTACTTCAAGGTGTATGATTAAATAACTCAATATGGAAATAAAGTGATTTGATATGAGTCAGGCGAGCATAATATATAGGTAATTGGCAATTCGAAGCACGTACGGCTACTTCAAGCACTCGGTGACTTTTTAGATTCTAGATATTTCTCAGCACTAAAGTGGAGTAAGTATGTCCGACTCCGTTATTCTTATAAGTTTACAGACATTTTTGGTTATTATTCAGAAGGTATACGTTATAAAGAATACATATTTGTATTCAGACATTACATATTCCACTTTGATATCTTCGCTGGACGTTTTGCTAAGTCAAGATGTTTTAAGTTCAGACATGGGTCGGAAAACTGCCTACATCAAAGTGTAATTTATAAATGCTAAAAATGGTCTTTCTTTACTTTTGGAAACGTAAATCCATAAGACTTTAATATCTTAAATTTTCTTAAATCTATACAAATAAATAAAATTGAAGTGTCTGTTTGTAATATCAAAACAACAGCTTTTTCTTAATTGCATATGATTGTACACACGGTACTTATACCAAATATTTTTTTTTGAAATTTTTTGTCTGTCTGTCTGTTTATTCCGGATAATCTCCGTAACGGGTGGACCGATTTTCACGGCACTTTCACTGACAGATAGATGATGTTACTGACGCTACTTTTGTTTTAGATAAATAATTAGTATTTCGTTCAAAAAAGAACAAATAAAAATTCGTTTGAAATATTAAAATAGCAGCTTTTTGCTAAATCTATGAACATAAGAAGAATATCTTCTTATATTCATAAACTTAAGTTTTAACAATTATGTGTAGCGTATGGCATTATTGTAATTATAATGAGATTTGGGGATGGCGAAGTAGGGGTGAATTTAATAAAAATCGGATGGCATTGTAGACACCATTATTTGTTATAACAGTTTAAATTTCGAATGCAATCCGATTTCAACAATTTTTACTGTGTTTTTTTGAATTATTGTTGAAAAATCGAAAAAGAAAGGTTTTTCAGCGACTGTGAAGGGTTGTTTTGAAACGGTTGCCTCACAATAATTATAATGTACCATGTTCACGGGTAAGTGACGGTAAGCGATCATTGCCCTAGCACAGTGTTTCCCAATTAGTGGTACGCGTACCCCTAGGGGTACGCGTACCCCTAGGGGTACGCGAGGTTGCATTAAGGGGTACGCATAGCATTCTCTTCACTAAGAAAATCAGTAAAAAAATTAAGTAAATAACAATTGTCAAAATATCAGTGTCCAGTTAATTTGAACTAATCCTTTTTTTTTTATTTATCTGCCCTAAGGGGTACCCGAGTTTCTAGCAAATGGGTAACATACGCCCAATGTCGTTTGTAAACAAGCACTGTAATAAATATTGTATATTCCTAAAACCCTATACATTTAAGCCACTTCTGTATTTTTTTTGTAAAAGGTTTTAATTTTTTTTCTATGCAGACGAAGTCGCGGACTTCTGCTAGTCTTATCTAATAATATTTTTTTAAAGAGAGGAATGCCATAACAGAAACACATTTTTTTCTTAGTCACGTCCAGACAGAACATGGCTAGGCGAAGTACAACTCCCGCATTAGGAATTACTCCTGTGTCGCGGGGGACTTTACAAACATACAAAGTACGGACACAAAGAACACCCAGACTCGTGTGGGAATCGAACCCACGACCTATGGCACAGCAGTCAGGGTCATTAACCACTAGGCCAACAGGCCAGTCATGTAGTGAAGTGTAAATAGTAAGGTACGTAAGTACAGTAAGTGGTAGCATACGTCACAAATTTACTTTACTTTATAAATGTCTGTGTTTTACCAAGACAGGGAACTAATTTCAACAATACATTAAAAGATTTTGCATCCGGAGTGTACTTATCTATCGAGGGCTAGATGTCCATGCGTGCATTACAGGTACACTCGCAAAGTAATTTTCCCACAGAAATATACCTGCGCATGTTTTCGACTGGAATTTCTTCTTATTTTCATTTAAGTTCTCTTGCTTTATAATAAGGATAATTGCTTCCATATAACTGTTTCTTGATAAACTAATGTTTATTAGTCGTTGCATACCCGCTTTTATGGTAATAAAGTCCTACCTACTATCAAAGTATATTAATGAATACATAGGAGGGAATAAAATGTCTTAAAATACTTTGTAAATACGATTAATACCGTTTTTATATTTTTGAGGCATCAAACCAAAGTTGGAAGCACAGAGTACATTTATATACATGAAAGTTGGAAGTAAATTTATTGACATGAATTGAATGTTGAGATGTTCTCGCGTCTAGATATTTATGGAATCGTGTCATGACTAACCTATTTACCAACTCATTAAGGATGCATTAGTATCCTGGAATATTTTCTCCCTGAAATATAATTCTCTACATTCATAGAACTGTCTGGAAATAGTCTGCGTATTAAAATTAAATTAAATTGTAACCTTACATATAAATAGAACATTTCTTTGTCTACGAATATTGGTTGGAATAATTAGTCTGTAAAAGACGCAAAAGTCGATTTGACTTAGTTATCACTATATTTTCTCCCTAACCTATTTTGTGAAGTCTGTCTTGTGAAATATTAAATTTTAACTATATGATTTAAAAGAATATTATAACTTCTAATGTTTTTTTCAAAAATAAATATTTAAGTTGTATCAAGAATCAGCGCCTAACATTTTTTTTATACTACGTCGACGGCAAAAAGTATAGGACCCGCCTGATGGTAAGCGGTTACCGTAGCCTATAGGCGCTTGGAACTCCAGAGGACTCGCATGCGCGTAGCTGACCCTTTAAAAACCTATACACTCCTTTATTGAAGAACCTCATACTGTAGTCCTTCGGGAAAACCTCGGCAGGGAGCTCATTCCACAGCCGGAGCGTTCGCGGGAGAAAATTCCTCTATAACCTCACCGTGCGCGACCATTTATTTGTGTGTTCGGCATGAATCTCGGAAGCTAAATTAGAACCACTTTCCGACGTTCGATTGGGCTCAAACTTGGTGTACATAATATGTATCTTTGGTGACAATACAATAATATGGTACCTTGGAGATATTCTGATGATGGAACCTGAAGAGGGCCATAGGAAATTCTTAAACAAACAAGCTAAACCCATCGAGTTTGGGCTCATTTGTTTTGTCTTGGTGAGTACTTTGGTGCTACTTGATATCCAGGTTATAATAATGGAGTCGGAAGGTGGCCATAGGAACTTTTGAATTTAACAAGATAAACCAATCAGTTTGGGCTCGATTGATTCATCTTGATTAGTACTTTTTTAAACATCAAATCTATACTAAAATAAAACTTAGTTTTCACACATTTTTACAATTAATTTATTTAAAAACAAATTTATTTTATGATGTGAAAGTTGAATGTGTTATATTATTATCTATTAATGACGAATTTTAATTTCTTTACTTATGATGGAATAAAGACTTTTTCATTTTAATACATGATTTATCAATAAAAAGTAGTTACTGCTGAAGAAGAAGGAGTAAGTTTCAGAATTAGTCCTGAAAATTGGCATTTTGACTCTTTAAAAACGAGTCAAGAGATAATTAATTTTCTTTTATTGTTTACTGTATGCATACAAGGGTTACTGCATTCCATTCTGTATGCATATCATTTTTAATCCAAAGGTGAAAGAAAAGTTTATATCTGCAGGAACCACCGCGTGCTTTAAGCTGGTTCCTGATATTCTGTCATAATAGTTTCGGGTTTGGCCCAAGGCTACCTAATTTCCTTTTCACATTTAGCTGCTTATATCATCCTTGGTTATAAAAACAATATCTGCTCTGCTTTTACTTCGCTATAAACCATAGCACACAATTGTTAGGTTTACAAAAATAGATATATTAATTTGATATTAATTCGAAATATTGTATTCGTTTGTTCATGTTTGGGGAGTGGAAACGAATGTAACGGGCAACACCGAATGTTTACCCCGGGAGAACAGTAAATTTAGGCGGCCTATTTGCTCGTGGCCAGCATCGAGTTCGGACGTGTGTTTAAAAGTGTATTGAAATGGAAGAATATAATATCTACCCTACAGTATTCACGTGAGTTTTATTGTACTGTCAGTTTTACCTTTATTTGAGATATTCTACATTTTCAGAAGTGGAATAGGCCCACTTTCCTCATTTTATTTAGATTATAGTGGCTAATTGATTTAAATACGGATGATTTCATTTAAGAACTTCGTATCTCCAAATGTTAAAAAAAAATATTACAGAAGAAAAAAAAAATTATTAAGTACCTTACTAATTATAAAACATAGACAAATAGCATTATTTAAATATCTATTATTAATTGGGCTTATATTTGTTGTAATCATTATTTTTATATCTGATAAAATTATTAAATAAATGGACTTACGTATAATTCTTAAACATGTGTAATGGATTTACTAAGTAGGTAGTTTTATTTTTGTAAATACAAAAAAAAAACAAAACTAAAAACAATTTGAAAATACGAGTGATTGCATGGTGTTTGTTACGGCATCATACACAGATGACATCAAAATTTCGAAATTTTTGGATTTGCGAGATTTGAGAATTGAGCCATCGCTTTAACATTTTTGTTAGTGTTATACCTTTGTACGAAATGGTATAAGTTTTTAAATATTACATTACACATCTCAACATCTAGTTGCTAAACGTAGCGGTGTTTATTTGGGTGTCTAAAAAAAAAAATAAAAATAAATTAAACGTTAATTTGAGCTAGGCAGCGTTGTTTCCGAGATACCCTATAATTTTGAAATAACATCACAAAGCGTAATTTAATTTTATATATGTAACCGTTGGTGTATATCATCTGTTTGTTAAATTATATTGCAATATTCTTCGTGGTCTCTCAATAGTTCAGTGTAAGCAATGAACCATGCAACTGCAAACATAATTGGTTTTCAAAGGATCGTTACCGAAATATCACGAATAATGTTCAAGTACCTTGCAGTAATTTTATTCTGAAAAAAAGGAGTTTTTAATTATTTTACATAGCTCCTTGTACACAGCTCCCATGTATAAGTTTCAGAGTAACGATGCTGTAAGAAGAGTAGTTACTTCAAAAGCAAAAGCAAAAACGGTTAAGCACGCCGCCATCTATCGAAATATTGAGCTCCTGTTCGAATAGAAAAAGTCGCAGACAAACACGGGTTCTGCATTCAAGATAACAAGGTGAAGATTTTCGAGACAGAAGCTTGCAACGTACACATAGCCCGTTGCTGCAACGCGAGCAAATGCCGCTTTATGCACCAGGTCGCTGCTCGTGGCTGCTGCGACGTCGATGTACAGCGGCTCCGGGGAGCATCAGATGTCGAAATCGGCGCATTGACTTCAAAGCTGAGTAAACGGTCAGACAGTCCAATTTTTACTTCGAAATATATTTTAAATCTAAGAGTCATTAAGTAGTCGAAATGTAAATTATGACATTTAACAGTAATGGTAAGATGAACCACAAACATTCGATCTGACTTTGACCCCTCGATTAAAAGCCAGCGCATAGATATTTCAATTAGAAAGTTAACCAATGTGCCATTGTATACAGTTGGGAAAGAAAAAAAACTATCATTCTTCTTGTAATGCAGAAACTATGAGGATTAGCTAGGATGTGGCATGAGAGTCTAAACTCTATACTATTCGTTCGAGATGAATATATTTGATGAAATGTTGTTAAATGTTTCCATTTGAGCAAAATTATGAATAAACCTTGAAGGATTTGCTTAAGCGGAAAAGTTAGTTTGGTGAACCTCTGACTGAAATACTTGCTCAACTGAATGGATGTGATATTGATGGTAAACGTACAATTAAGTGTTTCATCCAGGTGTTGAGTGATAAACCCTGGATTAAACCTTTAGGTCTAACGCTAACGCAATGTGTTGTTCTCATCGCGAACAACTACTAAAAGTTTTAATTAAAATACACACAACGAACAGACATTTCGATGATAAAGTAAACATGTAAATAATGTATACGGAAACTATATTCGAGTATACGAATATATATATATTCAGGTGACATGCATATTATTGAAACTAATAATAATACGTTACAATACTCTTGCATTTGCATGAATATGAGTACAGAGTTAGACAATATATTCATTATATCTGCTTGTTGGGCTTGCTGAAGTGTTAAGAGTTCACAGTATGTTTATTAGAACCGAGTCACGACAGCTCTACTATACCTATGAAGGGTTTTGGGAAGTGCGTTTCACTCTCGAAAGGTAGTATTTCTGAAGACTTAAATATTTATAATGTAAAACTACTGTAACGTCACAAGAAATTGAGAACAGGTTTCGATAGATGCTGATAGGTCTTTCTTTTACGGAGCAACCGCATATCGTGGTATACAAAAATGCAGAAGAACTTTAATGCTTTTGATGTTGTGAATCAGCTCTGCCCCAACTGAATGAGGACGAGGTTATGGCGGTCACCGTATTAGTTATCGCTGATAATGACGTTTACGGTCCAGCCGTAGTTAAAGCTTGTGTCGAGACTCTAGTGAACGGAGTCATTACGTTTTGAGTAGGAAAATTATTGGTAAACCGGAGTCGAGTGAAATTTGTTAGCGGAGGAACGTACCGTGTCAGGAATAGTCATGTTTATGTTTACGTGCACCCTTCATCAAAACTTTATAAACTACGAATGGGAGAAATTTTATCGAAAGGCACGAAGGTGCGAGTCGTTAGGCATGTAATTTCCAGAAGTGCTCCGTAGGTATAGGTATTGAAATGAGCCAATGTGATTCTATCAACGAGTCGTAGCAAGAACAATGATCTTGTTAGAGATGCACAAGCACTTCGCAACTTCCTTGAAGGAACTAGGATGTGCGGGCTTCACTGAGATGAGTATCGAATGAAATACTAAATGCCCTGTTGTATACAAACCTTGCAGGTTAGCTTGTAAATATATAAAATATATAATAGCAAGAACGGGAAATGGTTGCAGAAATGATGGAAGTTGGCATCATCCACGAATCGGTTTCAGAATACGCTAGTCCTAATTCTGGTTTGCAAACAGGATTTTAAATAAGTGTCGATTTTAGACTGCGAAATTCGATTACGATCAGCGGTATCCAATTATTTCATTTTTTCCATAACCTTGCATGTCTTCTGGTCACTATCGAGTACCTAGATCTGAAGTCAACCGATTGAGATCGTTTTGTTACACCGGAAAGTCAATACGAAATTAATCGCATGCCGTTCAGATTAGCAAATACACTTGGGTCTTAGGATCAGTTCGATTTACCAAGGCAATAGTGATGTCATCTTTGTTTATGAAAAGTCTATCCCTGAATGTTTAGATAGATTCGATCGATCGTATCTGAAACTAACCTTATCCAAATGTTAGATACTATTTACAAAATAAGGTTTAGCGATCCAACCGCACCACTCTTAGCTCTTTAACAGCTCGAAGTTTCAATTTTGATAAAAAGATTGGGAAGACAAAGTGGGTCATCCCATACAAATCCAATGGGGCATAAATAATATTAACCACAAAAAGATAGGACTCCTTCCGAGGTTATGTTTGGATTGAATATGAATGCGGAGATTGACCCACGGTTGAATGAGGTAAGACGCAAAAGTAACTAAAATTTGAATTTAGAAATATTGCTTAAATCCGTCAAAAACATAATATATATGTACAGCAAGGAAAATAAAAACGTGCATGTGACAGCAGCCGATCGTATGTTACCATGCCTTCATGTAGCTACCATAAACATAGACGATGATGATGACGATGATGATGATGATACAGAACAGATGTCTCTGCTACCCGTACGAGGCCGAAGTGATGAATTACTAATTGTTGTCATCCGCCGCGCTGGTGTGTAAGAAGGAAGGTTCACAGCCAGTATGTCGCTTGTGGGAAAGAAGTACCATTAGTGACGTCTGCTGGTTTCTGAAAAGGAAGGTTCACAGCTATTATGAGATGTATGCCGCTTGTGGGAAGGAAGTACCACTAGTGACGTCCGCTGGTTGGTGAGAAGGAAGGTTCACAGCCATTATTAGATATATGTATGTCGCTTGTGGGAAGGAAGTACCGCAAGTGACGCCCTCTGGGTTGTGAGAAGGAAGTATCACAGCCTTTATGATTATAATTGTTATATATTTATGTATGTACCTGTTGCTTGTGAGAAGGAAGTACCACTTGTGACGTCCCCTGATTTGTAAGAAAGAAGTATCACAGCCTTTATGACACATGTCACTTGTGGGAAGGAAGTACCGCAAGTGACGTCAACTGGTTTGTGCGAAAGAAGTATCACAGCCTTTATGACACATGTCACTTGTGGGAAGGAAGTACCGCAAGTGACGTCAACTGGTTTGTGCGAAAGAAGTATCACAGCCTTTATGACACATGTCACTTGTGGGAAGGAAGTACCGCAAGTGACGTCAACTGGTTTGTGCGAAAGAAGTATCACAGCCTTTATGACACATGTCACTTGTGGGAAGGAAGTACCGCAAGTGACGTCAACTGGTTTGTGCGAAAGAAGTATCACAGCCTTTATGATTATAGTTGTTATAGATTTATGTATGTACCTGTTGCTTGTGGGAAGGAAGTACCACTTGTGACGTCCCCTGGTTTGTGAGAAGGAAGGTTCACAGCCGTTATGAGATATGTCACTTGTGGAAAGGAAGTACCGCAAATGACGTCCCCTGGTTTGTGAGAAGGAAGGTTCACAGCCGTTATGAGATATGTCACTTGTGGGAAGGAAGTACCGCAAGTGACGTCCCCCGATTTGTGAGAAAAAAATTCACAGCCTTTATGATTATAATTATTATATATTTATGTATGTACCTGTTGCTTGTGGGAAGGAAGTACCACTTGTGACGTCCTCTTGTATGTAAGGAAGTATCATAATCATGTTTCTGACGCAAGGCACATACGTCCGTAAAATTGTAAGTCTGAATTCGATGCTATGGAAGATTACTATTGGCCGAGTGTTAGGTTAATACGGCTGTTTTTGCGTGCGTGCATGAGGACATGCACGACGTCAGGATGGTCGAGTGTTAGGTTTACAAAAATAGATATATTAATTTGATATTAATTCGAAATATTGTATTCGTTTGTTCATGTTTGGGGAGTGGAAACGAATGTAACGGGCAACACCGAATGTTTACCCCGGGAGAACAGTAAATTTAGGCGGCCTATTTGCTCGTGGCCAGCATCGAGTTCGGACGTGTGTTTAAAAGTGTATTGAAATGGAAGAATATAATATCTACCCTACAGTATTCACGTGAGTTTTATTGTACTGTCAGTTTTACCTTTATTTGAGATATTCTACACAATGAACAAAACGGCCAGTATTTTTTCATGTGTTAAAGCAAATGCGTATGTTGTGTCTGTCATAAAATAACCTTAAAAAAATATACTGATTCTTATCGCTATTTATGAAGGGATTATAGTACCAATATTTTCGTGAAGTGCTTTTATGGAATCTTTCATAAAAATAAATATGATACAATAGACAGATACAGGAGCCTCTTAATCGGTACTCGATATTACATTTTTGTTGTGAAATGTCAATAATAATTAATAATATAATTTAATAAATGTTTGTCTTAAAATTGTTACACAACGTTGGAATACTAGTACCTATTAAATAAGTTAAATTAGTAATGGTTGAATTTTTTTTTAATGTGTTCGTGTGAGCAGATATGAATGCGTTGGTATGTATGCGGATTATATGTGATATGATTTGTATGTGTTTGTATCATATTGAATTATCATTAATATCAATTGAAGAATCCTGCCCCGCTTAGAAAGTTTTAATCATATTCTGCTTGGGTGACCCAGACATTATGTGTTAGGCAAATTTTGTATGAATGACGTGACATCAAAATTTGGATCATAGTTCGGCTTATTAGTTACGGTTTTGAGTAAATAACGCTCGCTGTAGGATCCTTACATTCTTTATAAAGTTGAGTGAAGTGAGTGAGGCTAAGAAGAAGAAATATGTCTTAAATAATTATCTGTACAGATATCAGTATCATTTTTTCAGTCAACCTTCGGGTGATGCAGAGAAAATAGGAAGTAGGTGCATTAAAAATATTATAGTTTATTAGGTGAATTTGCAAACTAAATATAAGACAAAAATACTTAAACATACATACAAATATATACACAAACACAATATATACATATATACACATACATACATACAAATAAAACATAGTGACGATTTAGATGATAAACTATGGGCAAGTTGAATCTGCTAGTTGTTCGATAAAGTACTCCTTTACTTTCACTTTGAATGAGTAACGATTGGTGGCCATCCTGATTTCGAGGGGAAGCGCATTCCAAAGAACAACTGACTGTACGAAGAAAGAAGAGCCCACAAACTTTGGTGTGAGAGGGATAAAGAAGAAGAAGATTATTTAAGGAACGAAGGTTTCTATCATGGTTACTACTTAAATATTGGAAATATGAAGTTAAATACGTTGGGGAAGATGGGGAATTAAGGATGGTAAACAGGGAAATGAGGGCTCGCAACATACGGCGCTGACGAATAGGCAACCACTTAAGCTGAGAACGGAAAGAGGACACATGGTCATATTTACGAAGATTAAATATAAATCGAATGCAGTTATTAAGAAGACGGTCTAATTTATCGAGAAGATCTGCATTCAGGTCATAATAGCACACATCACCATAGTCGATTATTGGGAATATGAGAGTTTGCATGAGCATTGTCTTGGTTTCCGCGGGAAGAAAATTTTTTAAGCGATGTAATGTACGGAGAGTACCAGTAACTCTCTGGCACAGGTTTGTAACCTGATCGCGCCAGTTTAATGTGGAGTCAAGATGTAGACCCAGGTCTTTCACCGATTGACAAATAGGTATAGTAGTACCGTTGAAAGTAACAGCTGGGAGCGTCTCAGTGTCTACTCTACTCATCAATCGGTGACTACCGATTATAATGGCTTGACATTTAGAAGGATTTACTGACAAGCCAAACCTTTGAGACCATTCTTCTATAGATTCGAGGTCTCTGTTGACCATGTTGATGGCCGATGATATGTTCTCAACCCTAGCTTGAGAGTACATCTACAGGTCATCGGCATACAGATGATACGCACATTGAAGTTCCTGGGTTAGGAGATTAATAAACAGAGAAAATAGCAAAGGAGAAAGAATACCGCCTTGAGGGACACCAGAGTCAAGATCATTCCAGCTTGATGAAAACTCGTCAACACGAACAGACTGCTGGCGCCCGTGAAGATAAGATGAGAACCATTCCAGAGCATCAGGCGAGATCATAAGATAGGAAAGGATAGATAAGAGGATATCGTGATTGACGGTATTGAAAGCATTTGAGAAGTCAACCAGTACTAAGACTGTCAGTTTTGCGTCTTCCATTGCTGCTCTAATATCGCCAGTTACTTTAAGGAGAGCGGAGGTAGTACTGTAACCAGGTCTAAAACCGGATTGTAGAGGGCTTAACAGATTATTTTTGTAAATAAAATTGGATAACTGTTTAAGAACGCAGGATTCTAGCACTTTAGAGAGGAATGGAAGAATGGATATGGGTCTAAAATGGTTGGGAAGTGTGGGATTTGCAATTTTGGGTAGAGGAATGACATAGGCTTTGCGCCAAAGTGATGGGAAGATTCCGGAATCTAAAGAATAATTGATAATATAAGAGATAACAGGTAAAAGTGGATTAAGGATTGTTTTGACCATGCGCCTGCTGATTTGATCACAACCAACGGCATCAGATTTAATGGATAGAATTATTTTTTTGATGCAACTGGAGAAAAGTGGAAAGGATTAATATTAGGGCAGTCTAAGCCTGCCAAGTAATCAACAGTGCGATACTTGGTTTGGTGATCCAAGTAAGTAGAGGTTGAAAAATGTCGGTTTATGTCATCCAAACCAACTATCTTCTACAGATTCGTGGGTTGCCATTTACCAATACCCAAAGTTCCAAGAAACTTCCAGGTGTTGTGTGAGGGGGGGGGGGGGGGGTTGCGTGGTTTTAGGACGTACCAGAGGAATATAAGGTCGTGATTGGAAAATCCAGGAGCAGTAACTTGACCGTGGTTACGGACGTGTGTTGGGGCTGAAGTAATTTTTAGATCTAGCCAAGTGCCTGCTCCCTGGCTATTGTAATGGGTCGGTTGAAGGGTCAAGACCTGCAGGCTGGCAGATTCGACAATTTGAAGGAGTTTGCGGGAACGTAAGGAGTGATGGGAAAGGTCTGTATTGAAATCGCCCATGATGACGTGATGTGCATATTCTGACCCTAAAGATTAAAGCACTGTTTCCAGGCTGGAGAAGTAGTCGATAGTAGGAGGACAATAGACAACACCTAGTAACAATTTGGCTCCTCTGACAAAGACTTCGAGGAAAAGGAATTCTGCGTCAGCGAAATAAGAAGCAGAGGAAGCGGCTAAAATTTTATAAGGGAGGGAACAGTGAATATAAATAGCTACACCGCCACCTCTTCTTTCGTTTCGGTCATTCCGAACAAGGACATAACCTGGAAGAGAATATGATGTAGAAGCAAGATTAGGTTTGAGCCAACTCTCAGAGATCAGGATGGCGTGCACGTTGGTGTCAACGAAAGCCTCTGTCAACTCACTAAAGTGGCTAGGCACGCTCTGTGCATTTATGTGACAAACATTAAGCAGGTGTTCCGATTGGTGGTTAAATGTCGCACGTAAGCAGTCACCTAGTGTATCAAGCAAAGAAGCAAGACTCGTTGGCAGAATTATTGGAGTCATCATCATCAGCTATCTTAATCAGTTCAACAAATAGACAATAAGAATATAATATAAATATTAAAAAGCAAAAATAAAAGCTATATATATATATATATATATATATATATATATATATATATATATCCTAATACAATATCTGCATAATAAATATGTATAATGCAAAGACTTACTAAGTTGGTGCGAAGACGTTCCTCTGCACCACCCACCAGCTAACACTACACGTAATAAAAAGAAAAAAAAAACACTTAACACCAAAAGTACACACGATTAACAAAGTAACGTAACTAGAGTATACATTTAAGCGTTTCCGAACGTAACCTGTCACATGTACTCACCCCTTAATAATTTGTTTGTTTTGAAAGGAAGTGTGGTGGGCGGAGAGGTTGTCAAAGCTCTTGTAAGTTTATTTAAAATAATTTATTTTTTTATGTTATTCATACTACAGAATAAAAATTTAAGTAAATTAAAGTAGGGTAAATTTGTCTCTATTAAGAAAAAATATAGGGTGCTTTTGATACTATGTATTTAAAATAAAACAAAGAACCATGAGTCACAATTGAAATAAATAATATCTTGTTGTTCTAACTGTAAAATTTCATGTTATTAAAAAACCAATTGTTTAATCATGCTTAACCGCCATTCAAAATAATGTTGTGATATTGAGTTTTTCTCTTCAGCGATTACAAATTAAACTTATGTAGTGCTCAAAGGTTTAGTTTTATTAATTAGAACTTTACTAATTTTGTTTTAATAGTAATATAATCATATCAATTTCTTGCCTTATTACTTAAGTAGTTGACTGATGATTCTTAAACAAAAAAACTAAAGGCTCAAAAAAGCATCAAAGCATGCAAGATGTCTCTGAATACCGTAGTTGGTATAAGTTTTACGGTTTTCCACCTCAGCTCGCCACGAAACGTCAACTTTAATTAAAAATGTGGTTTTCATATCAACCTTTCATAGTGTAACATGAAAAAGTTTTCACGTTTATTAAAAAAACAGATTTATTATTTTCGCTTAGGTTTGTGAAAGTTAGAATGTGCTATCTTGCCTTTCCTATTTAGTATATATATATGAATGTTAGGTACTAAAAGATGGTTATTAAAATAGTAACTGTTTTCGGAATTGCCTAAAATACTGCGTTTGACGTCAATTATTGTACAATGGCTTGCAGGCCGACACATTTTTTAACGTTTTTCGTTTTATTCCTACCATTTTATAACCGCTATCATCTCTCACTTAGGCTGCTTACTACGACCTTATAATATCATGACTTGACTTACAGAACCGAATTACAGTTCAAATAGGTATCTATTTAAGTAGGTATCTAAAAACCTTTTCTTACCTTTTTCTGTGACCTGTTTAAAAGGTAATAGGAGCGTGGTAATTACTTTTTCCGGGAGAGGTCGACTTTTTTCCTGTTCTTGTGCGGTGGGTCAACTTGTAGTGTCTCTAGTTGTTCAACTTATACTAAGACTGTATTTGAAAATAGGAATGAGAAAGAGTGGCGTTACCCAAATCGATATCTGGTATATCTGGTGAAGTAATATCGCTACGAAGAAGTTCTAAAAAAATCCTTTACATCCAAGACTCCCTATAATCATTAATGACAGTCTATCTAAAAGAGCCTCTAAAGAGTTTTGTAAAAGAGGCAAATTAAAACCGATTGCCGACCGAGGTAACCACAAGCATACGCAGTGAGGGACATGATACAGAAAACAGAACGTCATTCCCCGCCTTAGTACCTTCAGAACTCCTTGTCGTAGCAAAGGTCAATCGATAGGACCATGGACAAGAAGCGTTGCTTGCTTAAACGAGAACAAGGAATATATGTTTTTCATTTATATTGCATATGTATTAGTTATTATTGTATACATGCAGGTATACATTATATATTTAATTTAGTTAATTAGTTCTATATGTTTATTGACTTCACTTTAACATACACATGACTTTACCTCTAATTTTTCTATACTATCCGCCCTTCACTCCCAAGATTTGCTGGAAGAAAACTCAACTATGGGTTGAGCTCGCCTTTGTGCACACTATTGTCCTTTCTAGATATTTTTTATGTACAATAAAGAAAATGAAGGAAAAACCGAATGAACTTAAAATCGATTCGAACATAATGGATTGAATGAGCTTACTATTGCATGCTTTAATAAGATCTAGTCTAGAGAAACCTAGCGGAAGCAGCTAAAGAACTAACTGTTGGAGCATTAGCACGGCGCTCAGAGAAGTTATCGTATACGTGAGTACCACAGAAATCTTTAGATTTCTGTAGTGAGTACCAAACTTCATTTTCTTAGTAATACGAGTTGAAATCATTTAAAACCGACTTCAAAATAAATGTCTTTTAATTGTCGGGCAATTTCTTTTTCTTTAAATTTGGTTTATTTTTTCTTTAACATATTTTCTTCAAAGACATTTTCAAATTCATTGTGATATATATCACAACAATTCTTGATTCTGCATAAAACTAAGCCTATACTTTTACCTTCCCCTACCATTATCCAACAAAATGATACGAGATAATGCTGACATACTTTGTTCCAAACCAGATACTGATTTACTTTCGCGTTATGATATGAAGAATAAACTAGTAGTCGGTATCTCTCTGCTCACAATACGACTCAAACAACGTAATCCTAAAGAACGATCTTTCATATCAATACGGAACGTCAGTTTGTTTCCGATCAAATGGCTTGTATATCCAGAGGCTTCATAGAGCCAAACAAGACACAAAGGGAACTAGAGATAAGCTGTGTAAATCTTCAGGCATACAAATGCGGACTCACGGCCCAGTCGGATCCGTTTGTTGATCTCTTACAGTAACCGTAGCGGTGCCGTACATTTATCATCTGGGAGTTTTGGTACTACTCATCAATTTACTAGGTCAGTTTTCAAAGGAGATTTTGTTACTACTACAATATAGTACATGTTATGTGTCTATATCTACAATAACAGGTTCCTTTAGTACCTACCGTAGGAGCTCGTGATAGTGTAAATTTGGTTGAGATTAAGATCTGGCAACAATATTCATTGCTGTGACTAGGATTATACAAAAATACACTTATACTTACATACTTATTTAGGCATCTCTTTTCCAAAATAAAAATACTAAATATAGAAAAATAACAAAGTATGAATTGTATCACAGTGGTAAACTACTATTTTGAAAGCTCGTGAAACATATTGTTTCTAAAGCTTTGTACGATTTCAATACAAAATAAAATAATCAATCAGGTATATACATCATGTGATCGCATCAAATATACCGTTTTGATTCATCATTTCGCACATTTAAATGGATGCAAGTTGAACGGACAATGAGAGCTCTACATATTATGTTACTAGCAACCCAACTCACTCTGTCTATTAGTGAAAACCGCATGAAAATCTGTTTAGTAGTTTTTCAGTTTATCGCGAACAGACAGACAGACAGACGCGGCTGGGCACTTTGTTTTATAATATGTAGTGATAAACAAGGAATTACTTATTTGTTTATTTTATTTAATACTTCCTGCATTTTCCTTTTTTCAATTACGTATCATATATCTCTGTGCGTGTTTCTTTTTCGTGTGGAAACCCCCACGGGTCATCACCTCACCGGAGCCAACGATAAAGTGGAATGTCGGAATATATTTTGATGTAAACGCTCAGAATTTTGAAACATTATTAACGAAACTGTAATAATAATTATAATCATTGTTAACGAAAATGCAATTATTGCAATTTTGACCATGGTTTAATAATCGTAGTTTTAATGAAATATTTAAAGGTATTTAAGCGTTTACCCAATTCATACTTAAAGCTGGTTATATTTTTAAACCAGATGCCTGAACTTACAAAATTTTAATATTTATTAATATCATATTTATTTTTTATTGGAATGAAGTTGAGTTGAGTTTATCGCACGTTACACTTCAGATGTTGCGCGAATGGAAGGCTGGACGGAAAAAGTATTAGGGCAACGTTATTTATTTTTACTTCAGCCCGACTTACTATAAAAAATAATAAGTAGATAAGTATGTTTTGTTAAATAAGGTAGTAAATTTTATCGTTCTAAAAGTATAACTAGTTAATCTAATTTTACTTAAGAATTATACAAGGGAACTAAAGCTAGCTGTACTGTAAGAAGACGTAGTATTGTCAAATTAATAATCCTGCAAATAATATTACGTGGAGACCACACCAAAGTCCAGTGATACAAAACATAACGTTTACGTTCATACTCGAGGTATTCCTTGGTAATCAACATAACGGCTTATAATAACGTTTGACTTAACAGCAGGCGATCCCGAAAAACCCTATTTATGTTGTTGTATTTGCTGTACGTGATGTCTTTCTTATTATTATATTTATACATTACACTATTCTTTTCGAAAGGATCTCAATAATTATGCTGAAACTTGCCAGAACATTTGCCAGAGGTTTGAGAACATTTGCGTCTAAATAAATGTTTATATAGATCAATCTACGAAACTTTTCCACAAAAACTCTCAATTTATTACGACTATTGTGTGATTCATATTTATTATGAATTCCCAAAAGTCGTTGAACAAAAGCACTTGTATTTCGCGTCAGAAAAAGGAAGCTAAATTGCTTTTCGTATTCGTCACAATTGTATTAAATGACTATTTATTGTATTACACCTTTCTTACTTTTATGTTTCTATCAGATACTGTTATAGAAATATTAACTTATAAATATAGGTAGTGTTATTCCTTTTTGACTAGCAAAAATGAACAAACTAAAAAAAGTACCTGATCTGACATAGTGACCGTATTCATTTATTAAGCTCAGCCAATCTTTTAAAAGTAAATCCTTATTATACTTCATGTATGAAATCGCATAGTCATGAAGTTTTAAGGCTCATTGAATCCGATAGAGATCATTTGATTCCTGAAGAAAAAAGTTGATAAGAAAAATGTAAATAGCCTGCAAGTGGAGTTTAACCATTAACAAAAGAAGTTTTCTCACAAATTGGTGTCACGTAATCACCCAGCAGAATGGCGAAAAAGTTATCTACATGTGAAGAAAATAGTAAATAAATTCATTCAACGAGATGGAATAACTGAAAGGCTGGAAAAGATATTTATAATAAACATCATCATCCATTATCTTCATAATTTTCTTCATTTGATGAAGAACAAGAAATGCAAGTGGAGTTTTGGGAAGCATGTTCTAGTTAAGCTAGTGTATTATGAAAATGTACCTAAATATCCCTAATTGTGGCGGTAATTGTGTACAAGTAAATTCATAGGAAAACTAGACGGTTCCGATATTTTACCTAAATTACACCTATGACCATATTTATAAATGTATTTTTTCATAATAAGTTCTCTTTTAAAATATTTGCAAACAAGCTTTTATTTCCTTTAATGTTGCGATTGATGGTGGCATTAAATTACGAACAAGACTGCCTGTATAACAAAAAAAAACGATTGTGTTTTGAAAGTGCGAAAAAAATCATTTGGTTTCTTACCTATTAAACCTAAATTGCATGTGTAAGTAAAAGTTCGAACTATTTCTTTTACTTAAATTATTACTTTTACATATAACTCATGTCTTCAGTTATGAAAAAGCTTATATTTAAACTTAGATTCCCCAGACAGATAATGGCTGACAAAGTTAAATAAAAACTTATAAAAAGGTACGCTAAGACTAAGTACTAAGACATATATTAAGAAGTTGAGGACAAAACTTGATGAATTAATTTATTGTGAGCGAGGTACCGTGCAGCGTGTGCCATCTATTTCACAAGTTGAAAGTGTTTACAACGGGAAACTTGAACGGTAAGCACCCCACAGTTAGCCAGTTACGGAAGTAAAAAGTTCTCACCTGTGCCATTAAACCAGAAACTGATTAAAAGTATAAGATATTAAAAATAATCTGTAGACTGGCACGTAATTATTTACAGAGAATTTACCGAATGCTTAAATGTTTTTGCCCTAGGTCTCTTGTTGCGTGTGAAAAGCCATAGCATAAACTAGATGTATTCCATTCGTTATAAACACACCACTAATAAATGTATCTTGGTAGTGTGTTTGATATGAACAGGTTGAGTTTTCTTTTATATAAACTCCCAAGCGCGAGTTACTATGACAACATTTAGTTCACTTTATTAACTTTTAATGTTAACTCCAAAGATTGTGTTCAAACCCGTACCGGCGCCTAGCCGTAGTTATAAGTGGAGTAACAATTGACTTATAGAATGTAAGATAGACAGTGGCATACTTTAAAATTTGGCGCCCCGGGGGAGAAATGCAAGCTTGACAGCTTGTAGTGTTTTTTAAACTATATATTTAAAAAAGCCAAAAGCCCGGTGTCTTTATTTTTGACCACAGCTTTTTGATGAGCAGTGTCAACTTTTATATAGTCAAGATCCGCAATGATTGCCTTCGTCTTTATTGAGACTCGGACAAGCATCATCCCTTGCTAAACATCTTCAATCAATCAGCCTATCGTAGTTCACTGCTGGGCATAGGCCTCTCCCAAATCAGCCGAAGCAGCCGTGTACCATAGCTGCCGATCCTCCACCTTCCGCATCCAGTCAATCGCAGCTACCTGCTTCATGTCGTCAGTCCCGCTAGCTGGGGGGCGTACTACTTTTCGTTTACCGACTCGCGGTCTCTACTCTGGACCGGATTGTAAAAACCTTTCTATTTTTTTCTAAAAGAAATATTTTTATTTTTTTTCAAACCTAATGATAATTAAGGTTAGTAGTATTAGTTAGGAAACAGGACCATAAGAGAGAGGAAGAGTTCGAATTACATCTTAAATCAGGTTAATGCACGGTGTAATCTTAAACCAATGTCAGAAAAATGTAAAACTTAGCCAAAGGATCATCATTATCCTTTGCCTAATTGACTACATATTTTATCATGATTACAGATATCCACAAAGTCGGAGCCACACGTTAACATGTTAATATGAGAACTAAATGACACTATGATACATTGTGTAATAAATTATATTCTAATCACCACTTAAAAAAGTTTGACTGCTTAAGCAATATTTAATATGAACCAATATAAAAAACTTATCGTGATCGAGTAAGGACTCTAGGTCAGTCAGATATCAATTTTACTTCCTAATGGCGATCAGTCGGATCCGATAAGCACGGATTCTCTTGCGTCATATTTTCAACTTTCCGTTCGAATTAAAATCCCATTCTTTCATTTTTTTCCTTTGAATGTGCCATTTCAAACAGTAGAGATTAATCAATTAAATTAATGGTTTCGATTTATTTAAAAACGTATTATTCATGATATTACATTTTCTTATTGGATCGCATCACATACTTTGGAAGGCGTTCGTTTTATAATTCACGTTGCTGAACTAGTGCTTTACAAACATTTGAGAATAACATTGACAGCTCGCAGTTATGCAGGATTCCTCATTAGTCGAGAGAGAAAAAGAAGCTTGAGAGACGTAAGGGTTCCTTTTTTATCTTTTGATGCTTTTAATAGGGGAAATGATAGACGTGAATAAAGCACTAAATTAGGTTGTACTTAATTGCAAATTTAATTGATGTAAGCCGAAGTCTAATTTTCACTTGTAGCCATCCAACATAGAAGCAGGTTGAGCACATAGCATATTTTCCCTGTAAAGCTAGCACACCTTTACTCCTTTTACAGTTAAGACTGCGTGAGTCCCATTGAATGGGTCGCTGCGACCTTTATTGACTTGAAGGACGCCGGTGACCTGGAATGTAGGTACACCTCCTATTATATATACGCGCCGTGTCATGACATTTATGGTATTAGTGTAATACCAAAAGGTCAATTTTGTTATTGTATGAATAATAAAATTGAACCTTTCCATGTCGTAGGTATTAAGTCTTTTTCACTCTTAATATCCTATGTGATTGTAAGACATTGTTTTACATCTTTCGGGTCATAAGGAATCAAGTAATCTATAAATGGAATCAGTACCATTGATTATATTATTGTACATCTGGTATAGCGAAGTGGAAAGATAGTGCCTAGCAGCCAGTTCGGTGTCTCCTCATGTAGCTCTAAATTACTCTCTAAAAACTAACTCAGGCGACTACGACTTCAACATCTTCCGCAATCCTCTTGGCAGGTTTAGTATAAGTTGGTGCAGAGTCAGAATTAGATGATCAGTCAGATCTTGCAATGCATAAGGCGGACTTAATGCCGTAGGCATTTTCTACCAGTCAACCTTTGGGTGATACAGAAATGTGTGTGAGGTGTATAACTGATATAAGCAGAATTGTAAGTTTAAACGAAGAACAACATAAGAGAATATAATATAAAGAATTTATTACATAAATAAACCTACATAATTATGTATACTATATATACAAATACACTTACATATATACATATAATACACGTATTAATATTGATCTTAAAATGTTGTCATTTATGTTTTACCGCCTAATATTAAGTTGTATTTATTGGAAGTTATTTAATGTGAACTTCACGTATAATGAATGCTGTGGGCGTTTCTAATTGTTGTGCATATGAGATGTGCATTTAACCGTTGTAATGAACAATTTTGTATATGTACCTTTATTGTTGATGCTCCTTAATAAATATATAAATACTTAAAATAATTTAACTTTATCTAATAATTAAATTATTTTTCCAAGGCCCTACTGCAATACGTTGCCTCATTTTAAATTAGGATTTGGATCATAGATCATTGTATTCCGCAATTACGTAAGACTGACGGAAGGCTGACGGGTGCCAATAGTACAGAAAGATATTTAATTCTTCCGAACATCACGAAGGAAGTTGGCAATAAAGTCTGTGAAGTCCCAAGTCATGTATTTATTATTGTATAGCGAATAATATTGAAAAGCAAATCACACAACCGCAATAAATAGTAAGCCGGTTATGAGTACTCATACACAAAATATCTCGCGTATAAGCATCATACATTATTTATAGGATATACGGGCCCACGTTCGCTGCCAAATCCGGTGTTCAGTAGCAAGGTTAGTAGGCCAGCAATTTTTTTAGCGATGCACAATTGCACATGAAGGAGTGTGAGATTATGTCCGAATGATGTGCGGGTGCAGCAGCTGGAGTAGCGCCAAATCTAAGCGCCCCAGGGAACAACGGGTTGCTGCCAAAACCTAACTGATCGATGGCCTTAGGAATTTGCAGGCTGACTTCAAGCTAAAGATAATGTTCCGCGGATAATAATATCTTTGGGAAAACGATATTCTACTTGCCTATGAAGTCTCGAAGATTGCTTTTTCCGTAAATAAAATTAACCGTAAATTGGAACGTTGGCTGACAACAAAATATAAGTCATTTTTGTTTTTTTTTGTGTTTGCAGGTTCTTGTTTACATTACATTTCTCAAAACAAATAGCAAGTCTCACGGGCAGGCACTCGGAGGAAAACTGTAAGTCGCTTTGCCATTCCTGACTCTCTGTAAGTTTAGAACTTGTGAATACCAAGCTACTATTAGAAAACTTCATGAACGTAGTATTTGATTATATCAAAAAGCTTTTGTTTGTTAAATAATGATTGTATTTCTATTATAACAATCAATTTTGTTTATTTTAGGAATGGTCGGGTATGACGAACTCAGCAACGAAGAAACTTTACACTTAAAACGTACTTATATAAAGTGCTTATAGGTTTAGACTTGTTAGGTTTGTATGTACCTAACAGGTATGTGTGGCGACGCCGGAAGAAGACCTTACTTGTTCAGCCGCGAGGGAAAATCAACCTCCTAAAAGAGGCAACACTGACGAACGTGATTCACACTAAACCTTCAAGCGAAGGAAACAGACAGTTTTTGTTGTTCTCTGGGTGAATTCACAAGGGTAGCATTTTGGCAAAGTACTACAGTACCATTATGGCTACACTATTGAAATAAATAAATTCGGCTTTATTATTTTCCGTCAGAAAATTCCAATGATTTTCAACTCAGAATGTTGGTCTGAATACACTATTTCAGGATTCGGTACGGTGTTTCTTACACCCTGTACTCTACTAAGTTTCATTTCGATACGACAATAAAGAAGTAGGTTAAAATTTATTTCCATGATTTCTTTATCTAGTTTGTTAGTTACAAGGGAATTAACAAAAGCGTGTTAAAGATAGTTAGGAACTTACCCTGGTACGAGAGCAAATAACGATGTGCCTTTTTTATTGTGAGTGTAAATAAAAGTCTTTTTACAGAGACAGATACCTATCACCTCGGCTTGGATTATGCAAAGGAATTAATACGCTCGCGAACGAACCGTAAGTAAGCAGAGGTAAGATAAGGCAGTTAAAATATTCACGCGGGCCCGGAATCCAATATTCCTGTTATCTAGTTAGCAAGAGCTCTCTAGATATAGAACTTTAAGTGTATAGGAAAAGCAATAAATGTTATGCTTCCACTTATAACTTGTATTTGTTGTATTTCATATGTTTATACTTTTGCGTGTAATATACTTTTATAGTTTTGTTCTTAGTTCTTTTATGTTTAGTTAGGTTCTAGAATTTTTTTTTGAAAGCTAAGTGTGAATTTAGAAGCTTTTATTTATATTACCCGATGGTAGTAAGTTATTGCACCAGATTTTTTGCTTGCACAATATATATAAAGGTTTTAAAATATTTGGACCTGGTTTTCAATGCTAAAATGTAAATGCTTATAATGTATCCTGCACCACATCGATAATCCCGTGATGTGGTATAATTCAAAATCAATATTGTATATGTTGTATTTTAATAACATCAATTATGCATGTTGCGAGCAACGAGCCCTTGAAGAATCGAGTTATCGTCGGTGTTGGAAAAGGAATACCGATTAATCTCCTCTAATGCTATGTACTCTAATGCTATGTAGCAATCAGGTGCTAATAAATATGCTGATGTCGGAGGTTTGTAATCTTTCCAAGTCATAAATCACTCTGAAGTGTCAACTGGCAGATTATTATACAAACGGGGACAACAAACGTGTGTGCACTGATGACGATATACTCGGGTGATCCATACACCTGCCATGTTGAATTATAATTACCACGACGTGTTGATTTACATATAACACCCTTAGTATAAGACTGTAGACCATCGAATCTATATCGATTTTCTTTAGCCTTCAGCGTATCGGCGTATCCTAGTGTGAGCGGCTGAAGGGTGTGCGTGATTCTTATATCGGGGGTACAGTTACAGGCAGTAGATATAAAACAACAAGTACATTCACATGGTAACGTATAATATGTGCGCTCTTTTAAGCAGTGGATAAGGCTTCGGACTTTTATGCATAACTATCAATCAACAATTAAGTATTGGTAAACAAAGACATCCTCCCAATTCAAGAGTTCACAGAGTTTGAAATCCTGAAACAAATAATGAAGCTTAAGTCAGAAAAAAGCCCAGGTCAAGATGGTATTGCAAATGAATGCATCACATTTGCAAGGATCCTGCTACTGACACCTATCAGGCGTCTTTGGAACAAAATATTAGATGAAGACGTTATACCTCATGCATGGACAGAATCAAAAATCATTTTGTTGTGTAAAAAAGGCTACCCAGCGGACATAGGCAATTATCGCCCAATAACCCTTTTGCCTTGCCTATACAAATTGTTAAGCGTGATACAAGGCGATCCACTCTCTTTAAAAAATTTCATATCTGTCCTACAATACAAATTGAAAAACTTACCATGGTCTAGAAAAGGCATTAACATCAACGGCAACTATCTGAGCAACCTCAAATTAGCTGACGACATCATCCTATTTTCAGGAACTTCTCGCTATGTCCTCTTGCTACTAAATAGTGAATGCTTGGCGATCTACATCAGGTTAATATTAAGGCAAGTCTAGAAATTAACCTCAGTAAGACAAAAGTTATGACTAACCATCACATGTCTTCCATCATAATAAATAACAACGCTCTCGAGTTTTAGAAGTACGTCTATTTAGGCAAAAACAGATCTCATTTGACAAAGACCGAAATATAGGAGAAGTAGACAGAAGAATAGCAATTACCTGTAAGAAGTACTGGGCACACAAAGAGATATTCAAAACGCAGCTCCGGCTTTCGATTAAAAAACTGGTTACGGATACATAAATACTACACTGCCTCACCTACGGGCTACGATTGCTAGCCTTCTATATCAAAACGAGAAACAAAATTGAAACAACCCAAAGAAGAATAGAAAGAAACTACCTAGATATGTAACTAAAAGTCAGAATAAATAATACAATATTATAGCATATGCGCAAGAAAACTAAAGTAACTGACGCCTTAACTTTTTCACTACAAAGAAAATGGAGGTAGGGAAATGGTGAATAAATTCATATTCCTAAATATTAATCAATCAGTATTACTAGTAAATTATATCATTTAAATTGTACATTATTATGTTATTTAGTTAAAATCAAATAAAGCCTTATTATAATTAAAAGCTTCGGACATGTGATCACAAAAGCGTCTTCCAATCCCATATCTAGTACACTACATAACACTCACACTCACGCTTCCTTGTGCGCTACAGTGCCATTGCCAAGTATCGTAAACCAAACAACATAACGCCATATGTTTTTACTTGCAGCGGACACTCATGGCACCACCTATTTTATACGTGGCGACCATTTACGCGGCAGCTCGTGCGAGTCGTGTGCCGCTATGGAGTTCAGAGGACAGGCGGTCGACGATCGTATACTTCGTTGCTCATTCCATCAATTTAGGTTTGGCTGGAAAAGCAAGTATTCGTATATCGTATAACATTTACTGCAAATAACTGATTTTTTTTGGTCCTAATTGATTTTTTTTTCTTTAAAAATATACTATTTATGGACATTAATGACCAGAATAACATTTGTATGACGTAAATACATCTAGGAGTTGTACATTTTTAAATAAAAGTGCAACAGGTTTCCAATTTGTTCATTCCAAAAAAATTTTGTTTGAGATGATGTCGGAGGTTATATTTTGGCATTGCAATGTTCGCCACCGGCAGAGGCTTGTCCCCACACTTTAAAACAAGAGTAGAAAGAACTATACAGTGAACTGTGTAGTAGTCATTGAATGATCTCTATGCTGTGATGGTCACTCAGAGTAGTACGCGGTTTAAATAGCATTATAAGGTTTTGATAGGGTTAACAACGCGTAACCCACGGTTTCTAACGTCCACAAACGTGAAGAGACGATGACACACCCTAATGCACTATGGGGTGCGTTATGTTATGTTAAATTTTAATGTTAAATGAGTAGAGAACTAACTCCCTCGGTGGATTAATTGGTACTAAATATATAATTACAATGTTTTAGAATTGAAGTCATGCCTAGCTTAATAATAATGCCGATATGCATTAAATATGTAGGGTATACACTATTATAGTACACAGAGGTCAATGGAAAGGGTAGCTCGTACATATTGCCCACTCACACACGCTCACAAGGAAACTCACGTGAATGAAAATGAATGCAACAAAAAAAAATAATAACAAATGTAAAATTTAATAGTACATCGTGCACTGTTTTATAGGCGACTTTGCTTTATCCAGTAGCAAGTATAAACTTCATTTCTTGTATATTTTTGAAAGTAAGTTCTGTTGTGCATGTACTTTAATAACATGACACGTAATGCTTTTAATGGGTTGTCCCGGACGGAGGTTGTTCTGTTTTCATAGCCGACAGAAAAAGTGTGCAGACGAAGATTACTGGTCCGGATATATAATATACCTATTGCCCGATTTATAATTAATTTTATAAAAATATACGGCACTACTTTTATTAATTTGTAAGATCATGGCAAAAAATTTGACTAGATCATCGTTTCATGTGATGAGTGGACCTCCAACGTCGATCTGTAGTTGTCATTCGAATACCTTTCAACCCCTGTTCTAGGTCCCGCAAGTTCCGCAAGTTTGAGAATTTTTATAACCACATTGTCAGATACGAATTGTCAGAAACGTGACCTTAAATATTTTACACATGGCACCCCGGCAGTTTCCTTGTAAGCATATTTACCTATCTATCCATTTGTTGTTACCAAACACATGTAAAAAGTTTGGACTACTTCCGAAAGGTTAAAGGAGACGTCGTAAGAGGACCCTCACGTTGGCGATAAAATTTAACGACTACGATGTTCTACAAAGCGACATATACACTCACACATAAGTAACATAACACCATTCGCTAACACAAAATGTTTTGCATATATTATCATAGGATATAAACAAAAAACCAGTGTTATTGTATCATAACGAAATGACTGACTTTGATTAAAACAATTGAAGGAAACGGAAAGCATAAAAGTTGTTTTTATATGCGATATCCCTTTTGCGATTACATAAAAATAACGTCATGCTCGTGTACATGTGTCGCGGAAGTAAGTAGTTGTTTCAATTATATAAATATAATATATATATATTGATCAGCTTGTGGTGAAACTTTGGTAGGGTGTTCTGGGGACACCCGCGAGCGTTCCTGACCCAAAAAATCTATTTATAAATAAAGAAAAAATGGCATTGCATGCCAGGTGCAGCTAGAATAATATAAAATATAATTTTAAGTTACTTTGTGACCTACATTAACAATATATATATTTTTTTAATTTTAGATACTTTAGGCGACAACGACGGCGATTGTGATCATTTTATCATCAAGTTGTTTAATAGTACAACTCGACAGTAAGATAGATAGAAGATATATTAGACAAACACGCATCGAAAACTTACTTTTTCAGCTACGTGGACATCAGTTATTTACACTCCTCAAGAATAAAGTTGTCGAGAGAACTTTGTGTCGTGCACTTACTTACATCCGAGTAAGGAAGCCCTATCTTTTGAATTAAATCGATTTATCGTCACGGTAACCCATTAAATCAATTCGTGATCTGAGTCGCAATTCTGTGAATCGATCTTTCAGAGATCGTAATAAATCGTATCATTAGACGATGACTTAATTCGTTTTCATTACGAAAACTCACTCAAACTTAAATCACTTAAGTGATATAATCACCAATAAACCACTAGGGTATTACACCCGTTTTCAATGAGTGTATTAATTTAATCCTAAAAACCATAAAATTTACTAAACTTTTATTGAATCGGTAAATGGCATTAAAATGCATTTAAAATTTTCATTTTAAATTTCCGTGCTTTAATAAATGAAAACGCAAGACGCGATGTTGCTGCTGCCATTGTTCATGACGTTATCTTCGCAGTAAACAACGACGATATACTCGTAGATATATAGATAACACTTTATTCATACACCATAGTCACAGTAGAAGTATCATACATGTGTCAAACAGATAATGTACACCCTTTGCACCTTATTGCTAGATGCAATTTCTTCAAGGCAACCTTGGGAAGGATCAAAATGATTCAGAGAGACAGTGATAGTTGGTGGTGTATTAAAATTGTAACAAAATATTTTTTATTGCTAAGTCAGTGAAAATGTAGATTATTGCAATTTAAAATGAGTCACTAAGTTAGAGGGCTCAGACCGAATCCATTCTTCCTTCGGAATCCATCCGAGATTGTGGATTTTTTCCAATCGTGAAATAACTTATTCTTGGTAGATTTGTATTTTATTTATTTATTTAAAACTTCCTGCAGTTTACATTGCACGAGGCAGACTTAATGCCACATGGCATTATCTACCAATCAACTTTTGGGTGATTCAGTGAGAGACATGGCAAATGTATAAGAACAAAATTTCTTAAAGAAAGTTTTAATTTACATACAAATACAATTGATTATACATAATACATACATACATAAATACTTACAGATAAATATAAATACAAATAAACACTGTACTCGTATATAGATACAATATTTTGCCACAAGTCTTGTTTTTAATAAAAAATTGTAATCCTTCGACTTTGTTGGTATAAAAATGAATACCTCTCCTGTTCACATAGGTAAACCAAACAAATAATAACGATTAAAGCCGTAAACATAACAGGTCTGATTCTAATCAGACCTGTTATGTTTACTACTTCGCTGATCGCTATAAAGTAAACATTATTTAATTATAATTACGTGGGAGAGCCATGCTTCGGCACGTATGGGCCGGCTCGACTCCGCTCGATACCACGGCCTCACAGAAAACCGGCAGTGAAGCAATGCTTGCATTGCATTTCGCCGCGTAAGTGAGGTTACTGGAGGCCCTAACCCTTCCCTCTACCCTATTCCCATCCTTCCCCTCTCCCCCTCTCCACACTTCCCCCCTCCCCTTCTTCTCCTCTACTCCCACCTTAAAGAGTGGCAACGCACTTGTGACTCTCGAGTTACAGGTGCCCATGGGCGGCGGTAGTCATTTACCATCAGGACCCATCTACTTGTTTGCCCACTATATCATAAAAAAAAAACAAAAAAAGATCTATCACTTCTATCACCTACAAGTGTAACGCAAGCTAAACAAATTTAGCGGTACCTACTCAAAAAATATTGTTTACTTAAGTGTAATGTTAAGATTGTATACCTAGTGACTTGTAAAATATGATAGTCTGCATTTAGGGTTGACGAAATGAGAGCATAACAATATCAAAAGTTCTGCTTTGTTTTGTTTATTTCTAAAATTGGCCAAACATGCCAATGTGGCATTAAGTTTGAAATACCAAATATTGTCTTTTAAGTAACTAAGCCTTTTAGGTTCCACTTCACTGACGTATCATGTTAGTGCACAGATCGCACTTGTATCGCCTAAATGAGAATGAAACAAAATGCTCTACTGGAGACGTACAGTCGTACAATCATCAATCAAGTCTTATTTCAGTTAAAGAACAACAAATGCAACTAACTAAAATTAAAGAGAATCAGTTTTGATTTAACAAAGAGTTGAATATGACCGAGTTCAATTCTTGATTTAACAATGGTTACATCAAGTAGTATATAATTTGACAACTTTGCTTACATGTCAAATGTTTGTTATCGTAATTTTTTATTCAAGCAATATTTTTATCAATTATCCAATTATTATATTTTATAGTATAATACCAAACCAAAATAATACAAAAAAAATCTTTTCATTTTCCACATTTTATATTAACATGGAAACAGTATTTTTTCATATAATTATACTGAGTATAATTGACTACCGATTTCTCACTGTGATCGCCGCGCGAAAGTGTTCAAAAGAGTGCGACAACCAACTTAACCGAAAACACCTTGCAGTCTACGTAAATATCGAATCCATTTGTGAATAAGTGTAGTGGCCACTTTCGAATACCAAAAGACATTTGTCTGGCACCTCTTATGATATTATTATAAGGGTTTGCGTTAAAGGTTAAACTATCCAGAATTGGCAGCAAGAAACACTTAGTAACGAAACAGCATTTCTGCTCAATTAGTTCCACAGAGATTTGATCAACATACATTTTTAGAAAGAAAGAAAGAAAGTTTGTACTATACGAATAGGAGAAGTTAAAGATACTTGTAAAATAAACATTTATACAGGGGAAAACTTGAGTGTTTAATTTCTATGAAGGTTTGAGATTCCTGTCTATATTTCCAGGTGTTGGAAACCTGAATATTATCCTTCGTGGAACACGCACAGCCACGCACAAAGTTGTCGTGCTGCACGCACGCGGCATGCATGCACATTAGGTGTTTGGAGTGGTGTTGGGTATGACTTGCAGAACTTTCTATCGGCTGCTTTGGAAACCGTCAAGTCAGGGGGATGGCTCGGCGAACGAAATAAAATTAAGCCCTGTTGATTAATCTCTTACTGGCACTTCAAAGATGTTTGCAAGTGTCTTAAAAAGACCTATGATTTAAGCTCTATCCGCAGATGGTTTGAACAGTCTAACTTCTCTGCGGGACCGATTAAATTTCGGTCGCTTTTTGGCTCTATTCATTAGGAATTTAATTTTTTATTTTCACCAAGACAATTTTAGCAAAAACCTTATGTACTTCTAAGATATCTATATAATAGTGTAAATGTCTAGTGACGTACTGGTTTTATTACATATCTCATTTATATTTCAATATTGTATTCTTTGCTCTCGTATGGATCCATTTCAAACAAACCAAAAGTTCATTATTATTACTTCTTTATATAAAAACATCAAATCTGTTTACTTCTAACCATACAAAAACAATTTCTTTTTAATTTTCTATCAAATGAAATTGTAATTTTATTTATAAAGTAAATAAAGTTAAATTTTATGAATTTTATAAACGCTTTTTTTTCTAGTTTTAATTCTGGACTAATTACATTTTTATTATTGGTATAGATGGATAGAAATTATGTTCGTTATTCAACAATATTGTTTGCCTTTTCTATATATTTTTAACGTATCAAAGTAGGTACACTTTCAAGCAAACATTTATAACTCAACTTACTCTGTCTAGTGACCCGCAAGTGGCTGCTGGCCTAATAGTCAATTTATAAAAAACAACCACCTAATGTCAAAGTTCTAAGTAGTAACAAAACGGGTTAAATTAAAACGGAGATAGATTATTTTTGCCATGTTCGCGTAATGAGAAATTTCAATGCCCAGAGCAAAAATTCATGAAAACTATTTTCGACGGACATTTAAGTACTTAGTATTAAATGCCACGTCTACTTATATAATACTTTTTAGATTTAAAATATTCCATAATACTACATTTCTAAACGTTATACACTGACAAATACTGCAGCTACGTTAAGGAAAGTTATACTACATACTATGAAGTCGGTTTCTAGAATTTTATAACTTATACTTTCAACATCAGTTAGAATTAGCATTAGATTCAAAAAGTGACGTGACGTTTATGTCAAATAACGATTTTCGAAACAAATTTAGTCTTTGTGTAAATATTAATGAAACGAGTTGTACCTGTTACACTTTTGTGATCAATCTATCTATATGGTGAATTGCAGGGATGTGCATAATAACTTATAAAATGTATTTAAATACAAAATGCAAATACTTTTAGTATTTTCTATTTCAAATACAAAATAGATTTTTATTTTGTATTTCAAATACTAGATGCAAAATACGTATTTTCAGAATACTTTATTAAAATAAAATAGTTTTATAGTTTTAACCCCGTTTCCTTCGTCGACCAACTGTGACATGCATAACTAGCTGTGTCATGAAGGATATTTTTTTTAAATCCTTCCCATTGGCACAACTAAAAAAATTTCAATTAATATTAGTTGCTAGATATACAACTAATTACAATCGATGTATAAAGATTAATCGTTATGGTTATCGTAAGCATTTAATAAGTATAGTATATTAGACTTAATACATATGATAACGATATTAAAAAAAAAAAGAAAACGAAAAGAGGTGTACTCCTAGGTGGGATGTCTGGGTATAGCAAGTGGAAACGGCGCCGGCGGTATTTCGATTCATCTAAGCTTATCTAGTGCGTGCCCTAATGTGATTACTCGATTAATGTATTGAAGATGCACGTTGCGAATACATTCGTCTTTAATAATGGATTCATCTTTCCGGACTCTTAAACATAGATCTTTTGAAACAACATTATACTTATGTAGCGTTATGAGAATATTTAGTCGTAACACAGTGTTCTTGTTTAGACGTTTATTTACATGACTTTACAACGTTAATAGTGCGGTGACTCTCTTCGAATAATGGCATTATGGGAACAAAGTTTTTCTTTTTCATAGTCTCTCCATATTATTCACGAAGTTGCAGACATGCTTATAATCAGGATATACTGGCGTATGCACGAAAATAACATTATCAATAATTTTTATCTAATAACCAGTTTCTCAGAACAGAATAAATGACATGAAATAGCATTTATAATTATTCTACTTATTAACATACAAAGATATGACAGAAGTGGCCGACATCATTATCAATATCTGAAGAGGTTAGTCATCCGATAATCCTATTTATTTCCCATTTCCCGTCCGGCTGTAGTTGTACTAAAAGGAATGCTTATAATAAATCAGTTGTGCTTAGTTGTGCGTTGTTGTAGTTGTGTCATTAGGAACACATTCTGGGATGGAAACTACTAATTCAACTAGTTGTGCGTACATAGTTGGTCTATGTGGAAAACGGGTTTTTGACTTTATTTTATTAGTATTTTTTTTTAGTAAGTCTTCAAGTTAAATATACTTTGATCACTTAATTATATTAAACATAATATATTATTTGATATTTGGTATCATAATCATGCCACCATAAGAAAAAAACCTTTCTAGCGATGCAGAGTTAGGCAGGCAGGTTTATACTTTAAAAATACCATTTTTACTAGGTGTGGATCGTTTGTGGTCATGCGTGACGTGCTCCGCGCGCGCCTTTCTAAACTGAACGGGGACACGGCTCCTACACACAACTGTGAGACTACCTGCTTTGTGGACAGGTGGTCAAGTCTGTCGGTTGTTGAGGGAGTTCCTTCCTAGGTTATACCTGAGCCCCCATAGACACCCGTGACGGAACACCGTGTGGTTTTAGTCGGTTCGATTCCGACATATCCACTTCACCGAGTGCTCGGTGAGGTGGTACCCGAGGGAGTTTCCACAGGTAAAAAAAAGGTGTGGGTCGTTCGTGAATTTCACGAAACGTAACGTAACTAGTTACTTTAAAGGCGTTACTAGTTTCGAGAATTCCGTATTTTCGTAACTAGTCTTGTCTCAGTGTGCTTACTTAATCCCTTCTGGCTACGCTACGCTAAAAAGTATTTTGCATTTTGCAAATAAAAATATGTCCTGAAAGCTATTTCAAATAAAATAGAAAATGCTTTTCTAAATAAAGTATTTAAATACAAAATGGAAATAGGTATTTTATATTTGGTATTTTGCATTTCAAATACTAGTATTTTAAAAATATCGCATCTCTGGTGAATTGGTAAATACATTCCGCGCCCTAGAACTACTGATCCTGCGTCGTATATCTAAATCTTTTGAATCGTAGTAGGTCTCGAAATAAACAGGTGTATGTTGAGATACCACAAGTTAGCAGGCGATGTCTAGACGGACGGTCAATAGTTTTTATGAAGATTTTGATCATACACCGGTTTATGTTAACAAACAACATATTTGTGTCTGTTTGGACAGACGGAGCGTTATTAAATAAACTCTTATTTATGTAAGCGTCAGGGGTGTATATCTAAATTTATAAAAGTTCTTCGCAACTAGACACTTAACTCAGTTGCGATCGCGTCCAAAATTAACGGGCCAGCATGTCAGAGCTGGCGAAGCCTTACAGCAAATAAATTTTCCATCATTCATAGCAGTAAGTCACTCGGCAGTTCCCTAGGAAACTGAAATTGTCTTGGATGAAGCAACAAATTAGATAAGAATGAGATAGACATTGTTGTAAAAACAATAAATCTACTTCCCTTCTAAGCAAAACAGGATAAATGGAACAAAAATAGATTAACGATTTCCGAAAAAGACAGGAGGCTAACATGGCTCCTAGCTGAGCTCATTAGTTAAACTAGGTTTGTGTTTGATATGTGACATCTTTCATGAATCTACTATTCTATACGTAAAGGAAATTTGTTGTTGTTAGTAAATTATTGCTTGTGCGACGAATAAACACAACATAGATACATTGCATAAAGCTTTTCCCAGAAACCGAAACGTGAACATTTAGCTTATAATGATCTAATATTCATCAGATCCTCTGTAACAAGAGTCGAGCTACGAAATTATACTAACATGATTGAATGTAAATCAATCAGCAGTTGACATTGGTACGGTTAAGCTCTCGGATTAACTTCAAAGAGGTGTGACCGGAATATCCATTGTAAACGGCTAATGTAAACAGGCCTGCGAAGATATTCTGAACCCCTTGTGGCTCTAAGTACTTTACCTAAAGACAAATAGATAACTTTGGTTATTGAGCATCAAGGTATAATAGGAAACGTTACCTATTATTGTAAAGCCCAACGATTCTTTGTTTATCCCACTAATATTATAAATTTGAAAGTTTGGATGGATCAATGGATGGATGTTTGTTACTCTTTCACGCAAAAACTATGGAACCGATTGCGATGAAACTTTGTATGTAGATAGCTGGAGACCTGGATTACCGCATAGCCTACTTTTTATCCTTATATTCAGACGGGGTCGGGAGTTACGCGGGTGAAACCGCGGGGCGCTGCTAGTATTTTTACGGTTTTTTTTGGTTCCCGGAACCGTTATTTCCTGATTTACAAAAATACTAGCAGCGCCCCGGCCAGGTTTTAGTATACACTTATTTACGATGGGTAAAAAGTAAATATTTTAATTTTTGTATTTGTCAGATGCTGCTTCACCTGCAAAGTTTTAGTTTGGTTTAATACCTATAAGATATTTTTTATAAACTTACTTATTCCTAAATTTCTTACGTGGGAGAGCCATGCTTCGGCACGTATGGGCCGGCTCGACTCCGCTCGATACCACGGTCACAAAAAACCGGCAGTGAAGTAATGCTCGCATTGCATTTCGCCGCGTGAGTGAGGTTTCTGGAGGCCCTAACCCTTACCTCTTCCCTATTCCCGTCCTTCACCTCTCCTCTCTTACCACTGTCCCCCCTCCCATGAGCGGCTGTAGTCATTTAACATCAGGTGACCCGTCTGCTCGGTTGCCCCTAAACCATAAAAAAAATAAAAAAATGTACAAGTGTATAATGTGTCAGAATAATAAATAGGATTTTATCCAGGTCAAATGCAATCAAATCAACGAAATAAAGCCATCAAAACTAATATGATGTTTAATATGCATCATCAAAATCATAACCAAAATTTTCAACTTCATTAGATATTTTCATCTTAATTTCTACAAAGCACCACTGGTTGGATTCCAAAGAGATCACACTAATTGTCACTGTCATTACGATGAATCACTTTCATCGCCACCAACATTAATAATATTTTTAACGATTGCCGTTTCAACCATAGGCCCCGCTGTTTCTATACTTTTCTTTTATTTTGTTATGTGTTTGCGGCAGCTTTAAGATGTTTCTGTCAAATTTTCTTATGAAATAAGACCAAGAAAAATGTGCAGTATTTACCCCAAAACGATCTGGAATAAGTTTTAGGGAGGTAATATTATCGAGCTCAGCATTCTTTGAAGTAAATTTTCCTTTAACTATAAAAATCATTTTGGTTGGGTAAAATTTACAATGATATTAAGTCAGTGTGCATATTATATGAAATACCAACCAGCAATCGTTCAGACATCCTTTTTGACAAATACTTAAATACATTTCTAACAACTTTTCTCTGCATAGCATTTTTATGCAAAGTTTTTTGGCATTTTAACACATAAAAAATTCACGAACTCAAAATTACACCATGCTTACACTTTGACAGCTTGAAGCTTTGAATTTTTCTGCCATTTTCCCACCTTTATTTATGTAATAAACAATGATGACATGTTAATGACTTCTTAAAGTTACTTTTGCCATTTAAAGGAGTTGGTTCCATTTATGTCTGTAACATGACGATGTTTTTTATTTTCCTGGTCGGACAGCAAAGAAATTTTTGTGATAAACCGATTTAAAAAAATAATTCAACTGTCATATTAATTTGCAGTCTGATTGAGATCTCATCCGTTATCAGTCGTACATCTTAAAACTAGGTACTTATTAAGGAACTGTGCTACTCATAAAATATCCTGTTCTATACCAGTATTATCGTGAACTTTTAATATTTGGTTTAACAATTAAAAAATAAAAAGAAATTTGAAAAAAGTAACACATAGTTTTTTAGTTTTATGTCATACATAATTTCATGAGGACTGTTAAACACTCTATTTTAACCAAAGGAAACTAGCTTATTGAACAGTTATTGTAACAATTATCCTTGAATTAATCAAAATTAAAACAAAAAAAACGGAATTGCCAACAAAAAAAAATGTATTTATTAAAAAAAAATATGACTAATTTTTTATCGTCATTAACTTGAGACAATAACTATTTTTATTACAACCATCATTGTGTTTCGACAGTCATTTATTCCTTCGAAGTAATTTGTTTCTTGAATTTATGTTTTAGTTTTATATTTATTTCGACCATATATCTATTTTACTGACCTTCATGTGTTTACCTGACTTTCATTTTTTTCGTTGTTTATTTGTTTTCAATTCATGACCTTTAATGAAAACCAAAAAGACGCGAGATTATAAATTAATAGTTATGAAATTTAAAAAAATATTGTCAATCACGAAAATACTAAACCCATAAGGCCGTGTCACAGCGCAAATATAAATAGAAACTAGACCACTGTATCAATATATCTTTACAGCCTACTGATTTTTGTCTAAACCATTTGGTAAACCAATGCGTTGTGCACTAGTCGGCGGTTACTGAAAACATCATCAGACATCATACATACTTAACGCAAACCTATGTCACGGCGTCAACTAAACAGCCACAAGGCAGTCTTTAATCTATGTATTATTATTTAAAAAAATATTTATTATTCACTATTGTGTTTTATTTATATTCATTAATGCTTTTCGTGGAGTTATTGACTTGAACTGATCATTATTTACCGTAGCCACACTATAGAATATAGATCGACGCAGACAATCCGTTACACAAGCAGCGCGGCCTTGTTATCGGTCACCCCACCGCGCTTTGAGTTTATTATCAAAGCTTAATAGTTCCTTAATATTGGTCTGCACACATCTGATTACAGTTTAAAATAGACTATTCTAAAATTTGGTAAAATAAGATATATTTTATAGTATTTGTAAATAATACTTAGTGTGAAGCCTAGTAACGATTAGGCCGTGTACTTGTTTGTAAACAAAGTTGTATAGAATGAAATTATAGTATACTGTTTACATATTTTAAAGGACATAAAACTTTATTATTAACGTATGTATGAGTTAATTCAAAATATTTTGGATGAAGAGAAACTTTGAAAACTGTCAATTGAATTTAAATTACCACTACCGTAACGGTCTCGGTGTTATTCATTATATTGATCGGTTTTAAGGTTAAGATTTCACAGAGTTCGAGTAACATTGATCGGGAAACTACTGGAAAGCGACAATTGAGGTTTTTCTTGAAGAAGGCATGTTTGTGCCTGATTTGATGACATAAATCTAGGTATTTATTCGACCTGGGAATGTTAGCAATATCATGCAGTTTTCAATTACTAGTAATAGCAATGTGGAAGTATTGGTCGACAACACTAGGATTTGATTGGAAAAAAAAAACTTTTTATCAGTTTCAGTACAGAATAAAAGAAGGAAATAATTTATTAGGTATAGTATTTATCTAACACATAAATTTTGCTTAAGAAAAGTATAGTAGTATAAATAACATGAGAAAATTAACGTAACTTTCTTACGTTCATATTAGTTATAATCTTCAATTATGAAAATAAACTTTTCCATTTTACAATTAAACAATTTCATCTATTCCTGTTATTAATGATGATTGATTTTTTATGGTATGGCAAACCAACAGACGGGTGACCTGCTGGTAAGTGACTACCGCTGCCCATGGACACCTGTAAGTCAAGAGTCACAAGTACGTTACCGACCTTTATGCACCTGCCACACAGGTCTCTTGTTCAGACACCAGTCTCTCACATAGGCTACCTTACTTGAATTTACCGAATGAACAATAACTACATTAAGTATATAAATTACTGTAAACATTCTCTGTGAGAAAAAATAACCATTTTTGTTATTACATTATTTAATTTTTTAACCTCCCCAATTCTTAGACTGAAGTTAAAACCTCGGTTTTTAAATTTAGGTTTTCAACAGCCCTTTTACAACATAAACTGTAAAAATTAGCTTTACAATGTGAACATTTGTCATTGTGGAAACCCCAGAAGGTAGTTTCTTTTTTATGTTCATACTTTAATAGCGTCCAATTATGTCGTCTGGCGCTGGATCAGACTATTTTTAATGATTTGCTGGTTTCTTTTGATGTATATAATATCTGCTGATGGTACGTTTATTTTTTTTAATAAGTATAAAAGTTAATGTTATTGTTAAAAGTACTGTGTGTTGAAATATAAAAATTGATTCGATTTTTATATAATGTATTTGTTAGGATTCTTGATTATTAGGAGGCTTAAGAGTACTTAGCAGAGAGGAGAGAGAGAGAGAGAGGGAGGGAGTCGCGGCAAATTATCGTTATATTTTGTGATGTTTCTGCTGGTAAGTGAAGCCAGTGTTCGGAGGAGTGGCGATAATTGATGGCTGATATTTCGTAGGGAAGATTGGGACCTCAAAGTTGGCAAAAATTTGCGAAGAATTGACAATAGTTAAAACATAGATTAAATAGTTAAGTTCAAATCAAGTTCAAGTTAGACAAGAAACACTAGAAAATAATGACTCCATAACGATTAGAAAGGGAATTAATATCTTTAACTTTCTTTGTAATCACATATAAAACAAAAGGAATCCTGCCTGTGTCTATTCTGACGGTAAGATAAGATATCCAACACTCAGGAAATTAACATTCTCGGCTAAATATCTGGGTTAAAAAGGGTGTTTTTAACATGGTTTATGATTAACTCAGTAATAATACTCAGTACAGATAGTACTTGACTGCTATGAAATAAGTTCTGATATATTTTTTTAAGTTCTATTATAATCTACTCAGTTTCATGTAAACTTAAATCATCATCATCATTCAATTTTCAATAGTTGTAATTTATTTGTTAAACAGTTTCACAGTGTTACCACTTACGCGTATAATTATAATATTGTCATTTTAGCACATATCATTTATGAGTGATATAATATGTTTTTCTTTAGGACGTTGATTTAGATATGAATGACAGTTTGGTTTGCTTATTTTATAATATAACTAATTTAAATTAATTTCATCAAATATAAAACAAACTCTAAAACGTATAATTATATTTTGACTGTATAAATATCTCATCATAATTTTTCAAATCTATTACTCAAGTCTTTATAATCGAACAATGTTAGTTTACATTGTTGTCATTAATTCCAAAACTTTGATAGTTAGGGAGCACGCTCTTGATTCACGAAAGCCTGAACAAGAATGACTCTTGAGAGTGAGTCTGTCGGTAGGAATTGCGGATACACTAAAAACTATACGACATTGATATCGAAGTGAATTGAAACCTAATTCTGAAAAAAAGAATAAACAAAGACTGCACAAAGTTCCCGAAACAAATTAAATATGTTGATTAAATACTGAACTGCAATAATCGTGTAAAATATTGGATAAGAACTGTGTAAGATCAGTTTTGACTTCTAAATGAGTTTAACTCTCAGATTTAAGCCACATACTTTGTATTAAAATTGCGATTGGCACGGATTGACACTTAATTGATTAAGACAAAAAATAAATATTATTCAAATCAGTTTAGTAGTTCAAAAACGTCAATACATCAATTTTTTACGGTCGAAATAGAAGGATGTAGTATGTAGGATGAAGTGACGCATCGTATAATATATAAATAAAAAAACATTGTTTTCTATTTTTAAGCGACTTACATGATACTTACTTTACTGAGACATCGCACTAGATTCATAAAAATGTTCAAAGTAGCATTATAGCACTCAGTAATGTGCTTAGTTAAGCTATGGATAGTGCTATGATCGCCGTGTCTCAATAAAATGCTGTCTGTCAGAATATAATACGAAACTAAGAAATAAGTGGGCGAACCGTAACCGACATAGGTACAACCATTAGCAAGCTAAAATAACATTATTTTAAGGAGGAACTACAACTGTTGAGGAAGACTGGTTTTTTAATAGCGACCACGAATTGAGAAGCGCAGTTCACAGTAGAGCGGAAAGCACTGTATTGACAGGGAAGAATACCACCCTGTATGTTAGTGGCACCACAGAATACATAATGGTACCAGCACTAATTGTACCTATCTTTGGAAGAGTTTTGTTTAGCAGTAGTTCAGATTGTGATGATTTCTAAAATTAATTATTTTTAGCTGCTTTCGTAGGGTTACAGTATACAGGCTACAACTTCATGCCACAAGTTGTTTAATTAAAATGAAAATGTATTATGCAAACTGATAACAACAGCAAGGATTGTAACAAGTTTATTAGTGCTGTTTCGAAGTCCAACTTTGTTGTTAGTAAATTGCGAACATCGTATTTCCACGTTTAAATACATTTTATTGCCATAGTTATGTGCCGATTGGCACCTTGATTTACTGCGACTAACTGTATGAACAATGTAGTATGTAGTAATCATTACGAGTGTTCGCTGATATAAATGTTGTTTATTGTTTGTATGTATTTTATGTAGTTTTTATTTCATGTAATTACGTACATATACATATATACTTTAAGCTCTAATTCCTTAGGCGTTGTAACGGTTAATAAAAACCGTGTATTATTTTGTGCTGATTCGTGTGAATTGAATAATGAATGAAACTTGAGTCTTGAAGTTTAAAATGACTGTTTATCCAGATTCTTGAGGAGAGCTCTCCAATCCAGAGCACGTTACAGTTAGACACCGAAGTAAGTAGTCTCCGAATCTATCTATAATAATAATAATAATATATCTCTTTATTGTACACCAAAATAATTTAAAGCAGTAGGAGCACAGCAAGGTTGGGTGGCTAATAGGGTGTGAGATTTACTATGCCAAATGTAAAACAGCTAGGCACTAATCTAACTCTAAATAATTAAATGATAAGTATTGTAGACTCAACAGTATTCTTGGGACTTACATTAGGCAGTAAACTGCAATGGGGACCCCAGATAGACAGCCTTGCAGGTAGGCTTAGTTCGGCAGCTTACGCAGTATGGAAGGTACGTCAGCTCACTGATACGGACACAGCTAGGCTAGTTTATTTTAGCTACTTTCACAGCGTCATGTCCTATGGTATACTACTTTGGTGCAAGGCGGCTGATGTTGAAACGATTTTTATTCTTTAAAAACGAGCCATCCGCTCAATATACAATTTAGGTGCTAGAGTCTCTCTTCGAGAGTTGTTTAAGGATATAGGTATTTTAACTGTTGCATCACAGTATATATTTGTAAAAATTTTGTTTGTTAGGCACAATATCAATGACCATAAGAAAAACAGTGATATACACAATATTAATACAAGAAACAAGTCTAAACTCGTTGCTACCTATCATCGCTTACATAAGGTACACAACTCGTTCGAAGGTCTTGGTATACGTTTTTATAATAAAATTTCTATAGATGTAATCGGCCTTCCTGTAGATACATTTAAGCGTAATGACGTAACGATTATCTAAACGACAAACAGTCTTGGGCTTAAGGTGTCTTTAGGTATATACACACAAACTTCTTTGTCTTATAATTAAGCTAAATTATTAACAAACCATTGTTAGTTGAAAGTAATGCGTAACGATTATTATGGTAATTTTGACTAGTAGTGATTTTTATCAGTATCTCGACTATGGTTCGTCATGCTCACTAAAATGTCATTGCTTGCGGCGTCGTCATGGGGCGGGTCGTTTCTTTCCCTCTGATATGGCGAAGGAGACGATGGCTGGTCCATACGTCATACTCGTGAACGGATGCTGCTTGGGGTGACTGGTCTGCCTAGTCAGCGATGCTTTAGCCTATACTATTATTTTGGTTCGTTCAACTGCAACTGTAGCCTCTCAATCCAGTCACGAATTAGTTTTAACAGTAGACTTTGGAACTGATGTGCACCTTGAATGATTTCTATGTTTAATAGGTTCGAACCTTCAACGGTATCACTGAGTGATATTTTTTGTTTGTACCTCAGCTTTTGGAGCATTTCAATAAAATGAAATTCAGGTGGCAACAGCTTGCATCATGCTTACCTTTTATGTAACACTAATACCAATGTACCTGAAGATCTGACTTTTAAAAAGAGTGGCCATGAGTTTCTTTGTCAGTATTCTTCTCATAAGGCTCTACGCATTTTGGAAACTGGAAGTTATAGATCGACACAAGCAGGCAGTAGATTTTGGTGTTTTCACCTAATTTACCTCGACAATCCAGTACATGCTGTGGCGTCTGTTTGCGTCGATCTATGATTTTTTACTTTTAATTTGAATTTGAATTTGAATTTGAATACAATTGGCGGCCTTATCGCACTGAGGCAATCTCTTACAGGCAACCATGGTATGGAGCGAACATAGGAAATCGATTTAAGGGCAGTAAGGTGTACGCTCAATAGGTATATTATAAAGTTAAATAAAGATAAATTACATATAGTAGAAGAATATACATAAAAGAGAGCAATAGACAAATAAATACATAAGCAAATATACGTATAACAATACACAAATAAATCATACAGATATAGGAATAGGATTACTGTACTATATTGACTCAAATAAAAAGGCAAGTAAGGAATTACGTTATGTTTAATTATGTAGTGTTGATTTCACCCAGGTAATGTTCCTTTACCAGTTTCTTAAAAGCAGGTAGTGATTGCGAACGTCTTATGGTCAATGGTAGGGTATTCCATAACCCAGCGGCTTGGACAGAGAAGGCATTGTCGACGAATTTCGTAGAATGTCCAGGTAGTTTTAATATCAGGTTCTCCGACGACCTCAAAGATCTAGGATGAGTGTCATGTAAAAAACTGAACCGTTTTTTTTAAGTAAGTAGGAGTTAGGGGATTAAATAGAATGCTATATAAAAGCGAGAGAATATGTGCATTCCGGCGAAGGCGTATAGGTCACCACTTGAGCTTTTTTCGATACTCAGAAATATGATCATATTATCTATACAATATTCTATATCTAAATTAAGTACTATAGACAAAAATAGACCCGGAAACATCTATGGATCTTTGTTGGGTTGCCAAAAATATTCATATTGTATTAATCGTATGTATACATACATATGCCAAATGAATATTGTGATGCTACGTCCATCTTGTCTTCGCCACTGGCGTGTGCAATGATCATGTCATATTCACGTTGTTACGGCCCTAGAAATTGAATTTACCTTGCTTCGGGATATACATGTTGAAAGCTTTCTTGTACTATATAGAAGTCGTAGGTTTAGTCCCAAATGAATGAACTAATTTATTTTGTGGTGATGCTATACTGAATGAATCAAGACTTCTGAGAAATATTTTAAATATATAAAAGTGGTTAAGTGGAAGTGGTAAGCGGCGGTAGCGTAATGGCTAAAGCGTCGGACTTGCAATCAAGTGGTTGCGGGTTCGAACCCCACCCAGTGCACTTAGCTTAGCCGGAGAGGTTAACAAGAATATTAGTAATGTATGACCCACGTTAGTATTCATATAGAAAAAAAAGATGCCATTAGATTTTTTTTAAAACTCTATCCATTAATATATATCTATTGTTATTTTTCTGGAACCGAGAACCCTAAGTTCTTTTCTATACTCCAGACAACGTCTACGCAAAATTTGACGATGATTTGTTGAGAAGTTAAGGCGTGAAAATGGAACAAACAAACAAACTCACTTTCGCATTTATAATACTAACTGTTGCATTTTTGCGAGATATAAATAACCTATGTGCTATTCCAGACTATTTTGTATCTCTGTGCCAAATTTCATCCAAATCCGTTCAGCCGTTTTTGCGTGAAAGAGTAACAAACATTCATCCATCCATCCTCACAAACTTTCGCCTATACAACCTAGCAGCGCCCCGCGGTTTCACCCGCGTGAGTCCCGTGGAAATATCGGGATGAAAAGCCTATGCGTTAATCCAGGCCTCCAGCCATCTACATACCAAGTTTCATCGCAATTGGTCCAGTGGTTTTATTTATTATAATATTAGTGGGATTAGTAAGATTAAATTAGGACTAGTGAGGATTGTTTCCAATTAATAAGCTTAAAACGGAGTCGAACGTTATTTTACAGTAATATTTTCATATGTTATGGTCGAAATAATATTGCACTATTCGCAACTATGGCTATCCCTTCGGGTATACAGACATGAGTGTAGGTAATAAGAAAAATAGTTTCCTTTTCTATTCCAAAAAAAGCTGATCAAATTAAGACTTGTAAGTTGTAGTAAGAAGTATCTTGAAGAAGCAAAATTCAATAATACTTTCAAACGTAATTGTGCGAGTGTAAAATTTGTAGTAAACATTTTATTTACCAAATAAATATTAACGGTAGAACGAGAACGGTTGGAAACCATACGTTTTGAAGGTTATATCGTTCGAAGGGCACGCAGACGGCGGCCGTAAGTATAGTGTTGTTTCTGAGTAATAGGTTCTCGTTTGCGTATTTAGCCCACTTATGATAAATCTATCGCCTGTCTGTTAGATATCTGCACTGTTTTTAAATAGGAACACACTAAGTTTGGGTCTTCGAATTTCATAGCAAGTGGATTTATCATAAAATAATATATATTGTTAGACACCAAATGTCTGTCGGAAGTATTTTAAAGGTATAATCTTGAGCCTTTTTATACTACTTTTAAAAGGTTTTCCATCACAAAAATACTAATCTTAAGGTTACTTTAAGAGTAAAAAGTACTATGCGCAAATTGAATCCTAAACCTACACGTTCCGTTATGGTAGTGTGGGTCAAGCGAGTTTCTTAATAGTTCCCTTCAAGTAAGAAATATACATTTAAAAATAACATTCACTCTTCTAAAAAAAACAACTACTCTGTCATATTTCTTTGATTTGAACTCCACAAATAACATGCACAATTATTAACAATGCGACTAATAATATATCTGGAGTCTAAACTAAGCCTAAGGCGCCCATTACACGGTAGGTTTTGCTGTCAGTTTTGCCACAACCAAAACGGTGATTGACGAATAACCTATCGTCTAATGCAGTGGTTGACGGTTGCATGATGAGATATCATGCATGCATGCATGATATATATTTCATGTCGATATTATTTCATCAATCACCAACGAACATCCATCAATCATGACTTTTGGTAATGATTGACGTTTGCATGAGCGTCTAATGGACGCCTAAGGCTGTATTATAGAAATCTTCCTCCTTTGTGTGCATTATGTAACGTTTTTATAAGATGACGCATTATTCTGAGGGTACAATTCTCTAGCTTTTAAAAAACTTTTCACTTTTCGCTCTGCGCTTTAAAGTTTATGGTCATCGCAGGAAAAGCATTTTCACTACGTCGGTTCCCTGGAATGCATACATATATGGCCTGCCCTGTTTTACTACTTATTTAAATTACTTTGGTCTCCTTACGGATTTCTCCGTTCATAGTAAGCGGTCACCGGTACCTATAAACATTAGCAACACCAAAGGTGTCAACTGTGCTTTGCAAGGCCTGCATTTCATGAGGATCTGGGGTCCGATTCACCAGCAGAAATGCTAATCTATGCTAGAAGTTCAGTTGAACTGCGGACTTCTATTACACAGGCTACAATTCGAACAGTAATCTGTATGGCCCTTCCTCCTACATATTACATCATACTGTTTAACCCGTATCAAATATTAATTGTATATAAATCTTTTTTTCTTTTTCTTTTCTTTCTTTCTAATTTTCTGAAGCAAACATCATATAGATATACATTGTGATTTATGACACCGTATTACCGTATACAATAGATATCAATAAGTTATTCTATTCACAAATCCATGGATCCCGAGGAAATCAAATGTAAAAACGGACGGAGTTTTGTACTGTTGTCTAGTCACGTTTTACTCTTTTACAGTTCGGTAAGTTTGTGCCAGAAATGTACGTCCCTGTACGTCCCATCGGACGCCCGGAAAGGATTATGAAACCATCATATGAGTTATGTTCAATTTATTCATCGTACCCATTAGTGTTGTGTAGGGGAAGCGCCTATTTAATTTGTAATGAGGCATTTGACTACGTGACTTTTAAATGAAAAGTAATTACCTTTATTTAAATTCAGCTTTATCTTAAGCGTTTATAATAAATACACTATCCGCCTATTCTGAAACATTTTGGCGTAGTTGTGTAAAAGGGTTACCTTGTCAACTGTCACCACGTCGATTATCGTGATGGGCAGAGTGTTCCGAGTCTGCAGTTTGTGTTGCAGGTTGCAGGTCTTATACATCACATCCAGGTTTAATATGATCTCTTCATACTTTTTTATAGTAAGTATTTTTTTCATATATCACTTTGTTGCTTAAGCAAGTCCTTACGTAAATATTTATTTTCTTTCTATAGTGTACTTATGGCTTTAAAACATCCAATACCCTAATACAAAAAGAAATACGAAATCTTAACGCTTTCCTACTCTGTGTTATTTCGTTAATAAAATATTCTTCAAACTTATTCAAGAAGAAAATATTTTGGTAAGTTATTTAGCTTTGATTCAATAAAGGTACTTTCAATAAAATTAAAGAAATCTTGATTACTTATATTTTTGAAACTTATTCTAATTACAATTTCCGAACATCCAGCCGCTTAGCAACAAGTGAAAACGTTTCCAAATATTTAATTGTTGAGATTTATCGGTACCTGATCGCTACACGTGTACAAAAAGACTTTGGAATTTGAGTCTTTGAAATGTCTAACGGGAAATAGTTTTAGTTGGAATGGCCCGTTAATTTTCCGCTTGGAGTAGGAATTTCGAGTCAATTTCGCAGTCGTCCTATAACTTTATAATACGAAGTCATATAACACTTATTATGATCCATTTCCATGGAAGCAAAGGTTTGTTATATGATTAATATGTGTAATATGTCACCTCCTACATTTTGGCACGCGTCGTTTGGGATTATTTTATTATTAGGTCCGTACATCACATCCAGGTTTCTCAGTTTACAGTATTTTTTTCTTTAGAGCTATAAGATTTTACGTTTCGGTCTTAGCTCTTATAAGGAGCTTAGACCGAACGATTCGTTACGTCGAACACAGAAAACTGTCAACTTAACCATGTTGTAAATGTCATCGAATGAACGAACCTTGAACAGAAATTGAGCTTCAGAATTTTTTAGGTCTCTGCTGTGGAGGAGACAGAGGAGCAACAATGAGCGTGATAACGTGTTTTCGTCAAATTGCTTTCAGCGATAAGGCCGTCCTGACATATTCACCTGACATAAAATTTTCTAACAAGGATTATTTATAATTTTTGTTGGTGTACGATAAAGTTTATTTCTATTCTTGTTATTGATTTGTTAGCTGGGTGTCGTTGATTTTACACTTGTGTTCACTTTTACTCACGCACATTTCATCAATACTTTTAATGCCACCGTCTCAGCGTAGTCAAGGATTTGGATTTTATTAAAATTATATTTTTATTTCAGCCAAAACAATTTTTTGTGCCATGATATTAATAATAAGCGACAAGGATCTCACCGATACCGAACATAATAAAGAAATAAGAAGGAGTATGGAAGGAAGTTTCTAAAGGTCATATTATTCTTAATATAGTTACTCCTCATGAGTTCGGACCACAGTAGGTAGGTTAACTTTGTGTATATTCATTCTGAAAGCGGCTGTAATATTGCACAAGAATCCAATTACGAACGTTGGTCATGCCACAGGTATTTTAGATTAAAGTATTTATTCAGATTATCTGTACCATAAAGCTTTTGAAATGGGCAAGTCAACCATAGCATTTAAATTTACAAAATAAGAATAAGCCACTTTTATAACGGTAAAATGGCTTTCTTAATTATTTTTTTCTTTTATTGAAATTACTGTTAAAAATGTTTTTAAGGAGGTCGAGAGCATAAATCGCGACCGTTGGAATATTAGGGGCTTATTCCAGATTACGTAGAACATTAAACACTGCCGTCGTTTGGTCCTAACTCCCCACTTTTCTTATTTAATATGATCTCTTTATACTTTCACCTCTTCAAGCACAACAAACTGAGGAATAATTCTTAATTAAACATTTGTCTCTAATACTTTAATGATTATTAGGAAAAGATCCTCTAAAGTGCTTACTGAGCTAACCGATATTTGTATTGAACCAATGAAGGAGCCTTCGTTATGCCGAAACACTTCAAAACCAGCCAAAGTGCTTTCATAAAATTCATGTTCGGAACTTTTATCCGTTTTTTTGCTCGCCTCCATTGTACAGTCGCCTGTGAAAATCCTGACTGGCTCAATTACCGTCATTTCTATGCCTGTCTTGTGGCTTCTAAAATTTTATTGGTCGCTCTGTACTTTTACAGGTATCGTGAAACTTTTTGATCGCGTTTTCTTTTTTGTAATTACATTCAACAGAATATTTTGCAGTGATCAATATCGAACGCCTTTATTGCGCTACTAAGACTTATTAAATCATACACTAAATTACGCCTCGGAATCAATTAAGTTATCTTTAAGATGCCTTTGGAGTGGCAAATTAGATGTTAATGCAATAAGGGGTACGCCATTTTGTGCTAGGTTAGAGAACGACATAGTACTCAAGACACGTGCAGAAAGCGAGATGCGACTTGTTAAAATAAGTGAATATTTATTGAAGGCATTTCTTTTATTTCGAATATTTGACTTACAGTATTTATTTCACAACGCTGAGGTTAATGTAGTTTTTAAATAAAGTTAAATATTTTTTAAGTATTTTTAGTATAGTATGGCATAGCATTTTATATATTATATAGTATAGTACATATTATATAGTATAGCATTTTAAGTAAATTATTTTTTAAATAGTTTTTTTTAAGATCTCCAGCTTTAGGAATGACTGCTGTGCCACGGGAGACTTTATAAACATGCAAACAACGGACACAAAGAAGACCCAGACTCGGGTGGGAATCGAACCCGCGACCTATGGCGTAGCAGTCAGGGTCACTAACCACTATGCCAACATTGTAAATAAAGTTCGTTTCTATCACCTAAAAGATATGTGCTAAAAAAAACAGTCTTTCCACATTATGAGAAACAGATTCTGCTCGATCCAGACCTCTGGATTACAAGGTTTAACCCAATCACCTAGACAGCTGGTTATTTAAATGCACTACTGGGTTTTCCAGGGGAGTAGGGTCTCTCAGACTTCATGGGAAGGGTTGTACTGGTATCAATTCGTTTCTTACTAGCTTTTGTCTGCGGCTTTGCTCGTGTTAATGTAGATTTTGTCCATCAATTAATATATCCCCCCTGGGGGAGATTGCCCAAGGATCGACAAGATAGAATTTTGCCCCGCCCTGGGATGACAAAAACAAATTTTGTCCCCCCTGGGCTAAAGCTGGGTACACCCTTGGCAACGTTAAGGCGTATGATCGTAACAGACAGGCAGACAGAGTTTTTTTCGCATTTATAATATTAGTATTATACTCGTATATAGTTAGGAAATATGCCATGTACTTGTTTGCCACAGTGGTCATTTTAGAATTCAAGATACTGATAAGACAGGAAAATTTCCATTGTCTTTCTTTTTTGCCTTTGACAGAAGACGTACGTCTAATAACGTAATAAGAGATGGTGGACTATATAAATTATATTGTACGTTACAAATTAAATTGATCGAGCGAGTGTCGCGGGCGGATGTGTTACGCGGAGTGGTCTGTCGCACGCCTCCTCGCGCCGTCGTCCTTCCCCCATTCCTGTTCCGTTCCGTTCCACCGGTGCTCGTGCGCCGACATACTGCTCGGATTGAAGTACAACAACAAAATACTTCAATTAATAGGTAAGGGGCAGATAGAGTTAAACCCTCTTGTGATGCTGCCCGTCTTCGTCCTAATTTCGGCCACTCGTGTGACCCTGTCACTGCCAGGGAAAACTTTAGTGATCCGGCTCGAAGGACCAATTTTTGTTTGACTACTACTGGTTTTAGTCTAAATAAAAGATGGTGGACTGTATAAATTATATTGTACGTTACAAATTAAATTGATCGAGCGAGTGTCGCGGGCGGATGTGTTACGCGGAGTGGCCTGCCGCACGCCTCCTCACGCCGTCGTCCTTCCCCCATTCCTATTCCGTTCCGTTCCACCGGTGCTCGTGCGCCGACAATGCTGCTTAATATTGTATACCGATTGCATCTAAATGTGTACTATCTTTTACCAGTGTCTCTATGAATGTAATGTCACTTCTTTTATCGTTAACAATCCTCCATCATAGTTATTTTTTATCTCTTCCCTTCCCAGCAAGCTCTGGTAACGTGCTCCACTCTACTACCCTGTTGTACAATGGTGTGACTTAAGGCTTCGTAGTACGCAGGTGCAAAGACAAAGATTATCACTGTCTACTTGTATTCTATCTCATTCTCTCGCAGGCTAAATGTTATTTATGAATATGTTTGTCTCTTTTTAGTGTGAGTTTTTCGTTTCATATAATTTCAAATCACAACGATTCTAAAGAAGTTTCACTTCAATAATATTTTATAACAGACAATTAATTCCCTAATTAAAAAAGTTAAATTGCTATTAATGAAGTACATATAACTTAGTAAGAGGGCTCGGACTTCTCAGCAATAGCCACCCCAAACCATCCGTATAAGCAATATTCATTTATTTCCATTAGCTTTCCTTCTTACCTACCTCTCAATTTCAATATTCTCCCAATTTTTCCATTTTTAATTACTAAAGTGCCCAGTTGTGGGTGTTTAATGACATCTGCCCATCCCTTCGGCGATACATGTATTTTTTTATCTGAACATTTTTTTTTTCATTTTTATGTATGCAAAAACCCAGTGTCCTTGCAGAATAGTTATCCCTTCTTTCCGGTTGCGGTATTTAGTCTATGTATTTTTTCATTTGGTCTGAATAACAATCTGTTTGAAGCCTACATTCATTTGCCCTGAAAGTAACCCTTTAACGACTTACAAGGAAGTACGGTGTACTGTTTAGAATACAAGGTTAAGGTTTGCCCATATACATCTATCTATCCGTGAGAAGGCTTGGAACCTTATTTATTACAGACATATTGTCTGGCGTGTGCTTTGATCTCTTAAGGAGAAGGGTGAATCAAATGTCTACAACACAAAAAGGGGATACGTCAAAAATAAGGCCGAATAGTATATATATAGAGTACCCGAGTAAATGTTCAAAATATGTATATCATCTAATCTTTCATTATATATTTCATAACATCCTCGATTGAAACAGAAGTTACTCGCACAGGTGACATTCCACGTCTTCTTTTTTTGTTCGCATGTATATTGTACATACAGCATAATAAAATTAACATAAAATACTAGGATCAAGATTTTTGAGATTGAAGTTAAAATTTTGAAAAATTGATCAAATAAATTTAAATATAATGTAATACTAATATTTTATAAGTGGAAGGTGACCCCGCTGTTACCATGGCCCCAACTGACGTAAAGTAATTAGCGGGGCTCTTTGGACCCCTTGATTGCATTTGACACGTTCTACACATCGGCGTCGTGTTCCAACCTCCTTAAATATAGATGCAGGGACACTATATATACTCGTAGGTGCTTGTTGAGGATTAACTTAAGTGATGGTCCGTGAATTATGCAACTTGGGTTAAAAAATATATGTTAACACTGTTTGCAAGTGAAGTTTAGGTTAAAACTATTTGTCGTAATATTTTTTCAGCCTTAGTACGAAAATTCTCTGTTTTGAATCTACAATCTTATTTACAGTAAAAGTTACTAGCGGAGCCAACTTAAACTCTAAACAAACTTAAGTTTCTGTGCTCTAACAATAAGCCCACCGGTTAGTAAATTGATTTAATTACCTACATTAGGTGGGAGTACCAAGTAGGTAGTCTATATTTACGGTTAATGACACTTCTTGTACTGTGCCGTGTTTCGCTTTAAGCTACTACATAGCTAATTATACCCGAAGCAAACTAAGGCACTATTTCAAGTTGATTCTTTGGACAGTTTTTTATACGGGTAAGTTGGCATGCAAGCAGTCGGCAAGTGAAAAGCGGTCAGCAGTTTCAAGTTTGGGTTAAGCAAGACACGCTTCATAAATCTTCAAAACTTGATCACCCGTTGTTTACATATTTCTCTAGGATGTATTCACCTGGCTATTTCAGTACTTAGTATTGTCATTATAACAAATTGGAGTGTCCTTGTGTGTAGCGGATCTTTAACTTTTTTATCTAAATAAGTAATTCGCTCAATTCACACGTGGAAAAACGACAACGTAAAATTAACAAACCAGCCGTTGTTTAAAAGGTTCTCATCCTGTTCATAAATAAACCTCTGACTGTATATAAATACAATTTTTGTGACTCTTAAGAGACTTTTTCTTTTCTTGTGTTTTAAATAAACATTATAATAAATTAACGATAAAAATCAACGTGTTCTCTAAATTACTCTATTGCATTTAACATGTGAATGTGAATATGGTGTGTTTTATGAATGAATGTCTATCACAAAAAAAATAAAAATCTAACTCTATGGAGTGTTAAAAAAAATTGTGACTTTTGTAAATCACTAGGCACTGTCTTGTTTATAACTTTATAAACTCTTAATAAGTTAATAGTGCAAATTTAGTATCCGCGAGTTCGCATTCTTGTTCTTGTTAAAATAACATCACCTTACTACTTTTCAATCAATTATTATTTACTATAATGTGTACGGTAACACATTAATGTGATATTTAGCTTACATTATTATCAAACAGCAAAATAATTACCTTATAAATTATTTCATACAAAAGATAAAATAACGTTAACTACGGCAATATTAGTACTGTAAAGTAATTATTAAACAGTTTACCTATTAGCAAGTTTTGTAGGGCTGACTCTAGTATTAACCATTATTTAGCCTTTATTATTAAATTATATTTGGTAATGAGGTAATATATTCCACTTTTAACAAAATTAAATATTCTTTATTTTCTTTACATCCCATATGAGTATCACAAGATAGACCAAAAGGCCGCATGTCACTCATGTATATTTTTTAAAGGTTTCCATGGATATTTAATATATGCAAACATTTTTCCCCATTTATTTTTTAAAGTAAATATTACTTACTTATTGGAAACAACCGTGGGTGTAGGGGCGAAACTAGAGTGTGGGAGACACTCACAAAATGAATGTACCGTCGCTTGTATCCCGTTAAATACATCCTGAATTTAAAACTATCACCATCCGTCTCTGTCCCCTTATAAGTAATTTTATCACAAATAACTACATTTTCTTAAGCTCTATTTTCCGAGTAATATTCATCATGTAATTCATCGTCAGAACTTTCCATCTTTTTCGTTTGTAATGAAAAATTTAATGGTATAATAATTCATCTTTTAATAATGATAAACGACTTTTGCAGATCGCAGTTAAACAGGATTTCAGAACAGAATAGAGAGCGAGTATTTGTAAATTTTACAGGATATTTCTCGGAAGAATTTGTATGCGAATAGAGTACCTAACTCATTATAGTAAGATATATTATAAAAAATCTAAAAAAATATATATTATGCACATACAAATGAACAAGTGAGCAGGTAGAGGATTAATCTTAGTTATGCATTTCCGAACTTTAAACGAAATGAAACCCTAAAAAATATGTATAGAAAGCATTTCCATTAGAGGTGGTAAACTTGTTTTTTTTTTTATTTAATACTTCCTGCATTTTACATTGCATGTCCAAGTCTGCCCGACTTAATACCTAACACATATTCCATACATGATATACATATATATCATATGCTATAATACATAACTATTCATATACATGTACCTATACATTCACAAATAAATACAATAATGTATACATTCAAAATATAAATATCGGCATGATCACGGCATCGTCCACTGTAAATAGAAATAATAATAAGCTATTGCAAAAGTTAACGTTTCATTCCACTTAAATCGTAACTAATATTCTAACTTATTAATATTATTACGTGGGAACGTGAGCTTGTTTAGTACACTTTCTCACCTTAACTACTCAACCGGTCATTATTATTTTTATTTTATTATTATTTTTATTATAGGGGCAAACGAGCAGATGGGTCACCTGATGGTAAATGACTATCACCGCCCATGGGCACCTGCAACTCAAGAGTCACAAGTGCGTTGCCGGCCTTTAAGGTGGGAGGAGGGGAAGGGTGGAAGAGAGGGAGAGGGGGGAGGGAAGGGCCTCTAGTAACCTCACTCACTCGGCGAAAAGCAATGCAAACATTGCTTCACTCCCAGTTTTCTGTGAGGCCGTGGTATCACTCCGGTATCACGTGCTGAAGCATGCCTCTCTCATAGAACATTATAAAAAATTGTCTGACACAGTGTAAGGGGTACAGAAAAGGAAATACGGTACTTTTCATCCAGGAAAAAGTAATGTTGATCGAACAAAACTACATTAACGCGAACGAAGCCACGGCCAAAACCACTGCCATTGCCAAGGTGCTATAAATGGCAAATTTCCTTAAAAACCAAGACAGAGATTAATATTCAATTAAATTTTAATTTTAAATGTTTTTTGCACCCATTGATTGACTTGATTGAGATTTGCTTTATTGGTTTACGTTATAAACGCGGGCCCTAGGGCTTAAAGCGAACGTAGCAGTGTGAAATGCGCCTTAGTCGCCATAAAAATAATGACGATACAAGACAGCGAACAAAAATAAATAACAGCGGAACTACTTGTATCATTAACGACGAAGAGTGAATAAAATAGATACAAAAGAACTGATAATCTCGTTAGAGTACCTACCCCGTCGACATCGACTTTTTTTTTCAATAAACCCTTTGAAAAGCTAAGCTTGGCTAGTGCTACACCTGTACACTTTTTATCCTAAAAGTGTACATTATTGAGCAATGGTGGCCACGTCACGTAAATTTTATAAGTGTAAATAATTTTACGCTACAGAATATATGTTTCTAACACATCGACATTATAAATGCGCAAAATAATTGTGTCTGTCTGTTATGTTTTCACGCCTACACCGATAAACTAATTTTGGTATTGAGTTAGACGGGACCTTGGAGAAAGACAATGGCTACTTTTTGTCGCGATAATAAAAGGAGGTGAAATCTCCTTTTGCACCTCCTTCAAGTTTTGAAAACATTTGATTAGTATTTATTAGAAGGTTTTTGAATTAGTGTTCTTTTCATTAGATGTGTTTTTTTTTATGGTATTGGGGGCAAACGAGCAGACGGATCACCTGATGGTAAATGACTACCGCCGCCTATGGGCACCTGCAACTCAAGAGTCACAAGTGTGTTGCCGGCCTTTGAGGTAGAAGTAGGTGGAAGAGGGAGGGAGGAGAGGGGGGAAAGGAAGGGTTAGGGCCTCCGGTAGCCTCACTCACTCGGTGAAAAGCAATGGAACCATTGCTTCACTGCCTGTTTTCTGTGTGGCCGTGGTGTCATTCCGGTTGAGCCGGCTGACACGTGCTAAAGCATGGCTCTCCCACGATAATGGTAAGCGCCTTTCATTGCTAGGTACTAATAAATTATTGACAATACGTTGAAATTCTTAAATATTACAACGAAGTAAAATCAAGTCCCTTTCTTTTACTTCAACATAATTTTTCATTATTATCTTCGTATTTGCATAAATGGAATATTTTAGCTTAATAAAAGTCTATCAAAATTTAGATTTACTATCCAAATTTGTACAAAATATTTTCTCCGAGAAAAATTTACAAAATTGTTACCTTAACATTTTCACGTTATAAAATTTTCCCTGTTATGAAGTAAAACACTTGTGAAATTTTATGATCAAAGTTACACGTGCCTGGATTCAGACTTTGTGTTTTATTGGGGGCAACGCATCAGTAGTGGGATCCGGAGTATTATAGTATACGACAGAGGGGATCTGTAAACTTATATTATAGGTTAACTTATATTATAGGCGCGTAATCCCATTGTAATATTGTCTTTATCAAAATCTATTTATTTTTAGATAGTTTTTGATGGAGACAAATGGCTGTGTCACCCGATTTTCTTTATTATTTTTTGTTTAATAGATATTGACGAGCTTTATCTTTATTAATATTTTTTAATACATGTAGATAAATAATATACAAGTTTTACAATACCTTTTTCTACACCTCTTGTCAAACTATTTTTTTTTGTAATGACTAATCAGCAGCGGTCTAATGGCGTTGGCTTAATAGCTCAAGCGTTTCTGGTTGTGCGTTCCTAATCAAAAGTGTAGATAATTTTTCTATCACTAACAAGTATCAACCCCAAAATATCATATTCAAATAGCACGCTGAGGTACCTCGACTAAAGTAGTAGTAGATATAAAATCACCATCTACAAACTTAAGTATTCAACTTATACAATCTTCCATTTACATTTCAGTAATTCAGTTAAATTATTAACATTTATGGAAGAATAAAACCCAAGCATTAGAAAGAAACATTTGGTATTGTACATTCTAGATTTTAGATAGACACCGTCTAATTATATCGCTATTTTCTGTACTGCACTGTAATTATTGTGTGTGAGTGCTGCCTTGAACAAAAGGGATTGGTGCAGTTTGTTTCCAAATACTTGGAATACCTTTCAAGAAAGACTCTAAAGACATACTGGCTTTACCCTGATTAAGGACTATTGGCGCTAGATAGAGTAAAATTGAACAAATTATATAGACACGTCTCCTTATTTTTAATATTAAAATATACCTATGTATACTGAGGGACCATGGACGCCAGCCGTATTCGCAACTACCACCGGACTTGTCACCGGGATTGATCGACCGTTGCTAATTTCAAGATGCTCATCACGCTTAGATAATGTAGAAATATTTTATATTCCGATTATGCTCTTGTATTCTTCTATTACAATAATAATACACACGGTTCTATTACAATAAGTGGTTCATGAAATGGAGCAGGATTTTTATTTAAAAGATTTTTTACTACTATAAGTCATCATGTGTAGCTAAGGGTTAGATTAGTTCATCTTTTAGATGATAAATTGTTGTTAGACTTCTTTTTGTAGACCGCTTCTTCTTCTTATTATACTACTAGCAATGCGCCCCGGATTCGCACGGGTAGCAGAGACATCTTCAACAGTCATCAACATATTTCTATTAATTTACACAAAATCTTAACAAATTATACAACTAAACCTTCCTCATGAATCACTCTGTCTATTAGTGAAAACCGCATGGAAATCCGTTTAGTAGTTTTTCAGTTTATCGCAAACAGACTGACAGATAAACACGGCGGGAGACTCTGTTTTATAATATGTAGTGATAAGAGTGATGAGTACATTTATGCCCTAGTTTTCTCTTTTAATTTATTTTTCTTAAAAAACAACTAAAAATGGTAACTGTATAAAAAGATGAAACGTCGATGAGGGCTTTCTATCCATTTCGTGTTAAATTCAGCTTGAACAAGAATAACAGGTAGGTACGTTGTATTTGCGGTAGTTTTAATAATTTCTTTTCAACTAATTGACTAGGATTAATTAGCAGTAACCTCAGAGTTAAGTCAAAAAGATCCAAAAGTGGTGGTATAATTAATTAAATTTACTTCCATAAAGATTAAATCTAGATACTGTCCTGTTTGATTTTGGATTAATTCCTTACCTAATAAAACGAAGAAAGAGGTAAATATTTATCTGATATCTAATCTGAGTCTCACAATGTGGTAGTTAGGTAAAGCGCATTGTTTAAAAAGATGGTTTACTTATTCTCCCTCGTCAATTGTACCGTAGACGAGTGGTTAATTTACTGCCGCATCTCGCATTTTAATTAAAAGGGTTCCGTTATTTCAACATCGAGGTCGAGCTGTACTCCAATACATTTATAGAATAAATTAAGTTTATGGAGAATACCAAACTTCAAATGATTAGCTTTTAAAATTCTTTACACCCCACGGAACCCATTAATATCTAATTGTTGTAGACAATAGTCGTAATTTGAATATTTTTTAGTTTGCCAGTATCATTAAACCTTTACCATTGAACTGAGTAAACAAATAATAACAAAAACCCACAAACTGAACCAAATATCAGCGTTATGGCTATTGGATCCAATTCGAGCTATGTAGCGCTGTCAATTGCTGGACGGTTCCATACTTGAAAAGTTACGCTCGTCGGAAACTGTGGCTTTAGTGGACACCAACATGTCACAATTAATCCTTTCTGGTGATGGTGCGGATAGTAAAGCTATATCCGTTAGTAACTAGTGCAACGAAAATATAGGAGATATATTGCATGACGTGATTCGTGAATATCAAAAGTTTAACATCGACGGTCATCTACTGTGTTTTTGCTATAGCGTAAAGCGCTAATATGTACTAAGTTTTTCAACTGACTACTTATTTAGAGTATAGCGAAGACCTCGCTAATGCACACTCTCACACTGCTTCTCTACTATGAGACTGTAGCAGTATGTCGAGCAGCTCGTGGTATTTTTCTTGTAAAGGTCAGTACTGCTTTGGTTTTATAGAATTGGAATTTTATAGAATTATATTATTGAGGCTAGAGAGTACATTTGTAACTTAAACTGTTTTAGATCGACGGACGGTTTTGAGAACTAATTCTAACTTGCTGACGCAAATTAGAACCGGCGTTAGAAAAAATGTGACGATCGGTAGGTGTGTTTAGCAACCATATCAAGTAAAAATACCTTATGCTGCAAATAAATTCTGGCTTCTGGCTGAGCCTTGTCACTATAAGATGAGAAATATTGATAGAATTTGTATGTGTATATAGAAAATAGAGCCAATTCTTATAGTAGTAAATTGTCAATGGGACAACAATCGTGGAGAAAGAATATTCATAATGATATAATTGATGTTATATGTATCTCACTAATAGATAGTCATAACGAAATATAAATATAATCCTAGGTTGCCTGGAAGATATAAGATTTAGAAACATAGCCGCCCTTCGTAAATTACACACACTTTGTATTTTTTGTGTAGCTGCTTAAATTGTTACCATATCACCAATGAAGTGTTATTTATCTAACAGGGCAGATGAGTTTGTGATCTCCGGAATCGTTTGGCTGCAATGGTCACGGTGTACTACAGATCTCCGCTCGATCGGAATATAACCTTAATCTCTAAGGCAGCGACAACCCTTTTTTTGAAATCCCCCTATCGAAACAGGAAGGCACGTAGCCGTAGGCTACGTTCCGACGTATGTATGCGTACCCTTGACCGACAATGGACAGAAATAGAAACTTTTCGGAGGTTGCGAAACAAAATCTCTGTGTAAAATTTAAAAAATGAAATAAAAAAAGCTAGGCCGCCTTATGTGTAGATCAAGCATGTGACCTCGAGCAAGATCTCGAGTATCATGCTTGGTGGTTTTACTAAAGTCTAACGAAAAGCTATTAAAATAATACAGTAATGCTAACTTCAATAAAGGTAAAGGATTAATTTAATTTCGAAGGTAAATTTCAAGCTTAAACTTGAGCCTTGGTCGTCATACTTTCGGGACGATTTGATTTTTACTGAAATTATATTGCATAACCGACGGTAAAGATATCTTTAAAATATGTAGATATACCAACTATTGTGGACTACCTTCATACACTAAAAGACCTCTAATACTCACGTTCACCAGGTTAATACATTGATAACAATATCTTTCAAACCACATCTATAAACACAGTTTAAGTTCGATTGGAAAATTGTAGTAAAATTAATTAATGTGTTGTGCCACAAATGAATCTTTATAAGAGGAGAAGATATAATCTGGTTGAATTGGTGAATCTGACTGGGGAAACACGATGCACAGAAAACCACGGTTAACCATTACTAGTTTTGTAATCAACACTCACTAAAGTAAGCAAAAGTACAGCATTATGCTAGTAATCTATCACAATGCTGAATTTTTGCTTATTTTGCTTATTATCATATATATAGGATGTTACAGAAAGGTGTGGTCAAATTTTAGGAGTGTTATGTTTAACCGACAAATAGTGGATTTAGCTTAAAAAATGGATTTAGAAAAAACAAACTTCGGGGAAATGCTTTTCTCAGTGCACATTTCTAAATAACATATTTTGAATTTTCGTGGCATTTTTTATTTTTTTAAGAGGACATTTTCAGAAAATCTGAACGATGGAATCGACATCCTTTATATTAAATACCTTTAGTTTCATTCATGTTAGGGGTAACATGAATGAAACTAACCCCCCTCACATACGAATTAGCTTTATCGATCAATTATCAAATTTAATTTTTCCTTTTTAAAGAAGATTCCTGTTTTCAAAACATGTTTTTTATAAATTTCACTTCTACTATACGACCCTAAAATATGACCACACCTTTCTGTAACATCCTGTATAGAGTAGGTTTAAACCAACCGCGAAAATTTTCAAAATTTACAAATTCACTAATTTATAAAATATTTTTGATGCTATACCGAAGACAAACATGAATGAGTCATCCGCTTGCGCCTGGAGAGAGTATGTCGATCTAGGTACCTTGGATATTGTAGGGATCGAATCGAAGACCAGTCGTCTCTATGCTCGTCGTACTACGACGACTCATATATGGTATTTGGGACTTTCAATCTTTAGTTCACAGAAGGCTAATAGGTATAGGTCGGTCAATATAAATCTGGGCCTACCCAATGATGGGTCAAAGTCTATTTAAATAAAAATATGACACATAGGGTAGATTGGCTTGAACTAAAGCATTTTTAACCGACGAAAAAATGGGTGGTGGAGGTTGGTTGGATGGGAGGTTCTCAATTTGACCGTATGTATATATATTTTTTTTTGTGTATGTTCAGCCGTCACTCTGTTATTTATGAACTGATTTTGATGATCATTGATGAGAAAGTCAGGATCTGATGACGGGATCCTGATAAAATTGAGAGAAACCCTTGAAAGTTTAGGCACAAATAATGTTTCTGTTTACATTTCATAACTTAATCAGATATTTGCGTTTAGGAATCATCAGATCATGAAGCTGAGCTGATGATATAAACCATACCTTTCATACATAAAATGATTAGGTAATTACCTATGTAGAGCCTTCTCCATTTCTTAATCAGTTTGTTGTTTGGCGCCGACTCAAAATTAGTTTATATAAAATTTGATAGTTTATGTAAATAAGCTTAAGACTCAAGACAAAAGGTTGATCTATTTCTAGCTTTTTAGTTCTTTTTCGTCGGTTTAATTTTTTGTTTAAAAGTTTTTTAAGTCTTGAAAATTCTATGTCTCCACAAGTAGCTAAGCGCCCCTTGAGAAAAGTAAATGACATCGAAACATATACACGGCGTCTCCACAAGTTGTAGGGATCAAAGTTACCAGTCACGATGCACACTCACAGTCTCACACTATGAATCGATATTAATTTGTACAACTTAGAAGAAATGATTTTCTGCGGAGTCTCTAATTTTCTGCTAAAACACAAATACGATTTCGCCGCAAATCATGGCTTCTTTGAAGCATTTATTCCTTTTCGTGATTTTTATTTGGAGTCCATTTAAATGTATTCTTTAGCATCTTGGAAGCTTACTAGTATTTTTATAAATTTTTTTTATTTATATTATACATTTTTATTTCTATTTTCTCAACTATTTTGTTAGCTACGTAAATAATTAATCATCTCTACAACAGCGCTTTTGGCATCATGTCTCGAATTAATATAATTTACAAATATACTTTGTGACATTTGAGATAATAAATTATTTTCAAATCAATAAATATACTATGTTATGAAAATGGTGTTGTTTTTTACCACAGCATAGATTGATAACATCGCATCGTGACACCGCGAAGTAACTAGTAACACAAAGACCCTTCACGCTTCACAAAAACAGTTAAACACTTTACACCAAATACATAAACCATAGTAATGTTTTAACATTTCGCACGATACGTGTAACATTTCTTTCTCTTGCATTAAATAGTTGTTATCAGTACGTAATTTGAATCACCCGGCTCGCCATTAGCGTCCTTTCCTTTGCTGTCATAGACAAAGGAATAGTGACGAGACAGGCCGACGAATAATAGTCACTGCACAGATAAAATATGCATTTATTTTAACCTGTGCATTGATGTCAAATTGCATAATTTTTAGAATATTGTAATTTATTATTTTATATTCATTTTTTCATTTATATTCATATTAAGTAAAAGATGTACTACTTAGTAAACTAAGGTAATTTAAATTATATTTATTATGGGCATTTAAATTCAAAATTTCTTTTTAATAGCGCATTAAATATAATAAACAGAAACTATGGGTAGCAACTAGTTATATTATGATAATGTTATTTTATTTTATGTTTCTTTTATATGGCATTGGAGGAGTGACTGGTATAGCCACAGTCTCATTTGATTGTGGCTGTAACATGTACGCTTCCGTAACGTGGTCTTGGCCCTTGCCTGAAAATCAGCGCTTTTGCAATACTGTATTGCAGAAGCATTATGCTGAGGCGGGGGCATTTTCTGCCTGGCGCAGGGCATATTTTTATTAGGTTAAGTGTGTAAAATCTCTATTGGATATTATAAACTGATATTTATACCTATTATTTATGTGTACTGTGCTATGTTGGAAATAAACATTTTTCTTTCTTCTTTCTTTCTTTCTTTTATTTTCGTTCGTACATTTCCTCCTCTACGGTTAAGATGTTACCCCAACCACCTTCTTCAAATACTGGTGAACATCTATTTTTAGAATTCGTTTCGTCAGCCTAGGGATATAGTTAAAATTACAGTTTTCAAGGCTTACTGTCATACCTTTTACATCAGTAGTAGCCTTTGGTCCAACCATACCCAAAAAGCAGCCAACACTTTGCGTATACAGTATAATAATACTTTCAGGATGCTGTTGAGGCTTACACCTTACTGCGTGCGTCAGGGATGTTCGCTGATGCACACACGGACGATTTTTATGCAATAATGCGCAAGAACGTTGCCTCGGGAGCACCAACAGCATTTTGAAAGTGTTTGCGGAGAGGCTGGATGGGCCTACCTTTGGTAGATTCATCAAGCTACACGTAGCTTGTTGAATCTGCAAAATTTCTAGTACTCATTCTAATTTTAATTTTTTGTCAATGTAATACTAACATAGTTTTAAGATGCTTAATTACTAACAAGAAATAGGCCTTGTTGTCTAAAATAAAAAGATTTTATTATTATTCTCTTTAATCACTTAAATATACATATAAATTACATTTTTAAATACATTCAGATTATAAAAAAATATATTTAAAAATATAAAAAATAGTGTCCCACCGGTATCGGGTACAGGTACCAAGCTACCGGTGGTTAGGGTTCCAGAGATAGAAACCTCTTCACTATGCGTGCCGTATCGAGGAGGACTGCCTTCTGCATCAGGCTCTTAATCCAACTGCCTAACGTGAGCCTCTGAAGGTGTTGGTCGAGGCTCTTAGCAATTAACCCATGGGCCGAAATGACTATCGGCACAACGATTGCTGAATCCACATCCCACATGTCGACAATCTCGTAGGCTAAGTCCAAATATTTTATTTCTTTCTGTTTTTCAGCCTTCAAGAGATTGTCGTCATGGGGAATGGTGATGTCAACAATCATTGCTCGGCGCTCTAATCGGTCTATCACCACTATATCAGGCTTATTGGCAACAATAGTCCTGTCAGTGATGATAGATCGATCCCAGTACAATGTTGCACGAACGTTTTCAAGAACTGGGTCGGGCACATACGTGTAGTACGGTAACTCGACAGTCACAAGGTTATATTTAAGAGCAAGTTGCTGATGGACTATCCTGGCCACTTGGTTATGTCTATGCAAGTACTCGCTGTTGACAAGACGAGAACAACCGGAAATTATATGCCTGAGGGTTTCTCCGGGACGATGACATGCCCGACAAATGTCAATCGTGCCGTCCTTCAGGATATATCTCCGATAGTTATTCGTCATAACAACTTCATCTGTAATTGCACAGACAAAACCTTCAGTTTCTCCGAAGAGATCACCAAACCGTAGCCAGGACACAGATGCTAATAAATCGACATCGGGCCCATTTAAGGCCCGATAAAAACGTCCATGCAGCTCTTTGCCCTTCCATATCTCCTTACGATCAGTAATATTCAGTACTGCAGGTTTGCGCCAGTTCTCTTTTCCTAGAGCAAGCGGGGTGAGTCCGTTGTCAACTGCCACCGCATCCCGGTGCACATCCACGTTAACGGAGAGGAAGTAATCTCTAAGATTGCATGATTAAATGTGACTGCTTGGTAGGCCAAGCAGTCACATTTAATCATGCTGATGACATAAAGATTTATAGTAGAATATCTGAAACTACCGATTGCGCTAAGCTTCAAAGTGATCTTGATACTCTTCAGCAATGGTGTTTGGAAAATAAAATGTCCTTAAACGTGAAAAAATGTCAGTGTATTACGTTTACTAATAAAATTAAATTCATTGATTTTAAATACTGTATAGACGGTGCGTACCTCGATAGAGTGTCTATTATTCGTGACCTAGGAGTTATTTACGATACTTCTTTGTCTTTCCGTCATCACGTGGATAATGTAGTCACAAAAGCCAACAAAATGTTAGGTTTCATAGTTCGAGTATCAAAACCATTTCGTAACAGTTGCAGTATCATCCTACTGTACAATGCATTGGTCGGCAGCACTGTAGAATATTGCTCCACTAAATGGTCTCCTTACTACTCAATCTATACAGTTAAGGTGGAGTCCATTCAGACTCGCTTTGTAAGGTACTTATCCATTAAAAATGGCATCAGAAAAACTATTCCTGAATATATTGATAGGTTGTCTTACTTCAAAATGATCAACTTAAAAGAAAGACGAGACATACATGACTTAATGGTTCTACACAAAATTGTACATGGATCCTTAGATGCTGAATGAATTAATCATTTTAATTTTAAAACGAGCAGGCGTATTGTGAGACATCCCCGGATATTTGAGACACCTATAACTACCCTGAATACTACCTTCAATAGTCCTCTTACACGTATGGCAAGATTGTATAATAAGAGAGCCAATGTATCTGACAATGACATTGATGTCTTCTCTATGAAATTTATATCATTCAGACACTTCCTACTCAGTAATGCTTTTTAATTTAATTTTTAGTTTTAACTTTTGTACTAATTTTTGTACTATTATTATAATTAGATACAAGATATATCTAAGATATGGTTAGACTTCTCGATTTGTGATTTATCTAATGCTTAGAGTAACTGTTATGATTTCACCATAAACAAGTAGTCTCTTTAATGTACAATGTAATTTAAATGTCATGCATGCCTGTGATTTGTTTAATTACTCTGACAATGTTAAATTAAGAAAGTCTCAACTACAAAACATTGTAATTACACAGTTGGTATGCTTAATAAATAAATAAATAAATAAACAAATAAATACCTCGCGATTATGGAGGGTCTTGGCATTTAAAAAACCACGACCCCCACATTTCCGCGGGATATACAATCTCATTACCGACGAACGTGGATGGTGCATTCGGTACGCGGTAAGCAATGTACGAACTCTTCTATCCAGGGCATCTAGTTCAGTCTGAGTCCATTTAAGTATTCCAAAGAAGTAGATTAAGACTGGCATGACCCAATCATTATGGCCCGCACCTTATTACCACCTGACAAAAGACTTTTCAATACTTTTTTCAGGCGGCCAAAGAAGCGTTCCTGTAACGATTGCTTCATAATCAATTCATTTACACCTAACGCCTGTGACATACCTAGATACTTGTAAGTATCGTTGGCGGAAAGACATCTAAGGTGTGTGGAATCTGTAAGTTCCATCCCATCAGATTCCACAATCCTGCCTCTTTTAACATGCATGACTGCACATTTATCCACACCAAATTCCATCCTGATACATTTACTAAAGGTTTCAGTTACCTCTAGTAATCTTATCAATTGGAGATTGCTGCAGGCAAACAGTTTCAAATCATCCATGAAAAGGAGGTGGGATATAACCTGACATCCTCTCCGCAAACGATAGCCTAGCCCTGAACTCTCGAGAAAAGGCTGAGAGGATTCAAAGCTAAACAGAACCACAAGGGACTCAAACTGTCACCCTGAAATATACCCGGCCTGATCTTTATATGCTCGCCGTCACCTTGAGGCCGCCGACATCCTGGATAGCAAAGCACCGTTCTCCATTGCCGCATGCATGCCTTCAAGAAAGTGCATAGAGTCGTACCAATCTTGTACAACTCCATCACTCTCAAGAGCCACGTATGCGGCACAGAGTCATAGGCTTTCTTATATTCTATCCAACATGTCGCCAAATCCTTTCGGATACGGCGAACTTGGTGGTTAATGATCGTGTCAAGTATAAGGAGCTCTTTAGTGCCACGGGCCCCACTTCTACATCCATTCTGAGAGTAAGTCATAATAGTATTGTTAGTTATATGAGATGTTGTCTTCACTCTCAGAATAGATGTTAGTCATTTATAAAGTGTTGGGAGACACGTTATAGGTCTGTAGTTTTTGGGATCCGTGGCACTACCAGACTTATAGAGGAGGTGAGTTACTCCTGTGGTCATAAAAGTTGGCAGCGAGCCTGATTCTAAGCATGAATGAAATTGAAATGCCAAACGTACATGTGACCTACGGAGCCACTTTAATCAAAAATTATGCAGTCCGTCCGGTCCCGCTGATTTCCAATTCGGCAGCGAACGAACTGCACAAGCTATATCAGTGCTGGATATTGATATTGGTTCCATGGTATCAATCGACTCACACGATCGTTCAACATCTCGCATCCAATCACCCTCTGTGTGTGTGACAGGCAACGCCCAGATGTTACGCCAAAATGTATTTGTAATTTCAGCATCTGGGAAATGTGTGTCACTCACTACATCAGGCTGCTCCCACCTTCTATAAACCCACCTCTCATCCTTTTGGAATGAACGATTCTGAGTATATCGGTCCACTCTTTTTTTGTATCTTCGTAAACGGTTTGCCCATGCATAAACCTTCTGTTTCAGAAAGTCAATACGCTCTGTGACTCGTGCTGCATAATGACAGGAACTGATACCAGTTCCCGAAAAAGCCCGATTCACAAAACGCATTACTCTCGGACGTGTGTTACCCGATCTGAAACAGATAAGCTTGCCAATGAGTGCCCTCGCCTCAGCGATACGACGCTCAATCCTGCACTGCCACACCGGAACAGCAAGCTTTGCCCGAGTAGCGGTATTATTTTCTGAGAATTTAACACCAGCTACTCGCCATGCTGCAACAGCTGCACAATACAGAATTGAGTGTAAATAAATATTTAACATAGAATCAAGGGCACACACCAGCGCTTTATTTCGTTTATGCATTGGCAAACGCGGCAAACGAGGTCTGTTTTAACTGTAACTGTGTAGTCACTTAATACTTAAGTGACTACACAGTTCTCACATGTACAATTCAATTTTTCAAAGTTAATTTTCTATGTTGCCTAGCAGCTCTGTGATTTTTTATTTTAGAACAATATTATGTTACATTGTCCTCCCATTAAATTGCACTTATAAGCAATGTAATAAGTACCTTGTAAAAAAAACATAGTGAAAAAGAGTGTCCTTAGAGTTTCTTGCCTGTTCTTCTCTATAGGATCTACGTATTGGAACAGGCAACTAGCTTCACGACCGACTTATACTGACTGACTCCTACTCCTGACAATTCAAAAATACCCACAATGGGTTTACTTGAAATAAATAATTTTGATTTTGATTTTGAATGCATGTAATTGATACCTTCGCACACAGACATAAAAGTCAAAGTTACCTTTGAAACCTTTCAAATCAAGTTTATAAAACTATTATATTTATCGTAACCAAAAAAAACATCATATGTACTAGGGTGCTACTTCAAACACTCATACTTTACTTTGGAATTTCCTAAGAACGTCGAAATAATACAGCCAGGGTTCATCGCAGGTAACAGTCGAGTTCGCGTAGTTAGATCAGCCAGCAGTTTTCAAATTTTTTTAACATGTCACGAGGCCAAGTCACACGCTGCTCATACAGTGCATCAGTTATAAAGTGCGATACCCAGAGCGACCAAAGTTTCTGTACTTTCAAATGGTTGTGAAGAATCCGATGAACAGTTGGCGTACCTTTTTTTTTAACTTGAGTATTTCCTCAATCTGTCGATATGTCACACGTCGGTCTTTCTCCAATAATTTTTGTACTTCTATCGGCCTGCCAGACATTATGACAGACTACTCATTTCCTCGAAACATTTTTGTTTAGAAAACTATATGGCTAAAGCCACGCTTAAAGTTATACAAAATAATTATAGGAATTGCATGCAGGAGAGGAGTCTGCCATTTTCGTTTAGAATATTTTTTTAAGTTCATGGATAAGACTTCAAATCACAACATGATATCTAGTTTGCATACGACAAAACTTATGTAGTACCGATTGGAATTCGATCGTCATATAATTACATAAGGACAAGACCTCAAACTATAAAACATAAAATGTTCAGTCTAATCAAGTCAACTTAGTCTTCTGATTCATAACATACGGTTCTACGGGCTTCTACTATTAATAAGTAAAATAGGATTCAATGTTTAAATACATCAAATTATTGGATTAGTATTCGATTGATGCTGCCAAGATTATAAACTATATAAGCATAAACCACCATATTTTCCTTTCTAATATGAATCTTGCCATAACATTTTGTTGACAAAAGTTCGTTGACTTTCTTTGCAAACTCCAACACATCAGCCATCTCCCTCACAAAGGAGACGTAACTTTATGGCAGCATCCTTCCGTTGATACAAACACTTTTCTTGTGATTTCTCGGCGCACATAATCATGTCTTTTGAAAAATAATAGCCCTCCTTATACTGGAAACTCTGGCGCGATGAAAAGTTACTGCAGATTGAATCGAAGAAAAAGGAGCTAAGTTAAATAAAAATATTCCAAGTTTGCGTTTTAAATTTAAACATATTTCGTTTGTGGATTTGATAACTGAAGTTTCAGCTTTATATGAAACATAAACTTGTTCGTTTAACCGTCAAACTAGAATTTTGCTGTGATTTTGTTTTAAAGCTGCCACTATTTTCAAAACAGACTAGTACCATTTACCTTTTGGTTGATGATATTAGAAATCGTCTTTTCTTGGCACTGTTTTCAAAACGAAAAAAAAACTTAAACTGTGGCGTTTACCATGTGTATAAGTGCAGGCTTTGTTCTTCTATGAAACATTATAGAGAACTGTGTACTATACAATGATAATAATTAGTATTTACGAGTAGTACACATTCATCCAAAATATATATCTTTTTATTTCACGAAGTTTTGTAGCGGCTACTGACCACGCATATACTTCTGAATTGGTCAGTGAGGTAAGGCATTTTATTTAAATTGGTGACCACTTTAAAACAAAGGCCAATTCATTTCTTCGAACTGTGTAAGACCAACATTACTTTTCTATCGCAACAAAATTTTTTTGTTCGTAAGATTTAATTTTAATACTTGTATTGATCGCCATTCATATTTGAAGCAAGACAAACACTCTCTGGGAAAGATTTTCATTAATTCTACACTTAAGTAACATCCAAGCTTGTAATACGACCGAAATTAATATTAAGCTCACTTAAGCTGATTAAATTTGAGCGAGGACTGTCAAGCATAAAGTAAGAAAAATATAAGGAGCTGTACTATACATACAGTATGCAAGTGGCTGAGAGAATTCGCCCGGTCGCCCAGTAAACTCGCTACTTTACGTAACAACCACCTCAGTCGGCTGCTCTCATATTGGCTCTCTTATGTATACCTAAGCAGTGACCTTTTCGTGAATGCACAACTTAAGGAGATTTTTCGCATAGGTATTTCTCTGCTAAGTGCATATACTTTAAGCTGCTTTTAGACCTTTTGTTCAGTCAAAAATTGTAGGATTTCCTTTAAGTGTGTGATTTAGTAGTACCTAATCTTAAATAACATAATGTTGAAACAGGCCTCAAAGTATGAGAGTCCCGATATTGAACAAATGTTCTATCTTAATTAAGTAACTTGAACCTATGTTTTTTTCTCGTATTTGCGTTTGTTTGTCTACTTTATTGTATGAAAAAAAAAACGATTGGTTGTGAATTTATCTATTGAAACTTCTATGTATATGTAAATGCTTACAAGATTATTCTCAATACATTCATCATCATCATCATCATTTCAGCCATTGAATTCTCAATACATTACACACATTAATTGATTTTAGAGTGACCAAAATCAGAAATCATAAAGTGACTGTGGTCTCTAAGCGTGTTTAATAAAGGGCGAACAGGTACAGCGGATTTTAGCTCGATAGCCAACTGACAGGGTCTTACCTAGTATTCATACTGATGAGTATGATCGATAGGCATGCAGAAGGGGAGGAAATATGGTACTACTGGTGTTGCGAGTATTCATAGGCACCCATAACTGCTTACCATCAAGCGGGTGGCTTGTTAGTGCCTACCGAAACTTGTACAAAATCAATTCACATTCTTGAGAACATCGTCTTTGAAGAGTCAATAAACATTCACCTCTAGAGGACGTTCTAGGAATAGTATCTGGCAAGTTATACTTAGTAAGAGCTTAAAACAATTTCTTCGTAAATATAACAATATTCCTTTTTAAACAAAAAGTATTTAGTAATCGCCGTGCTTGTTTTGTTTTCGATGAGACAACCTGTGCAGTTCATGTATGAGTGCGCACGTACTACAGTGTAAAGTGCTAACACGTCATTGTGCCTTCGAAATGGCCGCACTATGTCGACCTAGTTATTTAGCATACTTTTGCAATGATAGTTTAATCAGTGTATTATAAAGGCAAAGTTGCAAAATTTTAATAATTATATGTCCTGCGCAATCCATGACAAGTCTAAAAAGCAGCTACATATGATAATCGCTTGCCTGAGGGTGACGGGATGGGTTACCCGTCGCCCTAGCAGAAGCAGGCCCGAGACGGTGGCGCGACGTGTTCCACGCGCACCTCTCTAAACCGGAGGGGGCAAGGGGGCACTAAATTGTGGGGTCACCTGTTGTCGAGCAGGCGGCCAAGTCTGCCGGGGCTCACAGGGACTTCCTTTCTAGGGTACACCTGAAACCCCGGCATTAGGATGCTGTGACGGAACACCGTGTGGTTTTAGTCGGTTCGAGTCCGACATACCACCTTACCGTTAGCACCGATGAGGTGATGACCCGTGGGGGTTTCCAAACGTAAAAAAAAAAGCTACATATATAGATAATAATAATAATTATTTGTACACAGTACAGCAATACATTAGGATAGATAATATTACACATTGTTGTGCTTCTATATGAGAGACTATTATCTGTACTAGGACAGGCCTGCATGACAGATTACCAGCCTCTCCCAGCTCTGGATTTGTGCAGTACTAGATGTCAGGTAAGTGTTATTGTTGAGAGTGTATAAAAACTACTACCAAGTGGCAGTGAGTTCGTTTATAAATAAGAAATAAGAGTGTGTGAATGCGCATGTATTTGTGTGAGTGTGTGTGTGTGTGTGTGTGTGTGTGTGTGTGTGTGTGTGTGTGTGTGTGTGTGTGTGTAATAAAAATAGTAACCGAGACTTAATATCTTTTGTCTATAGTTATAATTTTTTTTTGTGAAAAATGAAAATAGCGTGAACGTAGAAAGCTTTAAAGACAAATGGTTTGAAACTTCTAAGATTATCAGCAACTGTCTAAGAGCAACAGCTCAAATGTCTATTAAAAATCTACGAAAAATATAGCACCGGAAAAGGGTGGATAAAACTAATGAGAAGTTTAAGGGACAGTATAAGAAACCACCACATTTTATATACTTCATTTATATATTTTTAAACAAAAACAAAAGTCTTTTCTCTCTGGCACTTTTATAGGAACAAACTAGAGACGTCATAGTAATAGCCAAAAAACATTTTTTTTTTTGCGGTTCAGGGTATTTATTTAAGAATGGTAGAAGCATAGAACAAATTGAGTTGAAAAACTAAAGATCCACTTCATATATTTATGTTGACCTCTTCAAGCGACGAGCAGTTCAATAAGATTTATAACGTCAAAGACTCAGGCAATCATTAAAATCCACCAAAATTGTACAACAATCGCCATATTCAAAGATACTGTTCAAAAGCACCGAGTATGGTAGGTACATCAACAATAATAACATCAACAACATCATAGATCCAAGTACTTATTAAAGTCAGAGGCCGCGGGTTTGATTACCACTAACTGCAAATTCCTGGCCTGTTGATCTAGTGGTCAGTGATCCTGACTGCCGAGCCAGAGGTCGTGGGTTCGATTCCCACCCAGGACAAATAATTGTATGATGAGTACGATCATTTGTTCTGGGTAATTTATGTATAATATGTATGTATTTAGAAATATATAAGTATGTTTATCAGCAGCCTGGTTATCACAGTAAAGGCTCTGCCTAGTTTGGGATCAGACGGCCGTGTGTGAGATGTATCAAGTGATTATTATTTTTATTTGTATGCATGCATATTCATGTCTATTTGCATTGGAAAGTGTTACCATGTACATAAAATATATATAAATGTTTTAACAAAAAGGCATCTGAATATGTTATTCGTGTTCCACGAGTACATGTATATAGTCGAAGCTATGCTTAGTTTGGGTCTAAAAAACGTTGTGTAATATGTGCCAAAAACTAATATTATTATCATTGCCTAAGACAGAAGCCAAAGAGAGGTAGGATGAAGACTTACATCCCGCTAACTACTAACCAAGAAGATTCGTAGCAAGAAGTAGAAAAAAAAAATGCGTTGCAGATATAAAAAATGAAACATAAATATCGTCTGAAAAAAGACGAAGTCAGAGAAAATGTTTACAAGTGGTTGCAAGTGGGGATAAGCAGCTTCGAGAGGCACATTGAAACCAAGACCGTTTCTCATGAATTATTAACGAAAAATTAGAGAGTCCTAAAAAATTCAAAGTGACTAAATGGATCAAAATAAATCACAAAAATTTATGGCGTGGAACTGAAATCGATTGCAAAAAGGTAATTAAGATACAAATACTTTGATCTATTCGTAGTCTTTGAGATAGACACGCCATTTACTCCGACAATCACTCGAAAATATCACCGCCGCGTGCTATTTTTTTCACTTTGGAAACAAAAAAGTCCCTTTAAATATTACTTGCAAAGGAATGTTCGCCCTACTATGGAGTACTACATCATTTTATGGAGTTGTCTTTTCTTTATTTGCGTTGATTCCTGATTTCTGATCCACATTTATGGTAATAAAATTATGGAGATGAACATGAACACATCTGAAATAAAACAGGCCTTCTTCGTGGGATTTTGTTTCTGAATACGAACGTAAACGATTTATTTAAAACTCAAGAAACCAGATCTCATAGCGCACAAGCGATATTAACAAAATACAGTAACAACATCATTCAATATTTTTTCTGTTTGATTTGGTGTCGACCTGGGTAAGTAAGTACTTCTTTCAGCGTTAGCCAGGACGACTGCCAGGGAAGGGTTTTTTGTTTCCTGTGGTAAATGAAGACCTTACTCCATGGAAGGGAGACAAAGGGAAGCACGGCAATGGCCCCGTCAAGTCGAGGAAAAAACACAAAGGCACAGTAGTACTTATCATTCTTTTCTGGAACCAATCAGGACATTTTGGGTCCCTGCAAATTCGTTGTGGATAAAGCAAGAAGCCTGAATTTTCAGTGACCAAGAGCGCATATAATGTAATCCAAGTATATTTCTGAATTACATTCAATTTGAACCTGTAGTTTAAGAACTATTGCATGTCAGAGATCCTTTTCTCACTGACTTACTTACAGATCATCAAAATTCTAAGGTACTTCTACCAGACACAAAAGCTTCAAAATTGGAGCACAATTAGTGTTGAGCCCATAAAGCTAGAAAAAAATTCCAACATAGCGCAATTTCAGTCCCGTTTTCTGGATATACAAACTGCATAAGTAACTTTGTTGTGAAAAGTTGATTTTTCAACTTTTTACTGTTACTTAATACTAAATTGTTACTTAATTTGTTAACTAACAACATTTTATAGTTACCGTGTCAATGTTAGATATTTTAATTTTTTTAATAAATAAAGTGATTTGCCAATCGCGCACGACCATATTTGTGTACTTATGCATAAAGACTCGCTAGCATGTTCAATTAGGACTATTGCAAATAGTAGTTAATACTTATGTGTTTATGTTGCCGTGCGATGGCCAAGGTAATTCTATTTACTAAAGATATAAAGATGTTTAATATTGACACAAGTTTTTGCGTCAGAAGAATTTGCGTTGCGACTTGCGAGACTTGGACTTTTTATATGTAATGTTTTGATAGCCATCCTATCAAAACAAGGTTAACAAGACATATAAATAAATTACTAACTTTTAAACTTTCGCGTTCGATGATATACCTACTTAATTATGTATTTATACGGGAATTAACACGATATGCAATACCAATTTCGTGATTGCGTTAAATCACGTATAAATACATAATTAAGCATAGCGTATATGTGCCGAAAACCACTTACCAACAGGCCAATAAAACAAATTCAGTTTTGAGCATGAATTCTTTTGTTGCAGTTTCTTTCAGCATAGGTAGCACGCCTTCATAGACTCATGAACTCGGAGTACTTAGCCGGCAGTAAAGTATTCATTGAGGAACGTTAGCAACTGTTGAGGTAGAAAAACGAGAGCCCATGTGTGATTCCTTTAAAAATACTTACACATCTTTTATAACTTAAATCGAAAAAAGGCAACTATAAACTATAGACATGACAAATAAAATTTCACGCATAAGAACACGTAACAACAGTGCATCCGTTGTGTGACGTGTTTCAATTGAATGATTCTTGTTTATACTAAAAAAAAACTCAGTAACATTACGGTAACACGGTTTCATAGACCGTGGGCTTTTATTTCTAACGAAAATGATTTTATTACACCTTGATGTAGCTTTCGTCATTCAATTGAGAGATTCAGGTTTTGATTTGAGAGGTATCCGTCGGGTACTGTCCTTTTTTCTGGATGAATGGTACCCTATCCCCTTTGGTGTATGCAAAATGTAATGATGATCGATTCAGTAGTTAAAGCGTGAAAGCATAACAGACAAACAAACAAATTCAAATTTGCAATTATAGCATCAGTTATGATGGCAACCGCCTGATGGTAAACGGTCTCCGCCTATGCCTATAATTGCTTGAACAGGTCCAAGCCAGATCCCATATGTCCATCCTTTTAAAATCCTTTTCAAGGTACAATAATCTTCGTTTAATAATTGCAATATTGTTTGGTTCATGAAATATTCATGGCCAAATTGATCGCGACGATTTTTATAAACTTTTGGCTGTAAACACCAAAAAAAAAACGAGTAGTTAAACCTCGTACATGCAACTACAATACATGTACATGCGTGATTTTCTTTTTTTTGAACCGTTGATAAAGTAACCCCAGGGCAGAGCTTTGTTTCACTGTGCTTAGCCACTGATTCGCCCCTCTGAACTCTCTCTTTACTCGAGTGTTGGCTCTGGTGGCCGATCAATCGTACTCGGTTTAATACCTCGCGTGGAAATTTCCTACCACAATGACGCTTTTATTTTTCAATTTTGTACGTGTGTAGTAGTAATAAATTTAGATTATTATAATTGAAATCTGTACCTACTAATATAATAAAGCTGAAGAGATTTTTTTGTTTGATTGTTTGTTTGTTTAAACGCGTTAATCTCTGGAACTACCGTAACTACTAGTCGGACTCGATATTCATTGAGGAAGCTTATTAGGCTCTGTAATATCAGGCTACGACGCTTAGGAGTAGTGACCATAAATGCGCTGAAATTGCCGAGAACAGCTGGTAAATCATAATTTGTTCTACTTGTGGGTGTCAATCAATTACCTCTCAGTGATGACGGTTTATTTACTTTCCACACAGACCAACAGATACTCAGTGATGTCTGGCTCTTGACATGGCGTAGCTCTGAGTTGGTTCTCGCTGACGTAGCTTCAGTCTGACGTTAACACTCTTCCTTTCTTCTTTCCTTCCTCTTCCTTAAACTTTTAGTTTACTTTTCCTCAAGACATATGTACATACGGGTACGCAACCCCGGCCTCTTCAAGCTACTGCAGTCTCAGTCCCGTTACTCATCCGAGACCTGCGGTATCACTTACCCTAGCTTTTCAACCCTACCCATTTTGATAGTTCCAATTTACCTTTTCTCTTTTTACCGTTTTAAATGATAATATTGCCAAGGAGGGTTGGCTACAGACAGACGGCTGGCCGGCCATAAAAAGAATCAGCACAATCCTTGTGCAGTATAAAAAGTGTATCAAGTGAGTGCGACAGAGCTAGGGCGTACCCCGTAGGCAACACGGGGCAGCAGCACCCAGTTACGCGAACAAGTGGACAAGGGCTGTTTCTCAGCTCGAGGTGGGTGCAACGTAAGACGCAAGCCCGAAAGATGAGGTTGAGGTATGCAAGTTGTTGTTGTGTCTGTCCCATGACTGGAAAAGCGTGAGAGTTAGCGGATATTTTGAAAAGACGAAAAATAAATGTGGAATGCTTGCAAAAAACAAAATGGAAGGATACGAAAGCTTGGTAGATAGAATAGGGATACAAGTTTCATTATTGTGGGAGTAGTATTGAATAGTGTTCTGAAAGAGTGTGTGACGGATATAAAGAGAGTGAATGATAGAATTGAAGAAGTTGTGAAAGTAATATGGGAGACATTGATTATGATTTTGATAGGAGGAGATTTAAATGGGCATGTCGGATCAGCAAATGATGATTATTGAAGAATGTATGGACGACGGGGGTTCGAGAATAGAAATAATGACGGTGACGCTCCACTCGTTTTCCTCTTCGTTTGACTTAGCGGTAGTTAACACCTGGTTTCAAAAGAGTGACGAACATCTTATCGTACGTAAAAGTGGTGCCATACAGATTGACTACTTTCTTATCGGAAGAAATAAGTTAGTCTGTGTCAAAAACTGCAAAGCATTACCCAGGGAACCCTTGGTGTAACATAGGTTGCTAGTATAGAGGGCAAAATGATAGTTTTGGACAAGAGCAGGAATAACCGGCCCCATTCAAGGATCAGGTGTTGAAGGTTAGAGAAAGAACAGTATGCAAGTACATTCAGGAAAAAAGTAGTGGAAAAAATTATAGATGGAATGTAAACTAAGTCAGTTGGTGAATGTTGCAATGATATGGCAAATTATATAAAGTAATAGCGCTGGAAGTGTTTGGAGCAATGAAAGGGAAAAATACTTTAGATAGAGATACTTAGTAGTGGAGTGAAGAGGTACAGAGGTACAGCGGTTAGAAAGAGTGAATACAAAGAGTGGAGGAATAAGGCTAAAAAGAGGTAGCAGTGCCCAGAGATCAAGCTCAAAACAGTATGTACAGGCATCTGTAAGAACCTAAAGGGTAAAAAGAACTCCTCTACTGCATTACAAAGAGCAGAGAAGAGGGGCAAAAGACATCAAGAATGTGTGAAATATGAAGAGGGGAGGGTGTTGATAAAAGATATGGATATTAAAGACAGATGGATGACTTATTTTTAAAAACTTGTGTGTGCATGTGAATTTTGGATTAGTGAATGAGATTACTATAAGCGAAGTGAAAATGGTACAAATCGTACGAAGTATGAATAATGATAAAGCAGTTGGGCCGGGTGGTATACCAATTGAAGTTTGGAAATTATTGAAAGAGGATGCATATCAGTGGTTGTCATTATGCTTCAATAAGTTGTTGCATGAAGAGGTTCCATCCCTAATGAATGGTGTCTCGGTTGGAGATAAAAGGAGATGTACAGAAAAGCAACACTATAGAGCTCATGGCTCATAGCTCAAAGCTGGGCATCTGTAACTCGAGAGTCAAAAGTACGTTGGCGCCCTTTAAGGTGGGAGTAAGAGAAGAGGGGAAGGGGGGAAGAGTGGGAAGAGGGGACCTCGAAAGGACGGGAATAGGGGAGAGGAAAGTGTTAGGGCTTCCGGTAACCTCACTCACGCGGCGAAATGCAATGCAATACGGCCGGCCCATATGTGCCGAAGCATGGCTCTCCCACGATGTATTCCCAGTTTATGCTATTTAGGTAAATTAAGAATAAAACAGAATGATGATGATGATTCTAATACGAGTTCAGATATCCAGAACATTTGAAAAATCGAAATTTGAGAGAGAGATACGAAAAACTAAATTCTAAATTCCAAGTGTCAACATTACTAAGCGAGCTAAGGATGACGTTTCAAATGCTATAATATTATTATATTAACATACGAACAACTTTTTAGCCTACGCCTGAATTCATCACAATATATTATTTGATGAATCTCCCTTAAATTTAAATAATGCTTTTTATTATCAAAATATAGATTGGTTTTAGTTTAACAGTCTGAATTTATATAACTTCTATCATAAAATTGCACCAGTGTTTTATTATACAACGAGTCAACTTTTACAGCGTAAAAAATGTCACTGAAACAATTTAGTGAATTTTTCATGGAGAATTTATTTTGCAGACTTTGATAGACTTTTATTGAGCTAAAAATTGTTCTATCTATGCAAATATTATGAAGTTAGGCACGACAACAACGACGAGAAAAAACTTTATTCAGTGGATATTAAAACATGTTGACGGTTGAGTTGAAATAAAGTAACAAGAAATTTACTTTATTTCAACTCTTCAAATTAATTACTAGGTATATTGCGTTCAATTAAGGTATCTGCAACACTGTTTGATTGGTTTCATAGTTCGGTCACCGACAGCGTGTTCGCTTTGAGGAATCTTTTTCTTCCTGTTCCTTCCATCTGTATTTGTGCCGCAAGGTGGCTTTTTATCTCCCAACTCTTCGCAATCAATTCAATGAATTACATTTCTAATTTATATTTATAAGTTCATATTTAGTTTACGCAAATATGATCACGTATCAGATTTTCGCAATTTGCTCTAGTAACTCCCAATTCGCCTTCGACGGAATACTCACATCCTTACCCTAGTTTATTATATTCTGTTCAATCCCTGTACCAAGTCTTATTTAAGAGAAGGTATTACGTTCCTCAATGACACACACACAAAATTCTTGTCGTCGTTGGAATCCCTTGAACTGGCTGTTTCCACTCATTCTACTAAAATATATGACAAATCCTTCACTGTACAAGTTATCAGGCTATGGAATGCTCTGCCTTTACCCATTAGACTGTATTGAAAAAACTTTGTTCAGTGTATTAGTATATACCCAAAGTTGACATAAGCTTACATTTATTTACCTGCTTCATTCATAAAACTCGACAGATAAATACTGCGCGGATGGCGCAAAATTTGTGTGATCCACAAATAGTTGTCCCGAGTCTTAGTGTTTTTTATGTCCGTTGTTTGAATGTATATGTAGCCCCCCGCGACACAGGAATATTACTAATGCGGGTTGTCTTTAAAAAAAAAATTAAATCATATTAATAACTCGAAAAATAAGAGCATAGCAGCATGGGAAACCATTAAGGAGAAGGCGGACAGTGGAACATTGAACTCTGAAATTGACTCTATTCAATTTATATGAGGATGGAAAACAAATATGTGATTTATTTAATGACTATTTAACATTCTTGACTAATACGACCAAAACCACGTTGACAAATACACAAATTCCTAATATTACAATACCTCAAAACCCTAAAAGCATTGACAAAATTGATACTTTTTTTTTTAAACAGCTCCCGCATTAGGAATTACTCCTGTATCGCGGGGGACTTTACAAACATATAAACAATGGACACAAAGAACACCCAGACTCGAGTGGGAATCGAACCCACAACCTATGGCATAGCAATCAGGGTCACTAACCACTAGGCCAACAGGCCAGTCATATAAAACTAATAACTTTGATCCCAGTATTACTAAAGGTCTTCGAAAGAGTCATGTAAAATAAATTGAAAAATTTCCATTTTTTCAGAAGAACAATTTGGGTTCAGAAAACATAGTTCTACAACACTAGTATGTTTTTCACTAATTAGTGAAGAAGTGAGACTTTCTGTTATTTGTTTAATTAAACAAATAAGAGAAAGTCAGAAATCAGAAATCAGAAAGTGTTTTTCTAGATATGACACGAGCTTTTGATTTTGTCTGTCATGAGACTCTACTAAATAAACTATACCACTATGGAATTCGTGGAAATGCCTATTTTAAAGAAAGGTTGCAAAATGTCAAAATAGCAAAAATTTGTAAACTCCAACAAAAAATGTATAGGTCTGAATACAAAGAAAACCATTATGGCACACCTCAGGGGAGTATCTTCCTAATTTACATAAATGACCTTCCTGGCGCTACTAATAAGGACTGTATATTGTTTGTCAACGACACAACGTTAATTATTAAGGGTGCCAACACAACTAACATAAAAAACGAAATCTACATAACTTTACTTGACACTACTATATGACCAAGACAAATATAATCCAATTTCAGACATGTATGTCTGAATTTCAAGTTTGTATTGTAATACAAACTTGAAATATGCTTTGAAAATTGTAAGATCTCTTTACTACAAGTGAAGGTGTATTCCTAGGTATAACGATATATCAATTCTGTTCTTGGATAAAGTTCTAAATAAAATAGATCGCTTCATTTATGCATTAAAGAATGGGTCCTGCAATGGTAGCCTATCATACGTATGTATCGTCTGTAATATTAGGGATTACGGATGTCGATATTAGTAATTGACGACTCTAATTGTTGCCGTACGTAGGTACAGGTATTTAACCGTCTTTGACTCTTCTAGATAGCTTCATGGAAGATGTTTAAAAACCACTGAGTAACTAGACTCCAAATTCTCATTCAAAATATCTCAATGGCTTAAAATCTTAATAATTAGCTACCTCTAAAATACTCGAAGGTCTGTCCAATTTTAATTGGAAAAGAAAATTCACCCTTACCTATTTTGTGAATTCTTTGTAGCGGTATTATTTAGTACCAACTTTTAAACGTTCGCGTTTCATGCTACACCTATAATTATTTTATAATTTATTTTGTATTATTTAGGTTAATCGATGTCGGATTTTCAAAGGTTAAAGCTTTTATTCATTTGAATACACGCATAGATTCATTTTTCGAACATTTTTCTTTTCTATTATTTTTTGGATTTTTAAATTTATAAATCGAATTAAAAATAAAATACGACTGACTGTCTACTGAAATCAGTTTCTCTTTATTAAACTTAAAAATTTATGAAATAACAAATGATGACCTCAAACTTTGCCATGGTCAAACCATTAACTTTTAAGGTTTGTTTTAATAATTAGAAAACAGTATAAATCTCGAAAATAACAACAAATCGTTCGTAAGCAAGTATCCGTTTCCCTTTAAAAAGTTTACATGTTTTCTTAATAACTTACAGTTCGAAACCAATAAGCAAAGTATCTAGAGACTTTGTTTTACATTAGGAACTCTTTTATGAATCATTGGTGTATTCATTAGTTTTCAAATGTTTTGTTCAAATCGATGTTGATATCGACAGGATCTCTTCACTCTAATGAGATTCAATATCCTCCTCGTATTCTTGTTTACTCGTGACTCCTTTACTTGTGAAATATATTCTCTCTGTGTTGTTATTGTTGCAAGCGGATTTGACGATCATTACGTATTAGATTTAAAGTTTACCTGACCCTTAGCGGTACTTACCGCAATTTTTAATATAATCACCTTATATTTTCCCACCTTACGATAAGTAAGAGGAATGTGTATTCGTACAAAGGTGCTTTTTCTTTTTCTTTTCTGTAGAAACTACAAACAGTTACTTACTATGCTGCTCTGAAATCCTGTTTAACTGCGATCTGCAACAGTCATATATCATTTTTAAGAGATGAATTATTATGACATTAAATATTTCATTTGGAATGCAAAAGAATTAAAGTTTTGACGGTGGATTACATTATGAGAATTACTTTGAAACATAGAGCTTTAGTTATTTGTTATAAAATGACGTAAAGCGGAACAGAGAAATAGTAAATTCGGGATGTTTTCAAAGTAATATGAGCTAATACTTACAGAATGAATGGACTCTCCACTCATTCTGCAAGTATTTAGATACGACAACCACCGTCAGTCTTGTTTCCATAAAGAACACAGAACTGCTTAGCAAATCATTTAAATAATACGCTAAAAATGTCCTTGATAACATTTGACTAAACAAATACTATTTTAATTAGTTATTATTATTTCTTACGTCACAATTGACGCTATTTGTATTTCTGCTGGTGATTAGAATCTCCAGAACTCATACCAATTCCTCGGCTCTAACTATAAAATCATGAAAAAAAGTGTTTTTATAATAGGACCATAAAAGTGGGAAAAAGTTTGTTTACATACATTGCTACCATAGTTCGTGAGCGATATAAGGTTATACTAACCTATTATACGTTTATTAATGTGTCAATTAAAAAAAAACATGATTAAAAGATTTTTAAATACTAGATGACATTAGATCTATACAAGTAATTTGAAGCCTCTTGCGGTCAACTTAGTACTTATTATATTAACATTCGTCTCTGGATGGTTTGTTGGTATACCTTTAGAGTCAGTCATAAATAAAAAGAAACAATTAATAATAAGTACATACAAACGGCTAATAGAATATTTAAAAGAAGTAGTTTAGAAATCGTGAATGGTAATGAAAATGCTGAAAAATGCCTTTTCTCAGTGGTAACGAGCGACGGCCCAAGGAGTATATTTCAGAAAATTCCACTTTAACTGCTAATTATGTCGTTAATCATAGTCGTCGAAATCGCTGCTTGAATCATCGCTGTGTGAATTTCATCTTCATAATGTAAGGATTATGCAAATTTAAAAATAAACTTTCCCTCTCATAAATTAGTTTGTGGAAATCTCATTCAGTGTTAGTACATTCGTGTGCTGCTTCACGAAAAATATTGATGTTGTAAGTCTTGCTAGTGCACAATTTAGTTTCCATAATTATAAAAATATAAAATCACTATGGGGTATATGTCTATACATATACTGTGCTATTAGTATACTATATATAGAAAATTTTCGCTCAATGATTTATTACGACTTTCGTAGCGGTCTTACTCTACAACAATATTACGATAGACTTCGATTGGCATTTCATTACGAAGCTCTATCTCATGCCACTGTTTATAACTGGTTTAATGAGTTTATACGTGGTCGAAGCAAACTTACTAAGGGTTCTTAAGAAGGACGTCCTTTTACGGTGACTACTGAAGATAACGGAGATAGTGTTGTGCGGTTTATGATTTCTATCGTTGCTGAGAGCTGACAGCGGCTGGAAGGGTAACATATCAACAGATTCGGGCTGGTTTAGGCATTGGTATGAGTCAAGTACAAAAAGTCTTACATGGACATTTAGGAGTCAGAAAGCTTAGTACTAGATGGATATCTCATAATTTGACGGAAGATCAAAAACGCCGTCTTTTGGATTGGTGACTCGAATGCTGTATATGACATCATCACAGGTAAAGAAAGCTGGATATATTATATAGTCGAACCCGAAACCAAAAAACAATCTGCGTAATGAATGTTTCCATTCAAAGAGGCACGATCCTCCTCCATTGCGACAACGCTCCAGCTCACTTCGCCAGATGGACTATCGAATATTTGTCTATCAAAGGTGTGAAAGCTAATGAGTCATCCTCCTTACAGTCCCGACCCGGTGACCGGACCTTGTGACCTTTATTTATTTCCAAAAATAAAAGATAAACTTAGAGGAATTCGTTTTATGAACCCTGAAGATGCCGTGGCTGCGTTTGAAAAAGACATGGAAGAGATCCCTAAAGAAGAGTGGGCTCACTACTTCTGTCAATAGTTTTATCGCATGCAACGGTAAGCACCGCAGAAAGGAACGGGGACTACTTCGAAAAGCAATAAAAATATTAACAGGCTTCTATATCATTCCGTTCTTTTTCTAAAAACTTTCAGTGTGACCCCAGTAAAAATAAAACTAAAAAACGATTATGTTGAGAATAATAATCACATTTTGTTTATATGTAGTTATTTTTGCAACCATGTATTTGTTCAGAGAAGCATAGTGCCACATCACACACGTACAATGTTTCCCCGCTATTTTTCTTCGCGTTTATGGCCCCTACTCTGCTCCTAAGTGTCTTACCGTGGTGTTAAGTAGACTATAACTGTCCTCAGGAATTGAACTATCAATTGCACAAAGAATATTTCAAATTTAACTGGTCGACAAAAAAACTCTACAGATTTATCATATCAGATGATGATATATATGGACATATATGGTAACATATAGTGTGGTTCTTCAAATAAATCCGTGACGAAGTTCATGATCACCAAGCGTAATCGGGGTCATCTAGGTATTTTTAATACCATCATCGATTTCATTTAAACATTTTTTTTTCTTAGTTTGTGTACTCTTTCAAATTTTATTCAATTTAAAATTATCACTATCAAATTTCAATTTTTTTTTAATGACTGAATCTTTAGTTTTTTACATGACTATTATTATTATAAATGTTATATAATTATATAGACGTTACTAAAATGTATGTGAACTTTATATTAATGGGTCTGTTAGGACAACAAACGATTTTGTCATTAGGGATTGACAGTGATTTGGATAATTACCTTCGTGAATTTATGCGAAGCGTATTATGACCCTCATTTGTTATCGAAGTGGTTTCAATCGAGCCCTGACGGACTGAATTATCGTCTACACGCTAAATTATTAATTAATTTTAGGCTATAAAACATCATTACAAAAATTTATTTTGCAAGTGGTATTTTTAGTAAACTTTTTGACGCAATAACGGGTAATTAAGCACAGCAGATTTGTGTTCGATTTGAAGCCACCTGACCTTTACTACTACTCCCTCTACGCTACATCAGCCTTTTCTGCTCTATCAGCATGCATGGGGTTATTAACGTGCGATGGACACTGCTGGTGTTGCGATTGCTTGTAGCTCCCAGTAACCATTGTCTTCTTCCAGAACAATGTATTTTTCAAAATCCTAGCCAAGACGTTAGGTGTAAAAAGGTGATAGGTAACCGTGACGGTTACTTATAGTAATAGAGATTAATATTTATCCAAAACAATTTTTTCAAATAAAACAACAAATAAAAATTTGAACCTGCAGAAAAGCACAATAGTACCTAGTTAACGCAGACGGACAGTAACAGTAGCGGTTCCAAATTCGCACATAAATAATACGATCCTTAGGCAGCTCAATTCATTTACTATATTGAGCTTTCTCAAAAGATTCCCGCGAATGTGTTTCAAGGTACAATAATTTTCAATAAAACCAACTAAAGTAAGTCAAAGTACAATGAACGAACGGCAGTATTTTCTTGATGGTGGATATATCCGGGGGACAGGCGGCCGCTCGCAATTCTCTAAACGTTTTCTTCGGTTTACGGTCTCCGTATAGCCACCCACTATTGTTTGCGCCTAACACAACTTTTATCTCCCAGTTATTAATCTGTGAAATTAAAAACCTTCCGGATCTGCTAGGAATTTAAGGGCGGTCTTTACGAAAGATTATCAACTCTTTTGTATACGTCTGCTGTGAATAGAGGCAGCGTCTCGCTGAATATTTCTATGTACACAACACGTAATTACGGGACAATCGGCCAAGTTATTACCATTATAAATTCCGTATTCTCAGCAAGAAAAAGATCCTTTTAATGCGTACTTAAATCATTTTTATTAACTTGAAAAGGTTGAATTTATGTGGAAGGCCTGGTACTTGTAATTTGCGAGGTCTTTTGAAATTAGGAACCGTTGTAAGTTCTTGTTATGGCTTCTGTGGATTGTTGCACATTTACTGAGATACAGCGCTGTTACTTGTTCTAATGTATCTCATATATTACAGTCATGTTTTTATTTCCGAAACATTACACATACAATTTCGAAAGAAGGATAAAACGGAGCCTCCTCTCAATCTGCCGCAGCCCAAGCGTTATATCAAATTAATACTGTATTCTTTGCGGGAGTTTCCTTACCGTACAAATACTTCTCCTCTCTAATAATCCTCGTATGACTAACGTGACGGTACCTTCTACAAAAGTCGAAATGAAAGACTTCAATTGTGTGAAGTCGCTGTTATGTCGCCTAAATCAAAATGTACCCAGCATTAGTAAGTGCATCACCAGCTAAGCACTAGTAAGTAATTTGTACGCCTTTGCATTTTGACTAGCATTTAGCTCAAGCATTAGCATTTTGATGATTTATAACAGTAATATCAGTCTGCAAATAATTCTGTAAAATTAACATTATTTTATTAAGACTCGTATACATTATACACGTAAAATGAAATAGAGAAGTACTTTGTGCTAATAGCTAATACAATCTGTTCAAAAGTAATTTTGATTTGTTCATTTTGTTATATAACATTCAGTAAAATATCAGTAAGTTACTGGTAATAACGTATACTCCTTATCAATTTCAAGTGAATCGATATTTTATCGAAGTTTAAATCTGTGCAATATAAAAACGACATATCCAAGATGTATCGCCGGGGCACAGACTGTTGAAGATGACTTGCAAGTTTTGTGATAGCGATTAAATTCTAGATCGATTGCAGCAATATTAAACTTTCGAAACTGCGGAAAATATGGTTAAGATAGTCAAGAAATATGTGCAAGTATGCTTTTCTTTAATTAAAAAAAGTGTGCATAACTATTCAAAACACGCTTATAAAAGCTTCTGCGTGAAGTCTGATCACGTTGGCACTGTATTGTATATGATTTGAAACAACAACGTCTTGAATGGGGTGCCGCTGCCTGTTGCATTATCCCTAGTATTATTTTCTTGATTAAATATGTCTTATAAAAGTGGCGATCTCTGTATATATATATATACTCTCAGTGGTCCTAAGAACATTTTAGTAGAAAATGTTTGTATGATGTCCATCTTTTTTAACTAATACAACGCACACCATAGACTTTTACAATGTTGCGCGAGGATTTTCAGTAAACATATTAATATAATTCCGACTTGGACACAAGCTTTTTATCCAATAAGCTCCAAGGTAAGGTTAACCTCAATATAGGTCTTTTACTTACGCTTACCACGCACAGTTGACAAAACAAGTCTGGTAGATCATAAATAATGCCCTGTTCATGATCTGCCTTGTTGCGTATAGATAGCGAATCGGTTGCGATGATTTGGAGTTACTTTTATTTGATGTTCGTCCCGATAGGTACGTCATGTGTGTCTAACTTCTGTCTGTTAACTGTAGTTAAGATTTTTTGTATGGAATGTCTATTATATTATCTTTGATTAATGGACTTTCAAAGCCCATACATTCCACAAAATGGCGTTGCTTATTACTACTACTATTAATATAGGTCATAGACATAGTCTATTACAACAGTCTTACAAGACGAATCCTATTAAATTATCAAAATGAATAAATCAGAAATCAAACTATTTGCTGTGGCTGTTGTAACATGACTTGCTATACAGGAAATCGTATAAAATATTTTCAGATTACTTGTTTTACTGTAAATATATTTACTTAAAAAAGTAGACGCAGGTAAACCAAAAAACATTCTTCAAATATATTTTTAATGAACGTTTACTGGACGGTATCGAGTAGCGCAGAATGCACAGTAAATAACAGTGTTATTACTCGCCACAATGTTTCAATTGTTAATCCCAGTTAGCTACATGCACAGGCGGCCATTTTTGTTTCACCAAATAAACTGCCCCTCGCATAAACCTTTTATGATGGAAAAATGTTGTCGCAAAAAGGAAAATTGCTAAGTGTCCGGTATAAATGGTGTTTCAGAATGGTCGTTTGGGGTCTACTGTGTGATTATTGTTGAGTTACTGATATATTGGGTGTTAAAACAAAATGCAAATGAATTGTTTAGCGGGTGTTTGTAACGCTTGCCAAGGGTGCTGTTACACAAGACAAGTTTAAATATTTACCAGTAAGCACTTTTTTGTTTATGGTGTTTTATAAATTAGCATACGACAAACCAACAAACTTTTGTACCGTACTTAAAGTATACTTAAGGCAGTAAATTCATTGATAAAACAAACCTTTAAAATTATATAAACACTAACCAACTAAAATAAATATTTTGTATAAAAGGTACTTACCAACTTTTAAACTTTCGCGTTCCATGATATAATATTATTTATGTATTTACGGGAATTAACGCGATCACGAAAATAAATGGATTAAGAACCTTCTACCTCCCGATCTCGAAGGAGGGCGTGCACCGCTAAGCCAGTCAGCCTGTGACCACGGCCAGTGCAATCTGGTCGAAACGTCAGGCAATTCAGAGGTACTTACTCTAAAGAGAAAAATACCTCAAGCCCTGGTTTATTACCGCTATCGATTTCTACAGCCAAGAATAACCTTAAAGAAGTGAAGAACATTTGCATAAAAGCCTTTCATTAATTGTTAACCCGGTACTTAGTCTACGTAGTACTTGTCTATCGCAATTTGATCAGGTTATTCAGGTTCATATATTTATATAATACATAGCAACGTAGTTCACACATTACTAGTATTCTTGTTACAATCTTTAGAATTTTACATATACGGGGGTTATCTTCTAGAATGATCGTTGTGAAATGACACCCCAGAACGCGTCCGTCCCAAGAATGAGGCAATCATCTTTTTCCCTTGACTTCTGCCCTTCTTTACTTTTATCGGCAAATCTTCGAATGGAGACATCCATTGCGCAGATTGTCTTTTGGTTTCGGGTTCGTAGCAATATATTCAGCTTTCATCAGCTGTGACAATGTAATATACAGCATTCAAGTCCCCTCTAACATACTTTTTTACTTACAACAAACGACGGCGTTTTTGACGTCAAATTATGAGTTATCCATCTAGTAGGTACAAAGCTTTCTGACGCCTAAATGTTCAGGTAAGACTTTTTGTACTTTTACATGTAAGACTCATTTGACATTTTGTAACTGCCTGAATCTGTTGTATGTCACCCTCCTATCACCTTCTATCATTAACCACATAGCACTCACGTTATCTTCAGTAGTAGAAGGACATCCTTGTCAATCATCAGTGATTTTGCTTCGACCACGTTTAAACTCATTAAAACTGTTGTAAATAGTGGCACGAGATGGGGCTTCGTAATGAAATGTCAATCGAAGTCTATCGTAACATTGTTGTTGAGTAAGACCGCAACGAAAGTCGTAATAAATCGTTGAGGGAAAATTTTCTATAGTCAAATCCATTTTGATGCACGACAGACACTTTTTAAATTGCCACCGATTTGTAATAACAAATGACATATGAAATCATTAAACGTCTACAGATTCCGAAAGAGTTCCCAATTCCAAATTTAAATAAAATTATACATATAATATATAATTTTATTTAAATATATATATAATAATATATTAATATATATATATTAAATATATATATATATATATATATATATATCAAAATTTTTCATGATCTGCTTTTCTTACTGACCTATTCTAAAAACTTTCAGTGTGACCCACGTATGCATATATGACAAAGTAACCTTGTGCTTATTTATATTAAATGTGAAAACCTTAGATTGTATAAAAAAGATAACGCAAAGCAATAAAAAAAAATGCATGATGAACACATCGCAATACATCGTATCTTGTTTTAAGTTTACTACCTACTTTTTTAGTTTTAGTTTTTCAACAGGTGCTTCGCACACACCTCTGTTATTTAGATAGATAGATAAACTCTTTTTTGTACAAAACATACAAAAAAAAAGACTGGATATACATAATCTTACAAACTATAAACCTAGTACAATTGGCGGCCTTATCGCGTTCTGCGATCTCTTCCAGGCAACCATTGGATGGAAAGAGAGTTTATGTATGGCAAGAGGAGTTGCAGTGTATAGTTGATTGAAAATAATATTATCATGTTATTTCTTAAATCAGTTATTTCTATATTTAATAGAATAACTTTATAATTTAATTTAAAACTAACAAACAGGAACTACATTATCTTTAACAACAGCCAATAAATAGATAGATAGATAGAATATTGTTTATTATACACCATTAACAGATAAGCTTAAGTAATAGATTACTTTTTTAAACCACTGTGTACTAGTACGTACACAAATTCATATACTTAACCCATTTGATAGCACAGATTACTCTGATAGTGCCGGCGACAGACAAGTTAAATATCGAAGTCGCGTGATATATAGTAGTTGAAGTCGTTACCTATAAGGGAATTTCCTTAATATCTAATTTTTGGTCCGCTAACGGGCGAAGTTTCCCCCGAAACGTTCAATAAATAACCCATAATTTACTTTTATACCTATAATATACAAACTGCCTCCTAAAGACTGCTTTGTAATGAACCATGGACTAAACTTGGATTGGCCCAAGGATAAGCGATTTATTTAATGATCGTTCGTTAATAGACAAGTTACATTTAAATGGTCTTTACCGCAACTTCGGCTTTAACTAATGACAAAGTCAAAGCATGTACATTTTGTACTAAATCACTTTTGTAAGCTTACGTCATGATATGTCATTAGGCATGATATGTCAGTACCTATAATGACTGTAGTTAGTAATGTTTATAATACACACTACCTTTCCTTTATCACACACCTCTTAATGTGGCACTTATATTATCGATCTCTATATTTATATTTTCTTCCTAAATACTCTTTATATCAATTTGCCTCATGCCTAGTATGGGGATTCAATTAATAACAAATCCACTACAAATTACGCACGCAATGGTTTTGTGACGGGTGTAGTTGTGTTGTTTGGGATTATCCTTAACCTACCTGTAACACAAATTAAATACAACACAATATTACACTACAGTTCATTGTATCTAACTTTAGTAATAAATTTAAGATCCATTGTTATTTATAAATGATGTACAATAAAGAATATTCTGTTCTATTCTACTGGTACGGGAATGGAGGGTATAACCAACGTGGTTGTAATCAAAATTATTTCTTGTTTTATGTGATATATAAATAAAAACTATAATGATGATGATGAATTTCATCTTTATGCACCAGACAATGCCAAACAACTCTCTATGACGTACTCTCTCCATCCCATGGTTGCCTGGAAGAGATTGCCTGTTATTATTATATTATTATTCGCAACATGACTACACTATAAAACATGTGCAGTAGCACACGAAACGCTTTAAATACTAGTGATAAAATAACTTCCGTTTAATATTCTAATCTCAGAACAATTTTTACGCTAAGCCTCTTTTCTCTTAAGCAAATCATCGCGATAACATTAGGGGTTTCCACAAAAAACAATATATTCCTTTTTTCTTCTAAGAACATAAATCTAGTTCAAAATCGGTTCAAAAACTCGTTAAACATACCTATCGCCATAAATTAAAAAAAATATAAATCTTCCATAATTAAAATACGATACAAGGCAATAAATTCACTTGCGTACGATGAAGCCGCTTGAGAAATACTACGGGAAGCTTCGGGCGTTTTGTACAAGCTATGCTCCTTGTCATAAATAATGATATTTTAGCTCTTGACATTTTAAAATCTTTTATTATTTATTTATTGAGGCGTGTGTTTATGTATTCATTTTTTTTTAATACAGATTATTTAATAATCTAGCTAGGAGAACAGTACACTTCACTAACTAGATTGTAGATTAATTTAGTATACTAACTAGAGAATAAGATAAACTTTTGTACTGCAATCCCTTTATTTGGTAAATAAAGTTATTATTATTTTCTTTAACTTTATTGGGGCTTAGGGCATTGGTGTACGGCATTTTCTAAAACGTAAGATAAAATTACGTTTGCCCTAAGAAAGTGGAAAGAGAAAGTCTTTTTTGGCACTGTAACTTCTATAAATGAACGATAAGCCTATCCCAATCCTATGTCCAATCCCTGGACTTTAGTTGCAGCTAGGTCATTTAATCTTATACCTCCAAGGATTCCCGAAGCATTTTATCGCATATTTCATGCTATCTCCAAAGTAACTAGCATGTTTTATGTAGTCCATTTGAAGATCTTTACTTTTTACCTCAGAGTATAGAACGATTCTTTAGCCTCATACCTACTCGTAAGTAACATCCAGGCATCACAAAATGAAACGAAATCGGAGTAATGCGATTACAATAATAGGATGCGGTACGAAGATGATGCTCATTGCGAGGTTTAATAAAATTAAACCCTGGCTCGGTTTTTTGGCTCTTCTGAATTATAAATGAAACAAGAACAAGAAAAGTTCACAGTATTTTTTATTCTGTGTCAGATTTGCTTCATTAAGACGTCGCCTGAATGTTTTAAAATCTTGTTATCTTAACACCGGTATCAAGCCACAGAATTTTTTAGCGGGTGATAAAATAATATAAAAATACAAGTGGATAAAGTCTTCAGCGAAATCCAAGTTCGTGACATGAGGCCATAAAATCTACATCTCTTGTGTATCGCAAACATATTTACACAGTATTTTTTCCCAATTCTTCTCATGAATGTAACAACAGCCTCATGAATTTTATTGCGCTCCGTGGTCGAGAATGGACGATTGTACCAAGAATTGCGGTCTCTACTACTCATAATTGAATTACAAATCATAGTGTGCAGAGCGTGGGGAGGCAGCGGTCACCCCCGTGCGGTTAGCGAACACTGGTGGTCCGTCATTCCTCGATCGAAGTCCAATATTCGAATCTATATACCGCCACAACTTTGATATTGCACGCTCCATTCGTGCCAATCCGCAGCCGCAAATTGTGAACGTGCCTGTCCTTCGACTAATATACCTACAAAATTCAGTCGAAAAATCCGAAAACTGATAAAGATATACGTTATAATTGGAATAGGAAAAGTTAATAACAGAAATAACAATCGTCAAAACATTTATGTGTGTGGATTCTATGTATTTATTATAAATTGATCTATACATCCGTATCTCATAAGTTATACTTGTTCACTTTTCTGTTAGTTACTCAGCCAAATATTTTGACGGTGTATTGTACGAGGTTTGTATGCCATTGAAAGGTACTTACTTTCAGTCGAACAATAGACTTTATTGTTACTTAACTAGTAACTAAAGTGACAAGACACTGCGTTCTTTAACTGGAGTAGTCTGACTGTAGTAATGTAGTACAAAACACAGTAGCTGCACCTGGCAGATGACCGTTATGAATTTACGAGTATTTACAGACAGGGTCAACGTTAATATTACATTTGTAATAAATTATTTATTTCGAAATGTCATTTATGAGCAGTATTATTTTGGATAATCGAACAGTTCTTCATTTAACTTAATTAATATATACACAAAGTTGTAAAATATAAATTTACCTGTATGTATAACTAACTGACAGCATTTCCACATTTTATGTGTATTTTATAGTTTTGAATTTTGAACTAATTAATAATGTGATGTACACGAGAAACATAATACAAATTGCAATAAAAAAGATATTTGAATAAAAAATATATACGTTTACAAATAATATTTACAGAATATAAGGTAGTGTGTGTTGATATGTAAGTATAAACTAAACCATGGTGTCATTATGTTTCTAACAATGTTCTTCTAAATGTAGCAGCAGATAGTTATGTTAACGCTTTGCCACACGATGTAAATTCCAATATTAGTGCGATAAGAGGAAATGTCGAAAAATAGATGTGCGCGCTTCGATTATCACATTTATTGTAGTTATATCAAATGGGTATTGTACGATCTCACTATCGTATGTACATACAAATAGTTTTTACTTTTTACATAAAGATATTTTTGTGCACACGTTGCGACCTACTTCGGCCGCGCGTTGTTATTGTTATAAATACATTCATTAATACTTTATAAATTAGTGCGCCACCAACTATTATACCTACAAGCACAATCAAGGAAATATTCGCTATTCTATACATTTTTATATACCTTTACTAAAATATACTAATTACGTTTGACTGTCTTTCCTGCGTACTCAATTAACTACTAACTTAACTACTTAACAACTATCTTACAGTGTACAAGCTAACTGCCCTGTACAAGTATAAAAATATTTTATGCAAATGAACCCAATCAAAATGAAATTCAAGAACTTTTAAACTCATCATCGTAGGCATAATAATGTATATTATTATGAGTTATAAATGCTATTAATGGCATCGTTATTAAAGACAGAATTGAAGCTATCCAAAGAAAATTCTTAAGATATATTCAGTTCAGATCTGGTACTTTTCCAGTTCATGTAGGAAATTTCAATTTACTTCCACTGTACGAACGTAGGTATATAGCAGATCTGGCTTTTCTGTTCAAAATAAGAAACCATTCCATAAATTGTGCTGAGCTACTTAGTAAGTCTGCACGCCTAAGAAACCTAATCTACTTTATGTGCCAAGAACAACTTGCAATTACAGACAAAATTCACAAAAATGATCAGTGTGTTGAGCGTATAATTCCCTGTGTCACGCGCACGATATTGACCTTTTCTTCACCAATATTAAGCAATTAAAAACTCTATCTAACAATTTCTTCGAGAACATGGAACCTCAACGTTGAGCTGTGTATTTTTTTTCTCATTATTTTAACTGTCTTCAAACTTTACCTACTGTCTTGGCTACTGACTTTGTATACTACCTACCTACTATTATCTGAATTTAAATGCGAAAACTTGTAATTGGCCTTTTTGCACTGTACTCGTTTGTAATCTGTATTTTAGCTGTAAGTTTTCCTGAAAAAAAAAAAAAAGAAGTGGACTGAGATGGGACCCGTGAGATGCACCAGAAGTACTAAACTGGAAATATAATCGTTAACTGCGACTGCCCGTATTCCGCAGATAGAATTCGAACATAATATTATACACCATCATCTCGAACACTTTCGATATTACTGAAAGCTTAGAAATACTTCTGTAATTTTTGTATTGTGTTTACCAATTGGAAATTGGTGGCATACATTGTGAGGAAAATAAATTTAAGCGGGTATAGTTAAAAAAAAAATCTTCCAGTTTTAAAAATTTAGAATCTAATAGATTTCATGCGTTCATATTTCATTAATTTCTTAGTTCAAAAATTTATATGATGCGTTTAAAAAAGTAAAATCCATGTACTAAAATAAGGGTTATTCAATTATCTACAAAAGCACGTTATGTCTGAAACCTCATCGTTAGCTCGCAGCAATGTTGACACATGCCATTAAGAATTTATTTTTTCGTATTTCCTTGCATTTCTAGTTTTGTAATGTTCTGGATTTCTGAACTAATGGAGAAGTAATGTTCTAGGAGGGTTGGAAGTGACCTATAGAAAGACGATCGAAAAGAAGATCAGAAAGACTAATGAAATTAGTAGTCTAGAAGACTCGAACGGGACCGCGAGCTGCACAGCGGGGAGTCAGAAAAAGTCTGCGGAAGCCAACAGAAGAGGAAGATGAAAAAAGAAGAGTAGGGAGTGCGCAGTGAGTGTTCACTGATGCTATCTACGTCAGTGAGTGTTCACTGATGCTATCTACGTCAGTGAGGGCCACGCCGAAGGTCTGTCTACATAGATCACATCAGAGATCACGTCAGTGCTATGCCAACTTAAGAGAAAAGTCACTTAGTACGGGTTTTTATGTGCGCGAAATCATAAAGCGTCGTCACAGAGAGAATGTTGTTTCCTTCATATCCCGTACCCACTTTCGTCACATTACGAAAGTCCAAGAAAAATATTTGGTAGTAGTCACAGGTATCTCAAAACTAAATTAGTGTGTAAAAGGTAACGGTACAGTAAGGTAAAAGTACAAATTATTACAAACAATTTGTAATAATTTATAGTGTAACTACTGTAACATAATATTATAATGCGTTTTATTAATAAACATCATTACTTAGTAGACAAACAACACGGCGCGGCTGTTGGTAGGCAGTTCCCAGTATCTTTAAACACTCGCAACACGATAGCATATTCACTTGTGCGTGTACAAATGTTTAGAAGAAAACTCTCTTCAGTAATTGTATTACTTTTGATTTTATTAGTTCAAATGGTTCCGTATTGCATGCATCGATTGATTACACAGATAGTTAATTAGATCAAGAGTATAATTAATCGAGTCGTTGGGGCATGAAGCGCAGTGAACGCCTGCCTCCATCGACTGTCAGGAAATATTTGCTTAATGATGGCTTTGACGACGTGCCGCGTTGAAATACGCTCCAAACGAAATCATTGCTAAATTGGCCCAAAACTACGAACTGTTGTACTGTCTATTGTGACTCAGTCCGACACTTGTTTCAGTCGTATCATTATTTTTTGTTTCTGTTATTGCTATTGCAGCATATACAAATACAGTACAAAATTAAACGGAATTTATCATTATGTGTATTTAACGGACTTATTTATGAAAACGTTGGTTGGCTATTATGGATACAAACATTGTCGTTTTCAAAAGCGTTATTCGGTGAAACCAAATTGAATACCTGATACTTTATTAAACACTAAATTATCAGAACGTTATTAGGTATTATATTATGTTTGCAGACGAACGTAATTTATTATACTAGCTGAATTTTGGAGTCATGCGTTTATTTTCATGTTACACATAATGCCAAGCGTAACTTTTATCAGAATTATTACTTTCGCATTGTGTTATTTCTAACTAACATAGTATTAATCTGTTTTACGGTTTATTCTAAGCGAGCAGATCAATCTGACATCTTTCTTCACAAGAATTATACAACCTTATCTAGACATAAGGCACAAGATAGAGCTCCACCATGTTATATTATTTTTTAATACAGAAGTAGTGATTTATTGACCGAACGTTGACCTACTCTTTCGACAATGAGGCTAAATATTGTTACTTAAAACATTATGCGGTGGTCTCTGTACTGACAAAATTTATTGAACAGTAAAGTTTTCATACTCCTTTATGTTTCCGGAAGATTACAGCACCAACAGCTTGCCCGTGCCCCGATGTTTATAAGCGTCGCCTCTGAAAGGGACGCGTGAAATTGCTTTCTTTACCTAACAGTATTTGTGTTACGCAATATCTATTTTTTGCAACCCAAGTACGTTAATCTTTGCGTGAAATGAAATTTCGGCACTACCTGAAAACATGACAATTCCGTTGAGAAACATAAGGATAAGGATAAAAATGATAAGGTCATCAAATTAATACATAAAATCCTGTTATTAAGGCTGCTCTAGTCGATTTCTTTTCCTTGCAAACTTAAGGAGGTAATATCAAGCCTGATATTAATTAAGTAGCATAATAATTGTAAAAAATATATATTTAGAAACTATAGGCCCACAAACAGCCATATTTAAATACTATTTCGTTACGGAACCTAGAATAGACAGGAATTATTCCATAGAAATGAAAGATAGTTGTTATTTTTAGTAAAATAGATTTTAGTTTAGTTTAAAAGCGTATTTAGTAATATTAAACAGCAAATTTCAATAGAATTCAAAGAATTTCATTTTAAATATCATCGGTCTTTAGAACCTCCTAAACGAAGACCGACCACTCACCTGCTTTAGTTGGGCGCGACACCGTGACTGGAGCAAAGATAGCATAATTATGTAAAATGAAAATATTACGTCATAATATATGGCGGAAACAGCGCCTCCGAAAGCCGGTGTGGAAATGTGTACATCAGCTTAGTTCGTTACCATGGGCAATGTAATCCGATCATATGTTTACAAACCAAATATCTTGCCTTACCATTTACGAACGTGACTGACACAAACGACTGTTATAATTTCTATGCATAATATGGGCAAAGACAAGAATTCAGTACTTTTTCTCGTCTGTTCGTCAACGGATTTTTTTCCTTTTTTTGCTAAGTAGCTATTGGCGAGCTTTAGTATTATAAAAAAATGGAAACATTTTTTTTTAAATAATAATAAGATAATAATAATATATTGACAACTTTTGACCAATACTAATACTAGTTTGTATAACCCTAATGTTTGCACTTTTGAAACATGAATAAAAGTAAATCTACAAATGATATATTGTTGATCATTTATTTAACGTAACAAACATCTAATGCAATTTATTTTACTTAAACATGACATCGTTCATTTAAATTAAAAATTACAATTCCAGCAAACAATTACAGAAATTTTGGAAAACATTTTGATATATACTGTGGGCCTTAGCGTCACACTACTTTTCAGATATCGCCACAAGAAAAGTTCGCAAGGTGTAAGTTCCGGGAAATTCAGTGTTGCTATTTGCAAAAATTTTTGGCCCACCTTTATAACGTTTACCTGTTAATACAAAAAGCAAAAGCAAAACTTCAAACAAAGCAAAGTAGGTAAGTTCCATGGCGGCTGGTAGAAGAGAACATTCGGCAACCGGCGCGGTGACTAGCTGACTTCGCTCGCTTGCCGCTCAATAAACGCTTGCAAGCCGCGCAAGTTTCAGCGGTCGACCGTTTGACGTACAATAACAACTTTCATCACAACTTTTTTTTCAAAAAGTTTTATCCGACTTTGCGTCACCTCGCTCAGGACGTGTTGAGTTCGCGTTCAGATTAATTAATTGGAAATAACTTACAATGTTTTGAATGAGTATAGTCTTATCTTAGCCATATTAAACAAGAAAATAAGTCCATAAATGAACTTTGAAATGTCTATTATTCATAAAAATGAAGATCGATTTTTTATCTAATTCTGATCTATTTTAAACCACGTCATAAACATAAAAGTCGATTTGAGGTGTATGTGTGCGATTTAATAATAAAATACCGAATAATATCCAAATTTTTAGTCTGAAAAAATTTAGGTCTATAGTAAAACAAATACTGTATCAGAAGTGCTTAATAGCTCTTTAAATAGTGTTTAGTTTTACAGGCTATTTCAAATACTTAATCGAAATGTAATGTGGGCTAATATGTTTCCCATTTTTTTCAGCTATTTATGTTTTTCTCTTTTCTTTATTTTTTAAATTTGATTTTATCTTGTAAAATTTTCAGTATCCTTATTTTCATAGATTAATTTTAGTTTACTTATTTTGAATCTTAATGACATAATAGCACACAACAAAACAGCGCTGCAATTAAAACATTTCACTAAATTCCTAAAACTATCTGGTGAAAGAGTGACCGTGAGTTTGTTTGCCCGGTTTCTTCTCACAAGGCTCGACTATTTGGAAATGGTCACTGTGGTGGTGGTGGTGGTGACATGGCAGCCTCTCCTACCGGTTGACGCAGGTACTCACCGGACACGGCTGCTTTGGTAAGTACCTGTGTCGTATACGCCGGAAGCCAATGCCTACGTACCACCACTGCAGAGGATGTCGCGAGGACACTGCACTCGACACTCTAGTGGAGTGCTCGGTGTGGACGCAACAGCGGTATGACCTCGTGACGGCCATCGCATCGGTGTGGGTAGCCTCTTGCTAGAGACCATGGTCCTGTTGAAAGCGACTGACCAAAGCGGGCTGACCGTTGCCCTTGCAGAAGCAGGTTCGAGACGTGTTACCCGCGCCTCTCTGAGCTGGAGGGGTGTAAGGCCCCCCGTATTCCACAGTGTGGTCGCTCGTGTGGTTTTAGTCGGTTCGATACCGACATATCACTTCACCATTAGCTTCGTTGAGGTGATAACCCGAGGGGGTTTCCACACGATAGAAAAAAATGCTTATTTATACACTATCATCATGAACTTCTTAAGATTTCAGAAACCAACAATTTAGCTTGTAGGGGGGGGGGGGGTTAGACACTTGACTCTAAGAATAATTAGAACTTAAAAGTTTAAAGTTTAGCACTTTAAAATGGATCACTGAAGCGCCTTCACACCCCTCAATGTTTTTAAAAGACCTACCCAGGGAATCTCCACAGTGTGGGATAGAAAGAAAAAAAAATTATCCCCACTTTACGTGCGCCCTTGTTAAAACTACGGAACCCTAAAAAAATACAATCTCAAATATTTTTAAACAATTTTATGACATTTTGATTGCACGGACTTGTCTTAAGTATTATAATCTATATATTAATACGTGAAGCGAAAACTTTGGATCCCTTTTTACGAAAATTGGGCTGACGGAGGAGTATGAAATTTCGCACACTTATAGTTTATACAGAGAAGAAGTGACGAATGCTAAAATTTTTGAACAGTATTTGCTACAAAGTTAAAAAAAAATGCAAAAACGGCTACATACAGCTATGCTGCCCTCCTTATTGCAAACGCAGTACTTGCAAAATGGTGGTTTGGAGATAAACGCGGTAAACGTATTTTTTGCAATCTTAGCAACAAGTCTATGTTATATAACTTTTGAAGTGTACTTAAAAATTTTTAAAAATATCAAGCTTTCTATTGACATATTTATTTCTTTACTTTAATGTCTCATTGGGATAAAATTCACAGTACTGCATTTTCATTACTCATCTGGGCTTGTGAGCTTTACAGTATCACTAAGGCCAAATGCAGTATTTCTGTTTATTACTGCAAAATCACCTAGCACGTGTTCAATACTGCGTTTTTAGTTAGTGGTTCCGTCCGCGAATGACATCGACGCACTGATTTGCTAGCACGAAGCGCGGCACTGTATACTAATACTGCATTTAGTTTTAGCAGCGCAAGAGTGGCTCTTTGTTATGCTCGCTACACTCAAACGCATTATTGTAGAATACTGTGTTTGGCTTTAGTTAGTATTCGTTTCAGAAGAAGTTATATGCTAAACTAAGCTACAGTAAACGTATCAAGTACTGCACAACCTTCTAGCATATGCTGAATGCTGCAGATCTTGTTAACAAAAGCAATGTTTTTGTGCAAGTCCTGCGTTTCTCGTTAAATAAAAAACATGTTTATAATAAAAAAAAATCATGGGAATAATTTTTTTATGCATAGATTAACTTCCTAAGATATCATTTTTGCAAAAAATTTAAAATCACAAAAATATCGATTACTGCAATTACAATTAACAGGGCAGTATGAGTGTCCAGTATAAATTTTGACCTGTCATGGTACAAAAGTCTATACAATGACAGGTCAAGTAATTTTGGCCAATAAAATAAACCATGGTCGAAATTCGACCACCACGCGATTCTCTAGTATTATATAAATACGTGTTCTTGGTAGCACACAAATCACTACATAAAATCCATCCATACAAATAAATAAAATTGAAGTGTCTGTTTGTAATGTCAAAATAATAGGTTTCTTTTAAGCTCATACAGTTATTTGCACGATACCTATGAGTAAAAATTAGTTTTTTTTTAATTTTTGTCTGTCTGTCTGTCTGTTTGTTTCAGCTAATCTCCGGAACGAGATGACCGATTTCCACGGGGCTTTCACAGGCAGATAGCTGGTGTTATAAGAAGTAACTTAGGCTACTTTTATTTTGCAAAAAAATTAGGGATCCGCGCAAAATATAAAAATAAATTCACGCGAGCGATGCCGCGCGGGAACTGCTAGTAACAAATAAATATCAGTTCTTACAAAAATTACCTCACTAGTTCCAAGTTGAATCTTAATCCTAAATATTTACATTGCATAACTTAAAGTATTAAATTAAGTTCTTGCAATAACAAAACGAGATATGCAAGAAAACCGTTCTAACCGAGTTACTTTTATGAATAAACGCATTTTATAAAGCCAGAAAGAAATTAAATTAAAGCAGCTACAGCATTTTACATAAAACGATATTAACTCTTTCCCGCTCGTAATAAAAATGTCTCAGAAAGTGCACGGGAGCGCATTTGCATCAACCAATTACATGGGTAGTAGTAAGCTAGAACTGAGATGGAGATGTGGATGTATTTTGCTGTTTTATGGCGTGATGACGCCGGCGGAGTTTATTACCGGATTCGTGATATCGTTGCTCTAAATTCTGAAGACTCAGTTTGTGTACCTTACGGGCCTGCAATACGGGAGTTTGGAGCTGCTCGTAATATATTTAGCTATTTGGAAATAGAACTTGTGTAGAAGGTATCCATGCCACGTCTGTGTCCTATTTGTTAGTGCAGAGGTGATAACGCGATTTTGACGAGCGATTCAACGAAGCGCGAGCTTTTCCATCAATTTGCAACATTCGCCTGAGTATTCCCAGCTATCTCATACCGGTGTATTTGCAAAACTATTTCGGGAATATATATTGAAATTAATTTGTAATGTTATTGTTTCGTTAATGTTATATTACAAAATAATTTGTTTTAAGTTGTACAAGGCTACATACAAACTTGAGACAATCATCCGTGGATCAGATTGGATGAAATTGGCACAATAATAGTGCTGAGATAAATACAATTTGGGATCCCCACATTTCGGTGAAGAAAGCAAGCAAAAATTTAACCTGCATGAAACTTAGTAAGTAACACAAAAGTTAAGAATTTAAATCAGAATGTTATCTTTATAACGATAACAAAAATATCATTTGTTCAATAATATATTTCTAATAATTTCCGAGCGAAAAATTTTATTTTAAATCGTTATTTTAAAAACCGCGACCGACCGTTACACTGTTCCCTTTAGCAAGGTCCCTTCGGACGCGGCCCGTCAACCGAACTTACTTCAACTGTCATCGCAAGACAAACACTAGTAATTATTGCTCTTAGACAAACATACTCAAGTGATAATTAAAGTTGTCACATACAAAAATTTACTTGAATCGAAATAATTGTCACTTGTCATTTGTTTGGCTCTCTGACAACTATATGAGTAACTAGCCGTTACCCGCGGCTTCGCACACGTTAATATAGCTTTTGTCAATCAATTTACTACCCCTTGGGATCAGTAACCTATGTACTTTTCTGTACGCTTGACAACGTGTTTGCAGTTTTATGATGATCGGTTAAGTAGTTAAGGCGTGAGTGCGTAACAAATAAACAAACTCACATTCGCAATTATAATATTAGTTAGAAAGAAAGAAAAGAATTTATTTATTTCGTACTCCTATGAAATACAAAAGTGAACAGTATGTAATTGTTTAACCAATAAATTATATACTCTAAAATTACACTATGACATAATGACTTAAAACTAAAAGGAGACAAAAACGGTTACACAATATCAGATGAGCACTTTACCAGCTATCTCTAAAAAATTTTGTTTCCCTATGTCTGAGATTAAGCAAAGGTTTACTACGGCTCGATAGATGGCGTTTAGTGAGAATTGTGAATCGCGCTATGGTTCACTCACCACGAGCTCTATATAAATTAAGAGTCGTAATTTGATGGTGTCGGCACCAATATACACTGTTTGAACGTTGTACTGTAGCATCGAGTCAAATACAAGTACTAGTTGGTATCAAAGTGTTTTATTGCGAACAAGCGCCACCAGCCCGATGAAATCCAATACACCCTAATTACCAAATTCGTTTGAATATGTTACTTTCCGGGAAATATGTGTTCTGAATATCCTGCATAATTTTTTCAGTGACATATATTGAGGCTCTATAAATCAATGAAAATGCTTTGACATATCCATATTTGAATATCATATAAATATCGAACCTCGATAGTAGAATTACCACACACTCGAGCACTCGAAAAATATAGTGTAGGAAATTGCATAAAGTTTAATCATATTTTTATTTTAGTTAATAGAGTAATATGGGTAGATAAAAATACAGGTCAAATAGAGAACATCTTACTTTTTTAAATCAATTATAAAACGAAGAGGTAATAAAATGAAATTTTATTTGCGGGAACAGGGTAATAAAAGGTTTTATGTCATAAAGTAACAAGTTCATGTTCCATCTTGGTTAAGGCATGCAAATATTGAAAATAACATATTTTTGCATTTTATACTACTTAAACATAACATTGTTTAAGTTATATCATTTGAAGGTAAGATTAAATAAAACCTGAATGCAATCATAAAAAAAATACCGAAGAGAATAAAATAAAGATTAATAAAATGACAAAATTATGCTAATAATGTTTAATTTCACTATTAAATGCGTCTGCAAGTTTGTAGTTTATAAAATCATTATGTGTTTAAAAACTTAACTCTATAGAGTTATAACCACAACTTTAATTTAATTCTAAATTGTCGTAAAGGTTATTCACAAATGCTTTGAGGAATCTTGTTATGCCTTGTTATGAATTTGACTGGCCTGTTGGTCTAGTGGTTAGTGACCCTGACTGCTAAGCCAGAGGTCGTGGGTTTGAATCCCACTCAGGATAAATAATTGTATGATGAGCATGATCATTTGTTATGTGTCTGGGTGTAATTTATCTATAATATGTATGTATTTAGAAATATATAAGTGTGTTTATCAGCAGTCTGGTTACCATAGTACAGGCTCTGCCTAGTTTGGGATCAGACGGCCGTGTGTGAGATGTGTGAAGTTATTATTATTATTATATAAATATACACGTATTATCATTATAGAGCAATTTTCACTGGAAAACTTTTAAATTAAGCCCCGTAGTAGTAGAAAGCTTCGATTAGACGAAATCTGCTGTGGTTACTTCTCGAACCGGAGCCGTCGGCAATAGCATTACAAAAGACTTTGGTTAATATCACTGCTAACAAAATGATGTGGTTTAGCTGAGAAGTAACCAACTGAGCTGAGCGCACTTCCATCTCAAAGGCCGGCAACGCACTTGTGACTCTTGAGTTGCGGGTGTCCATGGGCGACGGTAGTCACTTACCATCAGGTGACCCTTCTGCTCGTTTGCCCCCTAAAAAAACGAAAAAAGAAACCAGAGCTTCATGTAGAAGAGAATATTATTGACAGTACAAGAAGTAAGTGCTTAACAAGGCCCGACGCAACGCTTTTAAATTTTTTAAGGTAGGTTGTAAACAACAAGCAATTCTACTACATACAGTTACTAAGTTGACAAACAAGCGTAATCTGTTACCATAGCGTGCAGAGACAAAGGAACATAACTTGACGAGGCGAAACGTAAATCCGAATATTCTGTTTTCAAAGTTAGAAAGCTACCTAATAAGTATGAGGTAAGTAAGGCGTGTCTTGTGGCGCAATCTACGAGTTGTACGACAGAAGGATGTCCGACAAACAATATCTAAGTTTGTGTCGCTTTGTAGTAATATTTGCCAAGACTCCGAAAGCCCCGGCAGAGTTTGAGCGACTTCTCGAGCTTATTACTATTTGCGTTGCCAAGATTCCGTCTCCTACATTTTCTGACGAAGGTATCCCTTGTGCAAACTGCGCTTCTAATTCAATTTGTTCTATTTTTTACAGAAAACTCTATTATTATTATTCGATGCGATTTTATATTTTTTAAGTTCCCAATCAGTTGGCTGTTGACCTCATGACAACATCACAAGCATAGATGGTTAGTGCCTTTTAGAAAATACAAAAAAAGAGCCTCCAACGATAATAAACGTGCACGAAGTTTTTCACCATTTATCCTTAGTTATCCTCCGAAAGTGTGTTCTACCCATGGTATTGTCGTCTGTTTCCTGTTATTAGGAAATGATGAATTATATACAATATATTTACATTCCATAGATTTATGTTCTTTTTATAATAAAGGAGGAACGTGGATCTTACACCATTAATATTCACATTGACTTCTATAACTTAACTGAACGCTTGTGTTAGCAGTTACGTTGACAGGTATACCGGAAAGTGTTTAAACCGGTTACAACTGTGTCGCAATTTCAAGGCCTTAACATTTACAATATCGCACTATGCCTGACTGCGATCCGCTAAAAAAAAAACAGTACCACTTTTTGCGAGACCGTCACTAATCCACCGAGGCAGTAGACACCTACGAGTACATTATCGCCGAAACAATGGACAATGTAGTACCTATAAGCGAGTCTATTCAAGCCGTCTATCTAACTATAACTTTGTTATCGTTTTGGATTTTGTGGGTTTAATAACAAAATTTGGTTAGAGGTATGAAGACTGGAATTAGCTAACTACTAAATAAAAGTAGAAGAATATTTGCATAAGAATTAACACAACGTAACATTCTGTGACACTACGGAAGTAATGGCCATAATCTTTTCTTCCTATAAAACTGCCTGTAAAAGCACCCATTAAACATCTCTCGAATATAAAAATAATGGAACGCAAGAGTATTACCTACTTCTCTTTATTTCGCTACGTATCGGGCTGTGGAATGAACGGCATGTGTTTACGTCACACTAAGTAAGAATAATGGACGCACATAAATCAGTGGCATCTTCACGTCGTTTTGAATACTCACAAAGGATGTCAACTTGTCGTTAAGTGTGACTCCATTCGAGGAAAACGGTGCAAGAACATTCAATTCTATTGTTTCATTTAAAATTCTTACAATAGAAGCTTAATGCCAATTTAAATATTTGTTTATACAAAATTGCCTCGTAGCTTCTACAAGTAGTGTCTACGACGGTCGTAGATCTTGCTACGACACCTCGTTATTGAAATACCGGCGATGAGAAGATCATACGATGTCTTCTGGAAGATACTTTGGGGGCAGAACTTATTTAAGAGCTTAAACACTGTGAATAAGGTAAAGTTCTAAAAATGTTAGGAAAAGACTCGATATTATGAAGCTAAGGATATGGATCGAAAAATTTAACGATGAAGCTAATATTTTATAAAAGAGCGGGTAAACATGAATAAAATTATAGACAACAAAAAAATTAAAATTAAAATAAAAAGCATTTTGACTAAAATTCCCAGATCCGTCCGAAAATGTCCGTGTAAAAAATACTTTCGTAATTAATCTTTAATCATTGCAATTGACATTAAAATTGGAGATGAAAAGAGAGCAGAATGAATGACGTAAATGAAACCACAAGGATATAATGAAATGAGAAACTAGCATCGTATGAACTATTTGGTACAAGTGTAGTACTGGTCGGGTGTTCGGTAATTACCACATACCTAAAGCTTTGGATCATCGATCCGGTTAACCGGCAGTGACAGCTATCAAATCAATGTCACTGTAGTTCAATAAACGCGAACTGAACCAGCTCAATTTTTATCGCCTCACGTATTCAGATATGCCTACATAAATGTAATTGGAAAAAAGACACGCTTTGTTCTCTGTGTTACCGATTTCATTACCTGCTTTCAATTCCCCTTCTGAATAATAATAATAATCCTAAATATATAAACTAACCTAAAATTTAATTTAAGATCTATTGTAATGTATATGGTGTACAATAAAGAATATTCTATGTATCTATGGCTGCTAAGCCGCTGAAAGAATGCGGTCCTGACAGGCGAACAGGTCGTAATAGAACGGACCATGTAACGTCGAAGTGGCGTTGAATTAACGGTAAAAATGTTTTTTTTTGAAGATAGAAAGAAAGAAACATTTACTCACTCGAAATATGGTTGTTTACATGTTGTTTTTGAAAGGTTAGTGTCTTCAGCATATTTCGCCTTTTCTAGGCATGCGAATACTTATAATATACTTAAACTGATAACATTTATTTACTTACTATTAAGTGTCTAATTTGTTATATCTCATATTCATTACTTCTTATTAAATAAAAAAATAAAAAATACCTACTTTTCATTTTTCTTTTCACGCGTATTTTTAAAAAAATCATTAAGTTCCATTGCCATTGCCCTACTAACAAATAATTTATCATTAAAAAATAGATATTCAAGTCAAATTAAACTAAATGTTATATTAAGTGCTAAATTTAATTTTAAATGAATAATAACACAATATTTTTTTTAATCCATACTAGCGTAGTATGACTAAGCTATGTCAGCTGTTTGTTTTTGTGGTGATGTGCCGAAGACAGCAGGTAATTGTAACGTTAAATATCGTTTTACTATGAAATAATACGTTTTTCTTTCTAATAACTTGAAAATTTTAACAGAATGAATGAGGAATGAATACAGGACAGGACTGAGATTTTGGCAACTTTATTTCGGGAGGTAAAACTGCTTTAGCCAAACTTTTAAAAGATAATGATTTTCAATATAAAAGACAGACGAAAAAAAGTTATTTTAGAACATTATGATATAATTTTGAAACTAATTTAATTTTAAAAAGAAGGGAAAAAAAGAACGCTGATTGGCATAACGTCACTGTCGTATCCATAGGCGCGACCGGACTGCATACTAGACAATCAGTAATAAGTTGGAGTAGAATATAAATACATATATAATAAAATAGATATTAATAAAAGCTGAGATGTATTTAGGAGGTGGATTGGGTTCTGTAGCGCTAATTGAGAGAGGTTGAAATCCAGCAGTGGATGGGATAGTTTGTTTGCGATCTGACGACGGTACAAACAAAAATGAATTGACGGTTATTCGACTTGTTCTTAGATGGATACAAGCGATATTTGGTTCAAGTTAATTTATATTTCTTTATTCATAATACATAGTACACATAAACCCGCATTCATATTTATTGAAGAGAATGTAAATACTACAAAGACCTATCTTACCTATTCCATAACGAAGCCGAACAAATAAAATACACCTTTATAGAAAATAAACGTCTCTAAAGTGTGATTGTGCAAAGAATAGCAGATACGCTCTGTATTAACAAAATAACAAGAACATTATCTTCCTCGTTATCTATTTATTACTGAAAGTTCCTTTAATAACCGACGCCCGCTGAGTGAACATCGACCGGGACGTTGCAAGGCGTTAGCGTAACAACATTTTAACGTGTCAATTTATAGTTAGTTTGATGAAGCAGCCAAGCATCGGGCGGCCGACCCTTAATCGCAGATAAATGAATTATGTAGGCAGCCATCATCCATCACTGTCGTTAATTTTAAGATAAAAGCCATAATGCAAAAGCTGCTTCCTCCCAAAACTCCACAGGCACTAAATAATTATGTAGATCTATTTACGTGTATCCTATATAACCTAATTGTTAAGCAGTCCACCCGTAACTACGATCGTTGCAATTCTGTTGAAACGTAGGGTAATTAAAAAAGGTATCGTACCTTATAATATTACCGCGGTTAAGTTCCGATTTACACATCTATGTATATAACCTAATTTGTAAGTATGTATTCGCCTACATGTGTCGAATCGAAACACGAATGCAAGTTTCAAACTAGGGCGGAGTACGTAGTTTCCTGTTAATGTAGGTATGTACATTCCCTTATAGGCGTAATAACAGTTTCATGAACTTTTTCTGCGTTTGTCGGATGAATTTGCTACTGAACAGCGACACAGTATAAAAAAAAATATAGACAGCGACACAATATAAAAAATATAGACAGCGACTTGCACTCACTTTGTTTTACAAATGATTTACTTTGCACTCGTAAATGAAAATCACTAGTAAAAAAGGGGGGAAATAAAATACATTATTTTGAATATAATTAAATTTTAAATTGGCCTATAAATTTGTAATATTTTTTCAATGACGTTACGTTATATAATTTGTATAAAATTTCAAAGGTATTTCAAGTCTATGCATAAAAGGAGTTTGTGTGCTATTGAAGTGTAGGTACTCAATTTTCATTACGTTTTCTTAATCATGTTTTGGACTAGAAGCTATGTTAGCTTCATATTTAAAATCAAATCAATATGAGAAGATATGTGTATACGTAAATTGTATCACGTTCTAAAAAAAAAAATTTTTTTTTTACCTTTGCCAAAAGAATAACTTTAGATAGTTAAGTAAGACTTCTTTTTTATGTGCCCCCAATGCTGTTTTTCCATTGTACTCTCTGCTAAACAATTTGAATCGAAATGTAGGCCACTCCCGGCTTGGCAATAATTCAACTGAAAGTATCGGGAAGGTAAGAGGCATTGTCCCTTCTGCTTCTGCACCGCGATGAGCGGATGCGCGACCACTCGGCGACCAGCACGCCCAGTTAAGTATCCTTAAAAAACGAATAGCAGCCACTAACATTTTATTGTAAGAACGAAGAGAAGAGTTTAGAGAAACAAAGATATTCTTACTATATAGAATATAGACAGTGACGAATATTCAATTATGTCATCATCTGTGATATACAGGATGTAAGAAACACCGTACCGAATATTGATATAGTGCATTCAGACCATCATTCTGAGTCGAAAATTATTGAAATTTTCTGCCGGAAATTTCATTTTTTTTTTATAATTTTAATATCACAATGAGTAAACAGAACATTTTACCGAAAAACAAATAATAAATACCCCATACGGTGAAAAACTGCAATGTAATCAATTAAACAACATTTATGCAATCAGCTGCTTCGACGGCGCCATAGTGCATTCAGACCATCATTCTGAGTCGAAAATTATTGAAATTTTCTGCCGGAAATTTCATTTTTTTTTTATAATTTTAATATCACAATGAGTAAACAGAACATTTTACCGAAAAACAAATAATAAATACCCCATACGGTGAAAAACTGCAATGTAATCAATTAAACAACATTTATGCAATCAGCTGCTTCGACGGCGCCGTATGTTGAAGGTCATTCACCGTACCGCACAAAAAGAACACCGCGTACATTGCGTAGCGCCAAATGAAACTAATGACTATAAATCCTTAACCTCGCATTTTTATGATAAACTGACTTTTGTATTGTGATAAGTATAAACAGAAAGTGAACACTGTACATAACATTTCAAAACAGTGTGCAGAAAATCGATCATTTTGCGATGTGTCGATTCGTATGTTTAATTGATTGATGCTGGCCTCATGCAAAATTACAAGATGTCTCAACATGGTATATACCTAGCTGTTTAATATTTTTTTCTGTTATTCAATTATCTCAATTTACAGAAAAAAATATTTGGGTCATAAAAATAGCGATGAAATGGATCGAAAATATTTTTATTAATATGGCGACATAATGACAGTATTTCCTTTCTTCCGCGCTATCGATGTCAATTCAATGAAATTTGTCACGCCATCCGTACCGCGTCTGATATTCTTTAATCTAAAGTAATTTGTCGGCTACAATATCTTATTACCAATATCGTATTTCTGATCAGATACCTATCTACTTACAAGTATCGTAGACGTCCGAATGTTTACAATGAGAGGTATAGTAAGATTTAAGGGAGCATTCACATTAGGCTACCTTTGCCACAAAAATACATAGTACTTGATTTCCATATGTATTTAATCAGAGTTGTTTAATGGATACCTGCATAGAAAATGCATTGCTATGCTTATTACAGCTAAGTACGTAGTCCGACTTGATAAAGTGGCGTGCCGTCTGACGCCACAGACTTTTAACATTAACGATTTCAACAAAATAGGTTGGCCGGTTGTATTAACAACAATGTCACTTTTTGTATTTCAGGTAATTTGCAAGACTGTAATGATGTTAGAAACTGTAGGCTGCGGTACAGTTATTATCAAGTTGTCCGTATGTTATTTGTCACCTTAGTGCATCCATTTATTACATAGGTATACGTTTATTTAAACCGTTTGTTTTCTTTTTTATATTATGTATATTATCTAAAGAGTGGACTGCTATCAGATGCTCATAAGCCACTGATTTAGTCTCCCTTTAAGGACTTACCTGTATCTCCAGCTCGAGCATGGGGATGGTCTTCGAAAGCAAGGCTCACACATGCTGTTACAATAAGAGGTTTATAAGGGAAGTGCCAAATGATGTGAGTCAGTAAGACAATTTCTTCCATGTCTGTTATTCTAACTTACCGGAAGTTTAAATTTTTGCGTGATATCATTTTATGAATCCAATTTATACTTACTAGGGATTGCCTGGTGGTCGAATTTCGACGATAATATAATTGATTAAGTTTTAAGTTTTCGGTTTATTTCATTGGCCAGTATAACTTAGACTGTCATTGCATAGCTTTCCGTACCAAGATATATACATACATATATATTGAACGCGTTTAACTTGAAGTAGCAGGTTATTTTTAACAGTGGAAGTGGAGAAAAATAAAAGCTTTAGTTTTTTTTTTATTTGACGAAACACATATTGTATTCACATTCAGAACATAATTTTACCTTATCTTCAAAATATGAACCATACCATATATGAATCATATTAAAATATGAAGGTTGCCATTAAATATTCAATATTTTTTAAATTTGTAAAACATACTCGTATATTGATTAAAAATGTTAGCTTTCTGCACTTCTTTTATGTATAAACTTTAGGCATTCCGAATTTCACGCTCCGCCGTTCATAAATTTTTCTTCAAAATGCGTACCAACAATTTCTTTACTTTAAAAACAACTCCTCCACTATTTAAATATCTCTCTCTCGTATGGAACTTAACAAATACATGCAAAGTACATCCAAAATCAGAACAACTATGTGACTGACACAAATATTTGAGACGGCGACGGCGTGTGACTGTCGTTGAAGTGACCCCTCAAACCACTGCGGAAAATGCAGTACTGTGGATACAGTACCACAAATAAAGTTCGCTATCTGGAAGCGACCTTTTTTCTCATTTATTTTTATATTTTTTGAAATCTGCGGTGAGCTGTACGAAATGATCGTAATATTAATAGAGCCATGCTTCGGCACGTATGGGTGGCTCGACTCCGCTCGATACCACGGCCTCACAGAAAACCGGCAGTGAAGCAATTTCCATTATTCCCGTCCCTCTTCCCCCTTTTCTCTTACTCCCACCTTAAAGGGCGGCAACGCACTTGTGACTCTGGAGTTAGAGGTGTCCATGGGCGGCGGTAGTCATTTACCATCAGGTGACCCGTCTGCTCGTTTGCCCCCTATACCATAAAAAAAATATTAACCTGTTTAACAAAGTGTACTCATTAACTTTCCCTCTAATTTTTTTCACAGTCATCATCTTGAAATCTTATGCTCTATGTCAATATTAGGACGATTCAAATTATGCCTTAGGGGTCGTCTATTAATCACTGATGTTTTTAGCAACTTTTTGGGCCCCCCTCCCCTCTGGTGATACGTGGTGAGGTCTTAGACTAACCCCATTCCCTCCCTACCTAAAATCACGTGTATTTTTTTAGTACAAAGTATTAAATAAAATCAGAATATTTCTCTTTAAATACATTTAAAATCTAATAATAGAAAATTAAGCACCGTGATAGAAATATCCGAGAAAACGCGCGTTCAACGAAAAAATAAATACCTACACGTGATATCTCACCAAACCTTCCCTACCCCTATACTCGAAAAATATAACCCTTCTTCTTGTGCAGTCGGGTAATGAGGCATTTACATAAACTATCAGATGTACTTATGAGTGAAATTATATGTCTGTGGTATTTCTTTCTTAGATGAGTAGAGTGAATGAGCACACGTAACGTTGAAAGCCTAAGTAACAGTATTATTATGTTTCGTGCACGCTATACCGATACACGCCGATAGCGTGTACATGAATGGTCTCGTTTATCTATCTCGTTCTAACATAAGTGCTTAAAATCCTCTTTTTCTTTCTTTGCACTAGCAATCTAACTTCAGATAATAAATCTATGGTTTTAATGCTGCTTATGTACAGATGGGTGTTTTTCTAGTCAAATGAGACCAGCTCTTGCTTCTTTTGTCTGCAATATAATGATTGTATTTGCAATTTTGCAATGTGCGATTAAAACCACTATTGCTGTGTTTAAAATCAATGGTTACCGCTTATGACCATTTGAGTGTGTTCAGATGATGGGCGTTGGCCGCGCGAGAAACCCGCGTTGGGTTTTTGTATAGCGTTCGCGCGTTCATGTGAACGAATGTACGGCAAACCAATCGGGCGGATCTCAAAGCGGGCGTCAACGCCGTTGACGTCGGCGCCGCGTCGTATCAAAACGCGCGTTAGCATGTGAACGACTTGAACAAGATGGTGTACATTACCCCAACAGAAAAGTAACTCCTAGAGTGATATGAGTGGAACGTATAATTAGTGCGTAATCTGCTGTGAATGTGCGCCGCGTAAAAAAATTGTGCATGTTGTCGTTTTAGGAAAAAACGGAAAAAACGATTCCTGCTGGAGTAACGTTGTTCCAGCAAGATATTTCTTAACGAATTATCGGAGAGAGAAATATTGTACATAGACAGAGAGCTTATATTTGTGCAAAAATATGGGCCGAAGCTGGAGTAATGTTTTGCAGAATCGTGTATCTCAAAAACCATTGTATGTGCGCATGTAGAATAAACATAGAAACTAGGGTAACCTACACAAAAAAATGCGTGATCTAGTTGACGCTCGTCAGCAAAACGCGTGTTCAACGCCCATCATCTGAACGTGGCCTTACGTTCCAGCGGGGCGTGTTTCAAAGATTTTATTTCACGCCATAAATTTGATTTCGCTAAAAAAATTATTGGGTTCTGGGCGAGTTGTTTGTCATCATGAATAAAATTGTTCAATCATTTAGTAGTGGTCACTAAGTCTTCAGCAAAAGGTAAGGGTATAGGCGTGAACCGTGTTTAGCTCCTTTTTATGAGGTTTGTGGGTCAGACAATGTCAGCCACGTCGAGGGCAAAATGACTCTCCCCGCAATAGGTCTGGTATTGGAGATACCTTCTAGTTTTAGTCGATTTAACTTCGTTGTGCCCTCATCGCGCGGTGGTACCCAGGGGGATTTGACTGAACAAAAATCTCCATATAGTTATTCAACATAGATACAGGTAAGACTCAGTCGTTTTACCATAATTGTGTAACATTTTTTGTAACACTTTCCTTATTGATTTTCTTTGAATAGTACCTAGGTATATACACGTTTATGGAAGTGAGAATACCGTACCTTGTGACATACCGTATTATATTTCTAGGTAGAGAAAATATGTTCTCTAAAAAAATATTTAAAAAAAAAGCTAATTGCTTGACATTGATACATTTTTCCAGAATGTAGGTATAAGTAACCTCAAACTCTCATTCCTCTGCGTAACACAGTCAAGGTCTTTATGTTTAAGCATATAATTTAGAAGCTTTCGAGTTGACCTCACCGACATACCAAACACGACTGGTAACCACCTCTCTTGGGAAATCATTCTTAGTATAGACTTGGTGTATAACAATAGATGATAATTTCCAGCCATTTTATTGTTCCATTCCAGTCTTGAAGCCATAACATATGGAAGCTAACGCGCTGTTTAAACATGCGCATACTGATACCGCAACTTATGGCTGAGCATATTTTACACATAGTTTATCGACAAACGAACAGTACTCTAGAAATGGATATGCATTTTTCAAGGCTCTATGTGTGGTTGCGTTGTATCTCCTCAGAATTGCATTTGTTCCACGGTTACATACTACTGCAAATATATGGAAGAATTTAAAAGAGATTCAATATATCTTTGCGTCTACGTTTAACGGTCTGGGTGGTGGAATCCATGCCGCATCTAACCATTTATAAGGGCCATTACACGGCTAATAATTTCAACTAACGATAGGGTTACACAAAACACACATTTAAGGTTTAAATCATTTAATAAAATAAGTGATGTATTAATTTCTTATACAGAACACATTTTAAGAGCAGTCATTGGCTGTAATCGTTTGAAACGACTATGTAAATTAAAATGGTGATATAAAATGAATAAGGGTATCGCAGTTGTGATAAAAAGTGAACATAAAGGCGGGTCCAGAGATACACAACAGGTGTTCTCTTTACATTGAGTGATGTAATTCAAGTCTAAACATGTTCACAAAATGCAACACCATAACAAGTTTGATAGCTCCCTCTAAACATTGTAAGGCCGTTTCTACTAACACACATCTTCACAATATATCAAGAACATCAGAAGTTTGAATATAAATTTAATTTGAAGCTTCCGAAAACATTAACTAAATAAGATGATAATGTATGTACCATAAAAATATTAATATTAAACTCTATATTCGAATACCGATTTCTTTATATTTATTTTTTTCTGTATTCTTCTATGTATTTCTCATGAGAAAGGATTTTTTAATTTTATTTTTTTATTTTAAGTACCGACATCTATTACAACAAAGAGTAAGAATTGTTCTACAGCGATTCAGTTTTACAAAACGTCCATCGTTCCTTGCCGAGTTACCTCGCCAATAAATTTATGCATATCAAAATATATACCAAATACATTTGTTTTATTCATTGGGTCGTCATTGTTGTCATTTATTTAAAATATAATGCGACATCTTCAATACGTATATTAAAAATTCTTATTGCTAATTCGGTAACTGAAAGTTAAATGGATGTGTGTTCTCGATGGTTCGTATAACATGAACGAACTTATCGTGTGTAAATTTACTTTAAACTTTCGCTTTAAAAAGGACTAGTATTGGTTATATTTCAAATCCATTGTCTATAAAAAAAATATAAAATACATAAGAAATTTATTCGAGTGCCACTAATTTCAATTCATGTTTATGGCACACAAAGACAAGGAGATTTGTAAAATAACATTGCAACTAATTTATATGAAAAGTACAAAATTAACTACACATTTACAAATTGCATCAGGTACGTACATTGTAATTAAAAGAAACTAATATTTATTAGTAATAAAACGTAGCGATGATCGGTTACAGCGTGGAATGAAAAATGCAACGTTTAAGTATATGTAACAAATAATTAGTAATTATACCTAATTATAAAGCGTTTTTTTTGTTAAAATGATCGTATAACAACATAATTGCGTCTATAAGCAAATGAGATTTATCGAAATAAGTAAAGATTACATTTTGAGAATTGCAACTATTAACAAATAGCACCTAGACCGACGCTCGCCGCGCCGGACACACTGTCCAATCTGTCCATACAACATATGGCTAAGAAACATGGTCAGGCAAGCAAAGTCGAATCGCAACCGTTTCACTAGAAACACAAGTCATACACTACACCTAAATACAGTAAAAAAATAAACTAAAACAATAATATCATTCTTCACCTCGTTTAAACAGATAAAGAATTTTAAGTCGTTTAATATCACTCTTTAAAACATTATATATTAGATGAATCGATAGACAAAGACATTGTTCAACAAGAATACTCTCACATTGAAACACTTGAAAAGAACAACATTGCGTGCGAGCTCGACCACAGTTTGTAACTCGTGGACTGCATCGCCGACCCTTGGACTTAGTCAAGGGGTGGTGATGACACAGACTTTTACCAATCTCTGCGATTTCTTGTTTCGTTCCAACCTTACAGGTTGAAAGATATGCTATCCGTTAGACAGTTCGTCTTTGAGCCACTGTGGGACGGGGCGTCCTATCCGCACTAGTAGTTTGGACAACGCTGTGTTGTGAGGCGTGTAGTAACGCTTCAGAAACTTCGAGGAACGTTCCTCCATGGGCGGGTATATACGACCCTTCGATTTACCCAGACATTTAGTTCTGTCATTGCCTACCGCCTGACAGAAAAATCCTTTTTTCGGGTCGTACCTGCAACAAAAAAATATAAACTCAAATAGTTATTATACGTCCTTTCTATCTAATACGACACGTTATTCTATCCACGTTCAATATAAATGAGATTATTATTTACAGGGCAATAAGCAAACAATTTATCATCTATATATTATTTACCTCTATAGCTCGTATTACATTCCCTTTCTACAGCTCATGTCTATTATTCCCGGACTCTTTCAATAATTTCATCATCCATTTTGCTCGAAATGTCTGAGCCAACAGAGCGTACTTTTCTCTGTTATTGTGGATCTACCTAGTTACCTAAATATATAAATATATTTCTCAGAGCCTCTATTATGTCGATTCGAAGAATAGAAAGACCCTTCACTGAAGTGATTCTACATACTTTTATTATGGCGAGTGAAATGTAATGTCAAGTGGATGTGGTGTCATTATGTTTACTATGTTAATACATTTTCTGAATAAAGGTTGTAGTCCAGATGAGGAAGGATTAGAATTGCACAAGCTGCTCAAGTTAGATAAAGCATTATGCAGCTGTATTACGGGCTGCAAGTTGCTTCTCAAAGTTATGTGCACAGTTTAAGGAGGCCATTGTAGCTAAGTTATCGGCAATTGTAGAGGTCGCTGGTCTCTCTAGGCGTCCGCTAACACTTCACAAGGAGTTTGCACTTTAAGATTTAGTTTTATTTTCCTGCTATGCCAATGTTTGTTACTAGGTAGCTTAAGCTTTATGTAATTTATTTTGAAGAAATTAGAATTTTCAGATATTTATATTGGTTTTGTGAATTAATATCCGAACTAAATACTTTTCTGGACATGACTCATAGTAATCACTATTGGTACAATATTTCTTACGTAATTTTTTTTATATTAAAAAAAAAAAAACATTTGCACCAGGGCAGATACAGATAAGCACCACACAGAACTCCGTGGTTAACCAGTTCTACTGACTAGATAATACTAATGCTGTATTATTGGTCAATGGAGTCGAAAGAGTTCCGTGTGATGGTGGGAGAGAATCCGTTTAAATGCAGCGATGACCGTTTACACTGTCGAGTGCCCGTTTACTTGGCGAGTAACCATTTTGTTTTGAGAAAATAAAATTGTTAATTCTCTCAAGTAAGCAGTATCAATGTGTACATTTAAGCCGCGGTTTAGCGTTGCTTACATTATATCACGAACGTGTTTTTAAATATATGAAGCCCGTTAGCGTTAATTCCAAAGTCGACGACGCTTTCACATTTCGCCCGAATACATTTACAATTTAAGAAGTTATTTATAGCGTAACGTCACATTTGAATGATTTTATTAAGTTTACACCATTTCTTTTATTCTTACTTTATGCACAACAACTCAAAATAGTAAACAGTCGTTACTTTTATAAAGGATTTTATCAAAATCACTGACAAGACGGTAAATATCGTCTTGTCGTACTCATAACATATGCCATATTTTCCTTTAATGAAATAATTAGGAAAACCTCTAAAACCGTCGGGCCTAGCCTTACATACTCTTTTGAAATTGTAACAGTGATAATATGAATTTTAACTAGTAGGTATCAAACTATGGCTACAGTAAGCTATCATTATTTTCTAAAGTATTTTACAACTTGTACCTAGCTGCTTTTATTGGAATGGGATTACTGAATGTTTTTAGGGTTCCGTACCCAAATGGTAAAAACGGGACCCTATTACTAAGACTCTAATGTCCGTCTGTCTGTCTGTCACCAGGCTTTATCTCATGAACCGTGATAGCTAGGCAGTTGACATTTTCACAGATGATGCATTTCTGTTGCCGCTATAACAACAAATACTAAAAACAGAATAAAATAATATTAACCCTTCCGACTCGCACTTGGACGGTTTCTTCATACTTGTTGCTAACTACGTTACTAGTTTAAAATTCGGGCTATGCAAGGCTAATAATTGTAACCTGTACCTAATATTACTTTGAATTCGCTGATGCTTTAAACAATCACTATGACCCTAACATAGACATAAGTCAACTTAAAAATGCATCATGTACATCAACAGCAATATCTGACAACAATTGAAACAAGAGAGTAAGTTATTAAGCTGCAATTGTTCAAATGAAGAAATTATATCCAGCTATATAAAAGTGGTTGATCCAGTACTATGTTAAACTAACTAAAACTTACTTGAGCAGTTTATTATAGTCGATGTGTGGCGATATCTTAAGGAACTTCTGCAGCGTGTTCATGACGGCCGCGGGTTCTGAACGTAGTAACGATCCATCAATGATGTGTAGCTGGTGACTACTGTACTCCGCCAGCCATCTTTCCAAGTAATGACTGTACTTTCCCGGGTTCAGGCAACGATTCCTATCATAAAAAACACATTAATATTACTACACACACCTACATAAGAATTCTTTACCAGTTAAAAAAAAAAAATGAATATAAATAAAATAAATGTTACTGTACATCAATTAAAATATTGTTTACATGGATACACAAAGATGATACGCAAAAAGGGCGGTTTTATTGCCAAAGGCAATTTTAGAGGTAATTTAATCAATTTACATTTAAATGAGAAAAGTCAAACAATGTTAGGCTACAATTTGCGACCTCGTGAATATCGTCCAGCCTGAACGTTTGCAAGACTCTTTTCCTATTAATGTAAAAGTTTACACATGTATAAATGGAACGCTACCTATGATTAGGGCTGCCATCCGTTCCCCGGATTTGTCCTAGTTTAGAGGGCGTTCGGGGAGCGTCCGGACGGGGTTTTCAAAAGGTACCCGGACACACTCGTGTCAGGGGAAAATTAAAATTGTTAGATGAATCGTTAATAAGCTGTTAAAAGTAATAAAAAAATGTAAATCAATTTAAAAAAAAAAAAAAATAGGATCTCCGGGATTTTTGAAGTTTTTGTCCGGCATCGGTAATTTATCACTTAAATTAAACCTAAAACCTATGATCAAAATGTTGCCTCTTTACATGTGTAAAGTAAACTTTAATAGTTACGAATCACTGCATCATACATAGCATACAAGATACGTTCATGACTTATCTACAGAATTATAAAACACATGATCCTACTCTTCAATTTACAGAGAAAATATGTCTTTGGCATCTGTAAAGTCTAGAATTTTACTTTTAATAATACATTTTTTTTAGATGTAGAGGGCAAACGAGCAGACGGGTCACCTGATGGTGAATGACTACCGCCGCTCATGGCCACGTAAATTTTTGTCAAATTTATAATAATACTTAATATGTAACTAAATCACCAAGTTCAACAATGTACAGCGAAATGTATTCAATTCTTATTCTCATACGGTTACACAAATAGGCCTTAGATCTGCGAATGAAGTGCAAGAAAAACAAAGCAACGTGAAATATTCACAGACTATCAATTAATAATCCTGCTTCAGTACATTAGCTTCAGGAGGAAATGCGCGTGATGTTTCATAATAAATTCATGACGCCCTGTCAGGTGCACAATAATCTTTTAGGCACGCTCTTAAATATAACTGGCTTTCTTTAATGTTGAATGGATTTGTATGTTTGAGCACGTTCTGCTGTTTGAGAACAACATGAATCTTGATAACGTTATGTAAATACAGTAATGTTTTGAAAGTCAAACTAAGATTGTCTGGCATTATTCAGTCTTAGGTCAGGCATTATTAAAGTTCTATATATGCATATACGCTTATATTAGCTTTTACAGCTAACTGTAAGTTTAATTTTGCTTTCGAGAACGACTTCGCCAACTTTTTTTAATTCTCATCATTAATTGCGGCAAATATGGTTAAGGTAAACATATTTTATGAATAAGGAAATCCAAGTCTAATGTAACAACATACCCACGCAAGCGGGCGTAAAGCAGTATATAAATTGTTTTCCTTTGTCATTTGCATAATTAGATACATGTTATAATATCTCCAACGAAAGAAATATTTTTCTTCGATTTAAGCCTTAATCCGAACTTGACAACTCACTTTATAGTCATTCAGAAATAATGCAGCTTTAAACTTTTTGATTTTAATCTATTTTTTTTATAAAATCATAACATTAAAATAGGTTCACAGACATTAAAGATAACAAGTAACATACACACAAAACAGACTAGATGAATGAAGAGCCTCCGACGAAGTACGGGTTTCTGCTTTAGTATACTTAATAACTTCAGCTGTCAACTGAATCTAAATCGTTTTCATGCCTGTTGGTCCTTCGAAAAGCATTACGTCAATATGTCCCCTAATTCATTTGTGCTAGAATAGAGCGAAGTTAAAGCACCTGGCTACATAAAGGATGGGAAGGGGAAACAAATAATAGTACAGGGAACGCATTACATTCGTTATTAATGTACAAAGGCGAGAGAACTTCGTGAAAAATTGTGATCCGAGGGGTCGAGAGTGGAACGTAAAACATATGCACTTTCCTCCATAAAAAAGAAGTAGATTTATTAAGTATTAAATATCAAATTTTGTTCGTAAGGTGTTGCTATCGCTAAGTTTAAAAAGTTATTAGATCGGATCGTTTTGGTTAAATGCGTAACCAGTTGTGTAAATCAAAGAAAATTTATATATATAATTATATTTTTATAAATATAATTATATATATTTTCTTTATAGTATATACTCTAGTGAGATAATTATATTACTAGATCGTTCTCGTATCATTTTTACAATCCTAGTAAGATAATAAAATTTTGAACAGCTTTCGTATCTTACGGTAAGTATGTATACAGGGTGTGAAAAAGGAACACTTACTTAAATCACTGAAAGTGTATGACTCTAACATGCAGTTACAAGAAGAATTTTTGAAAAAATACTATCCGTTGACAAGTTATGACCTTTTGATTTCCAGGTAATTACCTCCGTTTATCATAAAAGAAAGTGGAACCTGTAAAGTCAAAGATTTTAAATTTTACCTATTTTTTTTATTTTGGAACTATTGCTCTCAGTTATTGAGAGAATCCATAAAAAAGTCAGTCTATATATTTTCTTAGTTACGGAATGAATAATTACAAAATGAAAACATATATACGATTTAAAATATTTAACTTGACACATTCCATCTAATTTTATGAAAAAAAATATCCTTTTTTGTTTTTTTTTTCGTGTGGAAACCCCCTCGGGTACCACCTCACCATTCAGCGAGGTGGTTATGTGGTTATGTCGGAATCGAACCGACTAAAACCACACGGTGTTCCGTCACGGGTGTCTATGGCCGGGGGCTCGGGTATAACCTAGGAAGGAACTCCCTGGACCCCCGATAGACTTGACCACCTGTCCACAAAGCAGGTAGTCTCGCAGTCGTGTGTAGGAGCCGTGTCCCCTTTCAGTCTAGAAGGCAATAAAAACCTGGAAATTCAATTCTTGTAAAAAGAAAGTTTTTTTTTCAAAATTCTTATTGTAGCTGCAAGCTAGTCATGCCATTTCTTCAGTGATGTAAGTAAGTGTTCCTTATTCAAATACACCCTGTATAATTATATCCGTAGGGATCACCATCTTACTGCGACATAGTTATTTAATGAAAAAAGTAGTGAGAGTATGTCGGCAAAATTAAATGAAGTATTACACAGCATAACATTAACTGCAATATTTTAAGACATTAATTTCAGCCTCAAAATTTCATATTTAAAAATATTTTAAAGTAAAAAAACCTTACCTGAGATCCCGGAGGGGTTTCGGTGCGGAGTCATTCGCCGTGATGACGGTGTGGAAAGTGTAGTTGTTTGCGATCACGTCACCGTGCGACCGAATGTGTTGGTACCACGAGTACGCCCTGGCGATAACGAAACTTTTAATATTACGTAATTCAGTCTCCTATAATACTATTAATTCCTGTGGGGTGGATCCTGGAATTTTGTTGTAATAAGTAACCAATTACATTATCACCGTCGCGAATAACTTATAAAAACATCTTTCTTTGGATACTTATCACAATGCAAAAGTCAGTTCATCATAAAAATGCGAGATTAAGGATTTAAAGTCAATAGTTTGATTTTGAACTACGCAGTGTAACGCAACACGCGTACTGTGCGGTACAATGAATGACCGTCGAAGCAGCTGATAGCTTACATTGCAGTTTTTGGCCGAATGGGGTATTTACTGTTTTTTTTTTCGGTAAAATGTTCTGTTAACTCATTGTGATATCACTTTTAAGCAAAAAAATTTCAGATGGTTTTCCACTCAGAATGATGGTCTGAATACACTATTTCATCATTTGGTACGTTGTCACTTATACCCTGTATAGAGATCTCAACGGTTCGGTACAACCCTATATTATTTTCACGACTGCGGTAGGGTAACCTATTTACCTACAGCTTTGCTTTATTCAGTAAGTGCTCTAACAATGTACCTTTCTCACTGATCGCCTATAACAGTTTGGTAACATTAGAAGGGTCAACGCCGAGAATTTAACGGCAAAATGATTTTAATCGTTAATAGTTTTTTTATATATTTATCAGTGTGTTTTCATATTTCATGTCATTTCCAAACTTATGATTATATGTGATTACGCGACAAACGCCGGGCGCCGTCAATTTCAACACACAAACAGGTGGTTTTTTTTTTCAACCCTCTTATAACCGTAACCTGTACTTATATTTTGTGTTTTTTGACCTTACACGCAGTTTCAACTGGTTCCTTGAAGTGAATTGTCGTGTGTTTACAATTATAATGAGTTCAAATCGACACGTCGACTTGAGAAAAAGAAAGAGGTTTTGCGACTTCGTAATATAGAAGAAGATATTTCAGGTGATGAAAGTGGCATGAATCATCGGCAGTAACGGTAAGTAGCGGACTGTTAGTAATAATAATGTAATAAAAGACATTTATACTATTACACTATTTGAAAAAATCCTATAAACATTGTTAGGTTAGGATGTAATGGTTTTTATTGTGAACTGGTAGGTAAATAACTTCCTACCGAGAATCGTAAGCTGGTCACGACCTATTTGTATTACAGTCGTATTTCAAACATAGTCTGAGCTTGATCGTGTTTTGACATTGATGTAAATTTTAATATTATACCATATTATTAATATTGACTGGCCTGTTGGCCTAGTGGTAAGTGATCCTGACTGCTGAGTCAGAGGTGGTGCGTTCGATTCCCACGTAGGACAAATAATTATGTGATGAGCATGATCGTTTGTTCTGTGTCTGAGTGTAATTTATCTATAATGTGTATGTATTTAGAAATATATAAATATGTTTATCAGGTGTCTGGTTACCATTGTACAGGATCTGCCTAGATTGGGATCAGTCGGCCGTGTGTGAGATGTGTCAAGTTATTATTATTATTAAATACTGCTGTACTTTTCAGAGTATAATGAGTAAAATTTAAAACAAAACGTGAGTGACACATTTTATCTTTGCTATCCTACCATTGACAAATGAGTACCAAGACTGTTGGAACGATGATTACAATGATAATGATTATAAGTCAATAGAAGACGTTGCTCGACATTAACTATAAAATCGCTAATTCTTAAACACTGAAATTTTTTGGGGATTTGATGATGTATTGATTTTTATTGTCAAGAATTAAACACATTTTAGATACAGCATGTTTCAATAGTTATCTGCAATCACTAAAAACGACAACTGAATTAAGAAATAACATCGTGTATATTTACGTTGCTTCATTATTTGTGTCACGAGTACGGTTTGCTTGCCAATAACATTCATATGTAATCATTAAGATTAAATATTCAGAGCACGATGTATACTTTTATCCAGTGATTTTAAAAATAATATTTTGTTGAAAATGTTTTTCCACTGGAGTTTATAAATGTAGAGTAAAACGTATTATTATGGGAGAGAGATTATACACGGTGTTACAGAAACGTGTGGTCAAATTTTAGGAGCGTTATGTGTAACCGAGAAATAGGTTATTGTGCTTGAAAAAAATGTTTTTCCTTGTGTAGGTGAACATTTCTAACCAATGCATTATGAATTTTCATGTCAATTTCTATGATTTTGTTTTTTATGCCAACACTTTCAGAAAAATCTAGATATTGCATTAACGTCCTTCGTATTAAATACCTACCTATAGTTTCATTCATTTCAGCCCTCTCATATATGATATATTAGCTTTATCGTCAATTTTCAATATTAAAATTTTTTAGTTTCAAAATTTTCATAAAATTGTTAGCGCTTTACATTCACGGGACCTACTATACCACCCTAAAATATGACCACACATTTCTGTTACACCCTGTATATCGTATACCTATACTCATTAGAACTGTTCAATTCAGTTCTTGTATAGTAATTATTACATCACGTTCGCATCTGTAAGTCTCCTCTCTATTACAGCAATGCGGGCGGACATTTACTATTTAATACTACATTTCGATTTCACCAATTTGTGTACAGAATGGCAGGGTTGTTATTTCAATATGAGTATTTATAAGTCTATTTTCTAGTTCAGTAGGTCAGTAAACGATGTCTTCAGTCAGACGCACCTAGTCGGCAGGAGTATTCAATTAGTTATCTTTTTTACGACTTACAATAGAGAACATTAAGTACAAGTTATTAATGGCTATACACTCAAGTGCTATGATTAACTCAAAGCTATTCATCAAATTGTGTTTTAATTACCCCAAACACTTTTGAAAGCGGCAAACTTAGTCATTTACAATGAACAAATATTTACTCATTAGTTGAGTAGAGTGCAACCACAAGTAACCACATCGCCATTGCTTGTATGAGAATACTTTTTAATGCCATAAAATAAATAGTTTAAATATATTTGTTAATATCCGTACAAAGGTTGTCTGGAACAGATCGCCGTGAGCGATAAGACCGCCAATTGATATACCTGAATGTTTATATTATTTTTTAATTGTATCTCACTTAAAAGGTGTACAATAAAGAGATAAATAAAGTGTACGAATTGAAACTTTCCGCTCTTATCATTCTCATTCATTCATTTAACGTTATATAAAGTACACAAAAGAACAACAAACAACATTTAAAAGTATGTACAGGATGTATCTGAAAATGGAACACTTACATCAGTCAGTAAATGCGTGACTCTAGCATGCCGTAACAAAAATATTTTTTGAAAAAAGCTATCCGTTTACAAGTTATGACCGTTTGAATTTCGAGGCATTCTTACATCTGTGTGTCTGATGTGGGAGAGCCATGCTTCGGCACATATGGGCCGGCTCGACTACCACGGCTTCACAGAAAACCGGCCGTGAAGCAATGCTTGCATTGCATTTCGCCGTGTGAGTGAGGTTACCGGTGGCCCTAACCCTTCCCTCTTCCTTATTCCCGTCCTTCCCTCTCCCCCTCTTCCCACTCTCCCCCCCCCCCCTACCCCTCTTCTCCTACTCCCACCTTAAAGGGCGGCAACGCACTTGTGATTCTCGAGTTGCAGGTGCCCATAGGCGGCGGTATTCATTTACCATCAGGTGACCCGTCTGCTCGTTTGCCCCCTATACCATAAAAAGAAAAAAGAAAAAAAAAACTGTTTTTCATAAAAATAGGTGGAACGTGTAAAGTTAAAGATTTTAAATTGTATTCTTTTATTATACTGTTATATATTTCTACTGTAATAATTCATCGTGTCTCTCCTCGGAAGCTTGACTTACAGTTCCCAGGAGGTTATAAGGAACTCCTCTGTAAAATTCAATACTTCTGGCCCAAAATCAACATTTAAATGATAGAATAGTTAAGAATAAGTAAAAAACCTACATAGAACTTTCAGAACAAATAATCATCCCGAGTGTTTAAGATATTCTATTATATATTAGTAGAATATTAATGCACAGTTAGCGTTAACAAAAGTACAGGGTTAAGGGAAATTTATTCCACAGAATTTTTTGGAAAGTTCCGTCATACTAATTAAGTTTTTGATTTGCATATAAATGATAAACAAGACTGGCTGGTTTAGGTGGCATCATATTTTCTTTATCTAAACTACATATTATAAAACAAAGTCCCCCCCGCGTCTGTCTGTCTGTTCGCGATAAACTGAAAAACTACTGAACTGATTTCCATGCGGTTTTCACTAATAGACAGAGTGATTCATGAGGAAGGTTGAGGTGTATAATTGGTCCCCGTGCGAAGCCAGGGCGGGTTGTTAGTTTAATTATAATTACAGCTGCAAGGTTGGTGCCAAGCATCATGCAACATCTACAACGCGATACCTTGATGAAAGCTTGTTCTACATTGCAATTTGAACATCGATATGAATTCGGTAACCGGACGATTCTTCTGATCGGAGGATACAGTAGGTAAATGTAAATTAATTACTTTATAATTTTTATTGAATGAAAGAGTGGCGAATAGGCTCTCTACAATCGAGTAAGCTTACGCTTTACGCTAAAAAATAAAACTCCGGACAAGTGCGAGTTTGACTCGCGCACCGAGGTTCCGTAAGCAAACAAACTCGTATGTAGATAGTACGTCCATCTCGGTAATCAATTCTTGAAGATTTTTGCCCGTCTTTTCCAAAAGACAAACTTAACTTTGCAGTTTTAAAAATACATCTAACATACATCGATTTACGACAAAATCAACTTTCCAACTGCAAAATATAAGTTTGTAATGACAAAAACTATTTTATGTGATAAATATTAAAAAAAAATTACTTTCGGATTTTTTCCTTTACTTGTACTGTGAGACCTTGCTTCTTATCAAATTTCATGATACTAGGTCTCATTCGTCATTTACCTAAATGTTCAAATTTGGTTAAATCTAAGGCTTAAATGGCCCTGTCTTTTGATTGCGTTGACTAGAAGCTTAATTCTTTTGCAGCTCTAAGGGACCGCAAGCATAAGTATTTGGTATTATTTTGAACTTGATGCCTTCACGGGTTCCTGAGAAAGAGGTTCTTGATACAAAATGATATATATATTACTAGCAACCCGTCCCGGCTTCCCACGGGTACAAATTATACACCTAAACCTTCCTCGTGAATCACTTTGTCTATTAGTGAAAACCGCATGAAAATCCATCCAGTATTTTTTCAGTTTATCGCGAACAGACAGACAGACGCGGCGGGGGACTTTGTTTTATAATATGACTAGCAACCTGCCCCGGTCTCGCGCGGGTAGCAGAGATATCTTCAACAATCATCATCATATTTCAACCAATTTAAACAATACCTTAACAAATTATAAACCTAAACCTTCCTCATGAATCGCTCTATCGATTGGTAAAAACCGCATGAAAATCCGTTCAGTAGCTTTTAAGTTTATCGCGAACAGACAGACCGACGCGGCGGGGGACTTTGTTTTATAATATGCAGTGATATATTAATATGACTGAGCGCTTAATACAGTTTTCAAAAAGTCTGAATTTATAACTTCTGTAGATGAGGCCTTGGATACTTTTACGACGATAAACGACGAAATAATAGTTTCTGTATACTGCGTATTCTGAAATTGTTGAGATAACGAAGTTAAAGTCTAACTGTACCCGATAAAAAGTATAGAAACACTCAATTAGGATTTTATTGCCCATCTTATACGTAGATAACTGTGATAGAAATGAGTATAATGGCCGGCACACTAAAAATAATTACGAGAATTAGAATATATTTTGTTGATTTACGATAGCAATCTTAGACTGTTAATGCGTTTTACAATATTATAGGCTATTAAAGCGATGTAATGGGCTTTAAGAAGCGTCCGTTACATTACCAAGTAAATTTTATTTTACAAAGTATACTTTCAGGCTCGTTTTCTCTTCGATGTGTAGAACATTAACTAGTACTTACACTAATGCTTTTATGCCAACACAAACTCTATAATTCATATAACTATGACTTCCCGGTGGGGCCGTAAAAGCGTGAAAATATCTAAGAGTAGAAATATTCGGGTGAAATTAGAATCATAAATCGAGTTGATTACGTGACTAGATAAAGTGTCCTGCTGGGTACAAATTACCTTGATGGGCAGGGATTTCATTAATTTCACTAAATGAATATTGTTGTGGTGTAAACATATTTGTTTATTTCTAACTACATTAACTTTAGTTTTATACCGAAATACTTAGAATATACGAGTATATACAGCGTGTAAGTATCACCGTCGGGAATAACTTATAAAAACGTCTTTCTTTGGATACTTATCACAATGCAAAAGTCAGTTCATCATAAAAATGCGAGATTAAGGATTTACAGTCAATAGTTTGATTTTGAACTACGCAATGTAACGCAACACGCGTACTGTGTGGTACGCTGAATAACCTTCTGCGCACGGCGTCGTCGAAGCAGCTGATTGCATAAATGTTTTACATTGCAGTTTTTGGCCGTATGGGGTATTTACTGATATTTTTTCATATATCACTTTTAAGCAAAAAATTCAAAAAGAATTAAAAAATTATGAATTTTCCTGCAGATATTTCTAATGATTTTTCACTCAGAATGATGGTCTGAATACACTATTTCAGGGTTCGGTACGGCGTCACTTACACCCTGTATTAACTAGCTACCCGGTCACGCGTTGCTGTGGATAAGTAATTTGCAAAAAAAAACTATCCTATCTCTCAAATAAGACCAAACTGCACACACTGTGCAAAATTTCAACAAAATCATGCATTAGTTTAGGAGTTTATCCAGAACAAACAACGTGACACGATTTTTTTATGTATATATCTAATAGATATACAAGACACATTGAAAAATAATACACAGTGATTATACCGACGTGAACGACATGTTTAAGAAATAGGTGTGTACATATAGATAGATAATATTCGTCTTCTAGCTAATAATTAAACAAGATTAAGAGTAAAATATGTAAAGAAAATAATTAGTAGGTATGTTGTCTTACCTTTTAGATGGTGATATAAGTATAGCAATGATCTTAGCATTGGGTACGAGAGCGTGTGCTCGTCTTGGCACCAGGTCACCGTCAAAGTAGGTGGCCGACTTCTCGAATGTCATCTGAGTGCTGTTGCTCAAGGTAGGTGGGAAGAAGTTCAGGTACCTAGTGAACAAATTATATTCTAATTAATATTAGTCGATATCACATAAGGCGTAACTATTTTTTTAGTTGTATACTGTCCGCATACCCAGGGTTATAAGATATTATGAAGATGGATAAATCAGTAAAAAATAGAAATAAATTTAACTGACTATATTCTTAGATAAATAATGATAGTGAATTATGTGAGATGTGATACGTCAATTGATTATATCGAACGAGAACGTAAACTGATTTCAAATCTATATATTAATACGTGAAGCGAAAACTTTGGATCCCTTTTTACGAAAATTGGACGGAGGAGTATGAAATTTGGCACACTTATAGTTTATACAGAGAAGAAGTGACGAATGCTAAAATTTTTGAACAATATTTGCTACAAAGTTAAAAAAAAAATGTAAAAACGGGTACATACAGCTATGAGTGTCCAGTATATATTTTGACCTGTCATGGTACAAAAGTCTATACAATAACAGGTCAAGTAATATTGGCCAATGAAATAAACCATGGTCAAAATTCGACTACCACGCGATCTCTAGTATTATTAAATAATCATAAATTTAAAACACCCCCGACTCGAAAATCCCTTCAACGATTAGAAAAGAGCTGATGATCTTCGAACGGCTGAATAAATTTTCTTGAATTATATCTAAGAGTACTCGATCAAGTCACCTTTCAAACAAAAAAAAAACGCACTTGAATCGGTCCATTCGTTTGGGAGTTACGATGCCACAGACAGAAACACAGATACACAGACACACAGACACGTGAAACTTATAACACCCCTCTTTTTGCGTCAGGGTTAATGAAGTAATAAATGAGGTAGGTACATTGCTACCACAGCTCAAAATTATAACTATGTGCATGCTACGAGAAACGTATAACTTGGCTCGTATGAGTTAAGTTACTTTACAACCCCTACAAAAACGTACATACTGTAGTAATGGATTTAAGCCTTTACTTTAGATTATTATTATATTATATATTTTTGTGAACTAAAATAAGGGAGCCACTCTTTTTTTAAATTTACATTTCGGTTTCCATGACTTATTTAACAAAAAATAAAACTTACTGAATGGACTTATTCATCGTCATTCTAGAAAGATGTAATAACACGACAAAACCGACATCAATACTATATGATTTGGCATTTAATTTCTTTTGAATGTAGGCTATGAACAGAATCTCTCTCGACGTCTTGCCGATCTAAGCTGTACATTTGCAATATATGAGATTAGACTCACTATTTATGCATAATATTTGAGGAACGTTGCGAATTAAAATGCTGATGTGGATTTATGTCGCAGGTCTAGAATATCCAAGTCGTAATATTTTTATTTACTTTTACATTTATGTTAACGCATGCAAGAGCACTCTTGCCATATGAAGAAAAATACGCATCACATAGAAGCCACACGTTTAACTGGACGGACTCCACTTGTAGATGGAGTTTTTACATCATCATATAATTTTATGTAAACCACTAAAAGGGGATTTTTCCAGCAATACCCCTCTAATACTCGAGGTATTTGCAAAAAAATAAATGAGACACAACTCACAGATAACAACTTTTTATGCTCATAACTATAATATTATATCGGATACAATTTCAAAAAAGAGAATTCATTATTTCAAACATGTTCTTAATGTTTTGTTACACGTTGAGAAAATAAAAGTGAATATAAAAAAACGTTATTGTGTAATGAATCGCAATGTGCGCGTATGATCTCCAAAAATACTTTAAACGACTGAAAACAAAGTGTCTGTACGCAACTTAAACGTGACAAAGAAAACATTAACATTCATTAAAAACCCTTCCATTACACTTATATTAAAAGCATTCGCTAAAAGCATTAAAGCTGTCTGTTAACAATTTTTTTCTGCGTCCGTTTGAAGCGAAGCTATAGTATTCAAATTTATCTTTATGGAAATTATATCAATGATCATGCTCAATGTACCACTGGCAAGTTTGTAAGCTCTGACAGCCTGACTAATACTACAATAAATACAGGGTGCTCCAGAAAGGTGTGGTCATATTTTAGGATCTTATAATAAACCCCGTGAAAGCGTTAGCGCTTTTTTCATAAAATTTTTAGCTTTTTTATAAAAATTCGTGATTTTTAATACAGAAATCTTATTTTGAAACTTGAAAATTGACCGATAAAGCTAATATTTCGTATGAGAGAGGGCTGACATAAATATACATAAACTATAGGTATTTGTGGAATGCCCAGATATTTCTAAAAATGTCTGCCATAAAAAAACAAAATCATTGAAATTGACATGAAAATTCATAGTGAGTTTTTTTTAATGTGCACCCACACTAGGAAAAGCATACTCCGAAGAAAAAAAATAACATTCTTTTTATGCTAAATCAACTATTTGTCTACTACACATAACGCTCCTTAAATTTAATCACGCCTTTCTGTAGCATCCTCTTTACATGATATTATAGTAGTCGTATTTTGTTTGCATAGGTTCTGTTTTATTTTTTTGAGCTCAAAATAATAATAAACTCGGCATATCCCAAAAACATTCAGGATGGGCATTAAATATTAAGAAAATACCATTGCTGCGAACGCAGCCATAGGATTAAAAAGATAAATATTTAATCTATTCGAACGAGAACACCACCTTTCATACATGTTCGATTTAAACGCAATAAGAAAGGGAACGTTTCTTGAGTGGCTTAAAATCACGGAAATAAAACGATACAATAACATAACAAAGTTGAAACCAATTTGATCACGACTGGAACTCTTATATTTGCAGTATGCTGTTGCAGCTCGTTTAGTACTTTCGGCTTTTCAATCTCGATTACAGCTTTTAAAGGCATAAACTCCTAACGAACGTACGTTAACAAAGTTTCAACTATGTAGTACGAAATGTTAACTGCAAATTCGTTAATAAAATACCACGTAGCGTGGTTGTATTTTATTGGATCTATACCTACGGATCTTTGTTTCTACATTTTTATAAACTACATGTTTGTATGTAACGTACGTTTTGTAACCCTTTACAGGTTGGAACTAACTAGAAAAAATTGATAAACCGGTGCCAGATATATTAAGCATTTAGTAAAAGATCCCTGTCCCTAGGCCATGTACGGCAGTGAATCATAGACCCTGAATGAGAACCTTAAGAGACGCTTAAAGACGTTCGAAATATGGCGCTACCGCCGTATGTTGCGCATCCGTTGGACACAAAGGGTCAGAAACAAAACCATACTCCAGAGTGTCTATATGTCCCGAAAATGTGTGATACCCATCAAAATGCGATAGATATCGCCTGCTCCAACTTAGTATGATGGGTAAGGTACAAGAAAAGACGTCTCTTTTCTTCTGGGCGCTCGCTGGGCGATGGAAATTTTGGCATTGTGGCTGCGCAACATCCAGGAGTGGACCAGTATTACCTGCGTCGAACATTTGTTCCGTTTGGCCATTAACTTAGATGAATGTAAGAAACTCCCGGCTAACCCTCAAGAATAAAGAGGCAATTGAAGAAGAAGAAAAGAAGACGCATTCACTTTTGGCCCAACGTCATAATGTAAGTCAGTTGTTGAAGACAAACTGTGTCAACATTTTTAATACAAGTAAAATTAGATATAATCCGTTCCGCTATTCCCAATAATACTGTTAGCATACTATGTAATTTGTATACACTTTATTTCGTGAATAAATGATTGCAACGATTACATAGTGACACAATTAGTCAATTTGCCATTTTCCCAAGCAAATGGGAAACATAATTGCTAATAGGGTTACCCGTTTAAATTTGCTACCGGAACAGAATGGCTAGGGACAACGTAATAAAAAACTGCAGCTAAATAACACTATTTGATTACTTGCTCGCAACTGTTGTATTCCTACCGGGGTAAGTTTCTACTTACCCCGGTAGGAATACAGCTCTTAGGGTCGGCAACGCGAGAGTGACAACTCAAGTGTTGCGAACTTAAATAGGTACCAGTAATAGCTGACCATCGGACACGAAGTTTTCTTGTTTTCTTGTACAAAGTAAGTTTATCGTTATGCTTTATGTAAATAGTGACAAGTTTAATAAATGTCCGTGGGCTTGTCTCATAGAAAATAGTAATTCTGGTGTGATTAGTTTTGTCACAAATGTGTACAATGTTTCGGTTCGGATCACGTTCAGTTCGGATTACGAGATTTCGGTTAAAAAGATACCGTCATGTTCCTTTTTTTTTTCGTTACACTTAGTGTTTTCATGAGTGTTCTGAATGTTAAATATAATGTTTATTTCTGCCACGCATTTCCTTTACTTACTTACTCTTCTTTAACTTCATCTCTTACTAGCTGCGCCCCGCGGTTTCACCCGCGTAAGTTACGATCCCGTGGGAATATCGGGATAAAAAGTAGCCTATGTGGTTATCCAGATCTCCAGCTACCTACGTATCAAGTTTCATCGCAATCGGTTGAGTAGTTTTTCCGTGAAAGAGTAACAAACATCCATCCATCCATCCATACTCACAAACTTTCACCTTTATAATATTAGTAAGATAATGTAATAGCTTAAATGCGATAAAACTGTCACAATTATTTCGCCAGTTATCGCCAGTGTAAAGAGAAAACGAACGAAGAAGGCTTTACGGTAAAAAAAATATCCGTAAATTCTAATTTAAATCTAAGCACAAAATGTAGGTATTTTCAAAATATATTTCTGTAAATGTTTGTGTGTATGCTCTTCTTATAAGAGTTCTTATAACTAAAGATTGACTAGGTATTAAATGTTTGATTTTACACGTCACCAATGTTATTAAATTAAATTAAATCGAATTGTTTATGTAGAATTTAAACAGTACACAATGCTATAATTTAAGCATAGCACGGCTGTTAGATTACCGAGAGCGACTAACGAGATGTAATGTGATACGCCACTTCTGAAATATACATAGGCTTTGTAACAGCTACGGCATACCTAAACAAAAATGTATAAAATTTAAAAGATATTTTTTATTAAAAACACGTAGAAATAATAAAGTAAATGGGATAATTAACCCGCCACCGCAGATACATATCTTGTTTTTTAAATATATATTTTCCTGGAAGTCAACCTTTTGGACATGCAAATGGCAGGAAAAAGTGAAATTCGTCGCGCGTAATTTATTTAACTTTACGATGATATGGTATAATGTACTGTTCAAATTAAATTGTTTCCGTAACTCGAGGCTTAAATAAATGGCCACGACACATTAAATTAAATTTATTTTATCTTGTTTTGACTTAAATATACTTCAAAGGTGGTGAGGTGGTTTGTCCTCGTATTTAACAGAGCATGCGTTTTATTAATACCCTGGATATTTATTTGTGTGACCCACGACCCAACAGAACCGGCGCCAGTACGTTACCTTTCGTGCACAATCGTGCATGTATTGCATGCACCGGTCGGCGGGCACACAACATTTTAAATTTCAGTAAGGTCCAGTTATTCACGTTGCTATTAAATTTTCCTGTCCAAGTGCATTACCTATTCTATGGCTAGATCCATATATATAAAAATCAATGCCACTTTTCGTTGTAATTTTATAACTCAAGAACGGGCTCACCTATCCAAACCAAATGTTTAGACTTTGTTCGGACTATTTAGTAGATGGTTTATGTGAAGTTTGCACAAAAAAGAAAACTTTACGAGGGACTTACGCGGGTGAAACCGCGGGGCGCAGCTAGTAATGTATACTTTTGTAATCAGTCACTCATCGATATCTGTGAAACTTCGAGGATTTAAGTAGCGCAAATTGCAAATTTGACAATGCCTCATGGATCCTTAAGTACTATTCACACCGAACGGGCCTTGCTGTTGCGGTCAACCGCCCGCAGCGGTAAGAGGTGCCACGCAAAAATTAAATTTAAGTAATAAATATAAACTTCAATTTCCATCACCCTACTAAAAACGCGCTCCGTCGCGGCCCGTTTGGTGTGTATCTTACTTTACACACTTGATTTTAACAGTTGATTTTTTTTTTTCCTCTATCTGTGGGTATAAATGAGTTTACTTAAAATAATGTTGGTAATATAACAATCAAATTGTTCACTTACCAGTCTAATCCTTTTAAATAATTGTTGTTGTTGAAGAACTGTAACTCCTCATAAGTGGCAGGGCTCGGCAGGTTCGGTACTAGCGATGGGTGCATAGCCAAAAACGTGTAGAGGGCCGTACTACCAGTCTTTTGAGGCCCGATTACTAGCACTCGGGGAAGAGTGCTACACCATTTACTTTTGGACCAGATGCGGCGGTGGCGTAGGTCGTCGCAAGGGTTCTACAACAATGATAAAAATATATAAAAAAAGATTTATGGTTAATTTACAAATATTTAATCAGTAATTTTACATTGTGCAAATGTGTGTATCATTTTCTGACCCGCTTTAGATAAATTAAACTAAATAGTGGGAATTTAGTAAATAACACTTAATATACAGTCAACTCATTGGAATTATTTCTTAGTACTTTTGATTATATAAACCCGTAGGAGTTTCTGCTGGGCTGGGATCAAGTGGTTACATCAAAATCGGCTTAAATCTGCAGTTTCGTCACAAGGGTTGTGGCTTTAGGCCTACGTATAACCTACAAAGGAAATCCCTGGAAAGCCTCGCTAACCTTGGCCGCCTGTCAAAACATCAGGCTCTCGTGGTCTTAAAATGTATAAGTCTAGTTGATAATGTATAGTTAATACAGTGAGTGAAATGTTCTATGCTCACTTGAGAAAATAGCAACTACAGGAAAATAAAGACGAAAAATTATCTTAAGTAATCACAATAGAAACAGTTACTTGATGTCAATAAGAATATGTAATCACATTCCGAAGCCAATAAGAGATCTACCATTACGAAATAATTTTTGCTTGAAAATTGCTTTTACACACTTGAGGAATATTTTAATTTAAAAAAAAAAACAGCAAAGATAAATAGCCGCTGTTTCTTAGATATATGTATAAAATAAAATTAATCAATATTTGCATACCATTGCTATGGTTAAACATGCATTACATAGTTTATAAGACCTTCATTTCTAACCGTGTTTAAACGCAAATAAATCTATTCTAGTCTAGCTTTTTTTAAAATAATTTACTCAATTCCTATTACTAAATATAAAAAAAGAAAATAAAACAATCGTCGTAATACTAAACATGAGCAGAGACGATAGCACTGCATTTACAACAAAAAGCTTCTAGGAAACTGACTTCGTTTTTACCTTTTAGATAAAGCTTTCCAGAACAATACATTTCTCATAAAACAGATTGGATGTCAAGTTATAGGTATATTTGAGAAAAGAGATTTATTATCAATGAGAAAAAAAAATATTTTTAATGTACAATTACAACAATATAATGTAATGTTATTTCAATGTTATGTTCTAGTAGTTAATTGTTCAGCGATCTGAATTTATTCTTTCTTACATCAAGGCGTTTTATATTTTGTTGTTTTGTCGGTCCCTACAGAGTACTATTTAATGTTCAGTGTACACAAAATGTTTCGGCCTAATCTTCAGCTGGCCAACTACATGGCGGGATAGTATTTATTCGATGCACAATTTATTCTAGTCGAGGTGAATTGGTTCGGTTTTAGTTTTCTCTCAGTCAAATGCAGATAAAAAATGTCGGCCTAGCATTAATCGAGATATGACCGCCCTTAGCGATAAGACCGCTAAGGGCTATAAGATTTGTAAAATGGTATGTGGTGTTCAATCAATACCTATTTATACGCATACGTCATGCAACATACATAATTATATATCAAGGAACGCGAAAGTTTAAAAGTTGGTATAGACGTATTCAGCGAGGTATCTACGAGGTATGTTAAACTATCACCGTTGTATAACTATTATTAATTATTTTAAGGCCGAATATTTTGACTTACTAGTTGAAACTAGGTACCTTGTAGGTACTCAAAGTAACTAGTCTATCTGCTGACTCTCTGAAATCGAAATAAATAGAATATATGGAGAAATCTTTTACGAGTTTTATTCAACTCAATGAAACTCATAACAGATTTCTCCATATTTTCGATTAGATATACATTATTAGTTTTATTTGAATTTTCTATTAAACGATTACATATCGGAACTCCTAAACCGTTGCGTTGTGAGCGCTATTTTAGATCTGTCAGAGTTTGTGAAGTGCCCTGTCGATAATAAAAGGTTCTAAATCCGAATGTAATATATTATTCAGACTGTCCCTTTCGATAGAGACTTACAGGCGGATTGTTATGTTGCGTCAGTAGCCTTTTATGAACAAAGGATATGCTTACTCCGCTCATATTATACATATACCAAATTGTATCCTTCGAACTGAATATACAATATGGTTTTATCTCAGCAATAAACTATTTTACTATCCTTCGTACCAAATATAAAGTATTTTCAATTTCCTGTCATATTTCAACGATGTACATATCTCGCAGGCCAATAAAATATTAAAACTCGCGGCATGCATATTGTTTCTCACGAGTTCGTGCCTCCTTTCCAGCGATATATGTGAGTATTCGTGCATACAGAATGGGCATGGATGGCCTATAAATTGTATTATTTCTGTCAAAACTAGCAAACTGTGATTAATATCTTCTATACTGTAATGTAGAAGTTTCAGCTTCTCTGTTATTGCGGAATGGAGAGATGACATCATCGAAATAAAGCTGTAATTAATAGTAAATAACATACAGCAAGAGTTTATTAACAACTTTGGGCGCAATTAACTTCATCCGCTCGAACTAAGTATAACAACTAAAACTAGTTCGAAATGAGCAAAACAATAAGTAGTTGTGTTTAAAATTTATGCAAACAATCTAGTACCAAGGAGCTGTCTGAAGATACAGAAGAAAATACGTTAGATACAGTGCATTAGCTTTTTGTGTATTTAAAAAAAAGTAGTATTACATTTTAGTAATACTCACTATTCTATCACAGGAGACGTGAATAGGAACTAAGAAGACCGGTGCCAAACAAGTCCAGTATTTTACTTCTATTATTTTGCGAGCCTGTTGGTCTAGTGGATAGTCATCCTGACTGCTGAGATAATGGTCGTGGGCAAATAATTGTGTGATGAGCATGATCATTTGTTCTGGATCTGGGTGTAATTTATCTATAATATGTATGTATTTAGTTATACTAGAGATCGCGTGGTCGAAATTCGACAATTTCGAACAAGGTTTATTTCATTGGCCAATATTATTTGACCTGTCATTGTATAGACTTTTGTACCATGACAGGTCAAAATATATACTGGACACTCATAGCTGTATGTACCCGTTTTTGCATTTTTTTTAACTTTGTAGCAAATATTGTTAAAAAATTTTAGCATTCGTCACTTCTTCTCTGTATAAACTATAAGTGTGCGAAATTTCATACTCCTCCGTCCGCCCAATTTTCGTAAAAAGGGATCTAAAGTTTTCGCTTCACGTATTAATATATTTAGTTATATTTAAGTATGTTTATCGGCAGTCTGGTTACCACAATACAGGCTCTGCCTAGTTTGAGAACAGACGGCCGTGTGTGAGATATGTCAAGTTATTATTATTTCAGTAATTACTATTGAACACGATTATATCCCAGTAATACACAGCCGTTATAATAAAAACATATACGTGTATGTTTAAGAAACGGTTAGACGTGTTCGTAACTGATGTCGAGGCTCTTTTGCGAACATCTCGAGACGCTCTCGTTGAGAGGTCAATCTGGGTCAAGGGTCATCAGCCACTATTGCTTTTTACTGTCAACAGAAGGCAATAGTTTTAGACAAAGGAAGGACTTTCATCTTTGTAGAACCCTCACCAAAAAGAGCACTTCTAGCAAAGGTTTTTGTAAATTACTTCGTAACTACGATTTCTGCAGTCAAAAGTTACCGTTGTTTTCAGAATTCTAAACTCTGAGAATAATTGGAACTCCACGTACATATTATTATATTGCATCATATATATACTAAGAGAAAAGCAATAACTGTCAAAACAGCTCTCAGTTTACTGCAGTGTGAAAATATGTGATGCGACAACCTCATTATGAAGTTAAAATGAATAATAACGACATATTTAAATTTATATTCGAAATATGAAATAGTTTGACAAAGTCATTGTTGTCACATTGCTACCTTACGCCATTTTCATTTTTAAAACACAACCTGTGACATTACGAGAGTACAATATCAAAACAATGTAATTTAGCTCTATGAATTTAATTTTGAATTTGATAAGGAAAAACATGAAAATGAAACAGATTCTTTGCAATTCCATTAAATCATTTATTGTTTGATGAAAATTGCGAACCGCGTAAACGTTACTTGATGCTCCGAATAACAAAAGAGATAGACAATTTATGATGGATATTTTCCAACTTGACGGTCCGAATGTACTGACGCGGAAATGGGAAGAGCAACTGTCAAACAATTCGAGAAAGTTAATTGATTCGACTACAATAGGCGCCCAGTGGGGGCCTTTAAAGCATAACAGTCTATTTTATTTGCATCAAAGGACTTTCATCGAAGTTTGTTTAATAGAATCACTGATTAATAGATTCGGAAGAACTCAAAATGTCAAAGCATTAGAAGGATTTAACTTTACGTGCAGTCGGTTGGAAGATTCGTCTTATGTGAACGTCTCCCTTTGTTTAACTTGGGACATTATGAAAGAAGGATGACTAAGTATAAAATGCTCTTGGCTACGTTATTGTAGTTAAGAATCTCGACACGTTCGCTAATTTGTAGGGACCCTTAACCTTCCAGAGCTCCTATACACTTTATATATTAAAACAAGCCAAGATCAAGTTGTTTAGAATAATTAATTCAGTATGAAATGACGATAATTATTTCAATAAACTTGGTGTGTTGTATGCTTTATCTCCATACTCTTATGATTATACACTGATTCTCGGTTCGTCTTAAAGGACCTACGAGATAATCCATCAATGGCACTTCGCATTACTTGTGGTTTAATTTGATGGGAAAAAAGTACAGAGCTTAATTATTATTTAAATTTAATCACCATCTAGAATGCTCCCTAAAGTTACCTGTTTTCGTATCAAGTTTCCTATGACGGAACGATTTACTAGAAATCTAAACAAGAAGAAATAGGATCAATTTTTGTATCTTGGGTAGCTTATACAATTGGCGGCTTTATCGCACTGTGCGGCAACCATGTGATTGAGGGAAGAATTGGAAATCAACTTAGGACAGTAAGATGCACGTTCAGTTCATCTATATAATCTAAGTGTATTACAAGTAAAAACTGTGGAGCGAAGTGTTCAGTTTGTTGGTTCAGTTGTATGGCAAGGCCCTCCGAACTGAATGGTGGGGCCACTTAGGTACTGTTTACGAGGCCGCCAAGGTCTGCCGGGGATCCCGGCGACTTCCTTCCTAGGGTATACCCGAGTCCCTTGCAATAGACCTACTTGTGACGGAACACGGTGTGGCTTTAGTCGATTCGATTTCGACATACCATACCACCCGGCGATCCGTGGGATTTCTACAAAAAATTATCAGTGAACCAAGTACAGTCACGTTCATTGATATGTAAACGTTGACATTATTTGCAAATATATGTTAATAAATAACTGTTCAAAAATAAGTATCTCATGTTGTATTCTAAATTATATAATCTTCAAACTGGGTCAAAAATTAAGTAGGTATCTATACTTTTTCTTTATAGTAAAGTAAACAAAACAGTATTAGTCAATAAATACTACATACACCTATCGACTAAAGCCACAAATTTCAAAGGGCTCGGGTATACAATGCATGTGCAATGAATCTCAGGTTCTCTGTTTGTCTTGTATAAATGTCGGGTTAGTAAGTTGGAGTAAGAGGATTATAAAGTTAAGTATTCGGGAATTAACGCGATTACGTAATAGGTATTCGGCTGACTCCTGCCTCAGACTGCGACCACGGCCACGTGCAACTTGGTAAAAACGTCATGCAATTCAAAGGTATGTAAAACCTACTACGCGAAAGCTTAAGCTAATTTCCTAAAGAATAACACATTATTACATTATTATATTAGAATAACATATTATTTAAATAAAATAACAAGATCAAATTTGCCTTCCTTAAAATAAATAAGTATCACAATTTTTGTAAAAAAAAAAATTCAGTATACAATTCAGCTTTCAATCTAACACAACACTTGTTAAGTCAGACAGTCTTTAGAATAAAAATGAAATAAAATATGACTTTCAATCTCTTATCTTAGATTTTAAAACTGTGTATCATATTAAAAAAAACTATTCCAACTATGGTATTTTAGGCGAAAGAGCAAATCAAAATCAGACTATTATTTTTCATCGGAAGTATAGCAGTTTGGTGGAAATTGATGTTCTAGACAATGACTTTTTCACATTTTTGGCAGGGCAAAAGCTGCACAAACATTGCTTGCCTCTTATATACCCGATCGCTTTTATCCATAGTATGATTAAAGTTACATAAGCCACGTTACGTATCTTACTTCTTAAAAACCACTGGCCGAGCTTTCGTTTTTTAAATAATATATGATCTCGTTTTCGTGAAGATTCTTCTATGAATAGAAATTATCGATTTTTAACTAACTTTTAGCTTCCCAAGCGACTGAGGGGTCAGATACTCGAGAACAGTGTTACCCCGGAAACTTTACCGTCCGTAAGTAAAACGAATCGTTTCTTGATTATAGGAACCGGGCAATGGTCACACCAGTTTTTTTTTAAATATAGTGTGAACATTAATACTACAAAGAAAAATAAATAAAGAGCCAGTTCAAGTTAACAGTATGCGGCAGTAAATTGTTAATTATTTTAATGATTGCCTGATTATAAAATCTAACGCAATGTAAGTTATTCATGATTTAATAAACAAAAATGAATAAAGTAGCGTCATGGTGTAAGACTTACGTTCGATCCCCACCCACGACCCACGTGAGAAGGTTCACGTTTCGTGAGACAAACATTTTTCTTACTTGGAAGGGTAACAATAATATAACGTACCTATAACCTAATTCTTAAAAAAAAAAAACAATCATTCTGACGATTGCAATCACTAACAGCCTTATCCAACCAACACGCTACCAGTAGTGTTCTACTGACACAGTAGTTTTGACACAGTAATATTTTTTCGAAAATGCAGTTATTTTCCATAAAAAGTACTTACCCCCCACAGCGGATTTAGTTCATCAGGCCTCAGTTGGAAGTATTTATCAGCAAGCGCGAGCGGTGGGGCGGAAGCGAGACGAACGTTAGTCCAGCATCGAAGGAACTTGACTACAGATTCGAACGTGTAGAGGGCGAGCCTGTCGTTGCCGTAGTTCGACATGTGCGTCATGAACACGTTAATCTGTAGGGGAATTGAGAATTTTAAATGATCTAAATAATCAGATTATTATACATACATGATAGAGCAAATTTTTGTTTGAATCGAAGTCCTCTTATAAGGACGAATCCCATACTTACAGAAGATGGCGGTGTAAAGTGCCTTAGCGGTGTTAAATGTTATTTACATAGTTTTCAGCGTGTTGGTAAATACACTGTGGGTATTTATTTTATAGCAACGGATTTTTAGCAGGCGCGTGGCGTCCTCGTTTCCTGACTTAGTAGTAATAAAACCTTACTTGTACACAATAATATTTTATTTATAGATAAGTTAGCACAGTGGGATCCCCTCTAAAATCTAAAGTAGGAGCTGTTCGACTGCAATGTTGTAAGCAATATCTCCTTCTAGGGTCTACATTGTGCATTTTATGTTTGATAATATCTGTTTTATACATCTGTATTTGGTGTACAATAAAAAGTATTTATTTCTTTACTTACTAATCTCTTTAAGATAGGTACTGTACGAAGAGGGTCATTTTTTTAGGATTTTAAGTTATTTCCAGACCCCCCCCGTACGGCACCACCTCTAGTCTTACAAAATTCTAAACAGGTACCTTTTACCCATTTGACACCATGGTAGTAAGTATAAAAAACCCCAGGGAACAGAAGAAGAGAAAAACTTGAGAGTCGGACAACTCTTACAAGTTAGAAAGTTATACCAAGTTAAAAATAAACTTATTGTTAAAATAAACTACAATGTTAAAAGTTCGGTTAAAGAGCTGATACATCTCAAAAACTGTTAAAAATAAACCCATTGTTAAAATAAACTACAATTTTAAAAGTTCGGTTAAAGAGCTGATACACCTCAAAAAACTGTTAAAAATAAACCCATTGTTTAAAATAAACTACAATTTTAAAAGTTCGGTTAAAGACCTGATACACCTCAAAAAACTGTTAAAAATAAACCCATTGTTAAAATAAACTACAATTTTAAAAGTTCGGTTAAAAAGCTGATACACCTCAAAAATTAAGTCATTTATATATTTTCCTCTACAGTAGAACTGCATAGGTTCAGCACATATTATTATTATGCTTTATAATTAAACATTTGCAAAATGAAATGATAACATTTACGAAAATTTATTAACGCATCAAATTGCAGGATATTAAATAAAATTATGATGTTGTAGCAATGAACAAACACTTCGTGTATGATATCGCAGAACTCGGTCGATTTGGCCGTATTTAATCTATGCTGTAATTTGCGTTCACCGATATGCATGTTTAATTATGGCAATATATTAAAATAAAATTGATTAAAAAGCAAATATTGTAATTTGTCAACTATCGTTACGTTGACAGATTAAATTTTGTTTTTGCTTTTTAATCAATTATATTTTAATATTTAACAAAAAAATTGTTATATTTATGTTTGGTGACGATTTACATTTTGCTGATTATGTTACTAACAGTGCAACGTAAATATATTATGACAATGTGTTTTATTGATATATAAATATCAATAAAACACAGTATGTCACAATATGTGCATATAATCTAATAGTTATTAATGAAATACTTTTGCATTTTTTAGTATCTTTGGTAGCTATATATTATAAAGTTCATGACCATTAAACATTTAGGCTTCCCTTTTTTTTAGGTATAATATAATTGTAATACTCATAGAAAACCTCGTTTCCAGAACAAATACAAATCAAAATGTAGTGTAAGTAAAAATATAGGATTTAATTCCCTTAATATTTAAGCAACTTACTAACTACGTAACAACTTTAATTAATCTCAAAAGTTGAAAATAACATAGAAAATAATACATCACGTTTTCACTCACAGGGTTATTGATGACTGTCTGGAAGAGCTCGCCGCCTTGAATGGACCGATCGAGGCGATGCCGCCCACCCGGATACCGTTCCAGTAGAAGTGTATGAGTGAAGAGTCCACAGGTTTGGCGGGGAAGGACCATAACGCCTTTATGTCTGAATCCGCGGCGCAACCTAAGGAACAATATCGTATTAGACAAAAAATTTATTTAGACGCGATACGTCGGCAAATGAATATAAATGGATATTAGGTCAATAAGTTCATATTAAACACAAAGTACCGCTCTAAAAAGCATTAACGATCTTAATTTTACGACATCCCAATAGTGGTAAGAGTGCTCTATTAAAGCCGAAACCACACGAGCATACATATAAAATAGAAAATTAATTAGGCACGTAATTTCGCAGAAACTGTGATACAAAGCTTCCCAAATATTTACACACGGATGCATCCATGAACGTACGTGTATATGAATTAACCTGTGTTGCACATAATTTTGAATTAACCCTACATGAATATATAAAGCTGCATTATCTACTTGATGTACACCCATTGTATGATCTGGAGCTGGATTAGAAGCACAATTAGGTACTATTCAACAATTAGTATTGTTAGGTTTGCTCTAAACATTATAGAAATGTTATATACAGAGCAGCTTTATAAATTTAAGCTATAGAATATAATTCTCTATTGTTCAATATTTGGAACTATATGCCGACAATAATAGATGGAATTTGTTAAAATTTGCGAATATTTTTTAACCGAAGACAAAAGGAGGTTCTCAATTCGATCGTATATGTATGTATGGACTCTCAATTGTATCAGGATTCCATCATCAGATCCTGACTTCGTTGACATGGGACCACCCTTGAGGTATACCCTATTTAACAAAAAAGATTCATCTAAATCGGTTCATAAATAACGGAGTGAGAGCTGAACATATATAAACATATACGGACGTATATGATACGGGTGGTCCCATGTCAACGAAGTCTGGATCTTATGATGGAATCCTGATAAAATTGAGAGAAACCCTTGAAAATTAGTATTTCTGTTTACTTTTCATAACTTAATTAGGTATTTGCGTTTAGAGATCATCACATCATGAAGCTGAACTGGTGATGAAAACCATACCTTTCCTAAACAATTAGAAGTTAGATATAAAAACTGTGGTTTTAGTGACAGAAACCACTTAATATGCTTTAAAGAAAAGACATTTGATAGCGTTTTAAAGTATTTAGTATAAAAAGATAGTAGCTGTCAGAGCATTAAAAGATGATGCGGGCCACAAAAAATCATAAAATAGAAAACTTTTAACAAAAAATTAACCCTACGAAAAAGAACTGAAAAGCAAAAAATAAATATAAACCTTTTAAGTCTTGAGCTTATTTACACAAACTATAAAATTTTATCACTACATATTATAAAACAAAGTCCGCAACCGCGTCTGTCTGTCTGTCTGTCTGTTCGCGATAAACTGAAAAACTACTGAACGGATTTTCATGCGGTTTTCACTATTAGATACAGTGATTCATGAGGAAGGTTTAGGTCTATAATTTGTTAAGATTTTGTGTAAATTGATTGAAATAAATGTTGATGATTGTTGAAGATGTCTCTGCTACCAGTGCTAAGCCGGGGTGGGTTGCTAGTATAAACTAATTTTCAGTCGACGCCCTATAATAAAATGATTAATTACCTACGTAGAGCCTTCTCAATTTCTGCGTGTATATAAAATTTTGATAGGTATTAATCAGTTCGTTGTTTGGCGCCGACTCAAAATTAGTTTATATAAAATTTGATAGTTTATGTAAAAAAGCTCAATACTCAAGACTTAAAAGGTTTATTTATTTCTTACTTTTTAATCCTTTTCGTCGTTTTAATTTTTGTTAAAAAGTTTTGTATAACAAAGGGATTTTTATGTTTCATTATCTAAAATAAAATAATGCAGTCGCATATTACATATTTTTCCGACTCCTTAAAAAACACTTAAGAAAATTGATCGCAACACAATACATGTTTATGTTGTTTGAAAGTGATATAGACTATATGACAAGGTGTCACCTTGTCAGCCTACCGAAGGATGGTACATAAAAAATACAAGAGTAACTCTTGCTTACTTTTAGTTATACAATTCTAATAACCTTCACCTTTAATGACCTATAATGACCTGCTGTTTATCTGTCAGTTGTCTACCTCACCTTTTAAACTCCTAGTCACTTGCTAGCTTTCAATTTAGCCCCACCCCTACTATATTTTACTTCCACTCTTTCTATATAAGCACGTTATGAAACCATAATAACTACAAACCAACAAACGAAAAGTGTTTGAAGCCCTCGCCTGTATTTTGTATACATTATATCACCCACTTATTTTAAATAGGTGTACACACTTCACGTTGAACGATACCCGCATATACATATTGCAAACCAGTAATATAATTATTGGAATTTCATTGTCGGCGCCTGGCTATCGAGATACTCGTAGCGCCGCAACGCAACGTTTGCGGTCAATAGGAGTTTGGAAACCACCGCACGACTACCGCAAACATTTGCCAGCAACAAGGACACTTATTGTGAACGTTATTATCTCGCACATAGTCTATCTCGTTGTTGTGTTATTTACTGAAATTGTACCTAGCTATGGTAAACTAGTTTTTCCGGAAATCAAGATGATTAAACAGTTCTCAAAGTTGCTAAAGATGTGCATAAAACATATTTACCACTGGCACTTATGTACCAGCTTTATGGTGGTAAACCATGGGTGTCACACCTATGTATATTTTTGACTAGCTGCGGTTTCACCCGCTTAAGTCCCGATGCCGTGGGAATATAAGGATAAAAAGTAGCCTCTGTGTTAATCTAGGTATCCACCTATCTACATACCAAGTTCATCATCATCATCGCAATCGGTTCAATAGTTTTTGCGTGAAAGAGCAACAAACATCCATACATCCTCACAAACTTTCACGTTCATCCCACTATCCCACTAATATTATATATGTGAAAGTTTGGATGGATGTATGGATAGATGGATGTATGGATAGATGGATGTTTGTTACTCTTTCACGCAAAAACCACTGAACCGATTGCGATGAAACTTGGTATGTAGATAGCTGGAGACCTGGATTAACGCATAGGCTACTTTTTATCTCGATATTCTTACGGGATCGGGACTTACGCGGGTGAAACCGCGGGGCGCTGCTAGTATATTATAAACTTTATTGCATATAAAATATTTCATAACACGTAAATACCCTCCTGTATAAAAAATAAACTACTACTACTATAAATGTATGTACGTATGTATTACATTTCAGTTTTATACTGCATACCTACGTATCTATGTTTTATAGAATTTATAGGTACGAATATCAGAACTATAAAACACAATGGAAAGAATACCTACTACATGAGTGAGCTTAAACATGTATTGACATGTTTATGTCATTTCAATAATGCATGCTAAACTACAAGACTTAGTCAAACATGTTTTCAAAGCTACACAGATTTATTAATATTACACATACGTGTAGTTCAAATACAAAACTCATTATCATGCAATGATACAACCCATTATCCAATTATACCCGTCCCTAGTCTATTTACCCCTAATACTGAATAGTAATTATAGTCTTATTATGAATACATACATGAAGAGCCACAGACAAACAGGCACGCCAACAGGATTAACACAGAAATCGTATATGAGAGTAGTCAAACAAAACCTACCTCGCTGGACGCAAATGCGGGTACTCCTCAGTGCTGGTTACTTTGACGTCCCAAACTTTCCTCCAAGCTTCGTACAACGGTTCATGTACAGGATATACGCCTGAATGATGTGGTGATACCGAATAACACGAGTTGGTAGGAATGCCGTGTTCGATTGCGAATTGCTTGTTGAGCATCATCTCTGCTTCTAAGTGGGAAACGTTGTTGTATAGGTGGGGTTGTTGGTGGTTCCACATGTGGCAAAACCTGTTGACAGAAATGTGCTATTAGTGCTGCAGGTACTACAATTACGTAATAGTCTTAAGTTTAGCTCCACCTGACCTGTAAACCGCATACTATATGTTTTTAAGTTGTCAAGAAATAACGTGAATGTAAACAGTCACTTGGAAAGTACGGTTTGCACACAAAACTAATTTGCGTAACATTAATATTTTTTTACTTTACTTTTTTAGCTGTAATATTACTGAATCTATTGATTTCATAATTTTAAAAATAACTAGAGATCGCCTGTTGTTTGATATTCGAACATAATTTATTAAGTTTTGAATGATTTCGTTTATTTCATTGACCAGTATGACTTGAACAGTCGTTGTAAAGACTTTCCTAACATGACAGGTCAACATATATACTGGATACCTTTACTGTTTTCACATAACTGGCTGTTGACTGGCCTGTTGGTCTAATGGTTAGTGACCCTGACCGCTATGCTAGGTCGTGGGTTATTAAAAAAAAAAATTAAGTAGAAAAAAATATCTGATCAAATTTTAATTTTTCTGTAAATAAATTCATGGTTTCGAAAATATCTGTTTTGCTCATCGTACTTAATATGTTCAGTTGACAAGTATGCCATCACAATATGGCGCAGTTCAGTCCTATTCTTATTTGAAACGCATAGTACACATAATTATGTAAATGTGTACGCATGTTACTTAATTTCTATTTTAAGATCAAGTACACTTTTCATAAATTTATAAAATACCTATATTATTCAGTGAAAATACATTTTATTAGCCAAAAATTGCTTTTAATGAGGTTTCATATTGATATTAAGTACGTTTGTTGAAGTATTCACTTATTAAGTTTTTTAATTAATTTTCCTGGAACGAAGTGGACGAGGAGCGATTCTGATATTACCACTTTAATGTATCCTCTAAAATTATGAAACTTTATTGACGTAAAAACTAGTAAAAATCATATTAATAAAGCTACATCCTTTAATAAACGTATACGCTTCTCAATTAATCAGGAAAGGACTTAAGGTGAAATGAAAAAAAAACCTTTTTCTCTAACACAAATGTATAACCATTTAAAAGAACTTTTGGAACAATCCTTTATTCGTTTACCCTTACGAATCAAAAAACATATAACTAAATTTAGACGAAAGGTACATTCTCGTAATTGCAATTGAAACTGCCATGGAGTTCGGTACTTCTTTTAGAAGAATTACGTAGGAAGTTCCAAGAGATTTAGTTCTGTAATAAGTAAAGTTGGTAAGACGGTCACAAGTATGGATACGTCTCTATGTATTTAATTAAGTTAAACTTGCTTCTCATATGCATATTAACTTTATGAAGAGTAGAGGATTTACTAAGTTTGAGTCTTGAACTGGGATTACGTGGAATACAAATTGCATTTTGTACACAATAATTATTGAATAGTTGATAATAAATCCCTATATAATGAGTTACTTATTTAAGGACATAAACTCTGTATTAGTAGGAATAATCAAATATATAATACTTCATGTGGTGTGTACGAGGCCGTCAGGACAGGAAAGAAGGTGAAGTTACGTAACTACTTATTGTTTTTTCCCCTTTTCCGTGTGAATTTTAAGATGTTTGGTTAGGTTTTCGTGTAAGTTATGAGTGAAGGAGTACAATCTACTACTTTATTCTGTACTAGCAGCGCCCCGCGGTTTCACTCGCGTAAGTCCCGATCCCGTGAGAATATCGGGTTAAAAAGTAGACCATGCGTTAATCCAGGTCTCCAGCTATCTACATACCAAGTTTCATCGTAGTCGGTTCAGTGGTTTTTGCGTGATTAACAAACGTTCATCCATCCATTCAAACTTTCACATTTATAATATTAGTGGGATTATTTTCGAAGTTTTGTCACAGTAATCTTCAAGATTAGGGATAGTCACTTTTTGTATAAACTAAAAAGATGCTTCTGATAAATTTCTGTGGCATTGTAACTCCCAAACAGATGTACAGATTTGGATCCAGGTTTTATTAAATGACTCTTTTTATAAGCCTTTCACCGCAGACTGTACTACTATAAAATGTACAAAGTAAAAGGCATACATTGTTTAATATAGAAAGAAATTTTCATTCTCTTCCCATTTCAAATGGAATGCTAGGGAGGGTGGGCATTAAAGAGCACAGACTACGCGATATGCGCGGCAAAAAGTTACTCGTTACTTATCTGCTAAACCATTGCGGTGCTGAGGCAAAACAAGTGCTTTTAATTCAGAGAATACTTGGGGAGGAATCTGCTACATCTGTGCTAGATCTACGCATATCATAATTCGGTAAGGTGTACCATTGCGGTGTACACAATCTAAGGGGAAAGTGGGTTTTCTTATGAACTACTACATATTTTAAAACGGTTCTTCACCATATAACATCTAATTCAATAGGTTTTCTGATTTTTAATCATATTGTTCTACCGTTAAACTTATATTTCCGAAATTAATATTATAATTACAAACGGTCGTTAAATTTTTAACATTATTCAGTGTCTTAGAGCGGACTTATTCCTTTGAATTCCAAACTTAGCTGACCTTCAAAAAGGTTTTGTTAACTTAACTGTGCGGTTCAAATCAAATTCTTAGCTATAATCTGATGAATGTTTTGATATGATTTAACTGAGTAACGATTTCAGGGAATAAGCTAACCGCACAAACTTCATTGTTAAAGTATTTGGGAGGATTCCTCACAATTATATTGTTCATACATTTTATGAAAAATGGATTTAGTGCATTCGTAGATAAGGGTTGTGTTTAAATTTAATTAAATTAGTTCGTTTATTGTAATCTCTCTGTCATTTGCAGCTCCGCAAACAAACTTCACAATTCAAAATCTTTGGTTTGGTACTGGTACTGTGTGAAAGCTTTTAGTAGTTTACCATAAATATACCCCCAGGACAATTGGATTAACTTCTAAAATAATATATATATATATATATACATACAGCGTGTAAGTATCACTGTCGCTAAGAACTTATAAAAAACGGCTTTCTTTGGATACTTATCATAATGCAAAAGTCATCATAAAAAATGCGAGATTAAGGATTTACAGTCATTGGTTTTACTTGGCGCAACGCAATGTACAGTGCAATGTACAATGCGCAACAAACTTAGGTATCATTTTTGTGCGTTACGGTGAATGACCTTAAACGTTCGGCGCCGTCGAAGCAGCTGATTGCATAAATGTTGTTTAATTGATTACATTGCAGTTTTTTGGACATATTTATTGATTTTTTCTTCGGTAAAATGTTTCCTTCACTCATTGTGATACAACTTTTAACCAAAAACATATAAAAAAAAAAAAATCCGGCAGAAAAATCCAATAATTTTACACTCAGAATGATGATCTGAATATACTATTTCAAGATTCGGAATTTTGGCGGTAAGACCCATCATGGAGGACTGGCTGGAGAGGCGATATGGCTGCGGCAAGAACCTGTGTCGCATAGGCCGAGAGCCAACGCTCGAGTGCCACCATTGTGGAGGCTGTCGCGAGCACACCGCACTCCATACTGTGGTGGAATGCCCCGCGTGGGCGAATCAACGCCGTGACCTCGTGACGGCTATCGTTGTGGTTTGCATCTCGTTGGTGACCATGGTTTTGCCCATGGTCCACAGCGAGAGCGCATGGGATTCCGTCGCTTCAGTCTGAGAGGAGATGATGCACACCAAAGAGACAGCAAGGGAACGGGAGAGAATCAGTACTCTCCCATCCCGCAGAAGACGCACCGGGCGCTGGAGAGCGCTTAATGATCTCCAATCTCCATGAATGCTGACCTAAGAGGCAGGTCTGGAGCAGTGGCGTGACGCATCCCACGCACGCAACTCTATGTAGGAGGGGGAAACCCCCCCCCCCCCCACACACACACACTATTCAACGCCGCCTGACGTCCTAACAGGCAGGCGAAGTCTGTCAGGGGTTGAAGGGTAATCCTTCTAGGGCTCTCCGGACTATAGGCTATAATAACAAACATCGTGTGGTTTTAGTTCGTTCGAGTCCGACATAACCACGACATCGTGCAATCGGTTGAAGTGGTACCCGTGGGGGATACCGAACGTAAAAAAACGGCCGATCTTTACACCCGTTATAATACATATATTGCATCAAATAGTAATGTAGACTTAACTTACCAATTAAAATGTTCCCTATTACGTAACAAAGAGTCATCCCCTCGGTTTTCTAGTGCAGTGCCGTGATGGTAGTACTTAGCGCTGTAGCCCAGGTTGAACCGGAATCCTGGTACTAGCCGTTGCAGCGCCGCCTGCGACGCTAACATTGCGGCTACATCTTCATCGTGGAGCCGAGTGCCTAGTGAAGTAGAATATAGATTGTTACTTATTCACAAACACTCAAAGAATACATGATAAGAACATTATATTATTGTCCTTCCTCCGACCACCATATTTGTAAAAAAGTTAGCGATTCACAGTACATATTTATTGTTTTTAGTTCACGTGTAGTATTTTAGTCAGCCCTATTAACTAAATCTAAATGTTTGTGAAGTGGGTTGCGATGGATTCTGTAATCTCTCTGTAGCAAGTAAAGCCTTATAGAAATAACAATAACCGCCAACACTGAGACTTACAAATGATACTGAACTTTGAATTTTTAAGAAAATAAATTACCATATGCTAATGAATCCTTTGAATTTAAAAATATAATAAACTAAATGCATTTAAATATACATCATATTCCTAACATAAAAAAATGAGTTAAACGTTTCGCTTCGCAGTTTCTAGCTTTGCAGTTGGATAAAAATAGGCAAACGGTGTACAAAAAGGCAGAGGCAATACGGATACGTAAGCTGTTAACACTCGTATAATAGTATTCAACACAAATTTTGAATTCAACATGGTACAAAAGCTAAGAGAGCAGACCCCCTATTCAATAAAAGCTAATTTAGTCTTCAGCGAACGTTAACAAGGCTCAATTTACCCATTTTATTTTTATTTGAATGGGTTCGTGAGAATGTTAAAAAAACTCCGTAACATTCAAGTTCCCAGAGTTCAACGAACTTCAAATATTTGTAATACACAATGTTGTTTGATGATATTTTAGTATAAAATTAAGAGACAAAAGGACAACCCCTATTTTTGACCCGAAGAGTGTACCAAAAAATGCCCCTCCTTTACTTGATTATTTTCTAAAAAAAAAATGCGTTAAGTGCAATGGCCAAATACAAACACTCTTTATATTTTGTTATCCCACTTAAAAACTAACCTTAGAAATGCTTTTAGTACTTTCATTATTTATTCGTTACTGTCTTTGCATACAGTTCCTTTATAATGTTACCAATTAGAGCGGCAAGTTTAATTGCTTTTTGTACAAATCGGTAACCTACATCTATTTCATTTTCTCTTCGCCTCTCTCTTCTTTCTATTTCACTTTTTTATTAGAAGAATAGAAAGTAATTTGATAATACAAAAGAAAACGATTGTTTGTACTGGACACCTATCTATTTCACTCAATACATTCAAGAACAAGAACACGAACTTTCAACATGTCAATCACAACAACACCTTAAGAAGCTCTACCACCCCAAACTGCATCTAGATTTCCTCCTGCTACAGTTACTACTATAGTGTTACCAGATTATTTTAAGCCTGTTATATATTTTTATCGATATATTACAAATCAAACAGGCTCTTCTCTATTATCCCACTAATATTATAAATGTGAACGTTTGGATGGATGGATGTATGGATGGATGGATGGATGGATGTTTGTTACTCTTGCACGCAAAAACCAATGAACCGATTGCGAATGAAACTTGGTATGTAGATAGCTGGAGACCTGGATTAACGCATAGGCTACTTTTTATCCCTATTTCCCCACGGGATCGGGACTTGATATGTAATAATACGACAAGATGGCTGATATGCTATTGGTGTGTGCATAGAGGTAGATCAAAACCTAAGGCAGAATTTATTTTATGTAATATATTTTAGTTCAGACCACTGTCTTCCAATTGTTTAATTACAGTTTTTCTTATACATATATATCAGCTTACAAATTTGCTACTGTTTTACAAACTAGTCAAACATTTTTGTGCTCCGTCTACGACAAAATGAACAGACACATCGAGTGTCAAAATAATATTAATAATAAACTTGATTTTAAGCTTCTGAACTTCCAATGATGTATTGCACTAGGAACATCTACTTACAAAGAACAAAAGAAATATTTCATGATTGGGCAAGTACTTTATGTCAACCCCTTATTTCCCTTTTAATTAAAAATTGAAGCGACCCCCTTTTTTTTCTTCCTGCTCGGATCCACCGAAAATACAAACCGACACCGACACACTTCAGACGAGCATTATCAATTAACTTATAGACGATGTTGACCATTGAAAGGGTTAAAACTATAAAATACCACTATAGAAGTTCTCACGCTAATTAACGTTACGTCACGTTAATTATCAACATCCCACCATTAACCATTTACCGCGACCCGGCAGGCACGATCGGCATGCCTGAAAGGAAGGTGCGGTCCAGGTTCCTTTACAATACGTAGTGTGCAGATAATGAGTGTTGTTGAAGATACGTGCACGCATAATAATGCAAAATTCTCTGTTTATAGTTGTTAGAAGTTATCGAATACACCGCTCGCTATTATCACTACATGTTATAAAACAAAGTCCCCCGCCGCGTCTGTCGGTCTGTTTGCGATAAACTGAAAAACTACTCAACGGATTTTCATGCAGTTTTCACTAATAGACATAGTGATTCATGAGGAAGCTTTAGGTGTTTAATTTGTATCCGTGCGAAGCCGGGGCGGGTTGCTAGTTTTAAAATAAAATTGGCAGTCATGGGACTGCCGACAGAACTGAAAACTCAAACGAAACGACGAACTTAAAACGTCACATTAGCAGGTTGGTGACATTAATTAGTAAGGAACTGACAGAACTCAATGTTTAGATTAGCGCTAGTGGACCTATACATGTACATATTATTAACGTGACGGTCCCGAGTTCAGTGCTTTTTCCCCATAGTGTGCACAAACGTGCCTAAAGAAGTTTTCACTTCAGAAGTAATTCTAAAAAGGTTTTCCTCGTCAATGTGTAAGATTTCAAATTTTAACAGCAACGGAACAGCTGATTGATGTTTTTATTTTCCGATTATCTTAACAGCGTTAGTTAGTCGCTTATGTCATCTGCAGTATTCAGCGAAAAAGAACACTATTTGAGTTACGTTTACAATAGAACGTTGCGTCTTCTATGGAGATGGGCGTTACTAGCTGCGACGTAGTTGTCATTTAATTACAAAGGTATAAAGGTACTTATTTAAAAAAAGCTTGTAATGGAGAGTTGGGCGTAATTTAAGTATGATATGAACAACATTCACAGTATTCTTATTTAGTGCATTGTACTGTGTCCAGGATTAGTGCTCTATTGATAAAAAATGTGAGCTTTAGTCGTGAAAAGGAGAAAAAACAGCCAATAGTGTCAATTTCAAGTGTAAGTGGAGTGCAATTGGAGTAGGTATTGCTACTATTTGTTCAACTTAAATGACAGCACTTTTATTTATTTGCACTAATAAAATACCTACACACATACAGATATCCAAACACCTCAAGGTCACCACGTTCAACGAACTTAGTAATAATTATGAGTATTACATTTGTTTAGCAGACAGAATATTCGATTAGCAATGCATACAAATATCAATTTCATACTAACAAATGTGAATGTATTACAATTCCATGCAGCTAGGTGCTAATATTATTCAGATCTTCCTTGCATACTAATGGATAGGACAAAGGCATACAATGTGAGATTGATTGAGCTGCATTCGATATAGGTTGTTGCGAAATGTTATACATGTACAACATAAATACACTGGCAGGCTAAAGTGTATTAAAAACCCGCATTTTACCAACTGTGATATTTGTCCCAACTGACGTACTTAGGGAATTCAAAATTTGAAAGGGAAAATTAGGCAAAAAGGGAAGGAAGTGGAAGGGTAAAGGATATTGCTTAGACGGATGTATTAGAGACTATTACCTGGAAGTTCAAGCGCTCTAACTATAGACGTACAATTGAATTACAATTTGGTAATCATTTTTAAATCTATATTAATCTATACTAATATATAAAGCTGAAGAGTTTGTTTGTTTGTTTGCTTGAACGCGGTAATCTCGGGAACTACTGGTCTGATTTGAAAAATTCTTTCAGTGTTAGATAGCCCATTTATCGAGGAAGGCTATAGGCTTCCGTTCCGTGCAATTCAATCAACAATGTCTTATGGTTTTGCCTAACTATAACGAAAACTATTATTATGAATGGTTAAATCCACAATGTTAAGGTTTTTTTTTAACTTTTCATAATTAGGTTAGTTTTAATTTGCTTGTTTTACGCGCAAAATAAACGTTTAATAAACTATTTATAATTATTAAGCTAAACCATTACTCTATGTATAATTGTACTTTTTGTGTTTTTTTTTCATAACTGTGAGCTCAGTGAATGGTTATAATCTAATATATAAAAATCTCGTGTCACGGTGTTTGTGGTCGAACTCCTCCGAAACGGCTCGACCGATTTTAATGATTTCTTTTGTATATTTGGTAGGTATGAGTGTTCTCATACCTACCAAATTAACGGCCTGTTGGCCGTAAAGTATTTTTTACCCTCCTGCCCGCACCTCCCATTTTCTTTCGTTAAAAAAAGAAACGGGTGACCTGTCTACTTGTTTGTCAGCTATAATATAAAAAAAACCAAAGGCATTGCAACGCATGCCGGGTGCAGTTAGTAAATATATATTTTCACATTATCTGTAATGTTTGCCTGCCTTTTTCCACACCCACCAATATAATACACACAATAACAAGTCGTGTATACGTGACAAAGTGTCCTATACTATATAATACTAGTTTGGTAGGACTATTTTGTAACACAATTTTGAATTTTTTTCATTAATTACATACATTTATTTTGCGAAACACGACAACATAGATAAAATTCGCAGACCTGCAATATTTGCCAATTCTTGTATGGTCTCAGCCATTAGATGGCGTGTGGTTAGCCATAAAATGGTGAGCTGTAAATCTTGCACAATAAGTAAAATATATTGAAATTAAAGATGTACCGTTTACTTCACATTCCACATGGTCATTAAAAGTTTATTTGTGAATACCTATGTTTCTAATTTATAATTTGCACCATGAGTTTCATGATTTTGATTGAATAAAACTAAACCTGCAGCTCTCACTGGGTAATCTTTTCATAGATTTTCTACCTCGCAGCCCCAAAAGGCCACTATTTACTGCCCCTGCTGGTTAGAGTTATGGTTCAGCTCGATATAGCAATGTACAATTTAAATAAATATCTATTTTGTTTTCATTCGTTTTTGATGCGTCAGAATCCCCGCTCTGCCTTAGAAACACTTTTCAACTTATATTCATTATCATAAAACAAAAGCTAAATAGTAGGTCAAAGGACCACGTATACAGAAAAAAAATATAAAAATCATCAATACTCAATACATACATACACACAAACAAATAACATTGAAGTGTCTGTTTGTAATCTCTAAATAATAGTTATTTTTTAAACTCATACAGTCATTTGCACGATACCTATACCTAAAAATCAGTTTTCAAAATTTTTGTCTGTCTGTATGTCTGTTTGTTTTAGCTAATATCCGGAACGGGTAACGGATTCCCACGGGACTTTCACTGGCAGATAGCTGGTCTTATAAGGAGTAACTTAGGCTACTTTTATTTTTGAAAAGAATTAGGGTTCCGCGCAAAAATATATAAATATGTACACGCGAGCGAAACCGCGCGGGAACTGCTGGTCACACATAAAAAAACAACCTGTGCATGTAACACTCATTGGTTAACATACCACACGTTTCTCTCTTATATTACCGAGAAATGAATATGGGTAAATCGTCGATATGTATTCAATACGACAGTGTAGCACCAAAGGGCGCGTGATTGGATAAAATGGAAGCCAAATCAATTGGGCTATTACTACATACATATGTTAATGTCAAAATTGCTTGTAAAAATTGGATCTAAATAGACTATACAATTTTAGTGAGTGGAGTTAGGACTTGTAATGTGAATATATACGGCTTTGTCCATCTACTAATTATCTGTAACTAGTGAATACCTACACAATTTTTCCTGCTATTGTATGTAACAATATTTATAAAGTGTAAAAATATTATTTTATCTAAAATCTAAACGACAGCAACGTTTATTTGCGTAGGGATCCTAATAAAACATTCCGTATAAAATATGAAGTTTACAGTTTAACAATAAAAAAAAAGTGAAATGAAAAACAATCAAAATATTAATAGGTGCTATAGAATTGTATATTTTGCAAAATTATACATAAATATTTACTGCGCATTTACCAGCATGTTTTTTTTAAATTATCCCCGTGTTGCCTTAAGCGTTCGGTTCGGTTACGCATCTCTACATTTTTGAAGATTTATTTTATTTGTATTAGACATTAATTATATTATCAAATATTTCTACACAATATTAGCTCACTTTATTTGCGAGAACGCTAGAAGTTCCTAGGTACGTAAACCCTGCCGCACTTCACCTTCTGTTCTCTTCCGAACGCCTCTTCACCCATTAGACAATCAAGACGATTCTCGACTACTGTTTGTGCAGTATGTTTATGGCATTTGTTTCATTACTCTGTAGGTGACATCATTTCTTTGGTTACATTCAGAACAAATGTAAAATAACTATTTGTCTCAAATTCTGTCTCAAATAAGTGTGTAGTGAGATAAGAATGTACTGTAAATGTTGTTTTAGTCAGCCGTATTAAATATACCTATTTTTATTATTTTTTGTAACAAAATATGCACCTCGTCTTGGTAGATTAGTTGTTTTTCTATTTTTATAATAATTTTATTTATTATTTAATGTATACTATGAAGAATTCTGAAAAAAAAACAGGGAAACCTACATAACTCGGAGTTATCCATAATGTTCTAAAAGATGGGTGAGGTCTGCCAGTATCCCACTAATACTAAAAGAACACGCGTGGACAGTGGTGTGATGTTTTTAAACTAATATAGTGTTACTACTATGCGTTGTTTCTACGTCGCTGTTTTGGATGAACCCTATTCATAAAAAAAAAATGTAATAAAGTATACCATACCTCTTTCTCCCACGAAGATATCATCAATATCGACGAGTATCCACCTGTCGAGGCTCAAGCTAAGCTGGCCATGGCTGAGGTAGCTAAGTGCGTCCAGGAATAATATTCTGTGCAACCAGAATTGTAGGCCTGAGCCGAACAGCACGCGTTGGACGCCGTCCAAACGCCCGTGGTCTTGTATCACCGTAGCTAGCGGCATACGCTCTTCTGTAAACATCGCCATTATTTAGAATAGTGTTCTATTGGATTTAGGTTCAAGATTGATTAATCGAACTATTGAAAACAATGTAGTGGCTTTGTAAATATTTCTGTTTTAAAGTAGATTGTTTAAGAAACTATTTTTAAAATATTATTTTATTCACTGTTAACTATTATGTTTCAATGACATTGTGTAAAGATATAATAGTTTAAAATAAAACAAGGTGTCTTCTAAGTGATATTTCATCCATCAGCGGTTTAGGCTGTGATTGAGTAACAAACATCTTATAAAGCATTTTTTATTTAAAATATTTTTAGGAGTTCACTATAAGTATACATTATATACCGTATTGTCATACATTTTTTAGACCTTTATTATTATTTTTTGTCCGTGTGGAAACCCCCTCGGGCGGTCACCCCAGCGGGGTTTTCGGTGGGGCGGTGTAAACTAAGGATAGCTTTTGATATGGTTTCTATAACACGGATAAACATACGTCGATATTGTTTTTTTGGATTATGTCGCAGCCACCTCAATTAATCTTTCCGTTAACTGCCTAGCCTTTTTATTGAACTGTGCCGTTCAACGGTGCATACAAAACTTTGAATTGAGCGGAAATCAAAAAAGGGACCTCTAATGGCGCGCTACAGAGGTCGTTGACAGATTGACCATTTGACATTGAGGCGTAACCGAGCCAATGCCCCAGACTCAGTCGTAGACGGGAATATATAGTTATTCTACTTCAAGGGTGCCCGTGTAAGTGCTAAAGTTGCGGTTGTGTAAGTTGCCACTAGGGAAAGCATCAGTAATTATTTGTAACTTGTGTCACCGTTTGCTTCTAAATGACCACGCAAGTAAGAATCCTTTTGAAATAGGCTGTTGTAGTATTTGGTCATCTTACTTTCAACCTGTTTCGTCAGCTGTGTGCGGCTTTTAAGTTTAAACAGATTATTAAAATTCATTAAATTAATTCATTGTTGTCTTTCACTTCCCAGCCGAATTTCTTTAAAGATTAAAATAGAATTCCATAATGGACCTTTATTCTAAGCTAACGTATTAATAAAATGAACTTTGCTGTAGAGTTTTCAAAGTTATTTTAAACGCGAGTTTATCAAAGTCTAGATTTTGTTAGACGATTAGGCTGTTTGTTTAGGTCCTGTGATAAAATACCAAAAATGTTTGAAATTCATGTTTAATTCTATTTAATATAGTGTTACACGTTTTCTACAGTTACTATATAGGTATATAAATTGTGTAAGTATAGTGCATTCTATTCAGTATTTTAGTATTCTTCACGAAATGGAATGAAGCAATAGAATTTCTTATTCAATAAAGGTCCGTGCGTGCAATATCGACAACAGTAGACATCTAATATTCCAGGGAAAACCTTTTAAGGAGTACGATATTAATATCAAGAACAGTTCGGTCGAATTAATGTTAGCATTATGGAATTCCTTCCATTAATTAAGACGTGATGACGTGCGTGATTATTATTAATTGACGTTATTCCAAACTATTGTTACTTGAGCATGATGTAGGTCAAATACGTTCCGTTGTTCTCTTTCTTTGTTACGATAGATAGAATGTATTAATGTGAGAAGAATGGCAAGGATTGTACTCGATATGTTTACATCTAATACAAATACTTTTTTTTTCATCGTAAATTGATTTTCCTGCTGTGCGCATTTTTAAACAACATATTATGAATTTTCATGTTAATTTCAATGGTTTTATTTTTTTATGAATACATTTTCAGTAAAATCCGGGCATTCCATCAACGTCCTTGGTATTAAACACTCATAGTTTCATTCATGTCAGCCTTCTCCCTTACGAAACACTAGCTTTATCGGACAAATTTCAATAAAAAAATCACGAATTTTCCTAAAACTGTTAGCGTAAATAACGTATCTATTATTTACAGGGTCTACTATACGACGCTAAAATATGACCACATCATCTTTCTGTAACAACCTGTATAAAGAAACTTTAATGACCATTAATAAAACAACTACTACTATAGAAAAATAACACATTGCGATCAGTATGAAATTGCTGTGTTTACTGTTTTGTCTATCTACTATGACGTCACATGCTGTTTTTAGTGATGAAAATCAAAGACACGGCGCCGCATGCCAACGACATCATAATAACAGGTATTCGATTAAAACTCCTTCGATTTACGGATCGTGTAATTTGCGTAAAATGAAACTGATATATAGAGGAAAATAAAATAATGATCTGCACTAGGGAGAAGTAGTTAACTAATTTATCAATGCATTGTAATCAAATGAAAAAAGCTGTGATATAATCTGACTTGTTCACTAGATATTAACTTCAAGCACTACAACAGAAAATGTATCGTATAGTATCCATTACTTGCTTTCGGATATAAAAATATGTGAGTTTTCTTTTAAAAACCAGAGATATATCCGCATCTAATGGTTTTGCCTTTACATTTGGATTTTTCCCACCGCCTTTTTACACCTACACAGGTGTCACGCGAAGTGCAGTTGCGTTATCTATGTCTGTGTGTGTTTTGTCTTAGTGCTAAAACGAATCTTTTCTTGACTATACGAGTCCCGTGGTAGTGTTATGCAAAATTTAATTACTCAACTCTCAAAAGTAATATACTAGTTGTATAAGGTAAATAATTGTAAGTAATTATTGAATGAGCTGTATTCGTATGGCATGCCTATTTCTGACGTCTTTGACGAAAACGAGAAGAGGACACAAATAATATACTACAGAAAATAATTAAATAACAGTGGTTAAATACATTTACAGAAAAAAATTATCGACATTTTAATGAAAAAAAATAGGCAGTCATGGGACTGCCGACAGAAGTAAAAACTTAAACGAAACGACGAACTTAAAACATCACATAAGCCGTTGGTGACATTAATTAATATGGAGCTGACAGAACTCAATGTTTAGATTAGCGCCCTCTATATATATACATATATGTATTATTAGCGTGACGGTCACCAGTTCAGTGCTTTTTCCCCATAGCAAAAGTGCACAAACGTGCCTAAAGAAGTTTTCACTTCAATAATAAAGTCTATTGAAATGTGTCTTACCTTCTGATCCATATTCATTCTGCCTAAGCGCCCACGCGACTGGTTCGTAAGTGGAGCTGTTTGCTCTGAACACGGCCCAATGGTCTCCGGGAAGCTGTCCCCATGCTGTCTCGCCCGCTCGTGCCAGTCGTAACACGGGTGACGCCGAGTTGAGTGTTGCGTCCTAGGTAATTATATAATATAGATAATTATGTTTAACTCGTGAATGTTCAGGAACCGGGTACGGTTGCTAAAGTTGAAGTTCCGCTGTAGTGGATTCGACCAATAATAATAATAACTTTACACATCTCACACAGGGCTGTCTAATCCCAAACTAGGCAGAGCCTGTACTATGGTAACCAGACTGGTGATAAACATACTTATATATTTCTAAATACATACATATTAAAGATAAACCCTCAAACATTTTAGTCGCATAAGTGAAACTAACGCTACTCGAAGTGCTATAAACGTCGTAATTATGTGGGAGAGCCATGCTTCGGCACGTATGGGCCGGCTCGACTCCGCTCGTTACCACGGCCTCACAGAAAACCGGCCGTGAAGCAATGCTTGCATTGCATTTCGCCGCGTGAGTGAGGTTACCGGAGGTCCTAACCCTTTACTCTCCCTTATTCCCGTCCTTCACCTCTCCCCCCTCTTCCCCTCTTCTCCTACTCTCACCTTAAAGGGCGGCAACGCACTTGCGACCCTCGAGTTGCAAGTGCCCATGGGCGGCGGTAGTCATTTACCATCAGGTGACCCGTCTGCTCGTTTGCCCCCTATACCATAAAAAAAAAATTAAGTAATTTCATTATGTAATACGGCTTAGTGTCTCATAACTTTATACGACTTTTTAGTCGTATTAGACATCTTATTCGAATTCTATACAACCTGTCGTATATGACTTTATACAACTTTTAGCGGTATAACCAGTGTCGTCTTAGTAACGCCTATACAACTTTTACACCGTTATTAATCGTATTAGAGTCGCGGGAACTACTTTTACGTGATGGTCGTGTAAGACTCGTAAGAGTGACAAAATGCACTCGTAAATGATTTTCAGTCAATTTGATCACTTTTATATAACTTTACAGTGACTGGATGTCGTATTAGTGTATAAAAATTCAGTAACCAGGCATTCTTTTATGATTCTTAAAAATAAGTATGACGTTAAAATGAATAAAAAAGCTGGGTAATTGATTTTTTACACGAAATCTCTAAATGAACCCTAATTACGTTAATGGCTGACATATACCAAGTGCACAGAATGAATAAGTTGTTTAGACGTTGTATTGTGGTCGTGTCTTGAACTCTAAGTCGTAAAAAGGTAACTGTTAGCACGTTTGTTAAAAATATTTGTGAAAATATTGCTTAATTTAAAGAACATATATGGCGCGTTCCTTTTATAGATAAAACTTGCTCATATTACTCGATAAAATTAATTTCCCAACAGATTAATTTACAGGACACTTTAGTTTTGAAGATGCAAATAGCTATACATAAATATACAAAATGGATACTGACAATGAAAATAATTTATTACAATATAAAATTGATCGTCACAGTCAATCAAAATCCCTCATAAAAGTCGCGATAGCACATATGTAATTGGATAAAATGCCGTGAAGCGGTTATAGTAAACACCATTACTCGATGAGAAGACTTTTATTTGGGCTTTCGCGACATCTACGCGACCACTACATGACTATTTAGTGATTAATGCAACCACTTCGCGACTCTATTACTACACTGATTCGTATAAAATGGGCCTTTTCTCGGTCGTGTCGACGTGATAGCAACGTATTTGCGACCAGGTTATGGAACCAAAAGTTAGATTTAGCACGTCGTGGCAACCTATAAAATGTTTGTTGGGAAATTACACCCAGACACAGAACAAATTATCGTGCTCATCACACGATTATTTGGCCTGGGTGGGAATCGAACCCACGGCCTCTGGCTTAGCAGTCAGGGTCACTACCACTAGACCAACAGACCAGTCAATCAATCAATTAATCTATTGTGTAAATTAATTAAACAAACAAACCCACCAAAACGGTTCTGTAGAATCTTGTATGACAAAATAACTTTGCTGTTATCAAATCATCGACTTTTAATGTTTGGTTTGATAATTAAAAAATAAGAAAGAAGTTGCAAATAGTAATAAATATTTTTTTTATCAACCCTAACAACAGTAACACTAAATTCCATCTGGAACGTATATTACGAAATATTAGAATCACAGACGTAACCAAAACCGAATACCCTAACATTAGTTAGGGTAGATTAGTATAGACATTAGTCTATACTAATATTATAAAGCTGAAGAGTTTGGTTGCACGCACTAATCTCAGGAACTACTAGTTCGAATTGAAAAATTATTTTAGTGTTGGATAGCCGATTTATCGAGGAAGGCTTAGGCTTTATAACATCACGCTACAACCAATAGGAGCGGAGCATCAATGAAAAATGTGGCTAAAAAACTGCGAAAATTTACAAACGCGGACGACGTTGCGCGGGTTAGCTAGTTATAAATACGAATGTGAATTTGATTGTTAGAGGACTCGGACTTCCAACAGCCAGTTCGAGTTACAGGTATGTGACCTTGAAGTTCTCGAGCTATTGCAAACACTTATGGCCATTAACAAAGATGAATGTAAGAAGCTGACAGCCAACCATCAAGAATGAAGAGGCACTTAAATGGAGCAATGGTTTAAGTGGTCAAATCCCACACGGGACAAAAAATTGTGTGATCTAGAAATAGTTGTCCTGAGTCTGGGTGTTCTTTGTGTCAGATGTTTCAATGTTTGTGAAGCCCGCGGGACACAGGAGTATTCCTAATACTAATCCTAGTTTAAAAAAAAAAGGTAAAAAAAAGAAAGAAGAAGGGGTCTACCCGAACAAGAAAAACATTGTGTGGTCAAGAGGTCTTCGAGACAAATAATTTTGGGGACCACTGGTTTAAGTAATATCTCTTCCTTCTATTTCCTTCTCTTCTTACCTACCTTTAATTTACAATATATGTGAGGAAATAATCGGGAGTGTATATATGTATGTGTGTAAGAAATTAGAAGTTAGTACTTACGTATTACGTTCAGATGATATGGTGTCATTTGCATAATTGGTACATGTATCACCACGGTCTTCCAGGTATCAATTAAGCAAATGACACTCATGGTTTTTATGGTTAGTAATTAATCATGTCTGTGCATGTGCAATCAAACTCATGACGTTATTTCTAAAGTGACTTTTTGTTTTAATTAGATATGTTGACATTAGAGCTGACAACCTTAGACCACAGTTTTTAAATTTAAAAAGCTGTAATAAAATTGATCCAAAAAAGCTAAAATAGTGACTATCAACGTCAAGCGGATTCAATACAGACGTCAGTTAGTATTTGGTATCATACTTTTAACTACATTTTTACTTTTACTGCTCCACTCTATCGAGGACTGTCAGTTAATCTGTTAGTTACGTAATCAAATGCGGTGCGGGCCTAGCTATAAAATAAAAAAACCGGCCAAATCGGACTCGCGCATGAAGGGTTCCGTACCATCGTACAAGTTTTAATACTATAAGCCAAAAAAATACGTCTCTAGTAGGGGAGCCCCTTTTAATTTTTAATTTATTTTTATTATTTGTTGTTATAGCGGCAACAGATATACACATTCTGTGAAAATTTGAACTGTCTATCTATTACGGATCATGAGATACAGTCTGGTGACAGACAGACGGACGGACAGTGGAGTCTTAGTAATAGGGTGCCGTTTTTACCCTTTGGGTACGGAACCCTAGTAAAAACAGTTTCGAAAATTTGTCAAATATCCCTATTAAGACGGCACAATCTCTTGTGGTATAAACGTATATATAATACTACCCGTCCCCGGTCACCGCTCCGCTCCAAAGGGTCGTAGCGTGATGTTACGTAGCCTTAACCTTTCCCATTGAATACTCTATCTAATACAAAAATATTTTCTCAAATCCGAATGGTAGTTCGAGAGACTAGTGCGATTAAACAATTAAAAAAGCAGTCATTAGCTTTATTATATAAGTATTTCATGGTTATGTTGTTGACAGTATTGAATGCATTAATATAATCCAGCCAAAAACTGTTAGCTTTCCACTTTAAATACCGAACCTAATGTAAACCGTAATCATCCTCCACGCCTTTGCCCACATAAATTAGGGTCGGCTTTCAGACTAACTACGATACGGCCGAACTTCGATATTTTACGTGAAGCGACTGCCATCGGACCTCCACAACGCAAGTACTAGGCGATATCGTAGTTCTGTAGCTAGACCAACCTGGTCGGATGTTCGTATGGCAACCGGGACGGACGGTTCAACGTGGTTTCCGAGGCACGGAGAGATCTCAATGTGTTAAGAATGGTAACCCACCCTAAGACTGACCTGGCTAGCATTACTTAACTTTGTAATGTGCTAATCTACTCGGCTACAACTTAGCCACGAGTCCCTCTAATGTTAACCGTGATATTGATTAATATTGTGACGGAAACTTAAAATTGTGAATTTAAAAGGGATTCAGGATATTATTTTTGTAAATGAATGCACTTCTTTGATACGTAACGAAGCGTTCAAGGACTTTTGATAAGAATATGTTGATGTGAGTACATAATATATTTAGTATATATATATGGATTTGAGGCGATAGTCAGTGAAGGACAGTGATTTGGAAATTTTATTTACAAAAATTATAGGACTATGCCTCCATCTGGATGGAACAACAGCTGTATAATAAATAATTGGAGAGCGCATACTTGATGGGAAGGATCTTATCAAGGATGGGAAGGATTATAATGCGGCTGACACAGTCTTCACCGACTGCGTTAGATGTGATAGCGATGATGATCCTGTTGGCATCGCAAGCGGTTAAATAATTGAGGATGAATGAGGAGTAGCTGAGGATTGGAAATGATTATCGAAAAACTGTCTATCAATTAAGTCACTTTAAAATAATGAAATGATGCAATACTTACTTTTAACCTTAAATTCGTATGCATAAACAAGGGAAATCCTTTCAGCTGGGCACCAACTAGAGTTTCTTCTCCCGGTGTTGCAAACGCGACTACTCCAACAGAATACTCCCGACAATACTTATCAAGGAGTTCTCGATTCCACTTGTCCATATTAGCGTATTTTGAAAGCGATTCGAACACGATGACGCCGTATCGCCCCTTATCCAAAGTGGTAAGTACAGGCAGACTCTTGCCCGCCACTTCCACCTTGTACCTAAACAAAAATATGTTTAATGTTATCATTTTAAATATATATTTCATTAATATTCTAATAACTACTCTGTTTTCTATGATACATGATCATAACAAGACCGCATAACTGATGAACATGATTTCAATTCAATATTTTAATATATTCCTTTTGATTAAAGACCTATGGTAGATGAACAAAACTCAAAGGGAACACAACAAATCTGGTAGACTACTTTTTTTAGAGATCTGGGCTAAATCCAATTTCTGTGTTAGCTTGCAGGTAACCTTAAAACCACCCAGTCAAATTCTCTCCGCTATTTAATGTTATATCGATAAGTGAAGAATCCAGTTAAACATTCAATCTTTTCACAATATCTGAGATTTCCAGATATATAAACTTGACAAAAACGGTTGAATTTACAAAGATCATTAGAAACAGATATTATCTTATAATAAAAGCAATGATGGTTTGACCCCGGTATCACAAAACCGTACAATTTAAATAGAAGCCCGCAATGGAGTCCCCTTGTCAAACATTGAACAGGCCGCCGAAGTTGATTGGCAATATTGAAAATAGGACTGTCCAAACATTCGCTTTTAGGATACTTTCCAATTTTCAATCAAAAGCACCCATTTTGGTGATATTGACAAAATCTGAAAAACTCTCGAACAACTTCGGGACAACATAATATTGGACAAAAAATTAATATAATTAAAATTAATAGGTCTAAAGGCACATGCAGGTATTGGAAAGCGAACATTTATTTTGCAGCTTCAATTTGGCCCACCAGGAATACTTCAGAGTGAGTCTAGGGCGAATGGTGTTTATCAAACAGTATTTATGTACTCACACCGGTCCGTCTTTTGCGTCTAATGGACACTCGTCAGCTACTTTTTAGAATTACCCGCTAAGCTAATGGTCCTAGAGGAAATTTTTCTATTTTTATGAGCATTTTAAAACATGCTTATGTAAACTTACAAGCACAAGGCAAGAGGACCTAACAGTAAAGGTAAGCACCACAATTTAGCCTTTTCTAACATGCTTCTAATTACTTCAATTAGTATCCTAACATTAAAACGAGAGAGCATTCAGTTTAAAAAGAACATGCAAAATGACCTATTTTGTTCGTGAACTGAATGCGACGAGAGCTAATTCCGTATAAGGGTGCACGAATAAGTTCAATAAAGGGGAACAATGTCAGTGTTCGACCCCTGTGACCTGCCTCCCCTTAGGATAACAGCAAGAATAAAAAGCGGTTATCGTAAAGAGGTATAACTGCTCTACGCTTTGCCAGGAAATGAAAAAAAAATCCAAATCAAATCACCCGGTAGTTCACCACATGGTAACGTGTAGCAAGCTTTAGGTTATTAAGTCGGCGTATTAACAAACTTTCAAGGCTGTTAGAATGTTTCAGCCGTTGTACCTGACAAAGTTTTCAGCTTGCACCTAATTTCTAATAATAGGTTTTTGTTTACTAGATTAGGTCGAGTACTATAAATGTAAGAAATACTAATTAGCAACTTTAATGATCAGGGAATTTTCGTACTAAGTTGTGAATAAATACAGAAGTAATTACCCACTGATGGTTTACCTAAATTGGGGACAAGTCGGCAATGCAACGTACTGAACATAAAAACAGTCAAGTCTTCCCAGACATGGCTGTTTTTATGTTCAGTAGGTACTAATGAAAACTAGTGACGTTTTAACTGAAGCGTTTGGTTGCCGTGTACAAATTGCACTTAAGAAACCAGCTTCATAAGACACAAAGTCCATTAAGGACACACATTACGTAGCCAAGTACCCGCAATACGGAATATACAGTCGTTAAGAGAAAACTTTTATTACGCGACTTTAAATTGGTCAATATAAAATTCAGTTATTTCCACGAAGTTTTATTTTCAACCGTTTCCTGATTTTTCATCATAAAAGAAATTTATTGAATAAGAAAGGTCACCTTTAAAAGATCCTCCTATCTAGACCCCATGTTATGCTAATCAAACTGCATTGAATACTAAGAGCCGAACCTTTCTCACTAGAGTCACCATTAACGCTCTATTAAAAAGTGGTTTACTCTCTTGTGCACTATAAAGTGTTATTTTACGAGGGTCGGGAGTAATAAACGGCGCCGAAGCTCACGTCACACGATAGACGACCAAATGTAGCAATCAAACTGGAAAACTAGCAACAATTCACATGTAGGATAGTTTATCCAATAAAGTAAATACATTGTTCTGTATTAGGTCCCGCGAGCAAAGAGGCGGAAATGCTCGACACATTATCGCACCCCTCTATATTTATACATAAAACACAACCATCCCGAATGCTGTACCAGTGAGAATAAAACACCTAATCTTTCTTTTACACTCAATTTACCGTAGCCGTTGTCTTTAAGTTTTAAAGCGGAACTCGATGAAACAAATCGTAGTTCTACCTACATTTGTAAGAAAACAGTTTACTTATATTTATAGGAAAGGTTTTGGTTAGAATTCAAGTAAACAGTGTCCAAACGACTTAATTACTTTATATTAAGTCGTTTTGACACAAACGAGCATTAATGGAGCACGAGGCCGTGAGATAGGGGCGAGATGCGCGGGCTTGCCTCTAATGGCACTACTAACTAACTAACTGTCGCCACAACGACCCGCCATATACGAATCGCGGCGCAAGCGTTGCCTCGCCTTGCCTCACCTCGACTACGTTGCCTCCTACGTTAGCAACTCAGCTGTCACACCTTACAACTTGCTTTATATTTAATTAAGTTTACATTACTACCGCCAACATATGAGCTGGTGTTTGTTGCTAAATTATCAACTAATTAAACAGCACTGCATTACCAGGTCGAGGTAATTTTATTTAAGCAACAATATTTAGGTCAATGGAATTCATAATAAAAAAATTCAACAATGTGACTTTTGTTAGCCATTTGAAACGAAATTCAAATTGAATATTTGGACGCTAAATCATTCTATGACAGTAGAATTTAGTCGGATTGTGATATAGCTGAATGCTTTGACGCTTGAATAGATTTGTATACAGGATTTGTATGTAATTGCTGACAGATACAGAGTACTAGTAAACATTTATATTCGTTGATTGTTTTAAAATTTTGTACGTTGTCCGTGGCGTCGCCCGCTTTAGGCACAGCAGCGTTGAGAATAATAATGATTATATAATCATGAAGTCATATAACATTTTACTAACCCAGGTTACTCTTTTGTGCAGGCTATCACATCATTACAATACCAGAAATTTATTTATAATATTAGCTCAGATTTTTTTATGGGATAACGGCCAAACGAGCAGACGCGTCATCTGATGTTAAGTGACTAGAGCCTTTCGTTTTGTATGTGTTTAAGTAATAAGGGGAGATACTTCATTAAAATATTTGTACGAGTCGGCACCCCTTATGGGACCGGTAAGTAATTAGTAAATTATATTCAAGTTGAAGTTGATAATTAGATAATTTTGTAATAAATTGTTAAAGTAATTTGATTTTATTCCGTCGCAAAATATATTTACGATAAATGTGTTTTACAATTACTTGGCTTAGTTCCTAGACAAACCTATCAGCACCAGTAGACATAATAATTATAACTAGAGATCGCGTGGTGGTCGAATTTCGACCATGGTTTATTTCATTGGCCAATATTACTTAACCTGTCATTGTATAGACTTTTGTACCATGACAGGTCAAAATATATACTGGACACTCATAGCTGTATGTACCAGTTTTTGCATTTTTTTTAACTTTGTAGCAAATATTGTTCAAAAATTTTAACACTCGTCACTTCTTCTCTGTATAAACTATAAGTGTGCGAAATTTCATACTCCTCCGTCCGCCCAATTTTCGTAAAAAGGGATCCAAAGTTTTCGCTTCACGTATTAATGTATAGATAATGTATGTGGGTCACACTGAAAGTTTTTCGGATAGGCCAGTAAGAAAAGCACCCGATGAAAAATTTATTTAAAATTCGAATTAGGAACTCTTTGGGAATCTGTAGATGTTTAATGAGTTAATATGTCATTTGTTTTTACAAATTGGCGGCAATTCAAAAAGTGTCTGTCGTGCACCGAAATGGATTTCGCTAGAGAAAATTTTCGCACAATGATTTATTATGACTTTTGTTGCGGTCTTACTCAACAACAATGTTACGATAGACTACGAAGAGCCATTTCATGCCACTGTTTACAACCGGTTTAATGAGTTTAAACGTGGTCGAAGCAAACTCACTAATGATTCTCGAGAAAGACGTCCTTCTACGGCGACTGTGTGGCTAATGAGAGATGCTAATAGAAGGACAGAAGTCAAGAGAAAAAGATGATTGCCTCATTCTTTGGACGGATGGGTCATTTCGCAACAATAATTCTAGAAGATAAAAGGACTGCTGCTGCAGATTGGTATGTTAGTCATTGTCTTGGGAAATGTTAGACAGCAGCGTCCAAGGAGCAGGATCCTCCTCCACTACGACAATGCTCCAGCTCACTCCGTCAGACGGACTATCGAATATTTGTCTATCGAAGATGTGGAGATAGTGAGTCATTCTGCTTACAGTCCCGACCTGGCACCTCGTGACTTTTATTTATTTCCAAAAATAAAACATAAGCTTAGAGGAATTCGTTGTATGAACCTTGAAGATGTTGTGGCGAGGTAGAAGGCGTGGAAGAGATCCCTAAAGAAGAGTGGGCTCACTGCCTCAGTCAATGGTTCCATCACATGCGACGGTGCTTAGAAAGGAATGGAGACTATCTACTTCGAAAAATAATCAAAATATTAACAGGCTTCTATATCATTCCGTTTTCTTTATTTTCTAAAAACTTTCAGTGTGACCCCCGTATTATGACTTCATCTGATATTTAAAAGTCGAACTCAATATCCTAATATTTTAACTTTCAGTTTTATTCTTGTCAGTGAAAAACTTAAATTCGAATTGTCAAACAATTACCGTTCCAGAACATTAAATTAGCAATGTACTTATTATACCAGATATTTGCGCATTAACACGAAACGCGTGTGTCGTAGTTACTACTATCATTACAACTTTCACTAATTAAATCATTGAAAGACTGCTCAGTTATGTTTTCATATTCAACAGCTGAGAGAGATATTACGTTATAGCAATAAACATTTTATAGCTCTCACTAATAGTTAGATAACATTAATGATTTTAAATTACCACGATTCTAGACGATTTCTAGAATTATAGACAGTTAGTTGTCACAATTATTCTACGTATTAAATATAATATATTGATCGACATATCCTTATTTGGTGTTATACAAGTACATAGCTGAAACGTTTTTAAAGCGATAACAGTATCCTACAGGACGGGAGTCCTAAAAATCATTCATGTAATTCTTGTTTTACTTTCTTCAGTATGTTTTAAAAATAAAAGAAAAAAGAGCCGAAACATCTCGAAAGTAAATCCTAAATGTATATATGTATCATGTATATACATATACATGTAAAAACGAAAGAAGAGGCCCTAAATTTGGCAGGGAAGTAGTTTATAGGTAGGAGACATCAGCTAAGAACAGATTTTGCGACAGAGCCTGATTAAGAAATTCTCAAGTCCTTAGTTTTGTGTAGGTAGGTACTAGAGACCTGAAATTCGGCAGGAGGTAGTTTATAGGTAGAACGTGTCAGCTAAGAATGGACTTTACGTCATGGCAGAGTTAAGGAGATCTAAGGGTTTCTGCAAGTTTAGGTAAAAGTTCTTGGTTTTGGTTACTAGAGACATAAGGTTGATTAATTCTAATTTACAATGTAAAATTAATAAATTTTAATTAAAAAATTTTTCTTCACAGAGGCGGCTGAATGTGGTCCTTTTGACCATTCAAATCAAATCAAATCAAATCAAATTTATTTATTTCCCTTATAACAGGTATAACACATGTACAATGTTGTCATGACACAATAGTGGGAGACTGGTTTCCAAGCTAGGTAGAATACCTATGTTTTGGATAACCTGCAGGCTTCCATTCCACGAGATAGCTATATTATAATATGCAAATTGGAGCTAACGCTTAAAGCATTGTTTGTTTCGGGTATTCTTTTGATTTTTTTTTGTAATTGGCAACCACGGAGTTTATGGGTAAGAGAAGTCAGCTAAGAACGGATGCTAAGCTAAGAACTGTTGTAATACTACTACTACTACTAGTATTACAACCAATTACAACCTACTGCAGAAAATTCCTTTGTTTTATGTCGCTGCGTTTACTTTTTCTATAATAGTTAAATGTTTCCATGTCTAAAAAACTCTGCAAGTTGGCTGTCGTTTTACGCATGGTAGATTGAAAATCCAAATAGTAAATCCTTTAAAAACATGTTCCAAAATAAAGTGTTTTAGATATATTAGTAAGTATTGTAAGCGTACGAAGTCGCGGGTAACAGCTAGTCTACTATTAGTATACATATACTATACTAAATCAAAATGTCATTGAGTCATTTCTGTCAGTGTAATGAATACAGAATTTAGCAAATCAAACGAACTAATATTTTTTTTATCTCGGAAATTAAATTTACTAACGAAATCAATCTTCAGTCGATGGTATACAAGATAAAATAGGCGAGGCAAAACCTAACGGAAGGGGAAGTTGCACAAAAAATATCAAGAGGAAATCTAATTCCTGGCCTGTCAAACATTTCATAAGCAAGCGCACAGTGAAGCCCAACTCACTAAGGCTCAGTAAAAAAGTGATTTTTAACCCAGCAGGAGCAAAAAGTCTCGTATGACGTCGGCGTCGCCGTCCTCGGGCGGCGACCCGTGAGACGACATGCAGGCCGGAAAATAAACACGGACATTTTAATACTGGACTATCGGGGAGTTTATTTGGTCAGTGATGTGTGAAATAATAGAACAAGAGCTTTTGTGAAACTGAAATAGAGGATTGTGGAACCGCTTTCAAGTAAAATACAGGTCACCGGCAAATAGGAACACACATAACTATGTTAATATACCATTTAAGTGACAAAAAAACCTGCCTTTTAGTATAACTACATGACTATTTTCCATTGTCCTAAAGGAAGGAAAAACTTAACACAACAGATAAGCATAATTTATATTACATAAGTTTTACATCAAATAAATCTGCCAGACTGCATAGCAGTTTGTCGGCAATTCTTCTCGTTTAACAAAGAATACAAAATTTGTTTTTTTACTTAATTATGTTGTAACATGAGAGATTATAATAATAATAACTTGGCACATCGCACACACGGCCGTCTGATTCCAAACTAGACAGAGGCTGTACTATGGTAACCAGCCTGCTGATCAACAAACTTATATATTTCTAAATACATACATATTATAAATAAACCCCACCCAAACACAGAAGAAATGATAATGCTCATCACACAATTATTTGTCCCGGGTGGGAATCGAACCCACAATCACTAGCTCAGCCGTTAAGACCACTAACCACAAACCCTACAGGCCTCGTGCAGTGTTTTATTTTTCTGATGAGTTAGAAAAATAAGCCTTGTCGCCAGAGCTCCGCCGGATAGTATTTGCAACATACAGGAGACATCACTGACGTTGTGAGTGTTTATTTATTTCTCTACTTATTTTATTCCCAACTACTAGTATTAACTTGCAATTCAATGGCCGTGCACGTCACTTTTGGCCTTAGCAAAATATCAGCGCCGCTTCAGGTGTAAACACAAAGCGGCACTATGCTGAGCTAAAGACCATTTTTGTTTCCCCAAGGTACATAAACATGTTTGTTTTTGTTAGGAAATAGATTGTCTTTAATTATTTTTATTTTTTTGTTTACTGTGTGCCGACTGTTGTTCTAAAAAAATCATCACCACGTAGACTTTACTTACGATCGGTCTTGTGTAATTTTTGACTACACGCAGGGTGGTCAATATCTATCTATAATATCTTATTTATGTACGAATTAATTATATTCCAAAGAGCGTGATCATTTAATAACAACACTGATAAATAAAGCTTTCTCGCTGTTCTTTATCGCGAGGTCTATAAAGGTTAATTATTTTATGTAAATAATAATATGTTTGTCAAGTCTCATTCTCGTTAAGAATTAATGTATGAAAAAATATTTTAAGAAATTGATAAGTTCATTTATAACGAGTACGTACGCCTGTGGCTCCCAGGAGAGATAATTAGATAATAATTTAAAGAAATGATTGGGCCGTAATATCCCGTTGCTCAGAAAATCACAGCCTCTCTTCGTCCTTTACTATATACATTTTTATGGTAATTATCCAATACTAGCAACCCGCCCCGGCTTCGCACGGGTACAAATTATACACCTAAACCTTCCTCATGAATCACTCTGTCTATTAGTGAAAACCGCATGAAAATCCGTTCAGTAGTTTTTCAGTTTATCGCGAACAGACAGACAGACGCGGCGGGGGACTTTGTTTTATAATATGTAGTGAAGATTTTTATAATATGATTTTTTTCCATCATTAATTAGCTCAGCTACATGATATGATGATGATTCTAAACGCAAAAACCTCATAAAGTAATGAAAAGTAAACAGAAAAACTATTCGTGCTTACAATTTTCGTGGGTTTCTCTCAATTTTATCAGAGTGTGTCAGTGTTTTTGGAGTTGGCAACACAGCGCCAGCCGCTCTGCCCCGCTTTTTAAATCTCTGATATCTTCTAAGATAATCATTTTTATTATATGCTGTAAAGGGCAATTTTTATCTACATGAAATGCACAACGTATCTAATGTATTTAATTGGATAAGGAATAATACTGTATTGTTTAAAATAGTTTGATAAATAACCCATAATTTTTTTGTAATATGTAAAAGATAAAAATGGTTACTGTGGGTTATCCTTAGGCGATAAACATATACCATCACGGACTTTTTTATTGGTCTTTTTAAGATATACAATTCCGTAGTACATTAATTTGATCTATCTCGTAAGGTTTAGCCAGAGTTTGCAATGTAAGCGCACAGAAATATGTTTGTTACGACATGACATTACAAATCTTTAAATTTCTCGACTTTTCTCTACAATAATATGCATGTATACTACATATAAACCTTCCTCTTGAATCACTCTATCCATTGGTGAAAACCGCATGAAAATCCGTTCAGTAGTTTTTCCGTTTATCGCGAACAGACAGACAGACAGACGCGGGACTTTGTTTTATAATATGTAGTGATACATTATAAGAACAATCTCTTTGACTGCAAATCCTAAGTTTCCATTTTTACTCGACCAATGTCTTCAAAGATTATTTTTTATATCTTTCTTAAAAAGTTACTTTATTACTTTGAATACTTAACATGTTTTATCTAATATCATTATAAAATCAAAATAGAGCAAGCAACTAGACGTCAGGAAACAAGATGGTAGTTACTTCAATCAGGTTGTGTAAAATATATAATATGTAGATCCTTCTTCAATAAGTTTCCCGATGCAGTACATCTACGGCCATATTACCTGTCAACGAACACAACCGATTGCCTAGCGCTGAACAATAAAATAAAGTACATATCTACATGTAATAGGCATCAACCGAATCCCGGTAAATATGTACCAACTTGATAATAACCATACTGAACTTTTTGTTTTTTTATTTAGAAATTTTTACCCCAACGAGGACCGTCGCACTTACGGGTATTTGACCATTATACGCGGCCAAAATTCAAATTGTAAAATTACCAAGGCCATTAAAAAAACGACAACCTGATTTAGAGGACAGTTTCGAGAACTATTTCTAACCCTTAGCACCATACATCCGTATACTACCCACATTTTCAACCCACGAATATATTTTCCGATTTCAACCTTAAACTTATTCAGTTTTTAAACAACAATATTAAATTCAATACTTTTTCCGTACTATCCGTTCAACCCATTGCCATTTACTATAGTTTTAAGTATGGACAGTAAAATAACCTTAAATTATTTAAAATTATAGTTCTACTTATTTTATTATGTTTTGTTCGGTTTGGTTTAAGAGTACCTCACTCTATGTCACTCCTTCGTCTACACTCGTCTTTTTTGTTGTTTCTTAAGTTTATGATACAGATTGTTTAAATTGAATTTCACCTCATCCAAAGCCATAATATTTCTAATTGTCTTCAAAACGCTGTAGTGCATTACAACATATGTGACCACCTTACAACTACTGTAAACTTTTTAAAATTTAACCGTATAAAAATATTCAACAGTGCAGAAAATACCATTTATTCTGTAACATCGTTTGGGCTCAAGCAAGAATCTTTGTATTTTCTTTAAAAACTTAATCGACCCACCACACCAAGGTATTTGGTTTCGTCATTCTCCTGCGTTTGGAGAAATGGCCGCTACGGTAACATGTTGGCGCCTATTCATAATCTTAATTTCATAATGTTACTGTTTATGTTTAGGGCCTACCGTAAACATATTACCACTCTTAACTATTCGCTGATGTGTGACCAAGTGAAACAAACTGCCATTTGGTGCAACTAGCCCATATATTGTAATCTATGGGCTAGTTGCACAATCAGTCAGTTGGTCAACAACAAACATTAAATACCCGCATTTAGTTTTGTATCATGATAACCACTTTTACAATTTATATTATGTTTTTGATAGGATTAAGAAGACTTACCGTATGCGGTTGGCAACAAGCAGCTCGGCGATATCGCGCCCTAACCGCGAGTAGGCCGACTCGACTATGACGAGCACTTTAGCGTCGATGCGCAAACGCGCGTCGGAGCGGTGGTCCCGCGCAGCCTGCTGTTGCGATGCGAGCAAGGAACACTGCGACAACGGCCGCGGGACGCGGTCGCGCCACACCAAACTGTGGAAAACATTAGTTTAGTAAAGGACTTTAAGGCATAACGAAATTCTGTATCACCCAAATGATTAAAGTAGGTATCTCTTACCTTAAGGTCGCCTACCACAGTCGGTGAAATTACAAACGGACGCGGACTAGCCCGCACCGACGGACCGTGGGAATAGGAACGTTCATGAAAAAGCAAACGAGTCCGTACGGATCCGCCGTACGTTGTAAGGCTTGGTGCGGTGCGTGGTCGTAATGTCACGGACCGTGGCAACCTTTAGAATAGATCACAACCGATATATATGCCTGTGCTAATTAGCTAATGCAGATATTCCTAGGGCAAGCACATGTATAAGGAGGACCGCGTCTGTGTACCTGTTATACATAGAATTGGTGAATAAAATCGACTATGAATGAAGCATAGACAACCTAAGAACACTAGATTTATTTTTGTCGAGATCCTTTTCAAAGAAAATAAAAGGATAATTACTCAATTAGGCGAAGAGCTGATTCTGTTATGATCTATCTTTCTTAATTGAAGACTGACTGGGACATACAGAGACGAATACTAAAAGGGCAAGAAAATAAATAATAATAAAACAAATATATCTACCTAAAAATAAATTATTGTGTCTAACCATAGTACCTAAATCTTCCTTGGAAAACGAAAAATACAGAATTTATCTGGCAATGATTATGGTTTCTTAATATACATTTTATAAGATATTTATTCGCCAAAAATATGGTCCGTTAGAAGATAACTTCAAAAGCAGCCCTTTCTGCCTATAAAGACATGCGAATTTTTACTTAAAACTATTACGTTTTACAATTAAAAAACCATTTATGGTGTAAAAGGCAAGGCTTTTCAAGTAGCCAAAACTTTTAAATTGTTGCAATGGTAATTCTCTTATTACTTGAGGAATATGGTCATAATGGTTGTAAAACGTCACTTTGACAGAAGTAGTGACTCATCATCCTCCGCGCCTTTTCCCAACTAGGTTGGGGTCGGCTTTCAGTCTAACTACATTATGGCCGAACTTTGATCTTTTACGTGAAGCGACTGCCATCAGACCTCCACAACCCAAGTACTAGGCGATATCGAAGTTCTGTAGTTAGACCAGTTTGTCGGACTTTTAAGAGCTCTAACTACCCGTAACGAATGCCACAGATGTTTGTATAGCACCCGAGACCGACGGTTTAACGTGCTCTCTGAGGCACGGAGGGGTCTCAATGTGTTAAGAATGGTCACCCATCCTAGACTGACCTGGCTAGAATTACATAACTTTGTAATGTGCTAACCTACTCGGTTACCACTTAGCCACGAGCCCCTCAGACAGACAGACGAACGACGACGAAAGTAGAGACTACCCATCCTTAATTATAATTTGTCTACCCATGAGAATCGAAACCAATTCGTCTGAAGATGAGAAGGTTTACTACTATTTAGTAATTGTTACTGTAAGTACTTTTCTCGGTTCCAAAATAACTATTGTTCGACTTAAAATAAAAGTCAAACATTAAAAAAAATTGCAATATTTATATATTCCAGGCTTTTTTCCCCCGACCTGACTAAATGAGCTCACAATTAAACCTCGCCTAATACCATTTTTGCGTAAGTAACCTCGCAAAACAAAATTTACAAGAAAATCAATCAAAGACTGCCAAACTTAAAGCTGCTTTAAAAGTAGGAGCCACATCAAAGCGCCATTAAGGTTTATCTCAATAGCGGAAAATAAATAAAGGCAGGAATTTGTGGAAATATTTTATCCGGCGGTAGTGGTCCTGTGAACCGCGACTGAGTCTTGTGGCCTCTTTGCTTTAATGAAAGCCACGCCTGAATCAACCGAGAGGAAACTTCTAACGACGAAGCTTAACAGACATACCGACCTACCAGTACAGGCATAAATACTGCTTTTACAGAGCGTCCCCAACCTTGCTGTTTACTTCTAATAAACAATTTAATTGGCTCCGATTAGCATTAATGAGCATGTGATTCGTATGCAAATTAAGGAGCCCACAATTTGTTCGATAAACCTAAATTAAACACAAATAATCAATAAACATTTATAAAAAAATATGCGTTTAAATCAGCGATGCGCTGGCAGCGCGTTAGCATGTTCCATTAATTAGCCAGAACACAAGTTTTGCTATAAATTCAACTGAGTCGGCGAAACTTGCTACCCCTGCCGCTCATCTCAACGCGGTGTAATTTTAAGCCGATAAAATAAAATATTATGGGTCCTAGTTACACGCCATCTGCTCTAATTACATAAAATCACGTTATAAATTACTGTGAAATATTCGCCTCTTCGTCCTTATTTAGCTGCGAAAAGCTGCCAAACAAAGGGCGACAAGAGCGCTCGGCACAAAGTTAAACGTCTTTAATACTTCCGTGAAGCAATTTCCTGTAGGTATTAACTGCCAATTTTATGCATAATGAAGCCTTTAGTATTGCAATAAAACATACACATTGTAAAGTGAACGAGAGTAGCACTTTCGTACACGTTTCTGTCATATGTATTTCTTGTTTTGTGACTTTGTAACCAGAAAAGCAAAATTTGTTATTCTTTACTTCCCTAACATGAGATACCAGCTTATAAACAGACCTGATATCGAAAATAAATACATGTCAATTAAACTAAAAAACATTACAACAACAATAAAGGAGTGTTGCCATATTTTCAGTTATTCCCTAACTCATAGAATAATACTCTGACATAATGACATGATCTGTCCAAAAGCGATAATTTCATATTATTAATTCGTATCAGCGACGTGTTTGGTCCCGATAGGGAGCAAATTGGATTTTATGCGAATGACGCATATTTTCAACTAGATTAATTAATTAAATTCTGGCGTGTTTCAATGGAATTTAAACGAATAATGTTTTAATGAAAAACAAAAGTTCATAATTACGGTTGTGTGTTGTTAACTGTTAGATATAATACCTTATATACAAAGTACGGGGCTCACATTAAAGTTTTTAGAAAATAAAAAACGGAATGATATTGAAGCCTGTTAATATTTTTATTGCTTTTCGAAGTAGTCTCCGTTCCTTTCTAAGCACTGTCGCATGCGATAAAACCATTGACTGAAGAGGTGAGCCCACTCTTCTTTAGGGATCTTTTTCACGCCATTTTGAACCGCAGCCTCGGCATCTTCAGAGTTCATACAACGAATTCCGAATTCGGATTCAACGAAATATTTGGAAATAAATAAAAGTCACAAGGTGCCTGGTCGGGACTGTAACGAGGATGACTCACTAGCTCCACACCTTCAATAGACAAATAGTTGATAGTCCGTCTGGCGGAGTAAGCTGGAGCATTGTCGTGGTAGAGGAGGATCCTGCTTCTTGGGCGCTGCTGTCTAACATTTTCCAAAACAACAGGTAGACAATGACTGACATACCAATCGGCAGTAACAGTCCTTTTATCTTCTAGAATGATTGTTTGCGAAATGACTTGTCTGTCTAAGTTATGAGGCAATGAGGTTTTTGATCTTCCATCAAATTATGAAGTATACATCTAGTACAAAGCTTTCTGACGCCTAAATGTTCATGTAAGACTTTTTGTAGTTGACGTTGTAGTTGTTTTCTAGTCAAATCCATTTCGATGCACTACAGACAATTTTAAAATTGCCCCCAATTTGTAAAAACAAATGACATGAAATCATTAAACATCTGCAGATTTTCAAAGAGTTCCTAATTCGAAATTTGAACAAATTTTTCATCGGCTGTTTTTCTTACTGGCCTATTCTAAAAACTTTCAGTGTGACCCACGTACGTAAAAGTATGTATAAGAATTCGATTCGATTAAAAAACTACGAATGGTCCAGTAGCGTGTTTCTAGTGAATTAATAATTGCAAACAAAATCAACTTGCATTGCTTTCTATACACAGTAGTCATGGTCTATATTTTACTACGCATCGGTGATGTAGAAATCGATTTTAAGTGCAACATCTTATGCGTTTAGAATTTGAGTAGAATTAACACCTTGATCGTGTGATGTGTCAATTGAACTGCAGGTCAATCCGACAGTTTTCCTTATCTAAGATCACTTTGGCATTCTATCAAAACATCGGATAAACAACACCCGATGTATGTAACATGTTTCATAATCATATCATTGTGAAATTGACAATAACTATAGAATACAACAGCTGTTATCTTAGTTGATTACTTACCTTGTTAGAGGTACCGTGACATAATATGTATAGAAGAATATGGTGAGGACGGATATGCACATGATGCCGGCGACGCATTTCCTCACATTGACGTGGCTGGCCAGCCAGAAGCAACACCGCGGCGCCGACGTCTTGTGCGGATGCGCGAACTCGCCGCCGCACTCGAGCAACGGCGCACGCGCACCTCGACCGTCTCCCGTCATCCTTAACATCTATACACCACTATATTTACATACAATAGTAACACTTAGGCCTCTAAGGATTTCACTTTACAAAGTTTCTATCTGGGAACCCTAACGGCTGCGTTTGTCCTTGGTGGTGACGTTTTCTGTCGCCACTTGCCGTGTTTCCACATTTCATAGTGCCGCGGTGGAGTATGAGATTGCGGGGGCGCTGGATGGTTGAGTGCGCGAGTGCCGCGGTTGACGGCCATCTCGAGCCGACAAACGCGTCAGTTCCCGGTTTAAAATGGCCGCCGACGCATTATGGCGGGTTGTGCTCATCACGGCGACGTCGTGCGCCACTGTTTCTAGAGCTCACGGCATCCGTCTATAAGACAGATTGAGGCTTTCTTCTCCTTCGTTCATCTGTGATATCTGCAACAACATAAACACTACATAAGTACATGTTACTCTTCTAGACGGACTTGAAAAAAGCAGGCAGTTCTAAATTATTTGTAAGATTTTATATTTGTGTTCCCTGTTATTCTTTGCTACATTGACCAACTTAAATTTTAAAAATGTATCTACCACTATGTAATAAAAAACTAGTAACAATGATATCTCATATACTTTTGTTTAATATTTTTTTTAAATAAGGAAGTTCCCGCATCGGAATAACACAGCGTAGAAGTACATATTTGCACAGCGTTCTAAACGGCACTATTTTGAAGACACCGATTTGAAAAAACTCCAACTTTTCAAATAATACATACTTTCTTTAAATATACACCTACATATGTGGCATGACGAATTTTAATTCGTGTTAAACCTTTCAAACAAGTGATCTGCTGCTGATTTAAAGGGTCCTGGCTGATTTTTAATCTGATTGCTTCTTTTATATTATTATTTTTGTATGTAGTTATTCATTCACCATATTATTCATTTCAATAAAGAAAAAGAAACAAATATCAGACAACTTATTTATATTACCTACTAAGGTCTGATTTTTCAACCATAACCCGACTGAATTAAAGTGGATGAATCAGTTCAAATATTTTGTGAATAAATTAGTTTAATTTAAATTTCTTTATGTTGTATTTTTTTATCGTAGTAACTTATATCTGATAATGTAAAAATCAGCGTTACGATTCCTAGATCCTTCAACTATTATTTCTGAACGGTTAATGTTCATGAACACATAAGACAACTAAGATTTCTAATAAATCGTAAGCGCAGTAAATACTGTGTCAAAAGCTACAAAATACAACATAACACACATTATTTATTAAAAAAAATCTAATTTAAAATTGGTTGCTGGTTCTTAATGCAATAATTGAACAATCATTATTAGAAACCGCCTGGCGGCCAAATTCGATCGATCACTATAAAATGTTTCTAGTTTACTAAACAGGTAACAATTAGGTCTCATAGGTTTGCGGTGAAAAACTGCGTTGCGAGACATGCCTTTATATGTTATGTTTTTGATGGGATTTTCTTTTATCAAACAGTTGAATTTCATAAAAAGAAATAGGCAAAATATCACATATACGTGGTACAAAAAACAAAAATAAATAAAAAGAAACGCTCCGGGACAGTACTATGATCTTTTTTTTGTCATAAAGTTTAAATTTCGAACATAAAACGGTTCAGCAAAGTACAATGAAAATCGTTTTCTTTTTGTATTCTACATATTTTTATTGTCATAGGTTTGCTTTTGAATCTGATCTTCTTCAAAGGATCGTCACTACACTGTCGAGTTACGTTGACTTTACAAAGGTGGACAAAAAGTTGTAACGTATTATTAGAAACAAAGATGTTTTATGTATATTTTTGAATACAACTTGATTTATTCACCTGTATTTTTAAAGAAAATACTATACATAGAAATTTCCTGATTTTAAACTCCGATTATAAATTACTTTTCCGTGGTCGACAATAATGTAAAACGTATTATACACTAATAAAAAATATTTAGTTAAAGATTATCTTTTAGTTCGAAATTGGTGGTACAGTACCGATAGTTTCTTTAAAAACATAAAAATGTTCAAAACGTTTGTGACATGAACCACGCTGTAAAAAGGCACCCAAGTTTAAATAAATAATATCATAAGGACAATTTTCCTCAAAGCGAACTATAAACAAATACATAATCAATTAGTTATATTTCAGTTTATCTTTGAATCTGTGTTTATTCAGTCGTGAATACTTCAGTTCGACTGGTCGCTCTTATAAATCCCCCTTCGCATTATTTCAATGTAGGCTTACATTGAAACATTTCTTTGCAGAACCGAAACAAATTCATTCAACCGTAAAATTGGATGAACAATCCTTAAAATCTGAATGAAATTTTGATCAAAAAGTTAAGTAATGAACGTGAAATCAGATTTGTATAGTAATGAAACGATCCGGAATTGTGGTCTAGCACATATTCTCAATTTGTTAAGTTCACGTTACGTAACGTAATCACTACCACGGTTATTGTTCATATTAAACAGTTGGTAGATATTAGTAGAAAAAAAATGATATTAAATCATACACCTAGCATGTAGAAAGTGATGTAAAGATGTAGTAGCTATCTATATTCGCGGTAGTTTTAGCATGCGGCCTTATAAGAAAAATAATACTTATCACTCGAGCCTTTTACTATCAGGAAAGTTTCACTTATCTACCCCACGTAGAGTATCTCTAGGGAACAGCACGCATGGATGTTACAAAACGGCGGACGTGTTTATTTGTAGATAAAGCAAAGAAGATATACGGGAAAAGCCGGTTTATCAAACTCCGACTGCCTTGATTACACGATTATAACATAACAATTTCATATTTTGCTCTTGAAGATGGCGATAAGAATCAAACTTCCATTTTTCACATTTTGTTTAACAAACAAAGATACCGTAATAAAGAATCCTCAAAGTCATCGGTATTCTATGCGATAGGTAACTATCCTTCAAACGCATAATTAGTCTGTGAAGAAATTACACGTTCGGTCCCCTTTTCTAAAAAGTGGATAGAAATATTTTGTTTTGTCAGAATAAATTGTCTAATTTCACAGACAAACAGCGTAGGTAGTCCATTTAGTAAGTAAAAGGGAGGTATTGGGGCGCTCGCTGTGAGCGTCGGTGAAACAGAGACGCGTACGGAATCCGTGATTGTGTGACCCTTTGAATATTAACTAGCAGATGACCCGCTCGTAACCGGGCCACGAATCTACAAGGCTACTCGAAAGGTTAATTCAAACTGCTCACTGTCGGACGTGCTTTATTTCTTCACCCCGGATAAAATCCTAGGGACTGACATAAATTGAAAAAAGAAATCTACTGAAACAAGAATTCGGAATACGTGAAAATGTGTCAAATGTAGATAGTTTTTTGCACTTACGAAAATATAAACATTTATTTATTAATAATATTAGTTTCTATAAAATATTAACTCGTCATGTGACTGAACTACAAGAGGGAATATTTTTGGCTTGAACAAAATCACACGAGGTAGCAAACAGTGTAAGTTCATAAATAATTAAAACAAAAACGGAAACAAAGAAACAAGCTCCACAATCTAAAGACTTAACTATCTATTAATTAACTATATATTTTAACTAATGGCGTTTTAAAATATAGCCCTAAACGTTCTAACAAAAACTTATTTTTACCAATTAAATAATAGTGGTACTTTATTAGATATCAATAGATTTCTTTTATTAAAAACTATGATTACTTGAGAACGTGTATTAGTTATGTAACAATTGCTATGGGTACTTATATTTGATTACACAAAATAATCATTTATATTTCAGCTATATCAATATTTTTAATTCGAATATACGAATATATATCTGATAACATTGAATATAAATAGTAGTTTATTTTTACAAAACTGGTAACACCTTTCTTGGCTTTGTCGGCTTCCAATTGTAAAAGTCAAGGACGAGAAAATAAACAGTGTTATTCTTTCTTGTCAGTGAATTTTGAAAAACGGAGTGTAATAATAGGGTTAGCTCGGTAACTCTTCTAATATGTATGTTTGTTTTTTTAAGAAAGACTATGGTAAAGCTCCATAAAATCCTTTACTTCAAAGACAAATGTATTATTACATAACGTATTTAGATACAAAGTCGGAACATTATAGATGCTTAAGATGACATATTCATATTCTTGCAATTTCCTACAATCTTAGTAGGATTTTATTTCTTTTAGGTGTGAAATATAAAAAATCCAAGTTATTTATTGTTTTAAATTGTTTATTACCATCAGCCAGAGCACCTTGAAAACGGAGAAATAGATTTTCTTACTTTAAAGATAGTTTTCTACGAATACTCATAACACTCTATTTATCGGACCAACCAAAAGGATTAAGTTAAATGAGTTACTTTAAAAAAAACATTATACCTTTAAAAATAAGGATTTATCGTAGCGTAATGAATAAAGAGCTGAAGAAAAAGTAGAGTTGTTAATTATAGGGAGCAAGCTCTACTAACGTTTATCTGCGTAGCAATTGCTGTGACTATAATGAATTTGAATATTCGTTACGGGTAGTTGGAGCCCTAGAAAGTCCGACAACCTGGTCTAACTACAGAACTTCGATATCGCCTAGTACTTGGGTTGTAGAGGTCTGATGGCAGTCGCTTCACGTAAAATATCGAAGTTCGGCCGTATCGTAGTTAGTCTGAAAGCCGACCCCAACTTAGTTGGGTTAAGGCGCGGAGGATGATGATAATGAATTTGAAGTAGTATTCAAAAATATACGGATCAACCATCCGTATATTTTTGAACAAATTGAAATATATGGTGATTACTAATATCATCTACATCCAAGTTTGCTAGACAATGGTGATGAATCGTACCGGAGTAATAATCTCTATTACAGTTTTATCACTCTTACTAGTAACATTAATTCAGTTTTATTTAGTAGTCATTGTTCCTGCAAAGGAAAGAATCCCCAGTGTTGGGATACAAAAATGAAAACAAATAATAAACGAGGTGGATGCTGAATCTATAGCATTTTGGAACTTACCACCAATACTATCACAATGACCAAAATAATCGAATCTAATCATCACGACTTCGAAAAGTCTATGGAAAAGCTAAACGAAACTAGACAAGTAATAGGTTATCGAGGAATAGAAAATATATCTATAGCACTCGACTCGAAATGCTTTTATGTCCTTAACTTTTTCCTAATTAATTATTATTTTGAATAGTGTATATGTTACTATATTTAATGGTTTTATATTAGTATATTTAAATAAATTACTAATAACAAAAAAAGTAGTGATTTTAAATATTTTGAAGGACTTATTTACGAATTACTTATGGCAGAAATATTTCAAAGCACAGTTGGTAGTCGATGTATAATCATGTCATATTGTATCACTTATAAACCTTTCATTTCTTTATCAAAAACCTTTATCAGTAGCGATAATATGCGTGTACACCTAATAATAATTTAAGTTACAACCAGTACCGAAAACCCTAATAAAATCACGTTCTAAAATATTCGTGACAATGTTAGCACTATAAAACATTAATGCTAAATTCACATGAAAGTTATAAAAATAAACAAGCATTATCTAAACGATCCGTACCTATACTAATATCACTTGATACGAAACTACGTAATGTAACTAAGATAGTGATGCATTAATCTCATTAGGGGAATGGCCGTAAACGATCTGGACGGGGTACAATAGTACACGTAACGGCCGAAAACAATTATTAGTTAACCCCTGGGCCTTTCACGAAAGATGGCGCGCCGAATTACCTATTAATGATTTGGGTTAGATGAACTTTGACTGAGTATTACTAGCATTTCACTAGTGAGTCATCGTGAGCATTTATTCGAATTATTATGCGTGAAGGTTCAATACCTTATCATTTCTTGTATCATATATGTCACATTAGAGTATATGTCACGGAGACCGACCCATTTCATAACTATTTAATATTGTCAATGGTAAATTCTAGAAACTATTACATTGTCAAGGTAAATTCCTTTTCTTTATATTCAATTTACAATTTTTTAAATTAAATTTATTTACCTAACTTCAGCAACCATTGAAAAAAAATTTTTTTAATTGTAATATTTTTTTTTATTAGTAAGGTTTTGAATCACTTCATAAATATACTGTCATTTTCTTCGTCCTTTATTTCATTAGGTAGGTTGGCGATGCAATACCTAATGATTTAGGTTATGTAAAAAATTGTCCATGTTAAATTGCAATTTAAAAAGCAGTTCAAGCTTAATTTACAGCCACTGAGTTATTATTATTTACAGTGCGAATTTTCAACTTTTCTTATGGTAAAGGAGTCTACGAGCAGACGGGTCACCTAGTGATAAAATACTACCGCCACCCATAGGCACCTGCAACTCAAGAGTCACAAGTGCGTTGCCGGCCTTTACGGTAGGAGTAGGGGAAAGGTGGAAGAGGGGGTAGGGAAGGGTTAGGGCCTCCGGTAACCTCACTCACTCGGCGAAAAGCAATGCAAACATTGCTTCACTTCACTTCACATACCGGTTTTCTGTGAAGCCGGTATCACTCCGGTCGAGCCAGCTCATACGTGCCGAATGTTTATTTATGGCATATTGTTAATTTGGGCCGATCGAGATCTGTCTGATCCTTCCCGATTTGGCCAATTATATCAAGATATGCTCAATAAAAGTTGGAAAGATCGATTAGAGCAACCTATTTTTCGATTTGTCAAAAAAAGTCACTTGGCCACATGCCCAGCGTATCCTGATCTGCCCAGGCATATCTAGATCGTCTCAATTTAACGACCGGCCTACGACATATATAGCTATCTGACCCGACGGACATTTTCTTGCCGATTTTCAACAAAGTTTGTGATTGTTTTCATTCCACGTTTGCCCCAAAAACTCTAATTCTTTTGAAAATCTTTCTAATTTTGTTTGTTTAAAATACTACTTCGTACTATTAGGCTTATTTCAAAAACAAATTTAGAAAAATCCTTTAGACCATTTTCAAGTGATGTGCTTACGAACAAACAGTATTTTTACAGATAGATGTTACAAATAAATTAATTAAATAAAACAATCAGTAATTTGTTCATCTTACTTTATCTGTCGTGTTTATGAATGAAGTCGTAGGGACACATACTTTGTAAGAGTGCAGATGCAAGCGTTGGCCAATCTGTGTAGCACTCGGTTCAGACGCACCTGCACTCTTACAAAGTATGTGTCCCTGTACCCTGTCCCTGATCACTAAACGACATATATCTATTATTTGAAGACCATAGACTACTTAAAGGTTTTCTTTTATCTATAAGTAAAAAACTTTTACGGGACGGATCAAAAATGATCAATTTTAAAATCTTAAAAATAAAATACCTGTAAATTGAAAAATATTTAGAGAATGTTTAAGTTTTGAGCTTACGTATGACATGAATTATGTTTTTTATTATTTATTCGCGCTGCGCCTAATGAAGCATTTGCCATAGCAAATTAACCTTTAAAAGTATAGTTCATGGATTGTTTTAATATTAAATAACCCCAGCATTTGACCCCTCAAACTGCATTCTTGTAACATTTAAAATTTACACCTGAACGAATTTAATAAAGTTCTGTGTTTGGATGAGAGCATTTTGGTGTGACACATAAGAGCGCGGTATCTGTGTCCCGAAGAGTTCAAGTTGTGTGAAGTGTATAAGCTCCAATGGAAGTTAGGTATACTAGTACCTAATGCTGATACAGATATTGAATGAACCACAATTACGTATTGGAACAAGGATACAAACTAAATGGGTGCTACAATTTAAGTATAAAATAATAAGATATTTCTTCTTCTATCTAGCGAATAAATATCTTATCTTATCTAGAGATCCCTATAATCCTTACTAAACTTCTCTTTTAAAACATACTGCAATGGCAAAAGATTACAGCTAGCAGAAATGTTCCTAGAAATAACATACTTTTCTCATTATCATGTCGTTTGCTCGCGTGTTTCGAATAATCGAATAATCAATGCACATATTACGACCAGACAGAAAACATACAACATTGTAGTATATATTAGTGTCAAATATGTTTTATGACTCCGATGAAAATATGATGAAAATATATCATATACACATACAAATTACATAAACATGTTACATATGTACCTAGTAGGTATATAGTCAGGGCAACTAAATCAATCCATTCGATCAAGAATATATAAAAGTGTACATAATACGAGTATTACATTATATCTCTGTTCTTTTGCCCAGGATTGGTTCTCTATAGATGTTATTTTTCCTTAGGTGAATTCGAGTGTCATGAGTTTTACGCTATAAAAGTATAGATACGTGTTAAGGTCGTATCGGATCAAAACACAATATTCTCACATTGGAAACGAAGGGACAAACTTATTATAACTTAGCTCGTTCACCACACCTCGTAGTCACAAAGCCCATTCTGGAAACCCGCATAATATTGCCACCGAGTTTCTATAGCGCGAGGTTCGAACTTTTGATATATTGACCGGTGTGAATCAGTCGATACTCTGAAAATGGCAGGGGTCTGTCGGATACCATTTAATGTTATCTGAAAATGGACATCAGTGTATTACCTACTTTTATTTTGTGGTATTATTCAAATGACATGTGTCTATTTATGAAAATTGATAAAATGTAGACGATGTAACTGAAATATTATTTGATGTAATTGTTTGATTCGAAATACGAGCACTTACATGCAGCTATTAGGTATAATCTTGTCAAACATGTTCGATTATTAGTAATTAAACTTAAAAGAGTAGCTCTGTGTCGGGTAACTTAACATCCATTTTATACGGCTTTTATTTTTCTCTACAAAAAGAGAAGAGAAACTCAAGGCGTCTAAACATCGCAGTAACGCGCCATTAGGATACGGAGCCGAAACCCACAATTCGCCCGCATATTTGGTCAAGATTAATTGCCCTTAACATCATCTGTCAACCCGAGGGACATTTCGTGGACATTTTGTTTGTGCTACAAATAGCTCAACATATTCGGCTTGTAGCATTATTAATTGCACTGTGGTTTTTATTGTAAATACCGACAAAATAATGCCGAACAATATATAATATCAGTCACGGGATTCTGAAATGTAATGGAAATAAGTAAAGTGCTTACGACTATAAAGGACCTACCTGACAATTTAAAATGATGAAACAAGCAGCTATCTAAAAATAAAACATTGCGGATTTTACAGCTCCAGCTGAATATTTGCAAAACATTAAATTCACGCAGATTGCAACTGCTGCAATGGTTGTGAAAACGAAAAAAACAGAATGCCATTTCATAATCTATTTGTTGCACCTCTTAGCTGGTTGTCTTATTTGCTAAATGGAAGCTGCAGAGCGAACAACAATTGAGCGCTAATTGTGATTCCACTAATTTGCATTGGCGCGACGACTTACCTGCCTTGCCAGCCGCGCCCGTGCACACGCCTAACTTCTGTATACCGAACACGCCTGCACCCTCAATACACTACTATTTCTAATAAATATATATGTAGTTTCAAATCGCACTGTGCATCTTCATTTATGCATATTCTTTATATACATTGTTCTCACAAGTTGTCTCAAAACTTTACTTAAACTACAATTTGTAATAATTCATCAAGTTTGTCTTTGTATTTACAATGAGTACATATTTCACTATAAATATTTTGATTAAGTGATTCGTGGGAACCCCATTGTTTATGACGCAATTAACTTATGAAAGTATCTAAAGTGTTATTTAAGTTAATAAACGTGTTTGTGTTACTAATTTGAATTCTAAATCGCCATATCATTATTACCACAACAGAATTATTACATTCTCCAACATCACTGATGTGGACGGCATTAATCATTAGTAACCAAAGAGCTTTCAAATTAATCGAAAGCAATCACGATTGATGTTTCGATATTGATTCCCTGCATAGGCGAGTACAATAACCAATTCTATTTGCAAGATGCAGGGAACCGCAAACAGAGATCTCCAATTTACAGAGCATTTGCCCTATTATGCTCTTGTGTGGAGTAGTATGCTATTGCCTGTATCTTATGTATAATATTAGATTATTCACTTAGCTTCAGAGATGAACAAGTGCAGACGTTTTAAAACGCAATCTGCCTGTGACGTTTTTAATATAAGCAGCATTGCTTGCTTGCATTAAATTATGCAAGTGGCACTGGCTTTACACGATTAGAGTAAATTTATGCAAGACATTATCCGAGGACAGCAGTGTCGCATAACAACGCCTTCAGTGTCCGAGTGCATGGTTTCGTCGTCTCCTTTATGAAAACCCTCGCTGATATATGGGAGTGCGGCGACACGTTATTGCCTCCCGAACGACTCGTATTTGCAAACGTCAGTATGTTTTTCAAAGTGTCGGCAATGTGTTATTGTAATCAAATTTAGTTAGTATATTTAAAGCTATGTTATTCCCGTTAATGACAGCAGGTGGGGTAAGCGCGGGACGTGGACTCGCGATAATCTCCCGCCCATTAGGCCCGACCACTCGCTCGCAAATCGTCCGCATATTTTGCCCAAGATTAATTGTTCTCGAATATCATCTATCACGGTGAGCTCTCTCATGACCGCCGTCGGCAGTGCGTACGACGTTTTATTTAAAGCACAATAGGTCCCTAGAGCACCGGAGTTGAGGTAATTAAATTTTTGTTAGAATAATGATACCGTCTCGTAAAAATACGTCAAGTATTTTTGTAAAAGCGGAACGATTCGCTTATTACCTTTGTGTTTTATGTTGACGATAATATGAGCTTTAATTAGTTAAACGCTTTATTTTATTTGACATTGCTTTTCTTTTATAACACAGGTACTGTTTTAGAATTATTAATGTAACCAACAAAAAAGTATTCAAATTATAAAAGTTAGTGTTTTATTTCCTTCAAATGATTAATTTGGTCTCAATATGCATACCTACCAAAGTAAAAATTTCTAATGCAAAGTGAACATAAAGATTTTTTCTGAGATATCCTCAGCCTACCTGTTATACCTGCTAAGCAGACAACTACAAGATTCGGGGGCACAATCAGTGCAGTCAAGGCTTCACCCGAGTTGTACAGAAACATTAATATATGGTCCTAAAACTCAAATGAGTAACATGACTTTTAAAGGGCCATACGAAGACGGAACTAAAATATCGTTCCATCATAATATTTACATAACCTACTAATCAAACATTAAATCCCTAACACTCATTTCATTTATACGAAATTAGGGCGATTACAGACTCGAGAGATAAATCCGTAGTTAAAAATACCCTTCGTCGAGTCTATTTCGTAACGGACAAGAACAAATTGAGTCAATCTTTTTTTGCCGGAGACGAAAACCCAAAACGCTTCGCATTTCACCATTTTCAACGTGTAAAGTTCGAATATCAATCAAGTCGACCTTTTTTCAATAACGCTACCACAGAGATCCTTTTCGAACCAATTTTTCGAGTAATTTCGCTCTTAGATCCAGAGTCCATTGGCTTTTACTGACATTGAGTTTATTTCTCGTCCATCTAGTGAAACAATCTAATGATGAATGTAAAGTCAGAAGGTTCAGCGTAATAAATTACGGTTCGATATGTTTTATTACAACCGTATAGATTTGTGACCTTCAGTATAGATAAGAGTAAGGTAAATATTACCACCCTATTTAATAACTACTAAGAATGCCACTACGAAATTAAAATTGTACTTTTAAAATAAAAGTAGTACCTACTTCAAATGATAAAAATGCAAAACGAATTCAGAGAAACAGAGAAACCTTTATAAACACGAAATGCATTTGTTATTTTTTACATAGACATGAAAGTATAGACAAATATGAAATGAGTATTTCTGATATTTAACTTGTCGTCATTAGAGGCCATTACTTTATTTATTTGACTGGCCTGTTGGTCTAGTGGTTAGCGATCCTGACTGCTAAGCCAGAGGTCGTGGGTTCAATTCCTACCCAGGACAAATCATTTTGTGATAAGCAGGATCATTTGTTCTGTGTCTGGGTGTAATTTATCTATAATATGTGGGTGTCAAAAATTATAAGTATGCTTATTAGCAGTCTGGTTACCTCTGCCTAGTTTGGGATCAGATGGCCGTGTGTGAGATGTGTGAAGTTATTTAATAGGCAAATTTTAATGCGTCGAGGTTCAAAATAAGTAAGTGGTAAGTAGGACTTTAAATATAAATATATTATACACATAAACGCGTCAAGTTTAATATGACCCCTACATTTATCCTTCTAATATTATAGACGTGAAATTTTGTGAGGATATATGGATGTTTGTTACTCTTTCACGCAAGAGCTACTGAACCGATTGCGATGAAACTTGGTATGTAGACAGCTGGAGACCCGGATTAACTAATAGGCTACTTTTTATCCCGATATTCCAGCGGCATCGGCATCTTACGCGGTGAAACCGCGGGGCGCAGCTAGTACTAATATAATAAAGCTGAAGTCTTCTTGTTTGTATAAACGCGCTTATGTCTGAACCTGTGGATCACATTTGAATAATTATTTTTGTATTGGATAGTGTTAATTGAGGAATTTATAGGCTTTTAATCTGCTATAATCTTTAGAAAAATCGACCATAAAACGGTTAAATTACCGGGCAACGGCTAGTCGCTACATATTATAAAACAAAGTCCCCCGACGCGTCTGTCTGTTTGACTGTTCGCACTAAACTGAAAACCTACTGAACGGATTTTATGCGGTGTTCACTAATAGACAGAGTGATTCATGAGGAAGGTTTAGGTGTATAATTTGTTAAGATTTTGTGTAAATTGATTGAAATATGTTGATGATTGTTGAAGATGTCTCTGCTACCTGGCTGACTGGTTGCTTGTAAAACATAAAAACATTTTAAGTGATACATAGAGATATCAGAGTAGATAAAAATTTACAAAGAAAACAAAACAGGTTAATGTATTTGCGCTGTAGACTTAACTAATGACAGTATGATAACAAAATTAAACGATATGGTTTGTTCATAGATAAACACATACATCGATTACTTTAAAGAAAACAAAATTAAAATTATACGAATAAGTAAGAACTATTTAAGTCAAAATCCAATCATTATGAAGCGATGTGTAAAAAAACAAAAAAAAATTGTTATTCGGGGAAACGAGTTGATTAAAGAGAACTAACTCCTCGCGCGTGGCGACAATGAATATTCAGTGCATAAACATAATACGGCCGCAATCTCAGCGCGCCGGCGATGGTGTCGCAACTGCACCGCTGCCCATTTCTCATCTTAACTGGCAAGAGCAACGATATTTTATACTCCCTTTTTTCATAACTTTCCTTACAAAGAAAGGAAAAAACTTGCTCGAAATATAATCCGCTAAATGACATCGATCTAATACGAATTGCGGGCCGAAATAGGCTTCTACGTAATAAAATCATCAAAGACGACAGACATGAATGAGATCCATCACCATTTGCAAGAATACTGATATGGAAAGTTTGTGTGCGTAAGGGATACAAGGCAGTTTTTTGCGGCTCAGTTTTACGATCCCAATATTTGCGGGCGGTCAGAGATATGCCTGTAAGTAACAGCATAATGCATGAACAAGAAAACGCTGACATCGTATTATGTGAAGAACATAGCATATAGCTATATATGTTTATTTATTCTTCATCGATAAACCTAAATGGGTAGTATTTGACAATGAAAAAAATAATGTATCTTTTAATATTTGATTTCAAAAGATTTTTCACGCAGATAACATAAAAATATGATATCAAAACAGAGTCCCGTTTAATGTTACATAGTATTTTCGACATACTATTTTATTATCACACTAGCAACCCGCCCCAACTTCGCATAGGTAGTAGAGACATCTTCAATAATCATCATCATATATCAATCAATCTACACAGAACGTTAACAAATCATACACCTAAACCATCTAAACTTTCCTCATGAATCAATCTGTCTATTGGTAAAAACCGCTTGAAAATTCGTTCAGTAGTTTTTCAGTTTATCGCGAACAGACAGACAGACAGACGCGGCGGGGGACTTTTTTATATTATATGTATTGATAAGTAACACGTCACAAGTGCTTTTTTACAACGTAAAAATAATTGCTGAAGTACATTTTCGCTTAACATAATAATACAATATAATTTTGTGTAGAATTATTCCATAAGTTATGGTAAGATATTCAAATAAAAATCCAACTGTCGAAGTGTCGACATGGTGACTCATGGTGAGCGGACGTAATATGGAAAATCACTAATGTGCGATGAAATCATAAACTATTGCGTGCGATACCACACAGTTCACTACCACTACTATACGACTCAAGGGCAAAACCGATTATAGTAATGATTAGTCTGTTTGTCTAAAATGAACAAACCCATTAATAACAACAACAAAAAATCATAACAACTTGCTTGAAAAACCTTACCCTTTTATGGTGGATTACATTCGAAGCAAGAATAAAGCGATATTTACACTTAATAAATGTCTTATGTAGTACAAAATTTATAAGTATATTAACAGTGTTATCAGTTCTATAAACACATCAAAATGTTAGATAACAAAGAGGAAGCAACACTTATTGTCACACATTTCGTACGCGAACAGTGAGCGAGATCGCGGCGCGCCACACGTCCGACCTCTGGCGTGTCTGGAGGCATACTGACTAAACTGACTCAAGTCTGAATTTTATTGGTGATACCGGAGGCAACCGGCGCGGCAGCGATATCAGAACGGGCGGAGGTCGGGCAGTAGGGCGGGCGCTGCTACGACCGTATATATGTATGCTACGACGTCGCTACGAGGCGGACTCTAAAAAATGTTAAAGGAAATACACATGGAAATAGTCTCATACAATGTTGCTATACTAGGTTTAAACAAAAGGTTTCGGTGAAAATTAAATGCCTTCTCGTTTTATCCAAACAGATGATATTTAAAAGTTGAGTATAATATTAAAGCTGTTTGTTAGGAACCACATAAAACCTTCGTAAAAAATTAATTCAAGGAAAATTTTGTATTCAAGAAAAATTAGGCAAGCTCCAACCACGACAGACTATCTATTCGGAGCCGACAACATACGACCGTACCGGGGCGATACAGAGACACGATCCACCCCGATTAATACTAAGCACGCCAATAAATATCGATACTAGCTTCTTTGTCTTCCACGGAAGATTCGTTCCTTTTTATTAATGGGACAGTCACGTTTGCCTCACAAATCGCAAACCTCAGTTACGTTGTGGATTTCACATTATTCCGAATTTTGTGTCGTTTTATTGTATCGATATGTTACAATATTAACGTTAATATGTATTTCGAAGACAAGTTCACAAAAAAAAATTACAAAATACTTAAACTCTGTAGGTAACCATGTATAAAAGCCATACATATACAGCCTTGGCCAAAAGTATTAAGCACCCTACAAATTTCGCACGTGACGTGCACGGAAATATGACAAAAAACCAAACCTATTGTTTAAAGATTCTTTTGTAGGCATCTGAAAAGGTTTATAAGTATTAACTCAGCGCAGCAAGCAATATAACATATGGCTCCAATAAAAAAAAATATTTCAAGATTCTTGTATTTATTTATCAGTTTGCTACCATCACTCGTTGTAGACACATCCAGTGATCAAGCGCGTTTTGCGGCTTTGTCCAAAACGAAACGAACTTTCATTAGAACAACGTGTGCAGATACAGCTTCAAATTAAAGTAATATAACTTATTATGCTACAAATCTGTTTGTCACCACATTTCCCTAATCTATACGAATCGAAAATGACGGTGGCTATCATCGTACTAGAAAATATGTGAGTCGAAGTCACATTAATCTCCGAACCAATACATCATCTGAATGAAAGCATATCAGGCGATAATCCTCTCCTAGTTAATGTACGTGGCTTTGATGAAACGCCTAGACGTGATTTTGATATGTATATTCTAATATTTCTATGTACTTCGCTCGATGAAATATCTTCCATAAATAATTATTTATTCACTTACTTATAAATTCGTAAATGTTAATAACAGATCTGATCCCTTGAAATGTTACAGACATTCTAAATCACAGCAGCTCATCAAGTACCTGGGATTTCGTAGAAAATGTATATTGGATTTTAAGTACCTAATACTTTTCAAAATCTAGTTTCATTTTATGACGCGTTTTTATTTTGGCAGACTATTGTACCGTTGAGTTCACCCTTTCTCTATTTTGTTCAATCACATTGTCGATTGACATTTATTGGCACTGTGGTTCCGAACATGTGGCAGACTTTACAAACTAGAACACAATAACAAACATGGCATGAAAATACCTTTTCAGTTTAACACTTTAAAATTTGATATCAATTTGGTACATTTTTATGTTATCAAAGATATCTGAACATGTAATAAAAAGTTTTCTAGCACAGCTTGCGTCACGTAATGTAAGAACTCAACGTCATCACAGGCGACGGTGTCTAACGCGTCGCCATTAACAATGAAAGTATGACGTAGCGGCCGATATAATATGACCAAGGTCTAAAAACTAAAGTTCGGTATTTACTTGTTGATATTAAACTAAGAATCCGGGTTTGATCATATGGAGTTAGTTTGTGTGTTTGTAACGCTTTCACGCCTTAACTACTCCACCGATCATCATAAAATTTTCCGTTTATCCCGGAAAAAGGTATCTACTGTTCCCGAGGGTAACCTGAATTTATTGACAAAATTTAGATTATCGCGAGCGTACCTGCGGAGAAATGCTTGTGCTCAAACAATGCTAATATGTTCAACACATTCATAACAACCTAACCAACAGATACCAAAACGTGGGCGAGATGCACCTGTGAGGTGAAAGGAGCAACTTTTATGTATTCGCGATATACTTTACGTTCAGAAACATGCTCAATAGGTCCCGATTCATTTTCTAAACCAAATTTTAAACTTAATACTTACATCTTTTACTAAACACATAAGTCTTTAGTAAAAGCATAGGAACGGGTTAGTGTGTAATAGAAAATCAGGAAAAGCAAAAATAGTGTACATGCTTGCAGCAGAATTTGAACTCACAGTTCAAATTCTCAATTCAAAAGCTAATCACAGATCACGTTTCCCTTCAATGAAGAGCTTACTTTTTATTGACGCTGGGAATACTAATTATAGAACCGACTTGCCATACGAGAGAAGGCTCAAACGAATAAATTCTGTTTTATTAAATGCAATAGGGATTTTACAATCGTCTTTACTCAAATATATGAAGATAAGACCGCTGCGCTGTAGGCTTTACCTTTTTAGTGGTCATTAAATTCAACAAAGCCTTCACGGAAACAATAAATCATCGATTTATCTAAGCAATGACTATGTTGCTGTAATAAAATAGACAATAAAATTCACAAGTATCGATTACTTCCCCGTGATTGGCATTAGGGAGCTGTGATCACTTTGGGATTGATGTGAGTAGAAATAGATTAAAGCAGAAATGAATGAAATACATTTAAAGCCAACATAGCCTTGTTAAAGGTTCGTTAACACACGCATTCTCGGTATTTGCTGATTACAATACAACTTTTTTTGTAAAAGGTTTTATGTAATAGTGAACAGCCTTTTTTTTGGGAGGAGGTGATGTACGCCAAATAGACGTAGGAAAGGGAACGGGAGAGGACTAGCACTCTCCCGTCCCGCAGTGGACCCATGAGGTGCCGTAGAACTCCTAATGACCTACGGCCTCCATGAGCGCTGGTCTAAAGAACCTAACAAGTATGGTTGTGTTCTAAGTTATGATCTTACTGTGACATAGATATGGTTTTTGTAGTAGCAATAAGTACATATGATCTAAAATTATTAGTTTGTAACTGTGTAATTGTAGTTTGTAATAATGGTTGTCTACGTTATCGCATTAGGTCATAAACCTGTAATGATAATTGTATAGTGGTAAACGAATAAATAAAAAAAAAACAGAGAGAAATAAATAGGCCCAAGACAGTGGAGTGACGTGTTCCACGCGCGCCTTTCCAATCTGGAGGCAATTTTTTTTTTTAAAAACACTATAAACAGGTTTGTATTTCTTCGTGTAGTATCCTTATCCATAAAACGCTAAAAATAGAAAGTCATTAAAAAGATTGCCGAAACCATTCAATAATTGTAGCTCTGATGCTGACTAAACGTGTATACACCGTGTACCTAGAAGGTCCATTTAGTACGTAATACCTACCAACGAGATCGATTGTATTTCGCACTAATTCATATTGATATATGGACACTCGCTTATTTGTTCTAATTCGATATCTCTCCTCTAGTTCGGTGTGCTAATGTAAAAGTAAACTGCCCGATCAATTTTAAGAACAAATCTTTATGCGAAGGGAGCACCTGTTTCTTTAAATTTTTCCAAAACAGCTTGGGGTTAATGATGTTATCGTTATATTTGTTTCGAAAAATAACCTTACTTCTCACGCACAATTATGCAATGCCACAGCAGCTTTATGTTTAGGTTAATATGGTTTTTTTAATAAAATTGTAATGCGATTCTCTGAAACATGATCCTTGCTTTGTCACGCCGGCTGAAAAGTAACTTCACATTGTCTGTTATCCAAGGTGGGTACTTTGACTTAAACAGTTTTTGTTTCTCAGGCGAATTAATGTCAAACAAATGTGTAATCAATGTGAACAAACCTTCCCACCATATCATTAACATTACCAATAAAGTGAACTTAATATTAATCAGCAACATCCACGAACGGTAGCTGAAGGCAACTGAAGGAATATACTAATAAAGTGAAGCAATAATAAAGAATGATAAAAACTTATTAAACATAAGGTAGCGAAAGCGCAAGTATCAAAAAACACAACATGTTTCATGTTAACATCCATCGAATAAATAATCGATTAATCACGTCTAAAGTAATATCACTATTGCATATGAAAGACATCGTGTTCAATTTCAATTATTGGACAAAAAGCAGCGGCTCGGCTACGTGTAAAAACATGCGTGGTTGAAGAAAGTGATAAATGTGTTAGCGGCGACGAGGCGGTTACCATTTGTGGTTTGCTGGTAACAAGGCGGGTATCACTTGGCGATGATCGCATGTTTCAGACTTCACGCTATCTCAACTACGGAAAACATGAACATTCCTCACGCGATTCGGCTTTAAATACTTTCCTTCTCTTTCTTACTTGACGGTACCTAAATACGTTTTTATTGCATAAAGACAACAGCAATATTGGTTAATTGTGGATTATTGTTTCCAGCGGTTTATATTACGGATATTATTTAATACAGCAATAATGGAATGGTTAAATATTCTGAGTAATGATCATTTCAGTATTACTTATTATTAATACAGTTAAGGGGATTAAATTGATAGCTACAAACGTGGTTGGAAGTTTTGTGAGACTTAAAATAGAAATATAATGTTATACTTTAATATTGAAAATTATTTATTTATTTAATCATTTATAAATTTAAATTTTAATATTTATGAGCTTGGTTTCCGGTGCCATTCTGTCAGAAGAAAAGACTACGTAAGAGCGACGCCACTCAATTGCGTTGCGTATGCGCTGCGATTCCTGAGCGATGACGCTGCGTTATTTTACATATGAATCACAACGATACGAACGCATCATACGGTGCATGAGCAGCACGCACCGTGTGGTGCATTGGAACAACGTGCGGCATCGGATCGGATAAAGGGTCACAGCGGTTCTAGAGGCAACGACGCAGCGGACGCATTGATAAGGATGCGCACTAGAGACCAACACAATTTCATATGGGCAAGCCATGAAAACTGCGGGCAGACGAGAGCGGCACTCCCCGCCATCAACAGCCAGCTGTCAAAGACGCTACTCCGGCTGAACAAGCGTCAGCTGCGAGTGGCAACCGGAGTAATCACCGGGAATGGCTCGTTTAACAAACACCTTTCTGCTATAGGAGCTACGGACAGCCCACTGTGCAGAGCTTGCATGGAAGCAGAGGAAACACCAACCCATGTACTTCTGGACTGCCAGGAGGTTGCAGAATACCGGGCTAAGTACCTTGGCTCGCCAGGGTCACTCTCCGAGATCGTCGGTAACGTGAAGGGGTTACTGGGATTCTTCGGGGAGTTAGGGTGGCTCGAATAGCTTTTATTCCCACCAACGCAAAATACACGCCTCGTCGTGGAGTTGTGGAAAATTGCCCGTGAACACCTAACCTAACCTACCTCTTTCTTCATACTCTTTCTTTTTTCTCTTTCTTCTTTCCACTTATTTACACTTTTACTGACTGCGGGCTATACGGCTAGCGGCTTCTTAAATACCTCTCTCGAACCTACTAGACTGGTATCTAAGTTTGATAGTCTTTTCAATCTTATTTTCGTTTTTCATTTCGATCGTATTAAAACTTGGCTCACGTTCTTCTTAATTTTTTTGGTTTATTTCAATGGCCAGTATAATTTGAACTTTCATGGTATAGACTTTTGTACCATGATAGGTCGACACAGATACTTACTGGACGCGTTCAGCTTAATGTAGCAGTTTTCACGTAATTATTATATTCGTAAAACTTATTGTTTATTTTTTTACTTCCTGCACTTTTTCTAATATATGTAATTATTTATGACATATTAACAAAAAAAACCGGACAAGTGCGAGTCAGACTCGCGCACCGAGGGTTCCGTAAGCAAACAAACTTGTGTACGTCCATCTCAAAGACTTTTGCCCGTCTCTTTCGAAAGACAAACTTAACTTTGCAGTTGCGATGTACGACAAAGTGAACAATCCAACCGCAAAGTATTAGTTTGAAATCACAATTTTTTTTTATGTGATATAACTATAAATAAATATATAACAATAAATTAAAGACTTTCGGATTTTTTCCTTCAATTGTGCTGTCAGACCTTGCTTCTTACCAAATTTCATGATTCTAGGTAGATAAATGGGAAGTACCTACCCTATAGGGTATCGACCCAAAACCTATAGAGTACTTCCGGTTAACTTAGAATTGTCAATTTTGGAGGATGGTGTTCCGCCCGTCACGGAGGCGGAGGTAGGGGCGGCTGTTCTACGGATCCGTTCTAAGAACACCGCCCCCGGGTCGGACGGGATCCCTGCCCGAGTGTTGGCCCTTGCCCTCGACCACATGTCCGACCGCCTCAGGGAGGTGTTCGACGCTAGCTTGGCGTCCTGGCACTTCCCTGACTGCTGGAAGAGCGAGAGGCTGGTACTCATAAGGAAGCCGGGACGGCCTACCGACTCGGTCGCGGCCTACAGACCCATCGTGTTGCTGGACGAGGCGGGTAAACTGTTTGAGAGGGTCCTATCTGCCCTCATCGTTCGGCACTTTTGCGAGGTCGGCCCCGATCTGTCGGACGCCCAATTCGGTTTCCGAGCGGGGCGTTTGACGATCGGTGCTATTTTGCGCATGAGGGCTGTGACTGAGGAGGTAGTGGGCTGTGGCGGCTTGCTGTTGGCGGTGTCGTTGGACATTGCCAACGCATTCAATAGTCTGCCATTCAGCTGCATCAGGGAAGCACTCCATTATCACGCGGTGCCAGGGTACCTGAAGCGGCTAGTGGCAAACTATTTAGAGGAGCGTACCGTCATGTACGAGGACCGAGAGGGAAATTTAAATCGTCGGCCCATGTCGTGCGGTGTTCCGCAGGGGTCTGTCCTTGGACCACTCCTGTGGAACATGGGGTACGACTGGGCCCTTCGAGGAGACCTCCCCCCTGGGCTGGGCGTAATCTGTTACGCCGATGAAACATTAGTCACGGCCCAGGGGCTGAACTTTCAAGAGGCGGCGCGCCTGGCTACCATGGAGGTATCTCTGGTGATCGGGCGCATTGAGGCGCTGGGCTTGCGGGTGGCCCTGGATAAGACGGACGCCCTTGTATTTCATGGGCCCCGTCGTGGTCTACCCCCTGGAGCCTACATTGAGGTCAACTCGGTCCTCGTACCGGTTCAGGCCCACATAAAATATCTGGGCCTGATCCTTGACGGAAGGTGGCGCTTCGACGAGCACTTCCAGCAGCTTGCTCCCAGGCTGGTCGGCGCTGCGTCCGCCCTTGGACGACTCTTGCCCAATTTGGGCGGACCCAGCGTCGCTACGAGACGCCTCTACACGGGGGTTGTCCGGTCAATGGCACTTTACGGTGCGCCGGTGTGGGCGGAGGCTCTGACCGCCCAGAATAGGGCGCGCCTCTGGCACCCTCAGAGGGTTATGGCGGTTAGAGCCATACGCGGATACCGCACCGTGTCGACGGAGGCGGCGTGCGTGTTGGCCGGGACTCCCCCGTGGGATTTGGAGGCGGAAGTGCTCGCCGAAGTTTATCGGCGAACGGCTGAGTTCCGGGCGGGAAGCGGCAGTCGGCCCCCGCCCGAAGAGGTACGCGAATGGCGTGAGGCCGCTCGCCGAACCATCATGGCTCGTTTGGTCGTCCCGGCTGGAGGCTACACGTGCTGGCTTTGCCGCCGTGGAGACGCTCCAGCCGGTCATCGTCGAGTGGGCAGGGCGGCAGCACGGGACCCTTTCCTTCCGACTGACGCAGGTCCTTTCCGGGCACGGCTGCTTCGGGAAGTACCTGCACTCGGTCGCTAGGAGGAAACTGAGTCCCGCCTGTCACCACTGCGACTGCAGTGAGGACTCGGCTCAGCACATGCATGCGGTTTGCTCCACCTGTGCGACGCATACGCTCCATGGCCGGTAGCGACAGGAATTTTACCGCAGTCGCGATCTTCTGTGAGGACGTCATCTCGCAGAAGGAGGCGGCGGAAAGGGTCCGGGAGGACGATCTCCACTCGGACCTAATTCGCCGCCGGGGAACTCGGCGGCGGAGGTGCGTATACCAGCGCCTCATGCCGCCCTGAGTGTGGCCGCGGGTGGACGGGACGGGTTTTCCCCTCCACCCGCTGTAGTGGCCCCCCGCGAGGAGGCGGCGTCCGCGTGTGCCTGGATGTCGCCTAATTGAGAGGATTTTACCCGAAGGTGGAGCCCGCGCTTTTGCGGGCAGGAGCTAGGAGGGTTCTAGATGTCTTAATAAAGCTGTTCCCGGATCCCTCCTACTTAAGGCGCAGTACGGCACACCGTGTGGTTTTAGTCGGTTCGATTCCGACACACCGCCCCACCGAAAACCCCGATGGGGTGACGGCCCGAGGGGGTCTCCACACGCACAAAAAAAAAAAAAAATAAGAATTGTCAATTTTGGTTAAAAGCAAGGTCTTACAGCACAAGTAAAGGAAAATGCCGAAAAATAAAAAAGTTGAAAATTAAGGTAATTGGTAGGTACTTACAAGTTTTCGCAAAAATGAAAATTTGCCCATATCTTTTTATCGTGTTGACTCAGGACCTTGATTTTTATACACCTAATAGGGACTATAGACCTCAGTATCTGGTATAAATTTCACTTGCTAGGTCCACCCATTCCTGAGAAAATCGGTGGTGACACACGGACGAACGGACAAGAGAGTGATCTTATAAGGGTTCCTTTTTTACCTTTTGAGGTACGGAACCCTAAAAAGAACGCAATAAGTACCTACAGTTCATAAATAGCTCTAAATTCCTGCAAGTACAATGCAAAGTTAAAATTACTTCTTGTCTTAGTGGCGTTATTCTGTAGAGTGAATATAATTTCTCAGTGGGCTTAACTCTAAGTTTGATAGGGTACATATCTACGTTTATATATTGTGTAGAATACAAATATAATAGTTTCTAAATGTATATCACAGACAACAAACTAATATCAAAATCAAAAATATGTATATACCGCATTTATAAAAATAAAGAAAGAAAATTGTATTTGCTAAGCGATTAACTCGTCTTTGCTGAGTTTTTTTCTCTAGATAAGTTTTCATCTAACTCGTTGGTTGTAGAAAAAAATTCAGGTAGACAGAAACTTACTATTTTTAACCCAGTTATAACTATTTCTTTTACTCCGGTGACTGCAAATATTTGTTTACAACCTGGTCTAACTACAGAACTTCCATATCGCCTAGTACTAGGGTTGTGGAGGTCTGATGGCAGTCGCTTCACGTAAAATAGAAAAGTTCGGCCGTATCGTAGTTAGATTGAAAACCGACCCCAAATTGGTTGAGAAAAGGCGCGGAGGATGATGATGAAGGAGTTTAGTTAGACTAACAAGTTTATTTTTCACTTTTCAGTTCCTTTCTTTTTTCATCGGTTTAATTTTTTGTTAAAAAGTTTATTTTTACTTTTTTGTGACTAAAATAATCAGCTACAGGTCTCCGTAATGTTGTAGTGTCATTAGAAATACACATGTGTGCTAAGTTTCAACAAAATCGGTTCACAAGTGTAAAGTCAATGGGTGAACAATCATTCGTCTCCTTTTTTCTTTAGGGTTGAAATTTTTATTTGAAATTTAAAAGGATCGGACTACCCTGTATAAAGTTATTCGTGGTCATACATACAAAAAAAATATACGGGTTAACATGAGAACCTCCTCCGTCTTTTCGTCGGTTAGAAATCTGATTCCAAATTCTAAACTAACTGGACCACGCCAACCTACAAACTAATAACAAGACACACCATTAAACGGTACTCCAATTCTGTTTCCTCGAGACTCTCGTCCTCTAGATAAAGGAGTTTTCCAATAACTGTTTAAGAACTTGTAAACAACATGCATTAATGATGCAACGTCTGACAGTTATACGCGTGTGTACGAAATACTCCAAACATCCTTTAGTAGTTCGGAACCACTAGTAATAAAATGAGGAGCGTATGAGAACAAGAACAAGAAACTATACTGGAATATTCTTAGAAAACTTAAGAGGTAATGAATGGAACCTGTAACAGTACTTAGCAACTTTCTACTTACGACAATGTGAAGCTAACACAAACATTTGTTATGTTAATAAGCTCCTGTTTTAAAACCTGTTTAGGTCCATGTTACATACAGGTTGGTGGTTGACTGACATTACATTTTTTTACTGATAGAATAGCTATCCTTCTCCGTGGACATTTACAGGTCACGCGGAGATTATTTAGAGTATGGAGGAAGTACGCGCGGTGCCGCTCTACTCACAAGAATGTGTGATATGTGATAGCTTAATTAGATAGAAGTAAGATACAAATAGCAAAGACACAAAATCAAATAACGCTATTATGTACCCTGTTTACAGAAAATAAATAATTTAAATTTTTGCAAAAGTTATATACTTTATCCTTAGATTGAATAGAGTGAATAGCAGATCGGGAACTAGCAGTGCTTCCCTGGATTGCTTACAGCTGTGTTTAGTCAAAAAGTCTCTCCTAGTATTCATTCTTACAGTTTACGTATACGAAGACTCTCGTTATTCTCTCCATAAGTACACGGCCGCCACTGAAGAAACAAAACTGCCTTTACTTTTTCAAAATTCACGTGTTTTGTGTCACTTATTCCCACTAGTGGTACTGAAGATCCCGCAGGGTAGTAGAATGTAGAAAAATCTGCCAGTCTGACCCAGTAAAGCGGTTTATTTGAACTGTTATATATTCACTGGTTCTATTAGGGCCAGTGCGTGTCAAAGAATTGGGGACCGACTGTTTGAGTTTTAAATTATGTATGACTGGTTGACTTTACACGCACGCATAACACATGTGGGTTTAAGTAGTCACCTTGGCAATTGCGTGTTGTGTCAATTGTGCCAATTGAGTGTTGTCGGGTCGATGGCTACTAGTGAAAATTAGTTTTCATTCCCAAAAGCGAAATTCATTTCTCTAAAAAAATTATTCTATTCTACAGTATAACTATCAGCATCCACCACATACAATTCGTAGTATCCAGCATTGTTCTGGAGTGTCACAAAGCTGGAAAAGGTCACCAAATGGCGGCCAACGCCTTAACAAAGAGGCCTTAGGAAGATCACCTATTGGCCCGATGCCAATATTACCTCCGTCCTTCAGAATAATCTAATTCATATAGTGTGAAACGGTTAGCTACGCCACGTTTAGTCGCGGAAACCCAATTCACTTCATTCGGTTATTTGCTGAAATGTGGTAACACAAAGTTGGTAAATATACTACAAAAAAACATCCAACACATTTGCCATCTTCAATTCATGGCGTACAAATATGTAAATTAAATTACTAATTACTAATAAACAGACCAATAATATTATTTGTATTAAGAAAATCGGTTGGTTTTCATGGCTCTAAACTGTACAAAAAACCTAATAGTGATACTTGACTACACGCGCTCTGCATCAATACACAATATATTTATAAGAACACTAGGTATGGAAATAAAAAACCATTGGCACCAATAAAAACAAATAAAATAGATTTCTCTCGAGTTTTCATTAGATGCTCTCCAAGAGCGTGAAAATAACAATTTGGCAAACTTTGGTTTGTGTGACTGCCTACCCCGGTAGTGGTGCGCCTGAGGTTTTTCACGTTGGACTTTTGTTACAGTAATTGCATTTATATAATCCAGGGGGGATCATGTTTCTTATACTATAAATTGCTATATTGACCAATTGAAAAGGAAATTAGTAATAATTTTCATTTTTATAAAATTTTCCTAACCAATAAGTATTATAAATTCGAATATGAGTTTATTTACCTGTTACGCTTTCACGCCTTTACTCAACTAATCATCATAAAATACACACACGTTATCGGGCTAGAAAAAAAATTCTATTCCCGAGTTCTAAGGGCAAAAGCTAGTTCTAAATACACTAATTTAATTTTGATATTCTACAGCCTAATGACGTATTACATAATTTTTAATAGGTCAACTTTTTAAATATCCTACAAGTTAAAGAGTGCATATTGAATTTTTAAATTTCATTTACTGTAACTAAAATCCGAGCTTTTCAAGTTTTTAACACCCACGGTGCTCCACTACGATAATAAATATAACACGATTTGTAGTCATAAACACTGTCATTAAAGATAATTGGAAAAAAGTGACCGAAAGTTTTTATTGATTTTTTTTTTCTGTTGTTCTGACAGCTTTGCGATTCTGGCGGTAGACCTATTTATATTAGTGAAATAGTTTCGTAGACAACTGTTATCTCACATAAATAAGGTTTTTGTTTAAAACAAGACACAATATTATACTTCTTTTGAAGAAGATATTTTATAGAACCTTCGAGAATAAAACAAATATACTAAGCACGAAGTAAGTACTTACGTCTTGATGACAACACTGACGCCAGGCTTTTAATGCGTAGCTCAATAGGTACATCTGCCTCATCGCACCGAAGTATGAAGTTTCATATACCTATATACATATATGTACGTATAACGAAGGCTTTTAGCCACCTTGCACTGAGCACCTACAGTCACAGGTTCATTTACGAAAAGCTTTCAGGTTCGACACGGTTAATGGGAAGCTCTATTCAAATCGTCTTTTCTTTCGACAAGCCTTTACATAAATCAAGTATCGAATAAACTATTTTCAATTTTGGAAAGTCTCGTTTATATTAAATTTGTGGACTTGAATCTACCTATGTATTTTTTTTCATTAAATATTTTATTACGTGAAACTTGTACGTCTACATGCTTAATAGTTTCACGTTTCAAGTAACGTTATCAACTCTTAGGAGCGCTTATTCCAATTGGAGCGTATTTTTTTATTTATTGTATATATTATAAAGTTTATTTAGCTATGTATGTTACAAAAGTCGAAGTGTTAGAATCTTTGTTTGTCCAACCTCAAATTTACGAAACACAACACAATTTATTACACATTATAAAGAAAGTTGTGTTTGGTGTTTTTGTAAACAAAATTAGTGTGGTTGTGTTTTGTAAACATGAGGATCACAAAAGTTTGAAATTCGAATCGATTGTCAAATCTATTTTCTTTAATTTTGACGTCAAACGCAAAATCTGCAACAACCAATAGAATAATAAAAAAATAAAACGACATTAAAGTCGAACAAAGCACTAATTCATTACATATTAATGTAGGAATGAGAATAAAGTGCATACCTATTCTAGTTTGACTTTACAACATCACCGTGATTATATTGTAATCGCAATGGTACATGTAGAAATAGAAATATAGACGAGTATTTATAAAACGAAAATTATTTAATATTTACAAGGAAATACAAATACATTGAGTATAACTTACAATACAAAATTAATTAAACAAAATATGAGGTAGTCGGTCGACAGCAAAGTAGTCATCAGAGCTCTCGGGACCAGATCAAAATGGCTTATAAATAAAAAAGTAATCTTAACTCAAAGTAACGTATATAAAATTTCCAGGGCCTTTGTCAAGATAGTGATTTTATATAGGGAATTTGATGAAAGTTTTACTTATTTTGCGGTATCTTTACGTAAGCGAAATAAGTATTTTTCCGCATAAGGGTTAGTTATGAGCCCGTAGCATAATACTACGCAAGGGTTTTGAATGCCATGATATTATAAAATGTGTACGTCGCTGTCCGCCTACACTTTACCTTTATGTTTGCGATATGTTATCCTAAGAAATGGTTTATCCAACGTAAAATTGGAGTTCTATTTTTCTTGCAGCTCGGTTTATTTTTCGAGAACAATATTTTTTATTAGTTTGGTAAATTAAGTGTTATAGGTACTTACCTAAACAATCATAGTCAATATAAAATAAAAATGAAAATAAACCGCGTTTAACAATATTTTTTCAGTATCGGTTCGGCACTTTATTGAGCAAAGAATTCAAATGGGAGGCAGTAGGTATAACGTGTTACGTACAGGTTATTTTAAAATAGTGGTATCGCATCGCGTGATGCACTAATTGCCGATTTGTTATTTATAATTTCATAACATAGCTTTACATTGGACTATATAAAGCATGTATGTCGCATTTTATACTTTCTATTCAATCATTTAACTGTGCGAGTGTGTCGCTGCCTGGAGGTGTTTCAGATCACATTAAGCCATTCACAAGATTTACATTGTAACGTGGTTGAACGATTGATTGCTAGCTAAATTCTGATTTGTTTTCTTTTTTAGTGACAAAGAACTTGTCTACTTTGAACTATGTATATATGCATGTTTTTTAAAGATATACCGGTTTTATTCACGTTTGTATTCCGGGGATGCCCGACTAGTTGCGGACCCCACGGGGGGCCCTATTTCAAGGAGTGAAGCGACCTGCGGCGACGTTGTCTGTGACAGGACGCTTCATTGAAAAAGGGATCCCCGAAATACACACGTGAGTAAAACCTTATATCTTTAATAAACATGAATACCACTTACAAAAGTTTTTACTGTCATATGCATGTTCACACAGAAACCTGATGTCCAAAATTGACCACCACCAGGCGATCTCTGGCCAAGAACAGAATCCTAATCAAAGTTCAACAGACTGATTACGAAAAACATAATATTGCCTAGAAAGTATTCAGAATGAAAATATTGTCTGAATCGACACGGTTGATTGGACGTCTGTGCAAATAGATAGGGCGGTCAGACCGCCGCGCGTAAGCTGCAGTGCGAGGGTTCTTTACGTAGACTAGAGCGAAGTGAGTAAGCGGCTCACAGCGAACGCCCCGTAGCTGTGAGATCTTCAGGAGCATAGAACGGAAAAGCTTAAACAGAATTAAGTATTAGACTGCACCTGAGTTCTTGTTGCGTGATTGTTTTATTTTACATGTAAATGTTGAATGGGTATTCGTAGCTTTTGCTACGAATACTTGAATTAAATGCTACGAGCTACGTTACTTGTGCTGAATACGGTAGCTGTTTGCGCTAATGCTAGCTTGCTTATTAAGGCGTTCATTAATTTTAATATCAAAAAAGTAATACTTGTTTATTAGTTTTTTTATGCTTCAGGGCATAAAAGAAATAACAAACAAATATTCCTTTTCTAAGTATTATATATTTTAAGTATTCTGATTATGATGAAACTTTTCTTTCAACGCAATTCAAATTCAATATCTTTATTTCATAAAATGGGTCATTAATTATTTGAAATCATCAATTTAAAATAAAAAATAATAATTTCAAAATTATAGATCAACAGACACAGAGTCACCGCAACAATCAAATTATAAAAAATTATATATATATCTACTTGTGTCGATATATAACCGCCCGTTTCCAAATGGTTGAAATCGGGTAAACCTCACGGTCACTCTTATAAATCACCAGATGGTTTTAACAATATTTAGTCAATTGTATAACATTACTTTTTTGTTGTGCTTTAAAATTTAAAAGTAATTAAACTAAAATAAAGCTAGGATAATATGGAAACTGAAAATTAAAGAAAAAAGAAGAAAACAAAACGTAAGAGATTGTTAATAAGAAACATGTAAGCTCTCATAACATTTAGTTTTAGTTAGGTTAGTTAGTTAAGTGTGAAACAGCCTGTGAATCCAAAACAATTCAATAACAAGCGTTATCCTCTATATAATCCACTACTGAGTAACAGCCCTTAAGGCATATTTGTCGTTTTACTGTGGACTTAAACTTGTTTAGACATAACATTTATATATTATCTGAGATTTTATTATAAAATCGCACATATTGACCTCGAAACGACTTGTTAATTTTTTGGAACCTAGAAACAGATACAACAAGTTTATGTTTATTGCTTTTGTTAAAAGAATGTATTTCACTTTTTTACAGAACTGGTCTTTGTTTTTATGAAAGTAAATGAGATTTTTATAAATATATTGCAATGCATACCCTACACAGTGCCACATAATAAAAAAAATCAATCAACATAACATATTTCAAATAAATAACATGTAAGTATGTTTATACGTGTTCCGCAGAACCCGTAATTCGCTATGCTTAGGTTTGGGTCTAGATAATGCTGTGTTATGTGGATCGGAATATATACTATAACCCACATCTTCTATATATTAATACGTGAAGAGAATTCTTTGTACACATTTTTAAGTTTTCAAAATTTCGCGAACGCAAGAACGTGATTCTTGGAAAAATGAAGTTTATATGGAAGAATGTGCAGAAAACTACAATTTTTAAACAATATGTGTTACAAATTAAAAAATTACGTGAAAAGAGCTACATCAAGCTACACGCGTCCAGTATATAATATGTTGACCTGTCATGGGTCATGGGACGTAAGTCTATACAGACAGTTGACATGTCAGTTCAAGTTACACCGGCTAAGGAAATAAACCAAAAATGAATTATGCTCGAAATTCGATCGATTGATCTCTAGTTGTTATTACTACGCCATAACCATAGTAAAAGTTCTTGCACAATTATTTAAGTTTCTAAATAAGTGTGTTCCATGTAGAATATCAATAAATAAGTGAAATGCTTTATATACGCCAATCATCTGATGTATGCAGACGACATGAAAATATATATGCGTATAAATTATAGAATTGACTGCGAATTAATACAACGCGATCTCGATGCCTTTTTTTATGCATATTACAAACGTAATAATACTACAGTAAACATTTCAAAATGTCAGTGCATCAGTTTTAGTCACTCTAAAAAACTAATAAAATTTTCATATAAGTTTGATGATAAAATAATTGAAAGGGTTGCAGAGGTCGAAGACCTGATAACATTGGATTCAAAAATGCTTTTTCCTCAGCACATTGATAATGTCATAAATAGAGCTTCCCGTAACCTTGGTTTTGTTATGCGCACGCGCGTACTCTTTCAGAATTGTCACAGCTTAAAAATAGTTTACTACGCTTATGTTCGCAGTATTTTGGAGTATTGCTGTCCCGTCTGGTCACCTCATTACAAAATATATGTATAGATTAGAGATTATCCAGAAACGTTTTGTCAAGTTTCTTAACTTTAAGAAAAGAAAGCGTCACGAATCACACACTGATGACTGTAAACATTATAACATGCTGTCACTTACTTACAGACGTATTATGTTAGACATGTCTTTATTCTATAACATCTTCCGTGGTAATACAGATTGTTCCATTTACTTTCCAAAACTAGTTTTAATATTCCCAAAAAGCGAAACGCTAAATTATTCAATGTCCCTGAACTACGGTATAAATGCTATTATGGCTAGGTTACCTCGTACCCATAACTCACGTTTCTCTAATGTCGACCCATTTCACCTTTCTAAAGACAAATACCGTGAACGAATTGTATGTACTCTTGTTGATTTTTAAATAATGCCATAAAACCATGCAGCACATCATTAGGTATTAACTTGGTATTAGTAGTTACTCTTGTATCTGTTGTTATTTACCAACTCTGTGTTTCATTTACACTCCTGCCTTTTTTAGATGCCAGGAAACTCTATTATATTGCCTTAAGACCTTTTTGTTTTAGGTAGTACCAGCCAATAATACATATGTTGATATCTACTAGTGTATAAGCTAGCATTAGTCAACGCTGCTGGTAGTACTTACACTATTATCTATGTATATGGAAAACAAGCTGTTGAGTTTCTAATAAATAAATAAATAAAGTGGAAAGTTCTGAAAGAGCCAGTGGGAGAGCCACGCTTCGGCACATATGGGCCGGCTCCACCAGTGTGATTGATACCACGGCCTCACAGAAAACCGGCAGTGAAGCAATTTGCTTTTTGCCGAGTGAGTGAGGCTACCGGAGGCCCTAACCCCCCCTCCCGCTCCCCCTCTTCCACCTTTCCCCTACCCCCACCTTAAAGGCCGGCAACGCACTTGCGATTCTTAAGTTGTAGGTGCTCATGGGCGGCAGTAGTCATTTATCATCAGGTGACCCGTCTGCTCGTTTACCCCCTATTCCATGAGACTAACGTTTGTAGAAGTCCAATAATAGTCAATATTAAGTAAGTAAGATATTTGCGGTTACGTTACGATGTGTATCTATCTGCTACTTTATAACCGAATATAAATTGTGCACAATTATGGTTGAGCACTGTAAAAGACTAGCCGGATAACAAGAATTTTCAAAGGCGAAAGTCGTAGTAAAGTGCAACGAGTAAAACTTTTTTCATAAAAGTACTACGAAGCAGCGGGCTGCGAAGGAACAGCCTGAGCAAGAGAACAGTTGTCGAGGTTACTTATTAACTTTTATAACTTCTACAATTTTATATTTATTTGCATTATTGCCAATATGCCTACTGCGAGCATAAGTTTTAAATGAGCTCTTTTCATAGCCTCTTTTAAATTTTAACTTTTCGTTCCGTTGTGGTTACTAATATCACAGATAACATAATACTATACTAGTACAGATACCTCATCCCATACAACGAAATGCGACCCTACTAACTCGGGCAATTCCGCGGGCTACTATTTTTTAGCCTACAAAGGCGCTGGATGCCGCTAGCAGCGCGATAGATAGCTAGAGCCACCTAGCGATGAATGGAAAAAAAATATTTACTTACCAATAAACACGCAACCAATAGATGGCGATAATTAGTATGTAATCAGCAGGTAGGACTGTTCGTTATATTAGATAACCGATAAAATAACTTATTACTTATAAATAATCAAACGGCCTATTATTTATTACATCCGGTAAGCATTATTTATATTGCGCGAATATATTTATTATTACATACGACCAGATCTAAGTACGTGCAACATCTCACCATTCAAGGTCAATTTCACTTCGATCATCGTTGTGTAATATTTGTATCCCATGCCAAATTATGCTCTAGTGCAACCTCATAACAACTATATTCCCATCAATGTACAAAAATATTAGTAAAAATAATAGTCAAACCACAGATTTGATAATATTTTCGTCAAACTAATATATTTGTTTGTCTTAAACCTTAGATTAGAATATTGTTTGAAGAAAATCAATGCGGATAACTCGTTTGACATCGTTGCGAACACTCTTAGCAGTAAGTAGATAATCTACCTACCTACCATTGCAGCATTGACGCTGCGACACGCGACGATCGCGAGCAAGCCGGGCTGCCAGTAAGGACAACTTATTTTCAAATATCAAATTAATCAATTCAACATCTCGTACTATTATACACAAAATCAGTGTTGTACAATGTACGATGTTACGTCACTCAATCACGTCACGTGTACCGAGCACGTACCGTGCACTTAAACTTATTGAAAACACCGACACCACCACACCAACAGTTATTAGCTTAGATCATAGAGGCCTCACTTATCTTAATTTTATAGACAAAGTCAAAATGCCGAAGCAAGTTTTACATAATTTGCACGACGACACTTTTTTGAGCGACTAAGCAAATAAAATGAAAAAAGTATAATAATGTATCTGATCTGAAATAGTAATATAGTTCATAACGGCCTCAAAATTTGATACGTGTAGTATGGATTACGTAGAAAAAAAAACACAATCAAAAGCATAAACCTAGGTACTTAAAACCGTAATAGCATCCGTAAAAAAAAACCATAAGGTGTGCAGCGTCTATCGCGAAACCACAAAACCCCATACCCGAACACTGCGCCCGCCTACCAAGCGTGGCGAGTATTGGTAAAAAACCCGCAATGAAAGCAAATAGAATGATCAGGCCCCGAGTCTCAGGCAGCCCTGCTATTCCTGGCTACGGTAGCGGTTACTGTATCTGATCAAACGTTCGGCTAACAACCCTTTAAACGACAACTGGCCCTGGTAACACACAACCTTCGAACAGTGAGGATTAGCGAAAAGATTGACGATGATGAACAGGAAATTGTAAAAAAACATGTTGAAAGAGAGTGTCTTTGGAGTTTCTTGCCTGTTCTCCTCCATAGGATCTGCGTACTGGAACAGACTATCTTCACGACTGACTTATTTTCACTGACTCAAAACGTTGACAATTCAAAAATACTTATTGGATTAATTACCAATAGGTATTTTTAAATTGAAATATTTATATAGTTTTTTTATTAATTTAAATCACATTTTTACTATGGAAATAATTTTATTTAAAATACCTACTTAATGTTTTTAAAAACAAGAAACTTCATACTATCATAATCTATACGAGCAAAGCGGCAGGCGCATAGCTAGTGGCTGGGACATTACGCATTATTAATAATATTTTAAGACAGGAAGTAAAACAAATAATTTAATAGTAGAAAAAGGATCATGATTGCTTAGTCACTGCGGTAACACAGTGTCAGGAACTCGCGAGTGCAACCTAGTCGATGTCGTGCGTAAACACCTAATTTTGTAAAATGCAATTATGTGTTATAGCTCTTAACGTATAATTACTTAACAGGTTATCACAGACATGATTTGTTTTAGGTATATCTATGTGTATGTTCGTACTTATTACACAATAACATCAGTAATGACATTGTATCCGATTATACAATGCATCTACTAAACAAACTGCATACTTAGGCCTGCCATTACTTAAATTGCCGACGCCAGACAAAAACTTAAAAAAATCCGGACACATGGGTGAAATCGAGATTCTTTTCCGGACACCTTAAAAAAACCGCCGATTCCATTTAAATTTTTATCTTGTTAAAGATTCATCTAACAATTGTAATTGTTCCTTGGCACAGAGTGTCCGGGTTTTACCCGAACACTTTTTGGAAACCCCGCCCGAATTTTTTTTTGTATCTTTGAAATTCGAATTAATAATTTACCTACAATAGAAAATGCAAAAACATAACGCAACAATACAGTTTCATTAAAATTTGGCCAACTATCAATAGTCAATACCTACAAACTCAATAACAAAACCGATAGGTACGGTTTTGTTGTAGTGTTACTTAAACGAAGTACCAGAAATTGCCGCCAGAGGACCGAGAGGACAATATTGAATTTTGTCAAAATAAGAAAACTGCATTTAAGAAGCTTTTATTAAATTTTGCTGTGTTTAGGGTATTTTATGAAATTGGAAAATACTTTTATCAGGACCTAATATTGATTTTCCATAAACTTCAATAACAAATAGATACCCGTAACGCCATCTATTGATATTTGTTTGAACCATTTTTCTTTTGTTAGAGATGGGACCCCATGCTAATATTGAGATTTTAATTTATAAAGCTTGCGGTGATCCAAGGACAAGTGCCAAAAAACCCACAAACATACACAAACTTAAGCGAAGTGTTTTAAGCAGGTGTGTGGTGGTAGCGTAATGGCTAAGGCGTCGGACTTGCGATCGAGTGGTTGCGGGTTCGAAACCCACCCAGTGCACTACCGAACCCATTTCTAAAACAATCATTTAGCATAGCTGGAGGGGTTTACAAGAATACCAGCAATGTGTGTTACTGGTATTCAAAAAAAAACTTAGCTACAAGTTTTTACAACAGTAGGTATGTACGATTGAGTATCGAGTTGAATGTAAACCGCCACTCCTAGCAAAACATCTGGTGTCGGCGACACCACGCAATGGTTTTTAACTAAATTATTTATATTAAACTATCTGAGGTATACATACAACATTATATAAAACACAATTAATAGCTGTGAAGGCGTAAATATTGGGGTGCATCAAGCTAATTCGCTTATTTAGATTTCATTTTTGGCATTACTCTTTGTATATGAAACTAAAGAGTTTGTTTGTTGTATGCTGTGGTTCAAAACATTTTTGGATAAAATAGCTCATCTATTGGAAAAGGCTGAAATAGGTCATAAATATTATGTATATGTATAACATCAACGACCTATAGAACCACGACTTATAGTAGCTACGACCTGTTGGTGTCTATAGGATCTATATATGAGCATAGTCGTAACATATTAAATATATTTTTATATAGTATAAAACAAAATCGCTTTTTATGTCTGCCAGTCCGTATGTTCGCTAGTTTCTTTTAAGCTACGTAAAGGAGTTATTTGTGGTTTTCGTAATTTTTATAGAAATCCCATTTTTTCTTTTAATCTTGAAATGATAAGCGAATAATTATCGAAGTAGACTTCTCTTCTTCCTTATACTTTTTACCTTTCATTAATAAACCCCAAGAATGCAGTTAATCAGTTTGCAGAAACGAATGTTTGAAAATAGTTTGAACTTCTTCCAGCAATGACAATGCCAAGAATGTTGACAAAAGTTTTTTCATAAATGTGCAAGGAGCTAAGTGAACAGCTGACGACTGGCTTGGGGCAACGCCATGTTTCCCAGTGCCCGACTATCTGGCGAATGTGTTAAAACGAGAAAGTATTTCAAGAATTCTCCTACCCCCGGGCAATAAGTATTAAGGAAAAACAGTTAAATATCCCAACCGGAGTCAAATAGTTTTTAGTCGAGGGAAGTTTTGTACAAAGAAAGCTATTATTTTTTATGAAAATATGAAGAAAATGCTTGTAGAGAGAAAGATAGAATAATAATTAAGACCGAGAGTACCATCTAAAAGAAGAGTATATACTCTTATGGGTACCGTCCAACTAGTCCAGTACCTACACCCTACTATACTTCTACTGGTGAGTAGGGTCACTAGCGGTTCATGGGAAAGGGGAATAGGATTGGCACTTCGGAAATGGCACCCTTGGCGTTGGGTGTGTGTAGGGATTGCAATCCAGCAAAGTGTGATCCCACAATGCAACGGGATCCAGCATAGTTTTAGGAAACGCCCAATCCTATATACCATATTTGTAATGCCAAAAAAGAATAAGTTTTATAAGATCATATTTTCAAAAAGAGAAGTGACTGATTTTTTATTATTTTATATTTCTAACGTTACGATTAATTATTTAGTAAGACAAAATAAAAAACTATTAGTAAACTAAATTCATATGATACTTACTCTTTGTGAATACAATAGACTGATTATAACTATTACCTCAGATAAAGATTAGAATTAATATTTTTAGTTAACTAGTAGAGTATAAAAGTACAAAGTTCTACCAAATATTGATTTTGTACAAAGTTCTACCAAATATTGATTTTGTACAAAGTTCTACCAAATACTGATTTTTTGATTGATTGATTGAATTCCGTAAAAAAACTATAAACTACGCGGGATCCTGCTGTAACGAAGTCAATCCAGCAAAAATCCCGCGGGATTGGAAACAGTGCGAGATTGCAATCCCAGTGTGTACACTTGCAACGTCTTTCCGTCTGGGGGGATGTGTGCTCGTATACTTACTTAGTTGTATATAAAACACACACACACGCACACGCACGCGCACGCGCACGCGCACCCGCACGCACACGCGCACGCGCACGCACACACACACGCACACGTACACGCACACGCACACACACACGCACACACACACACACGCACACACACACACACACACATGACATATTGTTCCAATTAAAGCACTAATCTGGAACCAGAAGAACGTCATAAGTAAGATTATTCACTTGTAACGTGAAGTAACATTCGTATTTATTTGTAGACAAAGTTATACTTAAAATGCTCTAGGTTATTCAAATAATGGTATTTCCATGCAGAAAAGAGCAGTACTCCAACCAACCCTTTGGCCTTTGCAGTGCGGAATTCCTCCGAGAGTTTCAGCGTGTTGCGTAAAAGAGCTAGTAGCGGAAGCGAAAAAATTATTGCGTCTTCATTCTGTAAATATTCCTTTAGATATTTAGGTGTAGTGTGCCTGAAAATATGATAAGACAGGCCAGGTATATCTTTATTAGACATATGTTCATGACTGTCGAAACCAAAATAAAAAATGGATTTTCAGTTATAAAAATAACAGCAATAATATATTCGAGTAAGCTCTTGACAAATCTCAATTTAACTGAAGGGCCAGCGTTTCGCAGACCAATCAATAATTCCTTCAGATCAAACAAAACGAGAGTAACATCAACCTTCTACGTAGGTAAACTACCTATAATTGGATTCGTTACCATTACAACAAACGGATTGTCGTGTCTAAACTAAATCAAACTTTGTTTCCGTCGGGAGCCGCCGTCGAGTTACCGTCGTTACAGGGGATATTGGGAACAAACTGTAACCCATTTCAGTTGATTATCATAGTGGTGCTACAAACAGACCAAGCTACGGAAGGACGGCTTAAATTACGTTACAAAGACAAGACACTAATAGTTCGATGCCCAAACAACCACAAAATATAAACACGACTAAATGACTTACTTGATAAAAACATATTTATGATACAATGAAATGCCAGTAACATGTCAATGCGACATGCGTCCGAATTAATTACCTACAGCAAAAATGACTTGCAGAAATGAATAAAACATGAACGATATTCATTCATGCACATCGGTGGAGCAACGCTGGTGGAGAGTGAACATCGCACGCAAATTATAATAAATTTTATATTTTACAAACCTTTTTGCAACTGTAAAATGATATTTATTTAAACTTCAAAATCTCTATCCGGGTCGTCATTGCGGTTGATTAGAAAATCCGGACAAGTCCGAGTCCGCGCACCGAGGATTGTGTTACAAATTGTATGTAGATAATTCTAGATTTTTGGCCGTTTTTTTAAGGTATGTTAGAAAGACAAACATAAATTTTCTTATATAAAAATACTCTACCATTCATCTATATACGTTACAGTAATCGAAAAAAAAAAAAAAAATTATGTGATATTATAGCAACAAAACAATAAATTTCCTTTACTTGTGCTGTGAGACCTTGACCCTTCTCGCCAAAGGACATAATACTCAATGGGAAATACCCTGTAGGTGTTGATTTACCTGCGAAATGTTAAAATTGTTTTAAATAAAAGATTAAATGGCCGCATCTTTTGATTGCGTTGACTTCTTTGCAGCTTCAAGGGACCGCAGACATAAATATTTGAACATGATGCCTCCACGCGTTTCTGATGAAAAGGGTCTTGATAGACAGACAGACAAACAGACAGATGGACAACGAAGTGATCCTATAAGGGTCCCTTTTTTCCTTTTGAGGAACGGAATCTTAAAAAATTTAAAAGAAGATGCAGCTCTTCTCTTATTAAGAAATTTAAGTTGCAATAAATATAATCAAAGAAGGCAATTAAATCTTCGCTAAAACCTAAGATAAAAAGCATCGTAGAGCTATTAGTCTTATTTTCGATGAAATTTATATCTTTGGATTGCCTTACGTATGGACCAGGTTGCACTGGCCGTGGTCCCAGGCTGATTGGTGATCGCGTTAATTCTCGAGTACATAATTATACCAACCATGGAACGCGAAAGTTTGAAAGTTAGCACATCTATTTCATTGCCTTTTTTATGTACCTAAGTACTTAATTTTATTTTTCTATGTTAAATGAAAGAAGTAAACACTGACAAAAGAGCCATGAATATTAATAAAAACACAACTTATATGAATATTTCAATAAGAGTCATAAAATATTATAGCACAGGGCATTAGACACAAATCTTGAACAGACGTCGCCACTTAAAATAAGTTGGCACGATTTCAAGTGCCACCAACCTCAATGCGAAGTATTCAGTTCATCAAAACCAGATGTTTCCCAGTTCTATGTAAACACGGACATTTACGCGACTCGTATGATTAAACACCGTCCTATTATGTATGTCTGCGAAAGTGTATAATCAAACACCACACTGTAGTATCGCAGTAAACCTGTGTCATTGTTTCAGTATATGTAGCTGTTTCCCGTAATCTAGGAACTGTTCTGGCAAATGAAATTCTCTAGAATATGTATTTGTTTTTCATTCCCAATTCCTTTCTATTATTACCCTTCGTAGAACGGTGACACAAAAAAAATCACAAATTCAAATCTAAAGAATGTCGTAGCATTTACTTTTTCTGTCAGACAAATATATTATTTTCTTTTGAACATTATCGGAAAATAAGGTAATCTTAATAACATAAAATGAAACACCAAATACTTTGAGTTTTAACAGCAATTGTTTCACGTTCTAATAAGGTTCTCAAACTAACTTTTGTAGCGACGTTACTAGTGCATTTGTGGATAACTCAAGGAAAAAGTGTTTTTCACACATATTTTCTCACAAAGTTCAACCAATAACGAGTTTGCAATTCTTCAGTTACTCGATTCCAGTCAGACAACATTTTAATCTATCATCGCTTCTGAAAAATAATGTATAGAACAAGAATAAATATTTTCTATGCAATGATTACTTAATAAAAATGTTAAGTAACCGGCAAAATCAAAAAAAAGAAATTATTATATAATTATAGGCATAGTGGCTTAAAGTCACGGACGAAACTCGGCAATGCCTATGAAAATTCACAGAAGTCCGTTTGGTAGAGGTTCGACGACATTAAACGTTTTAATGTTATAAACAAACAGTAGATGTTGGCCGGAGTCCAAGTGGGCTGGGCGCCGGCGCTACCGTGAGCGCTCTCGTCCCATTTCAGATACACCTACTGCTCTACTATCAACAGTCAATATCATTTTCTAATCTAATATCCATATATAATAGTTTACTTTGTAGGTTTTGACATACTTGTTGTAGTTGGTGAGCTGTCCTATAACTAAGGTGGCAAATAGTCGTACGTCCCCTGTATGTACACTGTATGTATACTGTACACTCTGCTATGTTGCAGGGTGTACAGGGTACGCCCTGTACACCCTGCAACAGAGCCTCACAAATTTCAACCTCTTTTAAAATCTTAAAAAATTATCTCTCTGTAGTTCCGGAGACAGCACTAAGTTGTTTAGTTTGAATGAATTCCATTGAAAACTAGGCATCTCAAAATGTATTTCTAAAGTCAAGAAAACCTAACTATGACAATGTAGTAAATTATTTTCACCTTCATCCAAAAGCCTTACAACGAATATAAACAGTTATTTCAAAAGTTAATAACTGTAAAATCAGTTGCTCCTGAAACAATCAAATTATTAAATTAATCCGGGAAGAGAATACCTATTTATATTGTAAACTTACCCAGTTTATTCTCGCTTTCAATTAAATCGTGGCTAAGCTCACAAGTTGCGCAGTTATAGAGGTCCTATTATCTGCATGAAATTTGACTCACAAACCGCAGTCTCCCTAGTGGTATAGTGGGTAGACATAACTCGACCCAAGTTGAAAGCTTTAATTACGTGGAGTGAGTTGTTCACGCAGGTGACTCCTTAATTACAAGGACGAAATTGAGCTGCCCATTGAACTGACGCGTTTGCAAATGGATTATCATGACCTATATCAGATCCCTTTATACAGGAGCTTCGTGATTATAAAGTTCCCATTGTAAAAAGCACACACGTCAACGTCAACAATGAGTGATTAAAAAAATAATGCAAATCGCGAATAAGAATGAAACGCAGAATAGTGTTGCCAGGGACGTCATTGTCAATGTGTATAGCCGTAACGTGCCACATATTGCTATTATTCCCATAATAATCCGAGATGGTATCAACCGTAATAGCTAGGGCACCCAATGTTCAACCGAGATATCTCAGCGATTGTTTGAAAACATTATTTCAATTCCATATATATATTTTGAAACTACGAGACCGTAATTGAGGTTGAAATTAGTTATTGATTTAAACTTCGCAACTTTGACGCTAGAAAATTGTATTAATATTGGTAATTTACAAATTCAATCTTCTTACCTTATGAAGACTCTTTGACGGTAGATTACCTATAAAATTGCTATTAGCTTATTGAGTTTAAATCCTGCTTCGAATATTTTAGCAGCTTTTTCCAAGACGGTTGGCTGAGGAGCTCTCTTAGTACTATTAATTTTAAATTGAATAAGATGACGATAATTTCTTCTTCTAAATCTTTGGATGCGTGTTACTATTATTTATTATGACATTAGTTAAATGGTATCAACCAACTACCAATATAAAGCGAAATATTACTTTTGGTATTGAATATATTTTAAAACGCAACGACATAATGTTACGGAATGAATGTTGGTTTAGGACCAAAGTCAATTCAATAAGTAACAGACAGGAATTAAGATCGATCAAAAACTTTACAGTGCAGAGTAAAGTAAAGAACACTTTTTCAGTGTGTCGTCCTCCGTATATTACAAACACGAACAGTGAACCTTTCTTGATCTGGCGATCGGGTGAAGGACTCCACCATCAACCTCTTTGAGTGATTTCTTAAAAATGTTTGATGATTTCCGTGTAAACGCACTATAATGTGTGCGTGTTTAAAGGTGATTAATTCACCGTGTACTTTGATACAAGAAAGATGTTAGATGTATACACGTATTTACATTTAAAACTGCATAATTTGCTGCAGTCATTTGTACTTACTGTCAGGAGGCGTAAGTCTAAAATTAGCTCAAAGTCCTCTTTTTTAATTTATTTCTTCAGTTCTATTCTCAGTGCATCGTACAATGCAGTAACATTTATGTTTAGTTGCATATTTATTAAAAATCCTTAAAAAGCACCCCGAATTCAACAAGTTTAATTAATTTCACTACCAGGTTATACCTAAATGCGACAGTTTGCTAAGGTTTTTCTTATTAAATCGCGCCATAACCGCATAAAGGATTAGGATGAAATTTGACAAGCAAATTCATTGTACCCTGGATTAATATACATAATATACTATACATTCGCTCCGCCGCCGCAAAACTCAAAAAGTCGGTGCGCCGACCTTAGATTCATCGAGATGTCTTCGTGTTACATTCATATCTAATACGAAGAGATCTACGCAGGCGGAACCGCCAGCTCAAGTTAGTAAATAATAATGGTCGTAAAAGTAGTATAAGGGTATTCGGCACCGCCGGCCTTGTCGTTGACTATATGAGTTATATGTAGTCATTTTTATGGCTTGTAAATAAATCCAGAGGATCAAATGCAAAATATTCATTAAATTTCTTCTTCTTTCAAGTTCAGCTGAAAAGTACAAAAGGAAGGAAGTGAAAATAAACTTTGGTAGGCATTTTTTTGTTTAAACTATAAACAGTAAGTATATACCTACAGCCCAGAAACATACGAAGGACCACCCTCAGATTATAAAATTCAGATTAGTTAAATTGATATTTTGTTAGATAGTCTGTATAAAATGTATGTAATGTATCGGCTATCAATTAATAAATTGCATTCGCTTTTAGATAAAAATTTCATTGTATTTAACCACCATAATCTGTTCAGATTGTTTCCGATGCAATGTAATCATAGGTATATCCTGGCTTGCGCATTAAAAGAATATTTAATTTTATAGAATTTTATATTTCATGAACAGTTCACGATTGACCCAAATTTGACTAGGTATCCTTAAAAAATTTTTCACAAAAGAAGATCTATTAGTTATTAGGGTCCGTTATTCCATACCGCACTAGTTAAAATAATACTGTAGGTAAATATATTATCAAAGCTACGACTCATAGACGTTGAAACTGCGGGGCACTGCAGTTATGGAAATAAAATGACCATATAGATATTATTATCTTAATCAACCTTTAAAAAAATTGTTTTTTATCTAAAGAAAATAAATGAGACTTAATGATGAATTCCTTGTTTGTTTGTTGCTATAAATGGGTGTCCGTATTTATTAAGTATGAAAATTAACATTAAAACAGCCAAGTGTTGATGGCAAATGAAACATTTTAGAGTTAAACGACATCGCTTTAGAGAGTTAACAAACGAAATTACTATGATACTGTATCAGACTTGTAAGCTCTGGAGAAATAGCTGAATTTTCCTTTGCGGCTGATACTTCCAAAAGTTCTATTACAGAAACCGATGTCAGTTATAGATAGTTTGATTATATATTGCAAGCTTCCACTACTTATCAAACAAGTACACAGCTGTCTGGTAGTGAACGGTAACTATAATGTAAGGACTAATAAATGCTACTTTCAACCCTATAAAAATCATGTTAGCTCTTTTTGGAGAACAAAATACTATAGTCACTTTCGCATTTATAATACCTTTTAGCAAAGATTTCACCAAAAAATACAGATAATTTTAATCGCAATAATAAGTATTAATAGTCAAATGCATAAGGAACATTATGATGCCTTGCGTGTAGGACCAAAGGTAAACAAAATCAGTTGGATGTAGTTAGATGTCTCCCACGACTATTTTCGACAAATAATGGTAGTGAATAGAAGTTCACATATTTATCATTCCGCCTACGTATGCTTGTTTAAACAGTCTATTTACTTGTTTGTAGCAATACGTTTTACTTTCCGTTCTTTGAATGCGGTGAAACATGTATTTAATGTAAGTACCTATCGTACTTTTGAGTGTAACACAAAATCATACGTACGTTAAAAACCAGCTTAAATTACTTAAATATATTCTATTCACAGCTCATATTATAATGTAGTTTTGAATCAATCAAAGTGGTAATATTGAAAATGTGTAGCTAAGTATCCGCTCACATGTCCACGTGCACAAAATAAGCACTGATGAAGAATTGATTGATGAGTTGAAACGGTCTCATCTTTAAAGCATAAAGAATTCTAACCTTATTATTGTTTTCCTCGATGCTTTACAATTTTAGCCTTCAAAGCCCCACACTTTAGGAAATGTGCAAGAACTTTTTAATTTAAGCAACTGAAATGTGGCAACAAACTCGACCAATGAATTGCGTGACATTTTCCCTTTCGTCGAATGTATCACATTTTCACAATAAATCCGATACTTCAATTTGTTTCGTTTTAATATTGCAGTATTCGTAAAGTCGATGTTTTATGCAGGTTATAGCGCACGATATGCTGCAGTATTATAAATTAGACGACCGAAAAATATAAATTTCTGAAAAGAAAGAAGGAAAAACTGTAACTTTTATTAAAGTAGTAAAAAATTGCTTTTTGTCTAACAATTCATAATTTAATATAACACTACTTTATATGCGATTTACCTACTCTGGAAACTAATATAATCACGCCCGGTTTCTGAAAGGCCGATGAACGCAAAAATTAACTAATGGATGTCAAATCTCTTGAAGTAGTAGTCACTCAATATACACTATATTGAGTTGCTGAAAGGCACTTTCATTTGATTATGTGATCAGTCAACAGAGCTGTCAATATTTTACTGCAAAATCTTATTTCAAATGCAATTTTGACAGCGTTGTCAACGTGACAGCTCTATTACTTGAACAATATTTTGATCAGCAATTTCCACAAAGCCACAAACCAAAAGTTGAAGTTGATAAGCCATTTAGAAACAGGGTATAAGTCTATCTTACTAAAACAAATGACTGAGAAATAGCAGTACAAACCGTAATTAAAGAAGGTCTTTCGTTATTTTCAGGAGTTACTGAACGCGTGAAACGCGGGTTCGTGCATGGACGTACTAAAGTTTCACACAAATTAAAAAGGTTGTAGCGTCGAAGCCGCATTATTTTGGACCGTCCATCCCTTGTGAATCCAATTTGCGGCCCTCAACGCGACATCTCCTGTAATGGGATTTGAGCCTCGTTCTAAAAAGGCTATTTACACATTTCAACTACGTTATAATATGCTATTAGCTGGGAGGAAACAAAACGTGATCGTTGTTGATATTTAATTACTTCACGAGAGAACAACAACTGTTATATTTAATATCTATGTGTAGCATAAGTAATCTATGTAAGCATAATGCATATAAAGTTGATTGCGGTCTTAATTTTTTCCTATTTAGTCTAATCAACACATCGAAAATATGTTAATTCTTGATACGGTGAATTAAAATACGTGCGATAGCTCATTGGATTTTTAATAACGTCTAGAAAAATGTGCATAAATTTCAAACCCGCAAACATTAACAATTGCAAAACTTATAAACAATTAAAGGTTCCAAAAAAAAGGCGGTCTACATTTTCAGGAATATTTCAAAAGCTGTTAAGCTCAAAAGGTACTAAAGAAATGAAACGAAAAGATTCTGAAAGAGGAGGAAATTTCCAAAAAAATAATGTTGACTCCCGGAACTTGACCTAATAATTGTAAGTTACATTATAGGTTTGGTCGTATGTGTGTATAATGCTGTTGCTGTTGCACCGTGAAACGAGGTACAAGTGAATCAATAATCACTAAAACTTTATGATAAAATGTGAACCAAAAAAGGCAAACTTATAAAATGAACAAGTTAACAATAATAACACAGTTCAATAGAAAATCTTATACTTAATGGTTCTATTTTAAATTGGTGTTTGGGGGGACCGCATGTTTAAAAAAATCCTCATTTCGAAAGGGTGTTAATGAAGGACGGAAATTAAGGAAGTTGTCAACACTCGGATCAGTGGGTAAAACAAGCCCTGATTGGATGAAAAAACGAACTTGACTTCAACGAATGAGTTAATAAATTAGCCGCAAATTAGCTAAGTATCTACCTTTACACGTGAACCTCAAAATTCAAAAACTTATTATATATATTAAAAAACGGAATAAGTATCAAAATATAATTTTCTATTTTTTGGATATTAGTTAAATAATAAACTATAAAATAAAACTTAACGAGGTTTTTTTATGAAAATAGTTATGCAACAAAAGAATTAGACAAGTTTATATTAAACACCTATTTACACATAAGTGCCACACACCTGTGTGTACGTTCTTTAGAAAGAGCGTCGTCAGGTTCGATTTTATTAAATATTTCAAATGAGTAAACGTTCCGGGGATCCGGGTAATTTTGAGTGACAAATGAGCGGTTGAGCGCCGGCTGCGTCTTCAGCCAAGTCCGTCACGTGCTCCCGGTAAATAAAATACGTTCAAGTAAGCCGGCCCCGTCTTACCCGCCCACAACCAAACTCGGGATGACAAATCTCATTCTTTATGCAAATTTCTAGCTCGCGACCTTTACGATGTTTACTTTACCAAATTATAATTTTTATTTCTTGAATTAGTTCAATAAATTTAAATTGAACGCCACAGTCAGTGGGACATTCCAAAGTTTACTGTTTCATGAAAACTCAAGAATTTTCCGCTCCATTAAAGAATACCTACAGAAATAGCACAAGAATTCACAAGCCGTATCTGGAGGCATTCCGTTAATGCCGGGTTCACAGTAGAAAAAATATTTATGTGGATATTGTCATGGACGAAGTTTCGCAGTGCGCCATACAGGGATAACGCAAAAATAGTAAATCAGTTCTTTCTTACGGCCGGCTTAATTTTCAATTGTCGCGAGGCAATTTAGTGAGTAACAATTGATAAATAGGTGGATATGTGAAAATTATCAACATTACCTAGTTATTAAAACGCTAAATGTTCAAAAATTCAAAAGTAATGTTTTCGAATTTCTTTTACAAAAGTTTTACTACAAAATAAAAGAATTTCAAATGATTGACTTGACAGGTACTTAGACTTGACTTTAATTATCGGCCAGTTTTATTTGATTATTTAACTATATAATTCCTATGTATTCCTAATATGTTTTGTTTATTGTATTTTAATATAATTTTATCTGAAGCCGGGCATGCTCAACTTTCTTACTACCAAAAATCCTTATAACATACCATAAACAGGAAACAAAAGCAAAGATATCAAACAAAAGACACCAGCAATATATGAACAACATCTTCCAATCCAGTTGGTCCCCGTGGAAGATATCAAAACTCTCCAACAAATCAAATCTATATACTGTGGTGTTCAAACCTTCTTTGAACATGTAAGAAGCTGGTTAGTAATATAATGTCTATATTGAACACGTTCCAAAGGATAAGTTTGTATAATGGGAAGGAAGAAAAACAAATGAAGGACGACTCTCGTCTTAGATGTCAAATAAGCAGTCACGCCCCTGCTATGAAATGATAATTATACAATAAAATTATTGTAGTAGTCAGAAAGTGAAATATAATAAGAACTATTGACAGATATACCTGTATAATTTAATTATTTCTATCAGTACACCGCGTTTCTTGGTACTGCTCTCACAGCATAAGCGAGTGCATTTCAATACTGACATACAATGTTAGAACACTCATTATATGAACTAAACGAAGCATTGAAAGAAATTATATGACATAAATACTGAAAATCACTACAAGGCTATTGATGTACTAGTTCAAGCCTTAATTTTAAAACGGAAATGGGCTGGACAGGTAGAACGCCAAAAAAGTGTAAACTTCTATGGCCCCTTAAAGAAAACGAAGAAGACCTAATACTAGACTGAACAATGACATAAAGGAAATAGAAGGTTCAAACTGGGTTAAAGTAGCCCGATCTAGAGAAGATTGGTTAGCATTGCAGGAGACCTTTACCTGTAGAAGGGTTCTAGTAAATGAAAAAAGTGCACAAACAAATCCCAACCAAAAACTTATACCACAAAAATTACATTCAAATTAAAATCAATTTTTTTTTTCTGCTTGGCTTGCAGGAAATAAAAGGCTTTTTTATTATTTTATTATTTCAATTGGACATTCGTAATAAATTAATAGTGTTTTCTTGTAGATCTCCAATACTTTAGACTAAAATATTTGTACGCTGAAAACAGCAGAATATTTATGAACTTGTCAATTCCACTTTCACAGAATATTCTGACAAATAAATGTATCATTATAATTATTACCGAACTGACTTTTCAAAACCATTGCAATGGGTTATTAATTATTATACATTAAAAGAGCTAACAACAAATACGGTTTTATTTTAGTCCGTGTAACTATACCAACATCCATAAAAATATGTATGCCTAATGAGGTATCTTGAAGCGACAGACAGAGATGTGGTTGCGGCATAGAGGTCCCCGTCCATTAGCGCGTAGGAGAGCCTCGTGTTTACTCAGCGTTACTTTGTGTTTGTCCAACAGGCTTTGTCGGTCAGACGCTCCTCTAACCTGTTGGGTTTACATTTATCTATCCACAGCTACAAACGAGTTTTTGTTAGCAATTCCAAACGGTTTGACTCGTCATTTTTTGTATCACTTATAGTGTTTTGAAATTGTTGAGCACTGCATTGAGCGGTTTCCGGAATGGTTAGTAACAGTCAATCATTTGTTTTATTTAATTAACTCAATTGTAATTGAATTTAATGCTACGGCTACTCTGTGATATATGTATATCTAGCGCACCTTTTCCTACATACATACGTATAAATATAGCGAGCTAGCATGCAAAGACATTGCTAAACGACAGCATCGATGATCATCATATACAATATACAATGTTAAACATTTGTTCAATTTCTCGTATGAAGCTAAAGAGCATTTGCGTTAGGCGGGAACACGGCATAAACGGGCATATAGGCGCGATCAAGCCGGAAATCGTAGTCGTCGACGAAACATCACCGTGTCGTTCGATTGGCCCATAACGTGGGGCCCTATATCCGCCGCGAAATGGAACGTGATTCCACTTTGAATATTATGGATGCAGCCCTACGAACTGCTAGCAAGTCGCCAGTGCGAGTGTACGTTTCAATATTTAAACCTTGTTACAATAGATTTCGAACCAGCTTAACCACCATCTACCTATTGAAAAGCCACTCGGTTCTCTCATACGAGCACAACGCATAAATCCTATAGTTCTATTCTTACTTACATATTATATTAGTCAGTAAATAGATTGGTATTTTCAAACAAAGGTAATCTATAGTCAAGATATGAGAACAAGAAACGAAGTTTATGATTTATTGGATCCACATTCCCCTTCCGAGTCTTGAAAACAAAGGACGGGTGAATGTATATTTTAAATTATCTAAAGCAGCATCCTTACACATTTTTTTCTTAGATTTATTTTTATTTTACATCTCTATTCTAAAGTTACTGCATATTTTATTAATGAATGTTGATGTTGAAACTGATTGAAATAAAGTTTAGAAGAAAAATAAAATTACATTCATATTTAAATTTCATAACAGAATATGTGTGTCTACTACGACATCGACATCATTATTAAGAAAGCTGAAATTATTTTGTGAAAAACTCATAACTATCTTTAAATTCCTATGAAATGGAATGTTTAAAATCTACAAATTCTGACCTAATTCAATGGATGACCTCTTAAAGATTTGACAATGTAGTTATAACGCCACAGAATACATAATTGTACTACACAACGGCGCTAATCCTATTAAAATGCACTTGGGAAATACATATAAATCATTCATAGCGATTAACATAATAATATGTGAGTAGCAGATTTAAACGGTTTGAATATATTGTTGGTAACGTTATTAGGCAGCGGTTTAGAGCTGTTACATTAGTTTAGAGGTATATTATGTAAACAGCTGACATGCAGCGTAATAAACGCAAAGCTAATCGATGTTGTGTTCATGTTTAGAGCTAAATGTGTTCCAGAACATGTGCAAGAGATAATGTCGCACGAGACATAACACAATTTATTGATATTACGCATTTGACACTTAGTAGCACATTTCATGCGTAATAAAGGAGCAGTCTGTTCAGATATGGTTATTTAATACATTAGTAAAGTGTACAAATCTATACATATATAAATAGACAGACAAAATAGTTCAGCACCTTTTTCTCATTTGTTTGTCCCCTGTTTTTTTAAGTTAGTAGCTATTGAAGAGTTTTCGTGCTATCCTACTAATATTATAAAGACGAAAGTTCGTGAGGATGGATGGTAGTTGCCTTTTAAAGGCATACAATTTAAACACACTTAACTGATTTTATCTAATCTAATACCTTTAAACAAGCAATTCTTGTATATATGTATATATATAATCTGAAACTAGGAAACGCTTCCAACCATTTTGATGAAATTTTGTATACAGATACAGTTTTGCATTTTAAGTTCAACTGCCTAGTTGAATTTCTTGTAAAAAGACAATTTTACAAAAAAAAATACGATTTTACAAAAGCTACCGAGCAAAGCTCGGTCTCCCAGGTACTTTCAATGAAATATGATACAAAGATGTGAGCGGTGTGTTTATTGAGGTAAACAGTGGACATGTCGAAAACGTATTTTTTTTTATTAGATTGTTACTATTATTATCGGTACCGTGACTACAGGTGAGTGAATTATGCAAATCGGGTTGTAATTCGGGTCTATTTTTATTGTATCTATTTTGTTCCTAAAACTATTTTATTTCTTTTTGTGATAATTTTTTACTTAATTTAATTTATGTATAGTGAATTGCATAATCCAGTATATAATTTAGAGTTATATACTTTGCGCCACTTTGTATAGACTACTTAGCATTGGTTTCTTCTCAGTATGAGAGGGGTTAGGCCTTAAACCATTACCGGCCTAGTGCGGTTGGCAGATTTCACCTTCAAGCCTTCAATAGCGGTCATTGAGAACTGTAAAGACTTTAAGTTGATGTGGTTAAATCTGTGGTCCAAGTCGAATCGCCAGCGTTAAGTCCAATTGTTAAACCGCAGCGACCCGGTCTCCAATCGAGCACGCTAACATGGCATTCTAAATTTCTAACAAAAAGCTTGAGGTACTACGCAGACTTAAGTTACGCTTTGTAGAAATCTTTATTCAGACTTTCAGACTCACAAACTAGTTTTGTTATCGGTGAATCGCTATAATTTCAGGACATAGTCGTTAAAACTTGGCAAATGTAAATACTGGCATTTTTAAATCACATCCATTAATGAACTAGCTGAATTCTCAACATGAAATATCATGCTGATGTTAGCCTACCTACCTATAAAAAATACTTATCTGAAATTGTCTACGAAATAAAGATAAATAAAAAACAACCTTTTTAATAAGTTTCATCCCAATAATTCACAATAAAATACTATATCGCGAAGTATTTATTTTATAGCAACAGAGAACGAAATTTCATTAAACGAAGGTAATTGTCAACGTTTCAAGCGTTGTGTTCAATGAATCCGAGTTGAAAAGTCGACAGATGTTTCCCCTCCAGAAACTTCGATTTTAGATTTTTTTTGTAAAAGGAATAATTGAATGCAGTAAAGATGTGATATTTTTGTACAGAAATCCGACTATTAAAAATAGGTTAATAAAGGTGAAATGAATTCGTAACACCATTCTTTGACTGCTCTGCCTCACGCGCATTTGCTAACAGTACCTGGGTGACCGAGCTTTGCTCCGTAGCTTTTTGTAAAACCGTATTTTGTTTTTTGTAAAATTGCATTTTTACAGGAAATACAACTATGCAGTTGAAATTAAAATGCAAAACTGTATCCGTATACAAATTTCATCAAAATCGTTGGAGCCGTTTCCTAGATTCAGATTATAGATATATATATACATATATACAAGAATTGCTCGGTTAAAGGTATTAGACACATTATAGGTATATTAAAAAGTACATTGTAACGAAAATTGTGTTTATCTTTATAATAGATTATTCGATTTCTCTCAAATTCAAAATTATCTTTGAACTAGCAACCCGCCCCGGTTTCGCTCGGGGTAACAAAGCATAAATTTGCCTACATTTATTTTTCGTGTCGTGGTGTCAATCAGCCTGTTGCGTTGAGCATGTCCGCTATATTAAAACGTAAACTTGTCGAAAATTACAACTGATCCGAATTGTTTGAGATAGGGTGAATTTTAACCTAGAGAAAATAAAGAAAACGATGGTCTAATTTAATTAAATAAGGATCCATTTCAAGGCAAGGCATTTTCATATAACTCAATTGGTTTACGCGTAGCACGCCAGTTAAACCATCTTCAAAAATCATCATCATCATATTTCAGCAAATTTATACAAAATCTTAATGAGTTACACGAATAAATCTTCCTCATGAATCATTACCATCTCTATATATACATCTCTATACACTCATGAATCTACCCATTGAAAACCATATGAAAATCCGTTCGGTAGTTTTGGAGTTTACCGCGTTCAGACAGACATACGGACGGATGGGGCGGGAAAATTTTATTATCTGTAGTGATGTGTTGCACCACTACATATTATAGCAGTTCCCTGTATGCATATCGTCGCACAATTTTTTTTTAAATATAATACTGTAGTATCCTGTACCTTCGTGTAAAGTAAATAAAGTAAAGAACATTATATCTTTCAGTTGCAATTTCAAGGATACTATAAAATCCTTTCTCGGTTACGTAAAATGTGGCGCAAAATCGCTGGGTGGACGTCGCAGCGTGTCACAAGCCGTCAGTCCCTGAGAGAAGAAACACCCGAATTAAATTCCTGTTCTCTTTGCCAGTGCTATTGCGGCTAGAAACAAACTTCACCAAAAGTTTAACAAAACTGTACAGAGATTTCTAAAATGAGTTACATTATTTGGCAATTAGATGTTGCCTTGCGAAATGCTCTTTCTAAAGTAGCTGTCATAAATTTTTTTTGCGTCAACGGAACAATGTTAAGATAAAACAATCTTGGAGTAGAAAAACGAGTTATGGGCACAGTGAAGGGAGACGACAGGCGAGTGCATTAAGATAAAGCGTATTGGGCGATAGCCAGCGTCTCAAGTGTCCGGCTGGTGCCAAGACTGGTAACAATCAGGCGACGACCCTGCACCGCAACGCGCTCGTTCTACTCATTCATCCGTGTAAAATAAAAACAAATAAACTAAACGCAATCTCTCTATTCATATATTTAAACAAGAGTAAGATAATCAATGAACTTTGCTTTTTATTTGCAAATGTACACTAGAACTTTCTGGTCTTCATCTAGCTAGTTTGTTCCAAAAACATCTATCGAGACTGTACAATTTTAGTAAATTATGTTGAGTGTCGTTCAGTGTTACGTAACTAGAAGATGGACGAATTTTAATTAAAGCCTCGAAGGAGTCAAGCCCCATCTTATTAATAAAATATCAGTTTCTTAAAACTAATGTGGTGCGGTTTTACTTAATTAATCTTGAGGTTGTGTACTTGTGATAAACTTATTAATCTTAAGTATATAGTTTTCTAACGAATTAGGTTGGTGAGTAGGTATAATAAAATTTCAAGTAAATTAACTTCAGCTTTCAATTTAATAGTACTTGAAAAGTCGTAAAATCCAATCGGAAATGTAATTTCCGTCAAATCAAATTTGGAATTTGATATTATTATGGAAGGAAGCACGAACCTTTAATAAATGCACAACATCAATATGCATTTAGAGTAAGAATTTTAAGTAACCTCAATATCAATAAACGAAGTTTCCGAAAGCGCAATAAACCGCTGAACCCTCTCACGGGTCGACATAGAGTGGAAGTCAGCAGTTTCTTTGAAGCGCATCCTCACTTGGATGACAATAATGAATTCAGGCCCGAGGTGGGGGGTACTGAGGAGGTAGCGGGGGAAGGGTGCTAGAGCGTGCTCGTACGCTCCACTTTGCACTTCCTCTCTTATAAAGCGATTAATGACAGTGCGACCTTTGAGGAGTCTGACGATCAAAATAAGAAGGAAATAAAACCCAAATACGAAAACGACCTCAGAGTTTATACACTTGCCTGATCGAGTGCCAAGTTTGAAATTTCTAGTTGGTGACATTGTTATTCTTTGTTTCTCTTTGATTACAAAAATTTTATTCTATGAAATATACTCATATTTCGATGTATCCGTAAAACTAGATATAACAAACAGATATTCTGTACAATTGAAACAACATAAAAAGCAAATACAGAAAATTGGGAATTCAAGGATATCTCTTTTTCGCTTATGAACTATGAAAATAGACATGTCAAAAATTGAGCTCGGAAAATACATTTCCTGGCTTATAAACATATTCGAGGGGAAAGTGCTTAGGTAATACAAGCAAACGTACGGAACCATATTTTGATGGAGGAAGTATACTCCAGTATTTATGTTTATTATAAACGTGTGCTCGTAATAAAGATGATGCGTATGATAGAACAACGTGAGCTTTTAGCTAACAATATTTTGAATTTTAAAACACTTTTTACACATTGAACGATGGTCAAAGGCTGGTTGTCTGAGGTAATTTATAGACCCTTAAGAACGTAATTAAATTATTATGGGTAACAATGTTTTGCTTCATCATTATAAGAAAGATAAAGCTGCTATTGATGATTTGCAAATGGACGGAGACCAGATCATAGCACGAACATCTATGCTACCTTGAATGTTGAATAAAATACAATTTGATCGTAGTTCTCTTTCGATCGTCCTCGGGACGGGCCTTGATAAACACCGTATGTTTTTATTGATATTACAAAGTGCTATAATAAAGCTTCCACAGATATATTACTTTTTATTGAATTTATAAAAAAAACAGGACAAGTGCGAGTCTGACTCGCGCACCGAGGGTTCCGTAAATTCTTGTACGTATGTAAGAAGTGGCACAAGCTCTTTAAGCAAGGCAGGCAAATCAATTGCAGACGAATCCCAACCTGGGCGGTCTGTTGAGGTTACCACTCCAGATCTCATCGAAAAAGCCGAAAAATTTATATTGGAGGATGCACGTTTGAAGAAAAAATAACTCGCAGAAATGGTTAGAGTATCTGAAACAACCATTTTTAAGGTCCTCCATAAGCATCTTGGCATGAGAAAAGTCAGTGCAAGATGGGTGCCTAGAATGCTCACACTGCATTGTGGCGACGAAAACAGCAGCGCATCGAGTGTTCGCGTGCGTTTTTGAACCAGTATAATGAAGACATGGTTTTTGGAGCGAATTATTACTAGGGATGAAATTTGGGTTCATCACTACGAACCTGAGTCTAAGCAAGTTTCCATGCAGTGACATAAAAAGAGTACACCGCCTAAGAAATTCAAGGTCGCAGTCGTCGGGAAAGCTCATGGCGACTGTTTTCTGGGACACAGAAGGAATTTTGTTGATTGATTATAAGGAGAAAGGTGTTTGTTACAACCGAAAAATACAATTTTAGAGCAGTTAAAAGAGGCTATTTGAAAGAAAAGAAGAGGAAAATTAACCAAAGCTGTCCTGCTCTTGAACGACAATGCTCCTGTTCACAAGAGTCGAGTTGCGGTGGCCGCTTTGCTTTAAAGGTGGGCTTCGATATCATTGATCACCCACCTTACATAGCCCAGACTTGGCTCCCAGCGACTATTATGTGTTTTCAAATCTGAAAAAAGAGCTTCGAGGAAAGAAATTTTCTACCGATGGAGAAGTGAAGGATGCAGTTTCAGCGTATTTTTCAGAGAAGGATAAATCATTTTTTATGAAGGTATTCACAAGTTAATTCATAGATCTCAGTTATGTATTAGGGGGTTAAAAAGAAAAATAATTTTGTAAAATTATTTCAAGTTCGCGGAATGGAATAGACCCTTCTATTCCATTCCGCGAGCTTAAAAACGCACCCTCTTAGAAGCTTGATTTTTTTGCTGGAAGGGAACGCAGACATAAGTATTTTGTGTAAATTTCAATTTAGTACCTCCACGCGTTCCTGAACAAAAAGGTCTTGACGGACAGACAGACGGACAACGAAGTGATCCTATAAGGATATTTCTTTTTCTTTTGAGGAACGGAACCCTAAAAACCGGCAAAACTATGTTTAACAGTGATTTTCTTACTATTCAAAGCATAATTTTTCGTACAAATTTATATTACCTAAAACAGAAAAAGTGCGAAGACAAGGTCAAAAGGCTCTCAATATCACTGAAGAGTAATTAAAATCATTTACTAAATGTTTCTGAGTAGTTACTTTGTCAATGGAAAGCTCTCCTTGAGTAAAGGTTAAGATAATAGCTGGGCAGTAGGTATAAGCGCTAAAATGTTCAGAAATAGATAACTAACTTAATGGAAAAGTAAACGAGTTTGTCGAATTTTAATAAAATATCTTTGTTTAAAAAACCTCTTTTACTTTTAATGATAAAATTAGGGATTCAGTTAGAGCTAAAAAAGAAGAGAAATGGAACCTAATGGTCCACCTCTGTTCGTTGTTCGTCATTATACTAACATGGAAGGAGATCTTTTATGTCACTTAGACTGGCAACCTACCTCTCTGATCCTACCTTTCCGAGTAGGTAGCGCCGTCCAATAAAAAATTTAATGACCGGTGGTTGGTAGGTAGTCTTATTACTTATCAATAAAGAACAGACGAAGGAAGTGAGAACATGATTGAATGAAAAGAAAGATACAAGAACAATAATTGATTAATTATTGCAGTTGTAAAGGAACTGAGAACGATGCGTGATTAAATTTTTTGTTGTTTTTAGGGATAAATAAATACTTCTGCAAGATAACTAGATATGAATATAAATGTAAACGTTAACACGCGCAAAGAATTGACTTACGTAAAATGGACGTTTGCACTCCGGATGATTTCACAATTTCAAGCATTTGCCTGATTCCCTATAGCTCACCTCTATCGCTTAGAATTACCTGCAAAAGAAAATGAACATTGCGTTGGAATTAAAAACATGCAAAAAACAATGCTGAAAGCCCAAGTTACGAGTATCAGGTGCAACAGAATGAAAAGAAATCGAATAGAGAGCGTTAGATAAGGCCGCTGTGCATTTTTACACTATGGAATGTAATAGAAATATCGCCAACTACGCAATTAACTTTTTAACCATTGAAACTTTACAATCAAAAAATGGATTTGGCGTAGATATAATTATAAATATTCCAACTGATTGCATTGGTCATACATTATATCTTAAGTTACCGTATACATATCCTTCAGGAATCGAACCCATGAAAAAATAAAGGATATATATGTATGGGAAGGGTATAAAGGGTAGTTATGGTACGGCTTTTAGGCGCAGTCGGAAAAACAACAAAATACGTGACAAAACGAAGACCTGGAGGATATGCGAGTGAATTAGTGTAATAAATTTCTACTTCATTGACACCACGATTACACACCGCCGATGCCATCGAAACCTGGGTGTTACCTGGGCGTGTGTGGTAATAATTTGCGGTATGAGAACATGTCTTAAGATAGTAGTAGTATTGTGTTATATACCGCCGTCGAATCCATTAGATAATAGTGTTGTACCATTAGTCGTGACTTGGCATCAGGTTAGCTTGCTAATATGCAATCAAATAGCGCCGCTTACAGTCAGTTAATTATGCGCACGCTCTATGAATTCAGATCGACCATGTAATTACTACAACAATGTCTTGTTTTGCGTATCTGTTAAATCTGCATAAACTAATTACAAAGATCGCACTCAACAAAGCAGTGCGGTTATTCTTTTTTTCTCTTACTTCAATGCTACTGTTTTCGGGATCGATTGCAAGGAGCGCTTGAAGCTGCATTCTGAAACTGAATTTGTCGTGCTTCACGCCCCTTCCGCCAGCTGCCCCTGTAGGCCACACTGCCATTTTTCCTAAGGGAGCATTCGACCACTGGTTTCTCAGTACAGTATCTACATATAACCACTCCGACGAGAGCATATTCTTTTATCGAATAAGGTTTGCATTGTATGTCTCCACAGCTACACCAAAGCGGTAGTAAAAGAACGAAGATGGATAGCGTCTCATTAAGATACTATTTTATAATAAAACAGATCCGGTACCCCAAAAATTCCAATTAAACTTCAATGTAAGTATAATAGGCACGCAGAATGTAAATTAGTTGAAGTTATTATAATTTAAATAAATACATAACGAATTCTAACTTTGAAAATGGTGAATTATTTACGCAAAATAATTTCGAGTCGACACAGTAGGTAACGCGAAAGTTTTCCCAGATTAAGACAGAATTTTAACTTTTATTTGTTTAATGAGCAAACATAAACAAGAACTTGTTCAAAGGGTGGAAATGTCTCCGCTTAACCGCCGCGACCCGGATTTCGTGCCAAATATTTATTTTAATTACATCTCGGTTCCTTCAAAGCCCAACTTAAATGTCTGTACCACCTTCTACGCCAATATTTCAAAATTATTAACGCATTTAGATTTCAAGATAATTTCATTTTAGCACTATATTTTGAAATTAATAATCCCTCGGCTCCACTCGCTCAATATCCAGGCTACCCAATGGACTGAAAATAAGCTAAAAAGCCACCACACAAAAAACCATGCATTCTTTCGGTACACACCGTATCCCATATCACCATCTGGCCGTTATTATTTACTAGGTAGTTTAGTAAAGCCTAAACATATCGAGGTCGATCCAAAAAAATGAGTTAACAGGTTTGAAGATTTTATTACGAAGTAGCCGTACCCGCAGTTTCACCTGCGTTTATGGTCACTGCTCCGCTCCTAGTGGTCGTAGTGTGATGTTATATAGCCTATATATAGCCTTCCTCGATAAATGGGCTATCAACCACCAAAATATTTTTTCAATTCGAACAGCTTTATAATTTCAGTTGGATTTGATATGTCTGTGCTTGTGATTTCAAAATAGTTTTGGACGAGAATTTGGATAAGTTTTAACAGGAGATTAAAAAATTCAAACCTACGAAGCGGTAATAGCCTTTAAAAAGTTCATCAATTCCCGACATTTTCTATAGCAGAGGTATCAATGAAGTTGCATTAAAAGGCCAAAAATACATAGACAATAATGGATAAAACTTCGATTAATTTAAACGGTAATGCCATTGGTAAGAACCTAATGCAAACCATGTAGGCGTAATACTATTGAATGTAGCAAGAACATTAAACGAATTAAAAAAGAATTAATTCGAAACCGGGCATCGATAAAGAATTTCCTCTGGGAGCTCACTGCAGACGTAATAATATGCCCAGCCACTACCTAATTATAAAATCGAGACCTAGATAGAAGCTAGGAAATAAAAAAGCAGGAGTCGTATAATCGGAAGTGAACAGTCAAAGTGAACTTAATTAAAACTAAATGAGAAACTCAGGGGACAATGGTTGTGAAAGACAACAAAGATGGAGCTGTCATAACTGCTGTCAGTTACAACCACTAAGTACGAGCTAAGATTGTCCTCAATGAGTAGCTCAAGCTCACTGCGAAGAATTAAGGGGTTTGGAAATTAAACCAATGTTCATTGTTTTTCGTTGTTAAGGATTAGCTTAATTAACACAATTAGGTATATAAATAGAGAAATAAAAGTATATGGTTTCATTTTGAGAACTTATAAATAAATATATATATTTAAATATATATATTTAATAAGAAATAAGCTTAATCATTACAAAAGGAGTAAAACCTCTTTTCCAATTTCCGACATAGGTACTGTGATTCACTACTTTTTCACATAATGTTGAAGAACTAGTTGCTTATGCACTTACCGACTTTCAAGGTCCATCATTATAATATTTACTACGAATAACTTGTGTGCTAAAACTACTGAAAAAAATATTATGATTAAAAGCAACCCCGCAAGTAAAATTTAAAAAAATCTTTCAAGCTTAAACGTTTATCCTAACGGGCCTATCATAGGCCCTTTCACTTTTTTAAGACATTGATAAGGAGCAAGACTAAAAGCAATGTGCTTGATACTATAATAACGCCAATTAATTTGACAAACTCGAGATAACTTTCTACTTAATTACTTTCTATGTAATTGCCAGATCTCAGATTTTCCGTTTTTTTTAATGTAGGGCTTCCTCGGGCTCTAATTTAATTGATGACGGTTGAAACAATTGAAACCGATAAATAAATTTAATCGCTGATACATCGGTGAACATAATAATGTATATGTAGGTAAATAAAAACATATATGACGAACACAGTAACTCTTACGACCTCGATCTTACTTTTACAGTTCGTAAAATCTCTAAAACTAGAACCAACGTTAAACGCATTTGTTTTTAACGTTGTATGTTCCTCCCTAATTTGTACCGGACTAGTTGTGCAACGAAACATTTTAGATGTACAGCATGATTAAGATTTGTATTTATTCAGCTGCATTTGTCGCTATTTACGCAAGGGCTCAAAATCATTAAATGTTTATATATTTCCTAATAGAACCCGCGACACGTAGGTCGTTATCCGATTGAGAGACGCTCCCTAGATGCAGAAAGACTATTGTTTTCACCTGTTTTGCCCTCAGTATTTAATATAAGTATAAAACAACGACTTTAAGTAATCAATCAATAGGAAAATATGACGAAAAAAGGAAGATTCTGGTATCATTATACTTAAAAACTAATTAGCGAGGATAAAAAATACAGGGTAAGCTAAGAGACATCTGGTGATGGCACCGACGATGAATTTCTTACGGCTGCAAGGGCACAAACTAAGAAAACACATCTGTGCATAAATTCTGAACACGTCCGGCTATATAAATTCATAACTTCGGAACGAACCGGAGACAGACGGTACGCTGGGGCCTCTACGAATTTATTAAATAAATTAATTGAGCCAAAACGAACGTAACTGCTTGAATATTGAACAAACTGGAAGAGAGTTCATCATTATAGGGATAGAACAATCAAGGACAAAATTCAGTTCGTGTTTTGCATTTTTCAGGAATGTTATTAGTATTATTGTATTAGTAAGTGTTAGAGTTAAGTTGCATTATATATATTAAACGGAACAAAGTCATTGCTTCTCTAAGTCAGGTCTTAGAATACCCGTTTTAGGGAGGGGGGGGGGAGGGAGAGATAGAGAGACTCTAGTGAATTGTAAAATCCAGTCGTGCGTCAGAGCTGACATACACTTTTTTTTAAGTGCAAACTTTAGCCACGTTTGTGCACTTTTGCTGATTGCTGAACTCGTGACCGTCACGCTAATAATACATATATACATCCACTAGAGGGCGCTAATCTAAACATTGAGTTCTGTCAGCTCTTTATTCATGAATGTCACCAACCTGTTAATGTAAAGTTTTAAGTTCGTCGTTTCGTTTAAGTTTTCACTTCTGTCGGCAGTCCCACGACTGCCTATTTATTTTTATTCATCATTATTAACATCTTCGCATGCTCCGTCATGCTCCGATATGCTCCGTCATGTCATTGGCACACCAGCCAACAACTTAAAAAATTTGGAAAACATTTGCGGGAGATCGCGGCTATCTCCTCGTGGATGTTTTGTTTTAATTGGGATATTGTCGGAATATTGTTATTAAGGTACACACCATGTAACTGGTAACATAAGAAAAAATCGTAAGGACCGGAAATCAATTTGTTCAGAAACATTTCTTTGACTACCTGTAAAGTCACGTTAGACGTATGGCATCTTGTTCCATCTTGTGGCATCCAGGTCCTGCTGCTGTTACCTTCATAATTATATAACAGTCGCATCAAAAGCAGCCCATACTGTCGTTTTGGTTGAATTAAGTGACTTTTGAAAGGAGGTTTTATTTATGGAATTTTGGCCCACCCTGTATTGATGTTTAGTACTATTATTAGGGTATTACCTAAACCCCGTAAGCTAAAATAAGTTTTAAGAATCTTAACTAACTAATTACCGTTAAATAAAATAATTACTTGCGTTTTCTGAGGTATTAAGATTTCCCTTAAGGCACCCTCATTTCCCTTGTTGCCGTTATTTCCGTTCTAATATAAGGTTCCATCAAAAAAGCTTAATATGTAAGGTTTTAAAAATGTCTCTTGCTTACATGACATAAGTATGTCTTACCCTAAGTTAAAGATCTCCGAACATGGGCCGCAATATGCAGGCATTGCTGAAACAGTTTATAGGACGAAGTAAATCAATATTTGATAGAATAAACATAGATTCAGGTCTTGCAAAACTAATCCAGTTTCCGTCGAAGTATCCCAATTACAGTGACTCTGTATCAACAAATATTTGAATGTAACCTCGGGCATTAGTTCGCATAGCACGGCATCCACTTCCCAATAAACCTCCTGGCTGAGTGCATAACGTGCCGAGATTACTTATAGCCTCCGGAGCCCACGAACAAACAACAATATTTGTTTGTCCCGGACACTAGATTAACTTTTCTTGGGGCTTTCATCATGGTTTATTTTAAGAAACAAAATGAACTATTACAGTTTGACTTTTCAAGTATATATTTATTGATTTAAGAGTAATTTTATTTATATAAATAAAATAACACCAGCCAAGTGCGAGGTCAACTCGCGTGGAGAGGATTCCGTACGATGAATGTGTATCTACTGTTTTTAAACAAACTTAATAATTTAGTTGGAGAGCATGTTCGCCCACATATTCCAACTGCAAATGCAAGTTTGTTCGCACAATATTAAGATTTACCATGACCAAGACCGTAGACTTCTTATTCCTGTAATCTACAAAGAAATAACTATTTTCAGTATTTTTTTTCTAAATTTAGGCTCAATAGTTTCAGAGATAAGTGAAAAGGGTTGGTCAATTTTCATCAATTTTCTTAAATAACTTAAAAAATTGTCTTACAAGAAACCCTATATGTCGCACGGTAGGTACAGTTTGCAATTTTGTTTTTAATTTTCTAATTAGGTCCCCAAAAGTGACCCCGACATTCAAAACTCATTTATTTACATTGCACCACTGTGTTTGGCTCACAGGAATTGACATGTTTACCAAATTTCTATTTAATCGGTCCAGTAGATTGTGAGTTATTAGGCCATAACAGACGGACAGACAGACGCACTACTGGTCCTATAAGGGTTTCGTTTTTCCAAGCGGAACGGAACCCTAAAAATATTATTAAAAATGAAAAGGAATGTTATCAAAGACTTTTGTTTTGTTCTATTTAAGTGTAGGCGTAGGTAGGTACACGCCCGCAAAGGCAGAGCTGAGTTCCAACTTTTCTGTTTCTATTGTAGCTACGACTCCAACAGGTTGTAGTCATGCTGTTAGTTACTTCCGTAATTATAACAGAAACCAAACAATGGGTTGCTGTGGAATGCCCTCTACATTAGCTAAAAGTAAAAACTTTCCTCTTTTTATATAGCTTTTGTGTGCTGAAAGAACAAAGAGGTTTCATTTAACTCTTTGATATACAACGGGTAATGGAGGTTGGATTTTTAGTTAGATTATAAGAATCCTACATTTCCAAATCTTTTATGTTACGCAACAACTACTTCTTTCTAATACAACTTTACATGACAGTAAAGTTATCTTATAAAAGCCAAGCTCCACAATTTAAAATATTCAGCGAGCACTCCGATTAAGTAATGCCCGCATGTAATTTGAAACTTATGCCTTTGACCGCTTGTAACATAAGTTATCATTTAAGGGTTGCATATGCAAATATTTAATTAATAGGTGTCTAAGAAGAAAATAGTATGCTGGCCCGGAAAAGTTTATAATGAAAAAAATAATTAAAGATCCTTCTTTTATATTAAAGTCCTATTGGACTTTTCACGAATACTATTACATTCTAAGCCGAAAACCTAATACAGATCAAAATAAGTAAGAGTGCACCTATAGATACCGGTAGCCACTTACCGTCCTTTTCAATTCGTATGCCAACTTAGTTGTTTGGAGAAAAAAATGTATAAGCACAGTTCAAATAGGTGGAGCATTGTTTTGTTATAGACCTATATATTGAACATCGATTTTAGGAACGTACCGTAGAAAAATACAGCAGACCTTCATTGTTTTTATACTTGCTGAACCAGTCTATCGACGATCACGATCGGTGCAAATCGGTCGAAACGTCGGATAAAAAGGTATCATACCTTATAAATATTACCGCAATCAAGCACCGATTTACACATCCTATCCAGTAGTCATATACATATGTTACAACTAAAGAGGAAAACCCGTTAAAATTGTGAGGTTTTAGTTAGAAACTAGCTGTTCATGCTAGCTGAACATTTTTTTTTTGTATAAATACCGTGTAAATTATGCATTTATTAAAAAGCTGTTGTTATGACATTACAAACAGACACTTCAATTTTATTTATTTGTTACACTTTATGGTTATATAAATCAAATTATTAAACTGCTATGTAATATGTACCTAACATATAACACGAAGTTGAGGTCGCTAACTTCATGGCTGAGTAGGTACCGAAAACGAGAGTCACGAATGTCACGTAGCAACTAGTATAGAATATTTCATTGGATAGAATTCTGAATATGAAACGAGTTCAGTGTAGCATGACTCAGCCGCGGAGAACACAATTCTTTATTTTTGAATAGGTATTTATCTAGGAGACAAGAGGAAATGTGAACACGGCTTCATGTAGAAAAAAAAGAATACCGGGAAGGTAGAGCACTAAATCTGATTTCTGTTGTCAGCGCTGAATCTGAAGTTTCAATGGGTAAACTTTGTAGTTTATGGCATTAGACATTCAACAAAAAAAAGAATCATCAAAATCTATTTACTTTAGTTGAGTTCCGTCTTTTTTCATTTATAACGCCTAATCGCACTGAACTATTACCAAGCTGATAAGAAGTCTATGAGTTTGGTAATTACACATTTATGCGAATGTACGACGCAATAGCGAAGAATGTTATTATGAAATTTATCCAAATGGAAATTCCGTAAACGAATGAACATGCCATACGATTGTGATCTTTAAGACTACCGTTTTACTGATACGCGTGGTTTTGAAGTGCTGATTCACAATAACGATAACGTTTTGATTTTCGTTCATTCTGAAAGAGAAATCATTACATAATAAACCCGTCTTTAGAAAAAAGAATTGAGGAGGTAGCGCCAGGTTGCTTTCAAGACCTTGTGAAATCATAAAAGTCCATATCTATAATACCTACATATTAGATATAGGTACACACACACAGATATACACACATAGGTATACACAAATCAAAAGTGTCAAGGGTGACGCAATTGAGGATTATTATTTTAACTTTTTTGGATCGTTATTGATTCCTTTGAGTGAATTTCACTATTTGAATAAAGAATTTTCTTTAAATTTTGATCAAAATATATTAGAATATGAAACGAGTTCAGTGTAGCATCGCTCAGCCGCAGAACAATTCTTTATTTTTGAGTAGGTATCTATCTAGGAGACAAGAGGAACCTTCCTAGGGTATAAGCCCCTTGCAATAGACTCATTTATGACGGAACACCGTGTGGTTTCAGTCGGTTCGATTCCGACCTACCACTTCACTGGCAGCCCCGGTGAAGTGATGACCCGAGGGGGTTTCCTCACGATTAAAAAAAAAAAGAGAGAAGAGGAAATGTGAACACGGCTTCACGTAGGAAAAAACCAAAATACCGTGAAGGTTGAGCACTAAATCTGATTTCTGTTGTAAGCGCTGAACCTGAAGTTTCAATGGGTAAACTTTTTAGTTTATGGCATTGGACATCCAACAAAAAAGAATCATCAAAATCCATTTACTTTAGTTGAGACCCGCCAATTTTCATTTATAACGCCTAATTGCACTGAACTATTACCAAGCTGATAAGAAGTCTATGAGTATGGTAATTACACATTTATGCGAATGTAGGACGCAACAGCGAAGAATGGTGTTATGAAATTTATCTAACTGGAAATTCCGTAAACGAATGAACATGCTTTACGATTGTGATCTTTAAGACTACCGTCTCACTGATACGCGTGGTTTTGAAGTGCTGATTCACAATAACGATAACGTTTTGATTTTCGTTCATCCTGAAAGATAAATCATTAAATAATAAACCCGTCTTTAGAAAAAAAGAATTGAGGAGGTAGCGACAGGTTGCTTTCAAGAACTTGTGAAATCATAAAAGTCCATCTCTATAATACCTACATATTAGATATAGGTACTAATATACACACATCAAAAGTGTCTAAAGTGCCGCAATTGAGGATTATTATTTTAACTTTTTTGGATCGTTATTGATTCCTTTTAGTGAATTTCACTATCTGAATAAAGAATGTTCTTTAAATATTGATTAAAAATATAAAATCAACTGTCAATCAGCATTCCTATAAAAGTGTGTAATAGCGTTTTTACAAAACCATTACAATTTCTGCATCGGTACCGAAAAAAATTGTGTCGATGTGGAGCGATGATATCGTTTGACACGAGAAGAGATGATGAGAGCCGTCGGAATGTTCCTGGCAATATTAATTGGATAATTTTTTATAGTTAAAAATGTACTTGATTCCTAGACATTCTTTGATGTGTGTAATATTTAGGGTATCGTAAATATTGGGAATCTTAATAATGGGATGCATTACCATGTACCCATGGTAATGAATTCTATTTCACGATTTTATGTAACAGAACACAGTGGACCATCAACACACGTGAAAAACTGATTGATTGTCGCAGTAAAAACGCAATTAGGGAGCTGAAAGCGGTTGCGGTTGGCAGGCCAAGGGTTTAAACAAACGGCGTCCATATGAACATTTGGTGAATATGACACCAAAATATTGTCGGCAATACATTGTTATTTAATAAGAGAAAAGAGAAAATAATGTATGAGTGTGTACAAAAATAAAGCACAAAATACGGTTATTATCCGCAGCAACAATTGCGAGGACGTTGTGTTATGACCACATATGGCATGAACTCATTAACGTGCCATAGTCGCCGCGCAGCTAGCTAACTGCCACAATCCAGGTCTTAACGGAAGATAATTTACCATGTGCCATTTGTGGGCATTTACCACCGCTGTATCACTTTTATGAAATACATTTTATGGGAAATGACAGTAAAGTTGTGCTTTAATATCAGTTCGGATAGGACAAGAACATTGTTTAACGGCTGTAATCATGATAATAGGAAGAAACGTCAGGACTGTGCCCCTTATTCCATAAGTAGCTAATATTTTTATGGAGGTTTTTTTCAGTGCTAGTGTACCATCAGAGTATAAGACCGTACTATGCACATAAGACACAGACACACTTTTAAATTATTTAAACTACTGTACAGTTTTATATGAATATGTATGAAAACGTATTCAAATTCATTAAAATATACATTTTATCCACTGCTGGCATGTGACACATATACGTTTGGAGTAAGCTAAATAAATTACACTCGATAACATTATCATTATTAATTAACAACTGTTATTATAACAGTAGATTTGGTTAAGTGGCGTAAGTGATAAAATTCGTACTGGCCAACCTACCATACTTCTGCACCTCTCTCGGTTTGACAAGAGAGAAACTTCTACAATATTTGATTTATATTGAATCTGCTAGGCCAACATAAACTTCCAAATCCTGCACATTTCAAATTTCTGCGATTGAGAAGACTGCATCGGTAACTGTCTATAATCAGGCGGATTTTGTGCTTTAAAAATGAGGACACTGACGATTACACAGGGGAACAATTTTTTTTATAGAGTCAATTTAGATACATGATTATGAAGTACTGGGTCTATAAATTATTTTGCTGGAATTGACTCTATTTCAAATTATAAATCTTTCTTTGAAAAGTCGACGTTTTTTACTAATCTACCCTCACCTCATTAACGTGTCTTTTTCAAAGTCTAACGTGACAATATACTTATATTTGTTAGAGATTTTAACGAATAGCACTTTGTATGTATTTTTTTATTGTCAAAAAAGCCCAGTTAATTATGTTATTTAATTTATTGGGCGTTACTGTGACAAAAGTCAAGTGCAAGGCTTATGTTAATAACCCCGACCCGCTACATATGTGGTATATGTTGTCAAGAAATGAAACGAAATAAATACATTATTATACAAATGTATATTTTGGAATAGAATTTGGAGATTAAGACAAATATTGGGTCCTACAAAAACTTTTAAAACTGTATGGAATCACTTCGATATTGAAGTCAAAAAGGACGAGGGGGCTTCCGTTTGGAGAACCGATGACATGGACAGAGCCAAGAAACCACCTTGATGATTACTACTTTGGTACTGTAAATTTAAAAGGTATATATGTAACAGGTTTTCGTATTCAGCAGACCAAAATTATCTGAACTTGACAAATAAATCCCATGCCGCAGTATTAGTGGTCCCCTTTGTAATGTCAGTTATCTATTATTCCTTATATTTTAAGGTTGAAATAGTTAATAATTGATCTCAAGGTGTGGGTGTAAACTCACTTCCCATTAGGAAGCATTTCGCTAAGTTAATAAGCAGGTTATCACAAAAAAACTGATAAGTTGATACGGATATTTAAAAGAGATTCATCTACAACTAGAAATAGTAAAGGCGCGTAAACCGATATGAATACTAATGACGTTGTGAAACCACTGACGCAGCTGCTCCACCTGTGTTTCTTTATCTTAATTACGACAAATATTTTTTTTTTGACGCATACTCATCCTAATAAGTCATCTAGCTACTTTTGACAGTGATAAATTGGGACAGAACCGAAGTACGATCCATATCATCCCAAGATTCGAATGTTTAACACAGTACGAACAGATTAATTTACGTGCCCAATCAGGACGAATATTTGTCTCTGATCTACTAATTTTTGCTCCATTTTCAGCCAAGTAAGTCTATTTGATCAATAAAGCCGTTTCATGATTAAGTCGCTTTCAAAGATGAATGCCGGTTAATGGAAGCGGTATAAGGGTTAATTAGTGCGGTCTTATCGTAGATAATTCGATTCCTCGACATTCTATGTCGTTGGTGAGGTAACAACGCTATGCGTGTTAGGATTTTGTGGTTATTATAAGGCGAGACACATTAATTCAGGAGGTGGAACAATTGCGGCAGCTTCGTTAGACCGCAAGCGACACGTGTAATAAGATAAAGTAACACCCGCCGTCCGTGCCCCGCTAGAACAAAAGGTCTTCCGACGTTGCCGTCTCGAACAATACCCGACAACATGCTCGTACTGTCCTTACCCACCTCTATCATGTGAACTATGCATGCTACATTACAGAAACACAAGGACCTACATTAAATAGCATGTATCATATTACCCATATATAATGAATTTTAAGCCACGTCCTTGTAAAACTGTAAGGAATATTAATTAGTCCTATATTATGTTTTAGGTTGTTTGTATGTTACTTTTGCAAGAATTTTGAATAATATACATAAAAACTTAATTTAATTTTCAAAATAAATTATTCTGCCTCGTGAATCCAACTATAGTTCGATAAGACTATATTCAGATGAGTGTCGGCCGCGCGTTGGGTTTTTATATAGTGTTCACATGGCGAGCGTTTCTAGTCCTGTCGCAGTTCAGTTAGAATTCGGCGTGAAAACAGGTTTTTAGTTCTCTATGAATTCGAGTTCATTTCTTGTATTTTACATTTTTATTTATACTAAAATTTACTGAGTGAATGTATGAAATGAAGTCTCACCGAACCCATGTTATGTGAAAAATGGTATACGGACCTTTATTTAAATGGCTGAATCCTTTTATTAAAAACACGTATTGCCGCGTTGAAAACGCGCGTTCATGTGGACGAATGTACGGCAAACCAATGCGTTGCTTATAGGAAGGATGATCTATTTAGTTTAACTAATAGTCTATTGGCACCTGCAACTCGAGAGTCACAAGTGCGTTGCCGGCCTTTAAGGGGGAGGAAGGTAGGGTAAAGGAGGGAAGAGGGGAAGAGGGAAGGGTTAGGGCCTCCAGTAACCTCAACACGCAGCGAAAACAACTTAATCATTGCTTAACTGCCGGTTTTCTGTGAGGCCGTGGTATCACTCCGGTCGAGCCGGCCCATCTTATGTACTGTTCTTGTATTAGGTAACACAACAGAGTTTATAGTTGAGTTAACATTTATAACTTTAGTTCAGATTTTATGTATGGTTTTGCAGCAATTATTAATTTATAACCAATAAGTTTATTTAAGTCAAGTTATAATCATTAATCATTTATTTTCATATACACTAATATAATACCGGTATAAGAATGTTAGTAATTCGTTCGAATTACATATAGGTACACAAACACTCACACCTGTATCCCCGAAGGGATAGGAAGAGGCGTATTACCCTCTTTTTTAATTTAGTCCCACTCACGGCAACTCAGGGGGCAAGCCTATTGCCACTTACATTTTATGAAAATAGTTGTGTAGTTTAATTTAATTAAACATTTAACAAGTAACATTTGATATTGATTTATATCTCAATTTTACATTTTTTTGTATTATAGGGGGCAAACGAGCAGACGGGTCACCTGATGATAAGTGACTACCGTCGCCCATGGACACCTGCAACTCTAGAGTCGCAAGTGCGTTGCCGGCCTTTGAGCTATCTCAAAGGCCGGCAACGCACTTGTGACTCTATAGGAGTACGCTCTTTTCTTGAAAGTTTTAAGGTCGTATCGGTCCGGAAATACCTCAGGCGACAATTTGTTCCAGAGATTGGTTGTGCGAGGCAAAAAATATCTGGAGAACCGCACAGTGGTATATTACCAATTATCCAGGTGATGGGGATGAAAGTTTTGTCGTGTTGAACGATGGCGAAACGTTGCGGCCAGTATAAGTCCGAACAATTCCTCGGAACACTCCCCATGATACATGCGATAGAGAATGCAGAGTGAAGCTACATCTCTACGCCACACCAAGGGGTCAAGCCGATCTGAAATATCCTGGCAATCGATGATTCGAGTCGCTCTCCGTTGAATGCGGTCAAGAGAGAGAAGCTGGTACTGGGGTGCTCCTGCATTGATATGAGAACAGTATTCCATATGCCGCCGAACCTGTGCCTTATAAAGTTGTAGGCGGTGGCCCGGGGTGAAATAGTGTCTCGATCTGTTCAGCACACCAAGCTTCGTCGAGGCTAATTTGGCCTTACCCTCCAAGTGACCGCGGAACTGGACTTCGCTCGATATATCGACGTCAAGGATTCCGATACTGGCTGTGGCAGTCAGGGAAGTGTTCTCAAAGCGAGGTGACACGACAAACGGTATCTACATTAGTAATAAAAAAGATAGAACATAACGGTATTTTATATTTGTTTTAGACCACACACGTTTAGCCTGAAATGACCAACTTTCAAGCTAAACGAGGGTGTACTGCAATATTTTAGTTTATGGTGTGTACTGAACGGTCGCACGTAGGTTTCATATAGACGGCGCGAGCCAAAGTGGGAACTACTGTTGTGAACGCCAAAGTTATGGCGATAAGTAAAACGGCCGGCCGAGGTTAAGCAACAGTCTTCAGTTCTCAAAGCGGTTTCTTGATATAGAAGCTTATGTCTTAACAAGAAATCGACGTTCTCGTAATCCACAGCTACTTCCCTTTAAATAAAAGAGAACACAAGCGTTAGGCAGGTGCTTTTTGGAGTTTACTCCTTAAGAATCGATTTGCATATAAGGTGCCCGGTATGAAAAAAACATGAAGAGTACAATTTAGTGATCGAAGGGCAGCGTAACGCTTTAACACTTTGTTGTGCTTTTTATGCTTTAATGGAGTTTACTCCTTAAGAGCATGTAAGTATATATGTGTATGTACCTTTATGTTTTATATATATATATGTATATATGGAATATATACTGTACAGCGTCTAGAAATAACTAATATATATAGAAAAAGAGAGGGGGGAGGGGGAGAGAGCGGGGCTGAGGGAGAAGGAGAGAGAGAGAGAGATAAACCTCCAGGTCCCTCTGATAACCTCCAGTAGTGTATCGGAGCTGACACACACCTTTTTTTTTAAAACAGCTCTGTTCCGGGTGCGTCAATCCAGGTCTACAAGAGATGAAAATCACTTTAATATTTATAACAGAACAGAGCATAGATGTATTGAATAATGCTTTGTTTAAGAAAATCCAATTAATAGATTTTCAAGACAGAATAGACTGTAAGTTTGCTTATTACTTGCATTCCTAAGAATCTCTTAGTAACCGGGCTCTTTGGGACACAAAAATGAGAAAATTGGGAGTATATTGAAAGGAAAGGTAGACAATAGGAGAAAAAGGATATTGCTTATTCGGATGGATTGGGGAGGAGCAATATCTCGAGGTCAGAAGGACTTATACGACATAAGTCAAGTCCTCTAACTAAACTTAATTGGTATTTTAAACATATTGGATATATTTTTTAATTATAATGAACTAGTGGACTACATCGCTATAGAACAAACTCTTCATATTCAAATATTATTTTCTACTTTTTGTTGGTTTGCTATTAAAGCGTATTTTTCTAATAATCACTTAATGTCTTATTTTGAGTCTTGTATGTACATCGGTCCTTGATACGTGTGCAAATTTTAAAGTTATTCGAACGTCTTAAAGTTGGTGAATACTACGTTGAAAGATTCCGTTACATAGATGAGGTCACGTTATTATAAAGAGTGTAAAAAAATGTGGGGTGCTTGACATTAAATGTTACAAATGTTAATTGATAGCTACTTATACAAGTAGAGTTATTATAAAAATGTAGTAAAAAGCACCTCAGGTTCTTTTTACTATCTATTTTATTTACTTTTTAGCTCAGTTTGCTATTAAAACGTGTTTTTTTAGTTTTTTTGAACTATAATTTTATATTACAATATTGTCTTATAATATTATAGTATTTAACCTAAAACGATGACCAAGACTGACCAACTAAACAACACCAACACAATTGTGATGATGATTAATGATGATTAAGCATTCAATAAACCCATTTATACTAAAACTTAAAACAAAAAGCCCTCAGAATTAATTTTGAATATTTATTTAGATGACATCTTCGTTTTAAGCACCCGAATAAAATATCAGGGTAAATTCCTATTTCAATTTTAACCTTAATCGCTGTCGTATAACGACTGCTTCGGCGTGTTACCTCTGCTGAATGTGAACCCAACCTTAATAAATATGGATATAAATTAGAGCTCTTACTTAACAAAACAAATTGATAATAAGAATTTCTGCCGAATCCCTAATTACAGTTCATTACCGAATCGATAAGAGGAAGCAATTTTGGTATCAATATGAATTACAGATAGGTATACAGAGTTAGACAGTAAGCTGTGATTACGTTGTGCCAAAAACATTGTAAAGGTATCAGTTTCATCCGGATTATTAATAATTCATTTGAAGTAAATTTAGATTTTTTACAGGAAAAATAAAATGTCATAAAGTTTTATATCCTTGAGGGTTGTACTTAAAGTTAATGTCTTTGTCAACCTTCCTTTTAGGGTTTTCACATTGACTACACCTATTCTGGGTTATGAAATAAAAATAGACCATGCAACCATTAGTTTTCGAGAAATTTCAAAAAACCATATCTCCGAAAACTGCATTTTTCGGACGCCATTTTGGGGGTATTAAATAATAATAATGCAAACGCTCACTGCAGAATCATAAAATATAGGCCTCAACGAAAAAATGTGTGCAAAATGAATACATTTGGACAACGAAAACTGGCTTAAATAGCAATAAACATTTAAGCAAAATTTTAACAAATAAATAGAATTTTTCGTTAATAAATGAACATTTTTTGATACATTTTTGTTTGTTTGTTTAGGACCATAAAATACGTATTCTTCTAAAGTTTCACGTTCATTAGAACTTTTTTCAAAATTAAAAATAAATTAAAAATTTGACGATTTTCGACCGTAAATAAACCGTAATTAATAAACAAATAATGAACCAAATTTAATCAAACTGGTCTTAAGAGCCATTTCACCTTTTCACGCAATTTTTTAAGATTTAGGTCGCCTAATTTACGATCTTAGGTAATACTTTGAAATTCTAAAATACATATAAGAAATAGACTAATCTTTAATCTTGTTCTTTAATGTATCACATTTAAGAAAACCAACTTCGTTGATCTGTGGTCATGAATCTCCCACAACTCGTTTAGTGAAAAATCATCGCAGAGACAATTTCCGATTCCAAAATCTATCAATAATATTTATAAATTTGGGTGAAAAAAATACGGTAAGCATCGGATCGCATATCTTTTAATCGTTAAATAATGTACCATTTTCTCAATTACTAATTACATTAATTAGTAAAAAAATAAAGACTTAGTCCAATTTATACGACTTATATCGCAAATTTATCGTGATTTTTTGGTTTAAATAAAGCGTAATTTCAAGAAAATATACTTATTTAAGTAAACTATGTTCTTTGAAGAATCGAATTCTAAAGTTTTTTGACAATTACTTAATTGAATTAGAAATAAGATCATTTTTAAAACTACTCTAAATTGCATGCAATAAATTACAATGCGCAAGTGGACACCAATCAGTACGGCGTTATCGCCCGTCGAAGTAGGACCTGTGTCACTTTTTCCCGCGTCCGAATGTTCGAGCGCTCGTATTGCAAACGCATTATTATACTACGACAACAACGTTTTGATTCTCAGTATTATTTTTTTATAAGGTAAGTGTTTTGTTTATTTTGAAGTAAAGTATTATTTTAGTATTTTGAAGAATAAATATGTTATTTTGTTTTATCAGTTTAAGCAGTGGGGTGCAAAACCTATTGCATTAGTCCCGTCGAATCAGTGGAACTTTTGGAATCAATCGTAAATATTTTTGTAGTACATTTTTTTCTTTGGTTTTCATTTGGGCATTCTACCGAATTGACATAGTCAGCCATCGCCATTTCGGTTTTATTAGATAAATATGGGTTAAAGGGACTTTAAGAAACTTATATTCTCTTAGTTTATTTAGCAGTAAATAATACAATTTCTTAAATTTTATAGGATAAATTTGAAAGGACTTGCTGCATTAGATCACGGAATTGATGGATCAATTGACGAACTTGACGAAGTTTCGGACTCAATCGTGAACATTGTTTAGACTATATTTTTTCTTTAGTTTACAATGTGGGTTTTGAACTGAATTACTACAGTCAGCCATCGCCATTTCATTCTAATTTTAAAGTGATGGCGCACAATTATTGATGATAACAATGGGGTGAGAGCACATATACACACAAATATTCGAGAAGTGGTGGCTCGTACAAGTTGTTCTCGCAAAGTTATCAATTATAATCCTGTTTATGCTCACTACGGAAGTTATTGTGAAAGACCGGTTATGGAAGCCAACGATTATAACAGAGGCAAATAATTATTTTTAACAAGTCTAAGAGAACAGGCGTCAAAACGTCATGAAATTGAGAGGGATACCGTGTTACAAGCAGAAAGCTCTTTGTGGCTTGAACTTAGAATGTGCCAAAGGCGTTGGCACAACTCAGTGTGCAAGAACACATAATTATAGAAAAATGTGGTCTTTTTATAGACGAGGAACTATTTTATTTAGGCGCCACACCGGATGGATTGTGCGTATCTCACTATTCGGAATTAATCCTGATACCGCCATACAAACAAAAAACTAAAATGTTTTAAATTGGATAGTCAGGCTCAGGTCGTGATAAACCAAAACCATGAGTGGTATTACCAGGTACAGGGCCAGTTGCACATTACAAAAAAAATATATGTTTATTTGCTGTGTAGACTGGTCCTGATTTTCCATTGAAAGTCGTAAGGGTTGTTAGAGATAACGTTTTTTGGCATGAAAAAATGCTTCTTTTTATCAAAACTGTGTATTGCCTGAAATAATAGCCCCTAGAAAAGCAAGATCGACCTTTACGACAAATATACATTTAACGTAAGAAAAAATATTAAAAGAATTTAGACCCTAGTCGGGTTACGGTATAAACTATAACTATACCTATAACTATATATATACTTACGACATAAAAAACGGCTATATGAATGATCTTCCCCATATACTACATAGTATACCCAAAATAGCATTATTTGCTAAATGCACATCATTAATTTATAAAGTAGATAGACGAGCCAATAGCTTTGACGATGTAAATAATATTTTTCATCGAGTACATGACTGCTTTACTGCCAACAATTTAGTGATACTGCGTTATATTCTATAATAAAATACCTGATAATATTCTTCAACTAAATGAGAAGAAATTTAAAACTTGTATAAAACGCACGCTATGTAAACGAGCATATTATTAACTAGATCATTATTTAGATGATAAAAATGCTTGGCAAAATGCCGGTCCTGCATTGACATTGTAGTTATGATACGCTTTTTATTTCTTGTTAATTAGAAAAATTTTAATTGTACATGTGAGAACTGTGTAGTCACAAGTATTTAGTTAATTTTCTATGTTGCCTAGCAGCTCTGTGATTTTCATTTTAGAACAATATTATGTTACATTGTCCTCACATTAAATTGCACTTATAAGCAATGCAACAAGTAACAAAAAAAAACTTTGTAAAAAAAAATCATGTTGAAAAAGAGTGTCCTTGGAGTTTCTTGTCTGTTCTTCTCCATAGGATCTCCGTTTTGGAACAGGCAACTAGCTTCAAGACCGACTGATACTGACTGACTCCTTCTGATAATTCAAAAATACCTATAATGGGTTTACTTGAAATAAATAATTTTGATTTTGAAACGCATACATTTTTTTTTATGTTTTATCTACACAAATATTCGTGTTTTATTTTTTAGTCTAATTCTACTGCATAAATGAAATATTTTTTTAATAAATCTCTAATAAAGGTGCATTACGATTATAACAGCTCAAGGTTGTTTAGTCTGACTCGTCACTTGCGCTACACTGCTTGCATTGTGTTTGTGTGAGTTACTACGCACACATGCAAAATGCTGCCGTCGTTTACCTAAACTCGAGCATTCAAATTTTGTGAAATGGCTCTTAATTTTTTAGGATTTCTACCATCTATACGATAAAAAAAGTTTGATATGCGCAATTATAATACCGTAGGAGAAAATTACGAAAAACTCCATTTATGGCGATTTTTTCGCATTATAACGTTAATTAAAGATCTAAGCGTACAGACGGCGGGAAACGACTTTGTTTTATACTATGTGGAGATAATATTAGAAGTTACACTTAGTAAACCGAAATACAGGTCACATCGTGGTTAGTTGAATATGGGCTTAAATCCAACCAGTATTGTATTTAACTCTAAGGTATTTCATCAGAAGATATTCAGTTACACAACTTTGGCACGATATTTCGTGTCGACAAACTCGGTATATCGCGGTACCTACTGTGTCAAGTGTCAAATCAGTTGACATTCTGGGCTCCCAACGAAACAGGTCGTCAGGAGACGATCTATCACTAACCTCCCTTGAAGGATTTAATATCAGAGTATTAGTAGCAGAGTATACAATTTTATTTGTCTCGCACATAGTTTGAGAACTTGTATCGTTTATTTCGATTTATTTGAGATAACAATAAACGTATTTTATAGCCTTAAGCGGATATACCTAAATAACAAGTAAACGATATCTGCAAATATACGTACATATGGCCTAATAAAATTATGGTAACTACTTACAATAAAGCTCCTTTGGTAAAAGATGTTCATAAAACGCTGTACCTGAAAAGAAAGCCAAGGTTACAGCGTCGTTACGAAAACAACTAAATTTCAAGAATTACGATAAATAAATACATTAAAAGATTATAAACAAACGGGTGTATCCACGTTTAGTAGGCGCTATCGCCGACCGCAACCCACGAGAGGCACATATTTAACGCTCCAAGCTTATCTCAAACGAGGAAGGGCGCGCGGGCGAGGGAAGAGGCACGTGCTACAATATCCAGCCTATCGTTCTACTAATGGCCTACATGTGAAAGGTGAATAGCTCCATCCTAACGCGGAACGAGGGATAAGCTACTCGCAGATGAGGATGGATGACGATTTATTAAGTTATCTAATCTTTATGATACTGTGTGAACGCACTACGTTCCATATACTATCATTAAGGAGGTTATAACTTGATGTAGTCTGGAATATTAATTTTACACATATTAACCTGCAATTAAAATGCATTGTACAGTTTACTCATGAGTTTCAATTGTCAAAAAGACTTCATCTTACATGTTTAAACAGAAAATCTATTCTTTTTTGCATCTGTTCAATTATATCTACAATTGGGTTGGAGACAGCTGTTAAGAAACATGTAAAACTCCTCAAAACATTAGGTGTTGTATGTATGACGTCCATCAATTAGATTCAAATACTACTTTATTAGTTACCATTACTACTTACTAATTTTTAAATGTAAAACCAAACATTAAAAGTAAATTATTTGACAACAGCCCCCCTGTTGAATGACGTCACGGCCACTTATTTCATACAATATGTTTCTACATAATGTATTCGTTTTTAACGGATAGATATGCAACTACTACATAAGGGTTTTGCAAGATGTCCTGGAGCAACATGTATACGTATGTCCGACACAGAATTGTACATAAGGCTATGTTCGCTCTCATTTATTTTATACTAGTAGTTCACGCGCGGCTTCGCTCGCGTGTGCATATTTCTATATTTTGCGCGAACCCTATTACTTTTTTTTTATAAATAAAAGTAACCTACTATCCTCCTTATAACATCAGCTATCTGCCAGTGAAAGTCCCGTGGAAATCAGTCCACCCGTTCCGGAGATTAGCAGGAACGAACAGACAGACAAACATTTTGAAATTGATATTAGGCATAGGTATCGTGTAAATAACTGTATGAGCTTAAAAAAAACTATTATTTTGACATTACAAACAGACACTTTAATTTTATTTATTTGTAATATTGACTTAATTTACTTTCCTGGTTGTTTTGAACAGTACCAAAGTTATGGAGAAAAGGTTAGATACGTAAGCGGTACGTTACCCTTTCTCCATAACCAAGGTTTCACAAAAAAACGCGTTAACTTGACCATTTTTCTTTCTAATTTTTTAAAACGTCTAAGATGGTTCATGCTTTCACAATCCACATGAAATTCTGGCATCTGGTAACCTTAACTAGCGCTTGTTTTCATCATATTGTAACAGGCTTTCACACTGTTAGGCTCAACAGGCTAACAAACAAGCTTATCACTCGGATAATCTAATCTCTATCTAATAATAAAATCTAATTCTAATCCCCGGGCATATATATGTGGCGTATATATGTGGAGTATAAGGCTTTCTGAAAAAAATTTCTGTTGCACAGACCTGCATATTATTATGCTAAACACACTTTAAGCGGCGTCGTAATGAATATCTCCTCTAATTTGCGATCGAGACGATACGTCGTGAACCCACAAGCATTTAGCTTAGCTGGAAGGGTTAACAAGAATACTAGTAATATATGTAACACGTTTTTCTTCAAACTGCAACATGACCAGTCTAAAAGTCTCTTAACGTCATCAAAGACTGTTGAACAGTTAGTGACCCTGACTGCTACGCCATAGGTCGTGGGTTCGATTCCCACCCGAGTCTGGGTGTTCTTTGTGTCCGTTGTTTGTATGTTTGTAAAGTTCCCAAGACCCAAGACACAGGGATCATTCCTAATGCGGAAGTAGCTTTTAAAAAAAAAAAAATATAGAGCTTAAGAGTTGGTGGGTTTGGGAGCATGCATGAGCGTGATCTGGGAAACCATCGGGTCGTCTATTGAAAAAGGAAATCAAAACCAAATAGCGCACAAAATATCAAGTCAGCATGTCGAGATAAATCCAACGTCGGAGCAGAGCAAAAACCATTATAGGTGTGACCATCAATTACGTACATTACGTATAACGGATACCGCACAGCAGGTACGCGTCACCAATGTCCATTTGCGATGAAACACGTTGGTCTAATTAATGGACACAGTCTATTATTGTGTGCATCTACACGCTCTGTTTGTTCGTATCGCGATCTTTTTACAGGTTCGAATCTGTGTAGTGTACGTTTCATGGGGTCACGGCCGAACATGCCGACTGAGCGTGTTTTGTAATGGATAGGTGGTTGGAAACTTTTAATGCCAATGGCGTGCTTTAAAGTAACCTAATGAACTGCCAGAAAAAAAGACAAAATACTAATAGAAGAATCAAGTCTATTTATTGCATACATACATTACATATACGAACAAGATACGTCCTAATAGAATAAAATTATTTGAAAAATAAGAAATGTAAATAATTAAGAATTTTAGTTTTTATGAATATTTTTTACGCTTTAGGTGTGTGTATCTATAAAACATTGAGGACTGAAAAATGGGATTTTGTGCAAAGCAAAATAAACCTCAGCTAAATGCACTTTGATCATTTGTTGATCAATGCATTTATCTATCATACAGATTTAATTTCTGGCACTAAAAACAGTAAAAACCATTTGTCGCTACCTCGTTCATTCTCATTAGACCTTTTCGTGAAACTGAGTATGGTACCTTCTCTGGCTTGATAATTAGGTGTTAGGCTGCTTTCGAACCACTGAAGGTCGAAGACTCATCTAAATGATATCACCCTACGTTAAAACGTAAGTGAAACTAGACGAGTTATTTTTCAGTAAATCTTATATTTAACTTGTTAATTAATTTGCAAAATACCTTGGGATGAAGGCGAAATAAAAACGAGGCTGAGTTAAGAAATGGATGAGATTTATACCCAGAAAACTAAAGTAGGGAAATAACAATTGATAATGCAAGTGCAATTAAGAGAAACATAAAATATGTTTAATATAGCCGTTACAAGACGTAAGAAGTGCATTTTATTCCGTATGCTGTCCTGCACACCCATCTAGAACTTAGTTAAAGATGGTATGTGTCGGCTACAATCGTAACTCACCGCGGCTAAAGTACTACATATATATTATCGCTACACGATTCATTTAACTCCAAAATTCGGAATGTGTCCGAGAGTTTACGACTCTTATTTTACAAATAAAATACTTAAAATATTTCACATCACTGAAACACTGTGCCATTATTTTAGCAAAAGTGTGGAAATATGTAATAAAACTATTTGTAGGGGTGAGCTTACATGAATCACGCGGTCGGCGGGGTGATTGAAGACGACTAGGGCTGGGCTGTTGTCGAGCGGTAGATCGGTGAGGTGACGGACGTAGCAACGGCACCTGAGTCCGGCCGACACCAAAGCGCCCTAATGGCCTGTCGCTCGTCCATCCGCGCCCGTGATTGATCGACACACCCTGTGACGTGTGCACACACATCGCTTATATCGCTTCCACGGTATCACGCTTAATCCATCACATATATTATATCCTAATTTGTAGTATTAACATCAGTAGGTATAGATGCATGTTTCTATTTTTGCAAATTCTATAACCTACTTTTCTCACAAACTTAAATATTCGTTCGAAACCCTCATTTCATAATTATAAAAATTGCAAAGTAAAATATTTCCCTCACAAATATCAATTCCCAACAATAACTACGAACTGGGAGAAGTACTTACTACTAACTTTTAAAATAAAAATGTTCTAAAAAGTCCATATCTTTAAAACGTTTGAACAAGTATTAAGACGGCGATCTCGTATTTGAAAGGAAAGTACAGACGAAATTTGGATTTTATTAGTAAACTTTTCTGCTTCGACAACACTAAGATTAAAACATTTAGGTTTTGTGTTTTTATGTTAGACGATTTACACAAAAAAACGTAGAAAAAGGACTTAAAAAATTGTAATAGTTAAAGTGTAAAAATAATGTTCATGAATAAAAGTGACAATATCATCAATGTCTCCATCTATCACTCTGATTAGCCCTATAATTATGTACAGTTCAAATTTAAAAAAAAATAGTAATTTATCAATAAATGATGTGGCAAGATTATATTAATTAAATAATTACACAAGAGGAAAAAAATGTTGTGAAATAAACAAAGCGTTCTGCAGTAACAAGGTCAAGTTGTGTTGGAGGGGAAGTGATCAATTTTCTCAACAATTTCACCGTCATCTTGAATCTTTTCAGAGGCACAAAACATTTAGCCAATTCAGCGCACAGGGACCGACCGTGATAATAGAGCCTGTTGGCTGGGAGGGACAGTCATCGCAAACATAAGCCATTAGCGTATTGTTAGCGTCTTTTCAGCCGAACCCTCCACTTTCGGGGTTTTTGTCGAGTGTCTTCGAGGATCTATTTCAAAATAAATCACATTTCGGTACAGCCAAGGTTTTGTTACAGAAAATGTTACAAATAACTAAAGAAACAAAACAACTGTAACAGAATTTAAAATTTACGCCCGAAATGTGTTGTTACGACCACCTAATTTGTATGTAAACAAATGTGCAAACAGGGGAATGCAGCAAGATAATCTTCTGAATTTAGTTTGTTTACGTTTACGTATACTGCGGTCGTTGAGAGAAGGCTGAAACAGGTACACTAGTGTAGCCACAAGCTCATGAACAGGTCGCGTGCGGTCGACAGACGATAGCGGCGTGAAGCAAGCCATTCTACTCTGAACAAAGGTTCCCTGATCTAATCAACGCAACAATACACCTCGGATAACTCCACAATTGAGCTGGAAAATAAACCGTCAGCCACCCGTGCCGGCACATCTGATATTTTAAATTACAAACAATATTACACGGTACGGATACAAACGAGTCCATTGTAGGTCGTGTCATCGGGTGCGCCCGACAGCTGTTTTAGATAACGTGTGACCTCTCTAGAATAAAGCGTTTCGCAAATGATTACACTCACAATGTCGACCATGCACCGTTAGCATAAACAAAAACGATATAGGAAAAATGTAGATTAAAACTGGAACATTGTACTGATCAATGTTTATGTAGTTTAATTCAAATGATGATATCACACAAATAAATAAAACTGAAAATATTTGTATTATAATTATTTAAGACTATCCATAGTTTTGTGAATATAAACATATAAATATTTATACAACATTATTTATACATGTATTACATTGATTGGTATAATATAAGTTACTGAAAATATTTAAATGCCTAAGAGCACCTGAATTACATGCAAATAACTATGCAAATGAAAGCATTATCTGTTGAAGTCTCGATTGTCGCCTCGAAAACGTTAGAAATGGCTTAAATTAAGCGAACACAAAGCATTACACAGATGATGAGATACTGATGGCTTAGTTGAAGACTCATCAAAGCTCACAATTGTCCTATTTAATGCATTTGCTTCACTATCGTCCTAAAATATTGTCATTTAAACCCATATCTAATGTATACATCGTAAACCAATCTTTAACGAATATAAAGAAAAGTACCTATCTCTTTTTGTTTATTCGCTTGAATGGCTTTAATTTATGGCCATTTGAAAATCGTCTCAGGATTCACAAAATACGTTCAAGAAATGATTTTATATTTGAGTCTTAGGTATATGTTAAAAAACTAATGAGCGAGATTACGTTATGAATGTTCGCATTCATATTGCATGAACACAGGTAATCCGGTTAATATTCAAAAAGGTTCTAATATTTGAGAAAGCCGTCATTGAAATGCTTTCGGGAGCTACCTCAATAAGTTTCTCGAGTAGATAAATAATAGAATAAAAACGTGTTAGAATAATGTATTCTTTACTTTACTCTTGGTATAACGTTTTTTTAACCGTTATACCAAGAGTATATTATACCAAGATACGCGATACCATCAAACACATATGTGTCAAAATCACGAATACTAGAAATGAATGTGCGGGCCCACTTTAAACGATATTTGACGTTTTTGTTATTAAAGGAAATAAAAATATTGTATTGTTTTTATTATAAACATCATCCCATTAAGTATTTATAATAAAAAACCACATTGCGTTTAGTACTCGACATCCTGGTAAATTGAATTACTATAATACGTTAAACCGGCCAAGAGTGAGTCAAAATCGCGTGGAGTTGATTTCAGCAGCAACCGAGAATAAAACTCTATCTTAATGCGCTGGGGTCCTGTTATAAATGTCAGTTTTTTATGTTACATTTTACTTAAAGAATTTCAGACTTAAATGTTTTTAAACTTTCGCGACTATACGATCAGTGCAATTGATCGAAACGTCGGGTAACCTAAGGAAAAAGGTGAAAAAATTGAAGACCTTATTTAGTAATCCTTATATAGAGAATCCTATTATTTATGGATATATCTAATGATATACATACAACGGTCCATCGAAAATATCTTTACGATATACAACTATTCATTTTAAATAGCTGCGTTCCTGCTTCACTGATGTAAGCGTCATCTGTGAAAACGAGATTTTCATTAAATTTTTTAGCCTCAAAATTAAATTCATTTAATTACTTTATACGTTATTTATTATGCCACCTGCAGTGTTTATACATAATTATAAAAATTCAATATTTTTATCGAATATGCGCAATCTAACCAGACATGTGATACGGAGACCAATTTTTTTACCACACGGCAAACTAGCCTAAGTTCTGCCAAATTGTTCTATGTAATAGCAAAACCACAATTTGTATAACATTCGATGACGAGCCTCACTAAAATGATAACCATTGACCACACGAAGTTACCTATTTTTAACCGACTTCAAAAAAGCAGGAGGTTATCAATTCGACTGTATGTCTTTTTTTTTTTAATGTTTGTTACCTCAGAACTTTCGACTGGGTGAACCGATTTTGATGATTCTTTTTTTATTTGAAAGCTGGTGCTTCCCGTGTGGTCCCATTTCAATTTAGTCCAGTTTTGACAATGGTAGCCATGAGAAAACCATATATAAGTCTTTTATGGAATAGTTTTTTTGTTGAAGTCGGTTTTTTTTTTTTAAGAATTATATCTTTTTGGTATACGGGAGAATTACTTAATAAAATAAAGCTGCTATGCGTTTCTACGGCAATATACCTGCTCAAAGCTATTTAAAGATGCACTGAGCAATCTAAAGCAGTGAAATTAACGCACTGCACTGTAGCTAGGTAAATAGTTATGCTCCGGCACAGGAGTAAATGAATCTGATGTTTCACAACCCTACGTTGACGAATTGGTAGGTACTGATTTAAAAATCATATAAACACATAATAATAAAGCAGACAACCTCATGTTTTGTTTAATTAAACATACGACGGCTACACTGAAAATTTCGGGAATCAAGGAAGTGACACAACATTACTATTTAAAAATGTATTTATTGCTTTTCGAAGTATTCTCCGCGAAATTTGGCACATTTTTCCATACGATGGAAGCAATCATTGAAGCAACCATTCCATTCGGAAGTTGGGGTCTCCAAAATGGCCGTTTTGTAGGCGTCCACAGCTTCTTCAGGTGATGAAAATCTCTGACTGAATTCTTTATTTTAGGGAAAGTATAGAAATCATTAGGGCTTAGGTCGGGACTGTACGGCGGATGGTCTAATAATTCTATGTTTTCTTGCTCTAAAAACTCTTTTGTTCTGTGCGCGGTGTGAGAACTCGCATTGTCGTGATGGAGGATGATGCGGCGGTTGCAGCTCTCTTTACGGAGTTCGGAAACGACCTGTGGCAAACAAATGCTAGCATACCATTCTGCATTAACCGTTCTTTGTCCCTCAAGAGGAATAGTCGCAACATGGCCGGTTTTGGAGACAAACGTGGCCACCTTTTTTTGCAACACTCCGTGAACGAACAATTTTAGTTGGCTTTAACTCATTTTCGAACACCCAAACTCGCGACTGGTTTTTTGTTTCGGGTTCGTACGCGTATATCCGGGATTCGTCACCTGATACAATGTTGTATACAGCATTTGAGGATCCTGCGTGGAATCTTTCGAGAGTTCTGACGCACCAAGTAACGCGAGCCGCTTTTTGCTCTTCACATAGCAAATGCGGTATCCATCGGGAAAACAACTTTTTTTACACCTAATTGTTCATGCAAGATTATTTGTATTTGACTCATGCCAATGTCTAAATTTGCCTGATTTCGCGGTATGTCACATGTCGATCTTCCTCAGCTTACGCACAGCATCAACGTTTTCTTGGGTGACTCCAGTTTTTGGACGACCTTGACGGGGATCATCACTGAGCTTGACACGTCCACGTTGAAATTCAGCAAACCAGCGATAAATTGTAGTTTTGGATGAGCTTCATCACCAAATGCAGAAAGCATCCGGTCAACACACCGTTTTTGTGTTAAACCGCTTCGAAAGTCGTAATAAATCATCGCCCTTGAATTTTCTTGAGTCAATTCCATTTTCTCAATGACTAAACAAGTTTGAGAAGACCTTGTGAGAAGACCGAGAATCTTTTTTTAAATAAATAAATGGTATTCGATTTTTAAAACCAAGGAGTTTTCAATTAAAAAGATTTTAATATGATAGGAATAGTGGACATATTCCATTCCCGATACTTTTAGTGCAGCCTATGTATCCTCTTGTGACAATTCCAACATAATATGCAAATAATTAGAACTCCCCAATATGAAGTAATTGTTAAAAAATCGGGTTTATTCACCGAATCGATAGAATTAAGAACAGAAACAAAATTCGTGGGTGTTGAAATATATGTATATTTTTTCTTTTTGCACTTTTATAAAACCATCATAATTATAGTGAATATTATGATTTTTATAAATGTATCAATGCCTACATAATATATATAATATAATAAGAAACTTTTAGAAATGTTTTGTACTCCAGTAGAACTTAGAATCTAAAGTAAAATATTGTCTAACGTTGTGTTCTTGCTGGATCTTGCAGTTACAAGTTTTCAAAATTATTTATTAATAAATAAATATTAAACTAAATATTAATATGTATTTTAAGTTGGTTTATTTATCCTAATAAATTACATGATAAATTTTTCAACAACTATACATATATAGGTATGCAGATTGCTCCAAATAAGTCAAGAATCCCTAGGGATCAAATTTTTAACATAGGTAGGTACATTTAGAAAAAAAAATTGAACAACGTTAATTATATTATCAATTGAATCTAAGTGCGTAAGGATTAAAAAAAATATCTATACAGGTACATATTATACAAGCAGTTCCCACGCGGCATCGCTCGCGTGTACATATTTACATGTTTTGCGCGATCCCTAACATCAGCTATCTGCCAGTGAAAGCCCCGTTGAAATCGGTCCACCCGTTCCGGAGATTAGCCGAAACAAACAGACAGACACAAACAGACTGACAGACAGACAAAATTTTTAAAAACTGATTTTTAGGCATATGTCTCCTGCAAATAACTATGTGAGCTTTAAAAAAAACATTATTTTGACATTACAAACAGACACTTCAATTTTTTTTATTTATATTGATGATGATAATAAATTGACATTTCTGCATCTATATAATATATACCGAATTTTCGGTTGTTCTACTACTGATGCTGGAATACGGAAACTATCCTTAAAACGAGTTTGAAAAGAAATGAAACAACGGTTTGAAAGAGTTCAGCTAATAGTTTTTAGGGTTCCCTTCCTCAAAAGGAATCTTTATAGGGTCACTTTATTGTCTGTTTGTCTGTCTGTCAAGAACCTTTTTCTCAGGAACCCGTGCACGCATCAAGTTGAAATTGATACCAAATACATAAGCCTGCGGTCCCTTAAAGCTGTAAAAAATTCAAGCTTCTGAGTCAACACAATCAAAGGATACGGCCTAACGGCCGTATCCTTTGATTGCCTTATTTGAGCCTTAGATTGAGCTTAGATTGAGCTACCTTATTTGAGCCTTTGAGCCTTAGATTTTAACAAATTTATACATTTCGCAGGTACCTAAATCAAAACCTATAGGGTACTTCCCATTGATTATATGATGATTATGACTATAGGAATCATGAAATTTGGTAAGAAGTAAGGTCTGACAACACAAGTACTTAAAGGAAAAATCTGAAAGTCGTTTATTTGTTGTTATATGACATAAAAAAAAATAGTTTTTGTGATTACAAACTTATATTTTGCGGTTGGAAAGTTGACTTTGTCGTACATTGCAACCGCAAACTTAAGTTTGTCATTCGAAAAAGACAGGCAAAAGCCTTCGAGAATTGATTCCGGAGATGGCCGTACTATCTACATACAAGTTTGTTTGCTTACAGAACCTCGGTGAGCGACTCAGACTCGCACTTGTGTTTTTTTTTAAAGAATACCATTTAATGACTCGATCTCATTTAGCACTACAAAGGACCAGAAATGGTCGAAGTAGTACTAGCCATTTAAACCAATAATAACATTAAACGTCATTTCACACAAAAACATATTTTTATTTATACATCTAAGGTAGCGAACGAACAATTGAGGAAATTAACTTTAAGCGATTTGCATTGCTTAAACAGTATCAACAGCGGTTTTAGGTTTTGATAGAAAAGCGCACGATTTTATGCAAAATAGTATTAATTAAACGCAATGGATACGTATACAATAATGCGATAGGTTATTGTATCAGGCAATCCTTTCTGTCCGTTCCGGTCCCGTGGACTGGAGCCGAGATGTCCAACGTCACAACCGGGTCGAGTGTGACTGACAAGCATGCGAGATAATGCGCTCACTGCCTAGACAAAGCCATGGCGCCTGATTTAATCAACGATTCTATACGTAGATCCTCTGTAAGCACCTATTCGCCCGGTGACAAGTAAGTAAGTGGGACGTGACTGTAATTCCTTATATAAACCAGAGGTAATAAATTATGTATACGAGTAATAAATCGAACAGGCTTTTAGCATCGACTCCTTAATTTGGATCGACTTTTCACAATACTAAAATTGTTAATTATGTGAGGAAATGTTAAATAAAAAGTATGGAAATGGCGTATGGCGTATACAAGTCATGTGATGTTAAGGAAGTTAACCGAAAGTCAAAACATTCAGCTAAAATTGTCCACCTTGCTTGACCGTAGCCTAAGCTTATCTTATCTATTTTTAGGGTCACCAAATCATAAAATTAACACAACACAACTCATTGAATACTCTGTTAGAAGGCTTGCCTGACCAAACTCGAAACGAAGTTGCCGTAACTTTAGAGAAGATAAAAACAAAAGCTACAACATGTGCAGAGGAACCTGTAAAAAAGATTTTTGATGATACGGGACCCTTGTACGAACAGGGTCTTAATATATTAACGCCAATACTCTCTTACGAAAGCCCTTTTTTTTTCTTGTGGAAACCCCCACGGGTCGTCACCTCACCATGGCTATTGGTGAAGTGGTATGTCGGAATCGAACCGACTAAAACCACACGGTGTTCCGTAGCAAGTGAGTCTATCGCAAGAGACTCGGGTATACCCTAGGAAGGAAGTCCCCGAGAACCCTAGCAGACTTTGGCCGCCCTCAAATAGAAGGCAGCCACACCATTGGTAGCGGAGGGCCTTGCCCTCCTTCCGATTTAGAGAGGCGCACGCGGAACACGTCGCGCCACCGTCTCAGGCCTGCTTCTGCTAGGGTAACGGGCAGCCTCCCCCGTTACCCCCAGGCCAGCGCTCATGGAGGCCGGAGATCATTATGCGCTCTCCGGCGCCTGGTGCCTCTTCGTCGGGACGGGAGAGTACTAGTCCTCTCCCGTTCCCTTTCCGCCGCCTCTTTAGCGGACATCACTTCTTCACAAAAAGAAGCGGCGGATCCCCATGCACTCTCACTTTGGACCATGGACAGAACCATGATCTCTAGCGAGAGGCTTCCCACACCCGATAGCCGCCGCGAGGTCATGGCGCTGTTGCATCCACACTGAGCACTCCACAAGAGTGTGGAGTGCAGTATCCTCGCGACAGCCTCCGCAGTGATGGCACGCAGACGTTGGCTCCCGGCCTATGCGACACAGGTACTTTCCGAAACAGCCGTGGCCGGTCAGCCGGTAGGAGAGGCTGCCGTGCTGCCTCTCCAGCCAATCCTCCATGATGGGTCTTACCGCCACAATTGTGGCGTGCCCTCTCTTACGAAAGCCCTAAAACTGTTATTTACACTAAAAAAAAGTCTGAACTTGATGTCAAGAAATTAATGTTTAAAAACATTACCTACGTAGAAATTCTCAATAAATATCAAAGAAGGAAAACGGCTTTTGAGTACACTCAAAGAGTTTTTTTGGAGATACAACTTTTAAGAGCACCCCTAGGCCGTTTTCTCAACTTTTTACCTTACACGCTGAGTTAGGAAGCACTAATGACACTACTAACACTGTACCTTTATTATATGCTCTAAGGAGTATAGAAGCGGCAGAGGAGTCGAACTTCATTATGTACGAAATCATTAAGGCAATGTCCCAGATTGGCAACCTAATGTATTTCATGCTGATTTTGAAATGGGCTTTTCTAATCCGTAGAAAGCATTGTTTCCAAATTTAATTGTGAAAAGATGTTATTATCATTTCACAAATTGGTTAAAAATGATGTACAAAATAAACGAATCTCTTTGATTCGTTTATTTTAAATGCACAATTTCAAGTCATTTTATGGAAAAACTGCGATGAGTGTAAACCTAGCATACTCATAGTATATTGTAGTGTTAATTACGTAAACTAATTAGATTTGTTCGCTGTTTTCTTTTTTAGATTTTAAAGGTGTAAGTCATACCTGACAGGGGACGCACGAGTACTTCAAATATAATTAAAAATCTAGTACCGATGTCTCCCCCTGTAAGGGGAGACACCAGGACTGGAAAATTCTTGATGTCTTCCCCTGGGAGTTGACCAGGGGAGACACGAGTCCGAAACCATTTTTATTACTTTTAACTGGGGATGACAAAATTTTATATCTGTTAAATTAAAACTGTCGTCAAATAACAATATGACAGATATAATAATTATCCATTAATGTTACCTTATCTTTCCGAAGTAAATTATATTAATGTCATCTGGCCATGCAGTAATGACGTCTGTAGTCGGTCAGTTACGCTGGCATCACAGAATGCTTTTTTGTAGATACTGCATAACTAAACTTTTGTTTATTTAAAGCTACAACCCTACGATACCAAGAAAATTGGGTGCTTCTCCTAACTAGGTTCGCAAGCGTCAGTTGGTGTCATCTTATATGCGATGGTACACATCACATATAATGTTTACGACGTCGTTGGGAGGTGCAATTGAGACGTTACGTTATTTAGCTCGTAGCACCCGCGCAAACGAGCGCACAAGTCCTTAATGCACGCGACATATTATTACCTCAGTACACACGGAGATGTTCCCTTTCTTAATTAATGTATTTTGTCACCTTATAAGTTATGAGGGCACAACTGACACACATATTTGAATACACTAACAGATGGTAATTTTACAGTATGTTTATCACACTGCTACGGCCTTAGATTACATATAATGAACTATTGTGGTACCGTAAAATTAATTTACTATTAATTTACTTTGCTCAGGAGAAATTTAACATTATGGTTATAACATTCACTACACAACACACAATTATAGCATTCACAAAATATTACATGACTAGCGACCCGCCCCGGTTTCGCACGAGTGTAGATACTAATGTTGTACAACTATCCTCACCGTTTACCCGTAATCCCAGTGGGTTAACCCATTACCGGGTCCAGGGGTCCTTTAATTACCCGTAGTTCCATGGCCCTAAAGATTTTTCCCTGAACTTTTGCCTATATCGATAGAAAATTAATTACAATCATGAACCTACTTTAGATTAAAAAAAATATATATATGGTCGAATTGCGAACCTCTGTTTTTTTTCGTCAGTTAACACATCCATAATAACAGCATATTACGTCAAAAGAGAGCACAATCTTTTTCCTGTATTAGTCATGTTGTCATAATTAGTAGGCTCTTCATTCATTTTTTCTCTTTTGTAATTTTGACATAATTACTTATATAAGCAAGTACGCACTGAGAATGATTATTTTTTGGTATTGGGATATTTTTTTCAACCTTATATTTCAACAAATGGACACAAACCAATATTAAACTATAAGTACAAACCTTCCTCATGAATCACATCTATTGATGAAACCCACAATAAAATCCGTTGCATAGTTAAAAAGATCTAAGCATACAGAGCAACTCTCTTTTATACTATGTAAAGATATAATTAGGAAGGCTGTAAAACCTAATTGTGGTGCATGTAGAATAACCTAAGCCTTTTCTTTTAGACTGCTGTTTTGCAGCAGATGACCCTATTAGGCGGGACAGTCCACCACACTTCACATGTCCCTTTTATTAACAGTGATTATATAAATAAAGGAGGATTTACCATCTCTATATACATTTCACACAACATGATGTAACACAATAGTCCTACAAAGCCGAAATTCTGGCCCTCCCAAATCTCAAGAAATCCGGTGGTACCAACAGTGTACAAAAAAAATATTCATCAGACCTGAATAAGTTTGATGGGATTTCAAGGATCCTTCAGTATGTTAAAGGCAGAGAAACAGACTGAAGGTTAAGTTTTAAAACATTAAACATGTTTCGGACATTTGTAAGTTTGCTTTTGTTTGGTTTATTGATATTTTTTTACTTATATTAATTAGGTAATAGTTAGAAAAAGAGTTTTATTTTGATGAACATCTTTTCAACTTGACATTTGAAGTTGAATGGAATCACCCTTACACGAAATGGTGTCCATCAAGAATTAAGAAAAATTTTGATAATTTTACTAATTTTAATGGACACCTCACATGTGACTAAAAGTTTTACTACTAGTGAGTGAGATCAGAGCGATAAAAAGCATATATCTCAAATTTCTCAAACAGTTATTTGGTATGAGATTTCTTACAAATAATATGTAAAAAAAAACTATTAAGATCTTTTTTTCGTTATCATGTATATCAACCTATTTATGTAAGTAATAGTGTTAATTCCATTTAATATATCTACTTCGTTTTCATTGTCTAAGTTATCCCACTAATATTATAAATGTGAAAGTTTGGATGGAGGGATGGATGGATGGATGTTTGGTACTCTTTCATGCCAAAACTATTGAACCAATTACGATGAAACTTGGTATGTAGATAGCTGGAGACCTGGATTAACATATAGGCTACTTTTTATCCCGATATTCCCACGGGATCGGGACTTACGCGGGTGAAACTGCGGGGCGCTGCTAGTCATAAAGAAATTAAAATGTTATATTTTATCTTTGCGTCTACTGTATAATATTTCTACTTTCCCCCCATGGTTCACTGTTGGCTTCGTACAAATTGTGCATTAAGTCTTGAATAAATGAATAAATCAGGTAATGCAAAAAATTATTGAACAAAGAAAACATCAAATGGTTCTCAAGACAGTCTCCCTATACCTTCTTTAGATTTGGATTTCTATATTATAGTCTCAATTTAGAAAACCATAGCCGACACTGAATTGTAATAATATTGTAATTTATGTAATGTTGGAAATATATTTATAATGTGCCTATTATATTTTATCTCTATATCAGATTAAAATAATCAATTTGAAACTACAATTTTAATTAATATGGATAATAAATGATGTGCATAATTAGCTAGATCCAAGACATTATGCCAAAAATATTAACACAATCATGAGTACACATCATTTTGAAAAGTTATAAAGTAGTTGGTATAGAATTACAGTATGAAGAACAATAATTATCATCTATTAAATACTTTAAATAATAGGTCAGTACCTATTTGAAATTAAAAAAATAAAGTACTAATTAATACACATGTAGCTCATCTACAGCCCTATCTTTGGTAATTTAAGATATAATAAACAGAAACATTTTTTCTAATTGGTATGGATTATTAGTCATAGTATGTTCTTATAATGTTTTAATTAGTTTAAATAATAACCAAACAAAAACAGCTCCTACAAATACTTAGATTTAGAATGATATACAACTAGCAAAAGTTACTTGCATAAAGGTAAATTATGTTTGTACCTTTCAATGAGCTTCCTGAGAGGTGATGGAATCATCAAAAATAAATAACATTCACTACACAAACTTTGCAGTATTTGAGTTATACGAACACTTGAAGAACTTAAAGTACACATTGATGAATCACTAATTCCGCTTTGTTTTTATTGTACTTTCTATACAAACATAATAAAATGCGTCCTTTCTACCACCCACTCTAACCACGACATTATTTAACTAATACGTTTAGTTATTTCTATTAAGCGTCATCACGCGAATTCAATATAAAAATTACACATTGTGACAAATGACCAAAAAGTAAACTGCTAACATTATTTAAAAAACACATTTGTTACATGACGTAAATAATATGAATTCTAAGTAATTAACGAAAGGGCCAAACGGGTATTTTCTGAAAATAGATTTATAATAAACAAAACGCTTTAAATGTCATATCTCCTATCCCGTTCTGAAATTGTAACTCCACAAAGCCACAAACCAAAAGTAGAAGTTGAAGTAATATTTAATTATTTAAAATATGATTATTATACACTTTTTCTCCTGGTAGAGATTTTTAAATGTGCGTCTCAACATAATGATTTCATCACATGCTTCTTCGAGTATACCAGTCAGTACGGCTGTCTTAAGTTGGCGGGGAGAAATCATTTTTTTACATTTTTTTTTTGCTCTTTCAACTGTTCGTCAACTGTTTGATCAAAATTTTTATTTTTTCGATGTTAGTTTTTTTTTTAAATAAAATAAAAAATTACCCTCAAGTTGGCGGGGACAAGTCGTTTTTTTAAATTTTTTTTTTACTATTTCAATTGTTCGTTAACTGTTCGATCAAAACTTTTAATTGTTCGACCTTAGTTTTTTTTTTATAAATAAAATAAAAAAATTGCTTTCTTAAGTTGGCAGGGAGAAGTCGTTTTTTAACCTTTTTTTTTTGCTATTTCAACTGTTCGTTAACAGTTCTTCATTGTTCGATCAAAATTTTTATTTGTTCGATCTTAGTTTGCTTTTTATAAATAAAATAAAAAATTTGCTTTCTTAAGTTGGCGGGGAGAAGTCGTTTTTTAACCTTTTTTTTTGCTATTTCAACTGTTCGTTCTTCATTGCTCGATCAAAATATGAAAAAACAGTTGAAATAGCAAAAAAAAAAAATAAATGGCAATTTTTTTATTTTATTTAAAAAAAAAAAACTAAGATCGAACAAATAAAAATTTTGATCGAACAGTTAACGAACAGTTGAAAGAGCAAAAAAAATGTAAACAAGCAACTTCTCCCCGCCAACTTAAGACAGCCCTGGTTAGTTGCAGTCAGATCACTAGCTAATTACTACTATTAATCTTGTACCTACTGAATGAAACCGGTCTGCCCGGTGTTTGCATTATTAGTAAAAAATATATTAGTGTACCCGAGTTACATCTTCTAAGTCTTATTAAACCAAAAACATGCTAATAAAACCATATGCGACGCGTGTCGTTCGGTGGCATCAGGTTTTAATAATGTCTCCACCAGAAATTAACTTTCTTCTGTAGACAAATATTTGGTGGTATTCATTAAATTAGTATTAGGATATTATTTATAAAGCTGTTGCGATCTTTTTAAGAACATAGAACTTCGTTATAATGACAAATACGCTAAAACAATGTTACCAACATAGTTCCTTTTATGTTTATCATTTTATGTCGTCTGTCGAAGATTGCTAATATTATAGGGATTAGTGCTGAACCTATTAATCAGTATGAACTTAAACTAGAACACTTTGCAATACGATATGATTTAACCTGTATCAGACCTGTCACTGATATAGTCTTTACGCTGCCGATAACATTAGTAGTATTATAATAACATCAAAAACACTCATAGTTAGTAATTTGAACAATCTAGTCACCAAGCTCGGAAACGTAGCAATATCGATATTGTTATAAAATCTAGCAACTATTTTGGTACAATTCAATCGGTTTTATCCATGGCAAAGGCACTTATCCATGTCGGTCTGTGGAAACGGCAACACTATAGTGACAAATGTCAAACTACCCAACAGATATTTATTAACCTAAAAGTTACTCAATAAGAAAGAAGTAAGATTTCGTTATGACTACAGCGATGATCAGTTATTTGGTTAGAAACACTTTTGCCCGAATTTTGCGGTCTCAAAATGCCATCAACATTGTTGCAACTTCAGCGTTAAAAAAAGACATACATACCACAACTCCATCCTACGAATTAATGGAGTTCTTTGATTCGAAGAAAAATTGGACTGAGACAAATATAAGAGTCGGAAGAGCATGGAAATTAGATGAGTTAAGAATAAAATCGAACACTGATTTGCACAAATTATGGTATGTACTTCTGAAAGAGAGAAATATGTTATACACAATGGAGCATGAATGTAATGACAAAATGAAATTGTTTCCGAATCCTGAACGTATTGATAAAGTCCAAGAATCTATGAATAATATAGAAACTGTTATAAGAGAACGAAACATCGCTTATTACAATCTTGAAACAGGAGAGACAGGAGAAAGACCAGTCGAAGATGTCGTCAACATCTTTGGATTACCTGAGAAATATGAGAAGTCAGAGCATTATTTGCCCAAGTTTATGAACACCCGTTGGGTCAGACCATACTTAGAACATGGTCTCACTAATAGTGCTGCTGTCAAAAAATTTTACAGGTTGAATAGAGAGAAGCAACATAATGTTGAGAGGCAAGCTCGAAACAGGGATTTCAATCATGTCCAGCAGTTATTAAAACGTTTTCCTAATATGGATATAGAAAAATTAAAGGCAGAATACCCAAATGTTGATCTTGAAAAAGCTAAGCGGTCAAAAAAGGCAAGGGGTCATTATATTCCAAAATATTAAATAGATAATAATAGAGTAGGACATTTAATTTTGTTTTTATTGCTTCCTATTAATGATCAAGTTACAAAAACAACAAAATACCTGTAAATATTAGATAATGTATGTTAACAGTAACATTTAGTAGTCATACAATAAAGACTAAAAATACACAAAACAAAAATGTCATTTTGACTTCAAAAAAATCTTTACAAATGCAAAACTTTTCTTAACTATCAAGGTTCCAATTTAATTATTATTTTGTATTTAATATGATATTTATTGACATAAGTTATGAAAAAACAATCATGCTTTCTTGTGCTGAAGATCAGATTCATAAAAGACAAGTTGTTCATGTAATTCAAAGAAACATTCTTAATTTCAAACAAGGTGCATAATTAGTAGGATAATGTAGCTATACTACATTATCCTACTAATTATAAATGAAAAGGTTTCCCATTTCACCAAATAGTTATTATTTTCACAACACATTTTTGAATAGGAGTTGTAACTTATTAGTTTCTTGATCATCACACATCACATTTTGTATTCATTAATTCAGAAAATATGCTAAATTATAACCTCCAAAACATGATGTAATTGTTTGATTGTTAAAATTGTGTTTAGATATAGATACTATTCTCAGTTACAACTAGTTTCCATATGCATAGATGAGAAACTTCAAAGTAGAATGTCACACTCAAGATACATCGCCGTAACATTAACTGATGAATTGTATATCTCCAGTCAAATGATAGTTAAAAAACCACCCAGTATACTACCAATCTGATCTGAACCTGTTCTATTGAATGCTCTATCTGAACAAAAATTTAAACTACAAATAATATATATTTGTGATCTACATAATTGAAAGAACAATCCAAAATACATCACAGACTGTCCATAGTCATTAAATTTATAAGTAGTATACTTAGATTACTTATATACTAAATTGTGGCACTTGTCTCTTAACAATTATGTTCAATCAAAGCAACACGCAGTACACATTCATTAATCGGTTTGACATTTTTTTATTTTAGAGGTCAGGTCACACAAAGCAAAAAGAAATCTAAATAATTATGCTGTTTTTTTCAAAAAATAGCATTTGAATAATCAGTTTTGATCTACTGATTTATTCCATTAAGAATATAGAAAAAAAATAATTTGCAGTGTCACATCAATCATGCTATCAGCTGTCCTAATGAATAGCTATAATACAATTTTGAAATTTTAATAATATAATCTGTTCAGGGCTAGCCCTACTTAATTTATAAGTTATCCATTTTGGGTATTAAACAGATATATCACAGTATAAATATGTTATTCTTATGAAGACACAAAGGTACTGCACTGCAATAACACAGATGGGTAAATGCGCGCCATTTTGTTGATGTACTCCAATCGAGCCACAGGGTACTTATTTTGAAAAAATACTATTATATCAAAGTCATAAGAATAGTACCAAAATTATGCTGTAAAAATATATTACGGTCTTCGTATAGCTTAACAATCAAATTCAACAAATACAATTACGCAATACAAATTCTAATCAAATCTACCTTCAAAAAAGTATTTTAGCAAGCATGCACTCTATTTTATGGCAGTCATCTTAGGTAGACTTTCCAGCAGAACGGTGCAATGTAGCGAAAACGCCCTCTGAGTACAACAACAACGACAATCCCTGGTCGTTCAATATTATTATATATTTTAATGAAACAATTTCGGAACCAACATGCATCGCAATCGCCCCTCATCATAACTTTTTATTGTGCAGTTTTGTCCATATACCATATCGCGCGTCACTATCACTGTGGCTTGGAAAGTTAACTTTTAAAATAATTAAATCTCATAAGGTGCAGAAAATATGGTGTTCTTGTACCTACTGTAACCACGTAGTATACATACATGAACACCGCGTTTCAATTTATTGTCCATGCATTTATCAAAAGCTACAACTACACAAACTTTAAATAGTATTTTTCTCATGTAAGTAGATACTACAAACTAGTTACCCAAATCGAAATACGCTTAAAACAAGGTTTAGAAAAATATAGATTTAATATTTTCAAAAACATTCATCATTTCAGGTAGTTTACCCTTGTTTTTCAAATCACTGAATAAATCTTCTAACTCTTTAATTGATTTCAAAATATGTCTGTATTTTTTTATCAATGACTCTGTCACTGAATAATTACTATGTGCTGATAAAATGGTCTCTGTGTCTGTCTCCATCATCTGACTTTCATTCAATAGCTGCTCATTGAGTTTGCTCCAAGTTTCTTGAACAGATTGAATATCATATGCATCTAAAAACGCGTCTAATGTTATGTATAAACTATGGACTATGTGATTTAGACCAACTTCTATCTTTATTTGTTCAATCTTTGGATCCATTCTTGCATAATATCTACTTTCTGTACTTTCTAAAGGAGGTGACGTCTTGCTTTTCTTCAATAGATAATTAATTTTTTTCTTTACTGTTTTTGGCAAACTAAACATTTTTTTTGAAAATATTATCTCCGTATTATCCGGAGGGTAAGACTTCCATTGTCGCTCGACAATGAAATTGATTAAAATTCTTAAAATGCAGCACTCGTCTGTGGATAGCATTTTATGAATATGTAATATTCCTACGAGATGTCTCATAAACGTTGGTTGAATCCTCTCCAATATTCGGATTATGGACTGATGCGGCAAGCCTGTAAGTTAAACATAAAAATTACTAGAAGCGCCCAGCGGTTTCACCCGCGTAAATCCTGATGCCGTGGAAATATCGGGATAAAAAGCCTATGTGTTAATCCAGGACTCCAGCTATCTACATACCAATTTTCACTGCAATCGGTTGAATAGTTTTTGCGTGAAACAGTAACAAACATCCATACATCCTCAAAAACTTTCACGTTTATGATGGTTGGAAATCCCTGTATTTTGTTTAAATTTGTGTTCAGCTCCTGTATCTTTTAATGTTTGATTGGTAACTAACATAAATTGTAAGCTAGTTCCCACCCAAACATGAAAAGAACAATACTCTATCCATTCGTTTATTTTCTTTTTGACAGTTCGATATGTAGTAGTACAGTACAGTACAGTATGTGTAGAAATGACATTAATGTTACTGAGGACTCAATCGACGAATCTAATGTGTATCATTCAACATTTTTATGTTATTTATTGCAAATTAAGTAAAATACTACTATTATCTAGTATCAGAACTATAAACGAAAGGCTTTTTATACTGACTTAGAAAGAGTTAATATCCATTTATAAATATGCAGTAAAAACATTTTTGCCGTGTGGTAATCCAGTTAGAAGTAAGTCGGGAAGACGCCTCTTCTGACTTACCTACCGCTATCTAGATTACCGCGGAGATTTGTTTCCATCACTACGTACGTACGTAATAGAACGTGACTAATTTTACTAGATGAAACAAAATGATTTATTTTGAAAAAAATACTACAGTATCATGTCTACGAATGGTTATAAATAGTATAATCAAATGAATATGGACTATATATATTTATAACTGTGTGTTTTAAAGTTTAATTTTACAAACTCTGGCACTGTTACATTCCTAAGCAAATGTTAAAAATAAAATGAACGAATAGACAGAGTACAAGAAAACTTTTAGGTTCTGCGCATTTTAAACTTTAATTGTACAAACTCTGGCACTCTTACATTCTTAAGTAAATGTTAAAAATAAAATAAACGAATGGACATAGTATAAGAAAACTTTTAGGTTCTGCGCGTTTTAATGTTTAGATTTACAAACTCTAGTTCACTTTCATTCTTATATGGGAGAGCCATGCTTCGGCACGTATGGGCCGCCTCAACTCCGCTCGTTACCACGGCCTCACAGAAAACCGGCCATGAAGCAATGCTTGCATTGCATTTCGCCGGTGAGTGAGGTTACCGGAGGCCCTAACCCATCCCTCTCCCTTATTCCCGTCCTTCCCCTATCCCCCCCTCCCCCTCTTCTCCTACTCCCACCTTAAAGGGCGGCAACGCACTTGTGACTCTCGAGTTGCAGGTGCCCATGGGCGGCGATAGTCATTCACCATCAGGTGACCCGTCTGCTCGTTTGCCCCCTATACCATAAAAAAAAAAAATCTTACATTCTTAAGAAACTATCAAAAATAAAATAAACTAATGGACAGAGTATAAGAAAACTTATAAGTTCAGCGCGTTTTAAAGTTTGATTTTACAAAATCAGGCACTCTTACGTTCTTAAGCAACTGTCAAAAATAAACGAATGGTCAGAGTATAAGAAAGCTTATAAGTTCAGCGCGTTTTAAAGTTTAATTTTACAAAATCAGGCACTCTTACATTCTTAAGAAACTATCAAAAATAAACGAATGGTCAGAGTATAAGAAAACTTATAAGTTCAGCGCGTTTTAGTTTAATTTTACAAAATCAGGCACTCTTACATTCTTAAGGAACTATCAAAAATAAAATAAACGAATGGACAGAGTATAAGAAAACTTATAAGTTCAGCGCGTTTTAAAGTTTAACTTTACAAAATCAGGCACTCTTACGTTCTTAAGCAACTGTCAAAAATAAACGAATGGTCAGAGTATAAGAAAACTTTTAGGTTCTACATGTTTTAAAGTTTAATTTTACAAAATCAGACACTCTTACATTCTTATGGAACTATCAAAAATAAAGTAAACGAATGGACAGAGTATAAGAAAACTTATAAGTTTAGCGCATTTTAAAGTTTAATTTTACAAACTCTGGCACTCTTACGTTCTTAAGCAACTGTCAAAAATAAACGAATGGTCAGAGTATAAGAAAACTTTTAGGTTCTACATGTTTTAAAGTATAATTTTACAAACGCTGGCAGACTTACATTCTCAAGCAATTGTCAAAAATAAAATGGTCGAATGGACAGAGTATACAAACTTTTAGGTTCTGCATGTTTTAAGTTTAATTTTACACACTCTGGCACACTTACATTCTTAAGCAACTGTCTCAAAAATAAAACAGTCTAATGGACAGAGTATAAGAAAACTTTTAGGTTCTGCGTGTTTTAAAGTTTAATTTTACAAACTCTGGCACACATTCTTAAGCAATTGTCAAAAATAAAATAGTCAAATGGACAGAGTATAAGAAAACTTTTAGGTTCTGCATGTTTTAAAGTTTAATTTTACAAACTCTAGCACACATTCTTAAGCAACTGTCAAAAATAAAATAGTCGAATGAATAGAGTATAAGAAAACTTTTAGGTTCTGCATGTTTTAAAGTTTAATTTTACTAACTCTGGCACACATTCTTAAGCAACTGTCAAAAATAAAATAGTCGAATGAACAGAGTATAAGAAAACTTTTAGGTTCTGCATGTTTTCAAGTTTAATTTTACAAACTCTGGCACACATTCTTAAGCAACTGTCAAAAATAAAATAGTCGAATGGACAGAGTATAAGAAAACTTTTAGGTTCTGCATGTTTTAAAGTTTAATTTTAAAAACTCTGGCACACATTCTTAAGCAACTGTCAAAAATAAAATAGTCGAATGGACAGAGTATAAGAAAACTTTTAGGTTCTGCATGTTTTAAAGTTTAATTTTACAAACTCTGGCACACATTCTTAAGCAACTGTCTCAAAAATAAAACAGTCGAATGGACAGAGTATAAGAAAACTTTTAGGTTCTGCATGTTTTAAAGTTTAATTTTACAAACTCTGGCACACATTCTTAAGCAACTGTCAAAAATAAAATAGTCGAATGGACAGAGTATACAAACTTTTAGGTTCTGCATGTTTTAAGTTTAATTTTACACACTCTGGCACACTTACATTCTTAAGCAACTGTCTCAAAAATAAAACAGTCTAATGGACAGAGTATAAGAAAACTTTTAGGTTCTGCGTGTTTTAAAGTTTAATTTTACAAACTCTGGCACACATTCTTAAGCAACTGTCAAAAATAAAATAGTCGAATGGACAGAGTATAAGAAAACTTTTAGGTTCTGCATGTTTTAAAGTTTAATTTTACAAACTCTGGCACACATTCTTAAGCAATTGTCAAAAATAAAATAGTCAAATGGACAGAGTATAAGAAAACTTTTAGGTTCTGCATGTTTTAAAGTTTAATTTTACAAACTCTGGCACACATTCTTAAGCAATTGTCAAAAATAAAATAGTCAAATGGACAGAGTATAAGAAAACTTTTAGGTTCTGCATGTTTTAAAGTTTAATTTTACAAACTCTAGCACACATTCTTAAGCAACTGTCAAAAATAAAATAGTCGAATGGACAGAGTATAAGAAAACTTTTAGGTTCTGCATGTTTTAAAGTTTAATTTTAAAAACTCTGGCACACATTCTTAAGCAACTGTCAAAAATAAAATAGTCGAATGGACAGAGTATAAGAAAACTTTTAGGTTCTGCATGTTTTAAAGTTTAATTTTACAAACTCTGGCACACATTCTTAAGCAACTGTCTCAAAAATAAAACAGTCGAATGGACAGAGTATAAGAAAACTTTTAGGTTCTGCATGTTTTAAAGTTTAATTTTACAAACTCTGGCACACATTCTTAAGCAACTGTCAAAAATAAAATAGTCGAATGGACAGAGTATACAAACTTTTAGGTTCTGCATGTTTTAAGTTTAATTTTACACACTCTGGCACACTTACATTCTTAAGCAACTGTCTCAAAAATAAAACAGTCTAATGGACAGAGTATAAGAAAACTTTTAGGTTCTGCGTGTTTTAAAGTTTAATTTTACAAACTCTGGCACACATTCTTAAGCAACTGTCAAAAATAAAATAGTCGAATGGACAGAGTATAAGAAAACTTTTAGGTTCTGCATGTTTTAAAGTTTAATTTTACAAACTCTGGCACACATTCTTAAGCAATTGTCAAAAATAAAATAGTCAAATGGACAGAGTATAAGAAAACTTTTAGGTTCTGCATGTTTTAAAGTTTAATTTTACAAACTCTAGCACACATTCTTAAGCAACTGTCAAAAATAAAATAGTCGAATGAATAGAGTATAAGAAAACTTTTAGATTCTGCATGTTTTAAAGTTTAATTTTACAAACTCTGGCACACATTCTTAAGCAATTGTCAAAAAATAAAATAGTCAAATGGACAGAGTATAAGAAAACTTTTAAGTTCTGCATGTTTTAAAGTTTAATTTTACAAACTCTGGCACACATTCTTAAGCAACTGTCTCAAAAATAAAACAGTCGAATGGACAGAGTATAAGAAAACTTTTAGGTTCTGCATGTTTTAAAGTTTAATTTTACAAACTCTGGCACACATTCTTAAGCAACTGTCAAAAATAAAATAGTCGAATGGACAGAGTATAAGAAAACTTTTAGGTTCTGCATGTTTTAAAGTTTAATTTTACAAACTCTGGCACACATTCTTAAGCAACTGTCAAAAATAAAATAGTCGAATAGACAGAGTATAAGAAAACTATTATGTTTATCAAAATATATAATATAATTAAGATGAAGGTATTCTGTTGTTTGAATTTCTGGAACTACCAGTCGGATTCGAAAAAATATTTTTTGTAAGTCAGTCAGAAACAAAGCGCTCCCGAACTGCTTTATACGCGGTGCTGACGTAATGGATAGTGATTCGTAAATACATTGTTATACAAAAAATAGTACATCTAAAAAAATCTTTTGATTACGCGGTATCGCAGTCTAAGGTCATAAAGATTAAATTATTTCAAAAAATATATATGTACCTTATATTAAAACAACTACTATTATACTAAAACTAACTGTTCCCCGCAGTTTCACCCGCGTTTATGGTTACTGCACTACTCCTGGGTAGCGTGATGTTACATAGTCTATACTATATCTAATGAATCTGGCTATAATGTGGAAAAATATTTTTTCAAATCAGACTGTTCATGAGATTAATGTGTTTAAACAAACAAACAAACAAAAACCTCTTTAGTTTTATTATTTTAATATATATATGTAGGTATATATATATACATTGATATGTATTAAATATTATTAAAAACATACCTGAGATAATTTTATAGAAGTCTTTAGCAAACCCACTACAATATTTTGCAGTGTTAGGATAGTCCATGTTTGAATTTTGTTCACAAATATAGAATGTCTGCACCATAGTATTCAACCAGAGCTGTAAAAAAATAATATCTTATTTAAACTAGATGACTCGGGCAACAAATAATTTAAAAAGAAATGACAAAAAACTGACATAGCTTTACTTACAGCAATTGTCTTCACCATGGAATCTGGATACTGAAGGTGAATCATATGTGAAAAGATCCTGATTATTTGTCGACAGTTGTTAGTGACAGCTCCAGTGTACAGCACATTTTCTGACCACAGCACATATGCCATTAGGGGTTTGTGAGATCGCATGATATGACATCCCAGATTATTTGTGTACCTGGAATATAGAATCGGGAGTAGCTTAATAAATTTACTAGTGGAGCAGTTCAGATAAAAATTGTTGCAAAATATTATAATGTTAAAAATTAAATATTTGTCCCTAAGATTTGATGGAAGGTCCAAAAGTCAGTCAGGTATACTGGATACCTAATCACCCCAGTTTTGGAAATGTTAACTTAAAAATTGTAAACTAAGTCCACCTTTTCATTTTGTTCCAACTCTTCTATTGGATCATCTTTAGATTAGTGAGCACTCATTTTTCATAAGTGTGGTGTTTGAAACATTAGTTATTATTTTCAGTTTAATATTATAACACATTATTGGCAATTAAGTTGTAGTCCTTTAGACTCCTAAATGTTATGAAAACCTATTCTAATAACATTTTCATTACAGCATTCCATATTTTTGACACAAAAATGCGAAACACCCACAAAACCTTAAATCTAATTACTACTAAAAATACACCTTGAATGCCATATCGCCAAATCAAACTGCAACAATTCTACTACAGTTTCTAAAACAGCAAATAATCTCTCTATCCTCTCTTGTCTGTTGAGTAATTCAAATATTTCAAATTTCTCCTTCTGCCAGTGTAAACCTCTTAAACTCTGTTTCATTTCTTGTGGAATGTGTTTGTCTTTATCAACTAGAGGACCATCTGTACTGTCAAAGCTGAGTTCGTGCTCTAATCGATTCATGCAATATTTCACTAAGCCTTTACTACATTCAAATTCTGTTCTATTTGTAAATGTGTTCTCTTTTAGAGACATAGGAGCTGTGAGAAAGTTTTTGTAACAATTTCTTAAACTTTTCATGAAGCATGGAGGATGCGTGCTGAAGTTTTGCATCAATACTTGCTGGCTTTTATTAATTATATGTTTTACGGTATATTCAGAGCATTCATCTTCATGGGCATTCTGTAATATTAGATAAAAAATAATGATTAAGCTCTGTACAATAGATTTCTGAAACTACATATTGTAAAAAAATGTGGCTTTCAAAATCTTGCATGCTTTTAAAACAATAGTCAAGAACTATTACTTGTCATTATAAGTGGTTTTCTTATTTCATAATATTTTAGTATACTAAATTTATATTATAATAAATATTAACCTATCTCAGTACAGCACAGACTACCCTGAAATAAATATTATAATATCTGTACAAAGGTTGTCTGGAAGAGATAGCCGTGAGTGATAACACCACTAGACCATAAATGTATACATTATGTTCAGATTATATCTCACTTTAAAGGTGTACAATAAAGAGATATAAATAAATAAAGTATAAACATTAATGATATTTGAACTATGCCAGACCCAGAATACATAATTTATTAAAATAATGTATTCTGGGCCTATGCTTAGAATAAATATCATTAAAGTTATATATTTAATCATTAAAGTATGTTTGAATGTGTGCAGTAGTTAACTCAATGCATACTCTAATACTCACCTATGCATTGAATTAATTACTGCACAAGGGTTATATCCCTTTACTGGATATATACACTATAAACATACTTTTAAAGGACTCAAGTACATAACTACAATAAACTTCTATTGTGTTCTTTGGAGTGAGGTTGGTCTCCAATTACACCTTTTTTTAAATGACTATTAACTAGGGCTGCCATCCGTCCAGGTTTCCCCAGATTTGTCTTAGTTTAGAGGGCGTCCGGGGAGCGTCCAGGCGGGGTTTCCAAAAACTGTCAGTTCACCCATGTGTCCGGATTTTTTTAAGTTATTGTCCGGCGTCGGCGATTTAATTGATGGCAGGCCTACTATTAATAAACATATGACCTTTAGTAATTCATTCGTCCTTTAAGAAAAATATTATGCATTAAACTGCAAAACCGTTATAAATTACTAAGATATAAAATCAATATTTACCAACATGATTTCTACCACATCTTTGAGTACATCTGAAGATAAGTACTGTGTTGGAGTTATACACATATGGCACACTTCTAACGCCTCATACCACATGTTATTCTTCATTTCAGTTGTAAATGATTCATCTGCATATGATGACATTTGTTGAATGTTTCCCTAAAATAAGAAGAAAATGAAGTGGCTTCAATTTAATATTCATACTCTAAAAGGGCACATAAAAGTGCGTGATTTGAATACATATATATAAAATAATAAATATATTATTTCCCTACTTTCTTAGAGTGGTTTTGTTTACTTTATTATCCTCTACTGCTGTATACCTACTTACTGAATTTCTGTCGTGATGTTTGCACAAGAGTTTCATACACGAAGGCAAACAAACAAGCAGAAGTCGAGCACGGTGACTAAAATAATCTCTGTACGATACTAGCTCACATGCAGTGATAAAGTTCTTTCTTTTTCTGGCCTTGATTTCCTCCTCTCTGTTTACGATAAGTTTTAAACGTTTTTGTGGTAAATCTGGAGCATCACTTGACCGCTTATTGGATTCTGTACACTCACTAAGCTTCGCTTTCTTCTTTTTAGGACTCATTTTTATCTACTGCTTTGAACACTTTGATTGCCTAATAAAAGTATTCAATATTAATAATAAAAGCACCTGGTTTTTCAATAGTGCTTACTGTTTAAAATTTGACATTTGGCATTGCCAATTCTAAAGCCGACTCTACATTAGCGGCGCGAAAGCTCCGAAATAGGGGTGTCCACTTAAAAAATATATCGATATTTATATATTATTTTATTATGGGCTCTATCCGCCAATTCCGCCAATGTCAAGTGTTTTATAATTATACAAGTGAATAACAAAAACGTAAAATTTAGCTGCTAGTTGAGATATGACAGATGAGTTATACGTTTGTAAGTGAAATAAAAATGACAAATTCATGGAACTTTTCAAACACACCAGAACACTTCAAAACAGCAAAAGAAAAAAATACAGAAATTTACTACTAGTCTTAATCTACCTGCAAAAACTTACTTTCACTTTACCCATTTAAAACGAATGCTCTCCATCAGTTGTCGCGGCCATTTTGCACACTTTTTTTGCACACCTGTCACACCTGCGCGCGCGAATTTGAGCAAGATCGGCGCGTCGCACTAATATGACGATATCTTTAAAAAAATGTATGAAAACTATACGTAAAACGTATGTTGTTGAAATTTTTATGACTTTAGCAAACGGAATAAATATAATTTAGTTCCTTTTACCATATAATGTATAATAATTCTTAGAGGAAATATGAACAACCAATTTTTTTCCCAGTTTGTGATACAAAAGACGTGATTATTTAAAAATAATACCATATTTCACGACAGTTTTTAATTTATTTACAAGATAATATGTATTATTACAATAATCTATTAAAAATAAACACATTTACAAATATTTTGTTTAAACCACAAGCTTTACAATAACATGTCTTTTTTAAGGGGCTCGAGCGCCGGACATAAAAAAAGGGTAAGTATGTTTATAAATTACTTTCGAGGAAACCAAAAGTCAAATGGATAAAAACAAAAACTAATGTTGAGGTTTAGTCTTTCATCTTATCACAAAAAAAGTTTCATCTGTTTCACATGTTTAGTTGTAAAATAATCGAACAAAAACTAAACACTTGAAATTAAGGGTAAAAAAACATCCTCTCAAACTTTGGGTCATAGAGCGAATCCTGTTATATTTTTTTATAAAGGTCTCAATTCCTCAATTTAATGATATATAAAATTGAAAAAATGTATAAAATAAGCATGCTACTTTACAAAATATTTTCAGAAATCAAGTTCTAAAACTGATTCGCTGCAAAAAGTACTAAATACACTAAGATAGCATTATCTTAGTGTGGATATGCCCAATACTGCCACAATTGTTATGAACATAAAATTACTAGTATTTGCAAGTTAAATTTGACACACTTCCCGGTTTCCGATTGAAAATTTTGCACGCATATGTATATCGCGTGATAATGCAATATTATAATGACATGGAGCTGATCTGATGATGAAGCTGGAAGGTAGCCATAGGAACTCTGTAATGGAACGACGCAAACCAATCGAGTTTGGACTCATTTGATTCATAGTAAATCCCGAATAAACTGTGGAGTGAATGGGTGTTATGTCCCTCCAACACAAAGTGGTCATGCTTGGCGGGCCGTGGCTCAACGATTGATGTTGGAAAGTGTATATATACTAATTGGCGCGAGAACTCTTATAGCGCGATGCAGGGTTAGTAGTTATTTCTTAGTTCAGCTCGTCTTCACTAGATGATGTTGGATGTATGTTTTTGCTGTAAAAATAAAAATAAAGAAAACTATTTTTTTTTAAACAAGCTTTTATTACTTGTTAATAAAAAAAGCGTGTTACATTTTGACGGCAAGAGAAATAAAGAAGCTTGTAAAAAAAATAATTCTTTAATTTTATTTTTACGAATGAAATCAAACAAAAAAAATAATCGAAAAGGAACAACAGTGTGGTCAATATACAGGGTAATGCAGAAAGGGTGTATTAAGCCAAAAGGGGCAAGCTATACTCATCATTATGAATAACTTTTATTATAGTGCCAAACGTGAAACCGCGAAAAGAAATCAGCTGTTCCATACAAAGCACCGCCGGTGCTTCAGTACCTCTACCTCGACCTCGAACCCATACACTTCTTCCTCGTCGCGGACCTTGGGTGCGAGGATGTCTTATCACCAGTGGTCGGCGTAGGTAGTGCTATTTGGTGGGATTCGTCTATCGTGGCATAACGTGGACATACCCTCTCATCTCAAAATCCCGGGATTCTAAAGATTCAACTTCAATCAAATATTACCGATATATAATTCAGAAATCTGCACCCTAAAAGTGTCTACTTTCCTAGTTTTTATTCATAGAATACCAGTTTCATAAAAACTAACGGAATAGCGTTACGACTCATTAGTACTCGTATACAAACACCGTTTTTAATGTTTCGGGATTTTAACATTTTTTATACTAAATATTGTTTACAACGAATCATAATCGTGTAAATCTAAACTAATACTAGTTTATTCCCGCGGCTCGGCTGGCGTTGTATTTTGCAAAAAAACCATCCCTAACCGGGATAAAAAGTTCAAATTCAAATTCTTTATTTCATAAAATTGACCATCAATTATTCGAAATCGTCGATTTAATAAATAATTATTATGATTAAAAATTATAGATCAACACAGTTATCTCTCTAGTTGGGGTACCTAGCATTTACAAAATGTCATTAAATCTGTTGAGTAGTTTCGGAGATTAGCGTAAACGAACATCACACATCACATGGGATTTTTAAATATTCAGATTAAAAAGCTAAAAATCTTATTGCGTTAGATAGCACCAGTGTTGGGCAAGTTTCAATTGTAAAGACAATTAAAGATTAACAATTGATTAATTGTTAATTGTCACCATAACAACTAAAAATTGATCAATTGTAATTGCGGAAAAATACACACATAAAATACATTTAAATAAAAGATACTGACGCGGTTTGTTTCCGTTTATAAACATCGTTGGAAAGTAGGGCTGCCATCCGTCCGGGTTTCCCCGGATTTGTCCTAGTTTAGAGGGCATCGGGGGAGCGTCCGGGCGGGGTTTTCAAAAAGCGTCCGGGTAAAACCCGGACACTCTGTGCCAGGGGAAACTCATAATTATTAGATGAACAAGCTGTATAATTTAATAAAAAAAATGGAATCGGCGTTTTTAAGGCGTCCGGGAAAGAATCACGATTTTGTCGATATTGTCCGGCGTCGGCAATTTAATTGATGGCAGGCCTATTGGAAAGGGATTAAAAACCTTAAAGTAAAAAGGTCAAACATGCCGACGCCCTTTATTGTCATTTTAAAATACATATTCGGCAGGGATTTAAAAATCTATGGGTACACAAAACATACCGATTCCTTTTGTTCCATTATCTAAATAAAGCGGCGCGCTTTGGCAATTTTTTGCTGTTGTTTATTTATACATTGTACTAATTAGGTAAATATTTGTATACTTAGTTCAGTTCGCACTCCTCAATTCTCCACTTTGTGACTATCATATTATTATTTATTCATTTCAAACACACCTAATAATATGTAAATAAAATAGAATCATTATATAACTTTAACAAAAAAGTAATAAATACATCAAAGCGGGAGTTCTACTCTTGCATTTAAAATAATGAAATCTTTCGATTTTTTAAATAAAAAATGCATGCAACAAAAATGGAGGGTGCTGGGTATGTTCAGACGTCAACTATAGCTACTAGTATAGGTTCGACTCTGGAGGCGAGTTGTGGGCACACGAACGAATTATTGTTCTACCTAGGAGCCAGGTACTGGGTATTGAATGTGTTAAAATATAAATAACTAGCTGCGCCCCGCGTAAGACCCGGTCCCGTGCGAATATCGGGATAAAAAACCTATGTGTTAATCCAGGTCTCCAGCTACCTACATAACAAGTTTCATCGCAATCGGTTCAGTAGTTTTTGCATGAACAAAAATCCATACATCCATACATCCAGACATCCATACATCCTCACAAACTTCCACGTTTATAATGTTATTATTATTATTATAGTGAATGATGATATTCGTTTTTTTTTATCAATAAGTAGGTAGTATTGATTTTTACTAATGCAGGTAATTTTTTTTAAAACTTGTAATGCTTTTAATTGATTTCGGTAAAGCTAAGTAAGTTAATTCTAGTTTTTATTGTTTCATAGAACAATTTAAAAGTTAATTGCAATTATTTTAATTCCGAGTTACGATTAACATACGTTAATCTTAATCATTTAATTGCAATTTACAATTAATCGTTTAATTGCAATTATCGAGTCTTTTATTAGTCAATTAACGAGTCGATTGAAAAATTTATTGATTAATGCCTAACACTGGGCGGCACGTGGCAAAACTAATCATAATTAGTATAAGATTCGTGCACAAGTTCGATACTATGACGTATTGTAACGCATCTACTCTCGTAGCGTCGATACGTTGCGACGTGGCCACGCGTGCAATAAAAATATTATTTAATTTGTGTTAAATTTAAGATAATGTATATCTTGTCAAACGGTACTTTTTGTTACGTAAATATTGATTAATATTTTCATTTATTGGTATATCGCTAACCCCTAAAATCCTCAAGACTCTTTTCATTATATTAATTCACGTACACGGTGTACAGACTAAAACAGTTCACAAAGATGAGCATTAAAACCGCTTCAGTATAAAGGTACTGTACCTTTAAATAAAAAAACTAACTTCTTAGAGGTAAGTTCAGAGGGAAGTATAAGTGAACTCGATAATTTTAAAATGCAGGAATCTCGGGGTATATCCATGTTAACATAACATTTGAGGTCATTCATCCTAAATGGCACTACTTTTTTTTTTTGTGCGTTTGGAAACCCCCTCGGGCCGTCACCCCACCGGGGTTTTCGGTGGGGCGGTGTGTCGGAATCGAACCGACTAAAACCACACGGTGTACCGTACTGCGCCTAAAATAGGAGGAATCCGGGAACAGCTTTATTAAGACATCCGGACCCCAGATCCTCTCCGATGACTGCAATGAGGGCCCGACGTTGCACCGCCCAACTGGGGCAAGCCGCCAGCGTATGCTGAGCCGAGTCCTCACTGCAGTGGCAGTGGTGACAGGCGGGACTCAATTCCTTCCTAGCGACCGAGTGCAGGTACTTTCCGAAGCAGCCGTGCCCGGAAAGAACCTACGTCAGTCGGAAGGAAAGGGTCCCGTGCTGCCGCCCTGCCCACTCGACGATGACCGGCTGGAGCGCCTCCACGGCGGCAAAGCCAGCACGTGGAGCCTCTTTTTCTTACTTCTTATTGATCCATTTTTGGTTTTAATGATTAATTTTATTATTCTTTGCATAATTTATAGCATTTTGTTTGTTTGAAAGTATTTTACAGTTTGACAATCTTCTCTAAAATCTTTTTCAAATATAATTTCTAGTAAGTATACTTAATATTCTAGTAAGTATAATTTCGGCGAGTAGTTGCATAGACATAACGAAGTGGCCACGATAGTCCATCAGCAACTTGCTCTTAAATATAAATTGTGACCTTTTTCTATGGGTTAATTATTATTTAATTTCTAAATGTAGAAACTGAAACTAACATTTTCCGATTGTCTAAACAATAGATAAGTTCTCAGAATGAATTCTCTGATGTAGACAATATTTAATAATGATCAAGGTGGCAGCGAGCCTTTCCAGTATAGCTTCAAGAAAAATATGGTTAATACAAAATTTATTGAATACGTCTACGTCTTCAACCTCGTGTGTACACGAGGTTGAAGACGTTCCCATGAGAATACTTAAGCGTAGAGAAACGACGAAATTAAATTATCATATAATCTATAATGTGTAAATAGGCGACATAACAATTCAGTAAGTACCTGTTTCTCTTCTATATCAACAGATTTTTTTATTTTATTTTCGTTATGTAGATATCGATCTGAGTTTTAGTGTTATCAATAAAACCATTTAAAAAAAAGTATTTGTCACAATAATTCAATGAATGATGCGACGGACGAATTCAGAGCTCTGAGCGACCACTATTTAAAATAAAACGACGTTAGTAAAAACTATAGCAAAATAACTATTTATTTTCACAATACATAAAAATTACTAGATACATGTGCACCAACCATTTGATTTTATCATATTATATTGGTCACCAATTAGTCTAAACAGCGCCACCTTCGCAAAACAAAAACAATACAATTTAGAATTTATCGTAAAAGGTAAATTAATTTTATGATACCTTTGGTACTATTATTGCTTGATTCCATAGACAGCTAAATATCATTGTTCAATGAACACATTTTATACGTATATGTATAAAAAAACACAATTTTTATATAACAAATAATACAATTTAGATTATACTTATTAGAACTGATCGAAGTATCTTAAAAATACATTTAATTACGTAAATTTTATAAAAAATCATATATTAAAGTGAAAAACTGTGCAGCACTTATAATTGGCAATGTTTAGAGTTAGGGACTAAACGCAAAAAAATATGGTACAATAATTATTGCCAGCAATGTTCTAATATGTACAGGGTGTAACAGAAAGGTGTGGTCATATTTTAGTGTTGTATCGTAGACCCCGTAAATAACGTAAAGCGCTAACAATTTTAGGAAAATTTGTGATTTTCAACTATTGAAATCTTATTTTGATAATGACAAATTCAACTTGAAAATTAACCGACATAGCTCAAATTTCGCGTGAGAGTGATGACATGAATGAAATTATGGGTATTGAATACCCAATAATCAATACATCAACATGATTGATTTCTTTTTCTTAAAATGTCTGCATATTAATATAAAAAAAACACCAAATCATTGAAATTAAGATGAAAATTCATAACATGTTGTTTAGAAATGTGCACCAACACTAAAATAATTTTTTTGGCCAAAACCTTTTTTTTTTAAACTTGAATCAACTATTTGTCAGCTACACATACCGCTCCTAAAAGTTGACCAAACCTTTCTGTGACACCTGTATATGCGGTTATCCATTCTTTAAGAACCTAAATGCTTATATTAGCAATCAGTTTAGGTGGTTATGATGTGTGGTGTTCCACAGAGGTCAGTCCTTGGACCACTAAAAAAAAGCGATGATGCTAGCCCAGTGATACTGTCTTACTGTCATGATGCATTCATTACATTGACTAATATTAAGTACACTTATTATATAAACATTTAGAAAGTGCGTTTTAAAGACATAAAAAGAAAAACATTAAAAATGTTTTTTGTTTCATTTCAATTTCATTTTAACACAGCCATACCAAAAATAATAAAAATAAATAGCATAGATCCTACTAATATTATAAACGTGAACGTTTGTGAGGATGTATGGATGTTTGTTGCTCTTTCACGCATAAACTATTGAACCGATTGCGATGAAACTTGGTATGTAGATAGTTGGAAACCTGGATTAACACATTGACTTCTTTAACTTTTTACCCCGATATTCCCACGAAACCGGGACTTCCATGCTTTTCACCGGGTGAAACTGCGGGGCGCAGCTAGTTCTAAATATAGCTATATAATATATATAGTATACTAGATGCGCTCCGCGGTTTTACCCGCGTAAGTCCCGATGCCGTGGGAATATCGGGATAAAAAGTAGCCTATGTGTTAATCCAGGTGTCCTGCTATCTACATACCAAGTTTCATCGCAATCGGTTCAATAGTTTATGCGTGAAAGAGCAACAAACATCCATACATCCTCACAAACGTTCACGTTTATAATATTAGTTGGATTAGTAGGAGAATCTATACTAGATTCTAAGCTTTTTATTATTTTGTCAGTAAATATCACAAAAAGAGAACTACATACAATATTTTAACTTTTTAAATGTGCAGTTCTAACAACCTGATATTGCTAAAAATATTAAACATTGGTGGCAGTTTTCCTCTCTTTTTTAAATCATTAAACAAAGAAGCCAATTTTTTTATAGCATTTAAATTTTGTTTGTATCGGATTTTTAATTCTTCTGACACTGTGTAGCTGTTATATCTGCATAAAAGACTTCCATTTAATATTTGTTTATTTAAAGCATTCCACGTATCTTGCACAGATTGCATTTTATTTGCGTCTAGAAATGCATCTAATGTAATATATAATGTATGGATAATGTGATGGAGGTCAGCTTTTGTTTCATTTATATTTATTTTTGAACCTTTCTTCGGAAATATGGTACTGCTTGTATTTTCAGATGCTGGTGCAGTACATTTGCTCAATAGGTAACTTATTTTGTTATTTACTCTCTTTGGTGGATAAAATAACTTATCTGATAGTTGTATTTCAACATTATTGGTGGAATATGATTTCCATTGTGAATAACTGAGAAAATTTTCTAGAATAGTAAATATGCAACCTTCATCTGAAGATAATATTCTATTTACGTAAAACAGTCCCACAATATGTCTCACGTATGAAGGTTCTATCCTTTCTAATATTCTGATAATAGAATCATGTGGCAAATCTGAAACAAGTAAAATTGTACAAAAATTAAGCATATCACAAGTATGACTGTTTTCTTTGTTTTATTTATGTATTACATGTATGCGCTTTATCATAATTCTTACTTACCTGCAATAATGTTATAAAATTCATGTGCAAAAATTACACAGTTCCTTAAATTATTAGGATAGTCACTATTTGAGTGTGTTTCTCGAGAATAAATTGTCTGGATCATAGTATTTAGCCAGGTCTGTAAGTGTAAATTTATTTATTAAACAGGTACACTCATTGTAATCTAGAGTATTAACATGTAGGATGTCCCTTATCTAATCTAACCTTCAAATCATACTTGGACTAATTTGAAGGCGTCAAATTTAAAGTAGTGAGTTCATAAAATGACCTTTTTTCGTTTATATAAGAAAGGGCTAACCAATATTAAAACACAGCAATTGATGGTGCACTGTAAATTGCTTTTTTGAACCTACGATAGCCAAACTGAAAGTGAATTACTTACTGTAATGATCTTCACCATAGCCTGTGGATACTGAAGATGAATTATATTTGTGAATATTCTTATTATTTGTCGACAGCTGCTACTCATGACGCCAGTGTCATTTGCTGACCACAAAACATGCTCCATTAATTTGTTACATCTCATTTGACGACTTTGATCATCTAAGTACCTGAAAAACAATGATATACCTAGTATGAGAAATATACTTATTTTTAAAAGACACACTTGTTCTTCATATTTAGGTAAACCTTGAAAGTTGAATAGCCAAATCAAACTGCAACACTTCAATTATAGTTTCCAATACAGCAAAAAGTCTTTTTATTCTCTCCTCCCTATTTAATGATTCAAATATTTCAAAATTCTGTTTCTGCCAATAGAAGCCTTGAACCGTGTCTTTTAAATTTTCTGGAATATTCTTGTTAACTATGGGTCCATCTTTACTCTCAGCACTTAATTCACACTCCAATCTATTCATGCAATATTTGACAATGCCTTTATTGTGTTCATAGTTGCCTCTGTTGGTAAATGTGTTTTTTTTGTCAGGCATACTAGATGTAAGAAATTTTATATAGCAATTCCTCAAACTTTTGGCCTGACATGGTGGATGTGTACTGAAGTTTTGTAACAATATTTGTTGGCAGTTATCTATAATGTATTGGGCAGTGTAGTCAGAGTAATTGTCTTCATGAATATTCTGGAATTAATAATTTAAAATTATTTTATTAAAGAATGAAATCTGAGTTTAAGCAAAGTGTATTATTCATTGGGATGATTTTTATTTCTCATTGAATTTTAGATAATTTTCCAACAGCGTCTTTAATAGGAGTAAATCGTTACTCTAGAGATGCTCTTAGCAGCAACAGCCTAGTATTCAGCTTGTTGGGGTGCCTGCCTAAAATTCTGGCATGATTTTGAGTCTTTGTGGAGGTTTAACGCAGAAAACGCAGAATGATAAAGCAAAATCACCTTTGCTGTTTTTCATGTCATTTTTAAATTTTTCTTTGGAAAATTTTCAATTACTAGTATTAACAGACACAAAGTAGGTATACCCTCACTCACAAGTGAGGATTGAGCCAACAACACAAAGTGTGACAAGAATAAAACTTAAAAAGTTAAAAACTACTATGAGTTATGTGTATGTAAAATAAAAAATATTAAAAATTAATGAAAACTATATTTACCAACATGATTTCAATAACCTCTTGAAGTACATCACAGGACAAGTATTGTTTGGGAGTTATACTCATAAGGCAAACTTCTAATGCATCATACCACATGTGATTCCTGATCTCAGTTTTGAAAGATTCTTCAGCATATGTTGGCATTTGTTTGATATTTTCCTGAAAATAATTAAAATATTGCATTGTAAATAGGGTAAATAGAGTATTAAAACGATTAATATGATCAACAGAGTGAAGCTGTATGTTAAGGTGGTTTCCCAGGGTCTGTGATATTACTAATGGATGCGGACCAGCCCACACGGAGTATGAGTATCGCCTGTGAAAGTGCATTCTATCTGCCGATGCCAATCAGCTAACTTCAAAGGTGCAGTGCGCACGCACTGTGGCATGAGCACTCATGCACTGTGGAAAGATTCATAAAACTCATACTAGGTGTGTTTATTATACGTTTATACCACACTGCTTTTTTTAAATGTGTTGAAACCATCTAAAATACATATACATATGCTAATACATATGCATATGCACACATACATTTGTATGAACATATTTGGTAGTTATAAGTATTATCAAATAAATATATAGATGCATCTACAAGATTTAACAACTTGAAGGATCGTCATGTGGGACTATATGATTGTTATAATTTTAGTCCCAATTGGCCTTCTGCGCTGTAAAGTTGTGAATATTTTATCCTAGCAACCCCGGCTTCGCACGGGTAGCAGAGACATCTTCAGCAATCATCAACATATTTCAATCAATTTACACTAAATTTTAACAAATTATACACTTAAACCTTCCTCATGATTCACTCTGTCTATTAGTGAAAACCGCATGAAAATCCATACAGTAGTTTTCCAGTTTATCGAAAACAGACAGACAGACGCGGCGGGGGACTTTGTTTTATAATATGTAGTTATCTATTTAGCTTTCAACACAAACCAATAGATTACAATACAAATCCCTACATAGCATTTATCACCGTTATGCTAGTATTATTAGTTAATAGAACTAAACTTAATGTGTTTCTCAGTCACAAGAACTGCCCATATTACTATATTAATTTTAAATAATTAATAGAGATACATTACATCCATTTGAAGTCACCTGAAAGTACCTGTGCAAATATTAATAAATATAAACCAAAATAAAATAAAATTTATAAAGAAATCTAAATTAGGTATGTGCAGGATGATGATATAATGTTACTACACAAAACTGAAAATAAAATAAAGTTCAATACTTACATTATTTTTCTCATGCTGACAATTCGTTGTACAAGAAGGTAAATAAACAAGTTGAAATCTCGAACGGAAGTCGAAATATTCGTTGCCAGACACTTCTTCACAGGATAACGCCCAGTTTCTGTCCTTGATTTCTTCCTCTTCGCAGGAATTAGGTTTAGAACGTTTTCTTGGCGAACCTAGTACCTCGCTTGCACAATTTTTGCTATCAAGATTCTTATTGCGATTCATTGCACTCCTTTTCATTTTATTGCCACTATGCATCTATATGAACTGTAACTACATAGATACAGTCTGAATAAATGTGTTAATAAAAATAATAACAATTAATGATCTATCGTCTCTTGTTCTTGTAACTTGTAACCCGTTGTCCACTATTGTCGTTCCCGATATACTTTTGTTTTAACAGTTATATTATATGTAGCTATAATATTTTATACAGATACAAATTCACGTAATACGTATCTTTTCTGGCGTGATTCATCAACACTGAAAAAATTTTACAATTTTTTACATAAACAACATAGTTTTATGTATTCATAATTATATTATATAGCATGCTTTTGTGTGGAGATCGGAATATATTTATTTTTATTAAACATATGTATATTCACTTTTGAATGTTTCATTTAGATATAAAATTCGGTACGTAATTAAATAATGGACTATCGGAAGCTTCGGAAGACAATCAAGACAAAAGCGAGTTCTATTTATAAATAAAACCAGTGTTGCCAACGCATGAACTTGTAGTGTTCTCCTAAAATTCTTTGGAAAACACAACAGAGTTGATTCTTAGCCCATCGAAGAAAATGAATGGTCTTTACAGATCCCCAAATATTCTTGCCCACCTATAAATTCTAAATCTTTTTACCACTATTAAAACACGGCACTTATTTTCTTTGCTAAATTAAGGGTAGAGAGGATTAAGTGGGCAATACTATAAAAACCCAAAAAAAAACCATTGACGTATTGCATAAAAATTTAACATTTCTTTACTCATTGAAAAACCTATTTATTCTAATTATTCTATTATTCTAACCTATTCTATTCGGTTAAGACAAAGTTTCTAAGTAGCGTTTATTTTACCTTTTTTTAGGGTTGTCACAGGCGGATAAGATAAATAAAAAAACATGACTTACACATATAGTAAACATATAATTATTATACAGACACACACACAAACACATCGGGGTATATGTATCTGAGCGTGTCGGTCACGGGAGTTCAGTGCTTTTTCGCCATACCAAAAGTGCCCAACGTGCCTAAAGAAGTTTTCACTTCAAAACGCCTTATTTATAATAATAATAATAATAATTGTGTCAAAAAATTGTTAATAAGTAATTGTGAGTTGCCAATCAAAGTGTTCATTTTTTATGAAAGTGATACCATCTACTAGTGACATCCATCAAATTGACGTACGTTCGGAAGAAATTTTGAATAAAGGTTTTCGCTATTGAGCATTTGCGCAATTTATAACGTTAGCGTTATAAATTTTCACCTTAATTACAATTATGTTTTTGTTTAATTTAGCATATGAATTGCGCACACAATAAGTACTTTATTAAACTAATTACATTTTTAAAGATAAATTAATAAGGAGCTGACAGAACTCAATGTTTAGATTAGCGCGCTCTAGTGGATCTATATGTGTATTATTAGCGTGACGGTCACGAGTTCAGTGCTTTTTCCCCATAGTTAAAGTGCCCAACGTGCCTAAAAAGGTTTTCACTTCAAAAACTGTCAGTCGTAGAACTGCACGTCAGTAGTGAAAACACATAACATATACGTCATATACAAACACACACACACACACGCCCACGCCCACGCTCACACCCACGCCCACGCCCACGCACACGCACACGCACACGCACACGCACACGCACACGCATACGCATACGCACAAACACACATATGTCATCTGAGCGTGACGGTCACGTGAGTTCAGTGCTTTTCTCCCATACTAAAAGTGCCCAACATGCTTAAAGTTTTCACTTCAAAAAAAGTGTGTGTCAGCTCCGAACCACGACTGGAGTTTACAATCTTATGGTGACATTCTAACATAATGATTCAGACGCTATACAGTAAATACATATATATATTAAGGTGTCCCAAGACATAAGGGATTTTTTTTTTATTCGTGAAATCAAATACGCATGCCCTCTATTTTTATTCGGATTGACCTCATTGACTCAAATAATAAATATTATTGCAATTGGACAACGATAACCCGTGCCGACTTGATGGCAAACTTTTGACATGAAAATTTGTACTGACTTACTGTAGGAGGAATTAAGACCTCAATTTTTATTACTTAATTAAAACTTAAATACACCCAAATACTATATTATTCATTCATTTACATTAAAAAATATTTTTATTGTTCAAATTTTTTTTTCTTTTTTTTTTTTAAGTAAAGATTACTAGTAACGTGGGTCACACATTACTAGTAATCTCGTTAACCCCTCCAGCTAAGCTTAACGCTTGTGATAGGAGTGGGTTCACGACGGTAGTGCACTGGGTGGGGTTCGAACCCGCTACCACTAGATCGCAAGTCCGATGCCTTAGCCATTACGCTACCTTCTTTTTAATGTTTGTTTTTTAAAGTCAGAATAAATTTTCCGGTGTTCCTTTACGCAACGTAATAAAAATTGTTTTGTTCTTCCTTAACAGTGATTAATCCATGAAAATCTTGCATTAACTTAATCGCCCTTTCGGTTACATCGTTTACTACCCTCAGTCCCGAGTCTTTCTGGCTTCTTGAAACGAAGCATTATTTGACCACAATTTAGGACATTCATGTAGAAAACTGTCTTTAGTTTTAAGGCGGTTGAACAAGGACTTGCTTTTTACTGAAATCAAGTCAGAGATGTTTTTTCTGAAACAAAATAATAAAATAATACTATATATATAATAATAACTATAGGAAGACGTTCTTCTTTTGATTTCTGAGCATTTAAAAGCTTGCCGTCCCAATGAACAGTAACAACTGCCGGTACCTTATTTTGGAAATCAATTTTTATGGATTCAGCACGTTCTTTCCGTTTTTTTGTGCGAATTCTTTGGATGGAAGACTTACTTATCGGAAATTCATCAATATTATATCCGAGTGCTTCAATAGTTGCTTCATTATTGAACACAGAATCTCTCATACTCAATTGACACTTATCTAGCGCTGCTACTAATTTTGGAGTAATAAAATCTCTCCGCAGAGGTGTTTTGCTGGGTTGCGTGTTCTCGACAAGCTTCAGTACGTCCGTTTTCATTAGATTCAGATAATGGGTCGTCTTGTAACGGTGCATAAGATGATGTCGAAGGACTCGGCTCAGACAAATATTTAGCACATTGTTTTTCTTCTTCGATAGTTCTGAGGTGCGCTCTTTCCTCTCTATCAGTAAATTTTTTATCCACTCCTGCTAAGTGACCAGGTCGGCCTGGTTCTTTCTGACGCTGTAAAAAGTCTTTTGTGCATTTTTTTTTGCAAGTCCCTCCAAACTTGAAATAAGTTCACAAGTTTTTTCACATGATTAGGCAAAGATTTAGTAGGAATACGCGCCGTCTCCCAATAGATAATACACTCGCGAATAGTGAGATTCGCGCTTTCATTGTCAGTTAAATTCACTTCACGGATATCGTAACATAAAACTGTTAGAACTTGTCCATTAGACGGAAGTTTTGAACCCGTTATTTGATGTTTTACGTTACTTATTAAAAATATACCCCTTTTAGAACTGCGTAATTGCATTGACATGTTGACTGATTGAAAACAATGCGAGTTCTTTAACTAAATAACGAGTAATCACAAGCACATCGACATGTTAGGTCGCGTTAGCCTTAGAGAGCAAGTACTGGCATGTATTGATGTAAGTGGGCACGGGATACCGAGGTCCTACCTTCTTAAAATTTTATTTACAATTGTTTTGACTTAAAAGTAAAAAAATTAGAGGGTATGCGTTAGAAAAACGACTTTGATTCTTTTGGGATTATATATATATAATACACCAGATAGGAACCAAGTTCCTTATTATAAAAACTGTGTGGTGTCGTGGCACACCAGATAGAAACGAAGTTCCTTATTATAAATTTTTATATTTCTTTTTATTAATTTTAAGCTCTATTCGAGGTATAAAGAAACTAATTATTCCGGTATACATTTTTTATTATGATTTTTTTAAAGATAAAAATAAAAATAAAAACTACTTTACGAAATTATCTTAACACCTTTATTTTATTTACAATGATTTATAAAAATATATAATAATAATAATAACAGTCATCACGTAGACTATACATTAGACACTGTATAGTCATCATACATAGACTATACATAAAAATCTCACGTTACGGACGTTTTTTACCGGCTAGGGTACGCCTCCGCAACGCCCCATAAGGAGCTTCGTTCCAATAATATTTAGACAACTACGTAAGTATTTACCATAGGCATCATCCTTGACAGCAGATTATTACTTACTACTTATTACAGTTATTACATTCCCCTAAAAACACGTTAGTTTAAGATTATGCGTAACTTATCTTATCATGGCATTTATTCACTTATTTCGTGACAATTAAATTAAATTAAATTTGTGTTGAATTTTTAAGCGTACCTATGTGTTTATCATACAATTAAAAAAAGGTTGCATTTTCGAAAAATATCATGTTTGAAAGCTTTGATTATAGACATACCTACATATAATTAAAGTTTTAAAGATAAGATACCATACATTTTGATAGAGTTTCGTTGAATGTCAGTGTACTCTTTCTGAATAATGTTAATATTGCTCTTAGATCTTAATAATGTTCAGTTGTTCTATGTAACAACTTAGACAGTAATATTATGATCTAAATAAAAATGAAATATTTCAGAAACCACTTTCTTAAATGTAATTAATTGAAAAAGAGTTTTTGTTTTAAATAGAATGGTTGCTAGGTTTCAAAAATGGTTTATAAATGTAAAAGACTATATATAATATTAACACATAACTGTGTGCGTTTGTTTTCTTTTCAATTTAGCAAATATTATTAAATCGAAAAACAGCAAGGTATATTATATTTATATATTTTACATTCGTAAGCCATTTTTTAGAACTAAGCAACTAAGACGTCAACCCTAACCCTACCCTACATTCAAACAATTCAAAATTCCCGCTAACATAGTTTTAGGAGGCACCACAAAAGAAGCGCGGTTGTACGTATGAAGCTTTGTCTCTGTTCCGTTTTATTACTCATGGGCCTATATAGCTTAAACTTGTAACGAAATCCAACATCGACGATTATAAATATACGAAAATTCACAAATTTACCATTCCGCTCCCCCCTTCGCGTATCTCTGAAACAACTGAAAATAGTTCTTTAATTATAGATTACAGTAAAACCTATAAGAAGTCTGGTAATTTTTTTATACGAATTATTTACAGATATATCTTTCTTCTTCTTTAGCTTTCAAGTATTTATTTAGTATAGGTATAATTTTCTATGTAGGTTTATTTAACAGATAATACTAATGTGTCCTCAGATTAGTTCAGAGTATATTAATCGAATATATTCGTATAATCGTATATTATTCGAAGTTTCGGTACTCGGCGTTTCTCACCATTTGTTAAACTATTTTGGTCCTTATTTTTTTATTGAATTGGTCGTACAAGGTTGGTCCCATTCGAATTGGAAAAAAATATTCCACATAAAAATTAGGGTGGAAAATTAAGGGATGAAGAATACAGCTTATAACAATTTATCATGATTTAGGCGCATTGGTCGGTGATACTTTTTTAAAAGTTAGTTATCCCACTAATATTATAAATGTGAAAGTTTGGATGGATGGATGCATGGATGGATGGATGGATGGATGTATGGATGTTTGTTACTCTTTCACGCAAAAACTACTGAAACGATTGCGCTGAAACTTGTTTTGTAGATAGCTGGAGACCTGGATTAACACAAAGACTACTTTTAATCCCGATATTCCCACGGGATCGAGACTTCGCGGGTAAAACCACGGGGCGCAGCTAGTCACTAATATACGAGTATTAATCTCACGATGTGTTCCATGATTCTATTTCAATACATAGTTAGATCTTCTCGTATATCTTACTCACCAGTAGGCACAGGCGATCGAGACCAAAGGGGAGGCAGTTAGTTTGGACATAGCGAAGGCCTTCAATCGGGTCTGGCACAAAGCGCTTCTCTCGAAGCTTCCTTCCTATGGGCTTCCCGAGAAATTGTAGAACTGGATCACCAGTTTTCTCGCAGACAGAAGCATCAAGGTCGTGATCGATGGTGTATGTTCCGACTCCAAGTCTGTTAATGCTGGTGTACCACAAGGCTGTGTGCTATCACCCACGCTGTTTCTTCTGCACATCAATGATATGCTGCAAATCAGCAGTATTCATTGCTATGCCGATGATAGCACGAGTGATGCCTTTTATACCAGCCTCCCCTAAATTTTTCGGGAAAACGTCACTGAGAGTCTATCCAAACTTGTGTCTGAAATCGAAGCTTCCTTAGAAGGAGTTTCAGATTGGGGTCCACTTAACCTAGTCCAATTTAACCCAACGAAGGCACAGGTTTGCGCGTTCACCGCCAAAAAGATACCGTTTGTCGTATCACCGTACTCACTTACATTATACATACGTAATAATTTGTGTTAAAAATAGTGATATGAATAACTTATTGACCGAGCGTGCTTCGCAATGTCTTCTGTTTGTGTGTGTGAACGTAGAAACAGAAGCAATTGCGTTGCACGCTTGTCGCTACTTGTAAAAATGGCCTCCTCTACAGATGAATATCTACTTTTATCAACTGTTCGTGCCGAGTTACTTGATTTTTTATCGTGATAAAAAAGTAATACTAGGATTTATTAATAAAATTCTTTATATGAAATTTAATTGATGCAATAACTGAGGACATTTTAAAAACCGTCTTTGGCACACCTAATAGCAGTTCACACTAGTAGCGCAAGTTCACTGGGCTCATTCAATTCTGCTAGAAGACTAAAGGGTTACATCCCCATCGATAAACTGAATGGAGTTTGCCTAAACGTATCAAATCAGGCATTTGAGTCAGTAGGAGTAGGAATTCTTCTTATTATAATACTAGCAAACCGCCCCGGCTTCGCATGGCTAGCAGAGACACCTTCAACAATCATCAACATATTTCAATCAATTTACAAAAAATCTTAACAAATTATACCTACACCTAAATTTCCTCATGAATCACTGTCTATTAGTGAAAAGCGCATGAAAATCCGTTCAGTGGTTTTTCAGTTTATCGCAAACAGACAGACAGACTGACGCGGCGGGGGACTTTGTTCTATAATATGTAGTGATTTCTATAGCGAGAAATATAATCAAGGTCAGAGTTAAAACATACTTTTGACTATTGGAAACTGAAAACAAACCTACGCAATGTTTTATTGTAACGTTTGGCTGCGTACCCGGTGCCGAATATTGAAAAATATTGATTCATAGTTTGCTGCAACCGTACTATACTGTTAACGATTGCACTTTTTTCTTGGCAAGGTGACTGTTGGTATAAAACCACAATACTTGTAGCACGGCTATCAGTTCCGCAGGAATCATTGAGGGAACATATCCACAACGCTACCTTCAGAAAATGGCATTATTATTCAAGGTACGTATAAACTATTACGTTAAATAAAAATATTTAATAAAATAACCAATTTCTTATTTATCTATTTAATGTGTTCTAAAATTGATTAACGTCTATTTTTGGTATTTCTTGAGTTTGGTATTACTAATTACTACTAAAAGCGGCGGTAGCATAATGGCTAAGACTTCGGACTTGCGATTAAGTGGTTGCGGGTTAAAACCCCACCCAGTGCACTATCGACGTGAACCCACTCCTTTTTTGAGCTAATACTCGGCGAAGTGGGTATGTCGGAATCGAACCGACTAAAACCACACGGTGTTCCGTCACGGGTGTCTATGGCCGAGGGCTCAGGTATAACCTAAGAAGGAACTCCCTGGACCCCCGACAGACTTGACTATCTTCCCATAAAGCGAGGTAGTCTCGCAGACGTAAGTGGGAGCCGTGTCCCCTTCAGATTTCAAAAAAGCGCGCGTGGATCACATCGCGGCCACCGTCTTGGCATAATTTTTTCGCTTTCGGTGCCGGGTTCCGGCACTGAAGGCCAGCGCTCATGGAGGCCGTAGGTCATTAAGTGCTCTACGGCACCTGGTGCGTCCTCTGCGGGACGGGAGACTGCTAGTTCTCTCCCGTTCCCTTTCCGCCACCTCTTTGGCGTGCATCATCTCCTCGCAAAATGAGGCGGCGGAGTCCCACGCACTCTCGCTGAGTACCATAGCACCATGGTCTCTAGTGAGAGGCTCCCCACACCTATAGCTGTCTCGAGGTCGTGGCGCTGTTGGACCCACGCTGGGCACTCCACTAGAATGTGGAGTGCAGTATCCTCGGGACAGCCCCCGCAGTGATGGCACGCAGGCAATGGCTCCCGGCCTATGCCACACAAGTACTCCCCGAAGCATGCGTGCCCAGTAAGTACCTGCGTCAGCCGGTAAGAGAGACTGCCATGACGCCTCTCTAGCCATTCCTCCATGACGGCCCGTCGGCCTTACCGCTAGAATTGGGGCGTGCCCTGACGTGAACCCACTCCTAAGCTTAGCTGGAGGGGTTAACAAGAATACTAGTAATGTGTTACAAGTACCTACACTTTACAAAAAAAGGCAAAACATTTGAACCGAGATTTATCTAACAATGTAAAAAAATTCTCTTGTATTCTAAACTCCATTTACAGTAGCATTAAATATTATTTTAATTATTTTGCAATTTTAATAAAAGTATATGAAAAACAAACAAATTTAATCGATTTATTATATAAACTAGCAGTGCCCGCGCGACTTTGCTGGCGTGTACGTACATATTTATATATTTTGAACCCTAATTCTTTTACTAAAATAAAAGTAGCCTAAGTTACTCCTTATAACACCAGCTATCTGCCAATGAAAGTCCCGTGGAAATCGGTAGACCCCTTTCGGAGATTAGCCGGAACAAAAAGACAGACAGATACACAGACAGACAGACAAAAATTTTATAAACTGAATTTTAGGTACAAATAACTGTATGAGCTTAAAAAAACTATTATTTTGACATTACAAACAGACACTTCAATTCTATTTATTTGTATATTTGTATTGAAGTGCAATCAATGCAATGTTTATTAATGTAGTTTAAATACAATACACATCACAGAACTAAAACTATAAACATTTTAGAACACATAAAAATTTAAACATAATTTTAAAACCAAAAAAAGATATCCGGTTTCATTGAATGAATTATAGGAAGAAAACTTCCTATGACGTTTTTAATACCTAGCTTCTTTAAAGAAATATAAATTTTCCATGTCATACGCTTGTTTACTTTGTATTTATATTGAAAATTTAAAACACTCCGACTCGAAAATCCCTTCAATGATTAGAAAAGAGCTAATGACCTTCGAACGGCTGAATAGATTTTCATGAATTATATCTAAGAACACTCTTGATCAAGTCACCTTTCAAACAAAAAAACACACTCAAATCGGTTCATCTGTTCGGGAGCTACGATGCTACAGACAGACAGACACACACACACACACACACACACACACAGACACGTCAAACTTATAACACCCCCTCGTTTTTGCGTCGGGGGTTAAAAATAAGTATTTAACAAAAACTTAATAAGGACATAAGAATTAAACAAGATAGCCAAATGATGTCTTTTACCTCGTTAAAGTAGTCACGAGCTGCACCTAATCTACTAGCTACTAAGGCCAATTTAATGACCTGAATATAGTGCAAAATGGGGAATTAACACTTTTACCGTGGTACGTAATTTGCGGCCTCTCAAGACATAGTGTTCACGGGTGTATTGATATGCTGATTTTTTGTTGTCGAGAGTACCTCTTCTAATTTAATTTATACCATCACTCTACATCGGCCGTGTTTACAACTTTTGAGAAAAGTAACCAAGTAAGAAAAGTAAATGTAATATTTGGTTAAAAATTTCAGGCTCTGATGGCAAAAAATAACCAAAGATTTCTTCTTTTAAGTCGATGGTTCAGTTACTGAATGACTCCAGCTCTGTAGATGGTTCCATTTATAACTATTTTAGTAGCATATTTCAGATCATAACGGTAGTTATTAATTTACCAACCACCTTCTGTTGTTTTGTTTTATTTAAACTGGTAACTAATTATATGTAAAAAAAAACATAAAAGTAAAAATCAGAGCATGCGGTGTTTGCTCATAAATGGTTGTAAATTTAGAATAAGTATGTGTATGATAATTTAAGTGCATGAAAATAATAAATGTAACAACTGTCAGCAAACCAAATAAATAAATAAAATAAAATAACGGAAGCACTTAGGTAGACATTTAAGACTGTCTAAAACTGTGGTACAGGTTAGTCTCGAGCGACACATTCACATTGCATATCCAATTTGTGGCTGAATGATTTATTGCCATTATTAGGTTGTGCCACTGTTTGTTTAGCAGCGGTTGACCTGACTTCATAAATAAATTCCGTCTCATAAGTAATCGATCGTATTTAACAAGCCAATATTATATTATGCAATATTAGCCACGTTGACTTGGCCGAAAAAAACGGTCTCGCTTTCTTCGCAGTTAATTATTTTCATTGTCAGTATTGAGCAACATTTTACTGGGCATTGACCGTGAAGGCCATCGGTTTTGGTCACAGTAGATGGAAGTGGAGTCAACGTAATATAAAAGAAAATAAACTCCCACGGTCGAGGTGCGTGGCCATTGTTGTTGAATTTCACGTGGCCTGCGGTTAGGTTGGTCAGTTATAACAACGAAAGAAACGTATTTGACCATTCTCGTGGTTGTAATTTATGTTTCTTTAGTGTATTTGAACTGGGTTATTATATCAATGAGTATTGTTTTAGGTAGTTTTAAGTTTAGATCGTAGAATACTTCGTTGACAATTGTTCCGTTAGCTATTGTTTGTTCTACATTTAGTACGGTTTGATTTAGTCGTTTTCCAAACAGCAACATTTATCTCTTAGTTCGCAAGTTACTGAAACGGTTTTGCTTACGGCGAAGAAGTTTCCCCAACCCATACGATCACACCAGTTTTAGCGACGCTGTCCACTACTAGGTAATGGGGTAATTTTTTGCCAAGGTTTTCTTACTTGCAGCCTTAAAAAGCTACCGTTCGTACCACTGTCATTCAGAGTTGCGGTTTAGACCGAATGAAAGTCTGGTTAGAATCCGTCCGCTTTCATCTTAGACAGAAGAAAAACAAAGCAGCAACCTGAATTAATGGACAGGTGTGACCGATAGTTGAATACACAAATACCTGTTCCAATCTGTATCCGAGTTTATGTCAATAAGTAATGATGAAACTGGTAGGTGAACAAATTGTACTTGGGTAATTACACTTTTGTCATTAATTTTTATTACCAGAATTAGTGTCATTATTTGCGTTTATTTTGTTCTAGTTCCTCGCCCCAGTTGCGTTAGCAACGGTAGTACTCACAGGAAAACCCGGTGGTTATTCTTACAATCGCTTCAGTGGACCGGTCAGTGGTCAAATAGTGGAGGTGCAAGTACCAGCCGCGGAAGGTATACCAGCACAACAACATGCCGACTATGGCTACGATCACCAATCAGGCCGGATACATCCAGATACATCCAAATATGCTCACTTGAAAACTGTAGATTACGTGGTGAGTGACTAGTTTAAAAATACTATAAAGTTGTTTAGAGGACTCGAAATCATAGACAGAGTAAGCGTTACATAAAAAAAATGTTTTTTTAATGTTATGTATTATGTATTTATGTAAACCCATAAGAGAAATTTTCTTCTACGTTTAAAAAAAAAGATTAATTACATAGTTTATTATTTGTCAGTAATTCACCTGTTCAGGAAAATAACGACAAGAAATTGATAAAATCAAGTCAGGAAAGAATTAGATACATCGTTAAAATTATTTAGACTAAAAAGGGATAAATCCCATGGAGTTCAAACAGCAACCTAACTTAACTTGTTTAATTCATAGCTTATGTCTGTAACACACGCACGAGCGGGGTTAATTTTTTACCTAATATTTGGTGTGAGATAATTATAAGTTGTGTTTGGTGATTTAAGGCCAAACCCGATTACCACTACGCGTATGGAGTAGACGATCCACACACCGGCAATCTACAAAACCACAAAGAACAGCGTGACGGAGACGTCGTTCGTGGTGAATACTCCCTCGTCGAGCCAGACGGCTCTATACGTCTTGTGCGGTATACCGCCGACCCCAAGAATGGATTCCAGGTACTTTTTGCTTTACTTTATTACTAACTCACAATCTGCGGTTTTTGCACGTGTACTTTGTCCCTACTCCGCCTCGTGTTTGTTATTTATAGAAATTTTCATAGAAATATAGGATTGACTCTTAAAGGACAGTCTTTGGTGGGAGTTTTAGCTTAACACAGACCAAATTGCTCTCACCATATTTTTTTAATATGTCTGTGTCCTACGACACAAAAATGTGTTAGATTAAGTTTAGTGAACGACTTTAACTTAAAAAAATCTATGAATCCTATTATTTTTGTTAGGAGTTAAGAAAAAAACCAAACATTTACTAGAAATTCCATTTTTAATTCTTTCGATAGCAAAGCTGTATAAGTATAAAGATGTTGGAATTTGCTGCGATGCGTGCGATTAATTTTTCTACTATTGCTCCAGTATTTCGCTTCCACATTATGTGCTGATCGCGTCTATTAACAATTACGCATCCTAATTACATTACTTCAGTACCAGTACCTATATGTGTTTCTTATTATAGGCACATACATAGTCGTACTCTTTCAGTCTTGAGTTCGACTGTACTTACTTTATCACTATGGTGGCCGATAGCCATCACAGTAAATATATTCTATTGATCACAACCATCACACACAAGTTGCTAAATTTTTTAATCTACAATTTTGCATTTAATAAAATAGAAGAAAAAAGGGATACATAAAGATAGAATATATACAGGGAGGGTAAGCTAAAAAGTAATCCCCTGCGGGTCGCGGTAAATGGTATCAGTATAAGGGACTTTCACAGTGAAATTTGAAGTGATTCATACTAGTTCGAAGAAATACAGACGGGGCTGTATTTAAATATAGTTTAGATTCACATCACTCCCAAAAAGTGAGGTGGCCAGAGGCCAATAGTGTTCACGAAAGTACCAGTCATTACATTCTCAGTGTGTTTTGGAAAAGGAATGTCCGAGTGTTGTTGGTTCATGTACGGCGGATCTGAATTGCGCTGGCAGTAGTGTTTACTGATAAAAATTACCGAGATTAAGACCCGATGTATACATTTAACGAGCATTGCAAGCCTATAAAACCCATACAGAATATAGAGGCATACTGGATAAGACCCAAGAAGCTGACATCAGTCGTTTTTAGGAATAGGTGGATAAGTATGTAATGTAAGTAATAAATAAGAATGTAGTGACAATAATACTGCTGGCCTACTTCATGAAGACCATTAAAGGAACGAGATGTGAATTTTGTCTCATACAAACACCCTCAGTCAATTGTGTTTTTAGCCTACCTGAAAATGTTTCCTATTTCTTTTGTGCAGGAAATGTTTGGAATATACAATGAGTTTTTTCGTAAGAATGATCCGAGGATCCTTTATGATATCGCATGCGAAAATCTTGCATTCGTGTTGTTGTGCCGTCATTTTTATTATACAAATACGTGCATACTCACCTCATGCTCCAATGCAACTGCATTTAGGTACGTGGCTAGTAACTGGTGGCTTCATGGTATGCAGCTAACCACTGATGCCAACGGGTGACCATCAATCAAGGAAACGTAATGACGTTTCCTCGGTTGATGGTCACATTAAACGTAATAGTGATCTACTATCTATACGCTGGGAACCAACAGTGTAGGGTCCGGGAAGTGGGTTTCATGGTTCCCTCGTTATACCTACATCTTTGGAGGGTTTTATTAAAGAGTTGTACCTACTGTAAACCCCCATTTTTTTTTCAGGCAACGGTGCACAAAAAGGCTGGCGGTCCTGTACAACAGCAGCCTATTCAATACGGTAATGTTAAACGTGAAGAAGATGACTCTGGTGAATACTAGTCTTGTAAATTGTTTTAGATTAGTTTTTTATATCTTGTTGATTATTATTTATTATCGTTGCGAATGTTCAATAAAAATAAATAAAAATTATGGGTGATTTTATTAACAAAAGCGTAAATTAAACGTAACTTGTACATGATTTATATTGAAATAGTTGGTGAGTAGGGTTCCGCCAGACTTTTTTACTATCCTTAAACAAAACCCAGTTGGCAGAACTTCGGTCAGAGCCTTTTTATAAATATAAGGAGCTGACCAGTTGGATTGGCCGCATTCTTTTAATTTCAATGCCCTTTGTATACTGCGTCTTAACCGAAGTTTTTAATTAAAAAAAAAAAAACAAGGAAGGACGATAAATAAGGTTTATTTACAAAGTGGAAATAACATATTAAAAACTCTATGTATGTCACTTGAAAATATTTTTCAACATTTCCACAGAGTAAGGTATAACGATGGTATGTGTTTTATCTCCACATATGGTTTGTAAAGATTGCAAATATCTCAACTAGAAAGAAAATTCATAAATTAGATAAAGGTATGTCAAAGAAAAAGAAGGGGAACAAAATATTCAAATATCATTGGAACGTTTATTAAAGAAAAAAAAAATTAAAGAAATAAGTTTGCATTTATATTGTTAGATTTTGGTGTCCCATTATGAGTCAAAAGCTGTATTTGTGTAGTAAGTGTTCCTGTAACATCATCGTTTTTTCAAATTAAGAGGTATACGGAGGAGGGACATTTCAGATGAAAATAATATTTTTTTTATGTTCATAAATCTGAGTGCTCGCTGGTAAAAACCCCTTCATGACGACTCGTTAGTCATCTACTTCAAGAATGCTAGTCCCAAATTCTCTTCACGATCGTCTATGATCTTTAGTGAAATGCTAGCAACGACTTGTAAATCCCATGTTACTGCCCTATATCAAAGCCCGAGTGGTTACTAGTCGATAATCCAAGTACTCTGCCAGTTGGAGATAATAGACACTGGTCGTATAATATAACAACCAAGAGAAATCAGAGTGTATTTTGGAATTTTCTTAAATCCTACGTATACCGAAACCTAACTTGGATATCTAGGAATCCAAATTATATGATTTTTTAGTAATTACTTATAAAAACGCGTGAGGTGTCTTTGGAACACCCGCTTGGAACATAGTTCCTTAAGCTAAATAGGTATTAATGGATTGAATAAATTGTATCAAAATATAGTAAATTTTGTAAAACTCGAAATCAAAATGCGCCATCTGTGAAAGTTGCCTGAACTGATATATAGATAATGACAACCAATATTACATTACAGTAATAGGTATCGTGCAGAATCCATAGAAGGCGGAATAAAATAAATCAACTCGCGGTCAGTATTTTTCGTTGCGCTAACACTTTTTCCGTCTCGCCGCCGTGACCCCAAGCGTCTGAAGTGTAATGTGCTTTAAGGAACTTTGTTCCAATTGTGATGTGTGCCAGTGTCACGTGTCGCTCTAAGAAGTTACTCTTGGTATAAATTTAAGTAAGCTTTGAGCAGTGGCGTAACTATAGGGTGGCAGAGCCAAGGCCCTAGGGGGCCCCGGCTCCAACCCCAAGGCCCGAAGCACACGAGGCACCCAGAGTGAACTTGTGCTCCATACGATGACTATGATTAGCCACGGGCCTCAGATGGTATAGTTACGCCACTGGCTTTGAGTAAATATAAGATTTAAAATATACAGACCGTCATACCCCATTGGTTATCATTGAGCATTTCAGTAGCTACTTGAAGACTTCTATTACATTCTATTTCAGCTTTAGCCACTTTTATCTTAGCGGTGACCAATCTCGTTGACTCGGCTTCTGCAGCCATTGCTTTTTGTAATTGTAAAGGGAGTCTTATATCTTTTCTGAAACCCAATTCAGCTGGACTGAGTACTTTAGTCAGAGATTATAAATGGGTAGTGGTATTTATAATTTACGAAAAGGCAGGTAGTGCTTGATAAGAAGAAACTTAGAAAAGCCACGAGGAAGGACATCCCGTAAAAACGTATTTTGTGAAACAGTTTTTAATGTATACTTAATACCATAAACACGGGAGAAACTGTAGGGCTCTGAAGTAAGCCGAGTTGACTTTTTCGCTCAGTGCAACAGTGTTGTTTCTAGGCAGTGTTAAGTTTGTATAAAGTTGACTTGACTTCCTGGTTTTTCCAGTGCATATATATTTGTCTTAGCAGCCATACGGGACGTCAATTGAACGAAACGAAAGTGTGAAGTTGGCGCATTTCGACAGAGTCTGAGAGGGGGCTGCGTGCACGTTCCAAAAAGTTCTGTTCCTTTCGAGACTTCGACCTGACAACAAGTGTTCAGAACTGTCCCACGTTTCGTTAAGTGTACCTACTTACTTACTGAGGTTTGTTAATTTCAAAATACTATAACCACTCCATAACTTGTAGTTTAACTACCGGCTACCTCGTCCAGAAACATGAGTGATGGTGAAGGATTAAGCGGCAACCTGCCATCTCTGACGACATATTATCTTATAATTAATTGCATAAAAAATTCTGGCCTAAACACTGAGAGGTAGTCTTCTATAAGCTTCTTATCGAAAATCTAAGAAAATAAATATAAAAATTAAAAACTTACATCTCAACTCGTAAGATCTGTACTCCCCAGTTGTGAGTCATAGATCTCAAACTTTCGAAGACTTGAAGACTTACTGCTCGCCTGTCGTTGAGAATTTCTGCAAGTTTTCTTGAACCGATGGCATTACGAAGTGTTGTTGCTGCTATATATTGAGTTGATTGTCTGTTAATGATAATTAATATTCATGAAATTTCATAGAAGGATATAATAAAAAAGTCTTAAAACATTGTAAAATGATACTACGTCCGTAAGTTTCTGTTTCTCCTACATCCGTAAGGTAGTGAGTTTTAGTTGGCATTTTTCTTATTGAGTTGGCTAATTCAAAATACAAACTGCGATATTTATATTCTACTCAAAATGTTTAAGAGAAATTGCTCTAGGAAATTGATACATTAAGGTAAAAGGGGTTTAGGAGTAGACTTAATTGCAAATACAAACTCGGCATGGTTATATTTATGGGTCCATACATTACCAAACTATCGGTAAAAGACTACTAGCTATTAATAATGCCGTCAACGTTTACAAATTTGTGAAATAGTCTTCAAATTTCCCACGAGCGATGCCTCGGTGTGCTTACGCACATTTGTTTTAACAACAATTCTTAAGAATTTCATCGTATTTGATGGTAAGTTTATGCTTTCTTTTCTATTCTTTTCAATAAGAAAAGCATCTGCTTTTGTGACTCGAATTGAACTTCTTAATCTTTTCTTAGTCAGTATTCTTGATCTGGACAAGAGCTGTTCGCCACATCCTAGCATTACATAGTACAGTAAGTCCCAAAAGAGAAACAATGCCAATAAAATGCGTGATTGTGTAGAATATAAATAACAATATCTCAGTGAAGTAGATTGTAGCTATTTGGTACAGAACACGTTGTGCTTGTGATATATAGTTACGCACAGTAGCAGCTTTAAAATTACATTATTTTTTCTAAAGCCAGAAGCTTATTCTTTACAAAGTCTTACTTGTAATCGGTAACTCTCATAACTGCCATAATTGGGTCTTTAATTCTGTAATACACAACTGCGTCGACAGTAACGGTTAAAGAATCTTTGGTTAAAGCCTGTAAGAGATAATTGAAAGTATTATTGTATAATAAAATAGCTATCTAATCTTTATCAAAGGAACGTAGATCTAGTAACTTGTTAAATTATTAGGTCCTAGGTCCTTTAATGTAGAACAAACAATTTTGATAAATGCTTTATAGCGTCATCGAATTTGAAATTTTTGCAATGTATAAAGTTATCTGGAAACAATGGAATACAAATAGAGCAAGGTACGAGTACAAGGTAGAGTAAGGTACTGAATATGATCGGTGACGCAGGGTTTCTAGTCGTATCGTAATTGTTAATATATATAATAATATATAATAAATAGTTTTGCGCTGATCCATCGCGCAATCCATTGCCAAGCGTTGTCTTAAAGGAGTAGACTAGAGAATTTCAAGCAATTCGAGAAAGCATCATCATGTGGGGCGTTTTGCATCCACTATTTGCTATAAAAGTCGGTTCAATATGTGATGAACGTATAATTATAGCAATGATCAGTTGTTTATACAACGTATATTTATGAGAATCCTTACAGGTAATAACATTAGCCTTATCGCTTAGATTATAGATAATTCGACACACTGTTTCATATATATCTAGTAACTTAATCTCAAACTCTACGTAACTAACTTGGTCTCTTGTCCATAGACCAATCAGGTACATGTCATAGACAATATGCTCAAAATAGTGGCGACCTTAGATAATCGGTAAACTACAAATTAAGGTTCGCCACAATCATTTACAATTCTTCACATTATATATTTGCAGTAAATGTTGTTGCTAAGTGTCAGAGTATAATGAGCGATGCCAGCATAGATCCACAATAAACTCCTAAGCAGCTTCTTGCGTTTGGGGGAAACGGTTTAGCTTCCTTCTTTGTGTTTAACCAGTGCTTCGGGCGTTTTCGATTGTCGTTAAGGATACATACACTTTACATCACAAGTAATAATATGATTCAGAATCCCCTCATTTGTGTGCCTATTTAAATAATCTTTGACGTAATTATCAGTACGTAGGTAGGTACGAAAGAAAAACCTAACGGCAGGAAAACAAGTAATTAACTATTTTACAAAAGAAATGTCATACCTAATTAATAAATTCTAAATTTCCGAAGTAAGGACCTAATAATAAAACTATATGTGCTTGTGGGTAGGTACTCAATGATCTCGAAGTTACTAGTAAACAAAGTTGCATAGATAGAGGCCCTACAATATTGGAACGAAGTTCTTTATAGCACGTTACATTTCAGACGCTCGCGCAGCCGCAAAAAGTGTTCGCACAACAAAAAATGCTTATTTTTTATTTACGCCACCTGTGGATTCTGCGCGATACTAATGTTATTTGATGTTGGTTGTATACTAATTATCCATAAATTAGTTCGGGTAACTTTCACAGATAGCGCAATTTTAATTTCGAGTTTTTACAATATTTACTATATTTTGATACAATTTATTAAATCCATTAAATATATTTATACCTATATAGCGAAAGGGATTACGTTCCAATCGGGTGTTCTAAAGACGCCTCACGCGTTTTTTGTTTTGAGATCATTCGAGGCTAGGAAAATGATTTGCTAGCTGAAGATCATACTTTATCAATATCATCAATAAGTATACAATTTAAAATAATAAACTATAACAGGCTATGGTGACTCTTTTAAATGAAGAGCATACTAACCTCTTGAGGATGAACCGAATAACAAGCGACTCTTAGATCTAAAAACTTTAGTGAATCTATACACGGTAGGTAAAAAATTAACCCGGGCCCAAAGGTCTCGCGTCTCCTCAGCTTTCCATTTCGTAAAATCACAACGCGCTCGAAGTGTCTTACTTTCTGTGGACAATAAGAAGCAATAGTAGATACTTTTCAGTGATTAAAACCCGTGTAAACCGTGTTGGTTCACAAAAATAATGTGAGATGAATGAAGACATTTAAGTAATCAAGGAGGAAATGGGACATAGTGGATCTTTGTACGAATTTCATTGGTCCGACTCGGCAAACACCTTTATGGTAAACAAGACTTGAACGCAGTGTCTGTTTCTGTCACACACAACAACAAATTTGTAATTACAACTATACGTTCTTACATCCCTATAACTCTTAAAATCTCGCAGATCAACAACAATTTTGTTAGTTTTATAATTAATCGTCAAAGTACAGAAGCTATGTAATAACAGTAAAAATCACTGTCACTACGGTTTCAACTGAAAATAATTAATTTCCAATATGTTTCATTTGTTTTATAAAATAAATACATTTAACGTGATAAAAGTTCTCCGTTGCAGTATATATGCTTTCAATGCGAACTTGTTGGTTAATTAATGGTCGTGTCAAGTATAAGAAGCTCTTTAGTGCCACGGACCCCATTTCTGCATATATTATATTCTGAGTAAGCCATGATACCGTTGTTACTTATGTGTTATCTTTACACTAAGAATGGACATTAGTAATTTATAGTGTTGGACGACACGTTAAAGGTCAGTAACGTATTATTATACAACGGAACGGATTAGTTTTTGTTCACAAATTAATTTTCATTATCACAAATGATTAAATAAATTACTTAAATGATTGAATGACATGTTATGAATTAATTACATCAATATTTGTGAACGCTAAGAAACGTTTGGCTTTTGTTTAAGCCTGCAGGTTATTAACACCTGCTTGTAATTGGTTGCTAAGAAACATCCCATATTGAGTTTGGCTGGTCTTTGGTTATATATGTATAGCTGAAGTATAGTATCATAGTTATATTTCTAGTAAGATAGTTATGAACCTCTTTATTGCGACATATACCTACATAATTATATTAATAAAAATATGCTTAATAAAAAGTCGCTATAGTTTAATAACAATTCAGAAAAATAAAGCGCATAAGTTTACTTTGCAGTCACAGATGAAACGTTTTACCAAGACAGCGTACCATGGGGAGCTTACATACTAATTCTACGAGCGTAAATTTTACATACTTACCACAAATACAACAATTAGAGATAGTGGAAAAAGCATAACAAGCAGAAGGAATGACAGACAAACGAGAACAGTTTCAACGATGTTGCGTTCTGAAAAAGAAAAGGTTTTTAAGAAATGAAGTCCAAATTAAAGATGCATGTTTGTCTGGGTGCCTGTTTAGTAGCCTCCGAGCGCGCGATATGCTCAAAAAGGGACACAAAGTTTTCTGTCCACGTAATATTTTATAGACAACTTAATGTTGCTAAGTAGATTTCAGTACCATTGGCACAGATAAGATAATAGTTACTTCACTCACCACATCCCATACAAAAGCGAAAATACTCCCATAAAAATTCAATGTTGTTGAGAATTAAATAGAAAGTGTTCAATAAAAATACATGTTGTGTTTTTTGATAAGTAGATTTAATAAAAAATCCACCTTTATTTTAAGACTGTAAAATATTTGCTCCTTGACTGAGATGAATGAAAAGCTTTATTGTTAAATTTGATAGTATAAAAAACCATTGCCATATTATGTAAGTACTTATTTCCATCAAATACACAAATCGCAAGCTTACTGCTTACAAAAGCATCACACCGTTCGTTCGTCGACTGGTTGTGTACCGAGTGTATACCGAACTTGAGACGCGTAGGTATGACTCGCTTTCCGACCGTTTGTAACAAGACAGAATACTGGATAGATAATATTACCGTGCCTCTACCGCCTCTACCGTGCCTCTACCGGAGAAAAGAGCAACAAAGTTTTTGTCGGGTCTTTTAAGTTATAACTAGGTAAGACTTATTCAAGGTTTTAATAAAAGCAGCATTATTGAATTACCTTTTGAAACCGTCGTAGTTTGCAACATTTGAATATTTATCTGTTCTGATCTGTCTTTATCGGATCTCCCTTCATTGGAGTATTCGTTTTCACGAGACGCATTCATAGCTGACAGTTGTTGTGATGTGGGATTCGACATTGTTGTATTTATTCAAATTCGAGAACCTTATATTATCTTGCGCCGATACTAAACAGACACTGAAAAAGAGAACGCAAATATTCGGTGTATGGATATGGTTAACAAAAATAGTATTAATAATTTGCTATTTTATTATTTTTCTGCGCTCAGGATACAATATTATTTTCTTTCATTTCTACATTTCTGTTATATATTTAAACTTACTGACAATGTACTGATTGACACAGATTTGACCAAAAACTGATTTTGTTTAATTTTTCTATAGAAACTCATGTTTACAAATAGGTGTCAATATTAATGGATGTCATAAATATCGATAAATTAATTAATAAGATAAAATTGGTAATCTATACTTGCTAGTTTTATTTTTTTGATAAATCAAACCAAATAAAAAAACACAGAGAAGAAGACAGAATAAATAAAAACCTAAAATGTGGTGCCAAAGTCGCTAAAACGGTATAGTCCACGAGGCAGGTACAAATTTCATCAGTCATTTCCTCTCGGGCGATAGTTCGTAAAATGCTTTAAAAAGTTGTTTCATGAAGCCTCGTGAACGTCAGCTGCGGCTCCGTCGGGGGTTTGAGGAGCAGCAGCGTCTCGCGCACGTTGAAAAAAAAATTTTTTTTTGTCATTTCCTCCCGATTGAAAATTGTATCAAATTATAGCTAAACCAATATCTTAAAGAAAAAGAAAAGTCAGCTGACTATAGAGTGGCGGATTATACGTCAGCTGGTCACATGAATGTGAAAGAAATATATACTTATAAGTTCAGTGATTTATTCTCAATTGAAAATTTAGATGATTACAGTTTATATGCTATTGCGAATAAATAAAAATGTCAGCTGGCTGTATCCCGGTGGAAAGATTGTTAGCTGATACCCTGAAAGGTGTAACGCAGGAGTCTGACGGGAGTATCTATCGCCTATTTAGACGCACCAGGTGACGAGTTTTTCCTCAGCATACTGCCAGCTCATTTTTTTGTAACTTAAAAGATTACGATTTTTTATCCGGGAGGATATAACGTATCTAAATTTATTCGACATTATGCTCCAAACACTAACCAAAAGATATAATTTTATTGTAATGTAACGACTGGCCTGTTGGTCTAATGGTTAGTGACCCTGACCGCTATGCTTATAGGTCGTGGGTTCGATTCCCACCTGAGTCTGGGTGTTCTTTGTGCCCGTTGTTTCTATGTTTGTAAAGTCCCCCGCGACACAGGAGTAATTCCTAATGCGGGAGTAGTCTCTTTAAAAAAAAATGTTTCAATTCAAACAATATTCTTTATATTATGGCACATCTTAAGATCGTATTACACAGCGTAAATATTTGGTCTCAGACACACCTTAAAGTCTCAACCACTTATGAACCTTCAGACCATGACTGGGTAGAAATCGACGGGTAGAATAAATTAATTGACTTACATATCACAGTATTTATTTCTTTCTATTTTTATCAATTTTTAAGGATCTATAATATAAAGAATATTGTTTAATTCGAAACATTACAATAAAATTATATCTTTCAGTTAGTGTATGTATGCATAATGTCGAACAACTTTAGATACGTCATATCCTCTCGGATGAAAATTCGTAAGCTGCTTGTAAATATGAATTTGTAAGTTACAATAAAATCAGCTGGCGGTAGGCCGAGGGAAAACTCTTCAGCTGCTGCATTTAAATAGGCGATAGATGCTCTTGTCTGGCTCCTGCGTTACACCTGGGGTTCAGCTGACAATCTTTCCAGCGAGATACAGCCAGCTCACATTTTTATTTATTCACAATAGCATATAAAATGTCATCTGATAAATTTTCAATTGAGAGGAAATCACTGAACGTATAAGGATATACTTATTTCACGTTCATGTGACTAGCTGACGTATAATCCACCACTCTACAGTCAGCTGACTTTTCTCTTTCTACAAGATATTGGGTTAGCTAAAATTTGATACAATTTTCAATCGGGAGGAAATGACTAAAAATAATATTTTTTTCTACGTGCGCGGGAGGCTGCTGCTTCTCCACCCCCTGACGGAACCACAGCTGATGTTCATGAGGCTTAATGATACAACTCTGTGAAGCATTTTACGAGTTTTCACCCGAGAGGGTCAATTGGTCATGAAAATCTGTTGCTAGCTCGCGGGCCAGTAACACTGCGTTTGATTAACGATCCGCCGCCATGTGAAATCTGTTCGGGGGTTATTGAGATCTTTAGATTACAAAGAAATCTTTAGATACTCAAAAATTGGGTTAAAATTTACAATGCGAGACAATAAAGTTAAATTGGTACTATCAAATGAAAGGGTTTTATTTCTACATAAAAAAAAAACTGTTTCTTATTTTAGGCTTCATAGCTTATAAGATAAAATGTGAAGTTGTGAAATCTCAAGGACTCAGTTCGAGACGAACTACCCCACTAGGTGTATATGTAGTACATTAGGAGAGCCTTTGCTCATCATGTAGATACAAATAAAAATGCATTTATCTTATAATTGTTTTTAATAATATTGGATCAGATGAATAATATTGTAGAGAAACCGGTGTCGTGTCCCTCCAACACAAAGGGAGGATCCTCCGACCAGGCTAGGTGATAGGCCTGGCGGAACCGCGGCCCAACGGTCGATGTTGGGATGTTGTATCTATATTACTAATTGGCGCGAGAACTCTGAATTCAATTCAATTCAAGTTTTATTTGCAAAAAGGCTACAAATGTGGTGGATGTGCGAGTTACAGTACCAGTCTACCACAATACCGAGAAACTTTGTCACATCAACTTCACACACTGTATTACCTTCATAGGTTATATTGATGGTTTTTACCATATATGTACTAAACTGGAAGTATTTAGTTTTGATCAAGTTTACATGCAGGTCATTTTCATTTAGCCAAGTAATTGTTCATTTAATTGTAGATAGGATGTCAAGAGTATAATTATTAGGAGTGTCATTAATATATAGTATAAATAACAATGGGCCAAGAACGCATTCATTCATGAGTGCACATAGCACGATGCAGGTTTAGTACTTAGGGGTAATCAGGCTGGAGCGGTCACTGCAGGCATGTGGTATCCCTGTTGAGGCCGAGGATGCTGGCTGGCTGAGCCTTGATTACCGCTTATTGCTGTAGGAGTTTATACGACGGTGGCGATGATAATGTTGCTGGTCTGCTCTTTGAGGGCGGCTTCCAATCACGTCGGGGTCACCACTGTGGAGGGACGGGTGTTATGTCTCTCCAACACAAATGGAGAATGATCAGGCGAGGTAATCATGCCTGGCGGACCTCGGCCCAACGGTTGATGTTCCTTCACGATAAGAATGCAAAATACTCAAAATGCAGTGAACACAACCGAGCAAAATTAGAAGGATTCAACTTTCCTCATTGCATGTTTCTAAACCGTTTTTCTTTTAATTCTGCGTCTTTTGGAAACCTACAACAAGAAAAGTTTGAGAGTTTCAGGATTGTAGTAATTCACTCATAACCTCGAAGTGTTAATATTGTAGAAGATTTTCAATTTACAAACACAAAAACATTCAGACGTTCCCTTTGACTTATTCTAGTACCATTAATTGCTACATTTGCTACCCTCATTATTATTGGCACTGTTGCAAATATATAATCATACATATTGATAAGTACCCTTCCAAAAATCTCCAAAAAAAGTTTACGTGATCAAAGTTACAACACTATACGGGTACATAAAACGTATTTTTATCTAAATTCTTCTCAAAAGTAATTTTTAATAGTAATTAACAGAATTAATAGGTGTGTCATTGTTGAACATAACGATCAGTTATAGTTTGGCATACTTTACAAATCCTAATAAAGCGTAATGTGGCTGATAATTATCAATTTACTGAGTATGACTTACCGATGGAAAGATATTTTTTGACCGCATTCGGTCAAAACGCCCATCCGGTTTCTGCAGCCTGTAGCCGCACAAAATGTAGGCATTTTATTTTATCTTGAGCACCAAACAATAACCACACAATAAGTTTCTTTAGTGTTTTTTACGAAAAACATTCGACACGGCAACATGTACAGCTGGAAGACAGAAAATCAGCAAACGGCGCGTTGCATTTGAAACTGACGCAAGACATCTATTGCTATCTCACTTTGTGTTATGGACTTGACGCCTTAGTGAGAACAAAGCCGTAGATATGTTTTGTGTTCTTACTTAAAACGTTCCCTCTATAGTAATTATAGCTCTTTGATAGAAATAAAGAATATAAAAATGTCAAATGAAGTTGAAAATCTAAATTCTGGTTTCGATACTTGGTCATAGGTCAGTTTATAAAAAATAAAGCTTCGTCGAATGAGTCCAAAATCAAAAGTGTTCTTGTTTGAATTTCTAATGATTAACCATAGCTTTAATTCGTAAGAGATTGTCGACACAAAAAGCCGTGTCTGTCCGTTGCATTATAGCTCTTAAACGTTTCCAATTCACATGGTATGACGACACTTAGTGTTGCTATAAAAATGAGGCTCCCCTACGCCAGGTTTTTTATTTTTCTGGTCAGGCTATGAATAGTTGTATAGAACAAATAGGGGAACAAATAATTTTATTGGTGCGCTTGGTAACGGAAAAGTGAAGGTGGTTGTAATCGAGATAGTAGTAAGTCAGGAAGACGCATTTTCTGACTTACTGCTACCTCGATTACCAGGGCAGAATGCTACTTCGACTATTTCTGGTCCTTTGTAGCGCAATATTACTTTATAGTTCACACTTCACGGCTCAGACATGGCTTCGAGTAACTTCAAGATACCTATATTGTGAGCAGTGACTGCCTTTCGCCTTATACTTTGTGTTGAAGTTTTTGGTTAATGTTATACCGAACTAGCAAAATGCTCTTGACTACCGCAGCTAATGCTTTAGATCTGTGGATTCCTAACTACTTGGGGTGTCCAATCAAATGCGAACTCCACATAAACGTTAACTGTATCGTATAATGGCTTTAGTCAATGCCACCTTACTTGTAGGCGCACTATACAATGCCTTTACAAAACCACACCGAGAATTGTACCTACACTCTATATGACTTATACTCATTAGGTGAGAGTACTTGAGCATTAATAACGCTCTAAAACTAGCGCGGCTCTATTAAAGTGCGTTTATAAGATTCTTACAAGACTATTGGTTTTGAAAACGTTTATATTAATGCAAACTTTGCTCGAAATCCTATAAGCTAAGAACGGTTAACTGTTATTATTACATTAGCATTGATTTTGACAAAGTTTCGTCATTTATGTGACTTAAGCTCCTAAAATAATCTTATTTTAGTCATTTACAAAACCAAACTGACATTTTGTTAAAACTCGAAGGTTACGTAACGAAATTGGTTATTTTACGATTTTTTTCACTTAAACAATGTATTTTCAAAAGTACCATTGCATGGTTTTTATTTTCATTTGGAGGAACCCCGATTTACACAATGGCGTCAATATATACAAGTAAACATCACACAAGTCTTAGTACAGTGCAAAGTTTCTATAAAAGCAAATCTGCAGTGCATAAGTCTTGTAATAGTCTCAGTCAAGATATTGGCAAAATTGTATTTCTTATAAAAATAATTAAAAGACCATTATTTTGAGGGGCATTGAAAATTTATGGAAAACCCACATAACTATTGACAGAAAACTCGAAGAGACGGGAGCAATTAAAAAAAAAAAATAGTAGTAAATTAACAATCTAAAATCATATAAAAATATCAATCAATGGTGTCGTAATATCTTCATCAAAAAAAAAAACCATGATGGTAGTGTAGTGACAGTTCATGGCTGTTAAATGGCGGCTTCGCCCCTTTCAGCCGGTGCAGCTTCGACAGGGTTTTCTGGAACTAAATTGCACGCAGATTAGACGAATAATGTCGAAGAAATCAGCATAGGGGAGAGTGAAGAGCACCGGCCGGCCTTTATTACCGGCCACATGCAATTTAAAAAATTCTATAACGGATGACACTGTTACGAGTTTGTCACCTTGTAGGTACTCTAATCTTGCACGTATAAGCCTCAAACGGTGGGTTTACTGTCAGTGCAAATATTTCTCTTCCATACAGTGAACGTTACGTACACATAAAAGATTCATTTGAAAGATTTAAGTGATTGTAGGAGCTTATGAAACGAGTTTGAAGGATAAATCTGGTAATGAATCTTTAATTTTAGTATACGTTCTTGACTGTAATAAAAATATATATTATATTCCGTTCCCTACAATACCGGCCACAAAATTATCCTCTAATACCGGCCATTGTTTCAGATTATTTTCAAGTGATTTAATTTGCTTATAGATAAACAATCACGCCAAACGAATGGAGCGATGGTGTGGAGAGGAAAAAGAAAGATAGGGTTTGGCTTCATGAAAAGATGTCAGCAAGGGAAAGAAAAAACAAAGTGACAACCAAAACCTTAACCGAAAGATTGAGGAAGAGACAATTTATCCCTTGTGCCTTGAATCTCACAAAGAATTGCCAAATTTGGGTCCAGGAAGACAGTGCAAATATATCAGAGATTTTTTAATCTAAATATTTGTGCTTATTGCCTCGTGCTCACGAAAATGGTGGTACAGTAGGCCAATTTTTTGAGACTGATTTTCGTTAAATATTATTAATAACGTTAATTATTCGTAAGAATATTAATATTCTGTTATTTTTATTTTGCAGTCTATTAGTTTTGTAAATATTTTAATAGGTATGAATTATGTATCGTAAAGTATTTATATTCTATTTTATATAAACTTTAGGGTGACGTACAAGTATGCGGTATTGTATGACTCTCCCCTAGATTCACCTGAAAAAAAAATCATAAAATGGTTTCATTTATCCTTATTTTTTTTCATGGGATAGGGCGCAAACGAGCAGACGGGTCACCACCACCACGGGTATCTGCAACTCAAGAGTCCAATTTGGATAAATGCGTTCTTGGCCTTTACGGTGGGAGTAGGGGGAGAGGGAAGGGTTAGGGTCTCTGGTAACCTCACTCACTCGGCGAAATACGCATTGCTTTACTGCCGATTTTCTGTGAGGCCGTGGTATCACTCCGGTCGAGTCGGCCCCTACGTGCCGAAGCATGGCTCTCCCACTGTTGACAACTGTTTACAAAACAAACTTAAATTACTACTGTTGTGGTTTGTATATTCAACATTATTCCCATGATATGAAGGTATATTTCTTTACCTTTGCCACTACCTATAGATACATATTATAGACCTATAGATTATTGAATGAACTAGGTACATATATGTTCTAACATAGTTAGAGAAAAATACTTTGTTGAGGTATACAAACACAATTCTACAAGTAACAAGGGACAGTAAAATTAAGTATAATGCCCTGTGAATCACGTTAACAGCTGCAATCAATAAAATAAAGTAAAAAACCGATCAAGTGCGGGTCAGGCCACGTACAATGTAGGGTTAGTATTATTCAACTGAGTTTCTAGGAAAATAGAGTGATTGAAAAGTAAATTTCACTTCTTAATATATACTACTGCCGTAGTTTGGTTCACACAACCAAAAACAACAGATAAACGTTAAATAAAATAACAAATATAGTAAGTATTTATTAAAGTGAACTATAATACATGTAAGATACTTGTTAGATAACAATAATCTGATTGCGAACTAAAGTAAAACTTAATAATAGTACAATTTTACAACTACAATACTACTTGGTAGTATTATATTGGTAGTATTCTCTATTTCTTTGATTCCATTTGCAGTACTGGTCTACTGCAAATTAAATCAAAGAAATAGAGAATATTAAAATTTCTTGGTATAATCATTGACACGCATTGTAATTGGAAAGCACACATTTAAAATATTTGTACAGGTACTCAAAACAGGTAGGTAATAATGCTGTCGTATCCGCCTATGACGGATACATTGGCACTGTGCTTAAATATGGTGTCCTATTTATTATACGGTTCCTCGACATACATAAATAAAGTACCTTTTTTAAAAAAAATGCGTGAGAGCCATTTGTGGTAGATGGGCAGATTCGTGTAGACCATTATTCAAAACCAACAAAATTCTTACAGTAGTCTCTTATTACAGGCATACTTCAAATAGCCATGTTTGTTAAATACTGTTGACGCCAACGTACGCACAATATAGTTGTTAGTTTAATGTTTAAATGTTTATACTCACACCCCACACTCCTCTACGCTAACACTCCTCTATGCATTCATCCATCCCGTTCACTACTATTACGTAACTCTGTCGAAGCAAGAGAGAAGACAGTGCTCAAGTTCCTAAAGATGTCGCTGAAAACACATTTCTGTTACCTACGAGAACACTGAATGAAGCCGGCCGACAGTGGTTCCAATAAATCATATTACAAGTGAATAAGGCTGCGTTTCCACCAAAGGTGTGCGAGGATGCATAGCACGGGATGTGTTTGTTAAGAATCAATAGAATCGCTTCATTTCCCTAGCCTCGCTCAGCGCATCTTCTGTGGAAACGGCTTAGCGGAGCGAGGTTTTTGTACCTACAAAACAAGCGAGGTATGGGTGCGAGTGATGTATGCGAGGGATGGGTGCTAGACGGTGTTTGTTAGAGGTCGATATGTATTGTACACCCCGCACTCGCACCGCTTTTTTACTGACCGTTTCAAAGCGTCGCCGTCGCTACGCACCCCCGCACCGCTCAGCGGCCTAGCACATCTCTGATGGAAACGCTCATATCGTTTCACAGCTTCGTTACGCATCCTCGTACCACTCAGCTACCTCGCACGTCTCTGGTGGAAACGCAGCCTAACGCTAATAGCTCTTTGTTTTCGTGATCATTAAGCATATAAAGCATTCCGCTATGTGTGTACGACATCGTTGCTCCGTGTTATGGAAGAAGCATTAACCCAGTGACCTGAACACTCACCATAAATCCCAAGTAAGATTTTGGTCCTTCTTGCCCTTTCCTTCCATTAAATTTGGCCACCGAGCTGAATCCTAATCCTGGATTCCCTTGAATCCCGCTGACTATCTCGATTGTAACAATGTTAGTGTTCACCCCCTGTAAATATGTGAAAAATTTCTCTGACTAAAGGTAAGTAAAAAAAAAAACCAGCCTCGTACACCGCGCCGCCCTGTTTCACTTCCGCGCCGTCTTCTACACAAAATAGTAACATTGCATTTTCTAGTGCAACGCGTACCAATGTAAACAACTCAATTATTTTATTGCCTAGTTCCGTAACAATGATTTTATTTTACAATGATTACAGAGAACGCTATTTAATCTGTTTATTTTTAGACTCCGGTTCTACAAGTCATTTTATCACAACACCTTGTTATGATCGCTTTAGTTTGAATATTTTCAAACGCACCCACGGCAGTTTGAGGTATAGGCCTCACTGAAAAACCTGTGTTAGTCTTCGCCAAATTGACAATTCATTCTCGTTTTGATTGATGATATAAGTCTTATATGATAAACGCGCGAGTCATCAATACTATTCCGGATAAAATTCAGTACGCTGTTGTAAACACGGATGACTTAAAACACTTACGTGCAAACGTACGGGTAACGGTAACGTTATGGGTAAAGCTGAATGTATCTCCCTGCAGCCGATAGTTTCTCACAAACGCTCTTTTTGTATTATGATGGAACCCGAACTTACTTTAGAAAGTTTAACGTAACGCAATGGGAACTTGAAAGTATCCACGCTACGTGTCCCGATGACTCCGCTTGCAAACGTATATTTAAAGAGACTTTTTCTCGCGTTAATGCTGTTCAATACACGGTCCCTTCGGTCCCTACACCTTTGAAATATCAGCCAGGTGAACTTGGTCGTTCAAATACCAGGGCCAAGTCACAATTATTAAGTATGGAAAAACATTACACAAACGTTCCCAAATTACACGAAAATTAAAGGATTACATAAATAAAGGTTACTTGGATTTAGTGGGTAATCCCACGTCCGATTATTACTATAAAATTCCGCATGCTGTATATTGCCCTGAAAAGTCAACAAGGGTTGTTCTGAATGCCAGTTGCAGTTAGTCGTGGGAGAGCCATGCTTCGGCACATATGGGCCGGCTCGGCTGGAGTGTTACCACGGCCTCACAGAAAACCGGTAGTAAAGCAATGATTTCGTTGTATTTCGCCGTGTGCGTGAGGTTACCGGAGGCCCTAACTCTTCCCTCTCCCCCTCTCTTTTCCCCCACTGCCCCCTCTTTCCTCTACTCCCTCTTTAAAGGACGACAACGCATTTGTGACGGCGGCAGTAGTCATTTACCATCAGGTGAACCGTCTGCTCGTTTGCTTCGTATCCCATAAAAAAAATACCAGTATGAATAAATCGTTTAACGATATTGTATGTGTCAGTTCTAACTTACAAGCTAACTTTTTCGATCTTTTAGTTAATAAATTTTTTATTTTATTTAAAAAATGTACTTTCACGTCAAATTAGCTCCGGAACATCACCGCTTTCAGCGCCTTCTATATAGATTTAATTCAGATGATCCTATTAATGGTAGTGGTGTTGATTATGGAAGTCATTCTTCATGAAGACTAAGTAAGGTGTAAAAAGCATTAAAGTTTATCTTTGCCTATTCATTTGCTTAACTACAAATAGCTCTCCACTAGTTAGTTACAGATCTCATCTCTGAAATGTTTCTTCTCGCATTTAAACGATTCATATGCAAGAAAGGCCTTGTTTCAATGATTTTGTGTGAAGGAGCTACAAATTCATTGAAGCGAAACGCAAAATCGACGAACTATTCATATTCTTACAAAATGACAAACACAATAAATATATGGATCAAACCAAAATCAATCGGATTTACGCATTCTTTAGTATGTTCCACACTTAGATGATATATAGGTCCACCAGATTCCTAATACATCTCCAAAATTTTCGAACGAATTTTGTATAACTGCTTAAATACTTACGTGACTAAAAAAAGTTTCTAATAGATGAACAGTATCGGTTCACAGTAGTCAGTTCAGCGGCAGTAGACTTCGTTACAAAAATTTAAACAGATAGTTTAAAAAGGAACGCAAATTAGGGATTTTTATTGATTTAAAAAAAAGCTTTTGACACAGTAAGTGACAAAAAGCTTTAACAAAAATTAAATAATGTAGAAGTCACGGGGAAAGCTTATTAAATGTTTGAATCATACTTACAAAATAGACAGCAAGTTGTTAAAATAGATAATTATGTTAGCTCAACCCGAAACGTACCCTGTGGCTGTCCAAAAGGTTCTATCATTATTCCATTACTCTTTTTGATATATATTAATAATATTGGGCTTGCAAGACGCCTAACATTGTAGATGACGCCTGCCTCTTTTATTTCGATAAATAATAAACATAATTTCTACTGCTCAAAAGAACCTTGATCTTTTCAATGAATGGCTTAAATATAACCTTCTCACAATTAATACGTCGAAATCATTTATTATCTTTTCTGCAAAAAATAAAGAAATACCTAACTTCCCACTCTGACTATTAAATATATAAGTCTTAAAACGGACAAACCATGAAAAGTATCTGGGACTGTGGGTAGATGAATAAACACTTTTTTTAACTTTTTTTTTCGAAATCATCTTAACACTCCTCTATGCATTCATCCATCCCATTCACTCCTGTAAGCCCTATTACCTAACTGCGTAAACGCATGAGAGAAGACAGTGCTCAAATTTCTACTAAAGATGTCGCTGGAAATGCATTTCTGTTACCTACGAGAAGAGTGAGTGAAGCTGGCTGGCAGCGGCACAGATAAGATAATAGTTACTTCGTAAGCAGCGGTTACAATAACAATTACAAGTGAAAAACGCTCTTTGTTTTCGTGATAATTAATTATATAAAGCGTTCCGTTACATATTTACGAACTCGTTGCTGCGTCTTATGGAAGGAGCATTAACCCAGTGGCCTGAACACCCACCATAAATTCCAAGTAAGTTTCTTGTGCTTCTGGGGCTTTCCTTCCAAATACCATTCACATTTATCTACCAAAGCACACAAAATAAGCATTACTTTTCAAGGCATAAAGCTAAACTAGCTGTAACAACATTCCTTACCACGTCACATCCATTGCATGGCCCAGAACCATTCTGCGGCATCAGCAAACATCTATACATATATACTATTCTATTATAAACGCCCAATACACATCATTGGCTATTAAAAGATGGAAGGCCACGACTGGTCTAAGACACTCGAAAGCCTTAATAAAGGGCTATGATAATAAAGTATCCAAAGAACTTCTGGAGCTCAAAAGATACAAAACCCGTGCAGTAACAAGAGTCCTCACCGGACACTGCAAACTGAACAAACATATGTTCAACCTTAAATTGGGCGAGAACACAATATGCAGATTCTATCAAGAGACAGAAGAGACTGCAATGCATATTTTATGCTCTTGTGGCCCACTAATGCGGCACCGAAGTATTAACCTAGATAATGCAATCGCAGGAAATACAAATAATCACTGCTGATAGGATCTGGAGGTTTCTCGAAGCCATAAGTCTGAGCAGTGAACGGTAAAGCAAAAGTGCGCTACAAAAGACCAGAAATGGTCGAGGTAGCACTAGGCACTTAAAACAATAATAATAATAATAACGTCGTACCAAAAAAAGTCTTAGTGTGGTTATCAAAGTTTATAATAAAATACCGACAACATTAAAAGAAACTACCTTACCTAGAAATGGTTTATAAAAAAATATTTATTTGCTAGAAACATGGTTACAAGACAGTGTACTGTGTTTGTAGAAAACTGTTTCTATTCAATTTCAGAATTCATGTCTCATAAAGAATACAATAAATTTTTTATATCATCTTCCCTAATTACTAATTTCGGTATGTATGTAATAATCTTTTATCATAACAATAATTTTGTAATTTCTGATAGTTATTTTGACATTTATTGATATTTGTCAAATATTAATAAATGTCAAAATAAGTGATAGTGGGAATTATTAATTAGCTAGCTGTTACCCGCGACTCTTTTCGCGTGGAAATTCAAAGTTATCCGAAATTTTAAACCGATTTTGTGCACAATTTTCTTCATTTTTCGTTGCGTAAGAACCTTCTAAAAAGTATTAGAAAACGTAAATTAAATCGGTTAAGTCATTCTCAAGTTATAGCGTATTTATATATACTAGAGATCGCGTGGTGGTCGAATTTCGACCATGGTTTATTTCATTGGCCAATATTACTTGACCTGTCATTGTATAGACTTTTGTACCATGACAGGTCAAAATATATACTGGACACTCATAGCTGCATGTACCCGTTTTTGCATTTTTTAAACTTTGTAGCAAATATTGTTCAAAATTTTTAGCATTCGTCACTTCTTCTCTGTATAAACTATAAGTGTGTGAAATTTCATACTCCTCCGTCCGCCCAATTTTCGTAAAAAGGGATCCAAAGTTTTCGCTTCACGTATTAATATATAGATATTTAGATAATTTTCTAATTGAAATTTTGAGAAAAATTATTCAGTATTTTGTAATTGTATTTCCATGCCACGAGACAAGCGAAACATGATTTTGTAACACCATGTTTTAAGGAAATAAATGATTTTGATTTTTAATGGATTTTACGATTGTTACTGGCTTAATATTTCGTTCGCACACGGATCCCTAAATTAAAAAATCGTTTGCACACACCCACAATATCATTAAAAGATTAATGGGCCAACAACACTCCACAGCATGGGATAGACAAGAATAATTATAGTTTAAAAAACTAAAAAACACGCCTTTATAGAAAATTCACATTTTAATCGAAATTATTGCACTGTCATCGGTCTTTGACAGGTGTCCAAAATTTTAATGTAATCTGGCCGTTTAAAGTGGGTCAAAATCGCGCCCTAAGGAGTCGGTTACAAACAAACAAACATACAAACAAACATACAAGTGAAGCTAATATAAATCGTGTAAAAATACATCATCCCCACTTTACGTGTAGCGAAAGTAGGTAAGTTTCTACCTACATAGTGTCGGCGTGATAATATGAGTACATTATCTCTTAGTACTAGAAAACTGCCATTGAAAATGGTATGCCTATGGTATAAGAGTACCTTGATGGCTACGAACCTTAAAAAGTTGTATTAAAAATACTTACGGTGTTTATCATTTTCTGCCTGAAATGCCTTTTTTAGTTCAGTTATTAATTCATTTGTACTTTGCTGAAATGTGGTCGGCTGACTATTGGCTTCAGGAATTTCAATTGGAAATGGAAAAATAATTGATGTTTTCTGTTGTGAAGCTATAAAGTTTAAAGATTGCAGATATCTCAACTGAAAGAAGGACATAAAAATATAGGTTCAAAAAAACATTTTTTTTTGCGACATAGGTAAAAGTTGAAACATTTAGAAAGGGATTTGTTGAACTTCTGTTATAACTAATCCTACAGATTTAATATAATGCTGATATACTGTGTCTTTCTATGCACTGAGTTGGCACAAGAGAGATACAACGTAAACCCTTTAAACTGCATAAAATTATTGCATTAATTTCTTTTACCAGCATGATTTGTGGATTCTCCATTATTATTCTGGAGGCTTCGCGAAGATTTTCAGCTGCTTGTATTTCACCTTCTGCTTCAATTAATTTTGCTTTAGCTATACGCGTGGCTTCTGCTTCTACAGCCATTGCTGCTTGTAGGTCAAATGGTAGTAATATATTCTTTCTGCAAAAACGATGGATCACTTGCTGGTGTAAAAATGATATTTTGTTCACCTCTTTTATTTAGGTATAGTTTATAAGAGGGGTACAGGACACTCTAATGTTGTTGGGCTTTTAAATAGTTTACATTATTGAAGATAGAGAAGAGAACTATAGAGAAAATAACTTTTTTTTAATAATCCTTTATTTCCCGAGGCACTGGACTGTTTATATATAGAAACTTTTGACAACGTGAAGTAACCAGAGTGACAGAGATCCCATTAAACGACTCTCAGCATGATTAGTACTAACATATCACTTTGTTACAATTAAATTGTCCACTGCATACGGCCTGCCCAATAGTAAGCTGTAACTTTCGTCAAATTCGAAAAAAAAATTACCTGAAGTTTAAAGCAATAAATTGCCGATCCTGCTTATTTACAAAATATAATGACGTGAAGATAGCAAATTTTAATATTTACATTTCGACTCTTTCGATGTGAATTCCCCAATCAGAGGCTATAGCATCTATCTCAGCTTTGGTTCTAGCACTCATTGATTGACGACTAGTCAAAGCATCTCCTAACGTATACTGGCCAAGAACATTCCTCAACATAGCAATTGTTATTAATTCCGTCGAAAGTCTGCAATGAACCGTTTGTTAGAATCATTACTTGCTTACAGAAGATTATGTAACGTAATGTAAGTATTTGTGAAAAATCGGGCAATCCCGTTTTATTATTGTCTGATGCTACTGTTGGTACTGAATAATTAAAGAATTGTTATTAATTCCGACGAAAGTCTGCAATTAACCATTTGTTAGAATCATTACTTGCTTACAGAAGATTATGTAAGGTAATGTAAGTATTTGTGAAAAATCGGACAATTCCGTTTTATTATTATCTGATGCTACTGTTGGTACTGAATAATCAAAGAAAACTCTTTTATCGCAGGATTCTCCTCGATCGTGATTGTTGGATTCTTTAAGAATTTTGTTAACTCTATGATATACTTTTAAACATTACTACTATTTATACCAAACTATTCAAAATACTTTAAATATTTGTTGTAGTTACATGTAATTATTATTTTGGGCAAGAATATGTTTGTTGTTTTAATGTCAAAGCTTTACAAAATAATCATTTGTTTACCTGTAATATTGGATTTTTAATAAACAATCAAGTGGTTCCATTACGTGAAAGTAGCCGACCGCGTCAACTGTAACCGTTACTGAATCTTTCGTAAGAATCTGAAATATACGGTCAAAACCAAGATCAATTATCTACATAATGATCTGAGAAAAATAAGCGTCTATAGAACAACATGCGCTCCTACAAAGCGTCGTCCTGGTCATCGTCCAAGTGGGACAAACACTGTCGCAGATTCGCAGTATCATGCATTCTCTGATTTTACGAAAGTCATTCTTTCAACGTCATCAACTAAATTTAAAGTCGAAATAGGATATGTTCAACTCCACATTTTAAGGATTTGATTGCTGGCGGAATTGAAATAAAATTTTCCACCACCTCCAAAATTACAATACAAAGACATTTAACTGAATATGTCACTAAAGAGCCTGACAGACTTGAGAGCTTCCCACTTTTATCCATTCCTGGACAATTTAGACCTTACGAAGATCTGAGAGGCACCATCTTCACCGCTTCGAAGTGCTGTAGAGATTTCGAACACGGAAGGGCCCTGAAACATGGCATTTTGGCCCAGCAAGTCATTGACCTATAGAAGAAGCAACACCGATCCTGAACGAAAAGGAAGGACGAAGGACGTTGCTACTATAATTGTCTACCACAGTATATCACTTTAAGGGTTCTTAAGCTATCACTTATCACGTATTGCTAGAACTCCACTAGATAATTGTGAAGGCTGTGGATATATTTATTCAAGAAACAAAACGCAAAAAATGAAAAGACTTTGGGGAATAATGTTGAAAATGTTACTTGTTGAGGCGGCAAATGGAAAGATTGTGTTCTAAGATCAATAATTGTGACTTCATCGGTGAAGGGCAAGACCCATATTATTCCTGGACCGGCTGGTGAATCTCGTCTCACTCTGCCAAAACGTAACACAACTGCTCTTTTGTATTGTTGTACTACCTGTAATAGAGATGAGCAAAATTAAAGACGAAATGCCAACAATGGATCCTTATAATCAAGAGACAATTTCATAAAACTCAATGAGATTTAACCTCCAGAAAAAAGGAAGTGTCCTAATGGGAATATTTCGACCAAGTCACGTTACGTTACGTTAGATAAAAATACAAAAGTAGGGAAATACACTAGTTCCAATATCCGTAACACACCTTTTGGTTACGCTACGGTAGCATAATTGGACATATATGTATTTTTTTCGTTTTAATAAATGATGTTCAAATGAAAGCCATGAATTCATAAGCATTCTCAATTTTTTTTTCTAAATGTTTTCACGATCGGCGCAGTTCTATCGAAACATCGGGTCGCGTTGGGCAAACAAAAAGGTATCTACCGTACCTTAAAAATATTAGCGCGATTAAGTTACGATTTACACATCTAATACCCTTAGATTATATATAAGTTCAGATTCCTAATACACGCCCCAAAATTGAAGCCAAAAATTTGTACACGAATATTAGCATACTCGCACACTCTACTCGTCACACGCGAGAGAACATTCGCCGCTGAATTACTTCACGAGCCGCTGTGTTATAATTTTTTTTAAATGACTGTTTGTACTGTCAAATCGTTAAAAAATGTACTGCAAAAATAGTTATGTGTTTAAACATAACATTTCATAAGTAAATATTTATTTCCCAATTTATAAACAATATTAGAAAATATCAAATTAATAAAATAGCGACGCCATTACTAGGGATATTGCGAAAGACGAAATTCTATTTACCCATTAACGTATTCTATTAGTATATTTTTGTTTGCCAGTAAAATTACTTTTAGTTTATAGGGTAAGTGTCGAAGATTAGAAATATGCTTACTGGTTATGACCGCGTAATTGGGTTCATTGAAGTATTATGGCTAGAAGACTTTTATCTTAACAAATAGAATTATAGGGCATATATATTATGCGGCGGTAGCGTAATGGCTAAGGCGTCGGACTGGCGATCAAGTGGTTGCGGATTCGAACCCCACCCAGTGCACTACCAGTGTGAACCCACTCCTAACCAGCATTTAGCTCAGCTGGAGGGGTTAACAAGATTACTAGTAATGTGTAACCCACGTTTACAGTACTCTTTTAAAAAGAAAAACAGGAGAATTATGACGTGTAAAATTCTGCTAGTTCTTGATATTTTTTGCTAAATCTTGATTTTGCGCCATATTGTGATGCCATACTATTAATTCGAACCAATTAGGTAGGATGAGCAAAGTATATATTTTTGAAATAATAAATATATATATATACCATATGTTTGTTTGCCACCGACGTGGTATAAAAGAATAATATGAAAAATTGGATCAGATATTTTTTCTATTTAAATTATGTGCAAACGACTACAAAATATAAAGTCATCCAGTACATAATATGTTGAACTGTCATGTACGGAAAGTCTATTCAATTATTGATCAAGTTATGCTTATAAATGAAATAAACCAAAATATTTAATATTTCAAACGCATTGTATGTATTTAAATTTAGACGTCCAATGGCTGAATTAAAATTCAATTATTTTGCCAAAGAATAATAATAATTAGACCCAGTTCTCAAAAATGGTCGTGCCACATTGTATTGGGATCGATCTATCATCACTCATGGCTGACAGAACTATTATTGCGAATAAACCTGACGTAGTGGTGATAGATCAGAGCGCTGCGCAATGATTGTCATGACCAGAACCTCGTGAGAGTTGAAAAAGAAAAACAAATCAAATATTTGTATTTGTCGATATGTGTTATGTCGATTCGGCGATCATTGTTCCGATTGTCATATTTGCTCATGGATTGATAGCCAAGAACCTCCTTAAGAGGCTCGCGTTAGATGGCTAGATCAAGGAACTGATGCAGAAGGTAGTTCTCCTCGACAGGGCCCATGTAGTCAGGATGTTCCTTTCTATTGAAGCTGCGTATCTCTTACACTCAAGTTTTCAAGTTTAGAAATCAGGCAGGCGAGAGGGGCCGAGTCAAGAAACACTGTGAGGACTTTCTTTCTTTCATGTTGGTTAAGTCTGTCAACTATTCCATTTACAAGTTCTAAAGCTGCAGAGGAAGTTGATTACATTTTTCTAAAGCCGAACTGATTCTGGGACAGTAGCGCATTAGACTGTAGATTATTAATAAGTCTTTTGTTCATTAAACGTTCCATGATCTTGGACAGAACCTGTAAAATGGCAATTGGACCGTAATTATTGACAGTGGTAGGGTCACCAGCCTTGAAAATTAGATGTATGATTGCCTGTTTGAACGAAGATGGGAAAGTGCCAGTGGCAAAGCATAGAATAACAACATGGCATGGTACGGGTTTTAGGAAGGATTACAGAGTATATTTTTAAGAAGGTTGTTGAAATGGCATCATGACCACTGTGGTATTTGATTTTAGCGACTTTATAGTAGAGGCTATTTCATCAGGGTCCGTATCTAAAAGAACAAATGAGTTAAGACTTCCAATCCTTGAGGTCCTTGGGGGGTTTATGAGGGTATTGGGTTGTAGGGTTTTTATATGATCAGCAAGATCTTTTCCGACATGCAAAAGAATTTATTAACCTCGTTAACAGATTGAGAGTAGGTTTTGGTAGAAGAGAATAGCTCCGTTGGAGTACGTGCAGTTTTTGTAGTGTGTCTCACGCGTTTTACAGTATCTCATATTAATTTAGTGTTGGTACCAGTTTTGGTTAACTCATCTGAATCAAACTGTCTTTTCACTTTTTTCAAGATCTTGTTGCAATAATTTCTATATCTTGCATAGGTATTTTGCAATACTGTATTTTCAGGTGACTGTTTATATTTTTTGTGCATTTCATCTAAGCAGCGCTGGCATAAACCAGTGTTTTAAGATTCTATTACGCTTAGAAATTTGCTTCATTGATGTATTTTGCTTAATTGAGTGGGACAGAGTTTGAACAAGATAGTTTGTCGCAGAGTTTGGTTCAGTCATAGAAAGTATGTGAGAGAGGTCAAGATTCTCCTTTTATTTGTCAAAAGAGCCGTAGTTTGTTTTTATTATGTAGGTGACAGAATTATTGCAGTGTGGCTTTAAGTTTAGAGAAAGAAGAGTTGCAAAGTGGTCAGTTACGGTAGACTCAAGAACAAAAACGGATGATGGAGATCTAGTTCACAGTGTAGTATGGTCAAGACAGTTTGAGCCTCTAGTTGGTAGAGTATGAGTTGGTAGAAATCCGTGGTAAGCGAGAGAATTAAGATAATCGTGGATTCGACAGTCTATGGAGTTGTTACGATCCGAGTTAATGTGTATATATATATATCACCTGTAATAACGACTGCTTAAGGAACCTAATATTTTGTTTAGTGAGTTCAGGAAAATTTCAATACAATCATTAGATATATGGATGTTGCTATGCTTAGTATATATAATCCAGAAGCAGACCAGTGAAATTCAGGTTCACGAGTTTTATATGCAAATATGGACGATATATATACAACTACGCCGTCACACTCTAATTACAGTAGTTATTGATATGACTTATGGACTAGTTACGGAGCTGGGGCAAGTTAGTCTTACTAATACAGGGGAGCGAGCGTTCGGAGAGAACAAGAATATCACATTCTACGGAAAGACGGGTAAAAATACCCCTTGTATTTTAAAATTATGGAAATTGTGAATAACTGATCTATTATTTTGCGAGATTATTTTTAGAAATGCACCGGTTTCGTGATACATCGAGTTAAAAAATTAAATTTATACTCCATCGTCGTTACGAGACAAAAAAAGAACCAATTTTGACTACCGATATTATTATATCGTGCGTGATTTTCGCTGTATTAATTAATCTCGTGACAGCAAATATATTTTATTACCTATTTATTGATATGATAAAGGTATGTTGTTTTCTGTGATATGAATAAATAAATAATGAAAATATTTTTTATCCTTAAGCTTTACAAAAAAAGAACAATCTTTGTAACACATTTAAATCTATTTAAGATGTCTTTATTTAATATACAAATACAAATAAAAAATTAAATTTAATAAAAAGTCCCTAAATTTTGGGGTAACCTCTATGCGCTGGTAGATAGTAAAAATGTCATACACACTAGCACAAAGATAGTACGTCAGACACTCGCGTCAGGTGGGGTTCACTCAGCTCCAAACAGTGGGTTCAAAGTAAATGAGTTTTGGTCATGGTATCTGGACCTATATATAACCATTGAAAGGACTTTCTTTACTTATAATTGCATGCACCTGTTTTGTATTGCAAGAAATTTAATCGACCGAATAACCCACTAGGGAATCACGCGTGATAGTATCAAAATTTTCAAAAATGTATTGAATGATTACCTATCTAAATATGATTTAGATAGTAGATTAGCTCACCCGAAAGCAGGCTATCAGCAGTAAAGGACAGATGATTACTCCCAAAACAGAAAGTACAATAAATATATTTTCTATAGTACTAGGAGTATTAGAAGTATTAGATGAGGAACCTGGAAAAGTTGATAAATTAGTATCAGTTGTTGCATTTATTTTATTAGACCTTATATTTGACTTAATAGGATTCTATAGGAAAATATCTTGTATGTACCTGATTCGATTGGCTCTGATATTTTGTTGTTTTCTGTTTTCTCCGGCATTGTGTTTACACTGAAATTTAAGTAAATACTATAGGTTTCATCAAAATAAACACCAGTAACTCTAAAGCAGTGTTTGTATACTTCAACTTCAACTTTTGGATTGTGGCTTTGTGGAGTTACGTGTTTGTATACTCTTTGCCAGTAACACATTTGTACATGTCAGGGACATAGACCTAAACGTCTATCAACTTTTATTTTTATATTAATGCTCTATTGTTTGGGTAACGATGTTTAAAGAAGTTCTAAGTCTAGAGACAGACTTAGCAATTCAGATTCAGACTATTTAGTCGCTTTTGCTCAGATGCTCAGATGGGAATAGCAAAACCACATTGTGATGACCTGACCGTAGATATAGTATCAGTGTTTGATTCATAAATTGTATACTAGCATAATATACTAATAATGTATGCGTGTGAGATATTTAGGTTTACACAAAAACCTAGGTGTGAGAAAGAGACAGAATAAACCGGACCGCGAAAACGGGGTGGAAAAAAAATTCTCAAAATAGTGTCCCATTCTAATTTTAGAATTTTTGTCGTAATTTTTCTATTTTTAACGGATAAACATAACAAATAATAATGGTGTCGTATTCTGTGTTAGATTGTGGTGTACCATACAGCTGCAGCCATGCAATCCAAATAGAGTAACATTTCACAGATTAATACCGATAGTCCGATAGTCCAATACTACTTGCAGTCTTTATTTTCGTAGAAAATAAACACTGGCACACACAAAATTATTTTGTATTGCAATTAATATAATTATGTTTGAGATATTGCGATGTTAAAAAAATCTATGTTTGATAAAAAATATGTAAAAGTGAATAACGCGGTCAGCGTTTGGCACAGGGATTGACCAAAAGCAAAACACAATCTATCGATACGTCGTTATTTTATGTGTTGGATAAAATAAGTATTTCACAACTTTATTGTTTTTTGACCGACTTCAAAAAAAGAGAAGATTCTTAGTTCGTCAGAAACTTTTTTGTTTATGTACATATGTTACCTTATTACATTGGATAGATAAATTATTTTCCATCCATCCACCCTATCATCATCATCAGTACATCCTAGTTGATCCCATTGTTATAAAATGTATATAATCTCACGAAGAAAAGCAGTGGGTACCTATATAATAAATAAATCATTAAAAAATATTTTAATTTTAATGCAATGATAAACCTTACATCAAAATCAAATCAAATCAAAATAATGTATTTTAATTAAATCAATTATATGTATTTTTGAATTGTCAGGGGCGGGAGGCAGTCAAAATAAGTAAATCGTGAAGTTAGTCTACACTAAAAATTTATCAAAATAAATTATTTAAATAAAATGATTATATTCAGGAGACAATAACTGTAATGTACCTCCCTATTAAACTTAGACACCCAATAAAGAAAAAGAAATCAAAAAATCTTCGCTATTATCACATACTACTACTTCTGTTATCATTAGTAGATGAATTTGTTATATTTTACATTCTTCAGTATATCTACTAACGTTGACATTACCTTCAAACAAACTGTACTGACATGCTAAAGGTATGACATGATATTTCATGTTTCATTTAGAAAATATTGAATTATACATGTTAGAACTGTGTAGTCAATTTTCTATGTTTCCTGACAGTTCTGAGTATGTCATGCTTGCCTAGAAGTCCTGCTAATGGCTTACGCTAGTATGTTTAATGGTTTGACGCGAGAGTGTAGTTTGAAGAGTAGGATCTTACAAATGGTCATATATTAGGATCGTATAGTAGACTCATTCAACTATTTTTCGGCAACGCATAACGATCCTAAAATTTGACCACACTTAAAAACGGCTAGGATGAGTTGAAGATTGAAGTGCTTTTGTTTTCATCCTAGTAAGTGTCTCTTTCGGCTTTAGGTCTAACATCTGACGATTTAACTCTAACATAACAGTATAGTAAGGATTATCAACTTAAAAAAAATAACCATCATCCTTTAAAAATATAGAAATATATCATTTTCAAGAGTATTCAGTAGCTCAAGAGTCAAAGAGAAAAAAAATGTTTCGTCTTTAATTGGTTGATTGATGTAAATTTAGTATTTTTCGATTCTTAGAGGCAATTTTTTTGCTAATATAATATATTTCATAATGTCAAATAAATACCTTTGTTTATTTTTTTTTCGTGTGGATACCCTCACCATGGCTATTGGTGAAGTGGTATGTCGGAATCGAACCGACTAAAACCACACGGTGTTCCGTCACAAGTGAGTCTATCGCAAGGGACTCGGGTATACCCTAAGAAAGAAGTCCTCGAGTACCCTAGCAGACTTTGGCTGCCCTCAAACAGAAGGCAGCCACACCAGCGGAGGGCCTTGCTCTCCTTCGCACAACACGCGGAACACGTCGCGCCATCGTCTCAGACCTGCTTCTGCTAGGGTAACGGGCAAATTACCTACCTCTATTAATTATTCTACAAAATTTTGTATCAAAAACGAATGTTTTAGTGAAAAATAAATAATCGGATAATAAAAAAAAAACATTTGCAACAATTTAATAATAGTCACTACTTAAATAGAACACATTTGTCTTTATACATGCTGAATTGGTTGCGGCGAACTTGATCCAGGCCCTCCCATAAAACTTCTTAAGAAATCCAAGGGAAACGGAAAGATTATTGTTGAGTTTTTTTCCGCTGAGATGGTGTTGAGTGATTGAAGGTATCGGAGCTGAAAAAATAAATATTTTAAAATTACTACTTACTTTTTAAAATTAGTATAATGATATTGACTACGGGTCGGGCAGCCATAAACAACCCAATGGTTGTTTATGGTTCTCAATGTTGTCGCGGAGTTTAGAATACTGTCCGACATGTGGCATGGCAATACCATCTATTAAATCAAATCTATTATGAGTTGGCAAACTTTCTTCCTATTAACCTTTCGCAAAAAGTTCAGTATGCTATTTAACTTTTCATTTTATAAAAAGAAAAAATATACAACCGAAGATTTTCGGAGTACAATTTCAATCTCTGGCATCGCTAACAATTTCATTTTTTTTAATGTTTTAGGGGGCAAACGAGCAGACGGGTCACCTGGTAGTAAATGACTACCGTCGCCCATGGACACCTGCAACTCAAGAGTCATAAGTGCGTTGCCGACAATTAATCATCACTTGCTACACTCTGAAGGAAAACATGATTATCAATAAAGTTCGTGATGTTTTGTGAACCTTTATACCGTCAACATGAATATTACTCATGTGTAGATTTAGTACCTAAATAAAAAAGTATGTTGAAATAGCTCACCTGGAGGGCCATAGGATTATCGACCATTACAAGGGATGCTTCCCTCAAAGCTTTAGATGCTTTGATTTCTCCCTCAGCGGCGATAATCTTAGCTCGTGCTTCGCGATCCGCTTCAGCTTCTGCAGCCATTGCTCTTTGTAGCTGCACTGGTAGTCTAACGTCTTTTCTGAAAACCAGTGTAGGTTATTCATGTTAACAAATCCATCCTTAAAATACTTAATTTACTATCTTTCCTTTAATAGTTGTTTGTTTTTAGGATTTAAAAGTTTTAATAAACAACCATCTTGAATATTTTAGATAACGTCATCATTTTAGATCACATCAACGTAATAGTAAAAAAACAATTTTTAAAGACAACCTTGCATAAAAATTTTCTTTTACTATTTTTTGTTTATTGTCATCCAAACTTAACGTGTAGGCAAAATTTCAGCATAATCAGTTGAGGAAAACTGCTTAAAAATTCAATTGCAAAATTGCAAGTTAAAGAAAAGCTTGTAAAATGACATTCAGGTAATATGCCTCATTTGATTACTGCAAAAAAAATTTGGGGCCATGATTTTCGTGTTTTTCATGTTTTAGCTTGTTTAAACCATCGCGGTATTAATCGTTTAAAGATCCTAGAATTCATGTAGTATGTATGTGTATATATATATACGTGAAGACAATTCTTTGTACGATTTTTAAGAAAACCCCAATGGAGAAGATGATGACGTGAGATTTGTGATACCTAAAGTTTATGTATAGAAGTGGAGAAAGCATAAAATGTTAAACAATACTCGTATGTGTGTATGTGAAAACGGCTATATATAGGTATACGCAACCAGTAAACTAGTTGATTATAACAGGTCAACAAGCCGTGTAAATATACGGAAAGCTACACAATGACAGTTCACGTTATACTGGCCAATCAAATATATCTACCAAAAAAATTAAAACATAATGAATTATGGTCAAAATTTGACCACCTGGCATTCTCTAGTATGCATAAATACCTATTTATTCATACTTAGTCGAATAACAGTTGGTTAAATTTGTCAGAATTGGGGCGCTTTATACCTATTTCTGACAAATTTAACCAACTGTTTAAGTCTTACGCGCCCGATGGAAGACATCTGGTGAAAAAATAGTATTGATCCAAATCTAGTTTTAATCTATGTATAGAAAAAAGTATGGTAATATTTTAGCATCTCTATGTATAGCCTACAGCCCCTACAGGTACCTGAATCGATACGTCAACTTAAAAATTGAGTATCAATTAACTTAAATTATCAGCGCTTTATACTATACGACTCTAAGAAATGACCAGAATTAAGTGTTTTGACCATTAGACCGTTGTGTTGTAACGCAGAGTACAACCACAATCATAAACTGAGAAACAAAAACTTACATTTCTACCCTCTCCACTTCCACACCCCAGGGTTCTGTGGCTTCATCTAGACTTGACTGCATCAGTCGACTAATAGCCTCTCTGTCAGATAGTAACTGTGCTAGATCACGCATGCCAAGAACATTCCGGAGCGTCGTGGCTGCCAAAAGTCGCGTTGAAGCACTGAAATTTATCAAAACAAATACATATTATTATGTACATATGACTTAACAGGCACATATATCATTTTGTAAGAACGTAACGTGGGTTACTAGTATCTTTGTTAAGCCCTCCCACTGAGCCTTACAATTATTTGAGTCCTCTGAGGGGCAGAGGTTTGTCCATAGGTACATCTCTTTATTTTCTGAACCAGATAAATTCAATTATTTATTATTGTTAGGGTTCCGTACCTAAAAATAAAAACTGGAACCCTTATGGGATCAGTTTGTTCTCGGTCTGTCGGTCAAGACCCTTTTTCTCAGAGATGCGTGAAGGTATCAAGTTGAAATTAACATAATACAAATACTGTGTGCTGATTTGAAGCTGTAAACAAGTCAAGTTTCTAAGTCATAGCAATAAACAAACGGCCATTTAATCATTAATCTTGCGTTTTAACCAATTTTAACAGCGACAAGGTCTTATAGCATAAGTAAAGAAAAAAATCAAAATTCGATAATATATAGGACGTCGATAACATATAGAATGTATAGGATGTCAATCACTTCCACCTTCTACCTCATTGGAGTGCTGTCAATTCAGTGTCTTTCTATTACCTATTATGTATTCTGTGCTATTACTGATCTGAATATAGATTCACGTAGATCATCAATTATACCCGTAGGGGTAAAATTGATGATCTACGTAGTTATATCAGTTCTTTTAATCGTTATTTAATTTTTCAACCCTAGATTAATAAAAGAGTTTTGCCTTTATATTAAAAAATATGAAGGTAGTTAATATGATTCGAGGTACCTACCTATAATCAGCAACTCTGACAACGGCATACAATGGCTCTTTGATTCGATAGTAGACAACTGCATCAACTGCCACTGTCACGGAATCTCGCGTCAATACCTGCAATCACATTTTTTATTACACCGTAAATTTGGGCTATTTGTATTAAGAATCAGAGACTATTTTTGGTTTCAAACTCTGGTAGGTACTTTCGTTTTTTTAACGACTATAGATATTAAGTACCACAATATTTTCATGAAAAGAATAAGTTGTGTCAAGCTCATAGTTTGGTAATTGTTATCGAAAATGTATCCAGGGCTTCCTGGGACACTGTCCCGATACCTAAATACTTTAGTAGCATAAAAAATAAAGAACAAAAAGTTGAAAAGCTGAGTTGTACTTGAAAGATTTGATTTGATTGTGAATTTAAAAATTAATCTTTATCAACTATACCCTTTGCGTCAAAAAAATATGACTTTTAAAAATTTTAATATACTCAGTGACACTCATGCAATAAAGACAAATCTAACGACAATTCATTCATGAAAATTGGTTAGTCGTTTAGTACACATACATACATACAGATCAAACTTATAACACTCCTTTTGGGCTTCGCCGTCGTTGCCAATTTGTAGTGTAGAACTTGAGAAAAGTACAGTGATCATTTTGAGAAATTGTTTTGGTGACTGCGGCATGGCGAAAGCGACCCCGGTTACTTACGTACGGTAGTTTTTACTTGTGCAGTTGGGTAACTTGGGTACAAAGAGTTAATCCTGCCAAAAGTCATTACGGATTCGTAATTTAAAATTACTAAATTTCATCAAAAGATGTAGACACTGCAAGTAATTGCAATCTTAACCAATTGTTTACAATAAAGTAGTGAATGGGTAATTGAAGCGAACGTATTCACAAATATGGGATGTAATTGTAACTGTAGGTAGTTGTGGGATGGCATTTGCCAAGTTCAAATGTCGTGGGAAGCAAGAGCCGTTCTCCTTCCGACGTCACGATGCGACACTGATTAATTTTGTATGAATATTGGAACAAAAAGACGAAATGTGATACATTATTGCATTTATACATTAACTAATACTGACATGCCAGCTAGCTTGGTGAATTTTAACATTTACCGGTTTATCTGCAGATGTGGTGATACAACTCGATTCGGTATGATCTGAAATTTATATTGCCTACTAGTTTGGGCGTTGACTTGATGTATTACCTTACAGTACGTACCAGAGGCGCAATAGAGGAATGCATCAAGGTTGTCATCACAAAGTACCCTCAGTTTTCCTTATTATCTTACCTCAGAGACAGATCCATAGACCATACCTCAATGCAGTAGATGCTAAAGATAGTTTCTGTACTGTCGATAAGAATAATATTTTTATCATAGTTTTAATTTTTTAAAGTATAATAATGGCTGTAACAAACAATAATTTAATAAGTTAGTTGTTTTTGAAATACGTCGTTTGCGTACCCGTTCTTTTCATTCTCGCGAGCGTGCATGTGGAATACTTACCACGATTCTAATCCGCTCCGTTGTGGTTAATAATAGACTACAGACGCTGTACATTGCAGTTTTTGTATCAACCTATTACAACATATATTCACAGAAACATTCATTGTATGGTCTGGTTTATTATTACTTAATGTGGATGTGAACGTAATGTTGATATCCAGTGCCACTATTTGACGCGATTTTTGTAGGAGATCGTGTATTTTACTGATATATATGACTAAACAATGCTCAGAATAAACATTTATTTGTTTCAGGGGTGGACCTTAGTACTGGCTGAGAGTAATCTGTTAGGTATACCGAGGGGGTCCATAGTTTCTAGGAAGCGGCACTGACTGACTGTCTATAGCGAGAGTCTACGAATTGTTACTACAAATCGAGGCGTTAGGTCGTCACAGTTGTTTTATCGTGGTCTTCTGCGAGGAGAAAATCTCGCTCAAGGAATCGTTGCCCTCACTCTCACGTGCGGACCCTAAAAATGGCCGCGGGTGGATGAGACGGGTTTCACGTTTTTACCCGCAGTAGTCTCCCGCACGGTGGGTGTATACGGATGTCACCCGGTTAGTAGACAGAGCTCGCTTGCCACCTGTGGACTGGCGCTGGATTGATCATTGGAGGCAAAACGTCGCAGTACCGATGCTCCTCACCAATAGGTGAGGTGAGCTCAGCAATCAAAATAATACTGCCTAAGATTGGGATACAAGACTTTATTACGATGTATTCTATCAAGTATGTAATTCCAGCTACCATGTTATTCTTTACACGACAATTTATACGTAAGTTTTAAAGTAAATAATCTATATATTAATACGTGAAGCGAAAACTTTGGATCCCTTTTTACGTAAATTGGGCGGACGGAGGAGTATGAAACTTCCCACACTTATAGTTTATACAGAGAAGAAGTGACAAATGCTAAAATTTTTGAACAATATTTGCTACAAAGTTAAAAAAAATGCAAAAATGGGTACATACAGCTATGAGTGTCCAGTATATATTTTGTCCTGTCATGGTACAAAAGTCTATACAATGACAGCTCAAGTAATATAGGGCAATGAAATAAACCATGGTCGAAATTCGACCACCACGCGATATCTAGTAAATATAGAACCGTAAGTTTTAGGAACTGGAAGTGATTTCGCGAATTAATAAATCTCATCTGTTGATTTTGCTAAATGATATAATTGATGTACTAATGGTTAATGATAATAAATTCACAGCGAGCTGTACAGTCTCCGGAGCAAGGCCAGACGAAGATTACTCAATTTGTTTTAATAACCGAGTTAGGCGAGTGGTGTGAAAATGTAAATTTATGTTGTTTTAACGTGTATTCGAATATGTCGACACTCAAAAAATAATACTTATTTTACACCAGGTATTACTGGTTGATAACCTTGCTGTACACGTTTGTAAAACCTAAAAGGGTTCAGGGAATAAAAGCAGTTGCTATGTTTAAAAAGTTCTTGAATTATTTGAGATGGTGGTGGACTTTCTACAATCGCACCAGTCGCCAAAGCGATAGAACGGACGAACGAATATTATTATATTGCACATAGAGGAATTATAAACGGGTTTCTATGTTATTATTCTGTCTAATTTTAATAAGATATTCATTTAATTTAATTTCGCATAAGACCCTAGAGTTCGTTCAAAAATTTAAATGACTATACAGAAGCTCACATTCACTCAAGCTCCGTGTCGGAGTTGTTACTTCCCAACAGAGATGTAGTTGTATGGTGTGTCGGGGTTTCGTTATGTTGTGTTAAATGAGTAGAGAACCAACTCGTTTATTGGGTTTATTGTTACTAAATTATAAGTACAAAGTTGAAGACGTGCCTACCGTAACAATAATGCCGATATGCATTATATAAGCAGGACGCATTTTATTACACAATACACAGTTAAATGTCCAAAACTTCAATGAGTTAGAAGACAATAAAAAATAAAGCATTGCTTATTATACATATATATACATACAATTAATTTTATTAGGTTTTGTTTTCATAACAAACAGCTGGTGCGTCCACATCCTACTAATATTACAAATGTGAAAGTTTGGATGGATGGATGGATGGATGTTTGTTACTCTTTTAGGCAAAAACCACTGAACCGGTTGCGATGATACTTGGTATGTAGATAGCTGGAGACCTGCATTAATAAATAAATTTACTTTTTACCTTGATATTTCCACGGGATCGGGGTTTACGCGGGTGAAACCGCGGGGCGCTGGTAGTTTGTTATAAAGTAAATATTTCATAGATTGAAGATTCATTTATTTATTTGTTATAAAGTAAATATTTCATAGATTGAAGGTTCATTTATTTAAAAGTATTGTTTTTTTTCTGTAACCCAATTTTATGTGTTGTGAATGTTGTGATGTCTGGAAGCATTGTTAATCGAACGAGCGTATTCAGGTCAAATGCCAGGTATTCTAGTTGAGCAATGGATTGGGGAAAATAAACTGTTTTGGACCGGTTATAATATTAACTATCCATATACTATCGAAAGTCATAAGATAATCAAAATCTGATTTCAATAAGATTCTGTTAAATTATGCACAAGAGCCATGTAATGTTGACAAATGAAAGCGCGATGCGATGACGACGGCGACACGGCTGCATCGCTATATGTTACTGCGATTCAATTCCGATGTTAAATTGCAAAAATTTGTACAATGAACTGTAAAATGGTGGACTTAATGTCTTAGTTTTGTTCTCTTCAGTTACCGTTATGGTGACGCAGATGTAACTAAAAAAAAGTAAGTACGTCAAGGTGAACAGTGACATAATATATGACATAGTATAAACTGAGAAAATGTTAATGATTACCAACGTTACCACTGAAAAATTCTATGGAATACGCTAATGCATAACATTAAACCGTACCTACTTCTATTTACTGTGACCAAGTCAAATAAGAACTAACTGGTCCTTTTGTAATGAACATCAAAAATAAATTTATAGTTCTTAAAGTAAATGTAAAATGCTTCTGTTATATTTGCTATACGGAATCATCTAACACAACAGACCGCACGCAAAAACATTACTTGTGGAGCGATATAAAGCAACTAAGCAAAGAGGGTAAAGCTATAAACAAACCTCGATTATGAAAACTTACATGTGGCTCATTTGAAATTAAGTGTAAAATTAACAATGTTGATTGGAAAACTTCATAACATTGCTGAATTATGAAATCCCGTTCAATATAAAGGATATTTTTTAGAGGTTTGGTTTTTAAAATTAAATAAAATGCGTAAAAATAATATTAATAGCCTTGATGTTGGTTTAAATAGAATTTCGGACATGTGGGCGTGATGACTGGGTCGACTGAAGCCCAATCGGTAAGTTCAACTTTCGACTACTTTATTGAGTGACTGGGCAATAACACGGCAATAATGTTCATTTCCAAGTGGTCCTATTTCTGTAGTTTATTGGCGTAGACTAGTATACTGCATTCACATGTCTCCAAAAAAAGTAGTCCATATATACAGGTGTGAGATCACACGATCGTGGTTGCCAGTTCACAGGTCCATTACGCAAAATTATGCGCTCATCAATGTTTCCCACAGTAAATTTATGATTTTATGTAGCGTCATCTTGTTGACACCAAATCTCTGCAATAAAAAGATCATTCAGTTGAAGAACGTATTAGTCAGCAATCAGCGAGCATCGAGGTTATGTTTTGGCCGTTTATTTAGCATATCGTTAGCAAAAATGTAACTTCCCGTTTGCGCTTCATTAGAGTTGGCTCTAACATTGTTACGTTTTACACTGTTGGCAGTGGCACTCATATGCTCAAAATCCTATCCTATCCTAATTGCTTAAAAAAAACAAAGCCGACATCAAGGCCATATAGTATTTTTACGCATTTTATTTCATTATAAAACCAAACTTCTAAACACCCTTTACAAACCAGGTATGACAGATGTAAGAAAATTTAGGTGACGTACATTTTTAAACTATTAGCTTGATTGTCGAATAATTAAAAACAATATATATATATATATATATATATATATTTATATTAGTTGCATCTTGTAGAACTTATAAGAAGCAGTTTTTTATGACAAAGTTGCTGTCGTAGAAACAATTTTTGATACCGGCTAGCCAAAGTAAGGCGACATTTCACCCCCAGAATTGATCATTGCGGTGATAGAAGCATTAAGTATAAGAATAAGATGAGATCGATGAGACTTAATAGGGCCTCAGTTCGGGGCGATATCCTCTTCTTGCGCTTTATAAAGGGCCACAAAGGGAAAATATTTTGCTTACCTCAATTGACTTTCAATTTACAAATAAATACACGAATACTTTAAATAAAAATACAGAAATATATGTAATATCAAGTGTGTTATTTAGACCTTGTAAAAAATATATATTACTTTAATACAGTAAATTTATAGGCATTTATTGTGACTGTGACGGGTCATGTACCTAGTTTATTTGGAGCAGAAGTATCAATTTTACTGATGTAATATCATTATTATAAACTATGGAAATATATAACATAGTAATCATTTTAACATTAATGTTGATGACTCTTGGCCAAATAAGCTTTGTGTACCCGTTACGATGGACTGTGGCCTCTGAAAGTATAAATTCGTAAATTATAAAAACAAGCACTCTCTTTGACAGCCCGTTAAAAATAATATAAATACAGGACATAAACATTCTGGCAACCTTAGAGATCGTTTATGCAATGTCCATAGGCTACGGCATTAGTTAAAAGCTTAGTTGTATCCTTCAGCTATTTACACTAAATTACATATTTTCTATAAACTGCGCCCGATATAAATGTGACGATTTCGTAGTGTAAAACTCAAATTCAAAGATTCGGTTGCAAGCGTCAACCGCTGATTTGTTATAATATCAACCCCGCAAATTTCGCAGTTAAATGAGACACGCCACAGATAAATTATATAACAGGTACGTTACTTTTTACGGTCCTTTCAGCTGGTTGTCGCATTTTACCTAAATAGGCGTACACAGTATGCACATAATAGTTTTTAAACCTAAATTGCCAAACCAATTTTGATGAATTATGGTACAGAGATGAAGGGGACGTTGGCAAATGACACAGGCTGCTTTTTGTTGCAAATGGTGAATATGGGAGGAAAGTTTGTATCGGCGAGATTCTACGCCGACGAAGTCGCGGGCGTTGGCTAGTAATTATGTACAGCTGATGAATCAGCAATTAACAGCTTCAGCAAATTAGCGAGTAATGTACTTGATACTAGTATTCGAAATACAACACAGAGAAACAATGACTTAATTGTCTTACTGTAAGAAAATAGGTTTCTATTATTAAGTTGTTTCGTGTCTGTCTTGAACTGTACAAAAATCATTATGTGAGGTATTAAAGGTGTCACTAGTACTGGCGGTAATTGTCTGTCAAAAGATAGTAGTTGCCATATAAGATACAATACTTTTCTTGGTTACCCGACGTTTTGATAGAATTCCTACGATCGTGGCCACGGGTGGACTGTAGATATGTAAATATTACATTAGATGTGTTCTAATATGTATAAAAGTCGCGAAAGTTTAAAACTAACTAATGCAAATAAAATACTACAATCGTCTTTGGGTGATATAATGAATTATGCACTTAGTTGGGAGAGTCGCTTTTTATGAAATGTTGCCTTCTGCCTTCTGCTTGCAATCGTACTGATCTACTTTCTTCACATTTTACCGGGGCTCACCTTGTTTAAAAGGGAGTGTAGGCAGCTGTTGCGTATCGTGTAAATAAACCGAGCATCCAAAAAATATGTTAAACGAAACGGCTCATTTGAAAAACATTCTTCTACCCCTCGCACACATAAAGCGTTTCTTGAACGATCAGCGCCCTCTCGATTCGCAGTGTAAAAACTTTTATTAAATCCATATCGGGACTGCGCTTAATTATTATATTATACTAGCTGTTACCTGCGACTTCGTTCGCGTGGAAGTTTTCGTAAAATCTATTTAAATTAATAAATTTTTCGTTCCGTAAGAACCTTATACAAAGTATTAGTAAACATTTAAAAAAAGATGATTGAAATTTTTTAAGTCGTTCTCAAGGTATGGCGTGACCAAGGGAAATAGGGATTCATTTTTATATCTATAGATTGGTAATATAAACAACAAATCAACGTGATATTTGCCCTTGTCTACAAATAGTTGACGTATTACTAGGTCGGTATCCAGACAATTGGCTTACAAGAAACGATTGTTTTACATGTCGTAAAACTTTGATTGATAGTTTACAGCCACATCAATTAATCGTTAGCCAACTGAATTACGGCAGAAACAACTGGGTTAACGGTGTTCAATACCAATGCCTCGGCTGGTGTGGTATTGACCACACCAGCGCTCGTTTGAAGGAGCCACGTGGCACAATTATTTACGTTAATCACGTGCAGAAATGTTTAACAATTTCTATTATCTGTTCTTTTTATTGTAATAATGACAGTAATAAAATTTAATTATCATCTGCTGCTGATATAAGGAAAAAATATCATGTTTACACTATGCAAGTCTTCTTTCACACTCATACAAAAATACCTATATGTAAACATATGGGGATACTCAAGGAGAAGGACACCACCTTCAATATTATTTTAATGAAAATTAATCAATATAATTGTATTAAATTATCATGTTGTTTTCACACTAGGTATACATACGACCGAGTATATTAAAATACTGAATATACTCAGAAGTCGAGGTGAAGGCCCTGTTAACTGAAATATACGTTGCAAGCAAATGTTTAGAAGCAAATGCTAATACCGGAGACAAATCCTTAAAATGTACTGTAACTTTGGCAATCACAAACTTTCTGTAAATAGGACAATAATAATACAGGCCCCTGCAAAAGGAATATTATATTAGGGTGACTTCTTTTTTGACGTATAGAAACGTTAGGTACCTTGCTGGGATTGAATGGGTTCAAATGTTATGCAGAATTATGAATCTTAGCATGTGCTTCTTCTAAAAGTAATAGATTTCGGTGGAATTCTAATTAATATTATAAATGCGAATGTGAGTTTGTTTGTTAAAAGGAGAATGATATTTTATTGTAAGGCTAGTTTTCCAACAGGTTGGTTGTCATCGGTAACCAACCTGTTGGTTTCAAAAGCAACAACATACAAAGAACACAACTACTCTTTCAAGCAGCATGGGTTACAGTAATCCCTTACCTAAACACAAAAAAAGACTGAATTGATATCAGCCGTAGATACAAAACCGTAAACAGATCAATATGGCATAGGTCTAAGTGTTTGTTTGCAATTAATTGATTGAAATCCTGCTTTATCAGAGACTTATTATGATAGGACTATGATCAGCACAGGAATAAAAATTTCTGCGGACAATGAACTCTACTCCAAAACTATTATGTATGGTAGTCTTACCTCTTGTGGAGGTACGTTGAATGAGACTGTTCTCAAGTCCACTTTCCGATAGGTGTCAATGCACGGCAGCACGAAGAATAGACCAGGTCCCCTTGCGCCACCTTTTCTAAGCCGACCTAGTCGGAATATGACAGCTCTTTCGAATTCTTGTACAACCTGATAAGAAATGTCTTTATATAAGATCACTGTTTACCGAGAATTATTGGTAAAAAAAACCTTCATAATACTACAAGGTGTCATATTTTAGAGTCGTAAAGTCGACCGCGTTAATTATGAAAAGCGCTAACAGAAAAATCGTGATTTTTAATTCAGAAATCATATTTTGAAACTTAAAAATTCAACTTGAAAATTTACCGATACAGTAAATACCTATTCTGAAAGAGACGGAAACAGCAATGAAACTATAGGTTTTTAATACAAAGGATGTTGATGCAATGTCCAAATTCATCTCTAGTGTCAAAAAAAAATCGTTCAAATTGACATAACAAAGTAAATGTTTTATTACATAATATAAAACATTTTCTGAAGTTTTTTTTTTTCGTTATTTTACACTAGGTATGTCATCTTTTTTTTGGTTATAGGTACATAACGCTATTAAAATATGACAACACCTATACATAGTGGGGATAATTAAGCTTTTGCCCGTGATGACTAAGCAAAATCAAAAGGGTTGTTGACTTCAAATTTTTTAAAGAGTAAGTCGGATTTAAGTTTGTTGTGCCAAACTTTAAAAAAAAAAGTATTTGACCTAAGAATAATTTAATTCATTTACCGGCTCACAAAAAGGGTGTTAAAATGCAGTGTTATCTCTGGTGTTGCAAGCATTCATCGATTATTTAATAATTAAATCACTTACAAACTAGAAGTATTCGTATTATTTTAAACTTTATAGGGGAACCGTTATTCTTTTTTACAGAATCGGTTGTTCTTCGTCAAATTGAAAAGAATTAGGAAACTCTATTATATTATTTCATAGAAGTTAAATATTACGTATATTCTATAAAACCTAATCTTTAAATTAATCATATTATTATGACTTTTAAATTATGTCAATAAACGATTTTTTTGTCAATTAAAATTTAAAGAAACGCGATTGTAGCATGCAAACACGTTTTCTAAAGTTATATAGTTCTTTAAATGATTGTGGTTTTTCTTATTTTGTTTAAAAAGTACCTTGAAACATTCAAATAGCGAGAATGGGAAGGTGATGACCACCAGCAGGAACGACATTAACGTTGCAAACCTCTCTATACATCCCACTGAATCCGGATTTGCTGTCACACACAAACATTTCCTTCATTAAAAACAAACACCATAATACTTCATGGCCTATTAACACTACGCAATAATCTATTAACATAACTGAATTGAATTGAAAAGGTAAAATAATACCAGACTTTTCCTAACATTTTTGCAAACGTCAGGTTAGGTTAGGTTAGCAAAGCACGATTATTTGTCAAGCTTCCCTGCAAGCTCACTCTTGTCGTCAAGGTACTTACGCATTTGTATCGTGATAGCGCAAGAAGTACCCGTATCGCAATCTAAAATATTCAAATGTACATAATTAGATCTCATTAGTCGGTATCGTAACGTCAAGCGTACTTAGTTCATTGTTTACTCACGACTCGACATGTTGTCACGCCTACTACTAACGGTTCTTTGCTCCGACCGCATGCTGAGGGCCCACTGTACCTTACTGATATGAATGTTGTTGTTGCACTGGATTGAACATAATAAACAGCGTATAACTCGACTTACAATCGTGCACTGCGCTGACATACGGGCTAACTTACGGCCAGAAGAGTCCAGCTGTTTACACGACCCAAAAACTACACTGATTCCAACTAAAAATATAAATTACAATGCGATGTTCCACAACAATAAGAAAGCTATAAATCACTGTTGATAGCGTTTAGTCAAAATGTATTTACGTATTTCGAGGTAGCACTCCACTTCCCCCGAATCCTTGTCGTGGCAACCGAAATCCATGAGGTAGATATCGCGTAATTTTAAACGCATTGACTGTTTTGTCAATCGTACTAAAGTGGTAGTGTCTTCAAAGCGGTGTCTATATCGAAACTAAGGTGAGATGCGCGGATGGCCAGGTTCTTGATAAAAATAAATAAATAACGCACTTTGAGCCATAACGACGGGCGAGCGCGGGCGCGCACTGGACTGCGGTGTTCCAAATTGTGAGAATTAGGTGTATTGGAAGCGTTTCATACGGGCCGCCGATCGCCACACTACAAATATTTTAAGAGGATGTTTGGATAATAACAGTCCGAATATCAAATTGTTTAACGATAATAAGCCATGCTCCACTAGCAGATATGAGACAGAGACGTTGCGTAAAGTTCTTACCTTCACTAAATAATTATGATTCAGATGAAAATTGTTGCTGAATGATAATATAGTTAGCCAATTTGGTTTATTTTCAATATTAATCCGGTGTTGCTTGATTGGAAACAGCTGTGTTGGTGATGTTGTATCGTACAGGTATAATATTTACATCACAAATCAGGTTGTTGTCATAATATTGCATATATGAATTAGTTTTGTATGTACCTTTATTTTGATGAATGACTTTTAGCATCTTGTATTTGTATTTAACTTATTTAATAATGTTCATAAGAAACAGTTTGGTATATAAAATAAACATTGTGTTCGACTCTCTGTTTTCATCAATATTGTAGTAGATACATATAATATGTACTGTGCAGCTGTGGTGCGAATGAACCTTTCCTACTAAGTGAAAACTTGTGTTGTATGATTGGATTAGACTTGGATTTAGCATCTGCGAAAATAAATGAATGTTGTAATAAACTACTTGCATGACAAATATATTTACATTTCTTAGTTATAATAGATAGTTATAATGTATGTATGTATGTATGTACATGTACATGTACATAAATGTGTAATGTATAAATATTACTAAATATGTATGTGATTAGGAAGGTAGGTATATGTATTTGTATGTGTGCTGTACTAATAACATATAATACTACTTGTATTATATGTTATATTAGTACAGCACATATATGAATGTATTAATATTTATGCAATCCATTCACAGATTGCATAAATCCCTACATAGCTCTTCTTCACCAAAACCACCCACGTATATCGTAACATTCCTGTCCATCCAAAGGTTGCCTGGAAGATATTGCTTCTAGCGATAAGGCCGGCCATTGTGCATTTTGTGTATAATTTGTTTGTGTATTGTTTCCTTTTTTTTGGTGTACAATAAAGAGTATTTATTATTATTAATTTAGAAGTGAGATTAAGAAGGATTTAGTGTGGTTACAACTCCACATAACGGCTTAGTATTCTAAACAAAATTAAACAGTTTATGCCCATTGTGTTTTTTGAAAAGAAATATAAAGTTTTTTATATCGTCAATATAAATCCAACACGCTTGATGGTAAGCTAGATCGAAGTCAAAGGTATACTAAAAAGGTGATCCTCAGTTTGACGGCCTTAAAAGATGCTATTTCACACCCGCTAAATGTCTTTGGGTTGTAGGTCGAAGGGAACACGTGTGTTAGTAAAGAATTCCAACATTTCAAAGTGCCGCAAAAAAGGAGATGCTGAACTACTGAACTGTTAGTGTATACTACTGAACGGTTATTAGCCTTTGACCCTCAAAATTTTGCCCAAGGCATAGTAATATCCCAATCACACGATGCATGTGACTTATAAAAATTACGTATATAAACTTGTTTGTACTGCGTTAATGAAAAATAAACTAATGTCTGATTCTCCAAAAAGACGCATTTGTTTTTAAATAAAATACATAGGTACAATTGATTTTAAGTTAATAGTTGTAAAAAAGATAAAAAATATTAATGTTCCACACCTAATTTTTTTACGGCAAACAAGTTCTATTTACTAAAAGTTTGTTCTATGGAAGTTTCATCCTAATTACTTAACTCCCGTACAAGAGTTAGTTCAGACACCTGACACGTGCACTTGTTACTAACTCAAAACATATCTATTTGTGACTAACTACCCGTTAAAATATAATTTTTGTTATAAAAGTTCAAAGTAGGTCGCAGATCTATCACAGTTGGGTCGATGTCCAACTCACATAACATTATCTTTGATCTCTGTCTGACGTCTCCTGTTTTATTGCGTCTATTTTTGTCCCAACATATTTTGCATCATTGAGTAAATGGAGTAGGAAATAAAACTATTAAAATTAATTAGGGTAAGGACAGGATGCGAGTACGTAAGGTAAGGTAGGTAGAATACTAAAGTAAAAATACAAATATATAGTTAATTCCACACCTTATTTCAGATGCGGAGATGCCTTGTACTTATTTAATTGAATTTATACTAATCCTATCCAATAGGTGTGACTTCTCTAGGTCAGCAAAAACAACCGTGTCCGAAAAGGAGACACACTGTACTTCAAATTATAAAAGATATTTAAATTGTACCTTATTCCAGTATTGCCAGTAATAAAAGCTACAATCTTACAATTTTGCCTATGAATTAATAACCGCATAAGTGTTTCATCATCGGGTGCACCAAATTCCACGGGACTTTCACTGGCAGATAGCTGATGTTATAAGGAGTAACTTAGGCTACTTTTATTCTGAAAAAAGAATATGACTCGCGAGTAGCGAGCGAAGCTGCGCGGGAACTGCTAGTGTTCAATTAAATTTATATTGTTTTATTTCTCAATATCTTTCCAGTGGCATTATTGTAAGTGAGCATAAACATTAAAAATATATTTAAATTTGGTTTATATTTTAAGATAAGAAACAGTCGCTTTATTTATTTACATTTCCATAGCGTTCGCCGTGAGGTGTCAATGTATCGGTGTATTTCTGATTTCTGGTTATCAAAGCTGTTCAGGCGAATGAGTGATTGGCAGTAGGTATGTGATCCAGACAGACAGACATTTATTAATTTAGTGGAGCGATTGATCGTTACCGTCTTTGTTAATATACTAGTATAATATAACAACAACTTTAATAGTGTTGCGTTATGTTCGCTTTGTAATCTTTTAACCAACTTTTAATAAACAAAAACGGCAAAAAAGGAGGAGGTTCTTCTACATTTGACGCGTGTTTTATATAGGTATGCTCCTTTTTTACAGTTTCATCAAAAAACATTAGAAAGCTCCTTGTTTTTGCGAAATCAAATCAAATGGAATATGAAGAGCAATCAAAGAATACAAAAATATTTTATTAATTAACGGAAATAACTATGAAAATGACTTGTGTATACTTAAATCTTATATTTAAAAGTCTACACATATTGTTATCCTTTGTAATTTTTTCTCTGATATTAAAACAGTTTAACATCGTAAATAATTTGAAAGCAGGCGGGCGCAATTATATTTTATCAGGAGAATGCTATAAAACGTATAAATACAGATACATAAATGCGGAGCACTTGATGTAGGTGGTTCATGGGAGCGAGATACGTTTAGCACACAGCGTAATTTAAATAATCAAAATATTATTAGTGCATTTTTTATGACTAAATTCTTGGAGTAGAGTTAATATTGGTAAATGATATAATATTCTGTTATTTGAATGATATATCTGTCTATATAAATAAAATGAATTGTTTTTCGTTGGTAATAAGCGCATCACTTTAGAACTTAGCTAGCTTAGATGATTTATTATTTTTGATAACTTCAACTTACTTCTTTTGCGGCGTTATGGAAAGAGTAAATTTTTACGATGCGCACGCACACCTACACGAAAAACCAACACCCTGATGTTAGCTAGTTAACATTTTAGTTTTTCAAAAAAAGTTACCAATTTCACGATTGTGATAAAAATGGTTTTTACATATTACTTTGGGTACGTTTGTAGAATTTGAGGTTAGTTGACGGTATGTATTATTAATTATGATATTTAAATAAACTTTATTTAACTTGATAAAAGTATAACTTCTTATGTGCGTACATAAGTACACACACACTTTTTTTTTCATATATAAATAAGAGTCCGAATAAGAGGTTTTAGGAGAAGAAAAATTTTAAAAGTTGCCCAAAAATGGAGAAATTTGATTAAAGCTGGAAGTGCTTTTTCCTTACTATTTAAAATAAATTGACGTCTGTCGGGTCAGATAGTTAAAAATAATTTAGCTCATACCTAAATAAAGAAGTACATATATGTAGGTAAGTATAGGTTGTGTTTCACAACCTGCGGTATACGTATAGTGTGAGGATTAATTATCCATTGTTAACATTGTGTATTGTGATATATCAAGGACAATATAATCGGAAAATACAAGAGTTTTTACTGCCAAACTGGTCATTGCCATTGATTGATTTGGAGAAGTTACCTGTTATAAGGTGTATGACAAGTAGGATGTTTAACAGATTTATCAGAAAATATATAAGAATATAAATTAAATATTTAAATAAAAATCTTTTTAACAAAAAATTAAACCGACGAAATAACTAAAAAGCAATAAATAAATAAACCTCTTAAATCTTGAGTTTATTTACCTAAACTATCAAATTTTATATAAATTTATTTTGAGTCGGCGCCAAAAAACAAACTGATTAATTATCTAAATTTTATATGTACCTACGTAGAAATGGACATGGCTATACGTAGGTAATTAATCATTTTATTATTTGCTGCCGACTCAAAATAAGTTTATACGGTCGAATTGAGAACCTCCTTTTTTTTCGTCGGTTAAAAATAGCGTCTTTTACCCACATTCTTTTGTAATTTATGCATAAATAATATATAATTATTACACTTTATTTTATAGATAGAAGTACATCTTATATCCCATACATTATGCTCTTTTTACAACAGAGCTAAGTAGATAGTATTTTGTTTAACTTGGTCTTCTTCAATTAAGTTTCTATTATAAATTACTTTTGTCAAGAGCTTTGTGCTTAGAACTTCATCTGTAAACAAAGTAGAAACGGACTGCGACGGCCATATTATTTAAAAAACGGACCCCAAATGAATCTAATTGGTGACCCCTCCCTATTGGTGAACGCTACAAGCTTGCTCGTTCCATGTCGCCTTTCGCTGGATGCTGATATTCAATGGTCTAGAAGGTCACCTCATAATAACATTGCCAAATACAAAACATAAACACACACACACACATAAAAATGGCTTCGAGAAAAGATGGGATGAAAAGGATTGTCAGATCTTATGCTGAATTCGAAGCATAAGATCTGACAATTCAATCCAATCAATCAAAGAGTGAATTGTAAAAAAAATAATTTGTAAATAATTTCTATTCACTATTTCTCTGTTCTATTGAATTCTGTTCTTCTCTATTGAACAAATAAGAGTAGTAGAGAAGAAAACTACTGCTAGCCTGCAAATATAATGCAATGCACTTTGATGAAAATCACTGTTCACTTTCAGTAAATTCTTACGAGAATAATGTTTAGAACCTACCTATATTCACTTAGTTTTTCGGGGTCGTTCGTCATCTCGTCCCAAAACAGACTCGGCCCATTGCCCATTGAACAAACTCGGACGAATTTCAAAATTAATGTTATTTTCATTCGTCATCTCGTCTCATTCTTGGTTTCGTTAAGTTTTAATAAGAACTAAAGATAAAGGACTGTTAGGAAGAAAAGTGCTTGAAATTTTTTTAAGTAAATGAAATATTAGGTATAACACTATCAAATTTGATTAAGCGTCAGTTTTTACTACTGTTTACTGTAGCATATTACTATTAAATTGAAGTTGACGATGTGCAGTAATTGTAACTCACCGTCATTGACCTAAGCATTATCGATAAACAATCTGTGTAAAGTTAAGAAGATAGAGAGATATAAAACATAAGCAATTAAGTTAATTACACCGTACTTCGCCATAGCGTGCAAAGGGCAGTAGTGTTAAATTTTTATATCTACCTAAATACTTGTCTTTTATTTTGATACCTTGAAAACTTTTTTCTTGACAGTACTAAATTAACTCTAGACATTCTACAATTCTTCCCAATGAGCGAAGTTTGTTTTGGGAAGAGGTGACCAACGACCTGTTTAGCGCATAAATGAAAAACTGTTGCTGCTCTAGGTAGATATTACGCGAGCTTGCAGTGTGTTCCTTATGAGAACACTTTACAGGATGTTCTACTGGTTAAACTGGAAATAAACTACAGGATGTGTCTTGATATTTAAGAAAACGGCTTTACAATCTCGCTTGGTTACATTTATAATGAGATAACCTTTACGTACCTCTTTATTTGTTCTTAATAACTAAGTTTCTATGGTCGTAGATTTAATCTTAAATTTTTACACTTAGAAAATAAATGTTACAAAATCTTCTCAAAAATTAATGTTGAATGACTGGCCTGTTGGTCTAGTGGTTAGTGACCCTTACTGCTAAGCCAGAGGTCGTGTGTTCAATTCCCACCCAGGACAAATAATTGTGTGATGAGCACGATCATTTGTTTTGCGTCTGGGTGTAATTTATCTATAATATGTATGTATTTAGAAATATTTAAGTATGTTTAATTTAATACTTATAAATTACATTTTTAAATATCTACAAAATAATTTATATAGGTATTTAAAAATATAAAAAAATAGTAGACCACCGACATCGGGTACAGGGACCAAGATACCGGTGGTTAGGGCTCCAAAGGCAGGAACTTCCTCACTATACGAGCCGTGTCGAGGAGAACTGCCTTCTGCATCAGTCCTTTGAACCAGTCGTCTAACGCGAGCCTCATATGGTGTTGATCGAGGCTTTTGACTAACAATCCATGAGCAGATATGACGATCGGAACAATGGTCGCCGAATCGACATTCCACATATCGACAATCTCGTGAGACAAATCCAAATATTTGATTTGTTTTTATTTTTCAACTTTCACGAGGTTGTCGTCATGAGGAACATTGCGAACTTTATTATTATTATTATTAATGTGCTATGTTGGCAAAATCGATGGAATCAGTTGAAAAAATAACTAAAGCTACGGTCTCACGGTTCGTAAATAACATACTGCACCTGAAGTAACTACGATGAGCCTTGTCACATCACAGAAAAAAATTACGATGGAAGATGAATTTAATTATGATGAAAGTACATAAATTGCAACCCTTTCTGGAGATAAATAAAATAAACTAAAAGGTAAGAAACAAGTTATGTGTTTATTGCTGCAATTCTATTGTAGGCAGTTTATTGCAAATTACTTAGCCACAGCAACGCGTGGCCGGGTAGCTAATCTTTATACATCAAAATTTCATGTCACATTGTTTGTCCTCTATGAACTCCTAAACTAATGAACCGGTTTTATTAATGATATTATTTGTGGGAGAGCCATGTTTCCGCACATATGGGCCGGTTCAACCGGAGTGATACAACGGCCTCACAGAAAACCGGTAGTGAAGCAAAGATTGCATTGCTTTTCGCCGAGTAAGTGAGGTTACCGGAGGCCCTAAGCCTTCCCTCTCCCTCTCTTCCCCCTCTCTCCTCCTCTCCCTATCTTCCCATACTCCCACCTTTTAGGCCGGTAACGCACTTGTGACTCTTGAGTTGCAGGTGCCCATGGGCGGCGCTAGTCATTTACCATCAGGTGACCCGTCTGCGACCTACAACATTTAATAAAAAAAATCTGCACACTGTGTCCAGTATGGTCCAATTTGAGAGATAGGATAGTTTTATCTCAATTTAAAGTCACCATATTTTTATTGCAAACTACTTGGCCACAGCAACGCGTGGCCGGATACCTACATAGTTATAATATAATTTATTTGCTATGGTCATGGTTTTTAACTTTTCCCTTTTTACACCACAGATATTCAGACCTGTTGAGTAAAAGCATCAGTGCTCTTAATAAACGCTGAAATATTACACAATCGTTTTTCTGTCGCCTGGTATCAATTTTACTCTTAATTTTACTATTTTAATATAATATTTTAGAATTTTCTCGTATTCTAATTGACATCAAAATTGTTATGAGAGATATATTGAGAAATTGATGTATAGTGAATGATATATATATGGAAATTTGGATCTACATCTGTAATTACAAACATACTCATACATACAATGACAATGAAATCTATCTTTTATATTTATATATAAATGAATCGCTATTTCCCTTGGTCACGGCATCAAGCGTGAACGGCTGGACCGATTGCACTAATTCTTTTTTTTTGTGTTTGTTATTGTCAGGAAAAGGTTCTTATGAAAGAAAAAAATAATAGAAAATTAGAAAATTTAAGAAAACTTAACGACCATAATAAACTTTTCTGGATTAACCTTAGCGCTTTTAACATAATTGTCAGTCAATATCATAGTTAAGACAGGACCACGTCTGTCGGGTCTGCTAGTATGTTATAAATATCCATAGTCTTTTTATACACAGAGTAGAATAAGGATCACAGTTTCTTATGCCTGTGCTTAAATTTATAAAATACAACACAATTAGACAAAGACAGTTCTTTTGATTTTTACACGTAAGTAACAAGAATTTCGAGAAACTGATAATTGGAAACATTTTTGACACTGTTACTTGATATCTCTGGCTTACTGGTGCCTATTTAAGTTATAGATTTTATTTTTAAAGAAACAAATACTTCAGGATAACAACTACAGCGTTCATCCAAAAATAATGCATGTAATCGGTGAGATTCAATATGTTGTTATCCGAATACGAGTGCAAGCTCGTTCATTGATCGTAATAAAGTTGATTCATGTCCTCCTCCGTGCATAATTTAGTTGTTACTGATTCGAATCAGATCCTAACCTGCTGCCGTGTTACTAGGGCTATCAACATTTTAAGACTTCTAAAATTAACACTTTAAAGATCTTAAAGTACCTATAAAATAGGGTTAAGGTTGTATTGTGTGCAATAGATAAATTCATAACATTTTTATGGTGAGTGGTTACTAGGGTGGGGTCTATCAGAATTCCGTTAAATTCCTATCTCATCCCTAAGACATTCGAAAGTCTTAATAAAGGGCTATATAACAAAGTATCAAAAGAACTTACTGTGCAGTAACACGAATCCATATCGGATACTGCGAACTGAACAAACCTAAGTTCAACCTAAAGTTGGGCGAAAACACAATATGCAGATTCACACTTGTTATAACGTTGAACAAAAATGTTTCATAAGTTTTTAGAGATTTTCTTTTTGAAATCCAGACGTAGTCATTACCTCTTAAACTTTCCTATTAATTAGCATGATGATGTAAAAGTTGATAACTAATTTTTATCTCAAGTATAGAAACAATTGAAACGTATAAAAATCATCTTTTTACATTATTTCCATGTTTGACAAGAAAACCGTTAAAGAATATTTTCTTTTTAAACACTAATATATGATAATATTTTCGGAGCACGATTCATTAACTTATTTTAACCATAACATATTGTATAAAATACGTTCTCGATGGATCTAAATTCCTATTAATTACTAATTACTAGACACAGCCAAACCGAAAAATTCACAAATGTTACCTCTTTAAAATATTAACATACATTTGGCAACCCTATGTGACGTCCTAATTTACTTTAATGCTTACGTCATAGTTTTGTTGTTTTGATGAAACAAAGCTTTATTTTAGTACAACGCCATTTTGCATGTGGTGGTCTGTTTTATGCAAATATTTAACATATGGCTTTGTTTAATTTAGTTTTATTTGTTGTATAAATAACAGTACCTACGCTGTTACTTAAATCGACACTTCGAGACCTCTTACGATTATAATTCCATATCTACTTAAGGATATAAGCCAAGATTCAAAGAGTAATTCACTGATCAATAAAAGATTATTGATCAGTGAATTTTTCTTTGAGAACAGGAATATTGTTGTATTTTAATTTCCTTTTTTTTTGTGATATAGTAAGTTGGAGACCATTTATGGTTAAAAATAAATGTGACATGATAAGGAGAGACCCAGAGATATGGCTTTTCGTTTATCTGGGTAATGATTGAATTCAGTAGCTTGAGATTTAAACAAAGCGTTTGTAATTTGTGAGATTTTTTAAATGATAATAAAAAAACCGAAGCCGATTTTATCGAAAGATCTTATCAATAAATGTAGTAAACGCCTAACATTATTAGCAACAATTATCGGCATACGGCATCGGCAGGAACTAGTATAGCTGTTTTATATAACCATGGGAATTTTTAGAGTTTTGATTGAAAGATATTTTCTGTTCATATTTCCAACAGAACATATTTTTCAAACATTAAGTCGATGTAATGGGTAATAATAAGAAGTTATGCTTAAAGTTATGTTGTGCCTTTTTTTTTTTTTTTTTTTTTTTTTTTTTTTTTTTTTTGTGCGTGTGGAAACCCCCTCGACATAACCAATAATGAAATAGTTATTTACCTCTAACTAAGGTAAAGGTAGTAACGGAAAAAGGAGTAAGCAATAACTTGTATTAAAGAGTTAAGCTTTAGAACTGTTGCATGAATTAAATCTTATTTAAAACAGGCTAGAGAGGTTATGTTAAAATAATGTACCTACTTCTATGATTGTACAAAGAGCGAACAATCCCACTAATATCATAAATGTGAAAGTTTGGATGGATGGATGGATGGATGTATGGATGTTTGTTACTGTTTCGCGCAAAAACCACGGAACCGATTGCGATGAAACTGGTATGTAGATAGGTGGAGACCTGGATTAACGCATAGGTTACTTTTTATCCCGATATTCCCACGGGATCGGGACTTACGCGGGTGAAACCGTGGGGCGCTGCTAGTACTTAATAAAAACTACTAATTTTAGGGAGGTATAGTTAATTTACTTAGTACGAAAATTACATTTTGGTTGCGATTTGCAGCAAAATTGCATCGAAACTACCATCCAACGCTTGCAGTCAGCGTGCAGTTGGCATACAGATCTGAATGATTGTTAATACTTGTAAAAATAGTTCTTTTAAATTCTCATTTCTTTGAACTGAGTATGCAAATCGCCTTCGAGTTTATATTTCAACATAAATTTTCACGCCATTGAACTGCATATCGATTGTACACCGACTGCAAGTGGACTACGTAGTAAGTTTCGATGCAGTTATGTCAACTGTACAATAAATGTAATTTCTATTTCATCTATTTAAATTTCTTTGCTAGCGTGCAGTTCAAATACAGCCCGTCTGTTTAAAGCCTAAAATCGCTTTTGTATTCTAACTACTAACCACTTTTACGTAAGCAAGGCAAGTAGGCAAGCAATCACTTTTATATAAGCAAGCATATTTCTGTATTAATAGATTCAAATAAATAATGAAATTTATGTTGATAAAATCCCCATGACTGAGAAAAAAGTATTTTCAAGAATAAATAATAGAAACAGTATATTGGTTAAAAATAAATTTATGTAAGTACGTCATCTTTTAAAAATGCACTCAGCTTTTTAAAAAGATGACGCAGACCTTTTGCTGTTCTAAATGCGTTATGGTAGTTTTATATGGAAATTTTGGATATACCTTCTGGTGGGTCATCAGGTAAAACAGACTTCGTTCATCGCTACATTTAAACACTAAATATTACGAAAAATATTAAAATTAACTTTTTCTTGAAAAAATTGATAAGTACAGAAATATCTACCCGTACCCAACGTGCTATTTACCAATGCATACATTTAATGTCACTTTGCTCTTATTGTACTAATATTTTCTTGTTTTTCTATTGTTTACATGTATGTGTATGTATGTAATTTATCAAAATCTATTACTGTTCTGTGTCAGGTACTTCCAGCAACAATGAGAGTGTTTGTTTTCTCAGGAACATTGCCTTAGTGCATCGATGGTTATTATATAACGATAGAAAGGATTAAATCACATTCTAGAACAGAGTATTTATAAATACTGTGAAGGCATTAAAAGCTTAGATAGGCTTACTTTCTCTGTTTACCACAGTTTACAAATTTATCAACTAAACAGTTTATTAACTTGACTTGCTTTATGATAATTAATGTGTTAATATTTACGACGAAGAAGTAAATAACCTTGCACTACGATTATTGTACCAGTATTGTACCAATTTTTATGTGCTTTCCTTATTTGTGACACGATAAAAAAGCGCCCAAAAACCTCGAGGAAGATAATGAGATTCTTGTTCGACATTCTTTTCGGTATTGTAATCCAGCCTTCCTTCCTCCCAAACCATTTTTGTTTTTAAATTAAAAAATTTAGGCATAACGGGGATAACTTGAACACTAGACTGGACGTAACTATTTGTGTGGCTTTCTATGACTTCTATGCAGCAAGCCGCAGGCCTAAACTGGCACAGATAACAGATAACACGAAGATCAGTTCAAAATGCGGATGAAGCGGACGGTCAACTTTATCGTAAAGTACGGACAAAACATTAAGTTGTATCATATTCATCGAAACGCCTCATACTTAATCAAGTTTTTATTATAGTTCTAAGCCAATAATTAGGATTTATCGCCCTTATTCTTAATCAAACGAAAGAATATATACACCATAACAATGAAGTAGCACAGGAAGAAGTCTATAAAAGGCTAAATCATACTATAATTATATTATACGCGTAAATAAGTAATTTGCTGTCATATTCTAATACTTATACCTGGGAAATGTCGGTGCGGCAGCATATTTAGGTTGCTACACATGTCTCGAAAGCACTACATTTTGCCAAGTACCAGCACCGTACGCAATCTAGAGCGAATTTCAACACTAAATACTATGTGCCGGAATAGTTTGTTTTATTATCTACTAATAGTCTATTTAATTGGTGCTAGTTTCGCTGCTGCCACATATCTTATTTATTGGTAATTATTTTTCGTAATTCACACATTTTTCTCGTAGCAGATATTTTCACACTGATACCGCGGGAACTGCAGTTAATTTGCACTTTCCAAAAAATGTTGTCATGATTTTTTTTATACTACGTTGGTGGTAAACAAGCATATGGCTCGTCTGATGGTAAGCGTTTACTGTGGCCTATGGACGCTTGCAATTCCAGAGAACTCGCATGCGCATTGCTGACCCTTTAAAAACCTTTACACTCTCTTTTTGAACCCCACACTGTAGTACTTTGGGAAAACCTTGGCAGGGAGCTCATTCCACAGCCGAAGCGTTGGCGGGAAGAAATTCCTCTGGAACCGTATGGTGGGCCATTTAGGTGTGAGGATGAATGCCCTGCCGGCGCGGCGGCGAGAGGTGCGGTGGTAGAATGCGACCGTGGGCATCATGTCTAACAGTTCCTCGTGGCACAACTCATTATACAAGCGGTAGAACACGCGTACACACACACTGATATACGAGTATTATCACTTTAACAAACTAACATTCGCATTATAGATGTTAGTTAGTGTTAGATAATTAATTAAGATTTATGTGTTAATTTATTTATTTGGTATAAGCAAACAGTTATACAGATTTTTTGTCGTTTTTATTAAGTTACTTTAATACTTCATTTTTTAGTTTTATGATATAGTGTATCACTATATTGCAAATATTAAGTAAGTATATGGTATATTTAACATGTCTGTATTAAACGAACATAATATAGTTTTGTCAAAGCATTTTTATTTCTCATGTTTTTGTCTAAAATACATTAGGGATTGATGATGCAGGCCGCCTGTATATTTAAAGTATATCATTACTATAACTACACTAAACATTAATGTATAAATGTTTAACCTCGTGTTGAACACTAAGGCCGATCGTTTTAGTATGCTAATATACTACTGAATGGGTAACGAGCATTTTCATAATTCGAATTATTAAATCCAACGGGCGTAAGAGAATAATAAAAATTCCATATTTGAATCAAACAGCTCTATTCCAGAACTAATTTCTTTTATTTTTTTTTGTTTTTTTTTTATATTAAAGGGGGCAAACGAGCAGACGGGTCACCTGATGGTAAGTGACTATCTTCGCCGTCGCCCATGGACACCTGCAACCCAAGAGTCACAAGTGCGTTGCCGGCCTTTGAGATGGGAGTACGCTCTTTTCTTGAAGGTTTCTTTTATTTTCATTTCTTTACTTCAGATTTGTTTTATATGTTTCTTTTTATAAAAGAGACGGTACCAATCTACGTCTGTACATCAACACTAGATATAAACGATAACATCAAACTTGTTTTGTTAGAAATTTCAATAAGTATTTTGGTACGGGCATGATTTGGTATGTTTCAATTGACGGAATTATTGTTCCCAGTATTGTAGAAGGTTTTGTTTTCCCGACTTCTACTAGTAACCACAATCGGTGCAATTCCATTGAAACATCGCGTTGAATACCTCCATGAACTATATGTAGGTACAATGTACAAGTAAAATCTATCTTTGTACTGTAATAAGAAGAGACGTTCCAGTGCCCAGTTTGTGTTTTACGATGAATTCGATACAGTTGATGGTTTGTATTGCGATGACGTCACGTGTAAGTTTTTCAATATTTGTAGCGCAGAAATAAAATTGAAAAATTTAATTTAATTTATATATTAATAAAACTCTATGTCTACTATGTTTTATTTTTAGCCATCTAACCTTAGCTTTATGGCATAGTAGTTAGAAATCCTTTTTTGAAATTGCAACTTTTTATATATTATCAAAATATGCGATATATTATTACTTATTTATTTACAGCTTGTATAAATACATTGCCTAAGGCAAATTTATACTATAGCCAATAGACTCATATACCATAGGGTATATGAGTCTATTGACCTTTTATTTTACACTCGCGGACCCTTGAACTGTGGCTACAATGAAATAATAATAATAACTGGACACATCTCACACACGGCCGTCTGATCCAAAACTAGGCAGAGCCTGTACTATGGTAACCAGACTGCTGATAAACATACTTATTTATTTCTTAATACATACATTTTATAGATAAATTACACTCAGACACAGAACAAATGATCATGCTTATCAAACAATTATTTGTCCCGGGTGGGAATCGAACCCACTACCTCTGGCTCAGCTGTCAGGGTCACTAACCACTAGACCTACAGGCCTAAATGATCTCTTTATTATTTTTCATATAAATATAATGGTATATTATTATTAATCATCGATTAAATGAGTAGTCCGTAACGTTTCTTTTAAATAGGCATTTAATTTCTTAGTTACACGTTGAAATAAATACATCTGCATTATACGTTTATGATAATAATTGATTTAAATACAAGTTAAATACTGTTTGTTAGGAAGAGCACGTTAAGAAGACCGACTTGACTAGATCTGTTGGCTAATTTTTAGAGTTCCGTACCCAAAGGGTAAAATCGGAACCCCATTACTAAGACTCCACTGTCCGTCCGTCTGTCTGTCTGTCTGTCACCAGGCTGTATCTCATGATCCGTAATAGGTAGATAGTTGAAATTTTCACAGAATGTGTGTATCTGTTGCCGCTGTAACAACAAATAATAAAAATAAATAAAAAATTAAAGTGGGCTCCTCTACTAAAGACGTATTTTTTTTGGCTTAAAGTGTTAAATCTTGTACGATGGTGCGGAACCCTTCATGCGCGAGTCCGACTCGAACTTGGCCGGTTTTTTTAAACAATAACAAATGCTACCGACATATTAGCGACATATTAAAGATAGAGCTATTTTCTATGGGAGTGAAGACGTTCTTATTAATCACGTTAAGGATGGATTTGGGTTACATTTACTACACAAGTAGCCTACAATACCCTTGGTAAAGGAAAAGGAAAGCAGTACCAGTAATCTACAGAATCAGTGCATCGAATGTAGGGCTTTAGTAGGTTTCGCAATGAAATATTAACGCTAAGAAACGACAGATAAATATCGGTCAACATATGAACCACATTCTGCAATATCCTACGTCAATGCGATTTATGAAAAGAATTTTCTTTATATTTACAATTCATTACATTTACACATTCTTATGTAACAAAAAGTAAGTGACATAAGTTTAAAATTATGTGTGTAGTGTGTGCGTGGTGCATGTGTTGGTTGTTCGTCTCCTCGTCTCAAAACAAATGTCAGCCCATTGGGACGAGTTGACGAATTTCAAAATTTATATTATTTTCATTCGTCATCTCGTCCCATTCTAGGGTTTTTTAAGTTTTAATAAGAACTAAAGATAAAGGATCCTTGTCTTTTATTTTAATACATTGCAAAGTTTCCTTCATGACTGTACTAAATCAACTAAAATTTTAAAGAATTTCAAGAATGGGACGAAATTCGTCAACTCGTCCCAATGGGCCGAGTTTATTTTGGGACAAAATGACGAACGACCCGTGTGTGTGATGCGAATGTGAGTTTGTTTGTTTGATACACTTTCACGAACTAACTACTTAACCGATTACAATAAAATTTTCATATACGTTGTAAGCAGTACAGAAAAGTATATAGGAATTTGACAGAGAAGAGCATTTGAAATTGCAGCCCATAAAACCTTAGTAGACATTGAATAATAAGTGACATTTTAATATTTTGATGCAACGGTAGCGAGCGCAGCTTTTATGTGTCTACTGGTTTCACTACGTTGTAAAAGCAGTAGAAACTATTAGATGTGTATATCGGGACGTAATTGCGGTAATTATTAATAAAGCACTTCACTTTTGTGGTTATCCGACGGTTTGACCAAATTACAGGTAAATATAGGCATGTATACAAGTTGCGAAGTTTAAAATCTTTAAAATCTTGATTTCATAAAATCTCAACACTTATTTGAAATCGTCTTTGTTATAGTAATAATTCTTTAAAAAAAAAACCGACTTCAACAAAAATAACTATTCCGTAAAAGACTTATATATGGTTTTCTCATGGATGCCATTGTCAGAACTGGACCAAATTGAAATGGAACCACACGGGAAGCACCAGCTTTCAAATAAAAAAAGAATCATCAAAATCGGTTCACCCAGTCGAAAGTTCTGAGGTAACAAACATAAAAAAAAAAACAGTTGAATTGAGAACCTCCTCCTTTTTTGAAGTCGGTTAAAAATTATAGATCAACACACAATGTCACCGCAACAATAGGTTGCTACATATATAACAAATATTAGGTACCGTATTTGCCTGTGTCGATCTATTACCGCCCCTTTTCCAAATAGTTGAGTCTTGTGAGAAGAAACAAAACAAAAGTCTATACAATGACAGGTCAAGTAATATTGGCCAATGAAATAAACCATGGTCGAAATTCGACCACCACGCGATCTCTAGTTCTTATAAATACTCATGAAAGAAAATGTCATCTCAATGGAACCTATCCAATAAATGTGTTCCAGATTTGACGATGGGATCCATGGGACATGGTAAGTGGTTAACTTGAGGAAGGTGGACGGATTTGACTAAATTTGATTTTAAATATCACGAACATGAACTAGGTTTTTTTGACGAAGAAAAATTGGAAAGGTTGGAATGTGAAAAAACTGGTTGTATTTTTTTTTTTTATTACTTGGATCGAAAACAAGTCTATTAGAAATCGAATTAGATCAGATAGTTTTAAATAATCATGACTGGTTTGTAACTAAACAGAATCATTTATTTACAACATAAGTTTCAAGTGATATGAATGCACATCGTTTAGATATTATATGAATGCAACTCCATACAGCTCTGCTTATCTCTAAAAATATCCCAAAGAAATGAATGAAAAAAAAAAATATATATATATACATACTTTTAGAAATTATATTAATGCCGTTGATAGCCGTAGGTACATAATTAAAACAGGGATATGCCATGTAGCTCAGCGGTGATTGAGTGTAAAGCTAAGTCATTAAACAAAGGGCCTATTTCCACTAAACTATGTCGTTTATAGGAGTAGGTAAAATGTGCTGTTAAAATGTTAGACTGCGATGTGTGAGCTGTGCAAGTGAGATGCATGATGCCTTCTTACCCTGTCATCTTTTAGATATGGCCTTACTTCGTATCATAGCTAGATCATTCACGCATTCTTCTAAATCAGTTCGAATCCTCTAGCTTCTTGGAACCCATTCTTCTTGACGATTTATGACACGCATCCCTGGCGTCAACGATTCCTTCAAAAAGTTAGCTTTGTTGAACAGCTTTTAATAATACAAAATACACTTCAATGGTTTAATTATAAAGTAATGAAATACGTATGTTCTGTGTGTTCAACTGGCTAAGTCTTCTAAAAGTTATACTAGAACTAAAAGCTCTATCAATGATCTTATTATACAGGGCTATATTTTCAAAAGTATTACATGTACACACATGAAAATTCAATTTCTGTTTATATATTTTCTTTAAATTTTCTACTCTTGTAGCAGACAACTCTAAATAATGAGTGAAGATAATTTCTGGATATAAAAATACCAACGTCCAGGTGTTATAAAGCATTAGCAAGCTTCTATCATGCCACTTGAAACTTTCATCGCTATTTTGCCGCCGCTAGGGGTAGGTTTCCTTTTTGATTAAAAAAACACGAAAAATTCTCACAAAAAATCAGTGTGGTCTCACAAAAAGTTAGGATTGGGGACATAATTTATTCTATTAAAAGAACTAAAATCCTTTTTTAATTATCGAATAAATCGTTTCTAATACTCATAAAAAAACAGAATTGAGAACCACGTCCTTTGATGAAGTCAGTTTCCAAGTAAATAAAGCTTAATTTCTAAGGTTTCTAACAATCGAATTGTGGCATGTATTTACGTGACCGGCCTGTCACCTTATATGCATCTAGTCAGGTGCATAGAGTGGGGTCCTATATCTATAAAGCGATTGTGCGGGCGCACATTGAATTGAGTTGTGTGTCGCCCGTGCACCTCTGATACGAATATGTGGGTGAGTTATGGAAGGACTTTTAAAAATTGCATTTTTAAAAATTATCATTTATCAACATATAAAGTGAAATGCGTGTCTTTTTTAGCTACTTTCCTGCCGGTTAATTGCAAGTTTCGTAAACTATATGAAATATATCTTTAGTATATTTATCTTTCTTATATTTTGTAGGGTTTGGACGTCTATGATTTAAAAAAAAGAGATCTCAACAAGAACGTAATTTTTTTTTAGGTACAGATTTATATAGAATAGAACTTGAAGTAAAACTAGCCTAGATTTTTTAAATATTACACTTAAATAAGAAAATGTTTGTATTTAGCTAAACATTTGAGCTCTGTACCTATCCTAAGTCGTAACGAAAAATCGATTCCGTATGCTGTTATTGAATTAATAGAAATATAATGTAATGACTATCTATAGGAATCATTGATATGATAAATTTTTACTTAAATATCTCATTTCAAATCCATAATACATAAGCTACTTTTCTAAGTACGGGTTATGTTAAAACCTGATTGTAGTAATAATACAAACGGTACTTATTTCTAGATATTTAGTGGAATTATGTTATATCTAAACCTGTTTGACCTTTGATTAAAATACGTGAATACTCGTGACCCAGTGCACTATGACCTTATACAGGGTGTATTTAAAAATACTTCGTCCTTCGCTTTTCATAACAGTGGTGGTGTAAAGTTACAGATTTTAAATGGTACATTTTTTTTTAAGAACATTTATGTAAATTTAATTTTGTACACAGATATTGTAATCTCGATTAAGACCTAAGCCACTCACTAATAAATAAACCGGGATCCACATGTGCCAAACGATGCCAAGGAGCCAAGGGCAAAACCAAGATGTCAAATTAAATTTCGCAAACAAATGGAACCTAAACTTTCAACGTTAGCTGATGTACCCCTAATACTAATTTATTATAATTTACTAACTTTTGAACCTTTGCGTTCCATGACATAATTATATATTTATACGGGATTTAACGCGATCATGATATAGGTATTACATACCTCTGAATTGCCTGACGTTTCGACCAGGTTGCACTGGCTGTCCAATTTGTAAAAACAAATGACATATGAAATCATTAAACATCTACAGATTCCCAAAGAGTTCTTAATTTAAAATTTAAATAAATTTTTCATCGGCTGCTTTTCTTACTGGCCTATTCTAAAAACTCTCAGTGTGACCCCCGTATGTAATAACTCTCTTTCGTGATCGTGTAAATTCTTGTTTACGTACATAATTATTTAATTTCCCTTCACATATTACTAGATAGAATAATATAATAATTTACATTATTTTTTCTTTTAGATGTTACTAGCATTAGTATGTGTGGGTACAGCGATGGCTGTGGCGGTACCAATAGAATATGGTGGGGTATTTTCTCATGCAGCTCCTGTGCTACATGCTGCTCCAGTCGTACATGCACCCTTGTTACATGCCGCACCGTTGGTGCATGCACCTGTAGCTCATGCACCTGTTATACAGGCGGAACCAATTGTGAGTAATATTTTATTTGTTCTTATTCTAGGAAAATATAAAAATGTAGCAATCAGCGGGCATCAATCCCTCAGCCGCTGATAAAGCAATCGAATGCTAGACCGCCATGCCAAATGGGTCGTTTAACACTGTACATAATTATAGTTAAAACAATACAAAAGTTTCCATCTAAACTAATAATGGCTAAATAGCTAACTAGTAATGGCTAAGGCGTCGGACATGCGATCATGTGGTTGCGGGTTCGAACCCTACCCAACTATCGTCGTGCACCCACTCCTAACACAAGCGTTAAGCTTAGCTGGAGAGGTTAACGAGATTACTAGTAATGTGTGACCCACGTTACTAGCAATCTTTCAAAAAAAAGAAAAAAAATAGATTGTGTTGACAATTCTTATATTATTCGCTTTCCTAGACTGCTTTCAATGTTTATTTAAACGCAAAGAACATACATTTCTCCAAGTTAGTAACATTGTGAACGATTCAGGACTGCGAGTTGACCTTTATTCGAATAGAACTCGATTCAGTTCCAAGTCGAAGCTGTCGGGATTAAGGCGGCTGTGTTTAGGCGATATGTGTTTATTGATACGACTTTTCTATCGACTTCAAAACGGAATAGGTTCTCAGTTTGACTGTGTTTTTTGGTGTGTATGTTACGCGATATCTTCTCCATTTCTGAACCGTTTTCAGTATTTTTTTTTATTTCACCTCTAAGGGTGGAAAATATAGTGATGAATTTTTTTAGTACATCTACGATGTAGGTGTACTTAAGTTTTTTGTAAAGTTTATTATAACTTCTTTCAATATTGTTTTGTATGTCTGTACTTCAAGTGTTTACTTTTGTTCTCTTTATCTCTTTCTCTCGCTAATGATCGCCTGTACCATAAATGTAAGTATACACAGTCAATCTGCCGGTTGTTGATATTACTTAACACCTATTACGTAGAACTTTGATTTGTAGAAATACTACCAGCAACAAGGAAGGGATAAGGTACCGCCAAAGAAATATATTGAATTGTTTGTAAATGAGTAGAGACCGGTCTCTAGTGTTCGATCTGATCAACTTATTACGTGATTGCAGACTTTATGTGAGTAGTTACATGATATGTATTAGATGTAGTAGTTCCTACTTCTGCAGATTGCATTGGTAATTTTAATACGGACAATTTTTGGTTTTTCATTCAGCTCTAAGTACCATTTTGCAAAATGTTATGCACACCTGGCCTAACAAAACTTAAACATAAATTTGTAATTTTTAAAATCAAATAAATGTATGTGGTAACTTTTCTGCTAGATTATTTGCTTCAACTAAGTTTAGTCAGTTTGAGCGCATGACGCATTAAGAGTTAAATTAAAAGTAAAATAAATATTTTATCAGTCGGAAATGTAATTTTTTTATTTGTTCATTAAAATTTATTTAAAAAAAATATTGTTAAATGTTTACCACTTTTTCCCTTAAAACAAATTGTTTATCAAGTGTCATAGAACAAGTAGTTTGTGGAAAATATAAACCACAATATACCAACGGCTCTTTTTAAACGAATTTCAAGATACCCAAACAACTGACATATTTTAAAATGTTTTACAGTCTTATCCAAAGTATGCGTTTAACTACGGAGTGAAAGATCCACACACTGGAGATGTCAAGTCTCAACATGAAGAACGCGATGGTGACGTAGTCAAAGGTAAAGTATTTTATTCTGATCTAGGTATAATCCCTCATATTTTAAAAGATAATATTACTAGATATCAGTATAAACCTGTTCAAAACTTGTCTTTTAAAAGTTGCCAAATTTGTACATTTGTACAAAATATTACTGACCAGTTTAAGTTGAATTGTCAGTATTGACAATTGATGTTAGAGACTTTCTGTAGGTACCGTTGCCAGGTCAACGTATATACTGGACACGTGTAAATTTTTGTAGCTGTTATCACATAATTTTTAAATTTCACATATTATTTACAATATCACATTTAATTCCTCTGTGCGCGGAATTTGCTTAAAAAGGAGTACAAAGAATTCTTTTCACGTATTAAGTAATACATATATAAATATAATAAATAGATTAACGTATGGTCACATTTTATAAAACACAACTTAAAAAGCTCTTGTACTCACCTTTACAGGTAGTTACTCGCTAGTGGAACCGGATGGATCTACAAGAACAGTGTCGTATTCTGCTGATGACCACACCGGATTTAACGCAGTCGTGCACAAGTCAGGACACGCTGTTCATCCGGTAAGAGTCTAATCAAAGTTAAAAGCGTTACAAAGCGAAGTGTTATATCAGATATCACGCTGCATTCATTCCTTACGTGACTGAAATGTGGTACATAAATATACACTTTAAAGATGAAGTGAAACCGACTTCAAAAAATACTAACAAAGGGCACTGAAAAGTAAAAAATAATAATTACAAACTTAATTGAAAACACATACAATACATGTGAGATTTTTCATATAATAGGTAACATTATAAAGGCACTAGGTACTAGGAAGTCGGAGCCAAGTCCGAAACGCAATAAGAAATACTTAGGGATATAACGAGCTGAATTAGGAACAGAATATAAATATAATATCCAGTGAAATGTTTGATATTTTGTTAATTATTACGAGACCTACCGAAAAACTGCCCGTTTGGCTTGTTTTGTTCAGCATGAAGCCCCTCGCAGCCACGGTGGTATATCAAGCATATCTATCAAGTGCCGATTTGGCACAACCAGTTGAGCATAGTAATTGAGCCTTAGGTGAAGAAGGCTTCAAACAGACCAGTTAACTGTAGTGTCTTTATAATGTTACCTATTATTTGTATTAAAAGTGCCACATGTATTGTTGTCTTTTTAATTAACTTTGTAATCAATAATTTTTTAGTTTTCAGTGTCCTTTGTTAGTGTTTTTGAAGTCAGTTTAACTTTTGTTTTAAAATGGGTCCATTTTTAGTGTAAGGAACATCACTTACTGTAATTGAAGTAAACGAACGTACGTTAGAGTATATTAACCCTAGTTAAATATAAAATATAATCTTACTTTAATAAGCCCGAAACTTTACATAAGGTGGTAAGATTTTTAGTTTGTCTAGCAACTTACTGCACAACATAGAATCTCCCCTTTTTTGACGTCGGTTAATAATAATTATATCCATCACTTTAAATGTCAATATTGCTTAATTTCAAGAAAAATTAACACACTTCATGTGCCCTTAATTTTTTAGGACTTCCCTCATTTTCTCTGAGACCCCATCATCAGATCCTGGTGACAGTGGGACCATCTAGAGACCCTTTCAAACAAAAAATATATTTTTAAATCGGTCCATAGATGATGGAAATATCGGTGAACATACATAAAAAAAATACAGCTGAACATAGAAACATCTCTTTTTTTGAAGTTGGTTAAAAGACATGTAACGTTGTTAAAATCAAAATTATAATTGAATTGGGTAGATGCCTATGCTCAAAATAAATTATGTCGCCAAGTGTCGCAATAAAATAACTTAAAATACTCTGAAAATTGTCGTCCAGTTTTATTTTAACGTTTTTAATTTAGTTTTTAATTGTTATATTAACATTAAAAGTTACCAAAAAAATTTGACAATACTGAGGCGTGACGTCACGCCTTAGTATTTCATACAAAAATGTACGGGTACCGTTTTGACGTTACAAAAAAGATACTGATTTGACTTGACAGTCATCTACCCTATTAAAATAATGCATGTCATAATTTAAACAAATAAAACAAAATTAATAACACAATTATAAAATTAAAACAACGTTATGAGATATTATACATTTTCTAATTACTTTAAGTGATAAACAATCGGTAAACAGTTATAGAAATGTGCGTCCATCTCAAAAAGAAACTTTTTTTAGCAACTTTCCTTTAGCGGTGCATACCCCATAAGCTCGTATTTGATTAGGCAGCAATTAAGTGCCATGTGTTATAAAGACCGTATTAAAACTGCTACCTAAATTATTTGTTCGGTTTTCTCTATGCGAGGGAAAAAAGCCTACAGAGGATTATCACTTTCACTATATATTATAAAACAAAGTCCTCCACCGCATCTGTCTGTCTGTCTGTCTGTTCGCGATAAACTGAAAAACTACTGAACGGATTTTCATGCGGTTTTCACTAATAGACAGAGTGATTCATGAGGAAGGTTTTAGTATATAATTTGTACCCGTGCGAAGCCGGGGCGGGTTGCTAGTAAATTATAATTCGCTATATTTTATTCAAAGAGAATCACTGTCATTAACGCCATCTGTGTTTGCTGGCTAGCAACTGTAGATGATGTTATATCTCGGGTACTTAAATACCGTATCTATGCAAAATTGGTTTAAAAAAAAATAAATATAAAAAGATTGAACAATAAAGAACAAAGTGTGATACGTTAACATAATAGGATATGAATAAGAAAATAGAAATAACAAAGAAGGAAAACCATGTATAAACTAAAGCAAAATGTTTTCTTTCTGGGTATGGTACGATAGTCAACACTTCTTCTGTTCATAAGGAAGTATAAATTGTCACCAATATCTTGGCAAGGGTCATATATTTCACAAACACGATTTCTCTACTAAGTATTGCGAGTCACTGGCACCATTGCGTAAACGGTAATGGCGCGTACACTTATAAGGAAATGTACCTAAACGTAGATCTTGGTGAAACTACTCCAAATTTCCCACATAACCGCTGGTCGTTCCGAGAAAAATGTTCAATAAATATTTCCAGTTTTTTGCTCTTTGATAAAACAGTCAAGTGTAGCTTCAAGTGTAAGGAATGTCTATCAACATTATTAAGGTATCACCACTATATACCACATAGCTCATTAGAGCCACTCGGCACCCGACCCACACCGCCTCGGCTCGTGCGGTTAGTCCATATAAAGGGACTTCTGTGATATATGCGCTCACTACATCAACTTCCTGTCGTCACCGGATCGCCTCGTGGAGTGGACCACTCGGTGACAACTCGCTACTCGCATGCTTGCCTTACGTTGACTGCACATTGCAAATGCACGGGGCCCAAGTGGACCAATAATATTAATATGTCCAGCAGTGGACGGCAATAGGCTGATGATTGATGTATACCGCGTTGACCCCTGTAACTACTTTAATTTTTACATAGGTTACACATTTTTCTGTGATTTAAAGGTGTTGTTAGACCATTCTGAAAGCGTAACAATTTTACATTAATATAAATTAAAAAATCTTTGTTTTCTCAGCAAGTGGTACATGCTGCACCTATCGTTCACTACGCGGCGGCCCCGGTAGCGCATTATGCCCATGCGCCAATTGCAGTCGCCTCCTACGGACTGCACTAGAATATCTGACAATATGTAATATATATTCACAAAATACTTCTTAGAATTTAGTATTAATATAAGTTAAACAACGAGAGGTATATATTATATGGTGTCAATGCAGGGTTAAGTACGTAGAAATACGTTTATTATAGTAAAAGGACCAAGATTGTGTTTCAATTAAACCAACGGTATGAGGAGAATTCTGTTCTTTAAATCGCAACCAGAAATGTATTACTTTAATATTTGATCAGTAAAAGTTCATGTTTTCACCTCTTTTTGTCGGTTGGGTGAACTACTTAGGTACCAAAATTTCACCCAAAACCACTTCAGGGGTTAAGTTTGATGTAAGGTACGTTGAACCATCGCCAAATGGCACAATTCGATTATTTTTGAAATGTCTTTGCACAAAATAATTGTATGTATTCCTAAAATATTAAAATATAGTAAATAACAAATTCTAGAATCTCCTTTTACTCGTGGTTGAAGGTTACAATAAAATACATATTTTGTATGGAGTAAGATTACGTTTAACGCATTGAGATTAGGATTTTACTAATAGGTTTATATGGAAAGCTTAATTGTTTAATAGTTTGTGGATATTTATTCACACGAGTGAATAACTTGCCATTGTAAATGTAGCATCTGAAGTACAATTAATGATATTTTTAAATTATATTTGTATCCTTGCTTAAATGTGTAAAGAGCGGTTATAATTTATTTATTAATAAATGTGTCGTTTGTATCATTCATTTCATTGTATTTAATTGTCACAATCTGGCAGATCACATTTCTATAACCATAATTCTATCTGCAAATCTACTTTTATGAGCCATGGTCTCAATTCATAGAGATTGTTTACTGTTTACAAAAATCCCATGTTTTCAAACTGAAATGTACACATTTTATAACTATTTAATAAAATTGCTCTAAGACATTCATATTTTGATTTCATTTAAGGGTATTACCTTGCGCAATGACCTTGAAGATTTGATCTCTGTAATAGTATTTGTTACTTTGGCGCCGCCTACCGACAAACGACCATGCTATAAAAATAAGAACTGCAGATTAAGCAAGAACACAGATGTGTCGCAGAGTTGTTTTCGTTTTTGCCTATTTCATTCGCTCTCTGAGATAATTAATTAACATTTTGTTCCTGTAGTTTTTGTAGTCTTGTACTCTCTCTAATTGAGCACGGGTGCTAGTACATGACACCTTCTGAAGGTCTGATGATGACCAGGTAAGTGCTTATCGGTTCTCAGTAACGGAAATTGTTAGGATAACCTAGCTTTCAACATTTACTTAATTGTGCATGGGTGCTACTACATAACACATTCTGAAGGTCTGATGATAACCAGGTAAGTGCTTATCAAAAAAACATATTTTCTGCCATAAGGAACTTGTAAAAAATACTTGCGGTAAAATCTCAACATTTTGTAGACTGTTACAAAAAATGGCTTTGACATTCTGTTTGGTTACCAACGACATGTAAGTGTACAGCTTGATGTCCTCAAAAAGTTTCTGAGTGCTAAAATCTAAAGAGGAATACTCTGCCAACTGAGCTACCTAGACTGTCGCGGGTTCAAGTCCCGTCCTGGTTGTTAACTTTTTCCGATTTAAATTTATAAGAAAAAGCTATCGTAGTAATTGCTAAAAAAAAATTCAATTTTGATTTTTTTAAAATTTTTTAAACATTATTTTTTGATACGAATACCAACCAAAAAACAATGTTTAATATTTTTTTGTTTTATCGTGTATAGATATTGATAAAAAATCCTAATAATTTATGGTATTTCTAAAAAATAATATTTCTAAAAATACCGCAGTGGATGCAAACAGAATAAATTACATACTGGCATAATTTGCACTGCCCCCACATCAACTATCATACTAGACAGATCATATGTTTCTGTTGACGCCTGAAGTTCCTGATTTCGTAATTCGGGTTTCTTAATTACTTTAAAATACTAACTTCAGTATGCTAAGGTACTATTTTTACTATTACATGGTAATAAGCAACACACCACAGAAAAACAAAAGTGAGATACTTTAGTTTTTCTGTAACTAGGTATTTTTTCTCAAAATGAAGACGTCATTTTCACAGTCAACTTAATCTCCATGAGCCCTTTCAGATAAGTCCAAATACGAAGGTTCTACGTAATGCCATCACTGAGATCCTATACCCACCTTCGGAGTTCACCATCAGGTAGGCAACGTCATCAGTCACCAAGGTCTCCATGAGACCTTTCAAATGAGACCAAACACGATGGTTCTACGTAGTGCCATCACTGAGATCCTATACCCACCTTCGGAGTCCACCATCAGGTAGGCGACATCATCAGTCACCAAGGTCTCCATGAGACACTTCAAATGAGACCAAACACGATGGTTCTATGTAGTGCCGTCACTGAGACCCTATGCCCACCTTCGGAGTCAACCATCGGGTAGGTGACATCATCAGTCACCAAGGTCTCCATGAGACACTTCAAATGAGACCAAACACGATGGTTCTACGTAGTGCCGTCACTTAGATCCTATACCCACCTTCAGAGTCCACCATCAGGTAGGTGACATCATCAGTCACCAAGGTCTCCATGAGACCTTTCAAATGAGACCAAACACGATGGTTCTACGTAGTACCATCACTGAGATCCTATACTCACCTTCGGAGTCTACCATCAGTTAGGTGATATCATTAGTCATTTAGGTCTCAATACTCCCTCAAACGAAATTCTCAAGATAGCTAAGGCTGGATTTGACCAATGGTGGGAACCGAGATCAAGTTAAATTAAACTGCCTTTTCACATTTTACTCAATGAATATCATTGAATGAAATGTGAGTACCTAGTTTAGTTGAACAGATTGCCCCGGCTTCGCTTCACCTTACATTTATCCTTATATTTAGGCATAATCTAAACCAAGCTTATTCTATGACAGGTTCCTAAAGCAAAACGAAATTAGAAACTACTTTACATATATTTACAATCTTAATATTTATTCTTATTTTGCGCTATATTTATATTTGTACTATTTGCAATATGATTTCATTCACAAATCATACAACACGAGAACTTTTAGATTTAATTTGGAAAAAATAACGCGCGTATAGCCCACCCGCCACAAGAGTCATTGAGACACTGATGTATCGCGTTTGGACTATGCGTCACAGGCCTTTGCGGGGGTGCTGCAGCGGGGTACTGGTGAAGTTTCGGGTTTTTAGTTATTATTTAAAATATTAAAAGATATTGGAATAAAAAAAAACAATACAAATTGTGAAATACGTCATTACATATTCTTTGGTACAAAATTCATGTCGAACTCTTTAGCCATTGCTGAGAAAAATTACAGTTTAGGTTGAAAAAGGACCTGTTTACTGATATTTTTTAACAAAATTTGTGAAAGATTATTAAAATTTTAAACAATACAATGTATTTGTGATGACCTTAAGTACACTATATATTTTTTATATGGAAAACGCACTAAGGGGGTCATCTACAATCTTTTTTAAACATATGGTGTTTTTAGGATTTGAGCGAGGTAATCCCCTTAATGTAATACGTAATATCGTAATCGTGATTTTTTGGTAGCGGCAGTTACACTGTTTTGAGGTAGAGCGGAGCAAAAATAATAATGTTGCTTCGCTCTTTTATGCGTTTTATACCTAATAAAGTCATCCAAACTCCTAAAACCTTAACAAGCTTTATTTTTTTTTATTCAATTGGCATTTGAGACATAATTTGGATTTCTCACACGGGTCGAATCAATCCGGGTGGAGCAACGGAAGTTTTTGATACATAACATAATCCACCTTTCATCACAAGTGACAAACTCAATCAAAGTCTCCATATTTTTATCCTTATTTAACTAATAAATCTTAACTGCGACGCAATTTTATTGTTGTTGTTCAGCGAGTTCAAACGGTATCCATATTCCGTGCTTTTTCATCTTCCTGATTTGATGAAAATGAAGTAGAGCAGTGGTAGAATATGTATAAGTAATTTGTTTTACCACCTACATTGAAGGCTGTCTATGGTCGGCCACGGGTCTCGTTGTTGAGAACTACATTTTCCGAATAGGAGACGTATTAAAACGAAACCCGCAACCCATGGAGCTCTGGGCACTTGACTCACCGGAAAACAGCAGTATGCTGGGAGTGCTGGTACTTTTCTGGGCAATTTATAGGCTTAGGGGCTTCGATCAAGAATAGTGTATTCTTGATTTCTAAGGGGTTAGAGTTAGGAGAGCACAACACCATTAGCGATGTAAGTTTTTAAAGGCCGTAACAAAAAAAAATCTTAATCTATGTAACAGAATCTTTGGGTGCCAAACTAAAATGCTGCTGTTTCAAAGATTATTGAAATAAATTTGTTACCTTACGTTTGGTGGTAAAATGATAAATATTTATAGAAAGTGTACGATTATGGTAATATAAAACATGAACTTGATGGATATAAAATAGAAAGCTCTAAGAGGGGTGTTCAATAAGTAATGAGAATAACATATTTATGTTGGAATTTTTGACAAAATGATTGTTTTGTTTTGATCAGGTCTATGTCGGAATATCAGCAAATAAATAATTTGTATCTTAACGGCGTGAGTTATGAATTTATGATACGCATTTATTTGTGACTTGCCGATATGTTTTGATAAATATGAATGAAATTTAAAATTAAACATGTGGTGATAAACATGTTTTCTTGAAAACTAAGAACTAGTTTTTCAAGAATTAGGAGGGACGTTAGAAGAGAATGCTCTTGCTTGCTTTCCTACAGTGGTACGGTGGTGTGCAGAGTTTCAACGTTTAAGAGCACCGGTTAAAGATAATCCACGATAGGGCCACCCTTTTTTATCAGTCAATTAAGAAATGCTCAAAGAAGATCGGTGTAAAAAAGTCCGTTATATTGCTGAAAAGTTAAAGGTTTTAATTAGGATTGCGCACAGTATTTTGCAAGATCACTTGGGTGCAAGGTATCCGAATGTTCGGTACTAAAAAGCTGCGGACGCAGAAAAGCAAACGCAACTCAAGGATTCGAATAACTCATTGGAACTATTTAAACGAGGTCCTGATTGTTTTTCGTCTTGATTTATAACAATAGATAAAAGATAACCTGACCATTACGATCCTGAGTCAAAACAGCAATCAATGACATGGAAAAGACTATCATGTCTAACCCCAAAGAAATTAAAAAGGAATTCGCCTGCCTGCAAGATGATGGGCTTTAAAAAGTAATGAGAATTAGCATTCTTATTTTTTTTAACGACCCTAGTGTTAGTTCAGGATTAGCGTTTCTTTTTTGTTGTTTTTATTTCATATTTATGATTTACTGTAAATCATCGATCTTCAGGACCTAGTTCTGAAAAGTTTTTCACCAAAATAATCACAACGCCTAATTCAATATACATAGCAAACAAACAAAACGAATTATTGCCTGACAAGATTAATCTGGAAACCGCGTGAATGGTTTCAAGATAAATAATCTTCTACCACAGAACCTAATCGGCCCGGGTAGGACCTACTCTGAATCGCAGTATAAGCTACTTTGACAATGCTGATTTATAACACTTACTAGTGTGACGATAGACATCATTTATTCTACTTAGAATTTTAAACACAAATTAATTTTAAAACAGTGATCTCAAAAATGAGTCCTGTTTTCGACCGAAAACCAAAGACAATTACGATGGATCGCAAGCCAAGGTAGAAAAATATACATGCTTTTGTGTTACTACAGTTACACGCCAATCAAATGCACCTCTTTAACGTAGTTGTTAATACGATACTGATTTATTTACGTTAAATCGAAAAAAAAACACGGAAAGTGGGTATCGCAACACACAAATAACAAACTCAAAATCGGATTGAAGATTGAGTCAAAGTGTTGAATATACACACAAATGAGGGAATTCTGAACCCGATTGTCACTTGTAACGAAAAGTGATTCAGTATTAATGATGGGCTTGAACATTGTTTTTAACGCCTGGTAACTACATTACTAAGAAGCTGCACATTGAAGTAATTGCAAAAGATGATAGACAAGCTTGCTGTCAAACAACAAAGATCTCTTAATTGCTCTAGTCCACTTATCCTTCATCAAGGCAAGCTTTCTCAGGACTACAGGAATCACGACTATTCACAATAATATTTTAAATATTAATTTCTCATGCTGGTCTTGTGTATTAGAGAAAGAAAGATATAAGTACATCAGACTTCTGCTCCAACCAGACATCTGTGGTTAGGGTAGTACCTCTAGCAGTCTTTCAAATTACAACACCTAAACAGCACTTAATGTCTTTGTGTCCATTAAATACATTTTAACTCGTTTTCTTTCGCGGCTTTGCTCGCCTGGATGCTGATTTCTGTGGCTTTCATGTATGATATAATGCTTAATATGATCTATCTGTCATCAGCAATTTCATTTTCCTATACCACGCGAGTTTACTCGCAAGTCCTGTCAAACTAGGACTATCAGTAGAAGTTCTTTTTTAATCAGGCGCCCACGATTGCAACAGATGTCTGTTCTGCTCTGTATTTTAGGATTATTATGTCAGCCTAAATATTCTTGTCAATTTCAATATTTTTTAATTTCTTCATATCATCATCCTCTGCGCCTTTTCCCAACTAAGTTGGAGTAAGCTTTCAGTCAAACTATGATCCGGCCGAACTTCGATATTTTACGTGAAGCGACTGTCATCATGCGTCCACAACCTAAGTACTAGGCGATACCGATAGTCCTATAATTAGACTAGGTTGATGGACTTTTTATTGCTCCAACTACCCGTAACGAATGTCACAGATGTTGGTACGGTAACCGGGATCGACGGCTTAACGTGCTCTCCGAGGCTCTTAGGGGTCTCAATGTGTTAAGAATAGTCACCCATTCTAAGATTGACCTGAATAATATAACTTAACCTTGTAATGGGCTAACCTACTCGGTTACCACTTAGCCACGAGCCCATTCATTTGTTCATGTGTGGTCACGTAACCGTGCAAAACTTTTCAGAATTTAAAATCCAACTGAGACTAAACAGTTAGGTACGAGTATGTGTTAAATCTGAGTTTTGTGCATGTATTTCTAAAAGCTATAAGTGGACATGTACACTATGTTTCACTCCATAAATCATGAGATTATAATTCTCTATATTAAGACTGTCATTTCCTACAAAATTCTTTAAGTTCGATAACCTATGATGACTTTATTAAGGTGTGCCATCATTTTATGAGCTACAACTTAATTTATCTGATTTTAATGGATAAAACGAGTTTTTGATAATATTTTTGATTACCAAAGTCCTTGTTTAGGAAAATATTAAATTTTATTATTAATTTGCAGTAGTACAAGGATTAATTATTATATTGATTTAAATAATTTTAATGTGATACACGTCTATACATTTAATTTTATTATAAAAAGACCAAGACATTTAAAACATTTAGTCATTAAAATAAACGTGCATCCTGTTATTGCCATTGCAATATTATCAAATATAAAACCATTTCATATTATCTCGCACATAAATCTACTGATACAGAAATCAAGTTTTTTTAGTAGTGTTTGTTGGTTTACAAACAACAATAAAACAATAAATTCTGGGTGGCGTCGTAATCTTACTTAACTTTAAAACCATACCAAGTTTTAGGTTTTTAAATAATAGTGTATTTCACATGCATTACTATATTATTATATTACTAGCAACCCGCCCTGGCTTCGTTTATAATATTATATTAGTTTTTGCCGACATCTTCAACAATCATCGTCATATTTCAGACATTTTACACAAAACCTTAACAAATTATACACCTAAACCTTCCTCATGAATCACTCTGCCTATTGATGAAAACTCAATGAAAATACGTTCTGTAGTTTTTTAGCTTATCGCAAACAGACAGACAAACGCGGTGGGGGACTTTGTTTTATAATATGTAGTGATAATAAGAGCATATGAAGTAAGTACGGGCAGAAAGTTTTCAAAGAGGTTTTTTAGGACAAATACACAGGACTATACCTCAAAGCCAAAGAGGTATTGTTCTGTGTGGGTGATAGCCATTAAAGGTGATGTCCTTATGAGTAATTTATGGTCTTGCCTTTACACCCTACGGGCCTCTTTTGTGTTAGTTTATTTTTATCGCCGAAATAACATAAACAGTGATACCATTATTTTGTGCTAAAATAAACATAAAAACGAAGTGTTACTTTTAGTACCTATATTTATTAAGGTGACAATTAATCTATGTATATTGACATTTAGTGTGTTTTTATTTAAAATACTGACATTTAATCTGTTTATTTATAAATAAATTGCTTCTTTAACACGTTTTTATTAGCGTCACTTGCAACAATGTAAACTAAAAATCTTGGAGGTAATATTTGATCTACTTCTACTTACAGTATTGAAATAAAACTTTATATATATGTATATGTAGTTCGGATGACAATACTATAATTTGGAATCTTGGAGCTGATCTGATGATGGAGCCAGGAGATCTATAGTAGAACTCTTCAGTGGCTTCTGGTTAACCCTTCGAGTTTGGGCTCATAGATAGATCAATAGATAATCCTTTATTGTACACAATTAATAACACACAGTTGACACAAATCTTATTTTAAAAATTAGAGTCCAATGGATGGTCTTACCGCTAATAACGATCTCTACCGGACATTCTTTAGATGGAGATAATAACAGAACTATTAAACTATACTAGTACAGAAAGCGTCGGTAACGTAGTGGCTAAAACGTCAGAATTGCGATCAAGTGGTTGTGGGTTCGAACCCCACTTAGTGCACTACCGACGTGAACCCCCTCCTACCACAAGCGCTTAGCTTGGCAGGAGGGGTTAACAAGAATACTAGTAATGTGACAGAAAACAGACACATCTGTAATTCTGTATATATGTATCTGAGCGTGACGGTTACGCGTGTTCAAAAGTGCCCAATGTGCCTAAAGGAGTTTTCACTTCAAAATTACAATACACACATACACACACACACACACACACACACACACACACACACACACACACACACACACAATATTGGCTATTTAGTAGAGAAAAAAGTCGAAAAAAGTCGAAAGTAATTTTGATCTTGGTTAATGTAATAGAATAAAATAGTATTATGGCATTAGATACCTAATGTAGCGTGGGCATATTTTTAAAGGCTGTAAGCGCTTTCAGTTTCCCGTAATTGTACTGGTAATGCATTCCACAAGCGAACAGACATAACCATAAACAATTTGTCGAAAGTTGTTGAATGCACTTTTAATATCAGATTTTCTTATGATCGTAAGGACTTCGTATGAGTATAAAGAACTCAAACCGGAAGGAAGATATATGAGGGTTAAACAGTATGCTGTATGGCAAAGAGATAATATGAGCTTTATGGCAAATATTTTTTTTTTAAATCCATTTTTTAAACTAAATGAACTATTTGTCGACTACACATTAGTACAAAATTTGACCACACCATGGTAACACTCTGTATAATTAATACATATATGTATTTATCATTAATACACATGTATTTAATAATTATAATAATTCCGTGCAGGGATCGAATCCACAATACTTGTCGCGGTGGCAGCTAGTGAGATGTCCTACTGAGTCACTGAGACATCCGCGCAGACATAATTCTATTACGGTACATCTTATGAGTTTTGTCTGCTGATGTATTCATAGATTAATTAAGCCATTTATATTTATTAAAAACCAATTTTGACATCCAACTAACCATACACACCCATTTTAGTAGCTTCCTTATAGAAATCAAATTCAATAAACTGTTCACTCCTATTTTTGTTAATGATTTAGTATTAACAATAACTCCTCTATTCATCGGACTGACTTTCATCGCGTTTAAGGTAATAAGTTATCCTACCATGGTATTATGACATCATGGTATGAATACGGGTGAAATTGCCTTCACCCACTAAAGCTTTATGAGTAAAATAATACGTAGCTGTATTTTACTGACAACTTAAAGGAGAAGTGAATAAATATATGTTCATTCATGTGGACGAAGTCTGCAAGTGGATACATGCTCCTATCGGTGTGTTAGTATTGTTTGTTGGTCACTTTTTAAGGAACATGGATATATTTTTAAAGGTTAGTTGACGATTTTATATTTTTAGTTACTATTTAATTATGTTATAACAAAAATAATCTATACTGGCAGTTCCCGCGCGGCTTCGTTCGCGTGTACATATTTATATTTTTTGCGCAAAACCCTATTTGTTTTTCCAAAATAAAAGTAGCCTAAGTTATTTCTTATAACACCAGCTATCTGTCAGTGAAAGCCCCGGGGAAATCGCTCATCCCGTTCCGGAGATTAGCTGGAACAAACAAATAGACAGACAAAAAAAACAGATTTTTAGGCAAAGGTATCGTGAAAATAACTGTATGCGCTTATAAAAAACTATTATTTTGATATTACACACAGACACTTCAAATTTTATTTAATGAATCCCTTGTTCTCTTGGTTACACCATAACTTGAGAACGACTTAACCGATTTCATTCATATTTTTTTAGTTTTCTAATAAATTGTTGAAGGTTCTTACGGAACGACAAATTTAGAAAATTGAGCAGGTAATTGGTGCCCGTAGGATAAATTTGAACGCGAACGAAGTCGCGGGCAACAGCTAGTACCTACTTTATAATGGAACCTGGTAGGTACCTACTTTATGTGGAAGCTTGTTTTTAGCAATTAATTTTTTTTTATTCAGCTGTACATATAACAATTAGTCTGTAAGCTTTCCTAAAATAAATAAATAAATTGGTAATTGTAAACTTTAGTGCAAATAACGTTTGCGAGTAATTTTTTACAAGCGGTAGTTGTTTAATCTAATCTAAAATATGAAAATCTCGTGGCACTATGTTTGTAGTCGAACTCCTACGAAACGGTTTGTTTTTTGTAAAAAAAATTTTTTTTATTTATTTATTAACATTTGCTTTCAAGGGGTACCAAAGTGGCTGTGTACAAAGGGCCTTATTGCTAAAAGCAATTGCAATCTTTGGATGGTCAAAAACTACTAATAAAAAAGACAAGATGTTGCTAAAATGAAACTTAAGATTTCATTTTGTTTTAAACTCATATACGTATGTGAGTACGTCTTTGTATGTTCGTCTTTTTGCAACAAGTTTGTAAGGAAATCGAACCTGTTTGGCTAGGTGTCCTGTCTCACCCCGCTGAGCAAAAATGTACTATTTGTATTGTCGCATAGTTGTACCGCTAAAATGTTTCATATTATTGTGATTATTTGGATACCGAACGTTCAAGCAATCTTGTAAATAAAACAACCGATAGTAATACCCTATCAGTAGGATAAATTTATATCTTTGAAGACACAAATGTCTCCAAATCTCGTACTTTTTAGGGTTCCGTACCTCGAAAGGAAAAATCGGAACCCTTATAGGATCACTTTGTTGTCCGTCTGTCCGTCTGTCTGTCTGTCAAGACCCTTTTTCTCAGGAACACGTGGAGTTATCAAGCTGGAATTTATATCAAATACTCAAGTCTACTGTCCCTTGGAGCTGTGAAAAAATCAAACTTCTAAGCCAACGCAATCAAAAGATACAGCCGTTTATACTCGCAAGGGAATCAAAACCTACAGGGTACTTCCCGTAAACTCAGAATCTTGAAATTTGGTACGAAGCAACGTCTTATAGCACAGATAAAGGAAAAATTGCGAAAACCGTAAATTTTTAGTTCCATCATATAATAAAAATATTTTTAATAATTTTAAACTTACTAGCCCTTTTACTTATATACCTATAGGTTTGTACGGAACCCTCGGTGCGCGAGTCCAACTTGCACTTAGCCGGTTTTTTTTTATACAGCTTTTAGGGAAAATACAAACCAGGGGACATTAATTTATTAAAAAGGTAATCAGTAAGTACTAAATCCAATGCTCATTAACTACACATATAATATGATGAATTACAATCATTATTTGTATCTGTATTAGACTCTTGACGAATAAGGTACATAACTCAGTAAGACTTATGTAGATAAACTCGTCGAAGTTCGAACTTACATCGTAAATCAGAGAATACACGTCTATTTGTCTATTGCTTTTTACCGAAGTTTTTATCAAAGTTATAGGAACATTTAGCTTCCAAATAACGTTGCTTAAGTAGATTAATGTAGTATACAACAAAAACATACTTTTTGCAACAATAACTGAAACATGTCTGGTGTGTTAATGCAAAACGCCGCAAACTTTCTCACCAGGTTACTTAGTTGTCACAAAACCAGGGAAGTTTTTGATAGTGAGTTAACGTTGTGACAGTTATGGAGAGAGAAACTACTAATTAAAAACAATTATTAATAATTTAAGACATTGATGTGTTTAATGTAAATGAACAAAAAAAGGTAAATGAACTGAAAATTTCTAAGTATATGCATTGAAAGAGACTTTTATCTCTATACAAATAAACTTATTATAAACTTAAATTTATTTGTACATATGCATGTACATATATACAGAGAGATAAAACGAGAAATCAAAATGCATGGTGCCTTTGATTTCTCGTTTTATCTCCTTAAATTCATATAATCTTAAATTTATATGTGCTTATGAATGTATACAAACATTTTCAGTTCATTAATGTTTAACAAGTGGTGTATAAGTTTTAGCCTCAATTTGCGCTACGACGTGTACTGATGTACTATTTTAACATCTTCTCATTCTTAATACGATTCCGTGTCATTTTATTTTAAAGGTATTTTTGGCAGTATCATGGCTGACCATCATACAGGCTGCTCCACGGCAGAAAAGGTTAACTCTAGCAGAAAACATGCCTAGTTACTACTACAGCAATGTTGGCGGTGAGTCAATTTCCACATATTTTTTTTTAGCTATGTGTGTATTTTTGACAAGCCAGGCGACGGGAACAATCGCGTAAGATTGCTTGTCGTCGCCCATCCGACTACTTGGAGTAGAAATCTATTTTCTTATGTAATAAAATGAAGATGGAAAGACGAAGATTATGTCGCATGTTCATATTGTGCCTCCCCGTTATGGTTGAGAACTCAGTTCTTGAAGTTGATGACGCGGACCCACAAACAGTCCAATTAGGTAAGTCTAAATTCAAGAAAAGGGTCAATCGTCGAATCCAACTCGGACGGACAGCGTTTGGAAAATTCTACAGCATGTTTTCGTTCAAAATTCCTCAGTGCCTAAAACAAAGGTTTTCGATCAGTGTGTGTTACCAGATTGTATATGGATCTGAAACGTGGTCTTTAACTATGAGCTTGATTAACAAGCTCAGAGTCGCTCAACGAGCTACGGAGACGGCTATGTTTGGGGTTTCTCTGCGAGATCAATTTAGAAATGAGGAGATACGTAGACGTCTAGGCGAACCAAAATTATTGACTTAACCCAACGGATAAGCAAGTTAAAGTGGCAGTGGGCAGGCCACATAGCACGCAGAACACATTGCCAATGGTCCGAAAGGTTCTGAATAAAGCGCAGCGTACGACGTCCACCAATGAGGTTGACAGATGACCTTGTAAAGATCGAAGGTCGACGGTGAATGCAGGCCGCGTCCCACCGGTTTCTTGGAAGTGTTTAAAGGAGGCACCAGTCCAACAGTGGACGTCTTATGGCTGAAATGATAATAATGATGATACAACTATGTTAAAAAAAATACAGTCAGCTTAGTAGCACATTAGGATAACCGTTGGATGCATAAAAATAATAGCATCACCAGTGGCAGTTTCATATGATTTCGTAATGCTTTTCAAGAATCTCATTACTTACTATTTATATACAAATCTGCTACAAGTATAAATTAAAACGTTAAAGTACCCCTGACTCAGAAACAAGTTAGTGAGGAGTTGCATATCCTGCTGTTTCTAGTTGATGATGCAGCATTAGGTCAAGGTTACCATGTTATTGTAATATCATTGAAGTTACAGGATACTCAACTTCAAATTAGCTAGTAGCTTCAAGGATTAGAATAGGGCAGATGATCTGCAAAGACCTGTACAGATTTTCTTGAATTATAGCTAAAAACACTCACAAGTCAAATCAAATCACCAATCAAACAAAAAAAAAACTAAATAAAAATCGGTCCATCCGTTTAGGAGCTGCAACGCCACAGACAGACACCCAGATACACACGTTAAACTTATAACACCACCTCTCTTTTCCAGGGAACCCAAATGTATATGAGTTTGGGTATGACGTATCAGATCCAGCAACTGGAAACAATCAATATCGCTCAGAACAACGACATCCTAATGGAACTGTAACAGGCAACTATGGCTACGTAGATCCTTCAGGCACTCCGCGCAAATTCAGATATATTGCTGATCAACGTGGATACAGGTAAAAGTATTTTATCTTTCTGTATGTATGATTTGATGATAAACTAAGATGATCTGTAACGTGTAGATGATATTGAATTATTTTTATTTGGTAATTTTAATGCGTCCGTGAACTTACGTAGATCAGTTCATACCAGCAAATATTATTCAGTCTTCTGTTGGATTTTTTACTTACGTGCACTTTTTGGGATTCGTAAAAAATGTTAAACTCGCGTTAGGACACCTGACCTGATCGAAAATTCATAACATGGAGCCGAGTTTCTTAAATTAAAAAAAATATAACATTCGAAATTCAAACATTTATGAGCGGCCAAGAGCGCAGAACTTCCAGTGTACCCTAAGTATACATTTAGATATGTTATTACCTACTTTTTATTTTTAACCTAATTATATATATACATGTGTGTGTGTGTGTGTGTGTGTGTGTATGTTTTCACTTCTGACGTGCAGTACTACGACTGACTGTTTTTTTTTTATGAATTACAGGTCTTCTGTTGAACCTGTAATTCATATGATATTGTTAATGAAAAAACAGCTTGGCTATCTTATTTGTTACAGTACCTTATTTTGAGTAATGTATAATGAGTATTACCTCATTAAACAAGGACCTGTAATCCTTTTCGTGGGAAATACGGTGACGCGATAGTCTTAACCGTCAAACGAGTGTTTAGAGCCTATATATGTAGGTATAGATTTATGAGAACATGAGTATTCCATTACAGCTGTATTGTAATTACTGGTTACATGCCTTGCGGAGTAAACGCATCGCATCATTAAATTCAGTTTAAAGATTCGTGTAACCAAAGTACCGTTAACTATTTTAAACGTTTTCCCCATTATCTCATAATCAATGTACTCAAATATAACAATGTTTATTAATACTTTGTTGTTATATTAATCTATAACAACGAAGGCTAAACGGTTTATCATCATTCAATTTCTTCTACATCATAAAGACTGCAAATAAAAAATCAACCTGTTACTACAAAAAGATATTCAAATTGATTTTAACATATTACTATTACATATTCCCTACCGGAAGCATTCGCCTGTAATGTAACATTTATGATTCAATTTTGAGCATTACCTACGTTACAATACTGCCTCTCTGACTGACGAGTATTCGTCTGCAATGTAAGATTTATGATTATATTTCGAACATTACGTTACAATACTGCCTCCCTAACTGACGAGCTTTCGCCTGTTATGTTACATAGTGTTAGGTAGTTGACCCGAGCGCGGCAATATTAATTCGGAATTGTTATTTACGTAAAAAAAACAGAGAAACGATATTGGTGTCATGAATTATTTCGAAACCCACGAAACACAGTTGAAGTTGTTTCAAAATATTACAGATTGTATCATTACAGGTTGCGAATTGTAAGGCTTGGTTCTCGTCCCTCACTGATCTGTAACGTTACATTACAGGCGAATGCTCCCGGTCAGAGAACACTTTCAAGAGATAAATAATTCATATTGGTAACGATTTTTATTTTAAAAGTGGAATAAAATTAAAAGTAATAAAAAGTTTTATATTTTACATTCGAAAACGAAACAAAAAACAATCACGTATGCATGTTTCCTAACAATGTTTTTATAAACTGTTAAAATAGTATCTGCTGTGAGATCCTGCTGTGTAGCACAGCAGAATTTCACCAGGCAGTAGTATTACTTGACCTTTTTTATAAGTGGAAACTCTCACAGGTAAATAGAATGCATTGCATCACGGGGACTTTTTAATCCTAAAAACACACGGATCGCCATACTGCACCTGAAACGAGTAATTTGTCGGTGTTGCTTAGTCCCCTCCCACTAGACTTCAAGAATAAGATGTTCGTGTTAATATTTAGTTAATAGTCAATATTAATATTATTATTTTTCATTCTAGGGTGTATTCAGACAGGTCCACGACAAGTCCGCCTCCTCCGAAGCCTTTCTACGCCACTGAACACGTGGATCCATCTATATCGTGGACGCGGCCACCTAAAAAACCTAACAAAAACCAAATTCCAAATTCAAATAACTTTGTATCATCATTAGCGACTGTTGTTCAATCACTCCTATCCTTAGACACAAATCCATTTATCAAGCAACATAATTAACAAGATCGGACCAGAAACATTTAATTAGTGCAAAAAATCGCATCGTTTATCTGCTGTTTGCTTGTTAAAATGAGGAAACGACTTAAGTTGTTACAGACAGATTTGTTACCTTATTTACAAACAAGTACAGGGAATCAAAAAAATATCAACTAATGCATTATGTAAACTAATAATATGGATTTAAATGATTAATGCCGCGTTCCAATAAACAAGAAACGATTCGTTTTGCTTACGAACGTTAAAATTTCGTTGAATTTTCAATGAAAATTTTACCGTCCGAAGCAAAACGAATCGTTTCTTGTTTATTGGAACGCGGCATTAGACGTCGTTCCTTTTGTACTCTTCCATAGAATTGAAAGCATTTATATTTATTGATTACAATTTAAGTTTAATTAAACTATTCATTTTAACTAAGGAATAAATTTATTAATAATAATGAAGTTATTTGGCCTTTGATTTGTTTAACTTTCCTAATCAACAATTCAGACCCAATTAACAGTTTATTGGCCTGAAGGTATAAGGAATCTTATTAGTCATAACTGTAGCTACGTAACTATAAGTCTGATGGTCGTTGGCGGGTAATAACAACATGTACATATATCGCAATATTCATAGACAATGGACCACTATCTGGACGATGATTAAATAAATATATTATTTGCTGCCTGTATCATTATTTTCATTCATTGCCTTTTATTCCTTTTTGTGCTCAAGGATTTTCCAAGAACGTGATCTGTTTGTCCGTAAATATTTTTCTGTGGCTATCAGCCGGCAGGCTTTCTTCTACAATTACCTCATACCTAATTTAATCTTCACTCATTCACAGGTTCAACGACACCAAACCATCTTGGTATATCTCTTTCGATCTTTATGACGACATCCTCTTATGGTGTGACCACAGTTTTCACGTATTAGATACTTCATTCGTCACTCTATCGCTCGGTTTACTCCCATATCCTTTTGAGTGAACGCATCTCTAAAGCGTATTTTTGCGGTTCTTCAGTCATTCCAAAATTTAGTTCCATACAACAACGATTATGAAATAATTTTATTATTGTCATCTCGTTGCGTAATTGTCTTCAGTGTTATTCTGATCCTGAATGAACAGTCAAATGATGGTAGAAGAAACTCGTGGCGTATGTAAGGATATATGTAAGTAAATACAGGTGTGTTGTCTTGCTTATGTTTAAAATATCAATGTCACAACTTTTCACTCAGACTTAAGTGAGGAACTGTTTGGGCTTGATATAAAGTTATCACTATTTTTCCTTCATCACTGCTTGACGTCGATTGCCTCGTGATGGAAACTTCTATAACCCACTTTTAATCTAGACTTTCTTTCTTAAGAACTAAAATTATATTACGTTGAAATTCATCACTATTCTGAATTATTAAGCACCTCCTTTATTATACTGTAGTATGTGCTAATAGGACGTTTTACTTCATAGACAAACTAGTATTATTTTTCAAGTATGTCAAGTTTGACTTTTAATGAATGTGTTATTAATATTGTGTTATTATTATTCTGTATGAATATTATTTCTATTGGAAATGAGAGAAATGGGGCACTACATATGGAATAAACATATGATTCGGTTTTTACTACTATCTGGTGTTGTAGCCATTACTTGTGAGTATGAATTTTCATTATTCAAGGCTGAGTATGTTTCAATTGACCAACTGTTTGTTGACCTACAATTACATTTACTTTCAACATTGTTAACCCACAACAGTTCCCACAGTCCCAGGAACAAATAAAGGAAAAAACCGGCTGTCTTCTGAGTGGTCGAAAGTGTTCCATTATTATGTTAAAACAATATTTAGCACAATAACAAGAATCGTAATTCGATTTTTACAAGTAGCCAAGATATTGATAGATGCTAGCTCTTTTTTCCGTCTGTTATACATTTTTGTAGTAGGATTCATAAAAAAAAACCGGCCAAGTGCGAGCCGGACTCGCGCACCGAGGGATTCGTAAAATATTTTTATTATATGATGTAACTAAAAATTTACGGTTTTCGCAATTTTTCCATTATCTGTGCTATAAGACGTTGCTTCGTACCAAAATTTCAAGATTCTGAGTTCACGGGAAGTACCTTGTAGGTTTTGATTCCCTTGCGAGTGTCGAAAATTTGCGGGATAAACGGCTGTATCTTTTGATTGCGTTGGCTTAGAAATTTGATTTTTTCACAGCTCCAAGGGACAGTAGACCTGAGTATTTGATATAAATTCCAGCTTGATACCTCCACGCGTTCCTGCGAAATAGGGTCTTGACAGACAGACAGACGGATTGACGGACGGACAACAAAGTGATCCTATAAGGGTTCCGTTTTTTAGGGTTCCGTACCTTGAAAGGAAAAAACGGTTCCGGTTCCGTTTTTTCCTTTCGAGGTTCTTTCTCCAAAAACCAAAACGAGCTCCTAAAAACGTGATGCGTATTTCTAAGTGAGCAACTAGAAATACAGAGAGGGCGATTTTAATATTAAGTTGGAGATGATTTAACATTAGTAGGATACGTCAATTGAACAAAAATGGCTAGGTTTAGGCTAGATTAGAACTGCGACCACAACGCACGAGCCAACTCAAATTCATTAATTTTGAGACTTAAACTTTTTCGTTTACATACACTCGTTTAATACTGCCCTATAAAAAAAAACCTTTTTTTTTTTTATCGAGAATATTTTGTCCGATTTTATTGGAGTCTCTATAATTTCATGATTTCATAAGAGCTGATAACTCAGCACTACAGATTTAAGATATTATTATGTTTAAGCAAAATTACGATTTGTAATTACTTGATAGTTCCGGTAGTTTTAATTCCGCAAGCTTTGGAATTTGGAATCTTTTTTTTGTGTGTTAAGGATTGAAAAGAAAACGAGATTGTCTTCGTTCTATATTCTTTAATACAATACTGACACTAAGTATTTAAGACTATATTAAGCTTAGACCATATATAAATTTTCATTACTGCTTTTTGGACCAATGTTTCTTTGTGGTTATAAAAGACGTTGCACATCAAAAATAGCGACTGGGGTAGTACTTCTATGGTGAGTAGCAGGATAGGAGGGTTTTAAGGAAAACAACGTATCAAGTATGTAACATGAGGCAACTACATTATATAATTTATAATATGCAATTCGATGACGATCAATAATTTGGTAATTAGTGATTAAGTACTTAGATTTAATTTCAACTACAGTGGCTTATCCTACCGGTAAACCTGAACGAGCTACAGAGACTGAAGTAAACGAAGAAAAGCGTTTTCCCAACGGAACGGTTATTGGTAGATATTCTTACATGGACAAGGAGGGTAATCCCATCCAAGTAAAGTATTATGCAGATGATGCCAGCTACGGGTAAGTCTTTTTTTATTTTTCTATTCTTCCGTAATATTTAGTACTTTTTTTCTGTACCTGTCACAACGTGCAGGAAAAAAATATGATGTTCGGTTAGTAATTAAGGCAAACAAACAAACTCATATTTGCATTTATAATAATAATAATTAGGTTTCTTTATCTTACATTATTGCCCCAAGTTGGAATTTTTCAACACATTGGGACCAAGTCATTCATTCAGTTAGTGCTCGGTGTCAGACTGTCGATTGTGGGTTCGAATCACACCTAGTACAGTATATATATGAACCTATTCCTTACACTGTTAAAAAAATATTCTCTGCAAAGGTGCTTTACTCATAGAAGCAGAGAAAACAACAAGATCCAACAGATTTTTTTATTATTTATGTTTATTCGTAACATTTTCTATTGGTTTCAGAGTAGAACTAAAGAGCCTTAAAATTGTGGATTCAACCGTGGCTGCAGCAACAGATTTTTCAAAAGATAATAACGCCCCGAAGATAACTGATCAGCTTAGTCCAAAATCGGACTTTTCAGCGGGTGTTTTGAAATCATTGGATTCTTTTTCTAAAGGAAAAGCCAGTGGTAATCGTCATAAGGGCGATAAAACAGGACCTGATTTTGAAATTTACTATCAAAATGTATTAAAAGGTCCCGAGAAATGCGGTAAGGACAAATTTCACGTATACTTCGATAAGGAGAGAAAAATTCGCAACGTATTAAATAATTTCGAAGCGGACAAGTACTGTGAACAATTTTAAGGGTATATTTCCAGTATTTAATAAAAGATTAGTGTATTTTTCGTAATAAAAGATTTAAGTTAGATTTTTTTTTATTTCATGTTTATTGCATAGTACTAACTATAACTTTTAATTCTTTCTCAGCCGTAACTAATTTCTTGATAGCTGTTCCCCGTAATGAGAGGCACTCTGAACTGTTGTAAATAGAAATGGGATCGCGTTCGTTTCTTATATGGATAGCGTCGCCAATGTAACTATAGCCCTGTTGGTTGTCTTCTCTCGATACAGTTATCTAAAAATGAATGATCAAATGGTGAAAAATTATTGGGTTATTAGGTCAATAAAAATATATTGCAGGCCTCATCTTTTTTATTCAAGGATGCTTTGTGTCTTTTTTGTGGAATTCTGGAGTTACTCGTAGGTGGTGCTATGCATTTGCCACTTCAGACCTGTCAGGAGTTATGGCCTCTCAGGGCCGTAAGAAATTACACTTTGCGAGCGGTTTCATTGAGTGCGAATTCCGCTGAAAATCGCGTTTTATGACCGATTTAGAGAAAGGTAGTGCGAGGGGCACTGTGAGGTGTACTGGTGGTGGTGTGGAAGGTGGCCTGTCATACCCTGCCTTTCTTTGAATCGGTCATAAAACGCGACACGCGTGTGTGGTGTTTCTTGGGGAAGGAATTGCTCTCGTCCAAATGAAAGAGGATTTGAGTTTTGAACCATAGTTATATAGCTGACGGTGTTAATGATATTATAAAATAAATGTAAATAAATATAATATGTAATTAAAAGAAGACAAATAACGGAAAAGTTAAAAAATTAAAGTGTTCATTTTAGCTAAACTTACTGTGTAAAATCTATTTTTATCATTAAGTCTGCACAGCCATAGTAATATAACTTCGTCATCATCATTATTTATATATTTATTCACACGAATTATATTTTCAGATTGACTTTTGTTAATAGACGAAAGATTATCCTGAAAATGACAACTCTAAAAGTATATTTTAAATACAGACTATCAAAAATATTGGGAAGTATGAAAGTACATAATTTTATAGACAATTCTAGAAAACAGTTTTTTTTTATTTTGTCAATAGATATATGGGTCCGATAGGTAAAATGTGAGCACATATGAATCAATAATAAATGTCCACAGGGATGAGAGTCTACGTGGTTTCCAAATATTCTTAGCAAAACAGACATTGTTAAGAGCGCAGGGAGATTTCTCATCGTTTTAGGCAGAACTAAACCCACGACCGGGAAGAACCCTTTGGTAGCAGTAGTTGAGGACTAGCACTTAATAGTGTGTGTCTTAGTTAACGTCCCAGTTACGGGTATGAAAAGATTATGTTAGAGATACTTTTTATTTTTAACCGACTTCAAAAAAGGAGGAGGTTCTATGCTCCTCTGTATTTTTTTATGTATGTTTTCCGATTACTCAAAGACGGCTGGACCGATTTGGAAATTCTTTTTTTGTTTGTTCCCAGATGGTCCAATGTTCATCAGGTCAGGATCTGATGATGGGATAGGCACACTTGAAGTGATTTGGGTATTTTGAGGAGCATTGAAGTCGTTGATACTTTTTTAAAAGATAATTATATAACAAAAAATATTTGGTAAAACCTGCATATTTCGTTTTCGAAGGTCATCAATCAACGCGTAACTTTTGTCAATAGAATCTCTTGAATTACGCTTTGCAATAGCAAACTTTATAGGTCTGATCTTCATTTTCACAGCCATTAACAGTAGTAGTTGGCAGTCCTTATTGAAATTATGAATATTTGTATGTGATGTAATACGTCGTAAAGCTGTGTGACTTGATCTAAAATCAGATAATTTCATATATTTTAGTGTCCTTACAAGCTCTACAATGGTATATTTTCTTACAAAGTAATGATAAGTTAGATAGGCAGCAATTTGGATCCTATCTCAGTACCTTGACATACAATAAAGTGTTAAGATACGTTGGAGTTCATAATTCCATAACTTCAAGCGTGATCAGATGCAGAATTAAACCCGTCGTTTGTTCAGTTCGATCGCACTGACTTTAAAGGATACAGAAAAGAGATCTATACTCAGTGGGACATATTATACATAGTTGATATTTTAAAGCTAAAAATGATACATTCTACGAACGAACACAATAATAAAAAACTATTTAGAAAACCTCTTTTCACGCGATATCACAAATGTAGCTACGCATTTCGTTTCTTCAGACAACGCCGAATAGTTAAGTAAAATTTCTTTAGGGCCACTTTTATTTAATATCATTTTTGGGACTTTGGAGTGATCAAAGTTGAAATGTTGAGAAAATGAGTAAATTGTCACCATTTTCCCACAGCTTGCTATGGGGCACACGACAGGTCTGAAACGATTAATAAATAATAAATTATTTATTGCCATAAAATATACTATTGAAACGACTTCAGAAACTGTCATTAGTACAATAAGTTTGTTGAACAGTATTAGAATGAACATTTATTGTAATTGTGTGCCTAACTCGGCTCCCTTTGATATGATTGAAGTGGACGATGACTGGCGCGTGCGTCATGCTCGTGAACGAGTGCCGTTGGTTGGGGCTGGTCATCTCCGAACTGCTATTACTCGCATGTAGTAGTAGTTAGCGCGACTGTTTATAGTTTAGAACAATACGTCATATTGTCCTCACATTTAATTTGCGCATATAAGCAAGGTAACCAAAGAGTTGTTAAAAAGATGTTAGAAAGAGTGTCCTTGAAGTTTCTTGCCTGTTCTTCTCTCAGGATCTACTTATTGGAACAGGCAATTAGCTTCACGACTGACAGTCGGACTGACTACTACTCCTTACAATTCAAAAATACCTATAATGGGTTTAATTGAAATAAGTGATTTTGATTTGATTTGATTAACTGGATCGATCTTAACGAGCTAGATTTCAATAACTAGCGAGATTTAAAAGATAATAAAAGTCGTATATCTATGAATGAATATTAAAGAATCCATTAAAACAAAAGCACAATCAAATAGAGAATGAGCTGATGCCGTATGTATATGGATTTTTAATCACCTGGCAACGTTTTCGTGCGTCTGTCCTTCCGTAGTTTTATATACAGGGAAGACATAATCCGAAGTTATATTTGAATTGTCGTCGTGAAATTTTTCATTTCTGTATATCACCATCGTCTCAGGTTCACATTGCGAACATCCCTACATGTATACATATATGGTTATTTATATAGTTAAACAAATAACTTATAAATTAAGTAATTGCACATATAATACCTTCATTTCATGATTGCTCATTGCTACATTTTTATAAGCTGAAATAAGAAAAAGCTAGTTGAATGAGCTATAGAAGGTGCATCTGACAGTGGAACACTTACTTAAATCACTGAAAGGGCATGACTCTAGCATGCAGTTACAAAAATATAAAAAAAATACTATTCGTTTAAAAGTAATGACCGCTTGAATTTCCATATATTATCACGTCCGTTTCTCATAAAAGCAGGTGGAATGTGTAAAGTTAAAGTTTTTTTTGGAATTATTTAATCTGTTATTGAAAAAATCTATAAAAACCAACTTTAAAAATTATATAAATTTGATAGACTTCCTTTTAAAAACGTTTTCAACTCGCTTAAATTTATTTTTTTGCACAAGAGATTGATGAGGACTTTTCAATTTTTTTTTTATGGTAAAGTGGGCAAATGAGCAGACGGGTCCCCTGATGGTAAATGACTACCGCCGCCCATGGGCACCTGCACGTCAAGAGTCACAAGTCCGTTGAAGCCCTTTAAGGTGGGAATAGGGGAAGGGCGGGAATAGGGTAGGGGGGAGAGGGAAGGGTTTGGGCCTTGGGTAACCTCACCCATGCAGCGAAAAGTAATGCAAGCCTTGCTTCACTGCTGGTTTTCTGTGAGGCCGTGGTATCACTCCGGTCAAGCCGGCCCATACGTGCCGAAGCATAGCTCTCCCATTAATGAAGAATGAATTAATTTCATTTATAATGGTGTTGTCAACATCCATACCAATATGCTGCAAGCGATTTTTTTAAAGCTTACCCCTATTTTCGAGGTAACTTGACCGGACTAACATGCCATATATCTTCTAACTTACGTTCAGCAGCTCTGGAGTGATCGCCACTACACATGTCCCGACGACTAACTCCAGAATGGCTTAATAATATTTCTTTCTTATTGGTAGGAGCACATTCTTTTTCAGCTACATAGCTGTCACCGTCATCGTTTGTACTGTTTATAGATTCAAAATTTAATGCTGAAAATGTATAAATATAATTATTAAAATTACATACAGTGGGTCAAAGTCGCGATTTATTTAAGGTATATAAACCACAGTAAAACAGTGATCAGGATCAGTTAACTCAAAGGTATGTAGTCCTAGAATGTAATGGTTAAGACGTGGAACTGGAGATCAGCAGGCTGCTATTAGAACCCAGTCCAGTCTACCGTTGGGAAGTGACTCTCAATACTTGCTTTACTTTGAATAGGAGAACAAGAGTACCTACTAGCCTACTTTGTCGGTTAGCTGTCTTAATAAAATACACGAAGCAAAGTCCGACATATGAAATGCCAACTATGTATACATATACAATATACTATACATATGTTGTGGGTAGAGGAGTTAATCCGGGCTGATTCCTAAATCCGATCCAGCACTTATTATTATTAATATTTATTTCCTAACTGATCGACTGTGTAATTTGTAATTCCGAACGGATCCCCAAACATACTTTGTTAAATAAGTACAGTCAAGAAAGAGTAAATATCCTTGTTAAAAATACAGTTTTGGGTCATAAGTTATTAATAAATATGATTTGATATTTACAAAATTTTTGTATTTAATTAGTATATTTATAAACATGGTGTTACTGAAAGGTATGGTCATATTTTTGGAGTGTTACGTATAGCCGGAAAATAGTTGAGTTAGCCTAATAATAGGATTTTAATTTTTTTCGTCGGAAATGATTTTCTGGTCTATATAATATCTTATATATCATATAAATATCGTATTATGAATTATCTTGTTAATTGTAATGACTAATTCGTGATTTTACATTTGATAAATAAAAACCTTTTTTATTTTTCCTTTTAATTTAATTTGTGTATATATCACAATATAATGGGTGCTAACTGAAAAGCTATAAACGCGTTTTTCCTGTTGTTTGTACTAAAATTATGTTTTTAAATAACTAGGTATCCGACCGGAATAAAATACTTTAAATTTATTTTTCATTACCTTTTTTTATTCGATTTGAGAAAAATTAAATATTATAAAACTGATCCACTAGTGGATCCGTTTTAGAAGATCAGACCGGAATAACTCGGTTAGAGCAAACGCTGCTTACAATGTCCATAACGTTTTCTAAGGAATAATATATCTATGTCCATTAAGAACCAAATACGGTTATATATCTTAAATAAACTAACAGGGATGTTGTTAAAACGCAACATAATATTTTTTTTTATTTACGTACAATAGTATTCCATAATAAGACTTAGTTCTGTTGCAAAATAACCATATTACAAGCGTCCCAACAAAAGGAAATTGCATAAAATGAAATAAAAATTCCATAGAAGGCCTTATAAACATCCCGTCACATACTCGTATATTATCTCATACCGTAGGTAGAAACGTAAGAAAGTTTACAGAAAAATGTTAAAAGCATACTTACAGTTATACTGACAGTTTTTACATATAACATGACGTCCTGATTTACACACATAGAATATTGATTTACCCGTAGACTTACATATTGAGCAACAATTATTTTTGTTCTGCACACATGAAGAATCAGAAGGATTGTGTATAGAAACCTTTGAAACAATAAGAAAAACAAATGGGAAGGTATTGTTTATTATATTATTAGTGGAGCTCGCTAAAACTTATTTATGTTCCTTGAGTTGTCATTTGTGGATATTGTTCTATGTTACTTTTTCCTTGACACTAAATATTAAGTTTGTTTTGTTTGAGGCTTATTCGGGCATAGCCACTGGGTGCGGAGCTGGATCTTCGGCAAGGTGTTTGGATACCATTACATTCATATACGAGTACTAGCCGTTCCCCGCGTTTATGGCCACTGCTCCACTCGTAAGAGTCGTAGCGTGATGTTACGTAGCCTATACTATGCCTCATGAATCTGGCTACCATATATAAAAAGGTTTATTCGTATCCGACTGGTTGTTCCAGAGATTAGCGCGTCTAAACAAAAAATCAAAGCAAAAAATTCTTTAGCTTTATTACGAGTATATTAGTGTAGATTTCGACTTCTGTGGTGCGGCGGTAGTGCATTAGATTGCAACGTCAGAGGTCCCGTTCTCGCTCCGTGTAAATATTTGAAATTAATATTTGCATTGTTCTGGATGTTTCTATTTATTTATTTGGACATCCAGTAGTTGCTCACTTATATCTAAAAATGTAACTGTAGTAACAAACTTAAATGCACAACATTTTAAGGTGTCACAACTTGCGTAAAAAGAAACACCGGTTTTTATTATTTTTATGTTATGTTATGTACTATATTATATATGTATTTCCAAAGAAATGCATTTAAGTATGGTCATAGATATTCTAGAACTCAGAGTACAAGCTATGCTTAGTATATTTCTAGATAGCGATGTGCAATATGTCTCAGAATATTATAATGTTGGCAGTTTATCTTTACCTTAAAAAGGGAAGTATTATCATATTATATTATTACGTCTAATTTGTATAGTATTATTCAGGTTAATGATGAAATGCCGTTGTGTTGTTGTTTACAATACAATACAATACAATACAATACAATATTCTTCATTGTACACCATATAAAAAGTTAGAACATAAAAGAGAAACATTGAATACTGGTACAATCGGCGGTCTTATCGCTAGTTGCGATTTCTTTCACATAACCTTAAGATGGACAAATGCGATGGTTAAGTGCATAAGGTTTGCAGGTGTACAAACTCAGCTCAGTAGTTTATTAAACTATATGAATGTAAGAGAAAATAGATACATAATAATCAAATATATCTCAAATACATTTTATAGGTTCAAACACAAATATATATATATATATATATATAAAATAGCTAGAAACATATACACATCCATATATACGTACTAATATTAAATAAATATGTATATAGTTATATCCAATATTGTCAGTGATTAACTATGAGGACAGATAGTGATCAGTTACCAAATTTTTTTAAAAGGTTTAGCGATTGAGCACGGTCGTCTCACAGTTTCAGGCAATGCATTCTACAGGCGAGCGGTAAGGACTTTAAAAGACATGTGGAGAAAATTTGTGGAGAGCAGTGGTAATTTCCGGCGCTGGTTTTCCGATGACCTCAGGATACTCGCATGTGTTTCATTTAGGAACTCGAAACGTTATTTGAGTTAGGTGTGAGAAGAAGGATTAGACAATTTGTGATTTTTCTTACATCATACGAGTTATTTTCTTTGTTTATTTACTAAGAATGAAAACATACCATCTCCTATATTTAGCCACAGCTAAAGGCCTATTTTAAATTATATAATATTAGTTTGTATGCCAGTTTTGCTAGCAATATCCATTCGATCCAGATGCGACGCAAAGCTACTACAGATGAGGCAAGTAACCGTTGTAACTAGATATTTAAATTAATGGTGGTTAAGGTGCAGTCTGTGTTGTGGAGGTATTAGGTGATCTATGTACGTACGTATTGTGTATTACGAAGGAGTTGTTTTGTTTGGTCTAAATGATGATGTAGATAATGTGGCACTAGACGGATCTTTGTGGAAATCTTTAAGAGAGCCGTATGTTCCCATTTCACATGGCAGTTGATGTCAATTTGCCAAGTAATTCCAACACGTTGTTACTAATATTCCAGCGCGTCGACACTATTATTCCAGCACGTTGTTGCTAATATTAAATTGCGACAATGCATTTTGATGCCTGAGTGATGGTAATGGCAATGAATATACTCGATTTTCCATGTAGTTTTTGTTATATACCGAAAGATGCATGGTCTTTGTGGGTTACAGCCACAATTTTTTTGCATTTCTTTCGTTTTAATGTGTGTTTGCAAAATGAAAGGAAATTTGTAAATTATGTTAACTTGGGTATTTGTGATCTTTGTAATTAAAATAGGAAGATTACGGGCCCCAGTTTTCCACATGGATTACCCATTAGCCGTAAATTTTTCTTTTAAAGTATAGAATATATTTCTGGCTCATATTATTGTTCACTATTTTGTATAGAAAACTTTTGAAAAGAGGTACCTTTACGGCATGATAACATGTATTAGATTATCTTTTTGAATGAATATGTAGCTATTGACTCAGAAACGTGTTTCCCCTTAACACATTGTCACCGCCTACATTCTTAACAAAGTTGAATGTTTCTAGACAACAGTTTGCTATTCTATATGCGTACTTATGCTAATATACATGTCCATCAGCTTCTTTATGTTTTAAACGACACAATTTATCGATAGCGAAAGTGTTATATTCCTCTCATGTTACCATAGTTTTGCATCCGGACTGCAATGCTAATGCAACAAGAATAACAATAAACGTTGTTGCGAACTGATTAACAGAAATTAAAAGAATTACGTTACCTTCTTCAACATAGTAAAGTCAACCAAAGAATAAAATAAATAGCTTTATAAAATTATTATTACAAAGAGAAGAAATAATGACATAAAGAAAGAACCTAAGAGCAATTCTCTTTGGAAAGAATAGTAAATAGTATATAGACAATAGAATTGTAGACCTTGTTATAGACACCAAGTCACAAAGAGTAAAAGTTAAAAGTTTTTTTTGATTGATTTATGTATGTAATGTTTATGTATGTGTATATAATGTATACATACGTATATATATTTGAAAAATGTTTACTGGAGCTTGACAAAATCATTAATTAACGATGGAGCCATTTTTGTTAAAGGAGATTTCTATATTACTAATGGACCCAACAGACGTTTATCCTGCCCGAAGGTAGGATTTTTTTGGGTGTCATAATTGATTTCGACAATAAAAGAAGTACCTACATTAAAATCTTGAAAAAATAACAGTACCACTTTGGACAAAAAGTAAATAATATATAACGCAATATATAACGCCAAAAACCTGGGTCTGATCGCGAAATGCAAACATCCCGGGACCCAATAAAACACACGAAAAAAATCTTTAAAAAATTAGAAAAGAATTCTAGAACCTGGTTGCAGCGCCACCTACCGGGTATTATCGTGAATCTAAATTATTCAGTTCCCCACTCAAACTTTTGTAAAAAGAATCATTAAAATCTGTCCAGCTGCATAGGCAGTCACAAACACACGTACACAAAAATTGTGAACATAAAGAACACAATGCTGATTGATTTGACAATCGGAATTTCATAGGAAATGAACCTGAAGAAATTTGTGATCTTCATTTACTGACGGCTACAATGCGCATGCATTAAAAAAAAAGTGTGTTTGAGTAGGTCCATAGATGGTTTAAATAACCCTTTCAACACTCTACCGATAGCAGAATTTCCATAATATAATGTAGTGACTTTGCAAAATGTCACTTCTATTTTTTTAATGGCTTGGATGCAAGATTTTACTATGAAGTTAAGTGAACAAGTTTGTGCCTTTTAGAATAGAATAGAATAAACTCTATTGTACACCAGTAAATATTAAAGTTTACAAAAAATTTATATGTACAAAGGGCGGCCTTTTCGCTAAAAGCAATTTCTTCCAGGCAACCCTGGGATGGAAAAATAATGACCAGAGATTAATAAGCTAATGGGTAGTTTTGGTGTGGGAATCAAAATATGTTAGGCTTAAAACTAGTAAATGATACCTATAAACATATACAATATAATTAGATAGGTAATACAGGCCTTTTGGCCTGTATTAAAAAGAAGTTGGGTCAACTTTTTTTTTTGTTTGCTATGAAAACATAATGTGACAGCAGAATTTTCCAGCTGTGCCTCATTTTACGTAACGAAATTCAATATCCAAACGCCAAAATTTGACAGAAGGATTTTCCTTTTAAAATACAATAAATTTTTCGACTTTTCCGTTGATTTAAAAAAATCAATTCTCAAAAACTTTTGCCGTCTTTTTCGAAAGACAAACTTAACTTTGCGGTTGCGATGTACCACAAAGTTAACAATCTAACCGCAAAATATAAGTTTGTAATTACAAAAACTATTTTTTTATATGATATAACAATAAATTAACAACTTTCGCAATTTTTCCTTTATCTGTGCTATAAAACATTGCTTCATCAAATTTCAAGATTCTAGGTCGACTGGAAGTACTCTTTAGGTTTTGATTCCTTTGCGAGTAGTTGCGAGTTCGAAAATATGCGGCTTAAATTGCTGTTTCTTTTGATTGCGTTGACATAGAAGTTTGATTTTGTTACAGCTTAAAGGTATTATAGACATGAGTATTTGATATAAAGTTCAATTTAATACCTCTACGGGTTCATAAGGAAAAGGGTAGTAAGTTTAAAATTATTAAAAATATTTTTATTATATGATGTAACTAAAAATTTACAGTTTTCGCTATTTTTACTTTATCTGTGCTATAAGACGTTGCTTCGTACCAAATGTCAAGATTCTGAGTTCACGGGAAGTACCCGGTTTTGATTCCCTTGCGAGTGTCGAAAATTTGCGGAAATTTGCGGTATAAACGGCTGTATCTTTTGATTGCGTTGGCTTAGAAGTTTCATTTTTTCACAGCTCCAAGGGACAGTAGACCTGAGTATTTGATATAAATTTCAGCTTGATACCTCCACGAGTTCCTGAGAAAAAGGGTCGTGACAGGCAGACAGACACTCGGACGGACGGACATCAAAGGGATCCTATAAGGGTTCCGTTTTTTCCTTTCGAGGTACGGAACCCTAAAAAAACGTACGATTGCCTGCACATCAGAAGTAATAACATATATATACATATACACATAAACATCTCTACATATATTTATATATATATATATATATTATGCCATCTGAGCGTGACGAGCCGGTCCAAAGTGATGCTCCAACACCCACATGTGGCAATGATTTGATTTTTTTTTTGGCAATTGACTGTTTATACATAGATCATAAACTTAGTATTATACTAGTATTACGCTAGTAATAGTATTAAGATAGTATTGCGCTAGTATACTAAGTTTATGATTTACATAGTTTAGAATAATTCTTATATGAAACTACAAAAAGATTCTGTTTCTACATTGAAAATTAAAACAAAAGACTTATCATCTTCTTCACTCATCAAGTCATCACTCTTAGAATTCTTTCTTTCTTTACTTTTTAAAATAATAAATTTAAAATACAACTCCCGCATTAGGACATTTAAACAACGGACACAAAGAACACCCAGCCCAGACTCGGGACACTTATTTGTGGATCACACAAATTTTTGTCCCATGTGGGAATTGAACCCACAACACGAGGTGCGAGGCCCATTGCGCCATCCATGTAGTCAATGAACGAATGAATGAACGCTAGTAATTTATAAAGTGTTGGTAGACACAATATAGGTCTGTAGTTTTTGGGACCTGTGCCGCTACCAGACTTTTAGAGAATATTAGTTATGCCTATGGTCATAAGAATCGTAAGCGAACCTGATTCCAAGCATGATTGAAACTTAGATGCTAAACGTACATGTGAGCTAGGAAACCATATTGATATTGACTCAATGGTATCAATCGACTTACATGATCGTTTGACATCTCGCAGTAATCACCCTCTGTGTGAGCGATGGGCATCGCTCAGATGTTATGCCAAAATGTATTTGTAATTTCAGCATCTTGGAAATGTGTATCACTCACTAAAACAGGCTGCTCCCATCTTCTATAAACTCACCTATCATCCCTTTATAATGAACGATTTTGAGTATATTGGCCTATTAGTATTAGTTTTAGTTTTTTTTCACCACATTTAGACAAGAAGTCTTGGGGTTTGAGTTATGTATCTTATCCAAAGCCAATTAATAATTACCCCATCCCATTTTTAGATACAAAAATAAATAAATGTACACTCTTAAAGTACGATATATAAAATATAAGACAAAAGCGCACACACGTGCATGTAGGCAAACACATACGCTCACCAAACACATAAATGCCACGAACCTTTTATGTGTGCCTTTTGGGAGTGGATCCCTTTACAAATATTATTATGAGAGTATTTTTCAATGGAAATTATAATTTTTACTTTTAATTTTCTTTAATAAATTTAAATGAAAACTGGTATAAGTGGTATATATACTTGTAATATTCATGTAAGGGATGGACCGGTTTCTTACAACATTGTAATATAATGGTGCAGTTAAGTTAAAAAAAAGCAATATTGTGTAAATCATTTCTTATATATATAATATTTAGATGCGCGGTGTAAAGTGGCGATAAGTCATAAAATGCGCTTGAAGTACACCAAATGTAGGTACTCAACGCCCATCACCTGAACCTAATCTTAATGATTCATATTTTACTAACCACAAGACGAGTACTGATCCTGAAAAACTAAACTCTTAGCACTCCAGGGTGATTAAAAAACTGTACACAAAAGTACCCACGATTGATAAAGATTATTATTAAAGATCATTATCACTTACTTATTCACAAGTCACAAGTGGCTGATAATTATGTAATCCACAACAGTTTCTTTCTATTCTATTTTTAGACACTATCCTTTGGTACTGAACTGCGTACATGAACCCACTATTTGCGATAATGTCTTAAGAAGGCATGATAACTCTTTCACAAGGATATGTGCTCGCTCTAAAATTAACGGAAGTCTTTCAGAAGTAAAGACTTCAGATTACAAAACATATTGTAACAAACATTGTAATTGTAACTTGTACCTACTAGGTACCAAACGCCAAAGTTGTATAACTCAAGCATAATCAATATCGTAATGTATTACACTTAGTAATTAGGTGAAGCACGTTTTTGCTTCAGACCAATTCATAATACGTAATCTTTTTGTAATATTTATTTATAAATGTTTATTCATCTAGTTTCTTTTCGGCCTTTTTTGTTTTATCTTGTATTTATTTTAAGTGACCAATTATACTTGCTGTTCTGTCCTCAATAATGTTATATTTACCTACCAGTCGTCGCTTAGAGGTTGTAATTCGACCGTAATTCACATTTTTTGAAGTGGAAATTTCTTTAGGCACGTAGGGCACTTTTGGTATGGAAAAAAAGGACTGAAATCGCGTGACCATCACGCTCAGATACATATACAGATGTGTATGTATGTATGTAAGTATATTTAAGTTATGTTTTCACTCACACTGATGTGCGGTCCTACGACTGACAGTTTTTGTTAAAATTATTTATTGAAATAAAACTGATGTTAAATTTGTTTTTATTTATATCAGCAAAGCTTCTTAATAGCTAATAAACAAAAAAGAAAATTTAGTAACAAACAGGAGAAAAGGCTGTGTTTGCCCTTTTATATAAGTACTATTTATTACTAACTGTACACTCTACAGTAATTTTATTCATTGATCCAAAATATTTTTGGCGTTTGTAGGTGTACTTCTATGATACATAATACATTTTGAATTTGTAATTATTTATCTCAATTAGTCTATCAAAATTATAGGTTAATGTGGTTTTATAGCTTCGGTTATTACTAAGAAGTCAGTATAATACGCCTCCATTGCACTTGCAATATTTACGATATTTTATCTCCATAACCTAATTTAATTTATCATTACAATATAATACAAATTGATTTACGTCATCCATACTCTTATTATCTGGACATATAACAACCAAGATGGCAATATATTGCTTCTATTGTCACATAATTAGGTGGAATAAGGAAAGTAGGCTAGCACAGCGAACAGGTTATGTAACTATTCTCGCGTGTTAGTGACATATTGTACGAAAATATGTAAAACTTACCTATTATTTTTTAACTAAAGTAGAAAATGTTGTGGAGACTAATGAGTCTAGCTTTAATAGCGAACTAAATTATAAATAAAAAAAACCAGCCAAGTGCGAGTCGGATTCGCGCATGAAGGGTTCCGCACCATCGTGCAATATTTAATACTATAAGCAAAAAAAAAATCGTTTCTGGTAGGAGAGCCCCCTTTAAATAATAATTTACTTTTATTATTTGTTGTTATAGCGACAACAGTACATCATCTGTGAAAATTTCAACTGTCTAGCTCTAGCTAGCTAGCGGTTCATGAGTGTCAGCCAGGTGAAAGACAGACAGACGGACAGTGGAGTCTTAGTTATAGGGTCCCGTCTTTACCCTTTGGGTACGGAACCATAAAAAAGTTCTGATATCCAAGTGGCTCCATCATAAGACCATCGTTTCTAAGCCCAATCTGTTGGACTCGTCGAAAGTAATCGAAACGAATCGTATGAGCCCAAAATCAAGGGGTTTACTAGTAGCCACTGAAGAGTTCCACAATCCATCTCCTGAACCCATTAGCAGATGAGCTCCAAGATACCAAATTATAGTATTGTCATCCGTAGTAGATACAAAGTTTCATTACGATACGACAAATTGATGTAGGTTAAAATTGACTTCCAAAATTTGTTTACAAAGTTAGATTCATAAGTGAAGTACAAGTTAATCAAAAACTTTTAAACAAAAAATAAAACTGACTAAAGGGAGAGGTTTATTTAAATATTTACATTAGCGTAGCAGTTTAATTTGTCTTACAGGTTTATTTTTAGCTTTTCAGTTGCTTTCTTCTTTGGTCGGTTTAATTTTTTGTTAAAAAGTTTTTATTTTTTAGGTTTTTTTGGCCAAAATATAATTATATTATAATTAATAGTTACTTATTTAAAATTGTTACTTACCTAACTTACTTAATTAACTTTTGTATGATAAAATTAGGCCTACTTGAACTTTTACTAGGTTCAAGGTCTCATTAAGATGAATTAATAAGAACAAGCACGAGAAAGCTGCTGTAAGCCGTTGAGGAGTTCCCTCCACTGGCTTCCGCATCAATCATCAAATCTACTAAAAACGATTTACAGGTGTAGAGTCAATGGGTGAACAATCGTTCGTCCTCTATTTTTCTACTCTTATTGTTGAAAATTTCATTTGAAATTTAAATGGGACCAAATTTGAAGTATACCCTATCCAATAAAAAAATGATTGAATTCGGATTACCCAAATTATGCGTGGTTATACATAAAAAATATACAGGTTGACTTGATAATATCCTCCTTTTTTTTCGTCGGTTAAAACGCGTGTTAAAAATTGCCGTACATACAGCTCATTACGTTTGGTAAGCAGTTATGTTATCAGCATTTTTGTACTAATAAGTTTACAAGCAAACACGCGGCCCATCTAATGGTAAGCAGTTCAGCCTATTAACACTTCTAACATTAGTGGTGTCACTTGTGCATTGCCATCCCTGTTCCTGGGTGATTCTTCGTACTTTTTAAATTACACTTCACAATTATAGTATAGGGTTTGCAACAAAAAAGTTCAAAAATGTAATTGTCTCAAAATAAACTGAATATTGTTAAATCCTTGTCTTTATGTATTGTCACATGCTTGATTTAAATAATATTGTATTTTAAGACAATTAACAATGATTAATAATATTTCTGCAGAAGAACAATCATGCAGAAATTTAAGAATTAAAATAGAAAAAATATTAACCTTCCCACTTTAAGCAGAGCTCTGTCAATCTAACTCACAATGCACGCTACTTTTGATATGTAACCGAGTAGAAATCTGTACCATCCCTCGCCTAAGGTAGTAGAGCGTCAATCTAAAAAAAAACTTTGTAGTGTTTTTAAGCTTAGCAGGTATCCGTGATAAAAAATATATCCCAAGTATATAACTTGCTCAGATATTTCAATCGGCATTAGATTTAAATATTTCATTTTCACTTTTATTACGTAAGAAGTATAATACTTCAAATTAACTATTAAAATATGCTCATTAAAGGAGGATAAGATATGGGATAAATATGTCATTGAAAAAAAAAAAAAAAAAAGTCAATTTCAACAAGTATCAGCATTTATTTTTGTGTATTTCGTTGTGTCGGTCAGGTTTCAAGTTCAATTTATCAGTTTCAAAAAAGAGTTTTACTAAAATTGTTAGCGCTTTACGGTATTTACGGGGTTTATTACACGACCCTAAAATATGACCACATTTCTGTAACAACCTATATATTTATCATTTCGACAACTAGTGATATAGAAACTTAAAAAAAAATGTTTTTAGGTATGTCCCCTACACGTAAAGCGAGGCTCAGTTTAAGAGAGGTGAGTGTTCTACCCTATATTGATTCCAGCCAGTATATATGAAAAAAAATATGGTTACCTACGGTATAATATATTTGAAATATATTGGGAAGAAACATTCACTTTAATCGGAAGTATTCTTACGGCTTATCTTCGTACGTTAACTGACGTAAGTGAAGCATTAACCTATCGTTATTCCATACATAATAAGCGATACTAATGCAATCTGTTTCTTATATGTAGCACGTAGCATTATAGAGGGAGGAGATCTTTATATCGATATTTAACAAAATTCCAATACTTCCTAACCTAAAAGAAACGTAAAGTAGTTAAAAAAAAAGTTATAAAAAAAAAGTGTGTGTGCAATTCACACACGGCAGAAGAGAAACTTCGGAAAAGTAGTCTACAAGAGAATGAGAAATAAAATATAAAAACAACACAAATTATTTAGTATTTTTATATTATTATTAATCACAGATGTGTTAAATAATCAGCATAAATTAATAAACCAACGAATTTTAAAACGCAAATGCACAAAAGTTCACCACGTTGACACTGGCACATTTTCTGAAGGCTTGGTAGTACGTAGGCGCAAACACAAAGATTATAGGAAACACTGATACTTATATTCTATATCATTCTCTCGCAGGCTAAATCCTGTTTATGAATATGTTTGTCTCTTTTCAAAGATTATAAGAAACACTGTAAACTTGTACTCTATCTCATTCTCTCGCAGGCTAAATCCTATTTTTATGAATATGTTTGTCTCTTTTTACTGTCGCTTTTTCGTTTCATTGAATATCAAATCACAACGATTCTAAAGAAGTTTCACTTAAAAAAATCTGAATGTGAGTTTGTTTCTTTGTTTATTACGCTTTCACGCCTTAAGCCAACCATGATCATCATGAAATTTTAATACACGTTGTCAGGGCTTCAGAAAAGGACATATGGCACTCCATGTACTTTTATGTCTTCAGGAGCACCTTTCTCTCTTTTAGGATGAAAACAGTACTTTTCCAGATAGAAAAATAATTGTAACGAGAGCAAAGACGTGGTTTCACTGAAGCTAGTTTCTTTAATACATCTGTAAACTAGCACGTTAAAGCTACTGTATTACTTTCTTTACATATACTCTTGAATACACTTTAATAGGTACTCTAAACCTATAATGATATGATATGTAGTTGAATAATGGAATGTATTCTCAAATTAAAGATAATGTGAAAGTGTCGGAAAAAGTCCGAAAGTGGAACCAAATAATATTTTGTCAAACTTATGTCCGCTTCGTATTTTATCCACTACTTCGACCGAATTCAAAGACCGTGCGTCCCTTGTTGACCAGAAGAAAACATAAATAGCATAGCGACCCAAAAGAGAGAGGTTTTCCCAGTACAGAAGCACCAGGTTTTCTGGTCAAATCAGGGATCTTTTACCCATAGTACAGTTCAGTTGTCCGGTCAACCGAACTACGGAAAATATTTATTTTCCGTGGATATACGATTTAAAAATACAAATTCAGTGTGGACCCTAAAAAAAAAAAAAATAATATAAGGGGTCCGGTTGCCTTGTTTATGGGACAAAATAATGTTATGTAATATTTTAAAATGTTCTTCTAATATTACGATAATGTTACTGTCTATGTCGGGGTAAGAGAGATAGTATCAGATTGTGGCTGAGAAACATGTTTTAACTATTTCTGAAAGCATAACGAATATCCAAAGAGCTCTTACCCAATCTGGTTGTTAGGCGGTGGAGGCAAGAGCTGACGTGTCGTAGAGCTGTCGTGTGTTTCTGCCTGTTTCACGCTATGAATTCGGCACCCGCCCGGTCTCAACTGATTGTATGAACTAATTTTATGAATAGGCTCTATAGAACTTAAAATGCTGCTGCCTGCCGATAGTGGCGTATATGTCGTTTCGTTTGGTTCCCTTCAATATGGTTGATCTGTACGATAGCTGGCGTGTGCGTCATGCTCGTGAGCGAGTGCCGTTGGTCGGGGCTGGTCATCCGGACTGCTGACTGGTGTCAAGGAGCTGGATAGTCTCAACGTTCACATGTTGAAGAAGCCTTTGTTCATGTGCTTCAGCGTATTGTTTTATTACTTCACTGACAAGATCTACTCCTAGGTCTCGATGGATGTCATCATTTCTAACGTGCCACGGAGCATTTACTATACTCCGAAGTACCTTATTTTAAATTAAAGTTAAAATAAAAAAATTAATAGTTTATAGTTATTGTTTCAGATTGTTTTAGTTTCACTAGACCATAAAATGTTATTAAAAAGGTTATCTAGCTTAAGCACTAGATGTTCCGTGGTCCGGTCAGCTGTACTATAGATGAAAAAAAATGTTCCATAGTCCTGTTAACTGTACCATGGATAATTTCTTTTATCCATAGTCCGGTTGACCGGACAACTGAACTGTACTACGGGTAAAAGATCAAATCAGGTATCAGTAGCAGGTATTTGCAAAATCTTCATGAGAAGACACTTTACCACGTCTATAACACACTTCAAAATGAGAACGTGGTAAGCATATGTAAATGAAATAAAAAAAAATATATATTTGTCCTAAACGATTCCTATGTCAAAGATCACCTTGAAACATGTGTACTTAAAAGGCCGTTCAAAAAACTGACCCAGAAATATTAGCAAAACAAAAGATGTTAGAAAATTTTACAAAAATCAAGTTTTGATTTTTGGATTTCGAAATCAAAGTATTGCATTGTTACAACTTTCTTAATTTAGAAAAAATCCTTTGCATTTCAGAAAATTCTGATCTGTGATCACAACGCTCTGTTACGCAAAAAAAGTTTTTAAGAATATTTTGAACAAATGAAATGTTGAACAAAGTTAATGTTTATACCCCCAGCGTGGAGTTGCCCACCACCCTAGGCAGCCAGTCATATAAACCCACAATGCAGTTTCTACCGCCACATTCGGTACTCAGCACTCGGACCGGGTGCATCATAACTTTCTTAACTTAACATACTGATTCGTGGTCGTCGTGTGCTGGTGTCCTTATTAGTAGTAGTGCGTTGGTTCCAAGTGAAACAAAAATGGCCTTAAAGGTGAGATACATTTTTTAAATAAAAAAAAGCTTTGAAAGGACGAATATAAAAAATACAGTTTTCTTAATATTTTTGTTTTATTATTTAAATTAATTATCTACGAAAAATAAATTTCTTATTTAAACAAGAAATCAATTCATTTTAGTTTAGAATGATGGGAATTTAAGGTGCCCATTAGGAAAATGTACATCTAAATTAGTTCTAACCGTAAATATGAATGAAACTTTCAATTATCGCGTATGCGCGTCTAGAATTACAATGAAACCTTATCGACCCAAAGATGTCTAAGATTACGTATAAGATATTTAATCTCTACATCTTCCTGCATTTGTATACATATATATATGTACTTAGTAAAGGCGATATAAGGCATTGAAAAAATACTTTTAAATCAAAATTTTCAAATAATATTCACAAATGTTTCTAAACGAGATGTGAAATATGAGACTCCTTCCTTCTTTCAGATGCAAGGCAAATATCTGAAAAGGTTTAACCGTAAGCATTTATTGTTTTTAAACTTTCGCGACTTTGGTACTTATTAGATGTGTAATTCGGGACTTTAACGCGATAATATTTAGGAGTACGATACAATATCGTAAGTATTTGTTGTCACAATAAAAGTGCACACTGATATGGAAGGTCTATACCTAATTACCTAATATCTATATAATAGGCAATTAGTCGACGCAATGTTCAAAACTAAATTTACCTCAGAAAAAAAAACTACTAATAAATTTAACTGCTGGTACAATAAAAATCTAAAAACTTTAAATCATCGTTATTATATATTAATTATACAATATTTTCATAGTATATTAAAAAATGAATAAAAAAGTGGTATAATTATTTTTACGAGTATTCTTTCTTAGTAGTGAAGTATTTCAGAATATACAAATAAATGGTTACAGGCAGTAGTAAAACATACGAAGTGTTAAGTTACAGAGTACCTGAGGTCATAAAACCTGGAGTTTCAAGTGAAAACAAAAGTAGTCATTTACAGATTAGACGACAAAATTACGCAAAAACACATTCTGCGTAATCATCAATGGAATACTGAAAGCGTGCGTGAGAATATTGGTACAAACGACTATTGTTTGTTGGGATACGCATCTTTACATTCATTTGGTATGGATACCATTGTCTCAGAAATATGCTTTGAAACTAGAAAAACTTAATACTTTTTTTATTTTAGTTCTTACTTAATATGTGAGAGATTTTATGAACTATTTCCTAGTTTTAAAAAAATATATATTTCAGCCGCTTTCTTTTTTATTTAAGGTATTTTTTTGTCACAGTGATCATACTTAAAACCAGATGATTTTATGGTGGACTTAACAATAATGAAATCACATCAGTGTGCCGAAATTTTAGCAGCATTTGTGCATTGTTACTTCTTGTCGTCGTCGGTTAAATCGAAGTGGTAGAAACTAAAATTAAAGCGTTTAAATTCATACAAACAATCACTAAACTTTATAATATTAGTGTAAAAGTTCAGATTTCTACTGAACGTATATAGTTGGATGGCTGGATGTTGACTTCTTTCAATTTTATTTTATCATTCTTCTTCTTCAACTGATACGATTATTTTAAAAACGATTACCTATTAATAAAAGTGGAAAAAAATATATTTTGAAGTTTATTATTTTATCCATAAAAATGTTTTACAAATTCTTTAAAAATAAGCGGAAAATACGATTTCACAATTATTCAAATATTTCAAATTGGTTTACACAAATTTTGTCCGGTGTGGGACTTAAACCCAGCGAGGTGACTACTTAAATCATTGTGGCATCCGTGCAGTCTGTATTGCACTGTACCGTTTGTAACATGTTTGAATTTCTTTTGAAATAAATTATACATTTTAGATTTCAAATATTAATATTGGCCAAGAGGAAGGTAAAACCCCTGAAAACTAAGTAACAAAAAGAAATAAATTTAAGTTTAGAAAACCTAAAAAAAATCGGTTTAAAAATGAATCGAATTAAAGAGTAAAACAACACAACCACCATTACCAAGCCTAATTTGTTCGACTCGTTCAATCGAATCATATGAGCCCAAACTCGAGGGATTTACTAATAGCCACTGAAGCCTTTCACTATCCACCTCCTGACAACATCATGAGATCAGAGATTGTCATCCGAACTACATATACGTACAAAGTTTCATTTCGATACGACAATATTAAGAGTACTTGCTTACATAGTTAGATACAAGTGTTAAAAGCGTGCAGATATAAAAAGTTGCAGCACACACACAGCTTGTTACGTTTGGTAAGCAGTCATTTTAACAGCATTTATTTAATTAAGTTTGCAAGTAAGCACGGGGCCCATCATTAGATAGGCCGCGTGCTTACTTGCAAACTTATTGCTTGCTTACTTATAATTTTATTGTAAGCAGTTCAGCCTATTAACAACTGTAACACTGGTGTCACTTCTACATTGCCAACCCTGTTCCCGGGTGATGCTTCGTTCTATTTCTTTCCGGGTCATTGTTCGCAACACAAAAATCTATACAGACAGACAGATCTATACAAAAAAGCTAATAAAAGCGTGGTAAAAATAGTGTAGCGCAATCGATTCATAAATGTAAATGTAGTACAGACATTATGATGTTCAATTGCTTGTGAGGGTTACTTTCTACAACATAATACTTTAATACGAGTATAACTCGTGGTTATCGAAGCTTCACATGTAATTGTTGAATATAGATAGATGCATAGAATATTTTTTAAGTTTACCATTAATTGAAATGAATTAAAACATCATAGCTTAAAAATTTGAGTACAATAGGCGGTCTTATCGCTAATAGCGATCTTTACCAGACAACCTTTAGATTTAGATAATAATAGAAATATTAAATAAAAACAATAGTTGTTGGCGTACTATATTGAAAATACAGACGAGAATTATGTTTTAGTATTGTATTAGTATTATTAGTATATAATGTGTAGTTAAGACGGTTTAGGTAAAATAACCCTCTTATATTTTACTGATATCAAAAAGGAAGAATCTTAGCTAATAAATAATAAAATTTATTTAGCAAATACAGCAATTGACACATACACAATAATACTGGCAACAAAAGTCCGTATAAGTACAGAGTGGTTTGCAACATTGTCACCTGTACTAGTGAAAATTCGCTGTATCACAGGTGTCAGCGCCTTCCATGGTCGGAGAACAACCTGACTAAATACTCACGGACAAAAATCAATGCTTCTCTTAATACATTTTAAGGAGTACGGAGTATAATGCATCTTATTTAGAACTCTTAGGTATTTAGGTTGTGTCACGGTTATTTTCTTCACTGTTGAAGCAACGTAAGAGGTGCGACAGCGGTTTTTAAGTTAATGGTTAAACCACTCCGTTGATAAATATTATGTTTGTTTTTTTAATCTCTTCCAGTTGGTGATCGTTGCCTTGGCAATAGTGGCGTGTTCGCACGGCCGTCTGGTCCAGTACGTGCGTCCTGTCAGGATAGCTCCGAGTGACTTACAGGCGGCTGCGACGATCGTGCACGCAGACGATAAGGCAGGCTATGGGCATCATCACATCTCAGATGATGAACACGTTGATTATTATGTAAGTAATAGCTGTTCACCGCAGTTTCACTCACGTTTATGTCCACTGCCCCGCATCGTAGCGTGATATTAAAAAGGCTATAGCCTTCCTGAAAAATTATGCTATCAATGCAAAAATATTTTTTGTTATGTCGGGAAGTTCCAAAGATTAGCGCGTTCAACCGAAAAAAACCGTAATTATAGATTAATAAGCTTTTAATTACACAACCACAACCTTACAATAGTTGAGAAAAGAAGAAGAAGTTTATAAGAAAATAAGAAAAGAGCAGAATATTTACATCATTATTTTTTTCTAGCAGTTCGCTCGCGTGTACATATTTATATATTTTGCGCGGAACCACAAAACACAGATACAGATAACACCAGCTATCTGCCAGTGAAAGTCCCGTGGAAATCGTTTCACCCATTCCGGAGATTAGCCGGAACAAACAGACAGACAGATAAAAGTAAAAAAAATAATTTTAGGCATAGGTATCGTGCAAATAACTGTATGAGCTTAAAAAAAATTATCATTTTGACATTACAAATAGACACGTCAGTTTTATTTATTTGTAATATTCCTTTATAAAAATATCAAAATTGAAGCTGAAGCACCTTCAAAATATTTTTGTTGCTAGCAACCAGGGTTGCCAGTCTTAGAACTTTTTTTTCGTACATAAACAACTAAAAATTTCGTACATTGGCTTTAAAACCTCGTATATTTATCAAGTATTTAAAATGTTATAAAACCAAAATTATGACATAGTAAATGAGTGTAAATTTAGCAGACATTTGTTAACTTAAAAAAATTTGAATTAAACAAACAGAATGTTGATATTTTTAAAACAAAAATGCAGATTTTATTAATAAAAAAAAATGTATGTGCATTTTGTTTTTTTTTTTTCTATTTTTTAGTTCTTAATTTTTTAATTTTAACATTTCTGCTAAATTCACGCTTATCATATTTAACTATTGATTGAGGTTAAATGAGAATGTACGCCACATAGCAGTCTTTGAATTGCTGAATAACAATCATCATCTCCTAATATCATTTCCTAATTTATTTATTATTAATTATTATTAATTTGCGTAAATTGGAAGTATATAATACACCTGCGCTAATATTAAAATGAAAAAATCCAAAAGAATACCCAATATGTCTATTTTTCATTTAGCAGACCCAATGTAGCCGAAGTGTAAAAAACCCATTGACGCTACAAAATATTGTCCACAATCCTACTAATATTATAAACGTGAAAGTTTGTGAGGATGTATGGATGTATGTATGTATGAATGTCTGTATGTATGGATGTTTGTTACTCTTTCACGCCAAAACCACTGAACGTATTGCGATGAAACTTGATATGTAGATAGCTGGAGACCTGGATTAACATATGGGTTAATTTTTATCCCGATATTCCCACGGGATCGGGACTAACGCGGGTGAAACCGTGGGGCGCTACTAGTATAAAATAATGCTATAAAATTCAATCTCTCCTATATCAAAATCTCGTACATAATTGTACGAGCCTGATCGTGTCCTCGTACCTCGTACAGCAGACCACAAATCTCGTATTTGTACGAGAAACCTCGTATGGTTGGCAACCCTGCTAGCAACAAGCGTGCGTCGACAAATTGACAAAGTTTCAAGATGGTAATTGGAACTGCTCTCATAAAAAATGTGTTTATGGAACAACTCGTATTTAATACGAATTTATAAAAAATATATAAAAAGCAAATAACCACACTCTGTTTTATTATGTATTAATTATTTCGTAAGTTCCTTACCCTACCTAAAGATTTGAAATTTTTGTTTCTTCTAAATTCAAAAAGTGTCATTTAGTTACATAAAAACGTAATGAAAAAAAATACTGATAGAATAAAACTTGGGGGCTATAATATATTAATACTGTTGCACATGTAAACATGTTATGTGGGTGCACATAATAGTGAATATCTTAATAGTATACCACTTATTGGCGTGCAACTACTTGTACAAAAAAGTCAATAAGAAATAGCTTAGTTAAATAACTGTTATTACAAAACAGCAGTATCTACAGTCGGTTGCAAAAGTAATCGATTCATAGCTACATTCGAACTGAATTCGTAATTGGCTTTCAAGTTCAATTATTCAGATTATTTTTACTTAATTTTGTTTCTGGTCATTAAATAAATATAAAAAATCATACAGTAGGTACAAGTTTACATATTAGTAGTTTAAAAATAATATAATACTTAATTTTACAGATTCGATTCGATTCGCACATGTTCTAGCACCTTTTCATATTTATATCTCATTACAGTTTTTGATTAAGTTAACTTTAATTTATATTTGTGTTGTATTCTACGTGTTTAAAATCTAGTTTTTAATATAATTAGGTAATTAAATCATACATAATAAAGTTACATAATAAGTATTACATAAAAAAACAATCAATAATAACGTATTATTTAGTCGAATCATTAATTTCATTTAAATCCAACATTTAAACCAAAAGAAAAAAACAGTACATACATATATGTCTTATCCATTAGTTAGGTTAAATTAGCATTTCATATGAAAACATGCATAAATACATAAATGATGACATGCAAACAGAGATCGACTTAATAAGAAGGTACACAGTGGACATACCACATAGGGATACATGGGTGGAAGGCCATCAATCCCACAAAAATGGCAGTCACGAGTGGTATATTAATGGCTCCAAAAAAAGGCCTTGATGAGGCCAAAATTCAGGTGGAGCGTCAATCTGGGAATAAAGGCCTCCGTATTTCTCAGACAGCCAAGCGGTGCTATTGGCACTATACAATTTTGAGACTAGCTCAAAGCTAATAATACAAAATTGCAAGAAAAACCTAAACACACCAGTGTGTTCAGGTGTTAATTTTGTTTGATTGCCCTTGGGTCTTCAATCAAAATTACATTAAGATGGGTACCAGGCCACTCAGGTATCGATGGCAATGAAAAAGCCGATAAAATCGCCAGACAACCCACAGCGTGGACCGGAACCATTCTGCGGCATCACCAAACAGCGAACTTATTCAATCATGAAAGTCCAATACACGTTAATGGCAATTAAGACATGGAAGACAACAACTGGTCTAAGACATTCGAAAGGCTTCATAAAGGGCTATGATAACAAAGTATCGAAAGAATTCCTGAAGCTCAGGAAAAGATACAAAACTTGTGCAGTAATACGGATCCTCACCGGACACCGCACCGAACTCAACAAAGATATATTATGTTCAACCTAAACTTGGGGGAGAACATAAAATGCAGATTCCGTCGAGAAGTGGAAGAAACTGTAATGCATAGTCTATGCTTTTGTGGCCCACTAATGCGGCACCGAAGTATGAACCTAGGGTTGCACGTCATGCAACAGCAGGTAAAACAAACAATCACTGCTCATAGGATCTGGAGGTTTCTCGAAGCCATAAGTCGGAGCAGTGAACTATAAAGCAAGAGTGCGCTACAATAGACCAGAAATGCTCGAGGTAGCTAGGCACTTAAAACAATAATAGTTATAATAACCACATAAATTATTAAAGTTAAATATAAAAACAATAAACTAATCGACATAGATTAAGTTAATAAAGTGACAATAAAAACACAAGGAAACAACTTTATTTTAATTGATAACCCTGTTAGTTTTACAGGTAACAATTTTATTATTTTCCTTATTTCCAACTGCATTAATAATAAAAATAATGATCAAATGATTTATGGGACTTATAAATTAAATTAGTTATACAACTCTTAGGCGCAGGCCAGACAGACAGGTGCAGGCGTGGCGCGCTTCGGGGGCAACACTGGCGCACCACTTGTATCTCTCATACGTTTAGTATATAAGTATCTAGTGTAATATTGTCAAGTTAAAGTTCTAGTTGTATCATTACTTCAAATAATCTGAAGTCTTGTCCTCCTCTACATACAGAGAACACCCAATATCTTCTTCTCTGTAAATCGCTTTCTTCTCCAGAGGAACATAAGCTGTCAAATTTAAATCAATTAATGCCACACAGAATCAATTAATTAATGTAAACAAATTAATCACTTGAATGTCACCGTCTCCGTGTCAACAGCGCGCCCGCAGCGTGTCACAGACTGTCAGTCTGGCCTGCGCCTTATGATACTTTTTTCAATGTATTGGATTGCACAGTATTGGATAATGAACAGGATGATTTACAATTTATTATATAATAATGTTATGAATATTAAAAGTCTTAATGTTTTCAATAGTAAGTTACAGTTAAAGAAATTTTCGTATTGCGTAACTCTCGTGGGAAACGGAAAACGCAACTGCGTGTGGGTTGTTACGTCGTCATATTTAATATTTATACAAATTCTACATTTTAATTTATTACGCGCACTTTTACTTCTGGTCCAAATAAGCGTCTTGTGTGTGAGCTATCAGTATCCGTTTTTAAACTTTATGTTTTGTAACAGATAAATATGAGTTTTAATTTTAAAATCTGCTTTTTAATAACTTAAGAGAGTTAAGAGATAAACTTTTAAAAGAGATTGTGCACTTACATTTCAAACCATTTATTATTATCATTACCTGACATTGCAGGTTTTCGAATTGTTACTAATTTACAAATTTCTTCAATTTTAGAAATATCCACATAAATATGTCTCAAATTATTTTTTTAGTCAGATTATAGTGTGATAAATTCCGGATTACCGATTTTGGTAACGGCTTTTTAAACCCCTTCTTTTGAAAATGGAGTGCCCTGGAGAATGTTTACTTAGTAACACAGTTGATATGTTACATCTTCACAGTCAACATTGTGATAGGATCTTCTTATTGGCATGTTACTTACAAGCTGCTTTTTACTTTGGTACAGTTGGTTGTTACCGTTGGTAGCATGAAGGTCGGAAGCGACAATTTAAATTAACCCATTTGAACATTTTCTTGTGATAGTAATCTCTCTTAACCAATTTAATATTATTGTACACGAAAAGAAAAACAAATATACAGGAACAGATATTATCTATATATTAATACGTGAAGCGAAAACTTTGGATCCCTTTTTACGAAAATTGGGCGGACGGAGGAGTATGAAATTTCGCACACTTATAGTTTATACAGAGAAGAAGTGACGAATGCTAAAATTTTTGAACAATATTTGCTACAAAATTTAAAAAAAATGCAAAAACGTGTACATACAGCTATGAGTGTCTAGTATATATTTTGACCTGTCATGGTACAAAAGTCTATACAATGACAGGTCAAGTAATATTGGCCAATGAAATAAACCATGGTCGAAATTCGACCACCACGCGATCTCTAGTATACTTAAAATACACAACGGGCGGCCTTATGGAGTGTAATGATTTACGTGGGTGGTTTTGGTGTCACAAGGTCAAAAAGCTGTTTATAGTTATGCAGTCAATAGTTAAATAAATAGTTTAATAGTTTTACTTAAGTTATTAAAAGTACTTTTATTTCAAGATACATAGTGATGTAGATACTTAAAAAGTCAAAATAATCTTCAATGAAAAGTTAAGCATTTCTTTTATGATCTATTCAACACCTTGTACGTACATGCACATATTATTATGGCTGCAAGCCATAAAGTCAAGCAGAACGTGTCATGGCAGTAAATAGTATAATTTATGACTTCCTACGCAAAGTTTCCTTTCAATAACAATGGTGAATTAGCTTGAAAGCTAATTCATATAACGATGAAGTAAAAAGTCACATAATTGGTCGTAAGCTTACTTCAACACTGTATAAACAGGAACCAAGACAAGATATCGTTTCCTGTGCCACGTTCCGCGCGTTGTGATGAGTAGTTTTCGCGTGCGCAAGTGCGGTGCAAGTGATAAAATACTGTTGTCTGTTTGTTATACATACCATTGTTTATATTAATAAATTCCAAGTTATTTTTGTACCCAATCTGTTTTCATATTTGTGGAAGGTCTATGTTAAAGTCCTAAAAAATTAAATATGATTGTTGTTATTGCAAGTTTATTTCACTGTATTATCTTACCCTATGGACACCATACCATACACCTTAGATAGGTGTTGGAGAGGACAGCCCCAAAAAAAGAAAATTAATAAGTTTAGTAAATGTTAGAATATGCATTTCAAACGTGATAAACCGATGTTGGAGTGTTTACGTCTTACTTTTTTCTAATGTAATACTCTTTTTTAACTGCAAATTATCTCGAGATACAATAAATAAACAATCTATATTACTTATGTATCGCTTGAGCATCGCTTCACGTATTATGTGTCAACGCGAAAGGTTTTTTTTGTGTTTGCAGAGTTTGCACTTAAAATGTCATTTGATGTCATGATACATATATTATTTACCTACGCCACACTCACTTACGAGGGCTACACTGAAAATTTCGGGAATCAAGGAAGTGACACAACATTACTATTTAAAAATGTATTTATTTCTTTTCGAAGTATTCTCCGCGAAATTTGACACATTTTTCCATACGATGGAACCAATCATTGCAGCAACCATTCCATTCGGAAGTTGGGGTCTCCAAAATGGCCGTTTTGTAGGTGTCCACAGCTTCTTCAGGTGATGAAAATCTCTGACTTATTCTTTATTTTAGGGAAAGTATAGAAATCATTAGGGCTTAGGTCGGGACTGTACGGCGGATGGTCTAATAATTCTATGTTTTCTTGCTCTAAAAACTCTTTTGTTCTGTGCGCGGTGTGAGAACTCGCATTGTCGTGATGGAGGATGATGCGGCGGTTGCAGCTCTCTTTACGGAGTTCGGAAACGACCTGTGGCAAACAAATGCTAGCATACCATTCTGTATTAACCGTTCTTTGTCCCTCAAGAGGAATAGTTGCAACATGGCCGGTTTTGGAGACAAAGGTGGCCACCATTTTTTTTGCCACACTCCGTGAACGAACAATTTTAGTTGGCTTTAACTCATTTTCGAACACCCAAACTCGTGACTGGTTTTATCCAGGATTCATTCATTCTTTTTCGTTCAACAAATCCAACAATTTAAATCTTTTGCAGTTATGTCATGTATTTGTCATGTTGTTAGTTTTACAATGTCAGAAGTGTAAATGTATTTTTTATACAATATGCTAAGAAAAGAAATTGTCAGATAAAATTTCCCATTTTTCTGATGAAACATATTTGTTGGTTGCTTTTGTTCGTTTTTAGTAGTCATATTTTCAGTACACGTTAGATTTGAGTTAAACAAGGAAAAAAATGCTAAAATTAAAGTATTTAAATATCATTGGTGGCTAGTGTGTCACTAGGCAATATTTAGGAACATTTTTTAGTAACAGAAAACCAATTAATCCAAAGCAATACATATGGGTAGCAAATCACTTGGTTTGTAGGAATGATAAAATTTAAAGATTTTTAAAAATCCGCCATTACTGGTGAGGTAAATCTGCATTCTTCTTTGCAAATTAAACTGACTATTTAATAAATAATCAAATCGCTAATCAGCTTATGACTTACTCCAAAAGTTCTCGTATAAACAGAATGGTTGCGTAAGAACACGTGGCGCACAAACGTTTTCACTAGATCGCTGACGCACCGCAATGTTGGAACTTACGGAATATTAGTCTAAACAACACTTACGAGTACCTACTTCATCCAGTAATTTATCTGCTTGCGGAATATATGGCTGACCGAACTTTGCTCGTTTTTTTAATGTTTTGAAATATCGCGTTTTTAGAGGAAAGACAAAGACAGGCATACCTAAATTTAAAAACCAAAACTTTATTTAAATACAAAATTTTATTCAAATCGTTAGAGCCGTTTCCGAGATACACGAAATATACTTTAAACAAGCAATTCTTGAATAAGTATATAATATACAAGAATTACTAGTTTGAAGTTATTAGGACAAATATAAGGAATGAATACTGTTTTTCGCCATACTTCGACTGCATGGTTTCCAGGGATTCATCCAATGGTACGTTAAATATAATAAAAAAAAATACAGCCAAATATAGGACCTCCTCGGTTTTGAAGTCGGTAACAAATTAACTTTTTTTTCATTATCGACAAATATCGATAAGTTAGACATCGTCTTGAAATAGATTTTCTTTCGTTGAATATTGAATATACAAAATATATGTACGTTCGGAACTTTGTTCAAAACAACATTTCCCTACAATGTAGCCAGTTTGGCTGTCAGTAAAATAGATTTTTAAATATATTTTATTATTGTTTAAAAAACAAGTTTTGTCATGTTTCTTAGTTTTCAAGGATAATAGACGACGTTTCAAATATCGAAAATATCTACTTTACACATTTTCTTGCACTGCAGACGTAATGTTCGCAATAGCAAAAAAAAATCTATATTCTATGCATTGCGAGACTTACTACTTGTATATAGTTTATTAACACTGTTTACCAATTAAATAAAAATATGACTTACTTTATAGCCAATAATACTAAGTGATATATTTTATGATAGCTCGCAACATCAAAATTATTATTGATATAAAGTTGTTGTTAAAAGAACCAATTATTTTGTGGGAAGTAACGTGATCGTTTAGGCCTGTAAAATTAGTTACATGTCGTGGTAATCAAAACTTTTAAAGTTATTTCATTTAAATAAATATTTTATTTTTTCAGGCGTACCCGAAGTATGTCTTTAAGTATGGCGTAAATGACTTCCACAGTGGCGACATCAAGACGCATCATGAATCCCGCGACGGTGACGTTGTCAAAGGTAAAACATAATGTTAATTTTTAAGTGTTTCGTACCTCAAAAGGAAAAAAGGAACCCTTATAGGATCCCTTCTCTCAGAAACGCATAGAGATATCAAGTTGAAATTAACATCAAATAGTTTTACTTGTCTGCGGTCCCTTAAAGTTGTAAAAAAATCAAGTTTCTAAATCAACGCAATCAAAAGAAGGCGTGACGCCATCTTTTGATTGCGTACGCGATGCGATGCGATTTGATTTCAGTCATATATTTGAACCTATTTTAACACTTCGAGGGTAAATAAAAACCCAAAGGTAACTTCTCATTTAGGTACCTAGAATCATGGAATTTGGTGAGAAGCAAGATCTCACAACACAAGTAAAGGGAAAATTCGAAATTCGTTAATTTGTTGTTATCTCACATATTTTTTGTTGCGATTACAAACTTACATTTACGCTTGGTAAGTTGACTGTGACGTATATCGATGTATGGAGGAGTATCGTTAGAACTGTAAAGTGAAGTTTGTTTTTCAAACCGACTTTTGACGTATATCGATGTATGGGCGAGTATTTTCAAAACACAAGGGGTGCGCAAATCAGAGTCGCACTTGACCGGTTCTTTAATCTTATTGTAAACTATCTATATAAATAAAAATTCAGTTCTTTTGTTAGCGCATCACTTGGAATTATTGTTATTCTTATATGTTAATAATAGTCCAAATAAGGTTTTCAGGAAAAGAAAAATTAGAAAAGTTGCCCGGAAAATAGGTAAATTCAGGATAAACATGAAGCAATCAAAATAAATTATTGAAATTTTGACAGGAAAACGTCTGTCGTGTCAGCTAGTAAAATAATTAAAATCCCTAATATTATTCGTTTTAAGATAAATTTATTATTTCCTGTCTTTGATATTATGACAAAAAAAAATCAGATAGTATTTTTTTGGGCGTGTCCGGCCTCCAATGACGGAATCAAAGAAAGTGTCACATTTGTTTCTTGTGCCCGTGTTTTATGCGTATATTAACAATATTTATAAGCGCTATGGTTCCCTATGGGTTTATGTCAGTTAGATACCGATATGTCTTCAACAGGGTAGCCCTCAGGACTACAAGAAAACAAGCAACATAGAAAGTTCTGCCGCTGTTATTTTTTAATTGCATGAAACTAAGGAAATGCGAATTTACTTTACAGGTCAGTACACAGTGGTCGAGCCTGATGGTTCCATCCGCACTGTAGACTACACCGCTGACAAACACAACGGATTCAACGCAGTGGTTCACAAAACAGCACCTATATCTCCTCACGAAGCCTCTCATTTTCATCACTAAGAATGATGCGTTAAGCGAGTATTCCAATTGAAATTTTTTAAAGTGAGGTTATTCTTTATTTAAAAACGGCATATTTTGAATAAAATATCGTTGTGACCTGCTTTCCTCCTCACCTTCTTCACTCATGAACATAGACCTATACTAAGAATTTTTATATGTTTGTATATCTTGTAGTGTAGTGGTAGGGCCCTTTTAATGTTTCATTGATGTGTGTTTTTTTAGGTTTTTTAAATATTCAAATTCTGTAATTCCTGTCAAAATCTCTTTTTTAGGGGCGATAGAAACACATTATAGAAGAAATGTTTAGAAAAGAGCAAACACAAGAAAGAAATTGTAAAACATTCTAAGCTGTTCGGAAACCTACAATATTAACCGTACGTTGTATCCAAAACTAGGAAAATAGTCATATGGTATTATTGAATATTTTTGAATACATACGTATGTATTTCGACACTTTAAAACGTTTCAATTGAAATTAACATTGAAAGAATACTTTTTGTAATAGGTTAAAACGCTTGATCGTGGGTTCAATAAGGCCACTTTTTAAAGTTTTTATTAGAATGTTTAGTGTTAAAATATTTGTGTGAATGTTCATAAAAATATTGAATAAATGGGAAAAGTCAAAGCACTAGATCTCTACGAAATTAAATCTTAACTTTTCCGTTATTTATTGTAAGTGATTGTTAATTTGTTTCCACAAATGTACCTGAATGTTGTAGGTTAACATCGTATCTTATTTATAAGATGTAGTTATCTGTTGTATCTGTTTCCTTTTTATTGTTATTCTTTTTATAAGTTGCAATTTTGTCAATAAACTGACGTATATTTGGTATTTGCATGGTTTTGTGTAGAATGCTTCTAATTCCCAGTAGCATTATTATTCCCAGCTGTCGTAAATACGCAGAACTTTGTGTAGGTACATGAAACAACTTGCATTTAGAATTTCTATTTCAGTAATGATGGCAAGTTTTTATTTAATCATAAAGTCTTGAGTTCAACTATCAAAGTACAAAACTGTGAAACATAATACCGTGTATGATCTTAGCTTTGTATATTAAAAAAGGTATATATTATATAATAGGATAAATGTGATGTCAAAGAGTAATTTTTAAAAAGTATTCTATTATCCCCACCAACCTCAAATTCGTAAACCAGTGGAACTTTTAATAAATAAAAGACTCGCGGGCCGTGGTCATAGGCCTATGAGTCAGCCTGTGACCACGGTCAGTGCATCCTGGTCGAAACGTCAGTCAATTCAAAGGCATGTAACACTTATTACGTGATCGCGCTAATTCTCGTTCGTATTCATAATTCTAAACCATAAAAACGCGAAAGTTTAAAATTTAGTTAAGTATGTACACTTTTAAGAAACTAAACAACAATGAACGAAGCTATCAAGCCTTATAACATGATTTGACTTAACATTACTTTTTAACCGACTTCGAAAAAAGGAGGAGGTTCTATGTTCGGCTGTATGTATTTTTTATGTATGTTCAGCGATATTTCCGTTATCTATAGACCGATTTCAAAAATTATTTTTTGTTTGAAAGGGCTTGTTCCCCAGGTGGTCCCATTGTCACCAAGTCTGGATCTGATAATGGTACTTGATGAAAAATGAGGATAACCCTCAGAAATTAAGGACAGATGTAGTTTGTTGATTTTCCTTGAAATTAAGTAATATTGACGTTAAATGTGATTAATGTTATTGTTATTAACCTTAAATTTGACTGTTTGTATCCTATTTTTATAACAAATTCAATCAAGTGCAGTAAGTTGCTAGACAAACTAAAAATCTTAATACCATATCTAAATAAATTACGATGCACCTAAAATAAGTGAAACGTCAGTGATACGACGATCACGACACACGGTCACGGTGACATCAACAGATAATCAACAATTAAAAATTTCATATTACGGTGGTCGCAGTATTTGCAGTTTTAGTCTAAAGAAATTATATTTTCTGAAATCCAAAAACCTGGTTGCAGAACAATGCTCTTATCTCAGTGTGAAAGCTAGGTAATATATTTAAGGATGTGCGTTTGTTTATTATACAATTGAATAGAAACAATGGTATAGTAAGGCTCTGATAACAATAGAGATCGGCTACCGCATTGTCCTTCAAGAAATTAATTTGCCGCGCACTTCATCTTCCGAATACTTTCGATTATTTACGTACACGATACTTGTAATTTCATGAGGCTTTGAGATATCAGAAGGAAATTTATTCCACAAAATGTAATAAAACTAGTCGTTTTACGAACAGTAGAATTGAGTAGGTACCTGCTCATTTGGTTTGGAATTTGGGAATAACACCTACCTATTTGTTGTTATTACCAAATTCAGTCAGCAAATAGCACTGCATCTAGCTTCAATTCTTTTCTTGGTATACCATTACAAATTCTCTCTCACTCTTAAAAACAATAAAAATAACAGGAAACTAAATACAAAGTTTCTTGAATTTTTTTCTGAAATGAGTTTCGTAGACAAGACGTACGCAAACAATGACTGAAAAGTTTTCACTTAAACGAGATACAAAAAACTACAACACAAATACACTGGTAGTGCACTGTATTTGTATTTTGAAAGTCCAAGTCAATCATCTTTATTTACGAAATTTATTGTTGTTTAAAATCGTATTTTTTTAAATTATAGATCAACACGCAAAGGCACCGCAATGATAGGTAGCTTTGTCAAAAGTAAAATTATTATCGCTATCTGCTAGTGTCGATCTGACCTCGTATGACCTGTCGATATAACCTGCAACACGCTGTCTAAACCATTTATTTATTTGGTTGGATCGTGAGGGCAAAATATCTGGCTTAACATATTGAAGAACAGGATTTTGTAGTTACAGTTCCAAACTATATCTCTGTCAATGGTACAGCTTGCACAAGCGCCTGTTAAGGAGGTCAAAAACCTCTTTTTAAGGAGCTCAGAAACCTCTTATTGAGGAGTACTATGTTTATTCATTACTTTTATTATATTATGTTACGTTTTGCATGGCATAAACAAATTCAAATACTTTCATTAACACATATCTTTTCCTTATGGGGCAGACAGAGTTAAGAATTGTCTACGTTATATGCTTCTGTCTTTATGTGTCAAGAGGTTATTTTACCGCGTCCATCGATCATAAACTTTTATTCTGATTTCTACTTTTTCAGGATATCAACTCCAAATACAGATGTATTAATATAAGATTCCTGACATTGTTTAGAATCTAGAGGCATTCTGTTAAGGTTACATAGCTAAATTGAAACCTCGACAGTACATTGTACAGTACGTTTTACTCCACGCATCCTTGACGATTTTTATCTTCATAACCTTGAAATTAGAATCAGCGATTACTTCATCAGCCCTTTGTTTACACTTGAGAACTCGAAACAAAAGGTGTGTTCTTATCGGGGTTATCTATGTTTTAACTTATTTTATTTACAAGCCTAAAGAAATATAAATCCTTAGCTAATCTAAGACATTTTTCTAACATATTGAAAACACTGTACATACTTATTTTCTTCTTACTAAATACCGTACCGTGAATTTATATACAGAATAAATTGCTATCCCATAGGAACTATATATTATATACTGTTATATACATTCTAACTTGCATATACAGTTAGGGTGGGTCACTTTAGTATGGAGAAAAAAAAATACCATGAAAAACATAGCATGTAAAAAATGCAAGACTCGCAGTTTTTCTACCCCAAAAAGTGAGGTCTAATTAGTTAACTAACAATATTTATAGTGACAGTATTATTATTAAGGAGAACAGGGAACATGCGTAGGCAAATTTGTCCAGCATACCCTGGAGTTCAACAGGAGTTTTCGCTACAAACGGTGCATTGTCGGCATAAAGCAGTCAGTCAGGACTAAGACTGTCTATCAAACTTGTGTCTTAAGCATACTCTTGTACGGAGCCGAAACTTGGACGTCGTTTGCTAAGCAAGACCGGCGCCTTAACATATTTCATATGCGCTGTCTTCGGAGCATTCTTAACATAACATGGAAGGGCAGGGTAATATACAAGAGAGTGCTGTAGATTGCACAGCTGCCCAGCATCGCCGCTCTCCTCAAACAGTGACACTTACGGTGGCTGGGGCATGTGCACCCAATGAGCAGCGCTCGTTTGCCCAGACAAACTTTGTTGAGTCAAGTGGAATATGCAAAGCGCGACAAGGTTGCGTTTAATATCAAATGCAATTCATGGGAGACTCTTGCTTCCGACCGTGGAAGAGAATTTTATCGGAAGGATGTATCACTCATGACAGTACCTGGTTTAAAACCTTAGCCGAAAAACGAGCAAAAAGGCATGGGCAAAAGAATGGGTCTCTTGCTTCGGCAGCTGCCCCTCAACACACTTGCCAAAAGTGCGGACGAACGTGCCGTTCACGCATCGGGCTATTTAGTCATGCACGGCGTTACCTCTCAACTACAGACGCTGCTTAAAAACATCATATCTTTTTGTTCGACTTAGCGGGGCATTGCTGTGCCCCCACTCCCCCAGATGTCCCTTTTGGTTTGTAATAGTAATAAAAATGAGTCACATGGTTTTTTCAACTAACACAGAAAGTGTCATTACAATCGTTTATTACTTTTTGTGTCTGTAATCCCGGATTGGCCTTGAAATTATGAAAATTTTAATATTTTTCATATTTCTTATTGATTTTATTTATTTATTATTTGTTGTAGGATAGTAGTGTTTGTATACTCGTTGGTAGGATAGGTGTAATTTATAAATCTTAGTAAAAAGAGGCTATATTTAATTCAATTATATCTATAGTTTTTTTTTTGTTTTTTTTATTTAAGAGGTATTTTATTCTACACGAAAATTCTTTTTACTGTAAAATTTTGGCAGATAGATTGTAATCTATCTACCAAAATTTCTCTGTCTTCGTTTCAATGATAATTATATAGTTATCTGTGGATAATTTCACGTGCTGATTTTTTGCATTCACTTCTTGAAAATTAAGTAAAAAAAAAATTAATTAACTGGAAAGTCAACGCAAGAAAGCTTTATTATTGGTCTCTCCTCGATCGAGAGATTTAAGCTGTTCGTTAAAGATTTACTTCGAGATCGTTGTTTCTATATATGTACATGAGTCTGCCACAGGTCGTAATAAACTTTTGCAAATTCTATATCATTATTTCATAAAATTGATAATCAATTATTTAAAATCGTCAATTTAAAAAATAATTACAATAAATAAAGGAGTCACCGCAACAATAGGTTGCTTTGTCTAATGTAAAATTGCATCCCTATGTCCCTGTAGAAACTGCAAATTCTCGACAATTTTCATACGTTTTTCAGAATATGATAACATTATCTACAGGCAGAAGTTTTTCAGGAGCGGTGAATTAACTGTTTAGTTTTATTATTGGATCAATAACAGTTTTGTTTATAAGTAACGAGACCTCGAGTAAGTTAAGAGTAAAAATTAGCAAGCGTGAGACATTGGCATGAGGTTTTTCCCAGTCTATTTGTGAACTATGTGTTCAGGATCATACCGGATACAAATAAAGTCAGTCAGAAATAAATATGAACATCTATCAGTGGGATTTGACATGGAATTTTTTGAAATCTGGCAACAGCCTTCTTCACCTTTAAAAGTTCTTGTACCAGTAGTCGAACCATCAATAAATGAAAATAAATGTCGAAATGACAATTTATTCACATGTAGCAAGTAAAACACCACTGTATCTAAGAATATCACCAAGGTTTCGAACATTGAAATTAGTATCATCATATTCAGCAGCCATCAAACGATCCAGAGACATATTTTGGGTCGATGAAAAATGAATGATTCCTCTTTCTAGAAACTTAGCTTTTTCAGCTGCTGCGGTAATGCGTATGGTATGTTGAAAACTGCGCTATTTATTCTAAATTTCGAAACTTTTAACCTGATCCGGAGGCAGTTGAAATCTACACGTAAACTTAGTAATCTAGCTTAATTAAAAAAAAAAGTTTTTTGACTCTTGTTTTTTGGGCAAGACACTCACAAATTTCGCATTTATAATTTTGCTGAGATAAATTCGGAGAGTTTGGATGAATCGAATCATTTGATGAAAATTTTTAAACTATTCCATATTATATATAATTTATATTATGTTATGTACTAACTGCGCCTCGCGGTTTCTCGTAAGTCCCGATGCCGTGGGAATATCGGGATAAAAAGTCTCCAGCTATCTAAATACCAAGTTTCATCGCAATCGGTTCAGTAGTTTTTTGCGTGAAAGAGCAACAAACATCCATACATCCTCACAAACTTTCACGTTTATAATATTAGTAGGATTTGTGAATGAAAGGAAGAAAATGATTGATTAAATAAAGAAGCATTTTAAAAGTTGACAACTTTGTCCGTTTTACATGTTTATGTACTGGAGTACTGTATAAGGTTTTTATGTTAAAGTTTCTAAATTATGTACAAACATAATTTAGAAACTTTTAGGCACAATATTTAGCGACTTAACTACGCGTATATCTAGTATCGTCATCGCTATTTGGGCATTCCGTAACAGATAGTCAGAAAGAGCGTGAAAGACGTACCTAGTTAGGGGTATCAAAAACCGCTTTGTAATTTCATTGAGCAGACAGCGAATCAAATGCGAAGGTTTGGATATTTGATGAGAAGATTCCCATTGTACTGGAAAGGAAGTATTAACCTTTGGAGAGAAGCCACGAAATCATTGCTGAGAACGACAGAAATTAGTCATGGTCCGCCATTCTTTGTTTGGGTATGAACAATTCGTTAAGGTGTTTAGTATTTGTGAATGCTTACATAGGCTTTACTGTACATTGTTTCTAGACATGTATTTGTTGTAAGTACTAGAAAAAAAACAATGTACAAAGACTGTATTGTCCTAATGTTGGTCGTTATGAAATAGGCTCAAGATTGAACATACTGAAATATTGACAAAATATATAAAAATAAGATGTTCTATGAAATAATTCTAGTTAGTGCTTTTGTTAACATTTGATAAAGTAAGGTGAGTACCTTACTTTATTGTACTATGATAAATTACTCGTAAATACGAGTGTACTTACGAGTAATTTATCATAGTATATGTCGGCGATACGCCAGCGTTTCCATGTTCAGGGTCCATCAGAATGAAAACAAGCACTAAATATTACTTAGTTTATTGGCACACAATCGCCAGCACAGTAATAATCTCTTTTTTACAATTCAAACGTTTTTATAAATAACCTTACAATAAATTTTTAAACGGATAAGCGACTACAACTTCTTTTATCTTTTAAAATAAATAAATGACACGATTTAGTCAAAATCATTTATATATTTATAAATATATTCGTATATATCGTATATTCAAAATCAATTTAACACAACTTTAAATGATTTGTTTTACAGAAATTACATTTATTTAATACAAACAATTATTATTTTTATAAAGATCGTCGGCAGATGGCGCTGCAATCATGATTCAATAGAAATTAGGTTTTATTTAATGCATAAAATAATAAAACTTGATACAGAATAATAATATTAATTCTAATAGAAAGTCTATTAGAATTAATATTATTTATAATATATTTTGCACATTTACACAATTATTTGAATATATTATTATTTTAAATGAGCATTTGAGTCATAAGTTCGACTTTAAATAGTCAAAACAGTGTCTATTAGAACTAAATATTAGAGCTTGATAAATAATTGTTTTACTGTTTCCAAATAATTATTTGAATATCAGTCTAACGTATTTTGAATATTTCTATAATAATATAATCACTTAAAAAAAACAACATTTGAAGATTTGCGCCCACATACATGTAGTAGTTTTGCGCTTGTATATTATATTAAAGAAGTTAAGTACGTATATTCTAGAAGTACCTATTTTTGTAAAACGACATCTAGAATTATTCGAGAAATTTTGCAATAAAGAAGGTAGCCGAACCCGGCATGGCATTAAGAAAAACTATATCTGCCAACAATGATACTTCACTTAATGAAAAGATATACTTATTATATGTGCATAATAATATATAATAACCTACTCATTAACATTATTAATTTACCATTGTAAGTATTTGGAAAAAAACTAACACATTTATTACAAATCATTTTTTTTTGTAACGGAACTGAATACTTGAATGACAATTTTACTTATCTGTAGAGTAAAACCAATAAGTAATACTATGTAACCTAGCTAATTTGACAAAAAGATGTTTGCACGCCACTGGAAGGCAGGATATGTGTGAACACGCATAAATTATTTAAATAATGATTGTAATGTATAAATAGCTGTCCCGACAGCAAAACTCATTAATTGACGTCAAATATTTGACAGTTGGGAACATGTTTTAATTATTATTTGCTCTGTGATTTGTATAGGAAAAGAAGTGTTGTTTTTACTATTTTCTTCACAATTTTCACATTTTTTCTCTCCATAAGAACCTCCCTTGTGCCTTAATGAAAATTTAAAAAAAAATAGCCGAATTGGTCGAGCCATTCTCGAGTTTTGCGCTTAGCAGCACATTTGGCTATTCATTTTTATATAGATTATGGTCTATTCACCGTTGTTTTACTAGTAGAATGTATGGAATCTGCTTTTTTTCTGATCTTTTTACTGTCTCTTTACCAGCTCTATCAGTGTTAAATCTTTTCTCAATGTACTTACAATATTTGAACGATGTACGTAAGACATTAATATTATTATTTGTGCTACTGACACCCGTAGTTGTATTCCATCAATACACCAAGTTATATGTTATATTATAGCCTTTCCGAGTAGAACATAATCTTACCCAAATCTTACTCCTATATTCCATTCTTTTAGAGAACAAAAACCCATTTGCGTCGTATGTATTTGTTTTGTGTTAGCCCAATTATTAAAATTTCTATTAAAACTTAACCATTGTTATAGGTTAATAATAGAGCTATGATACGAATGACGATGCTAATAATTACAGGGCACCGTTGTTATGAATTTACGATTTGCTTTCATCCGCATTCAGTAGCACAGTACACAATTTCCGTATTATTTAAAAAAGTAGCAATGTGTTTTAAATTACTGTATCCGACCGAAATAGGTTTAACGAATTTGATTAAGGCTGTTATTTGAAGAATGTGGTTTGTGTCTGTACCCAGTGAACACAGATAATATGTGATTGTGGTTAGTAAGTAGGTAAGTTTTTTTTTATGGTATAGGAGCCAACGAGCAAACGGGTCACCTGATGGTAAATGACTACCACCGCCCATGGGCACCTGCAACTCAAGAGTCACAAGTGCGTTGCCGGCCTTTAACGGTGGAAGAAGGGAAGAGGGGGAGAAGGAAGGGTGAGGGCCTTTTTTTTTTTGTGCGTGTGAAAACCCCCTCTGGCCGTCACCCCACCGGGGTTTTCGTTGGGGCGGTGTGTCGGAATCGAACCGACTAAAACCACACGGTGTGCCGTACTATGCCTTAAGTAGGAGGGATCCGGGAACAGCTTTTATTAAGACATCCGGAACCCTCCTAGCGCCTGCCCGCAAAAGCGCGGGCAACACCTTCGGGTAAAATCCTCTCAGTTAGGCGACGTCCAGGCACACGCGGACGCCGCCTCCTCGAGGGGGGCCACTACAACGGGTGGAGGGAAAAACCCGTCCCGTCCACCCGCGGTCATACTCAGGACGGCATGAGGCGCTGGTAAGCGCGCCTCCGCCGCCCGGTTCGCCGGCGGCGAATTAGGTCCGAGTGGAGATCGTCCTCCCGGACCCTTTCCACCGCCTCCTTCTGCGAGATGACGTCCTCACAGAAGGTCGCGACCGCGGTAAAATTCCTGTCGCTACCGGCCATGGAGCGTATGACGGCCGGTAGCGAGAGATCCCCTCCGATGACTGCAGTGAGGGCCCGACGCTGCGTCGTCCAGGCGGAGCAATCTCAGTTCCCTCCTAGCGACCGAGTGCAGGTACTTCCCGAAGCAGCCGTGCCCGGAAAGGACCTGCGTCAGTCGGAAGGAAAGGGTCCCGTGCTGCCGCTCTGCCCACTCGACGATGACCGGCTCGAGTGCCGCCACGGTGGCAAAGCCAGCACGTGGAGCCTCCAGCCGGGACGACCAACGAACCATGGTGGCTCGGCGAGCGGCCTCACGCCATTCGCGTACCTCTTCGGGCGGGGGCCGACTGCCACTTCCCGCCTGGAACTCAGCCGTTCGCCGATATACTTCAGCGAGCACTTCCGCCTCCAAACCTACGGGGGAGTCCCGGCCAACGCGCACGCCACCTCCGTCGACACGGTGCGGTATCTGCGTATAACTCTAACCGCCATAAGCCTCTGAAGGCGCCAGAGGCGCGCCCTATTCTGGGCGGTCAGAGCCTCCGCCCAGAAGGGTTAGGGCCTCCAGTAACCTCAGTCACGCGACGAAAAGCAATGCAAGCATTGCTTCACTGCCAGTTTTCAGTGAGGCCATGGTATCACTCCAGTCGAACCAGCCCATACGTGCCGAAGCATGGCTCTCCCACGAAAGTAGTAAAGTAGTATGAAAATATACATAAACATAGATATTATTACATATAGAATATGTCACAGAATAGTCAGAATAGAAAATTGCTCAGACGTGAAGTATATCTATTTAAAAAAAAACATATTTATAATTTTACAACAATTACGCATCTGTATCTACTCAACAAAGGAATAGGCAGTCTTAGTAAGGATAGCACCGTGCTGTTTCACAGGATGCGTTAAAAATTAATTATTATCCTGCCATGTATAGTTTGCCAACTTTATAACTTACCTAATTTTTTTGATACCAAGATTATTATTAGTTTATTATGAGGTTGTTATATCGAAATAGATAAAAAATTACATTGTAGGAAACATAGCAGCCAAACTATGGACTTTTTCATGAAAATACATTGTCATTTTTTTATAATTTTTTTAAATAAAACTGAAATGCTTTACAGATTTGACAATTTTCTTCTTTTAAATGTTAGTAACAGATTGAATAATGTTTTTAGGGAATGAGAAAATGCAAAAGTTGACCAGAAAATTGGGAAATTTGGGGAAAATTGAAGTGTTTCTTTTTCTATGAAATTCAAACAAATTTATTACAAACCGTCCCCACAGTTTCACCTGCGTTTAATGTCACTGCACCGCTACTATTAGTCGTAGCGTGATGTTATATAGCCTGTAGCTTTCCTCGACAAATGAGCTATCCAACACAGAGTATTTTTAAATTTGAACCAGTAGTTCCTGAGATTAGCGCGTTCAACCAACCAAACTCTTCAGCTTTATAATATTAGTATAGTATAGATTTGACAGAACGACTGTTGGGTCAGCTAATTTTAATAGATTTAGCATAATCGTACCTCTGACTTGATCTTTTTTTCAATCCTCTGTTAAATAGATAAATAAAAGACTATAATCATGAATCCACAGTTCCACAGAACTAAATTATATGTATGCCGGTAGAAATTAATTGCACTCTGTTACTTAATAACAGATAATCAACCACTAAATAAAATACATATGATCATGATCAGTTCTGTTAACAACGTAATAATTCTGTCAATCTTTGTACTTATATATTTTGATGCGCAGGGAGGAAAGATTATTTCCCAATCAGTCATTTACATTTTAGTATAAAACATTTTATAAACCATAATTTGGGATATATTGTATTATACAGCAAAGAAAGTCTTTATCTACGATTTTTCCTTTCAAAATAATTATCTTTATAATTCTTTATAAAAAAACCGGCTTAAAAAAAACTGTTGCATAAAAGATTTATGTGGTTTTCTCATAGATGCCATTATCAGAACTGGACCACACGGGAAGCACCAGCTTTTAAATAAAAAATAATCATCAAAATCGGTTCACCCAGTCGAAAGTTCTGAGGTAACAAACATAAAAAAAATACAGTCGAATTGAGAACCTCCTCCTTTTTCGAAGTTGGTTAAAAACTCAAATTAAAAATTAAAAAAATTCACGGTACGTACGCACGGTAAACGGTACTAGATCGAATATCAATGTTCCATATCGATTGATAAAAGAGCTGATAACATTCGAACGGAGGAACAGATTTTTATAGCGTAGCTAAGAACACTCTCGCGACCGAGTCACCGTTCAAACAGAAAAGACAAAAGGAAAGGGTTTTTCGCCATATGGCTACGAAACCCTAAAAGTTTCTGCTGCTCAAATTTCAATGAGAAAAAATTCTTGACCTTAAAATTAATTATCAAAGTACATTTAAATACAAACAAACCCTAATAAGGCCATAAGTAGATCAGTGAAGTAACCCAATCTGCATACTAAACATACCTCCTATTGTATGGCGAAAATTTTCTCAGTCGCCCGCTACGTAATTCTTGAGGAAATATTCAGCTTGTTGAAGCACCGCCCATCAAGGCTAGCACTGAATAAGGCCACATATAAATGCTTGTGAACCCTCCATTGTACTATTCAAGGAGTAGACATAAGCAAAGGCAGTTGTATTCCTTCTAGTGAGTGTGTAAGTGATAGTTGGCAAAATGTGTAGTTATCTGTGCTTGGTTGTGGCAGCGTGTGTCGGAATAGCGTCGTCGGCACCAAAATATAGAGAGTACACATCTCCCCCTGGGGTTACATATTATGTAAGTTTTTCTTATTTACAAAAAGTATAGATAATCACAGTTATATAAGGGTCAATTGTTTTCATCTAAACTAAATCCACGGACATACCTTACGATAAGATGAACATTTAATTCTTATTTCCCATATAAATACAGTGTCAGTTCAGAGTAGATTTACTAGAAATACAGTAACAAATTTCTTCTCCAATACAAAAATAAAACGTCTCAGCTTTTTTATCAATGAAATTAAACAATAAAAATTAATTGCATCAGCATGATTAATTTACTGTGCTAAATATAAATATGCCTGTGGCTTTTTATTTTTCTCATCTTTATTTATATGTTCTTACGCGTTCTAATGGCTATCTAATAGGCTAATATATTTTAATACAACGTTCAGGATGTGTAATTCTTAAGCGGAGTTTGTCTTTTGAAAGGTTTAGAAAACATCACGTTCATAATAAAATAGCAAATTTAAAGTAGTTGTTATTTCAATTTTCTTAAAATAAGACCTAGCCAATGACCAGTCACTGGGATGTTTCGGTGGTGTAAGAAATACCAAATATATACCCCGAAACTCGCGAACAATAATTATCTTTTAAAAAAAGTATCACCGACTTCCACGACAAATTTTATAGGCAGTGAATTGTGGCTATAAAATTTGCAGAGTTCCTTAGATTTCCCAAGATCCCATCATGAGATCCTGACCTGATGATCATGGGACCACCTGGGAAGTATACCCTTTCAAACAAAAAAAGAATTTTCCTAATCGGTCCAGGCGTCTTTCAGTAATCGGTGAACATACATAAAAAAAATACATACAGCCGAACATCGGACCTCCTCCTTATTGAAGTCGGTTAACATACATAGCCATAATAATAATATATTTGCAGAATAGAATTATAATTTAATAATAATAATAATTTATAATAATAATTTGTTCTGTGTCTGGGTGTAATTTATCTATAATATGTATGTATTTAGAAATATATAAGTATGTTTATCAGCAGTCTGGTTACCATAGTACAGGCTCTGCCTAGTTTGGGATCAGACAGCCGTGTGTGGGATGTGTGAAGTTATTATTATTATTATTATTATTATTCTCTTTATTAACATCTATAAAACATATAAATTACATTTTTAAATACATTATTATAAAAAAAAAAATATATTTAAAAATATAAAAAATAGTGTCCCACCGGTATCGAGTACAGGGACCAAGCTATCGGTGGTTAGGGTTCCAGAGATAGAAACCTCCTCACAATACGTGCCGTGTCAAGAATGACTGCCTTCTGCATTAGGCCCTTAATCCAGCTGCCTAACGTGAGCCTCTGAAGGTGTTGATCGAGGCTCTTTGCAATCAACCCATGGGCTGATATGACTATCGGCACAATGATTGCCGAATCCACATCCCACATGTCGACCACCTCATGGGCCAAATCCAAATACTTCATTTGTTTTTCTTTTTCAGCCCTTAAGAGATTGTCGTCATGGGGAATGGTGATATCTACAATCATTGCTCGGCGCTCTAATCGGTCTATTACCACTATATCAGGTTTATTGGCAACAATAGTCCTGTCAGTGATAATAGACCGATCCCAGTACAATGTTACACGACCATTTTCAAGAACTGGGTCGGGCACATATCTGTAGTACGGTAATTCCATAGTCACAAGGTTATATTTAAGAGCAAGTTGCTGATGGACTATCCTGGCCACTTGGTTATGTCTGTGCAAGTACTCGCCGTTAGCAAGACGAGAACAACCGGAAATTATATGCCTGAGGCTTTCTCCGGGACGATGACATGCCCGACAAATGTCAATCGTGCCATCCTTCAGGATATGTTTCCGATAGTTGTTCGTCATAACAACTTCATCAGTAATTGCACAGATAAAACCTTCAGTTTCTCCAAAGAGGTCACCGAAACGTAGCCAGGACACAGATGATAATAGATCTACTTCGGGCCCATTTAAGGCCCGATAAAAACGTCCATGCAGCTCTTTGCTCTTCCATACTTCCCTGCGATCTGTAATATTGAGTACTGCAGGTTTGCGCCAGTTCTCTCTACCTAAAGCAAGCGGGGTGAGTCCGTTGTCAACTGCCACAACATCCCGATGCACCTCCACGTTAACAGAGAGGAAGTAATCTCTGAGATTGCATACCTCGCGGTTATGTAGTGTCTTGGCATTTAAAAAACCACGACCCCCACATTTCCGCGGGATATACAATCTCATTACCGATGAACGTGGATGGTGCATTCGGTACGCGGTTAGCAATGTACGGACTCTTCTATCCAGGGCATCAAGTTCCGTCTGAGTCCATCTAAGTATGCCAAAGGAGTAGGTTAGGACTGGTATGACCCAATCATTATAGGCCCGCACCTTATTACCGCCTGACAAAAGACTTTTTAATACTTTTTTCAGGCGGCCAAAGAAGCGTGCCTGTAACGATTGCTTCATAGTCAATTCCTTTAAACCTAACGCCTGTGACATTCCTAGATACTTGTAAGTTTCGTTTGCGGAAAGACGTCTAAGGTGTGTAGAATCTGAGAGTTCCATGCCTTCAGATTCCACAATCTTGCCTCTTTTTACATGCATGACTGCACATTTATCCACACCAAATTCCATCCTGATACATTTACTAAAGTTTTCAGTTACCTCTAGTAATTTTATCAGTTGGAAATTGCTGCAGGCAAAGAGTTTCAAATCATCCATGAAAAGGAGGTGGGATATAACCTGACCTCCTCTCCGCAAACGATAGCCTAGTCCTGAACCCTCCAACATAGTGCTGAGAGGATTCAAAGCCAGGCAGAACCACAAGGGACTCAAGCTGTCACCCTGAAATATACCCCGCTTGATCTTTATATACTCGCCGTCACCCTGAGATTGTCGACATCCTGGATAGCAAAGAACTGTTCTCCATTGCTGCATACATGCCTCCAAGAAAGTGCATAGAGTTGTATCAATCTTATACAACTCCATCACCTTCAGGAGCCACGTATGCGGCACAGAGTCATAGGCTTTCTTATAGTCTATCCAACATGTCGCCAGATCTTTTCGGTTACGGCGAACTTGTTGGTTAATGGTCGTGTCAATAATAAGGAGCTCTTTAGTGCCACGTGCCCCACTTCTACATCCATTCTGAGAGTAAGACATAACAGAGTTGTTGGTAACATGAGATGCTATCTTCACTCTCAGAATGGACGTCAGTAATTTATATACTGTTGGTAGACAGGTGATGGGTCTGTAGTTTTTGGGATCCGTGGCACAACCAGATTTATAGAGCAGGTGAGTCACGCCTGTGGTCATAAAAGTTGGAAGCGAACCCGATTCCAAGCATGATTGAAATTGAGATGCCAAACAAATATGTGAGCTACGGAGCCACTTTAACCAAAAGTTATGCAGTCCGTCCGGTCCCGCTGATTTCCAATTCGGCAACGAACGAACTGCATAAGCTATATCGATGTTTGAAATCAATACTGGCTCCATTCTATTAATTGACTCACATGATCGTTCGACATCTCGCATCCATTCACCCTCAGTGTGAGCGACAGGCATCGACCAGATGTTACGCCAAAATGAATTCGTGATTTCAGCATCTGGTAAATGAATGTCACTCACTAAATCAGGCTGCTCCCACCTTCTATAAACCCACCTCTCATCCCTTTGGAATGTGCGATTCTGAGTATATCGGTCCACCCTTTTCTTGTACCTTCGTATGCGATTTGCCCATGCATAAACCTTCTGTTTCAGAAAGTCAATGCGCTCTGTGACTCGCGCTGTATAATCACAGGAACTGATACCAGTTCCCGAAAAAGCCCGATTCACAAAACGCATTACTCTCGGGCGTGTGTTACCCGATCTGAAACAGATAAGCTTGCCAATGAGTACCCTCGACTCAGCGATACGACGCTCAATCCTGCATTGCCACGCCGGAACAACAGGTTTGGACCGAGTAGTGGTGGTATTATTATTATTATAATATTTGCAGAAAACGGCAGGCGGTTTCTTTGTTTAGTACAGTGTGGTCCATTAATTTTTTAGAAAATAGATTGAAGCAGCAAATATTATTGTTTTTTTTTTGTACTTTCTTTATTTAAAACTGACCACTACAATATTACATAGGTTAAGGTAAAGGGTCTAACTTGAAACTTATGTTATTCTTACACGAAACCTATGATTATCTCCAGACTGCTCCTAAGTACGCATTCAACTATGGTGTAGCAGATCCATCAACAGGTGACGTCAAATCACAGCACGAAACTAGAGATGGTGATGTTGTTAAAGGTAAGATTGATTCATAATAATCTATATATAGAATGTTACAGAAGGATGTGATCATATTTTAGTGTCCTATATTAGACCTCGTAAAGAATGAAAAACGCTCACAAGTCAAGGAAAATTCATAATTAAACTGACAACTCAACTCAACTTGAATATTGATCGTTGAAGCTAATATTTAGTAAGGGAATGATAGTGAAACAATGGGTATTTAATATTAAGGATGTTGGTGGAATTTTTCAGTAAATGTCTGCATAGAAAGACTAAAAAACAAAATCATTAAAATTTACATGAAAATTCGTAATATAGTGTTTAGAAATGAATACACCAGGAAAAACATTTCCCGAAGAAAAAAAAACAATTCTAAAAATTGTTCTAAGAATTGTATTTTTTATTTGTCCCCTTCACAAAACGCTCCTAAACTTTGATCACACCTTTCTGTATGATTTATTCTTTGTTTAGAAATTATGACTAAACGTTTCATTTTATTACTCGCATTTTCTAATAAAAATAAAAAAAAGTATATGCATAAAATCAAACACATAAAATAAGAGAAGAAACAGAGAAGCGTGGTCGGTTATTACTAGGCTTTGGTTATTGTTAAATTAGGATAAGACCACTCCTAAAATCTAACGTACTTATATAATAAAATAATCATGAAATTAATCTTCAAAAGGCGAAGATATCGTATAACTTATATAAACTTAAGTATCATATTTACTATAACAGATAATCTACTTCCCTAATAAAATAAACCCGGAAGATAAAATACAGACCTTCGAATTGTGTAATTTAATTACGCGATTCAAAACATATCATCAGTATGAATGACATTCCTATTATTTAATATTCATTAACATAACCCTGTAATCGTCCATTGTAAATCCCTTTTGGTAGTGTTTGTATATACATCAATCATGTTCATACAACACAATGCATCAGATATATCTCTACGAAGCATTGTTCTTGAATTATACGCCATCATGATACGTTACTACAATCAAATCCATGTGAATTGAAAAAAGAAAAACTCAAGTTTCCCAAGCGATTTCCAAATTCGCATCTTTATGAGGTGAGGTGACTGACCTCCATAATTATGAGTCAATATACGATAATTAATACAATTATGTGGGTTAGTTGTAGAAGTATAATAAACTGTTATTAATATGAGATAAGTGGATTAATTTGAAAGTATTGTGCTGAGAATGAACTTGAATTGACGTTTACTTTCTTTTCTCCTGAAAGTACTAAAATGAATATTTTTGCTTCATTGATGAAAGTAATAATTATAAAGAAACTTAATCGTCTTAGAATTCTCCATACCAGTTTCTAAGGTTCGGCTTTGGCAATATTGGGTGGGTATATATCCAAACCATCGTATTGGTTCCCGTTAATATGATTTCTGCGAAAATCTAAAAGTTTATATGTGTAACAAGTGCCTGAATTCGGTAATCTTGTGATCTTAAATGTTACTGACATGTTCAATTCATAAAAAAAATTAAATACCCCTGTCTCAAAAATCCCATCAACGAATAGAGAAGAACTGATTATCTTCGAACGAGTGAACATATTTTCTTGAGTTATAGCTAAAAACACTCTCGTCAAGTCACATTTCAAACAAAAAAGAAAACTAAATCAAAATCATCCGTTTAAGATCTATGATGCCACAGACAGACCAACAAATACACAGTTACACACGTTAACTTATAACCCTTCGTTTTATGTCCGTCAATAGTGTTTCCAACAACGATGAGGATCTAACTTGTTGTCTTTAAATCAAGAATCTAAATGTTTTTAATTGTGCAATAAATTATGTGTTATTTTAATAAAATTCATCCAATTTTCGCCAGATAACATTTTCTGCATTCATCGTCATCACATACGCATTAACAAAGGATTTTCTTTTGTGTTGCAAGCGATACTTACTAAGCCTAGGGTCATGTGCAGATTAATGATCATATACCGTGGGATATTCATTGTATCATTGGGTTATCTAAGGATTGTGTTAATAAATTGTTGCAGTTTTACATGGCGAATAAGAAATTTTCTTTAAATAGCAAGGTTTAAAAAAAAAAGTATTTTAGACGTACATAACTACTACTACATACATTTGAAAACTGGAAAATGAAAAATATCATTTTTAGTTGACATCATAAAGGATACGCATGAATGTCAGAAATGTTGTATCTCACTAAAATTTATTATCAGATTCTGGCGCATTATGAAAGGAACTTGGCAATATAGACTCATCGCGCAAATAAATAATTAATAATGAAAAAAAAATATTATTTTGTTAACTACCATTTTTGTTTTGAAATCGCACAACCAGAATGGTAGTCGCAGTCGTAGCGCCTTACTTTCTACTACCTACAATATTATGCCATAGTACTCTTTGCTGTCACGAAAATTTATTAACAAAAAAAGTATTAACAACTAGCTGACCGGACAGTTGTAAAATGTAAATAATTAGATAAATCCGTTTCAATTTCATGGAAAAAGCACTTCCAGCTTTCCCCAAATTTCCTCATATTCCAGGCCATTTTTCCAACTTATCTGTCCCTGAAAACCTTATGAGGACTATTATTAACATTATAAAAGAAAGAATAATTTAAATCGGTCCAGCCGTTCTCAAGTGATGTGCTTACCAACGAACAGTTTCATTTTCATTGGCATTTAAGTCGAGTGGATAATAAATATTAAATTAAACGAAGTCCAAAAAAGGTTATTGCATTGCGTGTCCTATTTAATATTTACTATTAAAATATGTACACACAAGAACTGAGACCATTAACCAACCAGGCCGACTTCCACCACATTTAAAAATAAATTAACCTGACACAAAATATTATGTCCAACATTATGACATTACAATTACGTATAAAGTTATCATCTTCGTTTTAAATTTTCAGGACAATATTCGCTAGTAGAACCAGACGGCTCTGTCCGTACCGTGGATTATACAGCGGACCCCGTTCATGGGTTCAATGCGGTAGTATCTAAATCTGGACCGAACTTCCATGGCCCATCCATAAGACCTGTGGCGCCTACAGTTCCTGTGCAAGTCAAACCAGTGGTACAGTACGTGCCTAAGCCCGTCCCGGTACCGGTAGACTTTAACTCCTACTACCCGCAGCAGGCCATCTACAGGGAAGTAGCAGCTCCTTGTGAGTATTTATATGTTTAATTTTCATTACAGAGTAACAAGGCATCAATAGGTGCTTATGGTGCGTAGGACTTTGCGCGGGACATAGTCGTCCCTATTTACTAACTGTAGTGTAACATACTGTGTAAACATTTGTATATAATCCTAACCCAATTATACAAATGAAATCGTCGAAAGCGTCTACTTCTACGACAGAATATATATAAGTTACTAACAGTGCCCCGCGGTTTCACCCGCGTAAGTTCCGATCCCGTGGGAATATCGGGATAAAAAGTAGCCTATGTGGCTATTAATCCAAGTCTCCAGCTATTTACATTCCAAGTTTCATCGCAATCGGTTGTGTGGTTTTTGCGTGAAAGAGTAACAAACATCCATCCATTCATCCATCCAAACTTTCACTTTTATAATATTAGTGAAATTCTGTTTTTAAATATTAAATAGCCCTCGCAGTCGTGTAAATACGCGTGAAACTATTCCAATAAACTGTTATTAATAATAATATTTACAATTTAACAAAATTATGTACTAAAAGATTCGTCATTGAATTGGTAGGTTTAGAGCGATTTTTGGTTTTAAGTTTTCGATAGAATTATGTACCTTGTGAGCTATGATCACATTCTAAAATAAAAACGGGAAGAAAAAAAATGTGGAAATGACCTAACAAGTGTGAAAGGTTAGATTCATTATCTCCCGATTCGATCGCAGACTGTGGCCACGGCCCCACTTCACCGCTAGCCCCGGTGAAGTGATGACCCGTGGGGGTTTCCACACGATAAAAAAAAAAAAAAAAGTAGCTGAAGACAACGGTAAACAAGAACGGTGACTCACGGTTCTACTGAGGTAAAACCGAATTTATCGGTAAAATGTGTTATAATTGTTACGGAGATATACTCATTATTCCCGTGTTGAGTCAGGTGGAATAAAACCGTTTTTCTTCATAGAGATGTCACCGTAACTTAGAACTATGTTAACGGTAAAAAATAGTAATTAATACCTAAACCTTAGTTTTAAAGTCGCACGTATGTATCTTGGGAAGACTGTGGTAGAATGCATTGTTAGGTAAATTTACATAATATAAAACACAGGTCTAACAATAAGCACCGGATACATGGAAAAAAGGGCACAATGCTATTAAATCTAATTAGTGTCAGTCCACGGTATTTAAGTTATTCTATTGTATACTGTGTCGTACAAACTCGGTTACCAATTGACCAGTTTATTTGCTATTTGACCATATTGATTTGCAACAGACTACTAATGGATTATTTAAACAATTAGAAGTAATAAAAGTAGACATTAATGGATATCAGAAAAGCTTTTTAGACAACAATGTCTAAAAGGCTTTTCTGATATTCCATAATAGTACTAATAATAAGTGCATGTATGTCTACATAAATACAAATTTATGTAGACACATACACATACATGCACTTGTATTTAATCTCAGTTTGAATTACGTTCGATGCCCTTATTATAAGAACTCCTTAAAGTTTTGTTGCATGTAATAATACTAAGTTTTAAGCTTTCGCGTTCCATGATAATAGAATTATATTGACGGGAATTAACGCGATCACGTAATAACTATTACACACCTTTGTTTTGCCTGGCATTTCGACCAGGTTGCAGTTTCGACAGGCTGACTCAGGCGTCAGCTTGTGACATTAATGTAAATACGTACGTAATTACATGATCGCATTGATTTCCGTCAACATTATTATATTACATGTAATAATAGTCACTGTGCTACATGCTGCTTATTTTTTTACAATAATAATCCTAAGTGTATTAGCGTCAACTTTAGCAAGATATCAAGAGTTAAGTTTGTATCTAATTTGATATATTTGACAGTTTTTTAATTCCCTCTTATTATAGACGTTCTTAAGAGTACATAAGTAAAAAAGTATCTTCCCGAGGGTAAATAAGTAAGCGATTAAAATACTAAACTAGTTTATCATTCACTGTTATTGGTAGAAAAACGAAGATATTTTGGTCTCTATTACTTTATTTATCTCTTTAATATACACCTTTTACATGAAATACAATACAAATTAAAAATAATCATTAAAAAATTGTATTATTTGAGCCTACCTATTTATCATTTCATTACTCTCAAAACAAAAAAAAAGTTGTCAAGCGTCTCTGTCAAAAGAGTGCTGTGGTATGATCCAAATCGCTTAATTTGTTAATACTCCACAAATATCTGTGTGATCAAGCCTTTTCCGCACATATTTAGAAATCCAGATAAACCTTACATGATGAAGTCTTGAGTTCCCAAGATTTTTGTCAATGGCCTAGTAATTGTATCTACGTGCTGTATAATTAAGTGACACGGACTTGTGAATTGTGACTTCTTCAGTCGTTGTAAATTAATGATTAACAAAAAAAAAATGATAAGAGACAATTTTTAATTACAATTTGTTTGTTTTGTTGCAGTGTACCCAAGTAATCGAGGTGTTCCGTACCCTGAATATGACGGGTACGAATTCGATGCAGCATTCCCTGTATTACCATTTTAAATGCATGATGGGCCTAATATAACCAAATTCTTGTGGGTATATAAATTACAATTAAATGCAGACATACCGTTTGCCTTATAGCAAATAGATTTATATCTTGACCTAGTGATCTCTTCGTAACAACCATAATAAATAGTGTTTTTTTGTTGAAATTTATGTTAATAACTGCTAATTTTTATCCTAATTCTGAGTAGATAGATAAATAGTTTAAATTATTTTTTGCAATTCCATTTCTACAGCAAAAGGTCAAATTTATAGTGAGTTTCAGTTGTTTTATAAATATATGATATGACCATATGACTTAAATAATGCTGTCTTACTAATAGTGTATGTCACGTATATGTCATTATTTGTTAGAATATTCATGATTTAATGTAGTCATAAACAGATGCATAATTTTAAATCATATTAAAATATTTCTTTTTCTATTTTAACTGACAGTATTTTGTTTAGGTACAAGAATATTAATTTTGTGATAAATTTAGTAAAGTAAGTATCATGTTGAAATATTAATGACTTATGAATGTGTGTTAGATGTATCATTGCAAAGAATTACAAATAGGTACTTGATACATGGTTATATTATAATTTACGTTGTTTAAAATAGGTTTTTAGTGTAATTTAATCTTACTTAAGGTTGTAAATATGCATTACAATGAAGGGAACTTAATTCACATTATGTAAATCATTAAAACGTATATTTGTATAAAAATTATTTAATGTAATAAAATAAATATTAGTTTATTTCTTAACAATATCTTTTATTTTTCTAGCCATAGGCATGAGCAGGGTTTCCCATTTCATAAAATTATTTAAATCTTTACAAGAGTGCTAAAAGTGACTCATGTACATTTTAAGAACATAACGATAACTCTCCAATTTTCTAAGTTAGTCGTAAAACCTTTTGTTTCCTTTGCCTCAAAATCGATTAACCGAAGAATGTAAATAATTAATTTAATTAAAACGAAACTTATCTAGGTATATAACCGACTTAAAAAGGAATAGGTTCTGGATTTACTGTACCTTTTTTATACGTATATAATGCGATATTTTTGCTTACTGTGGACGTTGATTTTTTTAATGGGTAGGATATAACAAACAAGATAAGTAATAGTCAGCAGTTGTCAATGGTGCTTTTAGTACGACCATATCCTTACCTATAATTTTAATATTTTGAGTTTGACGTACAGTAAATAGTTTCGTATAGTAAAAGCTTTTATAATTCAACTAGCTGCGCCCCGCGGTTTCACCCACGTAAGTCCCTCGTTAAGTATTCTTTTTTTGTGCAAACTTCACATAAACCATCTACTAAATAGTCCGAACAAAGCCTAAACATTTAGTTTGGATAGGTGAGCCCGTTCTTGAGTTATAAAATTACAACGAAAAGTGGCATTGATTTTTATATATATGGATTAAGTTTGATTAGAAGAACTACCTTAAAAAGATCATCTTGTACATCTTTCCCCTACTTACATAAAGCATGACTTTCTTGCATTTTTGCATGCGTATTTTGGCTCTTTGTTAGTGAAAAAATATGCATGTAAAAATGCAAAAAAAGGTACTTATTGTCATATTTGTGCATATATATGCAGCTCTAAAAGCAGCTCTAATAGTAGCTCTAAAAGCATTTAAAAAATACCTGATATAACTAATATTAGTTAGATCAGGTATTTTTTAAATGCTTTTAGAGCTTTGTGACGTTTACACCTATTATTATTTTTAAGTCTTAAATAACTTCTTTACGTCAACTGACGTTACTGGACAAAATTTAAAATTTTACGTAATGTCTGGAGATACCTACCTGTTTTAACCATTGCATTAATGTTCTTAATGTCTTTAGGACTCTGATTTTAACCAAAAATAGGCACGATTAGAAAAAAGGGCTAAAATGTGTGCGATTACGCTGTAATAAGGGATTACATGCACTTGCATATGAATATAATTCGATGTCTACATCTCGTAACTATGAGATAAAACACGTTTCAGGTATCTATATTAATTTGTGTATCACAACAACGAATCTTTAGTAACAGCTTTACTAAATTTAGTTTACAATATTAAATAAATAAAGGGATGATATATGTATATTGCCTAATACGAGTCCATTCTTATCCAAAAATAGTTTTGTTTCTCAGTCTTTGTATGGACAGACGCTACTTAAATTAAAAACAAAATACTAGCTGCTAAATCGTAATCTGACAGTGCTGTTCCTATTTGTAACTAGTTTTTTTTCTTACTGGAGTTAGTTGAATTCATGTTATTGGACATAAATATTAATAATCTATACCGAATACATTATAATCAAGTAGTCATAAAGTATCAAGTATTCAACGCCTTTAAGTTTAGTCGGAGCTCGACATTTTCACTGATCAGTCTGAATCATTTAACAGGCGCTTTTTATTAAACAACATGTAATATTCAGCGCCTTGTGTTAATTTAATACCAATACACTCAGATCTGTATGACGATCAAGCTTGCATTATTAAACGTATATTTCCCTCCTTCAACCTCAAAAAACTTCATTCATTTATTCATGTTGAACAACGTGATGTTTTCGGAATACATTACATACGTTTGAATTGACGACCGAACAATTTCGTGATCATATGGGTTACTAGCCATCCACCTGGTCGAATCATAGGATTATTATTGTCCGTCACCTACATTTCAGAAAATGTACCGAAGCTTCTTGTAATGTACTATTTTTGTTATAAAAGAAAATAAGGAATAGATGACTCAGAATCTAAAGTATCTTTAATCAACACTACTCTACAGGTCTACCTAATATGACTCTTTATTAATTATCAGTTTGTTTCGTTGAAGCTTGTTGAAGTTGAAACTAAAATTACTTTTCTTTAAGAATGAGTATGTTCCAAATTATTTTATAAGACTATTTATAAGATCTTATTGCTACGTACATGAGCGTGTTGAAGCAAGATCTCGTTTGAGTGTTTCTGTCATTTTGTTCCCTTCAAAGAAAGACCTTTGACGAGGAATTTACGTTAATTATGTAAACCACCACTAAACGACTCAGTTTTCGCTCCTCAGTGAATAGTTAACAGAAGTATATTAGGATATTATTATGAAGGCAGACTACTTAATTACAAGTAATAGTGAAGAAAATGCACCAATCCAAGACCTCTACCATTGTCATATATGCCATGTCGAGTGAGAAAAGAAATAGGGTTGTAACATAGTTGGTGCCGTGTGCCGTGTGCGTGTGTTGGAGCTGGTATCACAAGTATTTATCTTCTTCTTCTTTTATAGGCAGACGCATATTTAACACCCACATTTTGCTAACTTTAGTCCCACACACGTACTAGGGGGCAAGCCTATTGTTGCCAACCGGGAACTTTGGGAATTAAATATGGGAAAATTGGGGAGTATATTGAAAGGGACAAATAGGAAAGAAGGGAAGGCAATGGAAGGAAAAGCACTTTTTTTATTGCTTATACGGATGGATTGAGGAGTGCATATAAGCAATAACTCCGTAACTCGAACTTGCTATTGCCGGTAAGCCCAAGACTCCTTATCAGCGATCTATAATCGATCTACTTATTTTATACCTATCACATGTGATAGGTATAAAATGAGAGTGAGCTTATTATCCCTTGGGTAGAAATGAAAAACTAATTTTATATGTATACTAGCAACACGCCCCGGTTTCATTCGGTAGCAGTGACATCTTCAACAATCATCAACATATTTCAATAAATGTACAAAAATCTTAACAAATTATACACCTAAACCTTCCTCAAGAATCACTGTCTATTAGTGAAAATCGCTTGAAAATCCGTTCAATAGTTTTTCAGTTTATCGCGAACAGACGCAAAGACAGACGCGGCGGGGGACTTTGTTTTATAATAGTGATTTATTTAATTTATTTAAGGACAAATTTCTTCCAGATGATATTCAAAAATAATAAACGAAATGTTATTTAAATTTAGACTGCTAAATTAAATCTGCATTATGTTCAATAAATTTATTAAAAGCTATCTCTATAGTTCTGTACAACATCACCCACAAAAAGTGATAAATGTGTATAATATGTGGGTAAAAAAAAATAATGGTTCACCAATCCCTCCTACTTGCGGCGCAGTATGGCACACCGTGTGGTTTTAGTCCGTTCGATTCTGAAACACCGCCCCACCGAAAACCCCGGTGGGGTGACGACCCGAGGGGGTTTTCACACGCACAAAAAAAAAGGTTGACGACCAACAAACTGAGAAAATCTCATAAAATAGGAAGAGGCAACCGCAATTTAATCCAGTGCAATGCTAAGAATTTATCGTTCAAGTACAAATCGTGACTGTCAGTGTAAAAACCGGAATACGATTTTGTACTCATCTTCAGCTTATTGCTTTACACTGCAGTTCAAAAATATTTTATATACTCTCAATATGGTTCAACGATATTAAAAGTATTTGAAATGAAAACTTCTTTAGGCACGTTGGGTACTTTTGGTATGGGGAAAAAGCACATGACATATTGTCATGATGACATAAATGTCTGTTTTCACTTCTGACGTGCAGTCCTACGACTGACAGTTTATTTAATACTCTTAATACCAAAAGTAGAATAGTATTATGAATTTGAGTTTGTGTTAGTGGGTTAGCAGATAAACCTTTGGAAACATTATAGACAACTTTTTGATATGAAGGTTTCCTTACGGTGTTTCTTTTACCATTGTTAAAGTGAGCAACTGGGGATTGAACTCATGCTACGATACATTTTTTGAAGAATGTTTATCTTAGTTGTCACAAATTAAAAATATTTTTATTTGCAACAACTAATCAAGGCATTCTACTGATGTAACCGGTATGAACATAACGTACCTTAATAATAATAACTTGACACATTTCGCACACGGCCGTCTGATCCCAAACTAGGCAGAATCTGTACTATGGTAACCAGACTGCTGATAAACATAATTACCTTAGATTCATAACTAATGAATGTAATGAAATGTAATGATCTAATTATACTATTTGGTTATCAGAATTAAACATAATTATGAGAGAACTTACGTATTACTTAACGCACGCACGCACGCACGTACTCACGCACGCACGCACACACACACGCACGTACACACACACACGCACACACGCACACACACGTCACACATTAAATTAATAAACACGAACGATAGACTGACTAACTATTTCCACTTTTATAGTCATGCAAGTACTTATTTAACATAAAAAACGATACAAAATATCGGAAATATCGAAAAACCACTATTAATTACATAAATTATTGTGTAGAACCGTATATTAACTTTTATGAGACATTTGTAGGTAGTTTTATAAAGATTGAAGTATATCATAGCAATTAATACAATTTTATAAATAACAAGATTTGTATGCAAAAATCAATCAAGTAACATTTGCTTTAATTAAAAACTAGAGGCGATAGTTATGACTATGACCTTTATTCAAAGTTTGCAATATTATTAATCTTACTTATGTAAATGCGATTTAAAGAACCATCTGGGTTGAATACCTTTTCAAACAAGATCAATTTTCACAACCATTTCCAAAATGCAGATTAAGCTGATTACATAAACAACATTTGTAGCATCATATGCCTATACGGTTCTGTGTCGGATCACGTTGTTTACATAACACATGTCATACCTATTAATGATCTCATTTCCCAAAAAAAATATTCCCAGTCAAAGTAATACAGAATTTCCAGTCAAAGTAATAACCACTTGGTTAAAAACACTTGTGCTCAAAAAAAATTAAATTTGATAAATTATAACTAATAAATAGTATTTTAATTGGCATTCGCTGTTGGTACAAGAACTAATTGGCATATTTTGCAGTAATAATAACACACATCTAACATCTGATTACCAAAATAGTAACATGTGAAGAAAATATATGTACTTAACACAAAAAATTGGATCTACACAAAGTGAGCCGATAGAGGCGTTATTATAAAAAAAAGTATTAAATTCAAATCTTTAACTTTATTTAAAATCTCTCTCTCTCTCCACATATACCCATTAACGGAGTAGGTTTTTTTGCGATTTCCTCCGTAATTTTTTCAATTTACAGTTTTAGAAAAAAACTTCACCTTACTTTTTATTACGTTAACACCATTCTAATATATGTAGAATACATCGAAGAATATAATTTACCTTCATGAACAACATAATAATGCAAGTAAGTGTACGTAAGTTAGAATGAATATAATAGATCACGACTTGTAAGCTATTGCAAACGATGCGAGAATAAATGCGATTAACATCTCATGCTCATTGAATAACCATTATTATTATTAGCAAGCTTTATGGCCAATAATATAAATGTCTTGTTTACAGCCATTTATATTATACACAGATAAGAAAAATATTTTCATAAGTGCACTTAATACCGGGCAATCTCTTGAAGTCAAACTAAGCTGATGAAGATATGAACGATTGTAAGGTGTATATTCAAATTACGATAGTTTGCAGACGGGAGGGAGTGCACGGCTGGATACACCTATTAAAATGAAATTTCGAATACGCCGTAAGAGCTTTCTTTATTTACCATATGCCAAAGCTACAAATTTCAATGTTTATGTCTGATTTACAATTTTGGAGGTAATTAACTGATTGATTTATCTACTTCTAGACTTCCTAGAAACATAAAAATTGGTAAAGCTGGTTTGGCCTTATCTTAAAAATTCGATCCGGCATCAGTCTACATCCATCTTGACGAGTTTTTTGTTGCATAACTTTTTCATACCTACTTATACAAAAAACTCTTCAAGTTCACAAGTTTAATGTGAAATGCACAAGATTTACATTGTAACATGGTTGAACATAATGCTAAATTCTGATTTGTTTTCTTTGGGGCAAAGAATTTAACCTTACATTCACATTTATGTTTTTGTTCTGATTATAATTATGTACTTATCTCTGCCCATACTATAATGTTTATATACATAGAAATAATAAATATAAAATCCTATGATTTTGTACATAAATACTATAAAATATGAGATACTGCTCTAGCACATTGGACGGTTTACAAGACTATTAACACATCAAAATTTCATTGTTAGACTTAGCGGGGTCAACGCCATGGTTAAATCTAAGTACTCACAACCATTATAAATGAAAGGTTTTCAATAATAACACAATTGATTCTTTGTTGAGTAATTGAGCTTATATGTGTTACACCTTCTCCACACGGTGATTATACAAATAATTACATCATATTGTACACATTTGGTAACGAGAACTAAGCCTCGGGTATTATTTAGTGAGAGACATTAAAAGTATGAGAGCAGCATAACCTTTTAAAAGTATTGCTATGACATCCACCGATTCGTCACTCGCATCTCACGAACAGTGCAATTCGATAAATCGATTAGTCATAATCTAACACGGGATCGTTTCTCTGTTACTAACTTAATTGTTCTATTGGGGTATTTGTAATCCACAGCTACTGACTTATGTTTGATTTTAAAGTTGCGTTACTTTTGATTCAAATTTATTTCATAACGTTGTTTTAGGTATAGCAAACTTTCTCGTGTGAGTTTCATCGATTTCATAAAACGTATTTAAAGATTCGATGCGAATAATTTTCGAATAAGTTCATTCGATGTTTTTCAATAGAATTGGATTCGTCATAAGGATTTAACGCGTACCGTATAATCGTAATCGAAATATTGCCTTGAAAATTGTAGCAATGCAAACACTTTATACATATATGTATATTTATATGGTCTCAAAAATATACTTTCTAACTTTTATAACCGCCATATATAAAGACATCTTTCTAATTTTACCGACTTTAGAAAAGGAGGATGATCATGACGCACGCTTTTATGCATGGTCTGTCGAAATGTCATGGCACGTAGAATTCCAAACTTTTTTATCTGATGATTGTATCGGTAGGTAATGAAGGCATGTAGTAATAGTAGTAAGCAAATTGCTGAAGTGTGCACGGAGTATGGTAGGGTAGGGTACAGGAGGTTTCAGTCGGGCGCTAGGCTATGAACCCTACAGAAGACCACATTAGCCAACACTACTTGCGTTGTGTTGTGTTTCTTATACAGCGTAGTAATAGCTAGAGGTTTTCAACATATGAGGGACCTTTTTTATTTTAGCTCGTCTTATGACATCAACCCGTCTGATGTTGAGCTGAATTAAGGTCCAAACATTGATAGTCCGTGGGCCCTGGAACATTTTTTTAAATGATTACCTACAAGCTAAAACTTAGCCGACCTATTCGTATTACTGAGTCGGACAAGTTTTTGCACGTGCCAAGTCTGAAATAGGCAGCGTTTTTACTCCCCAGCCCTGCAAACATGTCGATTTAACGATAGTATGTTTTTTTATTACCTCCCAAAAAATTTTCATTCTAATTTCAAGATAATAGCGGTAAATTGAAGAAATTGTCGGACAAGCTATACGCTGCTTCGTTTCTGTCGGACACGTTTTCTATTCAATATAAAATGTATTTTGTCACATATGCTGTAAGTGGCGGACAAGAGGTAATAAATAAAATAACTACTCGAAAATCGACATGTTCACCGCGTCGGACTCGGTACAAGATGCATAATTTTTGTCGGACACTTGTACCTGACGACTTACAATATACAAAAGAGACGATTCACTAAGTATTAGCTTGTAGGTAATAAAAAAACCTACCCATGAAAATTCGACACGTTGTGCGTGTCGGACTCTAGAACGGTGCCGACCATTTTGTCCGACAAGCATTACTTCTTCAATTTACCGCTATTATCTTGTAATTAATGTAATTAGAATGAAATTTTTTTGGTAGGTAATAAAAAAACATACTATCATTAAATCGACATGTTTGCAGGGCTGGGGAGTAAAAACGCTGCCTATTTCAGACTTGGCACGTGCAAAAACTTGTCCGACTCAGTAATACGAATAGGTCGGCTAAGTTTTAGCTTGTAGGTAATCATTAAAAAAATTGTTCCAGGGCCCACGGACTATGAATATAGAAAGTATGTATAATGGTGGCCACTATTATAGATACTAATAATACTAAAATAGTGGCCCTCGGTTTCGAGAGGTGCATTTTCACGCTCCGCTTAAAAGACTAGAGGTTGTAGGTTCTGAGTATTGTAACCGTTTAAAAACACCGGTAACAGTTTATCAGTTTAGATGGGCCATATACTTGTTGGCCGACTTAGTTGACTAAATAAAATAAACTTTAGAGATATCACATATAAAAAAATAAGTCCAGTTGATTGCTAGATAAAGCTCCTTTTTAAAATTGTATATAAATATTAATAAAACTAATATAAAGGGTGTATCTGACAATGGAACACTTACTTAAATCACGGAAAGAGTCATGCATGATTGAAGTAAGTGTTCTATTGTCATGTACACCCTGTATTTTGGGCCATATTATATTTTTTTGATCTACAATAATTATTATTGTTGCCGAAAACAATATTCAATAAGTTTTTTTATGGTATAGGGGGCAAAACGAGCAGATCGGTCACCTGATGGTAAATGACTACCGCCGCCCATGGGCACCTGCAACTCAAGAGTCACAAGTGCGTTACCGGCTCTTAAGGTGGGAGTAGGGGAAGGGTGAAGGGAAAGAGGGGGAGGGACGGATAGAAAAGGGGGAGGAGGGGAGGGAAGGTTTAGAGTCTCCGGTAACCTCACTCACTCGGCGAAAAGCAATACAATTGCACACCATAATGTTACAACTTGGAATGTGTATACATTTCTTCCCTAAAGTCATTAAAGTAGGCTCAAAATTACTGTTCGTTACCAAAACACTTATATTATTAAGAATATAAACGTTATTAACTTTTTATAAAAGAACTGGATTCACAGTTATTTAAAAAAAGAAAGTGGCAACTTAAATAATGCAAAAGCGTTGTTCAAGTGGCCAAGACTCTTTTTTTGTTTTAAATTCTTGCTTGCAAAACAGTAGCCGTAAAATTCGAATGCCTAATGAGGGGTTATGCTGGGGTTCCACATATCTATGTATGGATGTTTCTTTAAAATCCACTGCACTATATTCATATTCAAGGTACAACGCTATTTTAAAATGATGCTAAATAAAATTCTCCAAATTTTCTACAAAATTCCTTTCCAAAGGTTTTAATTTTGTAGCGTTGAGGTGTTTGACAGTCAGACATCTCTGCTTCGAATTGAATAAACATAGTGGTCATTGTTGCCTTAAGGAGCTGATAAAAAACGGTTTAAAATAACTTTTAAAAGGTTTATTCTCCTTCTCCTGATCTCTCTCTTTCTTTTAGGACAATGATGTGCTCCACTAAACATAGGCCTGCTACCTTGATTTTACAAATATTTTCTCCGACATATTCGTTTATGTGTCAGAATCTTCTTTATAAAGCGCAAAGGGCAAATTCTTAAGGTGTATTAAATTTAAAGCAGGACCAAAAATGTATTGACGGATCTATTGAGACTTTAGGTTTTTTTTCTAAAATGACCATATAAATTTTGCCAAACAAAAAACATTTACCACAAAGCTTTAACAAAGAGTAGGTCAACTGTGGGCCCATAAGTTTACATAATAATCTACAACGAAATATAAAGAATTGTAATCATTACTTTGTGGTTACCGCATTCGACAGTAATTTTGCCTTAAAAAGTGTGGAATGGAGTCACTCTGTGTTATCGATAGACCGGTAAACAGTTCAAGTACCTGTCATAAAAGCTTATCAATAAAAGTTAGCTTTGAGATGAGGTGACACAGTTCCTTTGAGACCTGGCCTCTCAACTATTACGGATCTGGATATATTTGAGAGATGATAATATTTATTAATTAAGAAAAGGAGAATAGAGATAGTAAGACGCGTTTGACACCGTTGTGCCGTATCATATAATATATATACGTTCTCGATCTCATCTCTGTGTATAAGATTCTTATAGCTTATTTTTTACTAATTCAAATTAAAAGCTTTTGTCTTGGAAGAGTGTTACTATTATGTCGGAGATCTGTGATCTCTTTTTTTCCTGAACATTGTTTATAATTATTGTTAATTTTGTTAAAATGTGTATGTTATTTTTTTAAATAGTTTTATTGATTCAAACACAATGTAACAATTGTTCTTTAATAAATATTTAGTATATTGTATACTGAATCCTAGAAGAGTAACAAGTTGTCGTATTTTATCTACCTCTAAATATATAAGTTTCCAATATATTCCACCGATTACACGTATTCTTGTGGAAATATTGAGATCATAGATTAGTTCCACCTATTTAAATAGATTGAATAATTATAGAATTAAGAATTGGCTACTACCTAATGATCGAAGTAAATTTGATCAATATATACATGTGTTAGAGGGCTCGCACTTCCACCATCAGTCAGTTCGAGTTATAAGTATATAACCCTAACCTGCCCGAGCAATTGTTTACTCTCCTCAATCCATACGAATGAGCAACATTCCTTTCTTTCCGTTGCCTTCCCTTCTTCCCATTTCCTTCTTAATATACTCCCAATTTTCCCATCTTTAATTCTCAAAGTGCCCAGTTAACACCAATAGGTTTGCCCCCTATTACGTAAGTGAGACCAAATTTTACTTGACAAAATGTGGGTGTTTAATTATTGTCTGCCCACGACATACAAGCGTATATTATATATTACTTGATGAAATATTTTAATAAGTAGTTTGATTATGTTTTATAGATGATTGATGTATTGTAATATAAATATCGCCAGTTACATGTTCCTTTCTTTTCAAAGTCTTCGTCGTACTTCCTGAAACTAAATTGTGAGTAAATATAAGATACGTAACATGAAGGCGTTTCTTCTCTCACTTCCTTCTCAGATACTTTGTTCACAGGACGTAAACTATAGAGTCCACTGATGGATTATTTTTATCTCTTAAGAAAAGAAAGATTAACTGTTGATTGAATAAGCGTTGTTTTTTCTTCATTTCAAAAAAAAAATGTAAATATGTTCAACGACATTTCTATCAGTTATTTTGATTTGAATACTTTAAGCTATATTGATTATGATTCCGAGGTGTTCCCTCATATGTACGTATTTTACGCAAAATATCTGTTTTAACAAATAATAATAAAATACTGTAAAACGTATACTTCACAATAAAGATAGTGTATTTTACCTTTAAAACGAATCTCTGTTAGAAATTCCTAAATATACTCTGGATAATAATTTATAGTCGTCCAAGTTTATCAAGGTAATTACAATGATAGCGATCGATCAAACATACCTTCTGCCAATTACTCTTTGTTGAGGATTAAAGGGGCATTATCTGCGAGTGAATGTACAACGTTACCTGCCTTGTTTTTAGAAATGAATCATTGTTATAAAACGGATGTTGTTAGATAGTAGAACAGATAAGTTAAACTAAAATAAGATCGTCTTGACAATGTTAGAGTCGGCATTGTTAAATAAGTTAATTCATGCTGATTTAATGAAAATGTGGCGAATGTAAACTGTAAATAGATAGATAAAGATGAATATTTCCTTGCCGCTTGTTAATTTGAGGTCACTGATTTCGAATCTATCTTTAGATTGATTCTTATAGCTCAATACTTTTAGACACAGCTATCATCTTCACATTGAGTTTGTTAATATTACCTACATTTATTAAGATCGCGTTTTACAAAAACCTTTTTAATTTCTATCATGTCTTTGTCTAAAGGGGTATACGATGGATTTTTTTTTTTTAATTTAAAATGACGGGCCTGCTGGTCTAGTGGTTCACTATGATCATTATCCTGACTACTGAGCCAGAGGTCGTTGTTTCGATTCCCACCCAGGACAAATTGTGTGTTGAGCACGATCACTTGTTGTGTGTGTAATTTATCTATGATATGTATGTATTTTATAATATTTTAGTAATATATGTACAAGTATGTTTATCAGCAGTCTGGTTACTATAGTACAGGCTCTGCCTAGTTTGGGATTAGACGGCCGTGTCATGAAATTAAAAGTAAAAAAGAGTTACACTATTTATCTCCTGGCTGCATTATCAGACCATCGTTACTAAACCCAATCTGTTGGACTCGTCAGAACTAATAAATTAAGCACATTTCTAATAAAAAACAAAAATTGAAAACGGTCATTCTGATGCAGGATTAGGGCATAACAGGACATGCATAATTGCGTTATTTGTTGAGGGGAAAACTGTTACTTTGCCATCAACTCCACTTCACCACATGCATTGTGACGAGCATATTATTAATTTAGAGTAACCCGTGTAATATTTACTACTAAGTTAGTTACGTTGGCCATTTGTGGTCTTCATCATCAGCCCCACGTCACCAAATTGTGTCGCTACATAAAAATACCTGAATCTCTATAGATGTGCAAATATTTGAAGTGTTCTCTCGATTTCTCCAGGATCCCATCATTAGGTCCTGACCTGTTGATCTTGTAACCTTTTAAACAATGCCACATTGGTCCAACAGTCTTCGAGAAAAAAAAAATTGAATCAGCAACAGAAATCAAAAGATTTTTATAAAGCATTTATGTCGGACATTAGGGAGGTATTTTTTTTCGACCCACTTGTGACGGAACACCGATTTAGTCGGTTCGAATCCGACATACCACTTCATCGTTAGTTCGGGTGAAGTGATGACCCGTAAAGGTTCCACACTCAAAAAAATTGGGTGTGGCTGTGTCATGGACACGGCCGTGTCTTGTACGTGAATACGTGGAATTATTTTACACTAATGTTTTATATATGCAATCGATAGATTTTGACGAGAGCTGACGGTTGTAGCTTCTTCAAGTCAAAAGTTATACTAAATTGAAAGGCAGCAAAATTGCAGCGCTTCGCCTTCCACCGCCAGTACTTATTAAAATTCAGTCCATAGGCAATTCCAAATAAGGCAAATGTTAGAAAAATATTTTTGCCAGCTATAAAAGACAGATTTTTCTACTTCTATATTTGTTTCTTCTATCTTACAATTGAGGTATTTTATTTCCATTATATTTTTGCTAGTGGTTGTACATTTAGAATTATGTCTGTATAATAGCAGAATTGTAGAGTTCCGATCAAGTAACCTAGACGTAGAAAAGTTTTCAACTTGAGCCACGTATTAATATCATTCATCGAATGGCTCACATGCGAGCAGAAGTCTCCTGATCTGGTTCACGTAAGTTATATATAACTTAGGACCTTATTTTTTGTTACTGATGCTCTTTAAGCATACCCAATTTCATATTTGCATTAGAATATAGAATTCTGCTGTTTTTCTGAAAGCCAGCTTGTTAGATGAGGATCTGTGAAAACTGCTCAAATAACTATAACGGATCTATTTTAATGCGATAGTCTCACTTAATGGTTATCTGTTCTTTATCGAATCAATTCAACAAATACATAGCTAGAGCTTCCTGTTAGTGACTTCATACCGCTCAGAGATATAAACTATGTATTTTTGCTGAAATGATTCTTGTGGAGGAACGGGTGTTGTGTCTTGAGTATGTGATTCACCGTGTCTTCTCTAGATGAAGTTGAAGAATGTTTTATAATATGTGGATATCGCCACAATTCATCATATCGAATCAAGAACTGTGGAAGGTTTCATACTTATAAATAGGATTTTATAAATAAAGAATTCATGTAGTAGCTTTTGAGCAATCACGTCCTTTTTGCACAAGTCTTGAAATAATACATGCATATAGAAACAGAACAGTAGAGTTGTATATGGAATTTGCAGAGATAATTAATATTTGCAGAGAAAACGTACCAATGCAGGCTCGGAGTGTCCGAGTTGGTGTTCACCTCTTAATGTCAATTACTTTCCATATTCATGATGTTAATGGATTACTGACTTGTGTTGAATAAAACGTTAAATTACAATACTTAATGGAATCTAATAAATATGATATGTGTGTGGAAAGTGTGACTAAAAGTAATGTATGGAAGACAGCCTAACATTGCATAGTATAAACTACACAAAGTGAGTTTCACAGTGGAATCTGAATATTGCAATTTTATAGTCAGTACAAATCCGTTTGTAATCTGATTATTAATATTTTCCACGACACTATAAAACAAAGTTATTTCTGCCGTTAATAAATAGGAAAATGTTTTGGAATGGAATATTTTTAAGCCAAGTTTGTGGGAAATGTTTTTTAACTTCTAAAACCTTAAATTTTTAGCTTTTCTTGCTGCATATAAAAAATTGGAGCGAGTAAAGCACAATTTTACTATAATACGAAAGGCGCTACGTAAATTTTGTCGTATGCAATATCAATATGTGATTTGAAGTCAAATCCATAAACTCTAAGGAATATTAAAAAAAAAATTGGAGGCAAGGAATCATTTGTTCGATTTTTAAATTGGTCATGACAAGGTGATGACAGTCTTGTCACCATCTTTTCATTCTCAAAAAAGGTCGGTTGTGATCCAAAAAAACTAAATGAAATGAAAGTTTTCTTAAAAAATAATTATTGTAATTATACGTATCAGGGAAAAAGTTCAACGGTTAAACTATCTATAATTAAATTGTCAGACGCCTGACGCACTGAAATGCAGTTTTACCGATTTTCCGAATCGTTTTAAGCCAGCAATTTGTACAGTCTTATTAAAACACCAACCGTCCTTCGTATGAAAAAATATACAGTTTCGAAAGGGGACCAGACTGATACGTCTTAGCATTACATCGCGCTGATATTTAAATAACACAAGTTAACATTGGTCCAGTATAAGCTGGGTTGCCCTTGATCTTTAAAGATTGCCTCCCAACGCTTCCGACGAACGCCAATAATAGACTCATGACAAACGTGACATACGACTGTCCGGTTCGACGTACTTCAAATATAAAATAAGTAGTTAGGAAACTGTCTTAAGTGTTGAGAAATATTTAATGCGAATGTATTGGGTTGTGATAATGTTTCGTACGATGGTGATGACTGGTCTATATTTGATAGGTAATTATTTAGATTGAAGTCTGATATTAAGCAGTTTGATGTTTTATTTTATGTTTAGAGTGGATCGTGACGCAAACGAGTGCACGACAAAACTACTTTCAGTTAGAATTGACAAAAGATTAACGACTGAAATTAATAAGTATCTAATTTTGGGTGTGATGGGAAAATAAGCTTACAAACAAATAAAAATATATAACCCCCAATCAAAATGTCATTTAAAAAAAAAAAAAATTAATGAATCCTCTTGTAAGGTCAGTGAGAACAAAATTTGGTCTGTCTAAATGTACGAATGTTCTTGCAAATTTCGCATTGCCTTTAAACCGCGAATACAAGAGAATTGTTACTTAAATCATCTGTTGCATCTGCAATAGATACCTCATTTCATGTGTTGTATATTATATTGTTAAAAGATCGTACTCCCATCTCAAAGACCGGTAACGCACTTGTGACTCTTGAGTTGCAGGTGTCCATGGGCGACGGTAGTCACTTACTATCAGGTGATCCACCTGTTCGTTTACTCCCATACTATATAACAAAAAAAAGGTATAAGAAAAAAAGTTTCAAAATGGAAGAAGTCAAAATAAATAATAAATTGCAAACACAATTTATTATTTATTTATTTAGACCTGATTTCTTCATTTTGAACATTGCAAAAGAGTTTTAGGATGTATGTTTATTTAAATTTTGCTCTGGAAAACCAAAGATATTTCTTAAAATATTGTAATGCATGCATTTGAGCATACCAGGGTTATCAAAATCATTCATTAGGTACATGGATATTTACAAAATTATACGGATTTGATTACTTTTATTCATTAATATATTAGTCAAAAGACGTTTAAACTACGTGCAGCAAGGCTCTTAGGGAAAAAGATAAAGTGGCTTTTAAATTTGCTAAGACTTTAATTTAAAGTCGATTGCTCTAGATGTGGGTAGTGATAAGCTAGTGGCAACTGGAAATGAAAATGCATATGTAAATAACAAAACTGGTATTTTGTTTGTTTTTATATTTTTCAAGAATCAGTGCAAGAAAAGAAGAAACGAGTCTTTTCTAATGATAATGGAATGTTTATTGAAAGAACGAGTAATAAATATTAACCATGAAATTACACGACGGTGCTGTTTAAATCCGTATCCGTATCTTCACTTAGTAGGAGCATTTCTAAATTTGGGGGCATCGAGACCCCTTATCAACACTTACAAACTATCATAATTATTTTTCTAGATTATGTATGATACCAACACGTCCGATCTTTATATATATATATATATGCATTTTCTTAAAGCTTTCTCCCGCACTGTGAAAGCATCCTGTTTCGCGTGGACTTTACAAACAATCAAACAACGGGCAAAAAGAACATCCAAACTTGGGACCAACCATTGGTGAATGATAATAATTTTTATTCAGTGTGGGAATACATAACCCGGCGCGGCATAGTGGCGAGGCGACCACCTTAACTATTGCGCCACCAATGCAGTCATCATCGTCTTGTGTTTTACATTGTTATGTTTAAGTTTTGAAAGAATACTATTGAAATAAAAATAAATATCAATGTTTAATTCAAGTAAAATATTAAATTACTTATTTCATGAGTAGGTGCGCGTGAGACTGATATTAACAATAGGATATGGATAAGGATTCTCTACGCATGAATAGTTGCCATTTAAAGTTTTAATAAACACTTTTATAGATAGAACTTCATGCTATGTGAGTCCGGGTCATGGAATAATTGAAAATACCCCACTCATTGGCAATTTACTTATCTTGCTGACTTCGCTTGCATCACAAATAAAACAAAATCAAAACTTTCCAACTAAAAACTCATGCATTACATGCAAAATTTAATTATTATCTTCTATTGTAGTTTTGTGTTGCTAAAATCAGTAGTTAGTTAATACATATATTATTCTAGAAAAAAGAACAGGTATGAAAACCCAAAGACAATCATTTTCTACATATTTCTTGCTACATTGCTTACACGTGAAAGTTAAACTTATTTTCGCTCACACTATGTAAAAAATACAACAGTAACATTTTTACAAGTCTTAAAAAGTCAAGCCTAGAAAACTTCCAACATTGTGTGTGTGAACAACCAAGTGCAAGTCTAATTCGCTTTAATTTTATTAATAAGTTCAATCTAGAACTAGAATCTAGCAACCTTTAAAATTGGAACATTTTATAAGCAACTGTGGATTATTATTACCGAACGCCGTAACTACTCGTACATATATCTTATTAATACATTAGGCAGTTAAGCTGTTTTTGCTTGTAAGTTGTGATAAAAGGTTGAATTCGTATAGATAGTTATATCTAGCATATAATTATATGGCTGCAAATAGATAAACTAATTTCCTAAGTAGGTATGTATGTAAGTGTGCGTACATCAATAAAAATCAAATCACGATTGAACCTCCACCGCTGCACCGTGAGTTTTAAGAGTGATTATTAAAATGGCGCTTTAAAAAACTTAAAGTTATCTATTATTATTTTAAAGATAAGTTTTTTTTCATCACATAATAGCCGAAAAACAATAATGGGACGATGACATTAAAATCTGCCCTATGATCCCACGAAACGATCAAGGTATTAAATTGAATATTTACCGGTTTTATTTTTTACTAAATAAGAAGGTATTAATAAATAAATCAATGTTTCGTGACTAATTAGTAAGATTTGTAGAATTTGTGACTATATTTGGAAAAACAGTAAACCTAATTACTTTTTATTATTTAATAAGCTCAAATTAAATTTATTTGTTATTGTACGAGATAGACGTCTATCTCGTACAATAACAAATAAAGTTTATTAATTGGTTCGTAATTTATAAGCCATTATATTTTACAGCTGAACATTACTAGTTTATCTTATTGATTATTTGGCCCAGATTTAATAATGTTATGGTACTTATGGTGCTTTGCGACAAAAAAAGCTTAAATTTTTAATTCTGAGATTTGCAAATCGAACATAATAACATTCGCACTAAGACACAAATGCAAATGCCTTCTTATCTTTATCATCGATTAGGCAGTTGACGAGAGACTAGACCGGCTTATTTATCTCGACGTCCATTATGACGGGTGACGCATCTTGGATTTATCAATACGCTCCAGAAACAAAGAACCGATCATCAGTTTGGCTGTTTCGAAATGAGCCAAGGCCTACCAAAGTAAGATTTTGATCGGTACTTTTTTTATTATGCTCTCAGCAGCAAGCAACCGAATACGAGACACCACGACAACGCGTCCGCGCATTGGGCGCTCAAAACGAGGGACTTCTTGGTAACATTTATGTGTCATCCTTCTTACAGCCCTGATCTGGCAGCAAGTGACTTTTTCTTATTTCCTATAATAAAAAAATAACTCATATAGGGATACAGTTTTCATCGCTGGAATATGGCGAGCTGTTAAGGAAGAGTCTGGGAAGCAAAAAGGGTATTAATAGTAATTAAGTAATGAAAATATTTAATATTTTTTTAGGTTTCGCAAAACTTACTGAGTGCATAACACTTAATGCACACCGAACCTGACTGTAGTTATAGCGATGGCTAAAAATTTACATATATATAAAAGTGATATAAGTAGTAAATGTATTGTTTTTACTTGTCTATATTTTCATACATTAGCTGTTTATAATATATTTTTTGAAAGTAATATTTAGTATCTCTATATCTAGTAATCGCTGAAATATGAGGGTAACCACAGAATAAATATTATAATAAGAAAAACAAATACAAGTACAAGTGAGCTGTTAGTTACTTTTCAAGCATCCAGTTAATTATCTGACGAGCCTCCGAAGCGCGACAGAGGCCCTTTGTAACTTTACAAATGTTACCTATCAGTAAACATCAGCCATTAATAACGTAAACCTGACAACATCACTCGTTCACGGTCGCGTTTTATGTACCTACCTATCGTTTGGGCGTTCTGTCGAATACACAAGTGGCCGGTAGGGATGTTACACACTTACTTGAACGCTCGCGCGGAAGGTATTTATATTCAAAATAAAACGCTGAAATAACGTAATTATTGTGCAGTGGACGAGAGTAAGAGCCAGGGAACCAATGAAAATTTGTCGTTTTTAATTTGACGAAAGAAGAAGAAATGTAAGTTATGACTAAATAAATGTTGCTAAATGATTTATTATGTTAATTACGTTATTGCAAGACTATTGTAATTTTATAAATAAACTATGTTTTATTTCTAGTCTTTCCTATATAATCATCGTCTTGTACAACCCTAGAGCTTCGACTACTGCGCGAGTCGCGCACACAGTAAAGCCTTCTCAACTTTCGTTAATTGTGCATAAGATATATTTTTGGTTGCAGCTAATAAAATGATAGCGTAGGTATTTTCGTTTTTGTACGAAAGTGATATATTTATAACTATTATCTTATATACATACAATTGAAGCATCAGAACTTAATAGTTTTTCTGTAAAATGTATACATAAAGCAACATTTTATGCACTAAGAACTAGAGCATTCAAATCTCGAATCGTGTTTACATCGACCATGAGCAGTGATCGACGGCAGACGAGTCTTCAATTAAAGTGTTATCCTGTACCATCGGCGCGTGAGCAGGGCTACCGACGATAAATCATCGTATAATTGCATTCTATGTTGGACCACGAAGGCTGGCGCATGAATAAACTGATACAAGTTCTATGGTTCACGATTAAGTAATATAAATCGATATTGAGCGGCTGATGACAGAGCGTTGTTCTGTTTTATTGTTGTTTGGGCGTGATATATTACTAAGTAAATGGTTGAGACGTGTTCATAACCATTAAATATGTGATGTATTAATAGAAGAACACCCTTTTTGACTTTGAATAACTTGTGTATGGCGTTGTTGCAAAATGTGATTACTTAATATTTAAAAAATACTTAATAGCGGTAATATTTATAAAGTTCGATACCTTTTTGTTTACTTGACGTTTCGACCGAATTGCACCGATTGTGGTCACGTGTGCTAACAAATATCGAACATTATAAATATTACCGCGGCTCATTCCTGGAAATAGCGTTATATTAAGCTTGTAAAATCTAACGAAAATATGTTAGCAGCTAGAGAAAATATGATGTTCGGTACATTTACTTTATTATTTGTAGTGTAAGTAAGTAAGAAAGTACTCGAAATCAATAATTTGTAGATTTTCAGAAACAACATCGAACTTTGTAAAAAATAAAAGCTAGCTAAGAAGTGACCACTTAGGTCTCTTAGAAACTTAGAGTTTAACGTCTAAGGGGTTCTTGAAGGGGCAACTGGTTGCCCCTGCATAAACCTCCTGAAAACATTATTTCCTTGTTCCATTACGGCTACATTTTTGGTGCAAAGAGGAAATTCCACTTCCTTACGCTTTGAGTAGTGCAGTATCGACATTGGATTTTATAGTGAGAATTTGAATCTATGTAAAAATAGGTAACCACAAAACAAGTCATTGGGATTTCCTCCTTTGTATTACAAGCAGTTTTTCCCCAACCTTCGACGGAGCTTTATTGTTGTCAATAATTGATTAAATTACAACCAAATTTTGACCTGGACTACCACTAGTAATAACAATTGAATACAAGTAGGGTGTAAATAAAAAAAAAACTCTATAAATTCAAATAGGTAGTCAGAATTTCACAAGTTGTACTACTTCTTCTTCTAACTTCAAGCGTTCACCTTCGTTTTCTAATCCGTAGCTGTAATTTTATTGATACATGTTATAGTTTTGTATATTATTTTAATTAACATAATGGCATAATGCAAAATATTAAATTCCTGGAACTTTCAAGAGGCGTGTGAATAGTTTTTTTTTGGATAGGCGTGTACCATCTTCGTCTTCATCGTCACTTTCTGTCACGTGAGTTTGAAGACAAACGCTTATTCCTGTACTGAATAAAAATATATTAAAATATTTAGATTGAGGTTACAGTCCATCTTCTTGAAGGAATGCGACCATATACTTTATCTAAAACTAGCAACCCGCCCTGGCTTCGCACAGGTAGTAGAGAGACATCTTCAACAATCATCATCATATTTCAACCAATTTGCACAAAACATTAACAAATTACACACCTAAACCTTCCTCATGAATAACTCTGTCTATTGGTGAAGACTGCATGAAAATCCGTTCAGTAGTTTTTCAGTTTATCGCGAACAGACAGACAGACAGAAGCGGTGGAGGACTTTGTTTTATAATATGTAGTGATGTCATCTTGAACGCTTTATATCGAAATTGCGCCTCTATGGAACAATCATTCCAATAACGTTGTACTGCGTCAAGCTAAGCCCTGAAGGCGTGAGCAAATTCTACAGTAGTGAACCCTACTATTATGTTTTATAAATTTTAATAATCTCAATTAAAAATCTGTAGTCTCTAGTACAAAAAAAAGAAATAAGTCATCGACAGCGAACTTGATTATCTAGAGTTCGCAAACTATAGTTCACATACAATTTGCTGTACAGTGTGACATAGATAATTCGCTGGTTTGCGAAAATATCGAGGTAATGCAAAATTCAGTCCAATTGAACTGAGTATGCCAAACGATCATATATTTTATAGTGAACAGAGATGCAACGCCGATTTCATGCTAACGTTCGTAGAAAGCGACAAGTTCATTATATTTAGAACAAAATACTCTAGCGGAAATCACAAAACATTGCCATTCTCTAAAATCAATAATTTTTAGTTCCGTCGCTGTTCTCGCAAACCAGCGGATTATTTTTAAACTTTCGCGACTTTGATACATATTACATGTGTAACTTGGGAAAAAGATATTGTACCTTATAATATTATCGCGATTAATTCCCGAGTTACACATTTAATGTGTTATCCATAGATAAATATTATATATAATGGTCAGTGAAAAAACTAAAAACACTAGTCGCTATTTAGTTACTCTAAGTATGTTAAGTATGTTACAATACAAAAAAAAAATAACGATTTTATCAGGTTTATACCTAGGTACTTTTTATAGGCTTTTAGGAAGAAAAAACCATAAAAAATTATAGTTCTGAAGTATGCAGGTAGTTTCACAACATACATTATAATAGTATAATCGATCACTGCTATAGCATTAACTCATTAAGATATGTTGATGAAGTTGTCGCATAACTGTGGCATAATTGTGCCTGCTAACCTTCGGAGCAACAGAGTTTTTATACGGACAACGCACCGTGTTTAAGAATGTTTATAACTTGTGCTATAATAAGAAGCGCTTATTATTTACGGGATCGTCGAACACTTAAGTCTTTATTGATTATTCTACAAGGAAGCTCACGGTAATTAGGCAAAAAAAAACAATCACGACAAACTCTATTAAAACACCTGCAATTTTATTTTATTACTGTTAAGGGCTACCTAGTATGATTAATCGTATTGAGTACTAATTGTACCGCATGAAAATATCAGTATCAATGGACTTAACAGTGTTAAAGTAACTCTGGAAACAACTCAGTTTGTCATTTTCATTTACCTGACAGTACCCAAATATTCATCAAAAAATAGCAGGGTTTAAAGTAATTCCTCAGTCGGGTTACCTAAGCACTCGTACAAAAAACATATTGAGTTGTAAATTCCATATGCCCTTTTTGGTTTCCGTTCAGTAAGTAATGACATTAATGCCTTCTAAACATAAGTTTTTTTACGTTATTATTGCTTGGTCTTGACGCTATTATTACAAGAATCTTAATGGATATTTGTGTCAAGCTTAGCTCGTTAATGATCTTCATGTACGTGACTGTGACATTATCTGTAAAGACTTAGGGTTAAGGACATTTAATATTACATATTATATAAGTCCTAGACGATTAATTATCTTTGCTTGACATTATAATTTCAAACTGCTATTTTAATGATAATTTAATATTTAAAAAAGTATAGCCGACTTCAATGCGCCTAAATCATGGTAAATTGTAATAAGCTTGTATTTTTTATCCCTTAATTTTCCACCCTCAGAGGTGGAATATTCAAATTGAAATGGAAACAACCTAGAGATCAACCAATTAAATTAAAAAAATTTAAATCGGTTCACAAATGGCGAAGATATCGATTAACATACACAAAAAAAGTCAAATTGAAAACTTCCTCCTTCTTTAAGGTGGTAAAAAAAAGCTTAACCGACCAACTGAAAGAGAAACTATTTAAGGATCAGACGATTTAAAATGTTCCTGCAGTTGCTCATGGCAGCTCTTCAGAATACTGTACGTAATAAACTACTTGGCGAAGGAACACCGAGGTTCCAACGGGCCGGACGGCATATCTGCCAAAGTGTTGGCCCTAACCAACGGCCACATGGACGACCGCTTCAGGGGACTGTTACTTCTAAATACGATTTGGGCGGACGGTTCCCTATAATGGAAGAGCGGAAAGCTGGTGCTTTTGGCAAAGCCGGGATGGCCTGAAGATTCAGTCACTGCCTATAGGCCCACCGTGTACCTGGACGAGGTTCTCTCTTCCCGCATCGTCCGGCACCTGGTTGAGATCGGCCCCGATTTGCCGAACGCCCAATGGCAGCGTGCCAACGCATTCAATAGCAGCATTTCAACTGCATCAGGGAAGCGCTCCATTATCACGGAGCGCCACGGTACCTGAAGCGGCTGGTGGCAGACTATTTACAGGAGTGTACCGTCATGTACGAGGACTGAGATTTGAACTAGAATCATCGGCTCAAGTCATGCGGTGATCCACTGGGAACGGGGGACACATGGGATACGGCCCTTTTATTTCAGGGGTCTCGACGTGGTCTGCTCGCCGGCGCCTCGATCAAAGTCAACTCGGTCCTTGTACCGATTCCGGCCTAGATGAGGTACGTGGGTCTAGTCCTTGACGGAGAGTGGCGCTTCGATGAGCATCTTCGACAGCTTGCCCCACGAATCACGAAACTATTGATTCGAGCCAAACGTGTTTCGCTGCTATATTGAAAGCCATGTGGTAAGGCCATGACCATAGCCAAATAATTTTATATCCTCCCCTAGCACCTTGCTTTTTATAAAAGACTACTGGTAACGTGGGTCACACATAACTAGTATTCTTGTTAACCCCTCCAGCTAAGGTGAATGCTCTTGTTAGTATTGTGGGTTCACGACTGTAGTGCACTGGGTGGGTTTGAACCCGCAACCACTTGGTCGCAAGTCCGATGCCTTAGCTACTACGCTACCACCGCTTAATTTTGAATTACATTGTAACTTAAAATATGTTACAAACCAGTAGTCTACATCTTTTAAGTACAAACGCTACGAAACAGAATATAAATTTTAATAATGTTACACCATACGCATTTCTTCTTCTACATTTTGATTTATGCTACCATCTAGAAAAATATCTACTTGTTTTGAGTTGACGCCCAAAACTTCGAGGCATGGCGTGGGAAACAAGTGGATGAAGGTCTTGCCATATACACTAAACTGGTTAGCTGGTCAATAATAATACCTTGTGGATAATGAATTCATTCCATAAAAATGATTAATTTCAGTGTTATAAATTACATATTTTACTCCCTCTTTTAAGAGGGAGACCTCTCCTACGATTGCTGATTTATGTGTATATATACCTACCCACACATTGATTAATACGATAGCTTTTTGTAGTATTGAATGTGGCTGCTAATATTGGAACAAAAAATGTTGCTGTTAGTCGCATGCCAATTAAGGCAGTGGTCGCACTGAGAAGCGGCTGTAAATTTATTACTGCAAAGGTTAAGACATGTAGGTACAGTAATTATATGGTTAATGATAAATATTTATATTAAATACATACATAGCAAGCAAAAATATATTCTTTACTCAGCTGTAGTGACAGAAAGAATTTAAACTCGTTGAGTAAAAACTTGTAACAAAATTATCAAAGACTAGCCACCCGGCCCGGCTTTGCACGGGTACAAATTATACACCAAAACGTTCCTCATGAACCACTCTGTCCATTAGTGAAAACCGCATGAAAATCCGTTCAGTAGTTTTTCACTTTATCGCGAACAGACAGACAAGCAGACTGACAGACAGACAGACGCGGCGGGGGACTTTGTTTTATAATATGTAGTGATATAGAACCCTAGACAATTTTTAATTTCTGTTAAAATATGAACGTGCGATACACCAAATGATAACCGACTGTCTTTGCAGTCTGTCTAGCAGCAAGTATTTAACTTTTACATAGATATTATACAGGGTGTTAGAGAAAGGTGTGGTTATATTTTAGGATCGTATAGTAGAGCCCATGAATAAAGTAAAGCACTAACATTTTTGGAAAAATATGTGATATTTAAGAAGGAAATGTTATTTTAAAACTGACAAATTAAACTTAAAAATAAGTCGAGGAAGCTAATATTTCTTAAGATTCTTATTTGTATTTTATACCAAGGATGTTGATGAAATGTACCGATTTTTCAAAAAATGTCGTAAAAAAAATAAAAATAAAATCGTTGAAGTTGATATGAGAATTCATAATAATATGTTATTTAATATGTTAAATATAACCTACATCAGGAGAAGTATTTTCAGGAAAACAGTTTAAAAATATATTTTTATTTAAAATCCATTGATATTCAAGCTAAATCAACTATTTTTCGGCTACGCACAACGCTCATAACATTTTTTTTATGGTATAGCGGGTAAACGAGCAAATGGGTCACCTGATGATAAATGACTACCGCTGCCCATGGGCACCTGCAACTCAAGAGTCACAAGTGCGTTTGCCAGCCTTTAAGGTGGGAGTAGGGGAAGGGTGGAAGGGGGGGAGAGGGGGTAGGAAGGGATGGGTTGGGGCCTCCGGTAACCTCACTCACTCGGCGAAAAGCAATGCAAGCATTGCTTCACTGCCGGTTTTAGAAGTGAGGCCGTGGTATTACTCTAGTCGAGCCGGCCCATACGTGCCGAAGCATGGCTCTCCCACGATAACATTTGAACATTTTTTGCGTTTATAAGCCTTTATCGGTTGCTTTACTGGAGCTAAGGTAAAGGGAGTAGTTACGTAGGAATCGCACGGATTAAATTAAAACGGTGTTCTGCCAAGAATGATTGAAGAGATAGATAGAGCAGGCTTTCATTGGCAGTCTTTTTGATCTGCTTCTGTTTAAGCAACGGGTAAGTTTGCACTTTCCAACGCTAGGAACACCTTCTGTGGAAAGGAAGACAAGAGGTTTCTTTCGTTATGTTTTGCGTCACTAAAGAAAACTAACAAAGAAAATGACAAGAGTAATCTCTTATTTTTTAGGGACTGAGAGATAGTTAGTCTTACTAGCTCTCAGTCTTTGACACTCTAGAAGTTCTTGTGTAGGACAGGAGAGTAAGAGCTAATAAATCCGTCTAACTCTCAGTCACTGACACTCTAGAAGTAGATATCTTGTGTAAGACAAGAGATTAAGAGTTGATTAATCCGTCTAACTCTTAGTCTCTGACACTCTAGAACTAGATATCTTGTGTAGAACAGGAGATTAAGAGCTGATTAATCCGTTTTTCTCAGTCTTTGAAACTCTAGAAGAATCTGTATTCCGTAGGGCAGAACCAATTTTGTGTATCTTTTTATTACAATTTGCGACAAGTCGCTGGAGAGACCACAGCCTCAAATATTCTAAACAGTAGTAATATAATCCTATCGATCACGACTTCTTACATTTTGAATTATTTATTGATTTATGTGTATAATGTATGAAATCAATGTTTGATTAATTTTTTACATTATTCTATTTGAGCGAACTTGCATTTTTTTACGTAACTGAGTTAGAAACTCCTTGTGAAGTCATAACCGTATCAATATTAATACATCAGATAAAAACACCACTAGACATGTATACATTGTCATTGTTCTTGCCACATTTCAGTTTGTAAAGATAATGAAATCCAGAGATGCTATTAATTAGAATCTGCCATGAGATGTTTTAGGGCTTGGTAGCTAAATATCAACATAAAGGAACCGTTATAATTACGTCCTTACATTGTACCATTGATTTTGGTCGTACACTGTAGAAACTACGCATGATTTTGTTATTTATTTGAAATTGAATTACATCCTAAAAAAAAAACTGTCAGTCGTATGACTGCACGTCAAAAGTGAAAACATAACTGACACATCTATCATCTGAGCGTGACGGTCACACGAGTTCAGTGGTTTTTCCCCATACCAAAAGTGCCCAAGGTGCCTAAAGAAGTTTTCACTTCAAAAATTGTTAATAAGTAACTGTGAGTTGCCAATCAGAAGTGTTCATTTTTGAAAGAAGTGATGCCATCTACTAGTGACATCCATCAAACTGACGAACGTTCGGACGAAATTTTGCATAAAGGTTTTCGCTATTGAGCACTGTAGTTAACAATTATGTTTTGGTTTATTTTACCACATGAATTGCGCACACAATAAGTACTTTTTTTGAACTACTTATATTTTTAAAGATTATTTAATAAGGAGCTGACAGGACTTAATGTTTAGATTACCGGCCTCTAGTGGATCTATATATGTACTATTAACGTAACGGCGCGGGTTCAGTGTTTTTTCCCCATAGCAAAAGTACACAACGTGCCTAAAGAAGTTTTCACTTCAAAAACGCTAAATAAATCCTTATTTACAGGTGTCACTTAAAATTTCAATTCTAATAGGAGGAGAGTCATTTCTATCGTTATTTTGTTCCCAGTCCATCTCTTTATACGGTTTATTGCAAATTGACAATTTACTAAATTGAACTACATATCGTATAAGGTTGCTCTATAATATACTCTAGTTTACGAATGTACACTACTACACTACTACATCACATAAATGTTCTTGTTTGATGTCCACTTTGCATCTAAGTGCCGTATTTTCTCAGACCATGACATTAAAACTGGACATATAAAATGGATTTTATGAGGTCTTCATATTTTGATTTGCATTTTGGGCGTGAATACATTCATTTTATAATCAGTTAATTGGGTGCATACTAACTACCAGTAATATACCGCAAGTGTTAATTTCAAGGAAAATGTTTGTAAATACGTATCTATGTATTATATTAAAAAAAGATTGTTTGAATTTTGTACCTTTAACAATGTATTTTCAAAAGTTTTATGTTTAACGTAGGTAGTTAAATAGTTGTTGTTGTTTTTCTTAAATTGAAATAAAACTATTTTTAACGGATTCTATCGCGATTTATTTGGTGTTATTTTACTATTTACACTGATCCCGTTTCAGTTGCTTTTCAGCAGCCATGGTTTTATTTCAATGTGTAACATTCGCGTAAACTTTCGACAATATCACGTTTCTTAAAATTACGCATATTAATATATTTATGATTATTTATAAGTTATTAGGTAAATTTCTTTTGCGTTTAATAAATAGAAGGTATTTCCAGAGAAGTATAGAATCTTTATGACGTCATGCGATTGAGGGCTCAGACTACCCGGGAATAGCCAGTTCGAGTTACAAATATGCGACCCTAAAGTTCTCGAGTTCAAGCTTACATTTTGTAACTGTACATCCGTATAAGCAATAGCTTTTATCTTCCATTGCCTTCCCTATTTACCTACCTTACTCTTACAATATACTCCCAATTTTCCCATCTTTTTATTAATAATAAAACACATCTCACACACGGCCGTCTGATCCCAAACTAGGCAGAACCTGTACTACGGTAACTAGACAGCTGATAAACATACTTAAATATTTCTAAATACATGCATATCATAGATAAATTACACCCAGACACAGAACAAATGATCATGATCATCACACAATTATTTGTCCTGGGTGGGAATCGAGCCCACGATCTCTGGCTCAGCAGCCAGGGTCACTAACCACTAGACCAACAGTGCAGTCAAGTTTATTCCCTAAGTGTCCGGTAGGCGGATTGCCGCCTACCGGGCACTTAGGGAATAAACACTTAAGGAAAATAGGCTTACCCTCTATTCTGTGAGTCAGACCCACTTATAATTAGCATAATGTGAGTGTTTAAAACGCCTCTGCCTACCCCTTGAGAAACATGGTTTGAGTGTGTGTATGTATGTACTATGTATGGTCCTGTTTTGTTCGATTAACTTATATTTGTATTTGATATTGGTATAGCGGCCTGTTTACGCAATTAGACTCATAGGTGGTCCATTATGCGTTAGATAAGGCTGACTAGTTGAGCCAGCCCAGCTCCTTCCATAAGCACAGAAACCTATATGATAAATAATTGGTTTTATGTAATTCTAGGAGACGGTACGAGTAGGAAACGAGGTAGAAAACGGTACAGTGTACCGTTTTCACCAAGTTGGATATATCGTAGAATAGATATTTTATATTTATTTAAGGAAAAATGTTTGTACAGTTTTCAATACGTTTATCAATGTTATAACTAAGGACTGGATTATATGCAATATTAAAAGCTTGAAATATGCATGAAAATAAGCATCAAAAATGCGTAAAATAGGCATGAAAATTTGTAAAATATGAATGAAAATTTGTAAAATATGCAACATTAAAGTTTTAGAAAACGAAAATATATGTTTTTTTTTAATTTCTAAATCACTGAATTATTCAATCATAAATTATCAATACCAAAATTAATAATGCACTAAAATGATAAATTATTTAACATTTTTCTAAACGTAAACAATCAGGTAGGTAAATATTGTTATAAGTGATAATTGTGTGGTGTATTTGGCGAAATTTTGGTTTTAAAGTTTATTGTTACATAACGAAAATATGTATCATCACTAGATATTACATATAATATGCAACTTCCGCTGAGAATGGGGTAAATATGCAATTTCATACGCAAATATGCATATGCGGTCTCTAGTTACAACAAACACCTTCAGAGCTGTAGTGTAGTTTAGTGTAAGGCACCTTTATGATCAACGAATTTCGATAAGCCAAAAAGAAAGAACTATATATATTGAAAAGTTTCAAATTTAAATAAGTGTTCATATTTTACAGAGAGACAAAATAACTTTTCGAAAATTAATTACAAAATTGGTAAGTGATAAAGTAGTCTCCTAAAAGATTAATCCATCATTTTGTAACTGATTAATACATTTTGCCAATCACGAGTTAATAGCTAGTATCAATGCTAATTTAGAAAATTGGGTTATATAAATATCCATGTTTTATTTAATTGACACTTTATAAAGGTAAGCAGCAGTATGGCAGCAGTGTGTTTTCGAGCTTTGCATTTGAGTAACGTAATAACTACATCGTAAAATGTGCGATAAAAATACTTATCAAAATATGCAATAAGATACATCTCATTGCATATGAATACATTGCTTGCAATACATTCCAATGCATGTTGTATATTTATGTTATTTTTTATAACTTACCAGCAGACCGCCTGCCCTTGTGATACATACATAATGTTCATTTAGAATAATGTAGTTTTCAAAGAGTGAACTACTTTTTCAAAAAGGTTCAATAGTTCTAGAAATTACCCTTCCCATACACACAGACTCATATTTGCACTTCTCATGATATTAGTCTATATTAGTATTACTATACTACTTTAAAAAAAAATAATCAATAATAATATTGAGTGCCCCGAATTACTGAAAAGGATTAATATTAGAGTCCCAGCTCGTTATCCCCGTTCCCAAATTACTCCATTTTACCCTTCGCTTCGTAAAACCGTACTTGGATCTAATTCTCCTATTTCACGTATGTGCAAATTAGCGAACGAAAGTAGTAGATGTACTGATATCTTTTCAAGTTCTTTAGGCAAATTTTGCAGCGACATAAAATTGTTCCTTTCTGACAAACAAGTTATTAGTTATTAATTTACCAACCACCTTCTGTTGTTTTGTTTTTAAACTGGTAACTAGTTGTATGTAAAAAAATAGTAAAAATGAGCAGAGTTGTACATTTAGAATACGAATGTGTATGATAATTTAAGTGCATGAAAATAATAAATGTAACAACTGTCAGCACACCAAATAAATAAATATACAACTAAATTAGCAAGCAAACGGACTGCCATCTTATGTTAAGCACTTACCCCGTGCTTAAAAACATTCACAACACCAGTGACCAACACAGTGTAATGCCAACGCTATCTCTCTCCCACAAAGCTTTCAAAACCCTTCTCACCAACGGAACAAAAAGCAGTAGTAGTATATGTGGTCTAATCTCGGTTTTCAGGGTGGAAATAATTCCCTTGTTCGATAGCTTTGATCAAACCTGCCTACAATAATGTTACAATACAAATCTGAAAGCAAGTATTTCCTAATTCCAGTTGAGAATGCATCCCAGTGATTTTCAATTGGAGTCGAAATGTCTAGACAATGTTTTTCCTTCCATGTCGTGAGCAGATGACAGAGACGTGCGGCTTAGGATTGTTTCCGCACGAACCAAGATGATGTTGGTGGTATAATAGTTATTTAAATCAAGGATACGCAAAATTTACAAAACACAAGCTAAACATATTTAAATTTCATATTGAGGTTACTAAATTTACTTGTCTGTTATCATGTAGGTCATTATAGACTTTTTAGAAGTTTTAAATACCAAATATATCGGTACGATAACATTACAAGGCATTTACTTTCCAAAGAATACCAAGTCCGTACATGCTAACCGTAGTCTTCACTAGCTATCTATTGAGATTCATGTTTATCGATCGATTTATACTTTATCTATGTCACAAAATTTTGATAGATTGTGATTGACTTGATGAAAGTGCAATATTACAAGAGATATGTATTGTTTTGCTATAAGGCCTTATTTAATAGTAGAAATAGTTGTCTTATAGTGAAGTGATGAGGCGCAGTATTAATTAGAAAGTTAGGTTTAGGACGTACTAATAATATACTGTGTACTACTCTGTCAAGAAAGTACCGGGAAAAGGTCAGGAAAACACAAAATGTTAACTATTCTTCCAAATTGATTGTATCGCCTTCAAAGTAGGTCCCTTCAGAAATAATACACTTACAAAACATTTTTTAAATGTATTTTCCGGAATCTTCTATCGACTGAAAACGGGTACCTCGAAGTGGTAATTTGAGGTTTAGAAAGAGAGAATAGTCGGCCGGAGCCATATCCGGTGAATACGGTGGTTGTTCGATGGTATTTGTTGAGTTTTTCGTCAAATATTTGTTCACAATTATGGCCTTGTGCGATGGCGCGTTGTCGTGGTGTAATATCCAATAATTTTCTTGCCACAAATTTGGCCTTTTTCAACGAATTTGCCCTCTCAAACGCCGCATAACGCTCAAATAATATTCTTTATTTATAGTCTGACCTTCTGGCAACAACTCAGAGTGCACAACACCTCGATAGTCAAAGAAAACAGTCAACATGATCTTGCCTTTTGATCGACTTTGTCGTAGTTTTTTCGGTTTCGGTTCAGTTGGAAGTTGCCATTCCGAAGCTTGTTGAATAGTTTGCATGTCAAACTCGTAAACACATGTCTCATCACCAATAGCAATGCGTTTTACGAATGTAGGGTCGGAATTGACTTGGTCTATCATGTCTTCAACGACTTTTACGCGATTGAGTTTTTGAAGAAAATTCAGATCTTTCGGGACTAGTCGAGCGGCAACGTGTTTCATGCCCAAGCGATCGTTTAAAATGGTACGAATCGATTCGTGAGACATAGAAAGTTCAGCGGCTATTATATATTTTCAGTCACAATTTCCTTCACTTTAGCGATGTTAACTTCAGATGTAGACGTTGATGGCTGACCAGAGGGAGGCAAATTTTCCAACAAATCTCGACCACTTTTGAATGCACTGTACCACTTATATGCACGAGTTTTTGATAAAGCCGATCGACCGTATGCTTTCTGTAACATTTTCAGCGACTCTAAAATTGAAATTCCATTTGCAATACTAAATTTCAGAAAACTCATTGTTCGATGTTTTTATCCATTTTAAAAATCACAAAACACTCTTGAGATGAGCTTACAAAATCGAGCACTGAAAACAAACTAAATGACAGATATTGCTCAAACTTCGCGCCAATATAGAAAACAGTTGTGCCAACTTAACCACAAAAAAAGAATTATTTGAATTGATTTGGAATTAGAATTAAATTATCAATTCTCGATACTTTTTTGACAGAATGTATATTCAGTTTATACTAGACGTGGCCAAAAGTTATTCAAGTTAATTGCATGGTGTATACAATTATTCGAGATTGAGTACAGCAGTAGTATCGCGTTGCCAATTTTTCGATGTAATCCCACTTTTCTCTTTTTAATTGTGTGGAGTTTGGAAATGTAGACTTCCAACCACCCGACGTGTAAAAAAGAAAATCGCGTCCTCTAATTTTTTACATTTAAATGTCTATCCCGACTGGACTAAAACCTCACCGGGGCTATAAGGCCGTATGTCAAAGTAAAACCAACTTTTTTTTTCTTCATTTAAGGAGGTTAATCAAACATGATTATGCCACTCCATTTGGCCAATTCTTAAAAATACATTACAAAAAATATAAAATCATCTAGAAAATATTTACTGTGTCCGCCTTCGTATACCTATGTTAACCATAGTGCATATCAGTGAAGCTGATTCAGATAGCGGATATGACAAGACACAATTACATCTCCCTACTTGTTTTAAATCGAAAATATCATATAACATAACATTATACCTAACATCCTCGTTCCGAACACATTCCACTATAATATGTGAGTAAAATCAACTGTGCCATACTGCACCTAATATTAGTGGACGGTCGTTGCTGTGACGGTATGTGCTCTACGGTCTACACAGCGCTAGCCTGCGAGTAGTAAGCGGGCTCCGTATGATAATTGAGGATTTCACCCATCGCGGGAGGCTCTCCTGCGGGCGGAAGACATATAACCTGTCCACCCGCGGTTACTCATAGGGTACCATGAGATGCTCCTGAGCGCGCTTTCACCGCCCGGAGCGACGGCGGCAAGTTGGATCCGCGTTGAGGTCTTCCTCCCAGATCCGCTCCGCCACCTCCTTCCAATCTTGATCACACCTAAAGCGACCCCAGTTGATATTTAAGTATACGCTATGAGCTAAGATTTTAGATATTTTAATACCTTTCTCTTACAATATACTCCCAATTTTTTATTCCCAAAGACCCCGATAGGGGGTAATAGGTTTGCCCCCTATTACGTTACACATATTTTATATTTCTATTTATTTTAATCTTTAAAGTATAAATCTGTAAATATCGAAATACAGCAAATGTTTATAACCCTAATTTGGTGCCAGAAAGTTCTGGAAGATTAGTACAGAGTCCAAACACGTGTCGTATAGTATCACTTGTACCAGCGAAATGGCTTTCGAGGACCCTTTTTTCTGGTATCGGGGGCAAATGAGCAGACTGATCGCCTGATGGTAAATGACTATACGCTGCCCATGGGCACCTGCAACTCAAGGATTACAAATGCGTTACCGGCTTTTAAGGTGGGAGTAGGGAAAAGGTGGAAGAGGGGAAGGGTTACCTCACTCACTCGGCGCAAAGCAATGTAATCTGGCTTCACTGCCGGTTTTCTGTGAGGCCGTGGTGTCACTCCCGTCGCGCCGACCCATACGTGGCGCTGTATGGCTCCCCACGATCTGCTTAAAAGTTATATCTATTCTTTACATATAGTTTAAAATACTAACACAGATAAACGAATTAAGGTTTCTGAATCTGAAAGTATATTTGTTTGCAAAAACCAGTGACTAAACTTTGGGAACACTATTGCAGCTTTTAGTTGCTACCTCTAGATTCGTTTGGAGGTAATCGTATAGTACAACCAAACCATGGAGGACTGTCAAGCTTTGTTTAACCGGTAACGACGAGAAATAGTGTTTCATCGAGTCTCCTAGTGAGAACCAGTTAAAAACCGGAGGCAAAAGAGCAGGAGTCCCAACATTATTTTGAGGGTGCAATTTTGTTGAGTCTACAGAGCGCTAATCGATTCTGTTTATATCTTAAATATAGAGAATACATGTGAAAAGACTTTCAGTATGATCAGAAGTCGGTTACTTTTATCCAGTACTATGTTTCTTCTCTTCTTCTCAGCCGTTCTCAACCAGTTTGGTGTAGGCCTCCTTTTAGTTTAGTGGCCGTGAAATACCTGTCCAAATACTAGGCTAGGTGAACACTTACAGTGTAAATGCGTCTTGTATACCGTCTCCAGAAAAGTTTTGATAAGCGGTTTACCAGTTTTTTTTTACTTATGGTGTAAATTTAACGAAAATAACAATTTTGATTTGCACCAACAACGTGTTATCTTTGCATTATGCAAGGTTGATTATTAGGTATTGTAGTGTTTGTCCTCGTGCTATGCAATTCAAGGACTTGGGGTAATATGCATTTAGGCTCAGAGAAAGGAGTGAATTTAATAAGTGTAATGTAAACTGAACCATACCACATTTCACAATTATTATAGCTTTTATAACCTCTTCATCAAAGCGTCGCTTCTTGAAAAACGGTCCGCAGTCTCAGCCGTCTACGACGTGACTCCTCTTTTCCCTACCTTTTTAAATTACATACATTTTTTTTTAAATTAGAAGATAATGATTATTCTTCATTCAAGTTCGTTGATACCAGCTAGGACCTCCGTGCCTTGTTCGTATTCGTTCCGATAGAAGGAGGTTGAATGATCGCAGGAGGTCCCGATGACACAGTATAATCATCTAATGCAAACTTCAAGCCATGCATATAACCGGCAATTAGAGGAAAATATGCTATTGCGGACTGCAAGTGCTAACATGTTTCAACACTATTATAGCAAAAACCAAAGAACCTACTATTGTTTCAAAGAAATGTAGCCTGAATTGTTAAATTATATGTTACTATTGAAAACATCCAATTAATGCAAGCTTCCGTACATTATACAGATCAAAACGATTTGCCTTTAACAATAGCCAGCTTTAAGTAGGTAGCAAATTTATTACGAGTATGTAGCGAGTAACAGCCCTTTGTTCTACTTAAAGCAATAGATTGTAGAAAATTTATAAGACAGACAAATAATAGTTTGTTTGTAAGAAACTCAGGGTATTAAGAAATAATAATAGTTTCTCACAAGGCAATGTACCTATACCTAAAGAAACATTTGCGTTCTACTGCAATACAGGCCTATGTACCTCAGCGCTCATACCTCCGATACCACACGACACCTCAGCGCTGGTGAAAATTTTGGTAATAGGCTTAGTGCCATTCTTATAATTTCGTTTCGTACAAATTTATTCCTTTACATATCATATGCATGGAGGCGCAAAATTAAATATGCACGACTATGAGCCTTACACAATTAATCACTACTACTGTTTTTAACCGACTTCAAAAAAAGAGGAGGTTCTATGTTGTACTGTATTTTGTTTTTGTGTATTACCGATTACTCAAAAACGCCTTACCGATTTGGAAAATTCTTCTTTTGTTTGGAAGGGTATACTTCCCAGATGGTCCCATGGTCATGAGGTCAGGATCTGATAATGGTATCCTGGAGAAATCGAGGGAACTCTTCAAATTTTATAGGTACACTTGAAGCGATTTCGGTATTTTGAGGAGCATTGAACTTTTTTTAAATGATAATTATCTTAAGATATTTTGTACTAGGATAAAACGGAAACTGTTTTTACAACAACAACGTTGTCAACTTTGTCCACCAGATGCTAGTTACATGAACTACACACTAACAACACTAACTTACAACCTCATCTCCAACTAAGTTATATGTTCTAAGTGGGGTTTAAATTGCATCGAGACTGAAATTATATCTTTAAGGTATGATTATGTGGTGATTTTTCATAGCTGTATAGTTTAATTATATTATTTTCGGCTCTTTCTTCTGACTTCTAACCATTAACACTGAAAGAAACTATAAATCTCTTTTCTGTTATCTGCCGCGTGCGATCGTGTCATCTGGCAAATGTCATAAAAATATCAACCTATTACACTATATATACACGATAAGCTACTTGGCCTATCGTTTTAGTCACCAAATACGTTTTTAATCCTATAACATTGTAGTACTTTATGAAACCTTTTTTAAGTGTATTACTAAATTATTAAATCCAATAAAGGTAATTGGTAGGCTAACTTGAAGTTCTATTTCCATTACGTTTAACGAGTTCTATAAATGTGCAATTTTCATGTCTAAACATTTAATTTGACATCCAAATTCTGTATTTTATCGTGTTAGACGTCATGATAAATTTAATGACCAGTTGCAATTAAGTTAGTGCGTGCGGTTAAAAATAATACATTTACTAGCAACAAAATTAAGTCTACAAATAAAATTGATTCCGTTATTATTAGGTAATATGAAAGTTGGTTTTCACTAGTAGGTTATGTTTGCTTATACGACGAGAGGAACATCAAAGTGCTTTGTCTATTTGGAGAGTATTCGACTCGCTCTTTAAATTTGTTTTAATTTTTTACCTGTTGCAATTGGCATAATGCGTGGTGTTGATATGATTAGCAGCAATTATCATCATGATTTACTAATAAAATTCACGTTGTTGCTAACGTGGCTAACTCTGTCTTTTAGTCTGTTCGTTTTACACAGGCTACCGCTACTGTTCATCGTGAATATTTACGAGAAAACACTAAAAACGGATTTTTTCCCTGAAGTCGAAAAAGTCACTGTAAACTTGCTTAGGTACTCGATTTTAAGGAAAACATTGATTTAAATTAATAATGTGGGGTCGTTAGCTTTTGCTCCACAATGACTTTGTCATCCGACTATGAACAAGCAATATCCTCATTTATAGTGAAAGATTTGATTTATTCCACTTTAAGTGCTATCTTGCGATTATATGAATTGCACTGATTTAAATAATAAAAATCTTATTTGAAACCCTCTATAGAGCAAAAGTCAAACTTTTTTACATAACCTTTCGTGATGATTAAGTTGACAAAACACAACCTTCTTCGTGCCTGTAGGCTTGACGATACTATCGTCATACCTGATATGACCCTTATGCTATAAAGTGCAATAAGAATCGTTGATTTCGTAAAATAAATAATATAAATAAAAAAATTAATACATAAGATTTTACTAACTGTTAAACTTTCACGTTCCATTATATAATTATGTATTTATACGGGAATTAACGCGATCACGAAATAGGTATTACATACCTCTGAATTGCCTGACGTTTCGACCAGGTTGCACTGGCCGTGGTCAAAGGCTGACTCGTAACATTTTGCTCAAAGTGAAATAAATACTAAGTGTGAACGATTATTTTCTATTCTATTTTATTAACACAACTATTCACAACTTGTGTTTAAGCTTAATCTAAGCTGCCTAGATAAATAAGGAAATAGAAGTAGGAAACTAAACTGAAACTCGTTAGATTTTATTAGTAGATACATAATCTTTATCTATTATGCGTTTATCTATATTATAACATCGGATAGTCTATCGAGGCCAATATTTTAAAATAGTATTCTCATTAATGCTATAAAAGTGAATTTGTCTGTTTTTTACGCCTGCATGTTTTACTAATCAACCGATTAGCATGTTATGTCAGGGATACAAAAAAATACCGGCCAAGTGCGAGTCGGACTCGCGCATGAAGGGTTCCGCACCATCGTACAATATTTAATACTATTATAAGAAGCCAAAAAAAAAATACGTTTCTAGTAGGGGAGTCCCTTTTAATTTATTTTTGTTGTTTGTTGTTATAGCAGCAACAGAAATACATCATCTGTGAAAATTTCAACTGTCTAGCTATCACTGTTTATGATATACAGCCTGGTGACAGACAGACGGACAGTGAAGTCTTAGTAATAGGGTCCGGTTTTTACCCTTTGGGTACGGAACCCTAAAAAATACATAGATAGCGCACATAGGGATATGTGAATTTAATGGCTAGTAATAAATATTGTGAATAGAAAAGTTTCATTATCGTATCGGATTCGACCGATTTAGTACTAGTACTAGTCTTATAAGCATATTTTTATACACTAAAAACATCACAACAGCTAATTAATAAAAAAAACTGTCAGTAGGACTGCACGTCAGAAGTGAAAACGTAACTGACACATATGTCATCTGAGCGCGACGGTCACGCGAGTTCAATGCTTTTTCCCCGTACCAAAAGTTATCTTATTAAGTGGCACTAAACAGATCTTTATCAAGATAATGTTTGCTAGTATCTTTTACATATAAACAAGTCTGATAGTAAAGAATTATATATACAAACCATGCTTCGGCATGTATGGGCTGGCTCCACTCCGCTCGATACCACGGCCTCACAGAAAACCGGCCGTGAAATAATGATTGGATTGCTTTTCGTCGCGTGAGAGAGGTTATTGGAGGCCCTAACCCTGCCCTCTCCCCTATTCCCGTCCTTCCCCTATCCCCCCTCTCCTCCCCTCTAAAAAGGGATCTATCTCTATTCTCACCTTAAAGGGCGGCAACGCACTTGTGACTCTTGAGTTACAGGTGCCCATGGGCGGAGGTAGTCATTTACATCAGGTGACCCGTCTGCTCGTTTACCCCCTATACGAGAAAAAATATATATCTCTTGTACGGAGCCGAAACCTGGACGACGTGTGCGAAATTAGAGCGTTGCCTAAACTTCTTCTACATGCGTTGCCTACAGAAGATCCTGGGATTATCATGGCAAGACAGAGACACAAATACCTTTTTTTTTTTGCGTGTGGAAACCCCCTCGGGCCGTCACCCCACCGGGGTTTTCGGTGGGGCGGTGTGTCGGAATCGAACCGACTAAAACCACACGGTGTGCCAGAGACACAAATGCCTAACTTGACCTTGCTTCTGAAACAGAGGCGCTTGCGTTGGCACTATGTCCATGCGTGGCTATCATGGCTTGGACTATAATTCATAAAATTTGTTTTTGGTTTATTTTTTGCTAGTAGTTATAACTTGATCTACCATTGTGTAGCTTTCCGTACCATAACAAGTCATATATTCATATACTGGACATTGTAAAGCAAGCCATATGTAACAAAAAAAAACAGCGAAGCTATTTGTAATACATATTGTTTGATTTTTTATCTCTTTGCACTTCTTCCATATATGTAAACTCTAAGTATTCAAAATTTCACGCTTCTGCGTCCGTTTCTTAAAAATGCGTACAAATAATTCTTTTCACGTATAGAAGATTTACCATAATTTATACTCATAAAGTATGTAGTTTTAAGAACACCTGTGTCAATTACGGTTCAGCATCACAAACCACGTCATAATTTCAAAGAACAGTGACCTAGTTCCTTATTTAAACAGTAGGTAAGTCTCTCTTCAATAAGCATGTTAGTAAGCGAAGGGAGAAAGGAAAAATTATAAGTGAAACTAGGAAGCAATTGTCAAACTATGTTTGCTTTCATTTCCAGGTCAATGAGACAATAGTGTCATGCAATCTATAAAGGTACCTAAAGAACACTCACTTTTTTGTCTATATGAAACTACAATAATTACAAGAGTTCTTAATACCTATAGTTTATTCGTTATGCTATCTTTTATTCTACATACTATCTCAAAAAAATGGTTATTTCGTTTCAGTGTCATAGAGAACAACTATGACACTGCCACGAAATAACCATTTACATATTTAGTGGCAAAGCAAATAGCAGAATATATCCCATTATAGACTAATCTATAGCAGTAGTATTAGCATCTCTTAATGGCCCAGGCCATTACCTGGGCCATTGGGCTGGTCTGGAGAGGAATTAGGTGATGGTCCGCTTCCGTCCGTCTCTGAAAGGCCATGACTCTAGCATGTTACAAATCTTTAACTTTACACATTCCACGTGCTTTATAAGAAATGGAGGTAGTAATACCTGGAAATACAAACGGTTATATAAATTAATCATCACTAGCTTAAACGAGCAAGGAAGTAAGGATATCAGCAATTCAACATATCTGAGAGTTCTCTGCAACGTTCTCAAAAGTAGGCAGAGTCATATATATTAGAATAAATAGTTTTGTGAATGGTATTATTATTAATTATAATTATATTATTATTTTATAGTGATAACAATTCGGAAAAAGCGAAAGAGATTCTTAAAGAATCCAAATGGATCAAAATTATTGAAGCAACGTCGAGGTCTCGATTTCTACTATAAAATATACACATCAGCATCAAAACCATCGCTAGGAAAAAAGGATGATCAGTTTCGAAACTAATTAGGTGCATCCAAGGTAGTATTGCACCATTACAGTTAGGGCAGCAATCACTAACTATTCGGATGTGCCTGCGCCGTGTCGAAACCTGTGTGCAAAATCGTGACTTATTACTCAAATACTGTTTCGATGATTGCCATGAAAAAGCACGCAGTAATTATGACTGTTCCTTCCTTAATAACTGTTCATGCCTATACTGTTCCGCAGTTAAGATCCAAAATAAATTGATTTTATTATGTTTAGATTTCTAATCAACGCAGTGGTAGACGTTGCAATAATTCTAGGTAATCCTATAAGTTAGCATAATCCGTACACATTTATACTGCTAGTACTAATATAATAGAATAGCATAACCTTTACACCAACGACATATTGCTTAAAAAATACACAAAGTGGATAAATGTACAATAGACATAGATACGGATAGAGATTAAACATCAAAATTGGTTTAACTCAAGTTCGCTTAAAATAATTTCTCCATAAAAGATTAAGGAACGTGTCAGCGGTCGAATGCTAAGGAAACAATCTTACATTGCTTTATAACACTCGTTGTGAAGAATAGCAGAAAAGTTAATATGATTATCCTTCGTACCGGCTGACGTAGTAGCTGTCAGGGCACGGTCACTTCTGGCGGGGCTAAAGTAAGCCTAATGACGTAAGCCTGACACTGAGGTTTTTTGTTTTTCACCTGGTCCCCAGTCATAGGCTTCAAGGACCAAATAATTTGTTGCGAAGCCATAACGTTCGTAAACATGAGGAAACTAAACATTTTCCTACTAATGTCTTGCAGATTGGGAGGAAAGAATACAGACGTATTGCACTTATTAGAAGTTAACAGTCACAAGAAGAAATAAAAATGTTTAATATCTGTTACAAAATCGTGTTTTATGATTGTGACCTTCTATTAAGTGAAATACACCTGTATCAGAAGGCCACGCTCTTCCATAACATTTGATTTTGCATGTCATCATGATGTAACATCAAATCTAAGAGGAGTATGATATAGAAACCATAAATGATTTCTCGTATTCGCATCTTAACTAGTAAATTTAGAGATAAATATATCTATGTAAATTCGTAACTTGAATGAATCCCACTAATATTATAAATGTGAAAGTTTGGATGGATGGATGGATGGATGTTTGTTACTCTTTCACGCAAAAACCACTGAACCAATTGCGATAAAACTTTGTACGTAGATAGCTGGAGACCTGGATTAACGCATAGGCTACTTTCTATCTCGATATTCCCACGGGATCGGGACTTACGCGGGTGAAACCGCGGGGCGCTGCTAGGATCTGATATATTTGAAGCGTACGTTCAACGTTCCGAATTCTTACAGTTTCTTTATATGAGTCTGGATACTTCACAACATAATTAATTTATTAAGTATACTCAGTAAGTGGAGAGCCTAATAAAACCCAGATGCTAGTTCTCTAGAGCGTACATCTGTACCTAGGCGGTACCGAGACACAAAACGTTTTTAAGGTTCAAAATTAAAGAAAAACATGAGAGCAGTCAATTTATTACCAAACTATTTATAACCTTATCGTTTAATTCGATCGACCCCTCTTTGTAAATTAGCCCACAGCTGGGGATGAACCTCTACTCAGCGCATATGGGAGATGTTTGGCCGTAGTCCACCACGTAGCAATTTGAAGCTGAGAACCTTGTTAACCAAAATCGAACAAACTTTTTTTTTAGAGTTTATGTTTACTTCGAATCACAATATTATGGTATCTAGTTTGCATACGACCAAACTTAGGTAGCGCCCTAAGTATATATAGTCTAGAATCACGTACATAGTTATAGATATACCCAGTCTTCTAATATAAGGCGTTGGTAGCTAAAATTGGTTTTGATAGTCTAAACTCTTCAAACGATAGTTTTGAGAGAGAAAAAATGTGCAAGTTATAAGTATATAACTTTGGCGTCAAATATCAGCCATTTTGATTTCTTATATTTTCAATATACCTAGTGACAATTGCGCAATATAAACAAATATCATTCATCAAATCGATTCAGCCGTTTAGTAGTTTAAAAATAAACATAGGTACGGACATACTACACACATATAGGTCAAATTTATAACACTCCTATTGGTTTCTTTTTTCTTTTTTTTTAAAGACAACTCCCGCATTAGGAGTATTCCTGTGTCGCGGGGGGCTTCACAAACATTCAAACAACGGACACAAAGAACACCCAGACTCGGGACAACTATTTGTGGATCACACAAATTTTTGACCGGGATTTGAACCCACAACACTCTGCGCGGCGTAGTGGCGAGGTGACCACTTAAACCATTGCGCCATCCGTGCAGTCTATCGATTTTTTTATATTTTTAATAAAATCTTTTTCCCAAAAGATTTTGTTTTGTTGAAACAAACACTACAGCTCTTTCATGACCTATAAACCTTTTTAATTTAAAATACAGGTACACAAGGAATCGGTTGGTTCTACTTGAGTCACGATTTAAGTGCTAGTAAAAAAAGGAAAAAAGGGATCGAACTCAATTATGCACAATAAATACTTATACCGAAGCAGGAAAAAACAAAATTGACATTTAGATTTTAAAAGGGTATACGACACACGATAAGGAATGTTTAAGTTGTTTAAAATGCAATAGGTAGATAATAGTGTATCTATGAGTAGGTCTTTGTATGTTTTTTGTTTCGAATTTGTAAATAATAATCCGTGTTTTCATCCTAAACCAACATAATCTTTTTATCAATTGCGTGTGGAAATTACTCGTAGTGTTATTTACACTAACATCATTCCTATGACTATTGTGATGTGGTGACACATCAAAAACCCTTATTTATTTTATTAATAATAGGGGCAAACTATAATAGATGGTAAAACAGTTCACTATTTAATAAAATGAGTTAATAGACATTGTTATGATTAGTTATACCGGTAGCGCAATGCTATTAGTCCATTGATAAATATTGACGAATAGTGAGGTTACAAAAGACCATGCTAACATTACAAGTTATTAACATTCACTTGATTGCGGATTAAGGTTTGAACAACATTGCAGTTACTGTTATTTAGTGATTTTGATAGTTTATAGTATAGCAATAGTTGTGAGACTGTTTCTAACACGACTGACTACCACACGGATTGCCATCATGTTCCTTCAGTTCTGTAATCAGTTTTGTGAGCAGTTTTAAAGAAGCAAATGAATTTTGTTGCACACTTTTTTAGCATAGCTGTGCAAAGACGACTACAGAACATATATAATCATGTGTTCTCGCTTCAGACCATGATCTTAAATGGCGACACCGATGCAGGGGCTTACATACTCGTTGACATCGGTGTTACGTGAATGCTATGTAAGACTCCTAGTGTTAAATTTAAGTTAATATTTATATACAACTAAAAGTAATCAACCAATAAATTGTGTCGAACGCTGGATAGCGGGTTTCTTGTTGACACAAAATGTTTATATCATAATCGTCAAAGATGTTTTTGATACTCGTAAAGATAGATAAAGTAGTTTGCTATCTTATAAAAAACAGTAGCTCTACATGTTTAACTATGAAGCTGTTGATTGGAGGTGTTTAACCACAAGTGTGATTGAATGAATGATTTTTTTTATTGAATGCGTCTCTGCGTTCTATTTTGTTCGCAGTGCTTCCGTCGTTACTGGTTAATCTGTAGATAAAAGTCTAGCCTACGCACGCGCGGTTATTAGAGTTCTTACAATCAAATGATAGAAAGGTGAATTAGCTCACGCGCAGATTTACTATTACCAACATTGCGACATGTAATGTGGTGGCTGCGTTTGTTCCAGTGCAATCGCTCACTGATCTCTGAACCATAATTATAAACCGCTAAGCAGAGGTATTTTCTCTAATTGCTGCAGATTACCAAACTAAATCTATTACAATAACGTCGAACAGAATTCGTGTCTCAATAACACTTCCTGTAGCTATTTTCTAAGATTTCCTTGACGTGTTTCCACTTCATCACAAAAGTGTTAATTGCTTCCGTAAAATGAATACTAATTAATATGAATATTTTCGATTAAAAGTGTGTTTATTAATATTGCATTGACTGAGATAACTATTTATAGCGTCTCGGTGTTCTTTGATTGTTATAATTTGTGTTATATTGCTTAAAGGCACCTCGGATTTGATGTTATGTCGGTTGTAATGATAGGCAACAGCTTCTTGTTGCACCTCGAAATACGTCTATAATAAATATGCCGTGTCTGGTAAAGGTGTGATCAGGCATTATTCAAATAGCTTACAGCAGTAGCAGTGAATGCTTTAGAATTTGAAATTAGGAAATGAAACCGCGCTCTCTTTGTTTAAAGGCGTACCTCAGTGTTGCAATGTTAACTGTTACAAAATAAAACTGATTAAGAACATTACAGCTTTTAATCAGTTTTATCCATTGTTTTGATGTTGTCGAGTTCAACCCATTCGATATTTTTCATACTTCTTATTGACATGGGTCATGGGGTCGCTGAAATCAGGTCAGATATGGATCTGAACTGATTTCAGCGAGAGGGCTTTTAATAGTTTGTCTCTTTGACGACGTGAGCGGTTCGCCGGTAGTGTATTTAACTACCACGTCAGGGTTTGATTCCCGCTCGCCCTTCGATATATTATTAAATAATGATTTCTTTGGTTTTTTGTAAGCATTTGACCATCCACACGGTAGAGAAGACGCAGCTAGATAGCACTTAGCTAGTAGTGGTGTTAGTTTCTTTTATTGTGAATGGTCACTATAGTTCCACGGGAGGAACTGGGTTGGTAACGTAGAAATGACAACATGGTGTTATGACTGTGTATTGGTACCGGTTACCACTTACTATCTGGTGGACCGTGTGTTCGTTATTTGTTGTGAAAAAAAAAGAATACACTTTTCTGAAGTTTAGCATGAGCTGGGATAAGAGCACCGTGTCAGGAATGCCAAAGAAGTGAGCCTTCAATTTTATAAATTTTATGTCTAATATATATCTCATTACTTCATTACTTTTCCTTTTCCTACTTTACATTAATGACATCCCAAATGTAATACAATACAAATGTGTACTCTTTGAGGACGACATATCAGTAATTAAACAAATATGACAATAACAATTATAATGATTTACGAAACTCAACAATAACAACTGTAAGAGATTGGTTAAATAACAATAATTTGACTGCGCACCTAGGTAAAACTAAAATAGTACAATTTCATTACTATGTAAAATCTAATTAAGAAAAAAAGATTAAATCAATGACTTTGCAAGTGGAATCGGAGTAGTAGAGAACATTAAATTTCTTGGTATTACCCTCGACACGCATCGTAATTGGAAAGTACACGTTCAAACTGTTTGTACGCGTATTAATAGATTTGTTTATACACTTAGAAACCTTACAAAACAGGTAGGTTACAAAGCCTACCACGGATACATTGGTTCAGAGCTTAGACATGGTGGTGTACTATTATGGGGTAACTCAATAGACCGAGCCACCTGTGGCACAGAGCCTCTAGAAGCGTGTAGAACATTATCTAAGATAATCCTTACAGTAGCCGCCTGTTACATATTCAAAATAGCTATGTTTATTAGAAATCAACTTTTACATTTATTTAGACGTAGACTGCAGAGGTGGTTATCTGCAATAGCTACTGATTTCTGTGTGTCTTTTGTAATTTTTTGTCATAGCAATTATTTTGACGTTTATAAATTTTTTACATTTTATTGAGATTTAGTAATTCATTATTTTTATTATTTTGTATTTGTAATTTTAATATTATTAATTAATTATTTCCTTATTGTCATTGAAATTTGCATGCCATAAGACAGACAAAACATGACGTACTCGTTACTGTTTGTAACACATGTGTCTACCATAGACATGGTAGGTGTTGTATGTTATATGTGTGTAAAATCAAAAATAACATAAATGATTTTTTTTCATACTTAATTTAAGCAATAATTAAGGTTATTGGTTGATAATGATTGAAGAATTTGGTATTAAAGCGCCTGTGTGTTTTTTATTTTTTATTTCACAAATTGAGTTAACTTAATAAATTACCGCGTGAATACAAGACGGGTGTCACTTCCATCGTTGATATTGTTAGGTAATAGTAATCAGTTTAAAATTTGAAACGCATAAAGTTAATTTCTAAAATTACTAAAACCACATAGAAATCGTGGTAATTTTTTTTAAACAAAGAAGCAATAATTTAGCAATCCGCTCAAAATCGTAAGAATAAAACACTTAAGTGACACAATCTATTTATATTCGATCCTTAGCTCAGATAACACGTGCCAGGACTTAATGAAGACGTTTGTAATCAGTCTACCACAAACGTTTGACCAAAACATTCCTTGTAAAAACTGGTACATTTGTTTTAGGGCATGGCTTGCATTGTTGTGAGGTGTGAAGTAATGCTATTTCGTCATTTAACCTTTAATTTATTTACTTAAATGAGAACATTTCAGCGGACAGTGGCTTTTTTGTAAATGGAGTTTTGCGATAAGCATATTTGTTACAAATATTTAAATTTAACTACTGTTTACAGCAAGGCCGAGTAAAATTTTTAGATGTGTCTAAGATAAGTCACCAAATTAGATTAGATAAACAATCAAGTTAGTAACTGGTTCGATAAATGGCCAGATTTTTAAAGATTAAAGAATATCTAAGATGTATCAGAATATCTCACACAGCTGCACCCAGCCTATGAATTAAAGCGTAATACTAATTTAAATAATAATGACATCTGTATCTCTTATCTTTACTATTATAATAGGCGCGCAAGTGGGCGGTGTTATTGTCATTGTTGAAGTACCACGTAAACAGGTAAGCGTTAAATGGGAGGCTCAAATTTGACAACCATTACCTGCTGTCAAACTTATTATCATACAATGAGCCTCTGTGTCGATGGAGGTTGATGGGGACACATTTCTGAAACAGAATAATATAACGACCTCAATTGTATATTTACTTTCAATGAATGGTATTCTAATTAGTTAGACGATTGGGAACTAAAATACTGCAGGTTCATGTGTCGCAGATCTATCGGTGTCTGCTGGTTTTGTCAACAATACCATGTTGAAGCCAGTGCAAATAAAAAGCGAGCCTTCTTTGGTCACGAAAGACGATCGATTAGGATTCTCCATAGATTAAGATGCAATTAAGCGCAGTCTGAAAGAAATAATACATAGGCGTCAACAATGATATTACTTATAATATCATTGGGCGTCAACGTATGTACGATATCGTTTTAAAATTAAATTCCTATCATTATTTTTATACCCCTTAGCAAAATCTTTACAGATCTAGGTGTGTAAAGATTTTTTGAAAAACAATCAAAAATCTATCGCAATTTCATAAATTATTTGATTATATACTTGATAAATTACTATAGGTATCATCGTAACATGTCGGAAGTAAAAAAAAAGATAAACATACTGTATGTTTAAATTAGCAGATAATAATATTTTAAATACCTTAGTAATATAATACAATAGTCAAAGCATTTCGTGAATCATATGATTAAAAGTTTTGTCTTCAATAAAAAACATTGAAAGCAATCTTGATGGTATTCGGCCATGGCTTTTCTGTGTTTGGAGTGTGATTACAACACGAATTGAAGATCAGATGCATGAATAACATTATGTTGTACTGTGGTAATGATATATCGTTGCTCTCAATCGAATATATGGCTTTTTAAGAATTCGATGATGTTCGTTCCTAGTTTGGTTAATAATTTTGCCATTGCCTTTGTGATTGATAGTTATACATCTGTAGTTGTTACACATGTATGTACGTTGTCTCGCATAATAAACAATCTTCGAGTAATACGTATTTTCTGAGGCCAGACAGTAAAACAGGAACACTTAAAACAGTACGTCCTGTTCCTAGTTCAGTGTGTGATGTATTATGGTACTGTAAAATAAACAACATAAGCGTTGAAAAAAAATCGATCACATAAGCCTAGTAGCGTGGGGTAGCTAGTCTTGTAGTCTTTAGCTCTAAAACTAGAGGCGGGAAAATTTAAGTTAATTTAAGGTGCAAGCAACTCAAAAAATACTTCAGATAAAAATGTGTTGAATGTGTATGTTCAGTGGCATGCAATTTCCGTTTCAGAGTAGGTTTTTAAATACTCATTATACTGCTGACAAAATAATTTAACCGTAAACGTTGTTCCCGACTCTTGAATTGAATTAAATGTGAAAATTCATGAATAAAATAATAGTGTACGTAACCTTTATAGGATCGCTTTGTTGTCCGCCCGGCCGATCCCTGAAGTCTTTAAGTTTTGAGCACTGGATTAGAATTAAGTTGTACAACTTAATACCTCAAGTTTCAAGTTTACGAACAATTGAATGGGAATGTAAAGCATTTTAGTTATATCTAATATATAAAATAATTATTGTAATTCCAAAAATAAGAAAATTAGGCCACTAGAATTTGTCAATGTAATTCTGACTTGGACAAGTTACCTGTAATATGAATTACAATAGATCATCATCTTCCTGCTATTTTCCCAATTTTTATTAGGATCGGCGCAATGTGTAACATTGCAAAGGGTTTTGACTGGTTCCTTATATGGCCGGTCTCCTGCCTGACGTCAACCCTCATTGGGAATGTAGTTTTAAGATAGGAAAGAAGGAATTAGGTAAATTTACAATAGATCTGCTCTTAAATGCAGGCCGGCAACCCACTTGAAACACTTGAGTTGCAGGTGTCCATGGGCGACGGTAGTCACTTACCATCAGGCGACCCGAGTGCTCGTTTGCCCCTATAATATAAAAAAAATTGAACAGAACAATTAGAAAAAAGTGAATAAACATTTTTTGGTACACACAAATTCCTTTTATCGTTATAAAAACCATCCGCTATTCAAGATTAAGATAAAATATTATATCTGGGCACTTTTTATTTGTCTCAATAAATCTGGGTCTTTGCTGAAGTGTTACGGTGTACCTACCTACCGGTGCGCTAAGTGCATCGTAAATTGCAAAAAAAATGTTCGCGAATTATATATAAAATGCACAACACGGACTCGTTACGAACTATATTGTAAGAAAAAGATTAGCTCACACTAATTCGTATTTGTACAACGTGTTATAGAAAGTTATTTTAGGATGGTAATGGACTATAAGTAATTGAGTTTGCTTCAAAGAAATTTGGTAAAGGTATGTAAAGATTTTACAAAGACCAACATAGGATACTTTTATTTTATTTCTTATATGACTCGTGACTGTTGTATATGTATATATGTAACTATATATAGCTCTATAACACTCAACGCATACGTACGCCAATTCATTTGATTGATTCTCATATATCATCCAATTCATTTCGTTTACTTTCGACTCTTGCTGAGGATTTTCGATTTTTTCGCTAAATCCTATTGTATTGTGTTTGTCACTTTTTTTTTAGTGTGACTTAAGGCTTCGTAGTACGCAGGCGCAAAGATAAAGATTATAGGAAACACTGTATACTTGTATTCTATCTCATTCTCTGGCAGGCTAAATCCTATTTATTAATGTTTGTCTCTTTTTAGTGTGAGTTTTTCGTTTCATCGAATTTTAAATCCCAACGATTCTAAAGAAGTTTCACTTCATAAAAAAAAACTTAAATCAACAACTGGTGAATATATTATTAATAAATATTTTCATGTGTGTAGCCAAACTAAGGTTACGATTACGATACTACATAGAGGTCTACTAACTCAGCAGACTTGAAACCATGGTGTTGGTTTATTTTACATCCTTTTCTATTCTTAGATCAGCTGTCGGGTTACCATCGTAAAGGCTCTGCCTAGTTTGGGATCAGACGGCCGTGTGTGAGATGTGTCAAGTTATTATTATTAAATAGAACGTTACAAATTGAACTGAAGGTTGACATTTTTATCTAGTAGGTATAACCGGTTTGGAATCATTTCAGTTGCCGTCAACGAGTTTACCGCTTCGTGAGTGAGTGCCAACAGTTCGATATCCTTCAGTACCTTTTTGATATATACGTTAAGTGACAACTATAATGAAAAGCTGTATCATTTGGTACGATTATACATTTGTTTGTTAAGAGAATAATAGATATATCCATATCATATACGAAGTGATCGAACTATGTACACAGAGACGATACAAACGATTAATACTACATTTGAAATAACTTCTGTGAAAACATACATTTTTATCGTTGATAAAAATTATTCATTTACACTGCGTGTTAAATTTTTTACACACAGTGTATATATATTAAGAGTAAATTTTTAATATTGATAACCAATTTATTACCCTAACTATCAAATAAATTTGAACCAACAAATTACAATTTTAATTAGTTATGACAGTAACCAAAAGTAAATACTCATTAATCTTTACACCATTACTTAAAATAAATAAATAATATGTAGATATTAAAATAGTTAAATACCACACTATTGCATTAGGGTAAACCTGTAATAATAGTGATATTGTTTGAAATAAATAAACATTAAAATCCGTATAGAACAGGAAAACGTCTTAAAAATGACTTCTAGTACTATCTTAACAATTACAACATCAACAACAAGAACATCTTATCGTAACATTTGGCATCAAATGATCTTTTAAACAAAAGTTTTAAATTAAAGAATTTTTACAGTCATTAAAGTGACTGTAAAAATTCATGCTATTTTTACAGTCACTAACTAGATACGTCTTTAAAAAAGTAAATTTATTTTTTATGCTGATTTTTTAATTATATTTCGAGATAATAATTCTGAGGTTGGGTGCATTTTGAGTCTATTGGCTGTACGAGGGAGTAATTTTATATACAAATACGTCGTGTGTTTATAGACTACGCGGTGACGCTGTCTACAATCTACAATAGAAGAACAAAGGAAAGGTACGGTCATTACCCCTTTCGACACAGGGTAGGCGCACAAATGACTTTCATTCACGCGCATCATTACTAATCAACAATACGTGACCATGTCAACAAGGAAATCAGGATTCACAACTAAGCATACTTCTATTAACATTCACCTTGAATTAAGCTCGTTCGTCTTGCTTGATTTTAGTTCATCGATGTCATGAGAGAACCGGTTTCATTAAAAATAAGGACGTTTGCACATTGCATCTAAATATGAATTATTTATTTTTCGAAACACAGAGACTTAAATAAATAAATACTTTTTTAATAAATGTAATTTCTAAAAATGTATATATATGTATAGTCAGCAACAGAAGTAGTAGTATAATTCATACCGATCACAAACAGCCCACTGAAAACAATCTGAAAAATAATAAAAAAAATACCTTACCTACCTTCGGAAAAGGCAAGTCGGTTACTACTAACGCTTTGTCTAGAATTTGAGAGAAACTTGTAATTTAAAATTGGAAATGGAAGGTAAAACTTAACCTGATAAAATACTATTGTGTAGAGCCTGTCCTATCTGCTGATTGAAGGATTTATTTATTTAAGGATATGAATTATAGGATATACATACGAATTCAAGACATTGTAAACAGTTGAAGTGAATGTCTCAAAGAAAGACCCTCTCCGAATGAAAAAAATTCATTGGCTTTAGATAGCCCATTCTATTGGGAAAGATTTTAAACATCACAAAAACTAACAAACAATCTACTAAAAAGCTTTTATCCGTGAGATGTGAAGTTGGAGATGAAATCGCTAACATATGCGTTACAACTTTGGAGGTACACTAATTCACATATATTATTATGAAAGTGGTAATGTCACTATATCAATATTCTATTAGTAGCAGTAGTTATGTAATATGTTGATTTATAAATAAACATTTAAAACTATTAAAATATCTTGACATTTCTGTTTTTTTAAATCTTGTATTAAAAACACATATCATATGTCAGTAAATATTTGTTATTTAATATTTTATATTAAAGAATATTCCACATATGCTATTAGTGTGCAGTGTGCACACGACCTCTATAGTCCTATTTGAGGTGGTCACTGCAATTCCAACATACATGTACTTCGAATAGTTACAGATAAACAAGGAAGTGCGAGTCGCGTACGTTAAGCACGACTAACAGGTTTAAGACATGTCAAGCAAAAATGTTACGTGACATTTTCTTTATAAGTTTCTTGTATAATAAGAACTAAAAAAATATGAAATCTAGAGATAAGATAATTTGTACCCAACTATTTCTCGACCGGAGCTGACATTTAAAATGAAAAAAAAAAACATTAAAGTCACTGATTTAATAAGACCTAAATGTTTAATATGGTGACATACATACCTACACACAAATATAATGCTTTTAAAGTAGATAATTCAGGCCATATAACAGGCTTACTGAAAAAAACCACCACGTTCTCATACTCTATCGTCTCTGTGATGAAATAAAAATAATTCTTTAAAAAAACCGACTTTAACAAAAAAAACTATTCCATAAAAGACTTATATATGATTTTCTCATGGATGAGATGATAAAACAAACATAAAAAAAAAACAATCGAATTGAGAACCTCCTCCTTTTTTGAAGTCGGTTAAAAAAATTACTTATGGGTACTTGCTACTTTCAGGTTATTACAAGAACGCTCGTTTAGTGTTTTTCTATTACAGCAGTGAGAATCTGCAAGGGTCAAAGGAAGTGCTGTACAATCTATAAAGAATCATATAATACTCGTTGTTCCTCTGAAAATGCAATAATAACCCTGTGATACCCCTGCCAAACATTCACATCAAGAAGTAGCCACTCAGGCAAACTAAGTGCTAATACGAAAAAAACAATAATTAAGTATCTAAAGATTTAATGGTGACATTTTAAAAGCGTAGTTGCTTAAAGTGTCTTACGGTTTTTTGGATAAGGTTTATTATTGATAAATAATCAACAGTATGTAGCGAGAGTGGTTTTTATGATTGATTAATTTCTGATAATGTAATACTTATCATCTAGAGTGAATAGTGCAGCTCTCGTAAAAGGTATTATATCAAAATAAAAAGTTTACAAAAAGTGAACAATTAATTTCATTCTATCATATTCTACAATTACTGTTGTATAGCGTATTACGAACTGGGTGCTGTGGCGCACATTGGGTGAGGCCTATGTCCAGCAGTGGATTATGGTAGGCTGATTGATTGATTGAACGTATTACCGTGCTAAAACCAGACTATTAATGGTAGGTCGCGTTCAGTTTTTCTAGGTCCGAATGCTCATTGGATCAAGGTATACATAACTGCAATCTCGCAGCCTCTACGATAATAGTCTCGTCACCGATGACACCGTGATTGGAGCATCCAGCTCCAAGAGTGATGCATCATTGATTTGGTTCAGTTGTTGAGAGCTTGTATCTATATATTACACCAGTTTATCATAGCTTAAAAGGAATTGCTTGTATAGTTTATTTCAAATTATGAACACGCAAGAGTTGTCCTGCTGGTTTATCAAAGCGACTAAAAGGCCTTAGTCCATCATACACCCTTTTTGCGCATTATAAAGTTAAACACTTTCGCAAAAATGTATTGCTTTACTAAGTAGTTCTAGAATAAATATAACACGTTATGTGCAATAAACCTATCTTTTGTCAGGTTCATTAGTAAAACCAACTTATGAAATGTTAGACTGCTGACAAAAGAAATCGGAATTTCACTTCCCTAAAATCAATTCAAAAGCTAAAAATGTTTTAGAAGTGCTCCACTATAAGAAAGAAAGAAAGAAATAAATTTATTTTGACCTCAAACAGATATAACAGATTTTACAATAGAGTTATAATTAAATTAAGATTACAAATCTACAATTTTATTATTTAAAAATAGTTTGAGCCAAAAATGGCGGTTAGTTCAGCTTAATGCCACTTCGAGGAAGGAGCGCTGGTATACTGCTAAAATCTAGTGATGTACACGGACGGAGAGCAGCTAACAGCAGAAATAGCCCAGTCAAGGAACTAAAATACCTTAATTTTGGATTACCACGATTTTTTATTTATAGATAAATAGTAAAAAAATACGCTGATTAGGAATTTCGATACCCGCAGTCTGAATAAGTGGGGCGTCATTTTTTTTAAACAATTTAATAGAAAAAATAGACTTTTTTTTACATTTCGTGTGATATCTCGTTCTGAGTACGTTTTTCGTCATTTATGCCCATGGCATTTTTGTTCTCCATTAAATTACCTACAAAATGAGATCTGTTCAAAGTCACTGAATGCTTGTTTAACAGCAAATAAAGGTCAAAGTTAAAAAAGATCGTTTTTTCAACATTTCATAACTTATAAAGGAACGTACGTAGAAGTCTGAAACTGTCTTCTGGAATTGTAGCTTGTGATGATGCTAAAAAGTGCTATAAATTTCAGCTAGATCGGTTTTAATCTTTTGAAATTATTAACGATCATTAAATTTTTTTAGCCTCAAATTTTTTGATCAGGTCACGTGTTCTGACGCGAGTTTAAAAAATTTTACCCATTCCAAAAAGTGCACAATCCGCTAAAGAAGTTTTTACTTCAAAAAATGACAAGACAAGTGGGGCGTCATTATGTAGTCATTAGCCATATGTCGAGCGGTATCGAAATTCCTAATCAGCGCATTTTTTTCTATTTATCCAAAAATAAAAATGCGTGGTAATCGAAATGTCCATTTTTGATCATAAAACATTTAGGTTGACGGGGCTAAAATGGCTATAATTATTAAATTATTACGTTAACTCCGTATATTTACGAACAGTTATGTAAACTATGTTTGAAAGTAACTTATAGTTAAGTCACAAAACGTTTAAGTCATTTTATCAGAAAAGATTAATGTTACATATAACATTTAATTTAAACAAGGTAACAACGGGATTCAAAACAAAGCCGTCAGATTTTGCGTTCGCCTTGGGTGGTCCATTTCCCTTTTCTACCCCGTTAGGGATGAGAAAGTAGATAGATATATTGGAGGTGACTTACCCTTCGCTCAAAGGGGGGAAGGTTCTGGCTGGTATGTCAGAAGGGCACACGTGCTTCAGACCCTTTCTCAAATCCCCTCGGTCGCCAGTTCTTGAGTTTTATCACCAACAAGACGTTTTTTCTTGATGACAGGGAACACTCGCGTGTGATTTTATATATATATATATATATATATTGCGGTTTTAATTATTATTTAGGAGCTTTATAAGCAGAGCTCCTTGCGTACGCGTCGACACCTTTTTTGCGAGGGAGAAGCGGAAGCGGGAGGTGTAGGATAATAGGAGGGCGTGTTGTGCGTTCGGAAATGTGTTATGAATTTTTTACTACTTATATAATATAACTTTATCCTATAAATGTGTGAATTAAAACTATGATCTAACTGTAGGGTAAACGGCGTTTACATATGTATACATACTTTATTACACCAAAAAATAGGATACATACGAAAAATACAATATTAAGTAGCAGTACAGTACAATGGGCGGTCTTATCGCAGTCTGCAATCTCTTACAGACAACCTTTGATGGACTATACTGTATAGTAATATATCTTTTGCATGTATAGGTAAATTATAATTACGTACGTTTATGTTGTAATCTAAGAATGTAAATCTGTATAACAATATCTCTCAAGGAACCCTCAGGAAAATGCCCAATGACCTGCCCTGTTTAATTTCGCCTAGATATTAATTTTATTTTAATCGTCAGGAAACCAATCACCTCAAATTATTGTAAGAGTATCTGACGTAATGTCATAACGTGATGTTATGATGTTTATATAACGGAACATAAGTGTTTTGAACATCCTATTATGTTATTAACAACCCATGTAATAGCACTTATGTCTATTTATTGTTATTTCCTAGTGATTGTATAGGGATCTTATTTTTAGTTCCGGATTTTGTTCCGCAACGATGTGTTTCTGCTTAAAGTTTGAAAAATTATTTGCTAAATTTTATTGAAAATTTTAGCGAAATTATATTCATGATCTCTTTATAATAGTGCTTTTTAGGTCGAATGTATGTAAAATAAGATAAATCTTCTAAATCTTCTAAGATTTAAGCTAGTTTAAAGCTTAGATTTATATATTTGCTAATAATATAGAATTAACACCAAGGTGCTGACGATGAGTTTAATGACCGTAGGACTCCTCCAGGACTTAGTGACAATTCGTCAAGTTTTGGCTTGTTTAAAGTTAACATCAATTTTAGATAATAACTTTAAACAAGCCAATTATTAATTTCTGATAAAATGATTTCCACGTTTTTTGACGTAAATATAAGTTAGTTTACTTAACTACTCTTATTAAATATACAGAGTTAACGTATTAGTACATAGTTGTAGTTGTAGCTCTTCTAAGATATTTTAATTATTGTATCGATTTTAGCGAAGTGAAATTTCAATTTCTTTTGTGAGCAGTCTAACATTTTATAAGTTCCTTTTACTATGGAACCTGTCATAAGAAAGGTTTATTGCAAATAACGTGTCTTTATCTAAACCCACTTGCTAAAGTAATAAATTTTAGCGAAAGTGTTTGATTTCTACAATGTGCAAAAGTGATGTAAGATGGGCTAGGGCTTTTTAATCACTTTGATAAAGTAGTGCAGCTGTTGAGTGTTGCTCTCTATATAACATACACAACTCCTAGTACGAGTGATGTGACCCACTTGTAACATAGCATTAATAATTTATTAATTGGAATAACTATAAATCCTTTTAAGCATTATGATAAACTAGAGTTAGAATACTACTATTGAACTGGAATGGCGCTGAGACTACTGTTGATTTACCTGTCAACCATAACTTAACAGTTGACCTGCAACTGGAGCTGGATGCTTTGGATGAATCAAGTCTCATTGTGTACCTTCTATGCTTACTCAGTTAAATATATAGTGTGTTTTAAAAAAGGGTAACAAAAAGCATAAAAAATAACCATAAATTTAAAAATAAGATGATAACCTCAGGGGTGGCCAAACAAGTAATAAAATTTTAAAGCGATGTCATTTAGATGCATTAAAGTCAGTAAAGCTATACATGCTTTTTGTAATAATTAGGTATTTAATATATGAAAGGCAACCTCTATTAAGGGAAGGCATCCATAGCACGATAATCTATTGGTCCTCAATTTTCGTTACAAATTTCCTCATTTTGTCCATCCTAGTGACACCATACATACATCTCAATATTCACATTTTAGCTACGTGCAGGCGTCTCTCTACCATTACCTTTGTTGGCCAATATTCAGATTTATGCAGGATGGATAAATACCTTAATTTAAATGTACATACTAAAACATTATGTCCTAATACATAAAACTTAAAACTAAGTTTCACACTTAACACTTCACTTGCACTAAGTATTTGTGTGGTCTATTGATACTTGTCCGCGTAAGCGACGGAATACCACACCTTGCGGCTAAAAGCTTTTATCTAACACCTGGTGCAGATAACAATTCTGTACTCGCACCACGAACGCCTTGAAGTTAACGTTGCTGCGCGACTCAAGCAACTGCACTCTCGGCGCGTAATTAAGCTTGTGGCATACGTATTTGACGATTCCTTCTGCATCGTTTGTATGTATGATCGTCCTATTAACGTATCCTTTTAGCTTAACAGGAAACCTAGGATCACATATTGTTCATGTTACGTGCTGCGACTTCATCCACCCTGTATTGATTTGCGGTACAGCCTGGTCTATTTCGCCATCACTTTGTATTTGAGAGCCGAGGTAATTGAAATCTGCAAGCCTACAAATGAATAAACATAATTGCGAGTCTACAGAGACACTAAGTTGTTCAATTTTTGCAGTAACCGATCCTCCATGATTACTAGACTCTCTTTACATAGCACGAATCCATTCCACATATTTAGCAGCTACTCTTTCTTCTTTCAAAGCACACCAAAACATCTCGGAGTACTCTATCATTGGCCTTTTCTAGGTCAACAAACCCCATATGCAAGTTTTTGTGCGCATGTCCGTACTTCTCATATAATTGGTGCATTGCAAATATGGTATCCAGGCATAAATCCAAATTGGTTTTGTTTAATTGCAGTCTCCTCTCTCGCTTTTCGTTACTTTCTCCCAGACTTTCATACTATGTGACATGAGCTTTATTCCTCGATATTGTTTTATTCCTGTACATCTCCTTTATTTATAAAGATGGTCACAAGTGAACTGAGACACCATTCGTCAGGGATTCGTGTAACAACTTATAGAAGAATAAAGTCATTCACTAATATCCGCCGCTTTCAATAACTTCCAAACTTCCACTGGTATACCATCGGACCCAACTGTTTACCCGTTTTTTACTTCGTTTATGCTAATCTCATTCATCAATCTGATGTTCAAATGCACCTCGTTCAACACTCCGCTCCTTTCATGTTCCTCATTAATAAGCTTTTCTAAGAAGTTCTTTCATCTGTCTTTTGTGTCCTCACCTTTTATCGACTCCCTCTCCGCTTCATTTTTCATACATGCCAAATGCTTGACGTCTTTTCCGTATTTTAGCTTTCTTTTTGTAATGCTGTTGAGTAATTTTTCCCCTCTGGGATCTTGCATATATATATATATATTATATTGAGCTTAAACTCTGGCTACTGCTTCAGTTTTTTTTGGCTTCTTCTTTCACTCTTTGTATTCACTTTTTCTTACTTCCTTAATTCTTTCACTTGCTTTCTTATTTTTGTATGATTTAAATTCATCCTTCTTTCCTTTCAAAGCTTTCTGTACCTCTTCACTCCATCACCAAGTATCCCGATAATAGTACTTTTCCCTTTCGTTTCTTCAAATACTTCTCTCTCCACTATCTGGCTCATTTAATTTAAAGTTTCATTCCAACATTTATCCACTGACTTATCTTCTAATACATCTATTTCTGGGTAACTATTACTATTCATCATGCTAACACGATCCATGCGTGACAAGCGGATTTTGTGATATCATCTCTAAGAAGATATTTTATAACACGACAACAGTGCACATGTAAACAGAAAACCAATTCTCATTCTTTTAGTTTACAAGCGCAATTAAACTTTCCAGTTCACAAAGATATTATCAACGGACAAGTTGCAATTTACCTACGTATACCTATGATTACATAATGTAGAGTTCTGATACCTGAGGTAATATATTATGTATAAAGAACTTGCACTGCCAGTAACTCCTCTTACAGTTGATACTGCTATTGCCATATGCTACCAATGGTGACCAAAGGTACATCATGTTAAAGGCATGCCAGATAATCTATTTACTTTTATACTGATTCACTATACATACTAATGCTCCCTAAAGTATTTAAATCACATACATGAACAAAGTAAATAAAAAATATTTGAAAAATAAATCTCTGATAACTAGCAAATTAGCTAGTTGTCAGAGATTTGTTTTTCAAATATTAAATTTACTTCCACGATTTTTAAGCATCATAAAACCTTATTTTATCCTACATTATAACGAAATACATTAATGATCTGTAACAAACTTTAACGCAAAGGTAATTTATATAATGTGGAAGTAATTCATTGGTGTATAAGCAATCACCATATTTGCGAGGTTAGGGGTGTGTACATGGACAATGTGTGTAACATAATTATGTACGTAGTAACGTACATAAAAAGTAAACGACTGGGCTTATGTATATTACGTACTAGCAGTTCACGCGCGGTTTCGCCCGCGTGTACATATTTATATATTTTGCGCGGACCCTAATTTTTTTACCAAAATAAAAGTAGCCTAAGTTATTCATTATAACAGCAACTATCTGGCAGTGAAAGTCCCGTGAAAATCGGTATACCCGTTCCGGAAATTAGCCGGCACAAACGGACAGACAGACAAAAATTTTAAAAAGTGATTTTTTAGGCATAGGTATCGTGCAAATAACTGTAAGAGCTTAAACAAACTATAATAATAACATTAAAAACAGTCACTTCAATTATATGTAAAAGAACAGGGGCGTAGCAGTTTTGTGTTCAGTTATTTGTATTGATGATGATGATAAGAACTGCGATATATTATTGTGTTCCGTATTATAAAATCTATTAAAAATAGACTTAGCAAAGTAAATAAAGGATATCTTAATCGTGGGAGAGCCATGCTTCGGCACGAATGGGTCGGCTCGACCGGAGTGAAACCAAGGCCTCACAGTAAACTGCCGGTTTGAAGCAATGATTGCATGGCTTTTCGCCGAGTGAGTGAGGTTACCGGAGGCCCTAATCCCTCCCTCCCCCCTCTCCTCCCCATCTCCCCCTCCACCACCTTTCCTCCTTACTTACTCACTACTTACTCCTACCTTAAAGGCCGGCAACACACTTGTGACTCTTGAGTCGCAGTTGTCCATGGGCGGCGGTAGTCATTTACCATCAGGTGACCCGTCTGCTCGTTTGCCCCCTATACCATAAAAATATATATATAAGATATTAACGAGTTATCAATCTGATATTAATAGATTTTGCGAGGTAGTTGACCTACATTTTTCAACAATCCAATCCCCAACTTACTTATTCCCTCCTTCTGGAGTCTTGCTGACAACACCGGTTTCCTGGCCCATAGTCATCTCACTACGTTATAACCGCTGTCTAATTATGTTACTATTTAGTACTGTTACTGCTCTTTTTAGTTTTTTTATAAACAAAAGTAACAGAGTATTGTTTTGCAATTTAGTTGGGATCTGAGGTTTAGAAAACCAGTTAAATCATCGTTGTGATTCTTTAACAAGGATTACATTGATAAACTGTAAAAAGCTTTCACAGATAATTACATAATGTAATACTTCGTTGTTGATTGCGCAAAAATGGTAAAAGCTAACTTTTATAGTGTGATAACGTAATAGAAAAAACTTGAGTAAAGATACGACGATACGATTTGGATACGACAGTATGCTCTTCACACATAATATTAATTGTGTGCGTTTGTAAATAATACGCTTACTCTATAGTAGCCTACAGGGTGTTTACCACTCTAGGGTATCACAAACTCGTTGCCGATCAGCAGGCGCAGCGAGTGGTGCGGCGGTTGAAAGTAGACCTGATAATTCATTATCGTAAATATTAACGGATATATATATTGTACCTATTATAATATTAGGTAGATACTCTCAGACCCGGTCATGCAATAATGAAATAAATATTTAATATATAAAATATTGATACCGGAGGTAAACAATAAAAACCTGTATTTATGATATTAATGTTAGAAGATTTCCACTGAAATTACCTCAACTATAGCCAATTAGATTTTTATGTTTTATAGAAAATCAAAAATTAAGTTTTCAAATTTTTAACGAGCAATCCGACCATAAAAGTGTAGGTTAACAAATAAGTATTGATTATTTCATGTAGGGAAATCTTATTAGGCATACTTTTTTAAATTTAAAGATAAGGATTGAACACTGACCCTCTGTATCATATTAAATCTATAATTTTAGTATTAAAGCATGCTGTCAGACTTTTGACTGTGATTTTATGGTGGGTTTACACGCTCGCGTTCAAACCAACATTCAACGAGCACAAGCACGGGCACAAGTATGTGAACAGGCTGCTTGTGCATGATTGCGTGAATAAGTAAGTGCGCAAGCTGCGTGGCAGGCTGCGTGCCGGGCTGCTTGCCAGGCTGCGTGACGTGCGTGTAAACCCACCATAAAACACATCAAACCCACGATGTTACCATCAACATTCATTGATAGTTTGTCGTAACCTTTTATTATTTTAATTAAGTTCATATTCAAGGCAATTAGTTTTCGAGTAGTATGTTAATAGATTCACTTTCACTTCACTTTCGGGGTCCATCTGAACCCGACCTCACAAAACGCAGACAACTTGCCTACGTTTTATTTATCACTTCTCATATATATCGGTCTTCATGTTGCGTACATGCGTACTCACAGATTGCTATTTAGAGTAAATTGAAAATGCTTTAAAATTGCCATAATGGTTCAAATGATTTTGCGTCACTGTTTCGACAAACGGCCCAACTGGCGGTAAATGGTCACCGGTGCTTATAAACACTCCACTCATGGAGTTTAGGTGATAGCATATCAACCTAAGAAAAAACTAATGTTTCTTTCTAATGACGGTCGTTTGTAGAGCGTAGGTTCATCTCCGGCCAGGTGGAAATTTTTCGAACAGAAATTGTGGTCTTACGAAGATAAGCCATAATTTTTGTTATGTATTGTATTTCTCAACAACAACTAGCTATTTTAAAACTGTATTTAATCAGTACCTATGCATTTAGATTGTTCTTAAACGATACGTACGTTTGCATTTTTAATTTCTCGTAAAACTAGAAATGCAAGCGTATTTAGGTTATTTTATGCTTTTTACTGACTCTACTTTTATAGGAACTTGCTAAGTGAGTATGATACATTGCTACATAACTCGACAATCGATATCTCACTAATAAATAGTTATAAATAATGAGAAAAAGATGCATTTTTTTATTTCAATGCACAAAAAGAAGAATTGATTTAGATAAAAAACATAATTTTGTAACTGCATGCAATTTTATTTGATAGAAAAGCTTGTCCTCATGACAAGCTTTTCTTCTTCCTCTCAAATCTCTCCTCTTCCTGGTAAACATTTTTAAGAAATACAAATTAAAATAACTTTGTGGTTCTAAAGTAGTCTTATGTTACGATTTCTTTCAAGAAGAGGTGTGCGACGTAATGTTTAGTAGACCATGATGCCACAAAGTTCTCGGCACGTCTTTGCCTTTACTTGAGTATTTGGGACTATGCCTCATTTATTTCAACTTGAAACTTACTTATATCTAACGAAACACAGGTAGGTAGTTTAGTTTTAGAGTTTTCCTTCTGCTAGACAGGTCACAAACCAATGCCAATAACGATCATCTATCTATCATCACTCGAATGGCTGTACATCATGACTCGTGTAAACCCAAGATTTAACCATTTAAGTTAAAATAAAAGCTTTTAAAAAGAAATGGTATCAATAACGTCGTCCCACTTTTTGTAGATTTAATATTTTTCTTTGTTTTATTACTGAAGCTAAAATGTTTGACTATGCGTTCATTCAATGATAGTCAACGTGATACGTAAGTTTATAACGTTTAGTCACAATAAAATTAAGATTTATTTTAATTTCAATATTTAGCAGCTATCAATGTTCTTTTAAAATGATATTTTATTTAAATAATTAAATTCCTAAAACTAATTATATACATAAAATGCACAATGGGCTTGCCTTTTCGCAAAAAGTAATGTCTTCCAGGCAACCTTTGGATTTACCTAGCCGAGTTTAATAGTGACGTCCGTTAGAGTTTTGCTATTTTAATTCAGAAGTAAAATTTTTAGGATGATGTCAGTGTAAGTGAGTTTAATGCATAATAGGTTAGGTTAGTAGTTCCCGATTGCCTATATGGAGTATACTTATGAATGTATGTCAGAATTAATGTATAAATCCCTTTCTGAACAGATAACTTCTTATAAATAAGCATTATGTAATGTAAAACGACTAGAAAATGATATAAATTATTAAAATATAACTCGTAGGTTTAACTTAACTGAATGCGTAACGCCAGACCTAGCATGCTCAAATTACCTATTAATAATTCTAACCAACTTACATGAACATATGGCTGCTACACAGTTTATTTCCTGGCAAAGTTGCGGTTGCACGTAATAATTATTTAATCTATGGTTACTGCGATTTATAGCTTACCTTTGCAAGCTATTATTAAATGGTTTAACACTCATGAGCTTACACTCCATGTTTTGTTTCTCATTTACACTCTACTTTGTTTTTATCATAGTTCATGATATACCTAACTAATTAGTAGAATTACATTTTCATACACGAGCTACAAAAATAACTAAAATTTACTATCATCATAATTAACTTTTATAAATTCGAAAACAAACGTCGGCGAATATCATATTCTAATCCTTTCAACCTTTTGAACGAGTAAATAAAGAAAGAAATGATAGTAATAACCAACAGAGGTTATTGCTATTATTTTGGTATCCAAAAAATGTTGTTTAATTAGTTGGAGTTTTTCAATTTCATTTCAATAGGTCGAAATATTCTGTATAGAATGTTTGTGTAACATATATTATTATGAAGGCACATATTGTATATAAGTAGTAGGCTAGTCCGCCGACGAGTCGAGCTCATTACTGACATTACTGTAGGTAGCTAACACATTTTCTAAGAAAGAATACACTCATGACAAGTCCCAGTAATTATTTCGACATGTCAGTGGAAGTCGACTTACATATTAGGGATGACTTTATGTTCAAAAGTATTTTCTAGTTGAATGTTTATGGTACTGTAAACATTTACAACTGAATGAATTCAGTCTAATGTTTTATAAATCTTCTAACTGCTATGTTGTGTTCTTCTTGAGGATAGTTGGTATTTAAAAAGAAATATGTAATCATAAAAATCACAAGGTCCATTTAACCCGTTAATTCACAGTGGCATTGCCAATTCACTAACACATTAATGCATTACTGAAACACTATCTTTTTATAGTCTTTTTGAGATTGATATGCAGAGATCAGGCCCTCTGTAGTAAAAATTAACAAACATTATGTGAATTTCTCAGGGGTATTCAACTTTTACTTTACTTTAATATAATTGTAATAATTTTCACATATCTTGATTTTGGTACCACCCCGGGCGGTGGGTCCCTTAAGGCGCCTCTAAACGAGAACTATTTTTAACCCTCGACGCAAAAAAGAGGGGTGTTATAAGTTTGACGTGTCTGTGTGTCCGTGTATCTACGTGTTTGTGTATCTGTGTGTCTGTCTGTGGCATCGTAGTTCCCAAACGAATGGACCGATTTAAGTGTGTTTTTTGTTTGAAAGGTGACTTGATCGAGGGTGTTCCTAGATATAATTTAAGAAAATCTGTTCAGCCGTTCGAAGATCATCATCTCTCTTCTAATCGTTGAAGGGATTTTCGAGTCGGGTGTATTTTAAATTTCTTATTATTACTGCAATATGTGACTTTAATATTGCCGGCCACCTCAAAAACATTTTAATGAAGATTAATATTTTCGGCCATACAAAAACCTTCTTATGCAATATATTTCGGCAACATGTCTAAACTAGTATGGCTCAATATCAAACCAAAAACAAAATTGCTGACGAAATCATTCGTGTCGCAGCGGCTTTTATTATTTTGAAAGAAAATGCAAAACCTAAGAAAAAAACTAGATTATAGATACGACCTTGTTTTAATAGGCGTGCTACATTATATTCACTAGTAAGAAAATAAGTAGAGATGTGCCGACTAGTCGGTAAAGCCGACTATCCGGCCACTATCCTAGTCGGCGACTATCTGGCAAAGAGCGCCGACTATCCGGTTTCTTACTTTGTATATATTTCTCAGTTTAGTGTTTCTTAGTTTAGTTTCCGGCCTCTGAAAACAGGCTCTCACTGTAAACGGAACTTGCGGGACAACAAAGGTACATTTTGGCGATGCGCGACATTTCAGGATACCTAGAATTATTACGGCTCCACTACAGAAATCGGTCATCATTACGCTTTATCACCGGTAACGCACAGTAGAACTGCAGTTCAACAGTGTAGCCAGGGTGAAAACTTTGTTATGGTCCACGTCGAACCTACTTTCACTTTCATTTCCATGATTTCTTTGTTTTGATGATTGTAAATTTCTATATATTTCTGTAAGGTTTTCAGATGAGGTATTACTTCAGATACCGAACAGCAACTTGAACTTATAATTTTCCACTCATCAGACAAATTTTCGAAATTTACCGATATTTCAACCAGGTACAAAGAAACAGCTCGTTTTTGTTCGAAAAGGCAAGATATCATATAGTAAGTGGAGTGGCACACAAGGCAATTATAATTTGTTAGCCATATTATTAATAGGTTAGGTACCTATTAAAATTATTAATTGTAATAAAGAAAAAATAAAAATAAATAAAATGTAATATAATTATAGAAGAGCGGGGCCTCCTGACACAAGTTTTTCCATACTTAAAAGGAGGTCTCAGCAATTTTGATAAATGTGTAATAAGTTACTGAAATAAAATATTTTCATTTTTCACTTTTTCATTTTCAAGTGGAATTCCATCTCGTACATGTCTTGGACAAGTTGGTGATCGGTCTGATAAATTTGGTTCTTGCTGCAAAACACGAAGTTTTGACTGAGCTTGACTAGAGTGATTAAAGTGTATCACAATTATTCGTCTCGATTTTACAAGTATTTGTGCCATGGTATTAATTGCCAGTTGAAGAGTATGTATGAAACAAGGTACTCCCTTAAAAACTGAATCGTCGATTGCTTTCATCACATTTCTGCCGTTGTCTCGTACAACGGCCTAAATTTTGGTCGTATCTATATTCCACAAAGTTGGAATTTCTTCCAGGCAGTTTTTTAATATTATTGGCGGTGTGCGTTTCAGGGAAATGTTTCATTTGCAATACTGCGAGATGATATTTGAAACTATCGTCAAACCAGTGAGCTGTAAAACTCAAAAAACTTTCTTTGTTGTTTATGTTTGTCCACATGTCAGAAGTGACTGAAATTGCAGTTGCACTCATCACTCCTATTCGTACTTCAGATTTAGTCTCTTCATAAAGTTTAGGAATGATGTGCTCTGGGAAATAATTTCTGCCCGGTATGTTATATTTTGGTTTAAGCTTTGTCATCAAGTTTCTAGAGCCAGTATTTTTAACAATTGAAAATGGCTGGTTGTCAAGTGCAATCATTTCACCTATCGCAATATTGATGTCTCTTGTTCTTGAGTCTTCACGTGACTATTCTATAGTAAAACTGTCTTCAATATTTTGTTGGCTTTCCTGACATATACTGACCTCTGATGACATTGAAGTTGACGGAGTAGGGACTGTTGTAGGTAGTTTTTCTGCTTGGATTTATGACTGGGAGGAATCGTCTGTGGTCGAACATTTGATAGTAGAACCTAACTTATTTATCAAGGATGTCGGTATTTAATATGGTTGTTCATACTTTTAGTATTTGCTGTTTTTCCCTGCCCACCACAAGAAATTATCATTTGGCATTGGTTACACTTTACGGGAATTATTGTTCAATTGTTCAAAAAACATCCATACACGAGATTTTCTTTTTGACATGATTAAATTTTAATTGAGCTATTTCACTTTAATGAACAATAACAGTATTCTCTTTACAATTTTATTTTTTACACAAATAGACCGCTCTGACCCTTACAAAAGCAAAAATCAAGAAACAATGCGAAGTAAACAAAACAGGTTCCGACATGCTCGCAGGCGGCGTTTGCGACTTTCACGCAAATCAGCTGTAAACGAAGCGTTACGAAAATTCCCGAAACCGTGATCGGCTTGGCCGACTAGTCGGCCTCTTTACAACGCCTAATCGGCTGGTCAGCCAAAGTCGTAATCGGCTAGTCGGCTTAAGTCATGATCGGCACGTCTCTAGAAATAAGCCTTGATGATCAATTATTCAAAAACTTTACAAGAATGTCCAACAGTGACTTCGAATTCCTTTTAAACAAATTTGTACCAAAAATAAAAAGAAAGAACAAGATGGCAATAAAACTAGCCGAGAAATATTGCAGATTTCGGGTCCCATGCGATCGTTCTGCAACCTGCCGGCAACACATAGAAATACATCGACCAGTACCAAAATATGTGGCTATATGGCCGGCCACACTTAAAATATTGTTGCATATTGCACAGGCTGGCTGTAACTACCGTAGTGTTACCATACATTGCAGTAAAATATTGCCCGTTTTAAGGCACCTTCAGATATACAGTATCTCGTCAGACGAGAAAAACCAGATAAAATCCACTACCCATTTTAAAACATCCGTCACTTGCTGTGATATACAAACAGAACCTGGGAGACCGAGCTTCGCTCCGTAGCTATTTGTAAAATCGGGATTTTTTTTAAATATTTTTTTTGTTAAATTTCGTTTTTTTTTTTACAGGAAATACAACTATTCAGTTAACTTAAAATGCAAAACTGTATCTGTATTAGGAATTTCATCAAAATCGTTAGAGCCGTTTCCGAGATCTCCGAAATATAAATACATACATACAAGAATGGCTCGCTTAAAGTTATAAGATATTGAAGCAAAAGTGCTGTACTATAGGTTTGCTTCTGAGCCGACCGATCTATTGTCACAGATATAACTGTTATTTGTAACAAGTTTTTCTTTGTCGTAATATACAGTCTCGTGCGCGATACGCATGTCATGCACTAATTATTTATAATGGATAACACCATTATTCAAGACGAGAATCTTGTAAAAGCCGAAAAAGACAAACAAGTTAAGTGTTTGGATCTGGCTCACGAGATTGTCTACATGTGTAGTATGATGCCAATAAACTTAACAAAAGGCAAGTCAATGATTTGAGAGCCAATAGTCTCAGCGTTGTTCATCATTGAATTGTTTGGTCAAGAGTCTGATTTTGCATCAGAGTACTTATAGATACGGGTTTTCTACTCTGAACCAGTAAAAAACAAAAATAAAGGGAAATAATATACCTAGTATAAACGATAATAATAAACATTCGTTATTCTATGAAATATCTAGTACATACACCAATTTTTCGTACAAGTAGGTAATATTCATAATGGCTGGCTTTATGGCTAAGAACCAATTTCTTCTAGTCAACCTTTAGTTGCAACATTTTATAAAAAACGATGGTTTACCGTAATGTACGTTTCAAAGAGATAAATTAAAATGGTGTTTATATATCTACTGTGGGAAATAAATGCTTGAAATAACATTTTGTCTTAATAGTATTTCAGAGGAAGCCAGCGAGACAACGGTTTATAGTACTTTTTATTCAGACTTAGGATTACTGTTCGGATCTTACTGCATGACTAAAAACGTCTTCTAAAACATTATCTGTGTGCGGCGGGGCTTAGATGGTTGTAAATGATAATAAAGAATGAATAAAAAAAAAACAAAAACACAATAGTTAACGATGCAAATTGTACATGATTAAGAGATAAATCAATTGAATAGTATAATTATAGTAATTGTTCCATTTAAACATGCGTACATTGTATTCTACAAACTAAAAAAAGCATTGAGTGTATTGAATGTTTAGATTCTGAATCGTTGGCTATTTTTACGGTGACATCATCTCAGAAATATTACGCGTAATATGGGCCTAAAATGTTCTACCAATAATAGAAATAGAATAACATGTCCAGAATATTATTCTGTTTCAGATGGACGCATTTACCCTTGAATATATTAAGAATACAGAACGTAAGAAAAATGCTGTCACACATTTTGCCGACGAAATGATTCAATTAACCGCAAGTTAAGAATTTTAATATTACCAATAATTTAATGCTTTAAAGGTAAAATTGCTAAAAAACTAAAAAAAAGAACTAAGAAGCTAAAAGAAACCGAAGTAAGGTAAATAAAATATTTATTTCTATTTTCTTCCCTGTAGCTTCGAAGACTCCGGGCTCTATTCATTCCGGTCAGGTTGCCGACGCGGTTGGCTGACGGTGGTTACAGAACTGTTTCTAACAGCTTCTAACAAATCCAAACACATCAAAAACCCTTCGCGTTGATTAATTTTTATAGAGGTTTTTTCTTCAAAGCTCACCAGCTCCCTTTCCTGTAGGTTCTTGTTTTTTGGGGAAAACGAAACCCAAACAGTAAGATAACCCTTCTTGAAAGAAAATTCTGTTGCTAAGAAGAATGCCTTATAGAATATCTTATATTTAGATAAAGTATGACTCAGTCAAGTGTCATCTAGGTTTCTATGTAATCCGCGATGTAGGAAATCCTAGTGCAGGGTTACAAGTGTAGTGTTAAATGAAGCGTTTTATTAAACTCTCTTGATAGAATCAGTAACTCGTTTCTTGTGTAAGTTCTGAGAAATTATGTTTGAAATGTTCGACTTGTAGGAGTTTAAAGTAGGTACCTATGAATGTCGTTTTGCTGGGTGCTTGGTTTATTTTGCCAAATATTAGGGCATTTTTTTGGATCCCGGTTCCTCTGATAATGAGCGGGATTTTGAAAACATTGAGAGAGCGAAAGGCTTCATAGTCTCTAAATTCTAATGGTAATTGGCATTAAACGGACGCACTTTGGAATAGCAAGACAACCTCTGAGAATATAAAAGTGAAATATAGATCATGTTTTGTTTGTAATTTTTAGGTCTTGTTACATAACTGAATTAATTATTACCAATCTGTACCAATAATATCATCTATCTTCTTATTTCACCACAAAGTAGCGATTTCCGTAAACACATTAAGAATTTAAAAAGGAGTATGATTTTGTTATGAAGCCTTACGAAACTGGTTCTATAAAATACTTACAGACGCAAACTGAACATGATATATTCGTTCTTGAAAGCGGCCATTGACTGCGTGAACATTCTTCATCTATACTAGACATGACACAACCAGAAATATGGACATCATATAGTTTTGTATATTTTCGAGTTTGTTTGTCACTTGATGATGACACAAAAGACAATATATTTGTAGTACAAACACTATATTTGGTGGTAACCAAATAAACTGTGTTCGTTAACAGGCACTGTGCGAATGTAATAGGTCCCATTCGTTCATGTCGTAAAGCTAGCTAGTTGTTTTAAGTCAGAATGTACCTTGTACATATGTTTAACTTAAAAAGTGATGTAATTATATCCAGCAATGAAGAGTACCTATATATAGATTTATCTTGATCTATTTATATATAAATATATAAAAAGTGCACAAACTGGGTACACAAACGAGTATATTTAGCGGACTCAGTTTAATATTATGGTCTAACGTAACTACTAAACAATGTAAAAATACTATTTCGTATCAAAACTGCGAGAATTCAAACTCTCTGAAAATAGGAAGTAATCATTAAATTAATACTATTATTAGTAGTACTTAGTATAGGTAATTTAAAAACACTTCCTGCCCCAGATTATTTAATAACACTATAATTACAGGTATATAATTATAGAGACATAGTTTATAGTAATGGTTGGTAAAAAAACATGGTAAAAACAACAAAACAAACTTCACTTGTTTATTTCAGGGATTAGCTATCACTAAAAAAACATTTTTTTTAATTTACATAATGTTAAGGTAATGCGAATCTCTAAAAGCTGCCTACAAACACTCGCGATACCAGAGGCGATATTCTAGCGGTCCTACAGTCAACAATATCCAAGTTCTGTAGTTTGGTGCAAATATTTCTGTCAGATAATACTTTAATACCCCTCCAGCACATGAAACTCGCTTCATCAGATCCTAAAACCCTGAAGGAAAAAAAAAATACTGCGCTCAAAGTGCTGGTTAGTTGCAATCTTCCGTAGGGGAGAAGTACTTGCATAGACAGAAGTTTCTATTCGCATATACTGAAGTCACATCCGAATTATATTACAAAATCGGATCTCAAAAGGGATCGCTTTTACGAATGTGGCAATCTTACCGAGATAGCCACTAGCTTAAAGCGATCCGAATTGACAGGAATAAAATTACGTATCTCCTGTTTTAGCCTTTAACCACAGAATATATAACAATACAGGTGCTTTTACAGACATTTGATGACATAATGATGAAAACGTTGTAACTGACCATTGTTAATTCATTTAATGAACAAATTTATTTGTTTATTTGACCTATATGATGCATATTAGGCTAAAGTAAATGACGTGGTGGGTTAAAAGGTCGTTATAGGATATAGGAGGAAGATAGTGAAAGGTAGCTTCAAAATTCTTCCGCGTACATGTCGACTATATTGCCACATTATAATCAAATGAATAGAAATTTACCTGGTAATATGAGAATTAATTTCGAGAAATTCCGATGGTGATGTGTCAATAGTAGACTGAAAAGTTCAATAGTCTATGTAAATAGTCACTCTAGGATACATAGGGTACTACTAACTGCTAAGATAAAGTACGTTCCGAAATATTTTAGGAATAGAATGCACAAGAATAAAAAAAGGGTTTAATTTTATACTAACTTTTAAACTTTCGCGTTCCATGATATAAATTATGTATTTATACGGGAAATAACGCGATTCGGAAATAGCCATTACATACCTCTGAATTGCCTGACGTTTCAACCAGGTTGCAATGGCCGTGGTCACAGGCTAACTGGCTCAGTGGTGCACGCGCTCCGTCATCTTCCCGATTGAAAGTTTCATGTTTCTCAATTTCAATCGCTTCACGTACTACTCTTGAGTAAAAGTGACATTCCGTGGAGAAGACTTGCGTACGGTGAAATTCAATGCAGCGATTCTTGCTTCATCAGTGCATGTTCTGCAATCGCTGATTTGCTAATCTGCCGCTTCTTCACAACAGCGATATGTTCTTTGATCCTTTCAGCAATGGAAAAGCAGCGACCCTCCACAAAACATTAGGAATCTGTAAATCACGCTTGGGTATGCAAAAATAACCATTATTAGATAAATAATGCCAAGATATAAAATAATATTGGAATTGTTTATGTAATAAAAGTTAATTAATATTTATAGTTTAGTCAGTAATAAGTAATGAATTTATTATGAATAAGTGGTTTGTTATTAGAAGGTAATCATCGCAAATACCTGTTAAGATATTCTACAACTTATTATTAATGTTTAAAGTTACTATAATTCACGATATTAAGTTATTAATCGTATTGAGTGTAAAAACATGTACAAACTACCAAGAAATATTCGTTTATTATACATGTACCTACTCACTAAGTACCAAAACTAGGTACGTAAATCGAAGCGATTAATTTTTAAGCGGTATTATTTTGACCTCCAACGTTTTTAAAACGAACACATTGCATAAAAGCAAACAAACATAAAATGGTAAATAATTTAGCCACTAAGATAATTTATGGATAGTTAAGTTAGGAAAAAATAATTTTTTTGAAAGAAAATTAATTTCTTGCATACATAATGTATATGTATGTTTTGCAACAAGAAATATAACAGAAATAATTTATTTGTCTTAAAGTCTTTCGCTGACCTAATATTGTTACAAAAAATTGTGTATTGGTTTTCTTACAAAATATATATTTCAAAACTAAAATATCCATGTAACGAATCACTGTATGCGTGATAAATTATGTACCATCTCGGGATGGTTATTTAAATATTTCGAAAATCTATAAATATCACTGAATAATTTTGTAAGGCTGAGCTAGCGTGTTTATCGCCAATTTTTGTCGTACATATACTGAGTTTACAGTAGCTATCGGTTATCAGGCAAGTCTCGGTGCGAGCGCGCAGACGAACAGTTGATGTTCGCGCGTCGCAAGGAAGACACATCCGCTAGCCGCCTAGCATCGGCCCGTGAGTTGTGATCGATAACTTCGAGTGTTTTGATAAACTTTACTATCGTGAAAGTCGGTGTTTGAATAAGAGGGTGCGTGTTTTGTTATTTTTGTTTAAAGTAACGCTGGTATACATGCGATATACTTGCAGTATGTATGATAATAGTTTATATTTTTTCACGCGTCGATTTTTTTAATAATTAAAAAAATATGTTGCTAACATTTCCATTTACAGAGCAGTAAATCAACCAGACAGGTGTCCATGTAAGATATTTTTTGAAAGTGTACTTCCGCGAAGTTTACGATTTTTACTTGTTACACACAAGTATAATAAACACACAAATGTTATATATATACATAATTCATGAATGAAGAACAGTTTTATTTTTAATTAATATTTTGTACGTACATTTGTTTTGGTGTTATGGTAGGCTAAAAGTTGATTACCCAACTGAAGAAGCCGGTTATTCTCCAAGTTTGAAATTAAATGTACATATTTCCTAAAATATCTTTAAAAAATTACGCAAGTAACATTACGGAAAGGTATAATAAGCTTTCTCTGAATAAGTATATAGACATAAAAACGAATGCAAAATCGTACCCCGTGACGAACATTTTATGCGAGACACCACAATACTTACATATTATGTGGTGTGTTAAATCGGACAATGTAATAATCACGAACATACATACGGTATGTACAGAATACGTAAAAGTGTATATCTTGAATTAAGAAATTTCAGCAGTTCATACATATTTATAATTTTGATCTCCACTTAGCGCCTTTTTATTAGCGAACATTTTTTTTTATTTGCCTTCGTCATATATCAGTCAGCGACTAACATTATCAAAACAGTGCAATAAAATTAATTACATACTTTTTGTGGTTCATTAAAAATTTTACGGGTAGTTATTTTCAAATGTTAATTAAAAAAAAGACTAAAAAGCTGTGGAGAAATCACTTCTTGTTTTTTATCGGTTAAAAATAATAAGTAAAGGTTAGATAGGTCAGTATTATGTGTTATAATGTGTTTAGACATTACAATTATTCAAATCAGAATAATTAATGCATCAAGCATGTGTATAATTATTGATCATTATTCATAATGTAATTGGTTAATTGTAAATCACATGTTTCCTTCTAGGAATGACCCTGGAGATTTTTTATTAAGGTAAATATGGCGACGTGCGTTTTAATAATAATAGAATAATAGAAAACCTACTTGCAAACCCTTTTCATAGAATAGTCGGAGTCAAAGAAAGGTGGTTGACATTCTTCTAGTATTTGGATTTAGTTGATGCTGTGTTAGTTCTGTTTAAGACGCCTTTTGACCTCTAAATTGCATAGATGCTGCAACGTTGTGTTTTAGATCGACCATTCTAAGGATTGCTTAGTTTATTTTTTTAATTAAAAGAGTTTTTGTTATTAAAATATAGCAGGTAGTTATGTTCCTCCGAAGATATAGCTACATTGTAATTCAATAATAGATTTCGCTGATGTAATCAAATTTATTTAATTAACCGACTTAAAAAAAGGGGGTTATCAATTTGACACATATGTATGTAATATAAGATCTGCAAGTTATTCACATATGGCAATCTATTAGTGCTTGCAAACAAATATACAAAATGTGTACTGTTATAAGCATGCTGACAATGTTTGCACACATTAAAAATCAAGATTGATTCAAAAGTTAAAGTTTATTTTCCCACACACACACACACCCACACACACACACACACACACACACACACACACACACACACACACACACACACACACACACACACACACACACACACACACACACATACCCATGTGAGCCAAAAATGCTTCTAATTGATGTTGTCATAGTAACGAATTAATAATAATAAAAAAGCCTTTATTCAGATAGTATTACAGTTTCACAATAAAATACCGTTTAAACATCTTTTTCGACAACTGAATCTGTTTACCCAATTTTGACAAAGGCCTCTTCCAACTTCTTCCACTTCTCTCTCTCCCTGGCTATTCTTGTCCATGTATGTACTGCTATGTTTTTTATTTCATCTGCCCATCTTCTATATTGTCTTCCTCTTTTTCTTTTCCTATCTCTGGGATACCAGTTAATAATGGTTTTACTCCATTTCTCGCTTTCGCTTAGGGTATGTCCTGCCCATCTCCATTTGTTTTATCGATATATTAACACTGTTTGTCATTGCTTTTGTTTTTTGCAGCTTCATGCAGAGACCGACTGTATGACTTTCCTTGTCTAAATCTCTGAGCATTTTATAAGTTCTACATGAGTAGAAGCAATAATTGTTAGCAGTAGGTAGATAGGTAGGTAGGTAGTGGTCAGCAAATCTTAAGTTATTCAGCTTGCAGGCAGGTAATTCAGAGGTATGTAATACCTTCTTGTGATGGCGTTAATTCCCGTAAATACGTAAATAATATTATATCATGGAACACGAAAGTTTAAAAGTTATTAACGAATTAAAGTGTTATAAAGATTTACTTCATGACACATTACCTTTATAATTTGATTCATATGTATGAGTATTTTTAATATAATAAGCATAAGTAAGTGTAGGTGTATTTATATGATTACGATTTTACGATATATTCCGTGTATGTGGAATTGCGGGTGACGCAACACCAACAGTAACACCTATTTTCTTAGCACAATGGTATGAATAAGATTCCACCAATGATTGCAAGAAAACGCGAGATTCGTGAGCTATCGGCTACGGATGAGTTACGGATTATTATAAAGCAGTGCAGCAGCTATGCGTTATTCTTGAATTATATGATGAATTAAATGATGACAAACTCATCATTTTTAACAGTATAATCAGAGTAGAGAGAGAGAGTAATATTTGACTTAGTCTGGAGAGGTTTCGAAACCTTTCTCATTTTCTAACATAAATCAACCAATCTGCCAAGCTAAAGTAAATAATAACCTTGTCTCCAGATCATTCATTGATACACTAGTTGAAGGATAGTTTCACAAGAGACAACATCGACATAACATTCTTAACAATCCTTCTATTATATCATAGTTTATTAAAACAATTACATTGTATATCAATAACTCATATTTAGGAACGGAACAAAACGTATCATTCCACTTTTTGCATTTTTTGAGCACCATATGTATTTGAAATTTATGAAGCTCGTTTACACAATAACTAGCATCACCTGAAGTGCTGTGTGCAATCATAAATTTATCTTCTCTCAACAACTCAACACCGATGCACGGTGTCATTTGTGTTCTGTCCCCGAATGTCCAATGACAGTGATGTATGCATGGCTTTGTTAAGCGTACTTAAGAAGACATTTAAAATGTCTTTCATTTTAATGATTAATATTGTTATTGTCAGACATTAATGTGACATGTTCATGTTCATATGTACGTTTAAAAGCGGGCATGTTTGTTCCTTATATGGGATCATACATACATTATTCTGACATCAACGATTTCACGCGCTCAATCCAATTTGTTACAATTCACATTGTAAATTATTTGTGAGCTTGAATAAAGTTTATATTGTCTATAATTAAAATTTTTCAGTAAATGTAATTTGAATCTTAATAACATTATAAATGTGGGATTTTGTATAGTTATTTGTTACTTAATAATGCTACTTAATAGAGCTGAAGATTATATCCTGGATTAACAATCAGATACACGAAAACTTACTAGGTAACGTGTGGGAGCCGCGGCGAAAACCTGCTTAATAAATAACAGAATGGTCAATAAGTTAACACAAAAGAAAACGGCTTTTTAACCAATATTCGGATATTTGAAATAAAATCGAATCATGCTAATAAACAAATTTTAGATCGAAATGTCTCAAGTATGTCTTTTTTTGTTCAAAGTAAATACAATTGTTCTACTTAAACGAGTTCTGTACAGTGAACAATTAAATAAATGTTGTTTAATATAAGTATATTAACATGAATCAATTAATGAGTTGCGCTTTGTAAAGGAATTTGTCTAGCTCAGTTGTCATTTGAATGTCAATGACGAAGTACTCGTTTGTGACAGGTATGTGCTGATTGTCAATGTATTTGAGATTATTAAAACATAATTATAATCTTATCCCTAAAAAAATTATACTTCAAGTAATATTTCAATACTTACATTTTCTCGTTAAAGATTTTTACAGTATGACGTGTATATATATGTAGATATATCCAGAAAAACCACTACTTTAATATTATGATCTGCATAATCTATACTAATATTATAAAGCTGAAGAGTTTGTTTACTTGAACGCGATAATCTCAGGAACTACTGGTTCGAATTGAAAAAATCTATTAATGTTGGATAGCCATTTATTGAAGAAGGCTACAGGCTATAAAACATCACGCTACGACCAATAGGAGCGAAGCAATGACCATAAACGCAGGTGAAACTGCGGGGACGGCCAGTTCGGTATACATTTTCAAAAACAACGGTTTGTCGTGAATATCGTCTAATCTAAAATGAACGCCAGGTTTTCCTTGAAATGCTAAACATGTCTCGCAGTGTAATTACTTAACGCGTGTTCCTACTTTCGTGTGTCACCGGTGACTTTTAAGCAATAAGGATGATCAATTTGTGTACTACTGGTGTACACCTTTTTGCATGTGATGCATTATGCATTGGAGGAGCGTTCATTTTTAAACTAAAGCATTATTACTCAGTGATAGAATATCCCTGTAATCAGGAGCTGCCACAGATTCATGTCCTGTCCTGTGACCTGAACTTAAATAGCGAACGAATTGTACAACGCTCTAAATTGCTTCAGAAGACCGCAGTGTATTAAACAGTAGTTGAATGTTTTATAAATCGCCAGCTGTTGCATATAGTCTTTTTGTAAAAAACTAGGTTCTTAAATTTGTTTTCCGTCAGTCACAAAATAAAACTACAATATTAAAAAAAGAATTCGTACGCACTTACATTTTAGTTTTATAACGGCAAAGAATTCAGCGATTAAGAAAAAGATGCGACTTTTTGGGGTCGGGTCAGTGTTTGTCTGTGTTTGTGGGACACGATGTAACTACATACATACGAGTACATATATGTGTAAATACAGTAGATACAAAATCTCTGCACTAGCTAACTGCGCGATCTGGCGCTTATGTGTTAAAAGCTGATAAGGCCAATGGTGCTCCTTCATACCTTGAAGTAAGAGGAAGAATGACGATTATCGTTTACCCTGTAGATTCATTATTTGGCTAAAGTTATGTTAAACTTTTGCGATAATTACACATTAAAACTAAAAAAAACGGTATTTTGGCAAACAAATATCTTTGATATCCCGAAGATTTCATCAACTCGAAGTTACGGGTAAGACTGTACACAATATAATGACTAATATATTGGGTACAGTCTATATAATGTTTCGTATCTATTTACTCTTTACAGTGTCTTATTGTATCGGATTTTATGCATATTAGGCCCCGATTTTAATCTTTTTACAAAAAAATAAAATTTTATAGAAAAGATTAAATAAAAAAAGTATTTTTTGGTTTCTGTCGTTCTCACGTAAAGTTTATTGTAAGAGTGCACGATGAACCAATTCTAAAGTCAAGTTTATCTGATAGCACTATTTTAATTGCACACATATCCAAAAAGTAAAGGAATTTCAAAGATCGTCAAGTTTTGTTTATGATTATTTTGAGATAGACAAAAACAATAAATGTCTAAATATGTATAAAACACTAAGCGCTCGGGTTCCTGTGGTTTGTAGCGTTATACGATCACGCGATCCCTAATGTCAAGGATTTGTGGTTTTGTGAAATTATTTCGTGAATTTAGTTATCTTCTATCTATCTTTATAAATAAAAATCAAATGCTTTTCGTTGGTTCGGTTTCGTTGGATCACTTGAATCGACAATTTGTTTGTATGGTAAAAATTTCATAAATTAGGTTTTTACTGAAAGAAAAATTTTAAAAGATGACCGCGTGATCGGTAAATTGGAAAGGACTATTTATTTTTAAATTTTAAGAATTTTTGACAGGATGACGTCTTTCAGGTTAGCTAGTACTGTATAAAACTGTCGCATTTAAATGTTTAAATTTACTCGTTGTCGTAAGCGTAGTTACAGATGTTACTGTGTCAAACAAGTCCTGCTAAGTATATAATCCCATCCAAAACATGAATGTGTAAATGAAAGCCAAGTTCTGTAGATAATCCTGAAATTTATTCATATACATACACCATTTTCTGCTATAACAATGTTTGCTATTTAAAAATATAAATTCTAAAATTTTAACAGTTGAGTTTTTTTACATAAACCAGATAACTTACAATAAATTGAAGCTCACGATTTGACTTAGCTAATTTTCACACCCAAGTATCCTTATACTTGGCTAGACAACTTATATTCTTTATTTTATACGCAAGTTATTACATAGTACTATATTTATATTGTAAGGTCAACATTTCTTACTCTTTTAAAAGTTTGGTATGCTGGTAAAAACTAGCCAAGCTAAATCTTGAGCTTAAATTTATCGTAAGTTATCTGATGTGTGTACAAAATTCACCAGTGTCTGTTTGTTATGTCAAAATAATAGTTTTTTAACCTCATACAATTATTTGCACTATACCTATGTCTAAAAATAAGTTTTTAAAGCTTTTGCCTGTCTGTTTGTTGCGATTAAACTGCGGAACGGGTGGACCGATTATCACGGGACTTTCACGTACAGATAGCTGATATTAAAAGAAGTAATAAGGCTATTTTTATTTTGGAAAAAGAATAGGGTTCCGCGCAAAATATATAAATATGTACACGCAAGCGAAACCGGACGGGAACTGCTAGTCTTAAAAATGCGTGCAAAGAATTCTCTTCACGTATTAAAAATATGTAAATAAAACAGCCAAATTCAAGCAGATTGCAACTTTAATTAAAGATCATTATCAAGTTATTGTATAAACATAACGCAACAATTTAAATCAGTAATTGCTTTGAATCGTTCATTTGCTATCGAGAAAGAAAGAAACGCATCCGTTTTTTTACTTTCCACGGTGTAGTGATTCTAGAGGCAGGGTAGGAAATGATGGTTGATGTCGCATTACATTAAATACATGTTAACAATTTTATCAGCAATTCTATGCAGACACGTACCTTGTTTACATTTTTTAATAGTGCATTTATCTATATAGTATTGTTTATAGTGCTGCACATAAAACTTTAAAATAAAATTATACATTACATGTTTCTTTTTAATTTAGTTAAAGTCGGATCGTGATACAATATTGATGTACTTACATAATATTAGATCTCTTTCGACCCTCAAGACGTTCGAATGTTTGAAAAAATAAGTTAAGGAACTGAACTGAACGGACATTTAGTTGGCCAGTTGAGAGATGTTTCTAGTTGACTTATTTGATGTGGGCTAGTTGATTATGTACTTTGTTAATGAATTTCTAAATTCTAAATATATTTCAATGTACGGAGTGTATAATAGTTACAATCTTATTTATTTTGCATTTTGCGTCAATTAAGTTATAAATACATCTTACGATTCATGGAACATAAATATTTGTAAGCCATGAATCCTAAGATATTAAATGTTTTTTATATATATCCATATAGCTTTATAATTTATCCATAATACAGATGAAAAGACTACAGATAATAATTTAAAGGAAACTGAATAAAGAAAAAAGAAACATCCAATAGCACCCTAACTAAATTCATTCAATACAATATATATTTTTTAAAAGATTTTGAGTAAGAAATGCATTAAAAAGCTACTTAGCAGTGATTAGACAAGCAGGAACCGTGGAATTATGAACCGTGCGCCTAAAATTGGTTTTCCCTATCAAAAGATATTCATTCAAGATAACAAGACAGAGTAGGACGTTCAGATTAATTAAGCATGACAAGCAATTTTTACGACGAATAAGTAATATTGTAAAAACTGATTGCGGTAAATTATTGAACTGCCGATTGCTTATAAAGACTGGCTTGTGGCCGCCGATGCGTAGCGCCGCCGGACAGTCATGATATCATCTAATTTCAATTTAGTATGCATAGTTTCGGTGTATTTTAATTTTGGAGATCCACGATTAAAGCAATAATTTCATTTTTAAATTATCAAAAAGTACTATCTATTTTAAAAGTTCGAGTTATTTCCAGTCATTTTATTATTAGAATAAGCTTAAAGTCAGCATCTGAGTAAAACGGGTATTTATGCTTTAGGCGTTACATCTTATATCGCACACCCAGATCTAAACAGGCATTAAGTCAAAAAAACTGAACTGTCCCTGTGCACTGCAGGAATAGATAGATAGATAGAATATTCTTTATTGTACACCATGAAAAATTACAATAGATCTTAAATTTAATTTTAATGTTAGGTACAATGGGCTGTCTTGTCGCTAAAGGCGATCTCTCGGATTTAGTGTTAGGAGTGTTCTGTATAGGTTTATGCTTTTTATAAGCACCTAGAAGTAAGATATTGTAGGAATCTTGTGTTTTAATGATGTTTTGGGGCTGATTTTTTTTTATAAAAATAATAATTATTATTCATTCAATTAAACGGCGTACAGCTGATCTATCTTAATCTAATATGTAGTTGACAATATTTGATTCTACGCCTAAAAGATAGAGTTACGATGTCTGAACTAGTAAAAACTGTGTGACAGACACCGACGCCATCCTCTACTGTACAGGTTGAACCTTAATAAGACTAGTTACATGGTGTTTGACAATATAAATTTTATCACAACAAAGTTTGTCTTACCATTAATATTAAAAAAGATTAATCAACATAATTCTTGGGAATAGAAACAAAAGAATAGTGTGAGTAAGTGTATATGTACGGGAGTGGTTGTGTGGGTCAGGGTGTGTGTGTGTGTGTGTGTGTGTGTGTGTGTGTGTGTGTGTGTGTGTGTGTATATATAGTGTAGTGGGTTGTGTTGAAAAAACATTTTTTTTTCATTGGATATGTGTAGTTTCCCTATTGCTTAACAATGTATGTATATTTGTTTTATTCATTTGATTTGAGCCCGTGTTGTTGAATATTTTTAAATCTGTTTTATTGGTTGGTTGGTATTGAGAAAAGGAATTCCATGGTGTGCCTTACTCAAAAAATATTTTTTTTTCGTTAGCTCGCTTTAGATCTAGGTATGCAATATATAAAAATCAATAGATGTTTGTTCGTATTTTATGCACCGCCATATGGTTCATCCATTCATCATGTATTTTTTGCATACACGTTGCCAGAAAAAGACATACCTTTCATCCAGAATTCTCGAGGGATGAATGAAAGCTAATAAAATACAATACAATAAAAGCTACATAGAAAATATATTTTTGTTTTGTATCTTAACTTTAGTCGTACACTTTGTCAATATTAAATAAATAAAAAGTTATACGAACAAGCGTGCATATTTTTTTGGTAGAAACTACTAGTACCATATACTGGAATGATATATGACATTAAAATCGATAATGTTTTACATTTCATTTTTGTCTTGGGAGGTATCGCCCATATCAACTAGTATAATATTTGTGTTATGTATTTTATAACTTATTTACTGCGGAACTCATTGTCATTTCTGAGAACGAGCAGTCAGCTATTTGTCGAAAAGCATATTTGCACCGTTCTAGTTCATATTTCAATTTATTACTCCATAAAATAAAATAAAACTGACATTTATTAACACTCATCGCTAAATCAACTAACAATTAAACAGCTTCAATATTTGTTACTGAACTAATCTTAGTATTTTAACCACATTCATAGTACCTATTCAAGATGGATGATATGGTAACGGTAACGTCTCATTTAGATTTACGAGTCTGTATTTTAATGACCTTAGTGACCTTATGTTAATGTTTACTAAGAATTCAGAGGTTAATATTTGAGATAAATACTGATGATAATATATAATTATGTTTACATACGGATCACAGCCTGACTCAACTAAGCGTTAGCCTGTGACAACAGCCGGTGAAACCTGCTCGCAACGTCAGGCAAATCTTTGCCTGACGTTGCGAGCAGGTTTCGCAGGTTAGGTATATCTATACCTATCACGTGATCGCTTCAATTCCCGTACGTATACATAATTATATATCATCGAAGGCGATAGTTTAACAGTTAGTAAATACTGATAATATCAATCTGTTTATGTTTTATTCAAATTTTATTAAACTGTAATCTAGTTAATTTAAATGTATGGAATTATTTTTGAACATTCGTGACGAACAGACGACCTTGTAATGATCGCAGTTCAACGACGGTGGATGCAAGTCGCTTCAAACGGAATGATGATGATTCGTGATTTTTTATTTTATTTATAAATTGTAAATAAACAGCGACACAATACATAGTTTTAAATAATGTTACTTATAAACGTGTGTAACTGTGACACAAGCGACATTTACCACATAGTAGTAAAATAACATTTATAGGGTTTTTTTTTTCTTTGAGAATATTACTACACATGACATACCATTATTATGTGTTTGATATTAACATTGCGGACATTACTCGCATTTTAATATCTAATCTAATGCCTTTAAACGAGCAAATCTTGTATGTATGTATATAATCTGAATCTCGGAAACAGTTCCAACGATTTTGATGAAATTCAGATACAGTTTTGCATTTTAAGTTCAACTGAATAGCTGTATTTCCTGTAGAAACGCAAATTTATAAAAAAAAAGAAAATATGATTTTACAAAAAGCTAACGAGCGAATGTCGGTCTCCCAGGTACTTTAACATTAATCTAAATAAAAATCAAGGTTTTCTAGCAAGAGTTTTTAAAATAACTAGGACACGTTGCCATAAGATCAATAGTACTAAAAAATTTTGTTATGCCTATCAACTAACCTGTGCATCGGTGACCTTTTGCCAGCATTAGTTCGACATCGAGTAGTTGTAAAAATTTTACACATGTTACGGCAACGAGTCCTAGTGGGTACTACATAATTGTAAGTGTAATGCAATCATAATTGCCGTTTACATACTTAAATTAAAATTTCATTGCATTTAAAAGTATCCAGTTCAACTTTAACTACGGTTAATGCAAGTTGATTGAAAAACTAATGAATAAACGAGATATTACTTTACACCAAGCCTGCCAAGGTCATCACAGACTCCGAGACCACACTTCAAGTGGCACTAACTCAGGTATACTAAGGTTTTGATTTCTACACCAACCTTGTTTATCAATTGTATTGGGTCACATGGATCATGGTGATTGATCCATGTGATGTATTTTAATATTGAATCTGGACATTAGTACTTTCTTACTAAGTAAAACATTCTTTTAAAGGCATACTTTATACATGTAGAACTAAAGCAAAGTCTATAAATTGATAAATTAGTTACCACATTCTTAACTAAGTTAAGTTATATATGTATCAATGTGCAACTACAGTGGTCTTTACATATTCCTAAAGAGTTTGTCGCTATAAACTTCCATATATGGATCATAAGTAGAAAGTTAATTATTTAAGTAGTCCATAAACGGTAGGTTCGCATACTAGAAGACTTTTTTGGGTAGTGGTCATAAATATGCAGACAAAAATTCTGGACCACGATACTCTGATATTTTATTCATATTGTTCCCTAATCAATATTTTTGAAGTGAAAACGTCTTTAGCCACGTTTGTGCACTTTTGCTATAGGGAAAAAAGCACTGAACTCGTTACCGTCACCCTAATAATAGATAAATATAGATCCACTAGAGGGCGCTAATCTAAACATTGAGTTTTGTCAGCTCCTTATTAATTAATCTTTAAAAATATAATTAGTTTAATAAAAGTGAAAACAACATACTAATTTGTCTGTGGAAGTGTTATCTTTACTTTAATAAACTTGTGAACTAAATAAGTAGTGACAAAATTAACGACACGAAATATCCAGGGATACCGGAATCTGTATGTATTTATGATGATGTCACTAGTAGATGGCATCACTTTTTGAAGTGAAAAAACTTCTTTAGGCACGTTGGGCACTTTTAGTATGGGGAAAAGCACAGAGCTCGCGTGACCGTCACGCTCGGATGACATATATTGTCATGATGACATATAGATGTGTCTGATGTCTGTGTGTATGTATATATATGTGTGTATGTGTTTTCTCTTCTGACGTGCAGTTCTACGACTGACAGTTTTTTTCTTCCTAATTCGTTTTGTGTGAAACCATGTATAAAATATAATAAAATACTTTTTCTGTAAACAAAATAAGCTGGCAAAAAACACGACTCGCCTAAGTAGCCGCCTATGCGATTGCCGGTGAATATGCTATGGCAATGGCAACAGAACTCGTAAATCAGTAATATAGCGAGTGCTGCTGGTGGTGAGTAAATTGGACAGACCTTCAATACAGACAGACAGTGCGGGTGTGTACTCGCAGTTTTATGTAACGTCTAGGTGTTTTCGTGTAAAAATTCGTCTTCTTTTTCCTTTACACATGGAATCCCAATACTGATGTAATGTAATTGTCGTATCGTTTTTTATTTAATACAAAATTTTACAGTGGCTAGTGGCTAAGTGGTAACCGAGTAGGTTAGCACATTACAAAGTTAAGTAATAGTAGCCAGGTCAGTCTAGGATAGGTGACCATTCTTAACACATTGAGACCCCTCCGTGCCTCGTAGAGCTCGTTAAACCGCCGGTCCCGGGTGCCATGCAAACATCTGTGCCATTCGTTACGGGTAGTTGGAACCCTAAAAAATCCGACAACCTGGTCTAACTACAGAACTTCCTACTACTTGGGTTGTAGAGGTCTGATGGCAGTCGCTCTACGTAAAATATCAAAGTTCGGCCGTATCGTAGTTAGACTGAAAGCCGACCCCAACTTAGTTGGGAAAAGGCGCGGAGGATGATGACTATATTTGACAAGACGTTTTCTTTTTATTATTACAGGAGTTAAATCCATGTAGATTTGCACTGTGTGTGTGCTCAAGGTGTTAAGAGTGGTTCTCAGTTTGTGCACTTCAAGCACTCCGATTATGCTGAACATCATCATGCTGCAAAAACGGACGATGATTGATTTGTCTGTTAAAGCGATAATCCTCATCTCTCATCTCAGCATCATGATATAGTAGATGCACTATTGATGATCATTTTTGTCATTTCTTAAAATGTATGTAAAAGGTAAAGTCACATTTAAATGGGACCAATTTCGAGGTATACCGTGTCATATCGATAACCAAACTATTTTAGCGAACCCAATTTTCGCGGTTTTTTAGAACGACAAGGCTAATAAATTAGTAGTTAGTAGCAGTTATCTTATGTTAATTGTTAACATCCACTGGCAAATGATAATGTTGATTGTTGTTGATTGCTGTCGATTTTAGACCGGCATTACACGTGTAATCAGCTGTAATAGGGGTCAACACATATTAGTCAAAAGTTGGTTAGTCAAGTGAATTATATTTTTTATAATTTCAAGCATTGATATTCTTTTTGCGAAATACTTTTTACTCTTCCAAGGATTCTTAATACCGTCAGAAATTAGTTTATTGTGATAAGCTTTTTTTCTTTTAACGACCCTTAACATTGTTTTTATTAGCGATGAAAAACATTATTTGTTTTCAGAGTCGAGGTTGTTGTTTGATGCTTCAAGTGCTTGTATTCGTTTCCATGTTTCAGGCGGAAGTATGCAGTAGATGGAATATTTAGATAAAAGATTTATAGGTGGGTGGTAGGTAAATGAGGCGATTTACGATTTTCTGATTGGTCACTACATTATTGATAGTACATCTACTTTTGCCTACAAGATAAGATACAGTCTAAAAGATGAGTGTAAATATTTGGATTTCGATATAAAAAAATATAATAAAACCAGTCTGAGGGTCTATTTGCATGTGCAAAAATGTAAATATAGATAAAAAAGGACAAGTACGGCAAGTACGGGTCTGACTCACACAACGAGGGTTTTGTAAAAACTTGTACATTATGCAGATATGTAGTTCGTCCGTCTCGGGAATCTATACTCGGAGATTTTTCCAGTTTTTATTGAAAGACAAATTTAACTTTACCGTTCTAAAAATACTCCCATACATCGATGTACGCTCAGTCAATTTTCCAAGTCCAAAATATAAGTTTGTAATCGCAAACAATTTTTTTTAAATGTTACAACAAATTAACTGCTTTCTAATTGTTTCTTTACCTTTTTTTCCTTTGGCTACGAAGGGTTAAAATTGGTTAAAATTAATATGACCGTATGTAAGAAGCCGAGTCTTGACAGACAGACGGATAACGAAGTGGTCCTATAAGGGTTCCTTTCTTCCTTTTGAAGAACGGAACCCTAAAATAGATAAACACAAATGTTTTAATAGTTGCGTTGAATATTGTTCAGATAGTGGTGCTGAAACGTATTCTTATACCTGTATATATGTATACTGATGACACGCTAGCAAGCGCATAAAATTGTATTTAATATCATTGTTTTTCCTTTTTATAACAATTTTCATCCTGTCGACGTAAATTAAAATAATTACATTTGAAACATCTTAGTAGTAATTTATCGTTTTAAGGATGTCCATTACTTATATTTATGCAGGTAGTTAATTTAATACAGACGAGTTTTACGAAATTGAAGACACTAACCAAAGAACCAAGAACTCCAAACCCGATAAGGATATTAAATATTGACTGTTGAGCCAGAGGTCGTTCGATTCCCACCCAGGACAATTAATTGTGTGATAAGCATGATCATTTGTTCTGTGTTTGGGTGTAATTTATCTATAACATGTTTATATTTAGAAATATATAAGTATGTTTATCAGCGGTCTGGTTACCATAGTACAGGCTCTGCCTAGTTTGGGATCAGACGGCCGTGTGTAAAATGTGTTAGGTTATTATTATTATTTTCTTTTTTTTTCTTATTTTATTTTTTTATACAAATATGATGGTTAATAAGCTCACGGCCCTGTTGATGGTATGCCAATACTGGTGGCCAAACAATCTCAATGCTCTCACTCTCAATGGTTTCAAATAGAAATTGCCCATCCCTGTCCACCCTGTATAGAATTATGACAACCCTGTTCATCATTAGTAAACCCGTACACGCTGTGTTGGTTGTATTTTTTTAGATTTTTTAATAGTAAATTCAAAGTAAATATATTTTATGAGATGCTCTAAACCGATGGATTAATGATATTATTCGGTGATGACACTGGCATGAAAAATAGCTTTGAAAAGTTTACTGGAATGGTATATAATGTTCTACCAAATTAGTTTTGTTAATTATTTCCAATATTACAGTAGATTCTATTGTTTGATAAATAAGTCAAAGTCGTTTTTACAGATTATTTTTAAGAATGGTATAAATAATTATTTTCTTTTGACTAAAAATTGAAAAATCTAAATCAACACAATATTACCGAAACAATAGGTTGCTTTGTCGAAAGTAAAACAAATAATATATAAAAAAAAATATACTCTGTTGCAGTTAGGGAAGATCGCTATCTGAAAAGAGCCTTGTGAGAAGAAATCGGGCAAACAAACTCTATAAGTAAATAACTTTTAATAAATACATTTCAAAGCAAAAATAGTAATAAATTACGAAGACATATCGTTTAAAATTACCACGTACTTATACAATTTCTCTAGTCGTCTAGCTCTTTGAAATATGAATCTCTAAAACGTCCAACAAATACAGCAAGAGCCTTTTGTCCCTGTATTTCATATCTGACATCTACAGTCTAAGTTGAATAACTTCCCTTTACTATTTATGGTGTGTGGAAACATTTCACTCCATATATTATGTTGAAACTCGCTTGTTAGTCACAAACAGGACTTTCCTTTTGGTGCTTTCATGAACCGTTATTTGAATTTATAGGCTATGAAGATTCGATGTTCATGTTTACAAATTCCTGAGTCTCTGGTAAAGATTTTCGTAATTCATAAATAAATCTGTATCTGATATAGATCAGATACAGATTTATTTTACCTATCGATATTATAAAGAGTAAATATTCGTTGTGAGTAAATGTTCGTGTATTTTATTTCAGTAGTAGGTACGGGTAGATGCGCATGAACCTGCAGTATCAGCTTGTATAATAATATTATGGTAGATCTTTTTGAATGTGAAAACGAAAATGATTTTAATAGTTTATTCATTTGATTTAGTTAAGAGGCTGAAGATAACGGCAAGTCTAATGACATATTTAGAACAGATTTTAAATATATATTTTTTTTATGGTATAGGGGGCAAACGAGCAAGTCACCTGATGGTAAATAACTACCGCCGCCCATGGGCACCTGCAACTCAAGAGTCACAAGTGCCTTGCCGGCCTTTAAGATGGGAGTAGGGGACAGGGGGGAAGAGGGGGAGAGGGATATATTACCAGGCATTCCTCGCAGTTTCATCTGCGTTTATCGTCATTGCTGCGCTCTTAAGACTCGTAACGAGATTATACGTAGCCTATACCTTCCTCAATAAATACTCTATCCAATACAAAAATAATTATTCAAATACGACTGATATTTTCAGAGACAAGAAATTCTTTAGCCTTATTATATTAACTTAGTATGGATTTCAGAATAATAGCGCGAAAAAAATAAATGAGTTTTTTTCGTCGGTGCTATCATTCTGAGTATTATTCAAATGTGAATACGGCATTTAAAAAAAATCTGCATTTTTTTATTTATGCATTCCATTTATATTTATTTATTGGACAGGTCAAGAATGAAGAGTAGGTTTTTATCCTCAATTACAAATTAGTTTTATATATGATGAGTAAGCATCATATAACGACTTTATGCAAAAAGTCATATTATTTCCATCCATTTTATGTAAATTGTAACTAACCACAAGGCATGTCATTTAAGTTTTGTCGTTTTGAAGAAAAAAACACAACTAGAACCTTATAGTACTTTTTATTGTTTTTCAAAGTATTCACCACGTGGTTTAAAACACTTTTCCATTCGCTCAAACCAGTTATTAAATCATTTATTCAATTCCAAAGTAGGCGTGTTGAATATGGCTGACCTGAAAGCGTCGACTGCTTCTTCACCAGACTGAAACCTTTGACCAAGAAGATTTTTCTTAATTTTAGGAAATGTAAAGAAATCGTTATGGCTTAGGTCAGGACTGACGGTACGGATGGTCAAGAATTTCTACGTTTTCCTACTTCAAATATTGAATCGTTTGATATGGTGTAGGATGATGGTCACTTTGGATTAGATTTCCGAAGTTCGGTGATGATTTGTGGTACACAAACTGTATATCATTCTCCATTAACCGTTCTACTATCTTTAAGTGAATCGTCGCAACATGACTGTTTTTTTGCAACGAACGTGGCACCATCTTCTTTGAAGTACTTCGAGAACGAACAACTTTAGTCGGCTTTGGCTCTTTTTGGAAGACCCAGATTGTAGACTGTTGTTTAGAATCAGGATCGTAGGCATAGGATGCAAGCAATGCAAAAAAGCAAATGCGGTATCCAACGGCTTACAAGCTTTCTTACACCAAGCGCCTCGTGCCAGGTCTTTTGAATGCCTGAGATGCCCAATAACGCCTCTATCTCTCGATATGTCATGACAATCTTTGAGAATTAATTGTCTCACAGCAATGGTGATATCTTCAGTAAAGGTAGATTTTAGACATCCTTCACGTGATATGTCACTAAAACTGGTATGTCCTCGCTGGAATTCTAAATACCAGCGTTCGACTGTCCGCAGACATGGGGTTTCATCATGGAACATAAATGTTAGCTCTCGAAACATTGAAGCCGTGTTAGGCCTCTCCGAAAGTTGTAAAAAATTATTGCACTTACATTTTCCTTAGAAAGATGCATTTTCCTTACAGATTCGAAACAACGCTGTGACTAAACAAAAGCATTAATCCTAATACTTTCAATTGTTTTAAGATTCCGAATTGAAACAAATTCGAATATTGAACAATTACAAATTCAAAATTGGCGTTAGAAATGTAAACGACAGAATTTAAAAGGCATGCCTGGTAAAAATACTAAAATTAACCGTTTAAACTACCAGTCAGTGTCTAGAACTTTATAGGTCTATAATTTATTTCGCGATCACAGTCTGTCTATCGTTTTGTAGTAACATGTTTTGCTAAAGATATCGTTGATAGCGCTGAAACACTCTAAACACTTTAGTACGATCGTTCCAGTGTATGGATCTCAAATCTCAGCAGGCAGTAGCGTCCGTTTATACATTTAATATTAAGTCTATCCTTCTGCATAAGTCTACTTTTATGTTACTATCACATCCATAGGCACTTAATAATTACTAAGATGTTTGAATATGTTTATTTTGTTACATATTGTAATAAAAGATTGATTAAATTTAGGTGTCATTACAAACTTTACTAATAAATTTTGATTTGACACATATATTTTATACATATACTAGCAACCCGCCCCGGCTGCGCACGGGTACAATTTATACACCAAAACCTTCCTCGTGATTACTCTATTAGTGAAAACCGCATGAAAATCCGTTCAGTAGTTTTTCAGTTTATCGCGAACAGACAGATAGACGCAGCGGGGGACTTTGTTTTATAATATGTAGTGATTTATATATTTTACCGTGTGAAAATCCCTGTGGATACTTACCTCACCGGAGCCGAGGGTGAAGTGATATGTACCGACTTAAACCACACGGTGCTCAAGTGGGTCTATTGCAGGGGGGACCCGAGATACTGTAAGAAGGATGCCTCCGAAAACCCCTCCAGACCTTGGCCGCATGAGCAGCGGCAATGCCACCGTGGATTGCGGGGGGCCTTATCTCCCTCCAGATAAGAGAAGTACGCGCGGAAATACGTTGCGAAACCGCCTCAGGCCTGATTCTGCAAGGGTAACGGTCAGCACAACCCGCTAAACCCAGTCCAGCGCGGCAGCGCTCATGGAGGTAGGAAGTCATTCTGCGCTCTCCGGCGGTTGGTGCGTCTTCTGCGGGACGAGAGAGTGCTTTTCCTCCCCCGTTCCCATTCCGTGGCCTCTTTGGCCAATATCACCTCTTCGCAAAACGAGACGGAGTAATCCCACGCACTCTCACTTTGGACCATGGATAGCACCATGGTCTCTAGCGAGACGCTTCCAACACCATTAGCCGTCACGAGGTCGTAGTATCCTAGTATCCTAGCGAATTAAATTGAAATTTAATTAAATTATAAAAAAAATTGCTTTATTCATCACATGTAACGTTTGCAGGTGATACATGAAAAGTGGAAAACAAAAAGTAATATATTATGTAAGCTGATTCACAAACTAAGCTATAGCTTATGTTTCGGGATCCAGCCTCTAGTTGTTTAAAATGACACAGTTGTTTCTTAATAAAGCACGTAATATATATTTAAAATAAAATAAAAAATTAAATGTGTGTGTAAGTGAATGTGTGTTAGTGAGTGTGTAAGTAAGTGAGTGTGTATGGGTGTGTGTGTATGTGTGTGTGTGTGTGTGTGTGTGTGTGTGTGTGTGTGTGTGTGTGTATTCGTGCGTGTGTGCGTGTGTTTGCGTGGGAGCGCGCGCGTGTTTGCGTGCGTGTGAGTGTGGACGTGAGTCGGAAAAAGTAAATCCAATGCGATGTAAGTAACCACGTCTACGGTGTATAAAAAATAAAATTGTATCGTAGTTAGTTTAGTAGTGTTTTAATAATATAGTCACATAAAATTATAATAATATTATTTTATTTAACACCAAAAGTCATACATCAAATAGAACAGAAAGCGTTCAGACAAAACCCATATGAAATACATTTTTTAATGTATTTAAAACACAATTAAAATTCAATATTACATCAGACGTACTTAAAACACAAAATTTTAAGTTGTAACTCATTCATTTTATGTTTGAAAAAGTAGGTGCGTGTATCGCATTTCAAATTTATTAAAATTCTAATAATAGCGATGTGGTAACATCGCTTTCTGATCATGAAACATGAAACTGAGATGAATAATATATTATGTTTACATGTTACTAGCAATACATTGACCAACCATACTCGGTAATGGAGTAACTAAGCTAATAAGCATTGTAGTTACATTGCCGTGCTCTAAATATGTAACATAAGAATATTAAAATTCGCTTTTTAACCAATGTAACTTGACCGTTTACGGCTATTAAATTAACGGTAGAAATCCGAGGCGCAACTATTAACGAGGTGTCGTAATAGTAGCTGGTTATATTATATCGTACAAGTTTTATAAGGTCTTCTATCATTTTCAATAATATAGCCGTTATTTAGTGCCTGAAGCCTTAGAACAAATTGATAATGTTGGACTTGATTGCATAGCTGAAGGTAAGCGGGATAATTTAAATTGTGGAGGCTGTAGCTGTCTGTTTTTCTCTTTACTGATACTGAACCAAAGTTATTTATTTTGATAAAATTAAGTTAATTAAACAACTTATCATACATAGAAAACCGTTAAAATTATGGTCGTCATTCTTGTGGCTTCAGTAGAAAATATCAAATATATAAATGTGATAATATTGTTTTTATTTTTTTATAGGACGTTAAAGAGCTTACGCAAGCTATTTAACAAAGTATTAAAAAATATTTTTATGTTTTTATTTTGGGTATTAAGCAATTTTTATTTAATTTATCAGATGTTTAGGTTTTATGGTGGGAACATCAAATTCAAATTCAATATTCTTATTTCATAAAATTTATCATCAATTATTCGAAATGTTCAATTTAAAAAAAAATATATTATAATTTAAAATTACACACAAAGTCTGCTTTGTCAAATGTAAAATTATAAAAAAAATGGATAAAAATGGTATGTGAACACGAAGTGTTGACGTGTCCATATTTTGTTTTTTGGCTTTTGAAACGAAGGTTATAAATATACATTTTTTTTCTAATAATTTAAGTTTAACTAGACCTTGCTTATATAAAATGCACTGATAAAAGAATATTTAACTTACTATGTACTTCAACGTTAATGCATGATGTTGAATACTTTAATAACCATGGATATCCACTACAAACTTACTTTTGTAACTTTATTAAAAGTCAAATTAATACTAATGATGTTACAAATTATATTGATATATTGCATAAACTTGATGATAATAATGGTGATGTTGATTGACATTGATAATCGTTTAATACAACTAAAAATACATACCTACCAAAGCTTGATAATATATCATTCAAACACAATAGAAGGCGTTCCTCGCGGACGTATCACCTATTACAAGAAATTGTTGACCTGGTGAAGAAATTCTATAAAGATGTTGACAGCTAAATTTGAAGCGACATTTAGTCTGCTATCCTATTAGACGCGGCCAGCACAAAATGAGGAACGCACTTTAATCATGCTCTTTGGCCGCACTTGTTGCCTCATCTAATACTAACACTACTAAGGCCCGAGCAGTTGCACCCAATTCAATTTCGTCACAGTCTCTTCCCATGCGAACAGAATGTCTTTTAGATTTCAAAATACTTTACACGAATTTCATTACAATTACTTGTGATATTATTACCTTTATCTCTGTCATCGGATATTGACTTAATGTAAACACGAAACCTTCGTTCATTCTTTATTTCATAATTTGATACTTTGGATCCATTGATGTAATTTTATTGCATATTTGGTTGCTGATTTGACCTTAAATGTACATTTTGATTTATTTTATACAAGTTTTGACATTTGTGCAGGAGATTGACAGCACTGTTTAATATTAGTTGAAGATTGATTGGTGTGTGTGTGTGTGCACGTGTGCGTATGTGTGTCTGTGTGTGTGTATGCACGTGTGCGTATGTGTGTGTGTGTGTGTGTGTGTGTCGAAGCTCTATGTACCTATAAGTTTTAGTTTTCCTTTTAATTCAAAATTAGATGCTCTAAATTTAAAATATTTTTAACGTTTTAAATAAAATGATGACAATATAAAACTAAAAAATCCTTACTAATATTATGAATGCGAAAGTAAATTTATTTGGTCGTAACGCTTTCACGACTTAACTACTCAACCGATCACGCTTTAATAGCTTTTTACAAAAAGAAATATTATCTATTAAAAAGTAGAAAATATTTCTTTTCAGTACTTTTAATTTAATACCATTTTTACTATTTTTGTCCAAATAAACAAAAATTATTGTTAGAAAGGTCACTAAGTCACACTAATGGAAATCAGAAGCTACATTTTGTATTATCCCCGTATTAATAATGCAAACTAGTATGCTAGAACAAAATACCGCAATAAAAATTCACAGCTACCCATTTTGATTGACAAGTTATAATGTTGTGTTTACTTTTGTGTGAGAACGCTAGAAGCTGTAAGGAGTAAAACTAGGAATAAGGGTATTTCAGAATCGAACGTAAGTGCGTAAACAGTCAAGTAGGTAATTAGTGTTTGACTAAATAATTTCGACTTTTACATTAAATTTATTACATAACTCAAACCCTAGTGATGGTTGAGTAGCAATTAACATTAACCCACTTGAGTATTGTATACTAGAGATTGTGAGCCGATACTTGAGAATGTTTCTAAAGTCAGTAAGAAATGTCTGTATACAGTAACAATACTCTGGTGAATCCTAATTGTCGTTTAACCACTCACGTAAGGTTCTCAAAACTCCACAAATTTTTAAACATTTCCTGAGCCTTGAGATCTGATTGTTGTGATAATCTTCTATTTAAAAATAACATAAAATAAATTATACTAATTTACAATGAATATATTAAATCTTAGTCTAAGCAGTCAAGAAAGCAAATGATAGTATTAATTTCGTACTTAATTCAATTATTTACACCACGGCCATAAAGTAAATTGACAAAATTGCCATAAACTTAAAACGTATAAAATTTCATAACGTAAATTTATACAAACTACTTGACAGTCATTTTACTTAAATTCATATTTAATGTGTATAAAAAGCCATTAAACGTCATCTAAAGCGTAAATTCACACAAAAGGCGAAGTGGCCTTAGGATGGAAATAAAAAAACTACAAATGAATACTTAGCCTATTTTTAAGATCAATTTAAGCAAAAGACGCGATGGCAATATTGAATAAAAAAACCTCAATTGAAAACCTTAATTTATACAAAATAGACGGCGGTCATCATCATCTGCCTATCGCCGTCCGCTGCTGGAGAATGGCCTCATCCAAGGGGCGCCAACTATCCCAACTATATATTGTAATACAATTCTCATCTCTTTATTTACGTTCGCACTATTTTACACACAAAGATGGTAGTTAGTTTCTGAACAATACAAGTATACATATAGTTTTAAGGTAAATAAACATAGTGAGATTGAGAACTACTGAGTGAACATACAAATGAGAGAGCTGCTGGATTGTCGGGGTGTGTTTTATCGACGCCTTATCCGGCGCCCCACCTCGCAATTGGCTCGTCAAGATGTCTCCGATAGTGGAATGTTCTATGAAACTTTCTTTCTTAGACTGAGGAAATATACCCATTTTCTCAATTAAACAAAAAAAATCGTAATTCGTAAGTTAGTTCTCTTTGTAATTGAATCTACTAAATAACAAAAAAATTATAATTGACGATTACTGCTATCAGAAAATTAAAAGCATAACCTCATTTTTCAAACAACGAATAAAATTAATATTATTTATGTCGTTCTTTTTTGCTGCCTCTTTTGTAGGGGTAGATTGCATTGCAGACACGTTTTATAAAGTATGTGGATGAATCGGAACATGATGTGAGAAATTAACTTACTACAGCTAATGTCCAATAAAGTGGCTTTTTGTAGATAATGTAGTTAGTGTTTTAGGTACTAAACCGTTTGAAAATAATACAATTGGTACTATGCGGACTACAGTTGTTTTCCATAGGGTTTTCCAAAGTAATATACAAAATCTGAGCCTGAACAAATTATAAACTTTAGTCTGTTTTAGAATAAATTGCAATGGATTAAATTGCTCTAACTTCCTCCCATAGGTGTATTTTTGACAGTATGTAATATATACATCATGGAGTTGGACGCCTATTGGCATGATGGTGAACGTGATAAAGTGTCTAAAAAGATGTATTTGCAAAATAAATTCAACAAAAAAAATCATTTACTATCACTGCCTAGACATTAATTGTTTTTTTTTGTCGCGTAACATTCTTACGCAACACACAGCATTGCACGGTTTATTTCAATCTATGAATGAATCCAACAATAGATGTTACATAAAACCCGATATTGTAAGAACGATCGTAATTCAATAATTTATCGGCTATACTGCCATTGACCGCATTCGATTTTCAAGTTTGAAACTACATATCGTTGTAAGGAATATTAACATTAAACCTTGTTGGTATTTATAGATATATATGTAGACTACTTACTAACTAGTATAGTAATTGTTTTAAACCAGTAGTACTTAATAGTTCAATTGGCATCAGACTGGGAGCAGGTAGTCTCACCATCAATCAACTTCGAATCGCGATTCAGTATACTACTGACGTGAACCCATTCCTATCACAGCATTTAGCTTACATGGACACTTTACTACGACCAATTTATCAAACGGTTCTACTTAAGTGTATATTTCGAGGACTCCTGGCTAGTTTCAGGGCCCGCAAGCCCCTTCAACCATTTGGGCCCTCGTTGATGCCCAAATTGGTGAAACCCCAAAAACCGTATTTCTGTATAAGTATTAATGCCATTGACGAAAGTTTTTAAACTATTATGACCAATGTTGCCAGAAGTCTCTTTGAAGAAAAAAAATAAACGTGTCATATGAAACTATAATTTATGTAAGAAGCATCTGTTTTTATTTTATTTATTTATTTATTTAAGGTTCACCAACAATTACTTACACATATAAACACTTACAATATAATATATGCAATAATAAGAATACAGTGTAGCAATTACTTAAAGGTAAACACCACTTGTTTATATTATATTATGGCAATAAAGGAAAGACTAAATTTGTTTTATTATAATAAGTTAAGAATAAGTTTTGTTAACTTATTCTTAACTTATTATAATATATTATTAAGTTTCTGATATACTGACTTATTTTGACTTCATTACGATTCTTTATGTAATCATCTTAGCATTTAATTAATTAATATAATTTAAATTAATTTAATAATATTAATATTCAAGTACAGACACTCCTTCCTAAAATCAAAATGTTAGTCATTTAAAAAGTTTATAATATATATAAATAAATTATTTTTGGAGATCTTCATAAAAATTATAAGTAACATTGATTAACTAAAAGGAATTAACATTAAACCTACATACACATGACATACATTAATTTTGACAGGAAATAACTGAGTCCGCATCAAAATAACCTAATTGACACGGAAAACCTTCACTTTCTTTAAAACGTCATGACGATAATGCGAAACGTTTTCTTAATTTGTATTCCAAGCCGGAAATTTTACGATGCATCTATCAGATCTAGATTTAATGTGTACGTTAATGATTCACGAAAACCGAATATCGATGATGATTTGCGCATTCGTGACCGAAGTCGTAATTTGAAGAAAAACGTGGCGGCATCAAAATAATGAGTAACGTGTGGTTTTATATAATAATGGGTCGTTGTATAATAACGGACATGACACGAAACGTGTCTTCTTGTTCTCTAATTTGGATACTTTGAGCCTTGAAGAAACTATACCTACCCTGTTGTTGCTGCCCCAAACCCCACCAACAAATATTTTATAAGGTACTTTTAAATCCATATAAATAAAAATCAATGCCACTTTTCGTTGTAATTCTATAACTCAAGAACGGGCTCACCTATCCAAACCAGATGTTTAGGCTTTGTTTAAAGAAAACTTAACGAGGGACTTACGCGGGTGAAACCGCGGAGCGCAGCTAGTAAGCTATATAATCTATGTACAAGTACTTAACTATTATAACATTCTAAGGACTCTAAGAATAACTCGTAATCCGTTCCTTAATGTATTTGTTTGTCATTCAACGGTTTGTCGTTGTTGCGCATAATGATTGCTTAGGAAGACGCTTATTTACATTTACAAGGTGTCCTGACATAATAACGGATGCATTGTTTGCTAAAATTCCTTTTCCTAAATTGAATATTGCACTAACTGTGAATAGCGACGTACCTTGTTGGATTGTTGATTTGTTTTCGTAGTTTTTAACAACAAATAACACCTAACGAAACTCCTAATCACAATTAGATATATGTATTTAATCAATGTATACATTTCTTGAAAGAATTGAAAAGGAACGAGGATGAGGCATAATAATAATAAGAGAGTGATGCAGAAGGCAGTCCTCCTCGATACGGCATGTATAGTGAGGAGGTTTCTGTCTCTGGAACACTAACCACCGGTAGCTTGGCCCCTGGTCCCGATACCGGTAGGACACTATTTTTTATATTTTTAAATATATTTGTATTTGTTTTTTTAGTGAATGTATTTAAAAATGCAATTTATATGTATATTTAAGTGAATAAAGAGAATAATAATAACTTGAGACACATCACACACGATTCCAAACTATGCAGACTATGCTTAAATCCTCATCTTGCCTTCTCCATTCTTCCACTTATATTTTTATGTCATCCATCACACAGCAGACATCGAGTCAAGGATTTATAAATGCACTAGCGGTTCAGTCGACCCTGGGACAATTACCCAGTACCATAAACTTGATCGTAATATTCACGTCATTGTTGATCATAGATTTCCACGATATTATCTACAATTTTCTTGTAATCGTAAATGGACTTATGCCACCTAAAACAAATCATGGCATTGTTAAAGAGTCATGTGTAATACTTGGTTACTTAACCGTAGTAATGTAACTGTTTTAATTCAGTCATTGCACACAGCCTCGCACACCCATTATATGATAATGGACGACGACACACAAAATAATGCAAATAGAAAGTATTCTTTTAATTTATTAGCCCATAGACATTAAGGTTTAATGTGCCCAGTACTATTAAAAGGAGTAAAGATAATAATAATTAATTAAGTTCTTTCAAGGCACAGTCAATAATTAATAATAATCTTCGATCAAATATACACTTTTCCTAACTAAAATCACGTCAAATAATGGCACCAGATTGTACTGCATACTTTACGTGCATGCATTTAATAAGCCATCCTAATAATAAACCAGACCATACAATGAATGACACTGTAAATATGTTGCAATATGTAGTTTAATACAAAACCTTTAATGTATAGCGTCTGTAGTTTATTACTTACCAGAACGGAGTTTATTAGACTCGTGTTACTTATTCCAAACGCATGCTCCTGAGAGTGAAAAGGACAGATGCGAAGCTACGTATTCCACAATAACCAACTTTTCTAAACCATTCTAAACTATCGATTGTTACAGTGCCATTATTATACCATACTTTACAACATTAGAGTTAAATAATAAAAATGTTATACTTATTGATTTCATTCTATGGTTTTCACATTTTTTTTACCACATTTAAAACGCCAGTTGGGTGCGAAGCCTCCGGTAGCGAAACCGTGCTTATAAGTGGTTGCCTTTTTTAGCGTCCAGTAATTAATATGCTTGGATTTGAGTATATACGATCAAATGATACATGAGTACAAACAACTGCCAACTTTGCCGCTGAAAACAAATATCATCCGTTTGTCATACTTCAAAAGCTGGCAACTAAATATCATAGCATCAACTAATTATACTTATGTAATTAAAAAAAAAACTACAAAATGAACAGATTAAATGTGTAATAAAGATAAGTAGCTGTTTCGTGTACAAATTGTTTGATGTATAAATTCATTTGTACGTGCAAAATATTTTGGCTGAACCACACGTAACCTGGTTTAACAAACACAGTCTTGCAGAGTACATAACAATTTGGACACATCTGAAGTATGAGACGTTACTTCATTTTACATAACCGAACTACCTTTAGCGTGTAAACTGATGTTACTGTCGGTCTTGCGTCAATGATGCGTGTTACCATAGTCTTCAGTATCCAAGTTGAATGGTTTTAGTAAAAACAAAGCGCTTACACCAGCCAAAAGTTACGTAATAAGAAAATGAGGGATACGAACTGCATTTGAAGAGTACTGCATTCATGACACGATGTCGTGAGGTTTTATTAAAGGTAATTTATAGGACAATGATCGTGAGCCCGATGAGCGTTTGTTTAAATCTAAGTTTAAAGTTCTTTTTCAATTGTTTTGAGTATCAGTATTTCTTTTAAAAATAAAGTAATACTGTTTTTTATTTGAAACTAGCAACCCGCCCCCGGCTTCGCGCGGGTACAAATTATACACCTAAACCTTTCTCATGAATCGCTCTGTCTGTTAGTGAAAACCGCATGAAAATCCGTTCTGTAGTTTTTCAGGTTATCGCGAACAGACAGACAGACAGACGTGGCGGGAGACTTTGTTTTATAATATGTAGTGATTTCTCAGTCATGTGTATTTTATTTGTCATTGAAAGAAAGAGGGAATGTACAATAGCAAAGTGACCTATCCAAGGACCAGCGAACAATCAATATATTCGTTTTATATACTACTGTAACACAATAAAACTTACAAAATACGTTAGTATTATTAGAGCATTTCGTTGTAGACTGTACCTCTTTACACCAACTTTACAACAAGTATAACCTTCAGAAGACAAACCCTCAAAGAAGTTGTAAATTCTGCGGTAACTATTGAAAACAATTCAGACATTTAGCCAATTGTAGTAGTTGTAAAGTTGAGTAGCTAATTGCAATTCACGTTGACCTAGAATTAATCCTTAACGTTAATAGGCCATAGGAGGGGCTCGTGGCTAAGTAGTAATCGGGTAGGTTAGCACATTACAATCTTAGGATGAGTGACCATTCTTAACACATTGAAACCCCTCCGTGCCTCGGAGAGCACGTTAAGCCGTTAGTCCCGGTTGCTATACGAACATCTGTGGCATTGAAAGTCCGACAACCTGGTCTAACTACAGAACTTCGATATCGCATAGTACTTGGGTTGTAGAGATCCGATGGCAGTCGCTTCACTTAAAATATCGAAGTTCGGTCGCATCGTAGTTAGACTGAGTGCCGACCCCAACTTAGTCGGGAAAAGGCGCGGAATAAATCATTTTTATTGATGTTTTGCTTACTAGATATACATATATACCTCATCTATGGAACTGTTGAACTAAAATATACAACAACAACAAGTTCATCAACAGTTCAATAGATAGTTGCGGATACAAAATAACACAATTAAATTAATTATGAAGCAAATAGCCTGCACCAAATTATCTCATTAGAACATTTATTATATAGATACAACATAGTGGAATTTCTTTAGGCAATTTTTAACTATATAACCTTGATACGATGACCTGTTTGTTATGCTCTTAAAGAAATGAATTTCAGTCAGGGAGGCAGTGCAAGTTGGACATTTTAAGTTTCATCAATTGGCTCACTGCAGACAATAATTTACGTTGCAGCTCGCAATCCACTCCTGCCTGTTACTGATCAATCCCAATCATCTTCAGATAATTAAAACATTTATTTTGATGATCGTATGCTGCACTGCGAGCAACACGTGATATCTAATTGAAGACGTAGTCTAGACAACTTCTTGGCAATATTTCAAATATAAATAGTCAATTCATGTCTTTTATCGTTGTGATATTGGAATAGTCGTTTATATTTTTCTACCATTTTTGTAGAATAGAATAGTTATTCTAATACATAAATTGTCTCGATCGTGTTTTAAACAAAAAATACTTCATATAAATTACTTTCAAAGAATCTTGTTAACGTTAGTGCAAACGATGCTATTGCCTCCTCAACTATATTAAGTAATATAAAATGAAGTAAGGTAGGTAGATCAAAAGATAATAGCATCATTATAAACATTTAATATTTTGCTTATATAGGCCTTTTGAGAATGTAGTCGTTTGTTTTGTCGGTCTGTAAAATGCAAATTATATTACAATTAATTAAAATGAAATGAGTAGATACCACGATGAAATAAATATAACAAGATTTTAGTATCAAGCATTTTAGGATGTTTGATATACGAACAAAACATGTAATCACAAATGCAAGAGTGGTGTTGAATTATTTAAGGATTGGTGCCAATCACAATCATCATGTAGAGTTATATCTACCTATCACGACAATAAATTGTGTGGTGAGCACGATCATTTATTCTGTGTCTGGGTGTAATTTATCTATAATATGTATGTATTTAGTAATATACCATAGTACAGGCTCTGCCTAGTTTTGGGATCAGACGTCCGTGCTTGAGGTGTATCAAGTTATTTTCATTAGAAACCTTTATAATTTTGAGATAGTGCTCAAAATTCGATGCCCGTTCCCGTCTGTCATCCCGGTCCCGTTATTTCGATTTAGTTAAATGGTGTGGTACTCCAATAGTCCACTATGACTACTATGAGTTATTAAGGTGTTATAATTATACAAATTTTACGATAAAATCATTATTTAAAATATTATGGTTATTATTAAACTAATCTAAAACATTTTATCTAAGCGGACCCACATTTATGGATAATTAGTGATATGAATGAAATGAAAATGAATTAATGTTTCTGGCGATGTGATACTTTTAAAGAATATATTAGACGAAGCACTTAGATCATAATAGGAGTAACGGAATTATTTATTAGTGTAGTTTTACATCAGATTCATAGTTCACATTAAGTCCGGTCTCCGGTGAAGTATCTCTGATTTGTCGAAGTACGTGCACAGACATTAATCACCCCTTGAACGGTGGAGAATCGTTTGTCTCTAATTCGAACAGAAAAATACTATGCAAACAACTTTTTAAAACCTTTTCTTAACCTAAATTAGAGGTTCAATCAAGAGGTTGAAATCGGTTCTTTTCAAGCGTGCAAAACCCAAACTAATAGGTATTACAAATGTGAATCAGAGTTTGTTCACGCTTGTTAAGCTTCCACGCTTTATCTATCTATTCAAACAATTATCATAAAATTTGCTTACACGTTCACAAGGGTTTTTAAAAAAATAGAGTATCTTTCATCTAAAAAAAGTACTGTTCCGCAGAGATAGAAAAATAACTTTAATGCGAGCAACGCTGCATGTAAAAGCTAGTTAGAAATAAATCAAACGTCTTTAGATTAGAAAATAATTAAGAAACACACATATATTAAAGTTATATGAAACACAAAAAGTGAACCACTAGGGCAATTTCGCACACCTAATCCCACGGTTAGATTAAACATTCGCGAGGCATCACATACGGCACACGTAACGACACTGCATGACCTCCATCACCAAATATTGCATAACCAATATAACGATGAAGTTCCCATGTCAACGGCACAGCTAACCTATATACTGGTAACTTGTTATGTAAGCGATGCGTATCTGTCGCAGGTACCTATTCTCCTATGTAATACATGAAGGAGTTGATCAATCGTGATCTATGATTCTGATAAAATGTACTAACTTTCAACACGGTTACAATGTCATCAAAGCGTTACAACGAAAAAAAAACAGCAATTGAACTAAAATAAAGGTAAAACATAATAAACGCTAGCTTAATTATTCAAAATGTTTGTGAAAAAAAGTTAAATTAGAGTCTATTTCATTAAAACAACGAATTAATCACAAAAACTCACACGGTCACCCATTTTTTTTTTTTTTTTTAATTTACATAGTTTCGTTATCATGAAATAGTTCCCACTACATTTTATGAGTTAAATTCACAAGTACTTGCAAAATTGTAGCCTTCGAAAGATTTATAGTGTAATGAAGATTTTATCGATTTTATTTGTTTTCTACTGCATTTGAGTTATGCAAGAGTGGCTTGGCCGTGAACTCCGGCACAGCGTCTGTTCGCGGCCTAATGATATGTACCTGTTTAATTGGCGCCTTCCAGCTATTGTATTCAAAGAACATTACCGCTAGCGTATAATAAATGTTTTTATATTCATATACGCAATGTATTTGTATTGAATCAAGTATTAACTCATCCTCGCGGCATTCATTTACATTTTTTTTTTTTAAATAACCTTTTTACAAAGTACGGCACCTGCATTGCGGGGAGAATTCAAACATACAATAAGCCGATAGAAATGGATTTATAATATAATGGTGGGAATTGAACCCACGACCTCTGGCTCAGCAGTCAGGATCAATAACCGCTAGACCTACCGGCCCACCCGTAAATTATCTGTATTTTCAACTAATAGTCAACAAATGTGTGGACCGAATTTACAGCATAGGTAGCAGTTTTGGTTGCGTGGTAATCTATTGAATGTAATAAAAACACGAAACGATCAAAATTATGCAGCTCTTATTGTATTAGAAATTCTATTTATCAGAGCATGTGTATTTTAGAAATCAGTGGTGTCGAACAGAGTTCGTGTGTTTTGTAAAATAAATGTCAACTTACTAGCCTGCTGTTCCCCACACTTAAAATCTTCTTTGGGCCGTATTGTAATGTTATATGGCTACCTACTAATAAACGGGCTATCTAATGCGAAAACAATAATTCAACGTTAACGCTGGGACGTGAGATGAGCATGATTAAATCTTCGGCTTTGTAATATTAGCATATGTAGAATAGGTATAAACCTTTTTTTTTATGTGTGGAAACTCCCACGGGTTGTCACCCCACCGGGGCTAAGCGGTAGGGTGGTATGTCGGACTCGAACCGACTAAAACCACACGGTGTTTTGTCACAGTCCATATTGCCAAGGCCGGGACGAGAGGCTACCCACACCTACGGCTGTCGCGTCGCGAGGTCAGTACGCCGCTGCTTCCAATCAGGGTACCTATTTCACTAGAGTGTGGAGTGCGGTATCCTCGCAGCATCCCCCGCAGTGGTGGCACACTGGCCTTGGCTCCCGGCCTATCCGACACAGATGCTCCCAAAACAGTAAGTATCTGCGTCATCCGTCATTAGCTGGAAAGGCTGCCATGCTGACTCTCCAGACAATCCTCCATGACGGGTCTTACCGCCACGATCGTGGTTTGCCCTAGGTATTATAAAGCTAAAGTATAAAGCTGATCTACTCTTTCCATATGGAAAGAGTACCTATTTAAGTAATCAAATAACATTATTATTTGCAATGCTCAAAAAAATACTACAACGTTGAATTGTTATAAACATTAGGGATAAGCTTTGGCCTCCAATCTGTTGTTTGTGACAAAGATAAATCATAAATATTTTCTGCAACGAGGCTGACAAGATGCCATTAATAAGATTATATATAATATTGACGCTTGTTAAAGCTGTCTTAATATCTGTCTTCCTGGAAGCAATCATAAATTTTATATTACATAAATTTATTAAAAGCATATTATATTGATATAAACCGTTTATATCCTATCTGAGCTAAAATATGATAGACTTATTATTCATCTTAAGCCATGGACTCAAGGTCGTTAATCTAGAAAAATGTGATCGGATTATTGCTCTTTATATTAATGCGTTCTTACCTACGATATGTACATATATTTTAATTATCTGTGAATGCAATGAAATAGCGTTGCAAATCAATCCCATGCTTGTTGTTTAATCTACCTATTGGTGAAAAGAGTAAAAAGCTAATTGACAACAAAAACATACAGCCACTTGCCACAAAAATAAACAAGAAGACAAAGATATGGATCTATATTTTATAATGATTAAAATAAAAATACGTCTGAATTAACTTTATTGTGATAAAAATGAGCTAGCATAGTAAATTAATTTTGTTGATAAAAGAATGATCGATGTATGGTAAGATTAATTTTTCACGCGGTTTGGCGGATTTACAGATATTTTTTTTGGTTCGAATAGTTTTGGATTCGATCATATAATTGTATCTCATTTAAAAGGTGTACAATAAAGAGATAAATAAATAAATAAATATAATAACAATGTAAAAAAACAATATCAATGGACAGTGAAGTTTAATTAATTAAAACCGAGTAAATTATATAAAGTGAACACGTATACCTACGTATGCACACAACCAGCCGACAATTTATGCACTCAATATTAATAATCCTAGTTTACTTCCATCAAATTAGGTTCGGCTCCAACTGGCCTAACCTCTATTGCCCTTATTAAAATTGCGGCTTTCTGACACCTCTAATTTTACCTTGAACTAAATACGAAATCATTTCATCTGAGGAAATTTGATTCAGAATATTAACCAATAAAGAAATGTTAAATTGAATTAAAAGTTTAAGTTTGTCATGCCAAGGTAAATGGTGACATCATGAAGTTTTGTCAAAATTGAGTAGGTAAGTTCCACTCCGTAGATAAAGAATCTGTTTACTGATCTTATGCGATGAAATATACTAGACAGATCAGGCAGATATTGCTCTGCACCTCGAAAAGATACGAACCTACAGACAAATTAGTAAACAGATATTTGTTTCTACACAGTACAACAGTTCTACACAGTGAACAATTTCCAAGTATTTTTTACAAAAAGCCAATTACAATTACTGTTATGTATTTCTTTTTAATAAATTCTTTTTAGTAAATGAATTTTTTGCCTTTATAGGCATTTACCATGCATTAAAGAGTCCTCAAAATTTTGATTCGTGCAATAAAGAGAGCACGGTGATAAAACGTTCCATTGTAAGTTTGCATTTCTACTTGACGTTATTTTTAAACTTATGCCAGTCTGCACTCCGAAGTGTAGGTAATATTATATAAAATCCAAATGAGACTTAGTGTTGCGACAATTCTATTTTTAAATAATTGTTGTTTAATTAGAACTTACAGAAAACCGACAGTAAAGCGATGATTGTATTGTTTTTCGCCGAGTGAGCGAGGTTACCGGAGGTCCTAATCCTTCCCCCTCTCCTTCCGTCTTTCCCTTTCCCCCTCTTCCCCCTTTCGCTACTCCCACTTTAAAGGCCGGCAACGCACTTATGACTCTATTTATCTACCCTTTCCGGTTTTTTTTTCTATAAAGATTTTGTTTCATAGAATGAGCATTCGGGTTTCAACAGATGTTTTAGTAGTGTTTTCTTTTTTCTTAATTTGTCTTTATAATGCTATTCTATTATACAATAATTGATTATTTATAAATAATGTAAGTACCTAAGATTTTTAATTGTATTAGAGCACTTTTGCTAATACTATGACTAGTGATTTTAGGTAGGTACGTAATTTATTCATACGTTGAATGGAATATAAGTTGAGGAAATACAGTCAAAAGTTAATCCGCTTTGAAAATACTTGTACAGTTTTATTAATTTTATGAAAAACTCACCTTTGACCAAAAATAAATAGTACAGTACAGTATTAGTTGGTATTCTGAACAGCTTACAGACGCCATATTCAAAATTTCTAAAATAAATTTTGTTTACATTGGTACCAGATAAAATACAAGTACCCATGTAGTAGCATAAAAATATACTGTTTAAAATTGATGGTTATATAATTTTCTTAAATTTTCTTGGTCAACAATTTTGCAACAATTCCTAAAATACGAGTAGTTACCACAAAATGAATTGAATGAATTGAATTTCGAATACCATGTTGTACCAGTCCAAATGAAAGCATCAGATATAAAATAAAGAGACATAATAAATTCTACAGCATAATATGTTATCATAATATAAAACTATACAAACAAGTTCGTTGATTGATAGTATCAAAAGATACATTGGATTTATTTTATAAGTTTTAAAACAAGTCAAATCAAAACAAACTTTGTACTTGATAGCATAGGTACATAAGTACATATTAAACGAATAATAATGACTTCCTAGTTTTTTTCCACTTAATAGAATTCTTTCCACAGTTGCATTAATACAATAGCTAGTTTGAAACAATAACAAGTAGTGGATAATGGCGTGTATGTTTTATATTCAACCGTGTGTTTACAAAAGGACTTTATCAGACTTCGTTTATGTTTTGTTCGTTTGTTATGAATGTTCCGACATTTATCGTAGAATTATGTGACTCAAAATTAATGAGTAGTCAATATTGAAAAGAAAACTTCTTGTTTTGCAATATCATCATCCTCCTTTCCCCAACTAAGTTGGGCTCCGCTTTCAGTCTGACCACGATACGGCCGAACTTCAATATTTTACGTGAAGCGACTGAGATCAGACCCAACCCAAGTACTAGGCGATATCGAAGTTCTGTAGTTACACCAGGTTGTCGGACTTTTTAGAGCTCCAACTATCCGTAACGAATGCTACAGATGTTCGTATGGCAACCGGGGCCGACGGCTTAACGTGCTCTCCGAGGCATGGCGGAATCTCAATGTATTAAGAATGGTCACCAATCCTAAGACTGACCTGGCTAGTGTTAATTGACCTTCTAATGTGCGAACTCGGTTACCAATTAGCCACGAGCCCCTTTATTTAAATGATTAAGTTGTTAAACAACCCACCTCGCCTTCTGGTAATCGTTTACCAGTGTCTATAAAATATAAATACCAATAGGGTTGGTATTTATCCCATCGACCACTTCTCGAAATTAAAAACATCTAACATTTATTTAACTTTTTTTACATGGTTTATATACAACGCTAGGCGTCACTAGGTGAGCGGTTCAAAGTCAAGCAGAAATCGATTCTTAAATATTATGTAAACCAAAATTACAACATTTTATGTTGTATCCGAACGATTAAACTGAATTATTTTACCAAGAAGCAATTCTCTTTCTATAATTATAAAAAATCATTCAATTTTATTGGATTGCTGATACTTTCGTACTCGGACAGAAAAAATAATATAGCGTGTCTTATTGATTGACTGCAATAGGTATTTTATATATCCCTTTAGTGTCTGTTTCTACTGTAGATAGGTTAGTCCATAGGTTTTAATTAATTATAACTCAATATGTATATTTCGATTGGAATAGGAGCAATTGCAATCATATCTAGTGGAAGGCGAATTTTCCTCTAACTATAATAAATAGGCATAATTTTAATTCAAAATATTAAATACCCAGTCCTACTTTATATACGAAACGTTTACTAAATAACAGCTATATTCCAATGCAAAATTGACATTGATGTGGACTAAACCTATTCGTATGTGTGTCAAATATTATGATTTTAGATTATATCCACTACCAAACGTGTGTTGCGGACTCGAAACCTTAATATCTAAACTGGGTGTAATCAATTACTTGTCGTTCTTAAATGCATAAATAATATTACTGAGACGTTAACAACCCTTACTAGGCAAGGTTACAGACTAGAAGCGATAAAATCCACAGTTTTACATATATTAAAGGAGATGTTAAATATTTATGCGGACACTGCACTTATTACAATGTATGTATGTAATAATAAGGCTCGGTATCCACTGGACACATTAACCTGTTTTGTATGTAAGAACCTTTATTAAGTAAGTGCGAGTACACGCTTTATAAAATTTGCATACATTGCTTATTATTATAGTCTCTGTAAGTGATCTCTCAAAAGAAAACGCGTGATTTATAATAACCACGGTATTTTTACCCTTAAGACAGTATTAGCACTGTTACTTGTAAAACATATATATAAAACAAAGAATATTGTGTAAATATGTGTCAGAACTAACTTCTGCAAAAAAAAAGTAGTCAAAGCAACAAACACATTCACTTCATAGACAATCTTGTAGTAAACATAATAGGAAACTTGTTAAATTGATGGAGTAGATGGCCAGCACTCTTGCGATTAGGGTTTGCAACCCCGCAGTTTTCTTTCCAGCTGTAAATTTGCGGTAAATTGACCTTTACAGCTGGATCCAGCTGTAATTTCCGCAAGAGATTTAAAAATATATTCAATTATGAAAATAAGAAATTTATGATTATGGGATGTTTATAATATATTTAAATAAATAAATAATTCTAGGTATTTGAAAATTAAACAAGTATAAAGTATGTTTATTTACCAAGAATCAATAGAAATTATCAAATGAAAGAAATATTACTTTTGAAATCCATGGTAAATGTTTTCCATCTTTGACCTCGTCATGACTTGGTAGCAGATTAAACCGAAGTACAACGAGATACGTTTTATGGCCTAAACACCACGAGGTACATATATCTAACGTGGTAATTATTTTCAACAAGTTATATCAAACACCATAAATTATTTATTTATTTATCGACCTCGGAAATCTTATTACTTTAAACACAAGTATTAATTAATATTGTAAGTGTGTAAGACTTACTTCAATGATAAAAATACAAGAACCATGGTAAGGAACGTATTGGGCTAAGAATTATACAAATTGACCGAATGAATAAAGAGCATTACAGCTTGTGATAAAAAAAAATAATTCAGTGCAAGTATTAACAAAGCCTTTTGCTTTCGCTCACTTTCTTCTTCTTCTGACGACTGTAATTATTATTTGATATTTAATGTATTAAAAATTCAATCTAAATAGAAGTTACTATTATTTCAAGATGGCCTAAAAGGTCATGCTCTGGTATGTTGTTGTGTAGGTCGTTTTTCCTGCTCGTCAAAGGCCTTTGGCACTGACCTTAACTTTTAATTTTCTTTTCATGGGTTTTTTCGCACCCATAATCAAGCTACGTGTTATTGATCTATAATATGTATGTATTTAGAAATATATTTGTATGTTTTTCAGCAGTCTGGTTACCTTAGTTACATCTGCCTAGTTTGGGATCAGACAGCCGAGTGTATGAGATGTGTCAAGTTATTATTATTTAGGGTAGAATATGGAACTGATCAAGAGAACACGCTCGCAACTCCAAGTCCAATCGGTGCAGGAATTTTTAAATCTAAAATGCATTTAAATTTTGAATTATAATGAAAAGTGGGCTTTAAACAATAAAAACCATTTCAACGATTTCCAGCAAAATAAGATTCACTAAACTCAAACGATATTCCTATGGGCTAAGTACATGTTATTATACTTATAAAAATAAATACATAAATAGAAATTCAGCTTAATCATTACAAAAGTTGCACAATAAACCACTTAATTTATTATTATATAATTGTAATAATGAGCTTTACTGTTGTAATTTTAGAGAGCCTTCACCGTATAGTAAGGCGATTGACGCTGCGACTGATGACGATGTTAGGCCTCAGTTGATTTCAAAGTGCGTGCTTTTATGGTACCTACTAGATTTGCATAAGCGATTGGTGAAACATGGATTCATTGAATGCCAAGCATTCGCCACGGTGACTATCTATTCAATTAATTAACTACGGTTTCTCAATAACACACCTTACTTATCATTAGTAAAAATGTTGTGTAAGAGAAAGTGTATTGAATATAAAAGTAATGAAGAAACAAATGCCTTGATGCCACAGTTTGGAATGGAATGTGGTGAGGTCAGGTCAGGTACAGTTGCAGTGACTGGATGGCGCCTAATTTAGAGGATTACCAGGCGGTGCTCGCACTTTGCGTGCAGGCGCTTGGACGGGACCGGATGTCTTATTAAAAGCTGTTCTCGGACCCCTCTTATTTTAGTTGGTTTGATTCCAACACACCGCCCATCCGAAAAGCCGGCGCGTGACAGCCGGCGGGCAGTTACAGTATTGGAGTTTGGAGTAGTACCTAATACTAGAGCACCTATTAGGTAGGCATTACATTCCTTTGCTTAGTAAAAAAACTCATGCTGCATATGTTATATGTATGCATTTATTAGGAATAAAACGATTGCTAATCCTACGAAAGAATCTAATATTAAGGCCACGATGACATTTATACAATGCAAATAAAAAATGAAGCTGCATTACAGTTGAGTTTAGGCTTTAACTAAGTGTGACCCTAGGCGTCAAGATTCTCAATACCCACATATAAGCCACGCACAAATTACAATTGTCTATTAACGACGCATGCGCACGTATGACACTAAGCGAACGAAACTTGTGTGGTATAGAATTGACGAGCTAACCTTGTTCTAAGTATGATGTCATTTGACAAATTGATGAACTATTTACATTCATTTGTGCTAAGAGAACGTTTAAATGCACATATTTATTCACTTTAAAATCTGTTCACATTGAAATAAAAGCTATGAGTAAAATATTCAAATAATGAATATTCAGTTTCTTTATTGTAGTTCACGCATGTGTTGTTTTTAAATCAGATTGCAGAATGTGATTTTTATGGAAATCGATTTAGTTCAGCATACTAACTTATACTGTCTGCATCAACTTGTACATGACGACGATAATACAAATGATTAAAAACAATTAAGTTATGTATATAAATAAAGGTAGTCTCCGGAATAACACTAATAATATCTGGGATATTCTCGACAAAAAAAGAAATAATTTCTAATATTAATGTCCCGTGTTTGATATTGCTCTTCGAATCGTAGCAAAGTTGTGAAAAATATAATTACTTAGAAACGCGCTTAGTAATATAATAACCGAAACAATTTTGTGTAACTTTATGGAAATTGGTAACAGATATAATTTTGCATGACATTTCCAGTTCAATTGTAACAACAAATGTACAACACTAGCAGCGCCCCGCGGTTTCCCCCGCGTAAGTCCCGTGATAATATCGGGATAAAAAACCTATGCGTTAATCCAGGTCTCCACCTATCTTCATACCAAGTTTCATCGCAATCGGTTCAGTGGTTTTTGCGTGAAAGGGTAACAAACATCCATCCATCCATCCATCCTTCCATCCATCCAAACTTTTAGATTTATAATATTAGTGGGATTAGTGGGATTTAGAAGCTGATGTCTAAATAATCATGTAACTTTCATCAACACATTAAAAACCTAATCCGTAGCATTGAGTACTTACTCGTACCTTTGAAATAGTCCCTTTCATTTCAGAAAAAAAACGACTTTTAAAGTAATTCTTTAATTAATCGAATGTTGATGTCATTACTTTTTTGCTATTTAATGGAAGTTCATTGATGGTCTTGCTATAGTAATCCTGGGAACGAGAAACGATAAACTCAGAATTTGGATAACTTTTTTAAAAACGCCTAAGCGTTTTTTTACCGTCTTACCAGGTTTCAAAGTGGCGTTTTTTAACCGCCTTATCGGATTTTAATTTTTTTCCCATGTAAATAGCTATTTAAGTTCTGAAAGAAACGTTAAATAAATAAGATACAAGTGAGTGGTTCTTTACTTGTTCCCTTCTGCAGTAAGTGTTGTGCCAAGTCGAGAAGCTCTTATGAACAATGTCGGTACAAGTTTGCCTTACACTTATAAAGTAGCTACTTTTGACTCAATTTACATTTATTAAATAGTTTGGCTGAATCCAGCAAGGTCGTCAGGTAGGATACGCTATCCGTCACTAGAGATATTTCGATTCTGGCTCTCTTCATTTAAATGCACGACCGTTCGATTTTTCACAGAAATTACACGCTTCGCTTTTGATCGTTTCAACCTCTAGCATTCATCAGGTCATCACAAAATTTAAGCAGTGACCTTGGCTGCAAGGTCTTAACTATTTAATAATAAGAGCATTTATAAAATCTGTCTGTCATAGACACCGTAGTTAGGTTAATATAATCGATACGTTGGTGACACACGTAGATCATATATTTTTATATATTGGTGATTTATTTCTCGAAACGTTCTCTTTTTGAAGCCCGTTGAAACTAATAATTATATTTTATGAAATTACATTCAATCTCATAATAAATATATACACAGCAAGTTACACACAGTTTTGTTAAACATAATAATTTTATTATATTGGTTCTATTACGCTAGAATAAATATACGGAATGAGAACAGAGAAAGGGCGTGTGACGTTACATACGAGTACCTTTCCTTGTGGCAACCTGTTGGTTACGTTATATTACGGCTCATATACCATGTAACCTGTACATTATTGAATTGCTTAGATGGGCTGGACAAGATATTCTGGCTCAGCAAAACAATCTTTAGTTGTAAGTTTTCGATAACAAGGACGCATATTTGACCTTCTTTTTCTCCATAAATTGATAAGCAATAAGATTCAATGCAATTGTCTTTTGGAAAAGGTACCATTAGCCATTCCCCACTCTTATCCTAGACATAGACTTACTAGAACGTTTCATGTACCATTCTGTAGAACTAATTTGGGCATGCAATCGCCTATAAATAGAGTCCAGTAATCAGTGTAATATTATTCAAACACGCAATCCAGACATTGACATCTTTGGTGATTAATTTAATAAATTTAAGATTAAACTGCAAAAAATATTTTGTGGTAACTCAAATAACTAATATTTATTTAAATTTCTTTAGCTTGTTTTATTTGTTTACTCTTAGTTATTTTTATTTTGTTCTTTAGCACTCTACTGTAACTAGGCAATGTTAGGTAAACCGTAAGTGTTATACATATCAGACCGAAGATATATAATATAATTTATAAATGTATTAATATGTATGATGTGGTTGTACTATTTAGTAAATAAAAAAAAAACCTGTAAATTACACAGATGGTTTTACTATATTAGTACCGCACTAACTTAGATTGAGTCCAGTTTGTAGTATACAAGACAACTGATAATTAAATGACAAATTGATTTATTTTGCAAATACATGGATCTTTTATACGTCGATCCAGTTCTGGTAAACTAGACTTTGATTTCTGTAATTTACACATAATTATTCTAAATCTGTGTATGTGTTGTCTTTAAGTGGGTGTATTATAAAGTCTTCGCGACACAGAGTGAACATAACCAAACTAGAACTACTGCATTGGAAACATCTGATCATGGTGAGGTTTTTTTTTGTCAAAGACCCACTTACAAGCTTTGCTAATCCCAGTGATTACAGTAAAGAGTTCTCCACAATAATAGATGTGTAATTAGGTACGATCGTTGTTACGAGTGAACCAGACTACATTACATACGACTATAGTAGCTTTTCCTGAACGAATGCCGTGTAATCCTTAAAGCAAAATATTTAAAAAGACTATAAAGCGTTCATTGCAAAATCTACTGTGATTGTATAAATGTGCAACCTTTTAGAAAATAACTATAATGACGTTAGAAAATATACGGTAATAAATAAGACTTAGCAAAGAGTACCTAACCACATAATTATGATTGACAGATACTCCTGTCATATTAATTCGTTGCGGTACAAAACTTGTTAGCAGGCGACAGTTGCTTCACTTATGTTCACGATATTACGCCAAGAAATATAAAAGATTTGCTTATTATTTAAGAAGTTTTTCATTTTACATTTTGTAGCAGTGGTATTACCGATTAGATAAGCAGTGTGAGCGAGTGGGTGGAACAAATTTACATTTCTTGTCCTGACTACTTGTAATGTATTCTCTTTGTTGTTAGACACACTGTCAAGGCACGGTGCCAAGGATACTAGCCAATTATATGGTAATGTTTCTATGAGAACAGGTTTATAGTGGAGATATTTTGATAGCAAAATGTGAAGTGATGATAAATATAATTCTAATCCTAAAACATACCTTACGTAATATCACAAATAATGTACCTACTAGTGTGTCATATAAGTCGAGAGAACGCACGAGACAAATATTTTAATGCAATTTTACTACATATAGTTTGTGATTTGGGTTCCAGAACACGGATAAGCATCCATGTTTTAAAACCATAGTGCACATCACATAATAAGAAATCCCTAGAAAAAACTAAAGTAACCGAAGTACCTCATGCCATAGCAAATTAAAATTTAAGAACTGGATAACCACTAGTAGGATAGAACTAGGTTCTAGCGTTATCTTCACAGACTGGTCGCGAAGCGAGGGTCATCCTCCACCTACTATTGACCGATACTCTGGTCAAAGTGGCAGGGAGTCATTGGATGAGAGCACCCCATGACCATTCAATGGAAGTCTTTGGGTGAGGCTTATGTTCAACAGTCGACATCACATGGTTGATATCGTGCTTGATGTCATTTTATAATATCAATCAAGGTGTGGAAAATTCTAAAGGTTCTGAACCATTCCACCTCATTACTAGTACTTAGTTTAAGATATTTGGGCGGTATGGGTATTTCTTGAAGCACTCTTTTAAATTAGATGATCAAATGCATGCGCTGGTTGCTTAAAGAGTTTTTAAAGAGAATGCACTACATTTATTTAAATAATCTTACCACATGTTCAACATTTCTCTCATGGGCGTTGTCAATTCACTAGTTGATATTATACCGTCAATCATTGATTTAATCTGGTAATAGGTTGATAGGTATATCAAAATATGAATAGTCACCGACTGAATAGATCTACATTCTACGGCAGTGGTTCAGTTAATGTGGGCGCGCACTAGCACTAAACCATTATCGTAGGTCCACTAAGTCGAAGTCTTTGTAGTATTTTGATTTTTAGAACGCGTCTCCTTAACTATAAAATCATTGTTATGAATAGACCTTTGATTAATTTTTAATTTATTTTTAGCTGTTTAAAAAAAAAAAAAAAAATGCTTTCCATGCGGCGACTGACAGTCCGTTATGTGGGTGGGTTGTATCTATTAAAATATGCGCATATTCAAAAAAGAAACTGTACTAAATTGTAATTTTAATTTATTTATTTACTCATAAAAACTTTTAATATTCTAATTTACATTATTTCGTTCTGATAGTCACCTACATATGTACTAATGTGTAGCTGTTTCTTTCAGTTTGTTTATGATTACTGATTTTTGTAACTACAATCGTTGGGTAACATTTAACATTCATAATAATATTTATTATTACATTAAGCAAATTACTAAATTAATTACACGTTTTGGCTACAAGTATTCTTTTTTTAAATTACAAGTACAATGTAATTCAATTAATACATCTTTTTGAATGTTTACCCCTATCTCTTTGGCTGTCCTATCTAAATTTGTGTTTATTATCTTACTTTTGTTAATTTCTATTAATGACCTAACATTCTCTTATCCTGAGGAAAGTCAAACTAACTTGACTTTCCTCAAGATATTATAAGGTGATCTTAGAGTCATCGAGGGAACTCTCGAATTCATGTACCACATTTACTTCATGGTGTATACATAAAATAATCTAAATTAAAGTAATATTTTTTATCGCTTATTGCTCAAGATATTTAATTTCTCCTACTTACTAGTTACATGTAAATTGTAAATTGTGTCACATCTAATCGTCCGCTTGTTCTACAGGTTCATCATCTTCGTCCATTGATGAGCATGGATCATTCTATTTCTTCTACCTTCTCTATTATTCTACATTTCTCTATAACTGCTTTTGTAAAGCTGTAAAACTTATATGTTGTCGACATTCCAAAATATTTTTAAAAACCTAGTTGCATAGTCATTTCTAGACGTTATGGCTCTTTCAGACAGAACTTTCATTCTTAAAATAATGAGAGAATACTTTCTTATGTAGATATAATATTTTGAATAAACAGTAAATTGAATTCCAATGAAGATAATTATTATTATGCTACAGTTGTGCAAATATGTGAAATGCAGTAAAGAAAACAAAGAAATCTCTGCATATTGATGACAAAATTGATGCAATTACGTTACCACCTGCCTACTTGTAGGTAGTTAACCATATAATTAAGTGCCTACTCTTGAACATGTAATTTTCGTCTTATTTACATTCTTCAAAGGGCACATTATACATAAACACAAAGTTAAAAATAGCCATGTTGAGTAGGTGTCATTTTAAGTTTCTTTAAAGAGTAAACTTATTCGTTTCGTACTGACCCAGCGATTGCATGAACCGCCATCTTCGCCAAAATATCGAGAGTAATTATTAAAAGTTTCTCATACTTCTTTCAGAGTTAAGTACTTGAGAATATAATGTAAAGCTTATGTAATATTTTTCTTACCGGTCAGTTTATTGATCTTTTAACAAATTGCACATTTCGAAATTAAGCTATAATTACTTATTCGCAGCACAGTTTCTTTTAAACGGTTTTAATTAGCTTGCCTTGTTTGTGTCTTGTGTGGGTGAAATCAAGAAATTAAACTTGTCTAGTAGAATACAGTGCATCATGAAAAGTTAAAAAAAAAACTTGATAATAATATAAGTATTTTTTTTTTAAGTGAAACCGTTTTATTGTAGAGAAACTAAGTCATAATGCAGATAATGTAGTAAAAGCTAAAAATAATTAGGTATCAGTCATCACACTACTCTCCTCACGAATCGCACTGATTATACTAAAATAAAATCGTGGGGCGTAGCGTAACCTAAGTAAATGTAATGGATGCTACGCCCCACGATTCTGCATCATTATTATTTTTCTATACAATAAAACCATTTAACTTAAAAAACGTTTTTTTATTTATTTTATTTTATTCTTAGATTTAGGCTAAAGCTGCTGCTAAGTGAGATAATCTACTGAGAAATTACTTAACAGTCACTGAATAAATTAAATTATTAAAACAGTCTTTATAAAATAAAATATCTGCAAATTATAATCCAACAGAAGGTCAGGGTTACAGACAGTAAACTCGTGATTAACAGGAAATTCTATCCGTTCTGTTACTAAAAACCTAACCGAAGGTGTTTGATTAAATTTGATACTGTTTCCGTCTGGATTTTCAAACAGCTTGACAGACTGACTCGTGACTTGACTTTATTTTAGTAACGCCGATTTCACACAGAAGGTTATTAGGTTTGGATATATTGGTTATAGAAAATCTGTTCAGTTGTGAAGTAGCTGGCTGTATTGTATTGTATTGTGTATTGTGCTTCATCTTTTGAAAGTTAAAACCATCGTTATCTACCTACCCTTGTCACGGTTTTATTTGGGATCGGTGCAATGTTTTACTCATACTACACTACACAATCTTTTGGCTGATTCCTTTTATGGCCGGCCGCCTGCCTATAGGGGAAGGAAGCAAGAGTAGGGGATATCGCAGGTCTCCGGTGAGGAACGGGGCTGAGACTGCAGTAGCTGAAGAGGCCGGGGCCGGATAGGCCACTAGGACAACAACACATACTGGCCAAGTTGGTATTTAAGTTGGCAGGTTTTAAGTTCTGAAACTTAAAACCAAAAACAGTTTTAAAAATCAATGAAATATATATTTGAGTCTTATATCGTACCTTATACCGTATTACATTAGAATCAATAGTAATAGCAGTTACAGGTGATTTTAGAAGCGATAGATTTCCTATCCGTAATACCAGCTACCGCACACCATTGCAACGTAAATGGTACGCGTCGAATAACAAATTAACTTAACCAATTGTAAATTAACCATCGAGTTGGCAGCAAAACAATTTCTCAATAATGTACGTACAAGGAATCGAGTAGTCCGGATTTATTACAACTAGATGCTGCAATGCACTTGCTATGCTAAGGGTATAACCAGACATTCGCCAAATTAAATTACACTTTAACAATAATGTGGTAATTATACTTATTAGGATAGTTGCCGTGACTCATTTACTTATTAAATTTTAGCTTTTATTAAAATAATGTGTTTAAAATATTTTAAGTAACGTACCTACTCGTGAGTAGTTGCTATCTAAGAATTACATTGAATATCTACCTGGGCAATTGGTTACATTGCACTTAGTCTTTATCAAGACTTTATCAAGGACGCACGGCAAGTCATAATATGTGCACATATTAAAAAAGTCATGAGTAAAACTGATGTAAATTATTCCGGTTAAATCAGTTTTAATAAAAAGGTCGCTCCTATTCAGCCCTTGATGTCATGCAGCTGATTATAATATATTTTTGTAAAGAGGATTTAAAAAACGATTGCACGCTAGTAGTCTAAAATGATAGTGCCATTTGAACTAAATGCGATGTTGTCTTGTTGGAATGTTTTCTGATTATTCTTAAAGGACGTGTATATTTATGCCTTATTAAGGCGTTTTTTTTCAGTTCGGTGGTTATATTTATGAGATGATTTATATTATTAGATTTTTCAAAAACAAAAATAAAACGTATGCGGTAACCGTTCTTACATACATCCATCTAGCACAGAAAATAAAATGAAATGAAAATTGGCGATTTAGTTGTTCCATGTGGACGAAATTTGTTTGTAAGTAAATTCAATCACAAATCTGATCAGGTAGTAAAATCGTATCGTGTGAATGCCGTTTAACATACCTGGTGGTGGCCTCGTTGAGTTCACACCAATAAAGCAGTCTTTTTTTTACTTCGAATACTTTTTCAAAAAAGGAACCGATTTATTCAAGTCCCATTAATATAGTAGATTTATGCCTATAGAATACTGTATAAGTCTAATGAAGATTTGCACAAATATTAGCTCATGTCAGGTGCTGTCTTTATAAGCATGCTAATTAAATTTATGACAAATTCTTCTATACGATTACGGATATACGTTACTCAGTTTGGAAACTTAACGTTCCTGTAAATAAATAGCAAATGATTTAATTTATTAAATCTCACCGCTTGAACGACGTTTGACATCAAATCGGTAACTAGTGCGTAAATGGTGATCAAAAATGCATTGCATGCATTGCATGTCAATACTTGAAGGTCCAGCTACTTAACTAATATGTTAATGTACTTAGCGACATGTATGTAGACTGCAGCCACCATAACTCCCAATTAGACACGGTTGTGTGTTGTTCTTGTAGACCCTTAACGGTCCACTTCATTCTTTAATACCTTGAGTATGATCCAAGTACGTAAGGTAGTAGAATGTGGATTTAAGTATGATTACAAAATATTCTGACAGTAGTATGTAATCGAAAACACACCACCTATGCGTTAAGTTACGATGATATTTTTCTAAAGCAAAATCTCATGTTTTTTATAAAGATATTGAGTTATGAATCTCGACATGAGGTGTACAGGAGACAACATTTAGTATTTATTTATTTATTTAGTAAAAAATCCATTGTCACTGACACTATTAAGTCGCTTTTAATCTCCCTAGATCGTGTTAGCACTTGATAGTTGCCATTTCTATGTTTAAACTGTACTAAATGACACTATATAATCTAAAATGCAAATGTATCGGACATTAATCGCTGATCATAGGGTTAACTAAAAATTGAGATAAAACAGGATCTTGTCTGCATTCAACGGCTTAAAATTAAAAAAATAATAATATATTAACCCTAATCTTAGTCATACTCTCAGTAAATTAGATATTTATTATTATACAATCAAATGCAAATTAACTGAGTAGGTGTAAGATTTAATTATTCGAACATGCAATATACTTATTCCGACGTCCCTTTTATGTAAGGTACCTACACCGTTTTGGTTTTAAAAGATTACTTTATAAAACGTATTACGAACAGTAACTTTGATTAAAGACATTGAAAGAAATCGTAAGAGGGATTCTTACTGAAGTGTTCGAATCGCTTGACCTTTTGCAATGACAAATTTATGCTCCTTGATTCTCCATAATAAGTTCAGTGTGGCTTCTCGTTATGTATAAAACATAAAAAAATGTAGTAGGTAGTTTTAAAACACATGCACTGTTGCTAAAAGCAGATTCGAGAAATTTTTGAAATTGTTTTTAAAAATTATCATGAATTTGGGTCGTTACGGTACGGTTACGTCAATATGCCATAGAGTTGACTAACACTTAATATTTCACTCGTGTTCATTTTAGTGTATGAAACGCAAACAGTGACAAATTATGCCGCTTTACCGCATCAGAAATTGTGTCAATCGTCATTTGTCATTTAATATTATCTATTTGGGCATACTCTGGAGTTATGCTGTTGCTTTGAATAACTAAACGCACATTGTCTCTTTGCTAGGTGTACAATGTGTTGTCAGTAATTAATTTATGTGTGGGCTGAATTAATGTTGTCCCTTTTGGGAGCTTGATGTTCTTGAGCCGTTGCAAAAGAGCTGATCCTTCAGTTAAAGGTATTACTACCTTTAGCATTATATCGACAGATTACTTATATTACATATCCAGTAGATCGCCAATAAAACACAGACATAATAACAACAATTCTACAACTGACGCCTAAGCCGTTAAGTCTCCTACAATGCAACTCAATTAAAATGAAAAATATGGTAATACTACTAATGGCTTAAGTCGAATTGCTAAATGGTTTTGGTTACATCATTTTCATAAGCAATTCTTCTAAGTAGATACATTTTCCTTATCATGATTTTCATGGTAACCTTTAAACCTTATCGAAACATAAAGGTACTTTATAGTAATGCATACAAACATTAGGTGCCAATAGTGTTACCTAAAGAATGTCATTGCGTCATTTAAAAGGTATTCGGATTAGTTGTCATCGCATCGCACTCGTCTTATTAGTGTGGTCCCAGCCCTAACTTTATAACATTTTACTAGATACTAAAATATTTTATCAACATTATACCTTTCTAGATTATTCAGTGATATCTTCAACATTATTCGTTAAGAATGTCATCACAAAATAAATTATAACGTTACAACATGGTCCACTAAGCAGGGCTTCCATCAGGTAGCTGCAATAAATGCCAAGCTCTATTTACTGGTAGCACTGTGATGCGTGCAAGATATAGCCGACTTGTTTACCTTTCTTCTTTCAACATTTCATAACTGGTTGTACATAATCTGTATTGTACTTGAAACTTGTTTAGGGGGATTAGTGCAATGATTCTTCTTGTGTATGTTACGCTCAGTAATGTACATTGTAATAATGAAATATTACAATGTTAACGTTTTGCTCATGTTGGGGTTATTATTTTATTCCTCTTCAGATGGGTATTCTGTTTGATTTCTTTATTGTACGAACAACAATTAAATTCGTAGCAAAATAATATTCTCATTATTTATAATCGCGGTTATAAATAACATTTCTTTTTCTATATCTTATAATAAAAGTTTCCTCTGTCGTAAGCATTAATATCAGCATCAGCGACCGGTTTATTCACTACTGAAAGCTTACGTCATATTTGATGGCTAAGTTTAAAGTTAAAATTAATATTCGGAGCTTCGGTGTAGTAATTGCACGTACGTAAAACGTATTGCTGCATCAAAAAAGTATACAGAAAGACAAGTCATCCATACTTATTTAATTATAAATGCGAATGCGAGTGTGCTGATTTATTACAGATTCACGCATTATCCTAGTAGGTACTATTATGTATTCAGTGCCTTAACTACAACTAGTTAAGGCACAGTTTATGGCTAAAGCCAATCGTCAAGACGTATTCCATATACGGTTCCAGGGGCACAAAAAAGGATAAAATATACCTTTCATTCAGAAAAATGTCCTGTTCCCATGGGATAGTGACTTAATATACTAAATCTGCATTAACGAGGGCGATGCCGCGGGCAAAAGCTACTTAATTATAATTACAGTACGGACTGTGTGTGCGTATTTTTGTGTATATATTTTGCGTATGTGGGTATGCGATTACAGATGTGTGGCATTTTTGTCTGTCAAAACGTTGTCATGTTATTATTTTGACTTGTGTTACAAGCGGGTATCAATTTTCAATTTTAAATGGACACATGTGAATGATGATTTCTACATTTTCTGTGTCGACTGACAAATTATACTAATTTACTTTACCATTGTTACAGGGGAAACTGACGAATGTCAAGGTAGACTACACATAAACAAACAAACATGAGATTCACGTCGAGGTCACAGGTATGTAAATAAAACTGTTACATATTCGATAGCATCTTATCTAGATTAAGATATTTTGACCATGACAGCCACTAACCGATTTGCACTTAAAAATTAAGTTCAATCTGCTAATTCTGATAGCTAACTTAATTGAATCATCAAGATTCTCGATAAAACCTTCGTATTTTATCATTGTGAGTTTTGAAATTTAAGTAATTGCAACACGTAGTGTACTAAAATAAACAATGGCGAGTGGTAACATAAAAGTGCGCAATTTAGAGATCATTTAATCTATTAAATGTTCTAGTTTTCACAAAATTGTATCTATACAATTTCGTGAAAACTAGTATGCAATGACGTTATGCTAGGTAAAGGATGTTCTCATGAGAAAGATAAGCATTGAGCTAAGTACGTCAAGGTTTTGAGATGAAAATGTGTAAAACTGTCTTAATTAAACTTTTAAAATCTAGATGCTGAGTGCATAGGTATTTGACACCGTTGTTAACTTAAGTAGGTACAATAAGTAGTTGGTGTCAGAGGGGCTCGTGGCTAAGTGGTAACCGAGTAGGTTAGCACATTACAAAGTTAAAGAATACTAGCCAGGTCAGTCTTAGGATGGGTGACTATTTTTAACACATTGAGACTCCTCCGTGCCTCGGAGAGCACGTTAAGCCGTCGGTCCCGGTTGCCACACGAACATCTGTGGCATTCGTTATGGGTAGTTGGAGCCCTAAAAAGTCTAACTCCCAAACCCACGAACCCTTAACCCATTAAACCTTAATTTGTGGGTTTAGAACTTGCATAATTGTGGTTTTGCAATTTTGGGGTAATTAAGCTGAGGTGGTTGTTGCTGTTAACGCAGTGCCAAGTATTTTTTTGTAACACAAAAAAACAACTCCAACTATCACCATATGTATGGTGATAGTTGGAGTTGTTTTTTTTTTTAATTATACTATTGTTATTATAACCAACGCAGTTAAATACCTAACTTTAATTGTAAAAATTATGTTAATGCAATATTGTATTTATTTATACAATAGCACTTAATTTTTTTACGTATTAGTATTGTAATTATTATAACATTTAATTAATTAATTAATTCTAATCAATAACTTACTGGATTAAAATAATTGAACGTTCAATATTCATCAAAAACAACTTATTCAAGTTCATAGCATTCCAGTTCCATATTATTACGCACGCGTAATAAGAATGGATAATCAAAGTTGTTTAACACCATTCGATCGATCGAGTCAAAAATAATAATCAATACATAATGTATTGATCATTATTTTTGACTCGATCAACGCCGTAATTTATGTAAGATTGAATCGAGTAAAGTCATTTGCCCCAGCAACATTATTCAATGTCATTGCCATAAGAGGTGAGGCTGCCTCGTAATTATACCTACGAATTTTATTGAATATGACATCCTCTTGTAAATGACTTGAGATTTAATGTTTAAATTGGCTGTACATGATTAAAGTGTGATATTGTAATGACAAAATAATTATAGTTATTTTCAGCATGTTTTGTATGTTCTAAATGATGTTATAGTACTTAACAGTTAAAAAACTGACATATTTAGCGTGATTAAATGAGTCAGTCGAGATTTACTGTTTGTGTCTTACATAAGTCTTGTATCAATTTGGAAAATGTAATTTTTCCTATTAGTCACATTTAAAATGGTATTGTACCTACTACATAAAGTAATTTCATATTTGAAATGCAATTTGAGGAGGTTGTAACCAGTTTTATGATACTAGGACTGTAATGACATGTCGCCTCCCGGTAAAAAAGTGTCATAATACAAAAACAGGTATTTCGAGAAAACACGACTTTTATGCCTGTAAATTGAACTAAACAGCTCAGTGAAAAAGGGAAATTTGTTCCCTTTTTCACTGAGCTAATAACGATGTTTTTACAGCTGACCATATGCAACATTTGCCATTCAATGCTATAAAAATATTAAAACGTACCTAACATGTGACACTTTTTTTGCCGGGAGGCGATGTAATGAAAAATAACTTTTTAGATACAATCGTTGAGTTCGAACGTCTAAGACGATTAAAACGCTAAAATGAAATTTAAAACGCTTTAGTAATACCGCAAGTCTGGGATGGGGAACGGGACTGAGACTGAAGTAGCTCGCAGAGGCCGGTTCGCGTACCCAGGCCAGGTTAGTAGGCCATTACAGAGAACATCAGCTGGCAGGAAGATAGGACCACGTTTATGGCCAAAAAGTTTAAAAACTGTATTAAGAATTTGAATTCAGGGTCTTGTAGACTACGTTTCATAAAGCGTACAGCTGATGTTATCTAAGCGAGATGTGCGACTTTGAATAGAAATAACACAATGTTGGTCTTCGAGTAAGATATTCATACGATTTTCTTAAACAGCCATCAAAAGGTTAATATAAAGCGATTGTATCAGCTGGACAATGGACACTAGCGTCCTGCAGATGACATTATGATAATGTGGAGGCCGATATTTTAAAACCGGACCTTTATTTCATTACATTTTGTGCTCAAACTGAAACAGATTTATAGACTACGTAATTACTGTTCATGTTTTTTTTTCGTGTTTAGCACACTTTATCTATTATGACATGAATCTTACTTATTGTATATATGCGAACACACTTAATTAGTATTCATAACTCACTGGGATTGATCAACAGTTGAATAAAATTAAACTTTAAAGTCTTCAGTTTTGCGTCATTATACAAGTAAGACAAGATGGTGTAACGTCTTTTTGTTTCCCCAGTTATTGCTGACATGCCTGATGGTGTACGCTTCAAGCGCACAAGCGATCATGGTAAAGTTCGGCACTAAAGGAGGCCCCATTGTGCCACCTGCACCGGAGCCGACGCCGTCGCCGCAACCGTACCGCGCCCCGGCTCCGGTTTGGGAGGAACGCTCTAATGACACGCCTGATCCTAACGCTCATTGGTAATAATAATACAAAAAAAAAATTGTTTTCAGCGATGTGTACATTTCCTGAAAGGAATGGAACTGTTTTAAGATTACTTCAGAAATTAGTCACATTATATTAGAGTCAAATGCATTTCTTAAACTTAGAACTTCAGTTAAATTTGTATTTTCATGACATATATCTAATAATATATTATACTTTTCCATTCGTGAGTAGGAAAGTATTACAAGATTTATTTTGATTTTAAAAGTGTCATGATTCAAGAAGAATACTACTAATTACTTTAGTAATTTAATTATTGCTACTTCTGCAGTATTTATTTGTTATATTTTTTTGAGTAGTACGTAGGTGTAAATCGAAAGACTAAAACAAAATAACAAATTAAGTTATCTGCAATAGTTAATGACTAAAACTAGCTTCTTTTTTGTAATAATAGGACTAAAAATTAAGCTTTATTTTGCAGGCGACCTCCGTTCTTCGTACCTCAGCCGCGATATACGCACATAGTATACAATCCGTCTACCCTTACTCCTATTCCACTCAACAATGCTCAACGTTTCGTCAATGCCTACGTACCTCAACAAAAGCCCATAAAAGCTGAAAATCTTGGGAACCCACTAATCCTCAGTTCTCAAACGTTACCCGGAATAGGCCTCCGATATTTCTTCCCGTACACACAAGAGAATCAAAAGCCTGCAAAACAAGAAGACGCCAAGTTAAATCACATAGATAGTGACTTATCAGAGACAGCTCGCGAGTCTTCCAATGATTTCCAGTGGAAATATGAAAAAGATTCCACGAGACGCTTGATAAGAGACAATCCAGAAGTAAGTAAAATATTTACCTAGCGTAACGTAATAAAATACATTTACGAGAGAAAACCATTTAACTGCATCTGTTAAACAGCACTAGTAAACCTTATTACAAATGTGTATAAAGTTCATCTAGATAGGTTCTGTACTATTTTCACCAACTTTTCTCATTGATGTGTCTCGTTTCTGAAACCACTAAGACCTTGTGTCTTTTGAGGTAATATGAACAAGCATTTTCTTTCTTTAAACATTTATGTAGAAACTTTTGAAGTTTACAATATGATTGTACATACAGAATATTTCAGTAGTTCACTACAGTAAGCTAATTATTACACAGCCTATCAAAACTGTTAGAAATTTAGTCAATGACTTGATAAAAATAAGCTCTAAAACTGTCTCAGTCGAACAGGTTATTGCATTAAATACTTTATATTTCAGCCAATGTTGAAACATCTTAGGTGGAAACCTTTTGAAGCTCTGCCTGCTTTGGATCATCCTTGATCTAAAGTGCTTACTTAACTTCTTTTAAACTGAATGAACAGTATAAATGTTTAAATAATAATGAATAGGTTTTAGCAGATTGCCTAACCATTAACCAGATACAGTTATTGGTAAACGAATTGCATTGTATATAATTTAGTGTAGTTTATAAAGCCCGTGGGAAATAAGTTGCTTAATAATGTAGTTTTAAGATTATAAGTATATAACAGAATTAGAAATTAATGAACACCCAGACTTGGGGCAACTATTTGTGGATCATACACATTTTTGTCCCCTATAGGAATCGAAACTCAACACTCGGCGCGGCGCGGCGTAGTGGCACCACCATCACTTTAACTATATTGCCATGCGTGCTGCCATATTGTGTATATATGTGAAAGGAGTAGTTCGTCAGAATCATCTTTGTGTAATAGCTAAGATTTTTTTTTGGTTTCAGGGAACAGCTATAGTACCAGGACGCCCAGTATACCAATTTCCAGTTTACGTCCCGCCTCAACATCGCTAAGGTTACCAAGTTCTTTGCGACATGTCCCGCATGTCGCTAAACGAACGCAACAAGTAACTGTGATGTTTTAGTTAGAACACTAGTGTGAAACAAAAGTGCCAGATGAAATATGTTTAAATAAAATGTTTTAGTGACCGTTGGTCTCCAGTATTCCATAATCGTACGGTGTAACGAAATAGAAGTCTGGATTACATATTAATTATTATATGTAAATCTTTAATAAGGCGCTGTCCTGTACAACTGTACCGCTATACCTTTTTACTTGTTTAGACTAAATCTAAAATAATTATATCTATTGTAATAAGTAAATTAACAAATTAGACACCGTTCTATTGTCCTATATTAGTCGATGACCTTACTATAGTGAGATAATAAATGTACGCATTATTAACCTTCTATTAAATCCTTTTTTGTACAGTTAATCTAGGAGGTTATGACGTAATTCAATGTTGAGTACTGGTGGTTTTACGCTGGATAAATAGTAATTATGCTTTTTTATAAATAATAAATGCTATGAAACGAATTTATATTCTAAACATCGTTTTGCCCTTCACGCATTGCAACGTCATCGCTGTGAGTCATCAATAAATACGGATACAGTTCCTGTCAGGCTAACTGTTTTTCTTAAGGTCACATTACGGTTGTGCTTGAGGGCTAATAGAGTCGCATCGCATGCTAGGGATTAAATTAAATGTGTCTTATACTCTTATGTCATAAATCAGGACTAATTCGATAAATAAGATCACCATGAGAATTTATTTACTTGCCGTCATATTCCAGACATTAATATCAAGGTTATATTTATTTAGAAAGCTTATATGTAAAAAGTATCTCATAAATTGTACTGTGCTGCTTACTGTGACACATTTTATGCGGTCGTTAGATGAGAAAATAATTTTGTCATCTGACTACCGACGGATAAATTCTCAAAACGATTTTTAAAATGGTAATATACATTTGAATCCAGAGAGTGTGACGAAACCTCTTTGTTCTTTGCAATGAATCTCTATTGCTATGAATAGTCGTAATTGTTGCGTTGCTTAAACTTTCAAATCTAATAGGAATAAACAATTTTTATATTGAATGATACTACATTTTTTATATTTGTTATTCATTGAAAAATATTATAAATAAAATGTTTCGTTTTGTTATTTCCTTTTAACGATAAAAGTTACATGTATCTGAATAAAATATATGTCACTAGCTGTAATTATGCTTGTAAATATGTAAAATAAAGAAATATTGAAAATTTAATCAGTGATTTATTTTAATGACTCATCCATAACGCATAGTGCGTTAAACTCAGATCTTTATTGGATGCTGGTAGTTGCTATTAAAGGTGGGGAATAATGTCTATTATATTTTCATTTATTTTTATTGAGGAACTATTTCACACACGAACACAATCAATAAAAATATATTAGGACTACAAAACTATTCAATTGCGTTGACCGCTGTGTCAAATCGAATAATTCAACAATCGATGTTAATAAATAATAGAAAAAAAAACTAAAAAACACGCTTTTTAATTAGCTGAACTAAAAAGTAGAAAATATTTTTTTATAAGTTAAAAAAGTAGAGGGATTAAGAAAAAAACATTTTGTCTTAAAAATGCGTGGGGTGCTAGATTATTGTAAATATTTTATTAACATATAGATTTTGGTAAAAGTAAAGTCCTTTTTTAAACCATTATATATTTTTGCTTTTCAATCTTTAATATTGTAATGTAATCGGTCCTTGGTAAGTGTGGGAAGTTTCAATTCAATCCGACGTTTTAAAGTGGGTAAAAATCACGTTCAAAGATTCCGTTACAAAGATACATAGATACATACATACCAAGCCAATAAAAGCATGGTCAAAACGTATTTGATATATATTTTTCTTATCATTTCATTCTCGATGTCTTTTGTTTTTAAAACTTGTTAAATCTGAATTTTTTAAACTTTGCCCAAAACACGATTTGGTGGTTTCCAATGTCGACAAGCACTACTCGCTACACAGGTAATAACAATTTTACTCTATTACTTGTTATCCTGGTTATAATTATGGTCTTTGTTATTTATTGTGAGGAGAACGTCAAAGCAAGCATTGTAATTATAATGATTGGCAGCACAGACGTCAGTTTGTGTCATAAATGAATAGAGTTTTTGACTATTAAGATCCGAAAATGATAAACAACTATAATGATAAATGTGCTATGAACAACTTACGTTTTCAGACAATACAAACGTTGCACATTCTAAAGTATATGCACTGCAGTTGGGTCTCATCTTTACTATTTGACTAACAGTGTAAAAATCTAGCACGTTCAATGTAGTTCTGTTAATGAGGTAACGAGAACACAGCACCTCACTTTTCAAATTTTAAATAATTTCAAGAATGAGACGAATAAATTCATCAACTCGTCCTAATGGGCCGAGTTTGTTTTGGGACGAGATGACGAATGACTTAAAGTTATTATTAAAGACGAAATTTGAGAACTTATTTATTTGTTTTAATGAAAAAATAGGTTATACTTACCTATTTACGGACGGCGCATAAAATGATTAAAAAGGTTATTATTAAACTATTATTAAATAAATCAACCAGTACTATATTACAAGTCTGATTGGAATTATTATTTCAGCGTTAGACGTATCGTTTATAAGAAAGATATTTATATGTACACGATTACGGTACGATTTATAAGGCAGAGCAGTAATCGTAAAGGTGAACATTTTTTTTTTTTTATCTTGGCCGTCTGATCCCAAACTAGGCAGAGCCTGTACTATGCTAACCAGACTGCTGATAACATTCGAAATACATACACATTATACATAAATTACACCCAGACATAGAAAAAATGATCATGCTCATCAAATAACTATTTGTCCTAGGTGGGAATTGGCTCATGACCTCTGGCTCAGCAGTCAGTATCACTAACCACTAGACCAACAGGCCAGTCGAATTTGGTAAAATTTGGTCAGCTGTTGGCAAGTACATGAAGCGGCATGTACGTAAAAGCTATATTTGTTGTGGACCTTAAAGAATTGATCTATGTATATCAATTCTGTCCATCTTCAAAAACTTGTCCGTCTCTAAGGACCATAGTACGGTGGTGTATTCAATTCATGTTGTCGCCACATTAAAAACCTCCTAGTTATTTTATTAAAAAAACTGTCATAGATGATAAAACAGTTCATTATTTATTAAAAATGAGTTAATAGACATTTTTGTGACTAGTTATATCGGTAGCGCCACGCCATGGGCCGGTCGATAATACTACTATAGGCTAGACATGCATTATAAGTTGATAACAAGCACTCGAGTGCTGATGGAGGTACGAATAGCATAGCAGTTACTGTTATTTAGTGAATTTTATGGTTTATAGCAATAGTGGTGAGAGTGTGGCTAACACTCAATCACCTTCACTCTGGGTACCGCACTTGATGACTGATGCGCTGAGGGACCAGCGTGTGCCTTGGTCTCGTGATATGTTAAAAAAAATTAAAGACAGTAGATCTAACGACGCGATCTCGATTGTTAAATGTGATGAAACCTGGCTATTTCGACGTTCCTACTAAATTCCAGAGTAAAGTGCGGTGAGTGTTTGTAGATGAACAACCGCCGACGTCTGTGAAAAAGAATGGTTGCTGTATTTTTTACTAAGAGACGAATATTCACTACGGTTGTGCTTGATAAGGGGAAGACTGTTAGATACTACTTGTATGGTATACAGAGGAATATTTACCTCAAGTATTAGAAGCGTAGATAGATAGAACTATTTAACCGATATATTTAACCGAGCCGATATTCAATCTATCTTCGTGCTGCAGAAGAGGGCTATTCGAGCAATTTATAACTTAGGTAATCGTGATTCACTGAGGCAGAAATTTAAAGAAATTAACATAATGACGGTAGCGTGCTAATATATTTATGAAAACCTAATTTACCTTTATAAAAATAAAGATCACTTCAGTAAAAAAAGTGATATACACTCTTTTAACTCGCGTAATAAACATAAACTTGTTGTACCTCTAGGCTCCAAAAAATTAACAAGTCATTTCAAGGTCAAAGTGTGCGATATTTTATAATATCGCACACTATGAATATGATCTGGGATTTTATTATTAAAATCCCAGATCATATTCAAATAATGAGTCTAAACAAGTTTAAGTCCACAGTAAAACGACAGCTATGCCTTAAGGGCTATTACTCAGTAGTAGATTATATGCAGGATAAAAACGCTTGGGATGGAATTTTATTGGATTCACAGGCTATTTCATGTACTTAATAGAAATGTAACGTGAGCTAATATGTTTCTTATTTTCCTTGATTTTCAGTTTCCCTATTGTCATATTCTTTTTTTTTAATTTATTTACTTTTAATTTTAAAACATAATAGCACACCACAAAATGATGTGATATGTACTAAATATTGTTAAAACTGTCTGGTTTTTTTTTTTAAAGAGTGGCCATGAGTTTGTTTGCCCGATTTCTTCTCACAAGGCTCAACCATTTGGAAACGGGCGGTTATAGATGGAGATATAATATTTAATAGTATAATAATTAATTTTATAAATATATAATATTTTAGTGCGTTAAACAGGCAGATGTGATATTATGTTATCTATTTTTTTCTTTAATAATTTTACATTTGACGAAGCAAACTATTGTTGCGGTGACTCTGTGTGTGTTGATCTATAATTTTTAATTATAATAATTATTTATTAAATCGACGATTTCGAATAATTGATGGTCAATTTTATGAAATTAAGATATTGAATTTGAATTTGAATTTGAATTAACGACCAAACTCAAGAATCGATACGTGGCTTTTACATCAAGATAACGCCCCTGCACATCGAACCGGCAAAACTACAGACTATTTGCACCAAGCTGGAATCAAACTGCTGGGACACCCTCCTTATAGTCCGGATTTAGCACAATGCGACTTTGCACTAATGCCGTATTTAAAAACAAAAATAACTGAAGGGACGCAAGTTTTCTAGCGATGAGGAGCTTATATAGCTTTTGAGGAGACGAAGTAGAAAATCTTTATTATTGTCAGTGGAGATTACTTAAAAACAAAAATTTTACACAATACGACAAAACTTATATAGCGCCCTATTTTTTTTTTTAAATGAATGTTATGTCGAGTATAAGATACAATTTTTTTAATATCTTAGTGCTTTGAATTGTCAAAATCGTTTGACAAATTAACCGCTTTACTGGTAACCTCTATTAGAATTATACCACATTGTAAGTCTATTTAGCTTATAGAGTTACCACATTTCGTGAGAAAGGTTGAAAATAAGTAATTAAAATTGCATTACTCAATGAAGTTAGGTTATTATTTGGACAAACTTCAAAACAGAGTGCAGACACAATGAATTGTGAAAAATCTATTGTGACGAGTCTCTAATCGTCGAATGCTTATTTTGTTAGAAACATTATCATCAAAACGGGTTGCACATTATTTCCGGACCGGTTATACAATGACTCTAAGTAATTACCTATTGAGCTTTGCAAGACGTACCGCGAATTCTATTTTATTATTTAGTTCCACTGTCATTTACATTTATATAATACATACATACATAATGGTGGATGCAGACCGCTTGCAACCGGTCTTCTTGGAAGTCATTAAGGGAGGCCTATGTCCAAAAGTGGACGTCCTATGGCTGAAATGATGATGATGATACTGACTCTTGCGTTGCAAGTGTCCATGGGCGAAGGTAGTCACTTACCATCAGGTGACCCGTCTGATCGTTGGCCCCTATTAATATAAAAAAAGAAAAACATACACAAATGCACTCACGTCTGTATCCCCGAAAGTGTAGGTAAAGGAATACGCCACACATACTTAGTGCTAACAATTGCCAAATTTCATTTGGTCTCGCTCACGTAATAGGAAGCAAGTCTATTGCCGTCAACTGGGCACTTTGGGAATTAACGATTGGAAAATTTGAAGTATATTATAAGGGAAACATAGGTAAGAAGAGAAGGCAATGTTAGGAAAGGGATATTTCTTTCACGGATGGCGGAGTGGTCAAACAGGACAGAGTCGCACACCTGTCACTCAAACTGTCTGTTGCTGGAAAGTCAGAGGCCTCTAATGGTTTTAAAACAAAGTCCCCCACCACGTCGGTCTGTTCGCGATAAACTGAAAATCTACTGACCGGATTTTCATGATTTTCATGCGGTTTTCACTAATATACAGAGTGATTCATGAGAAAGGTTTAGATGAAAGTATAATTTTGTGTAAATTGATTGAAATATGTTGATGATTGTTGAAGATGTCTCTGCTACCTGTGCTAAGCAGCGGCGGGTTGCTAGTAAAAGTATATAAATATTCTTTAATAATTAATTGTCTTTACTTTATAGCTATGTATATTAGGGAATAGAGAGGACTCAAGAGTCAGTTAGTATATCCCGACTAGCACCATTATCATCCTCGTCAAAATTAAGGCTAAAATTAGCGGGGTTAGGCTGGTGGCGTGTTTGGTTAAACCTATTCCTACAATGTATAACGCAGAACGCAAAGTTAGGAAAACATCAATGTTCTTTTTTATACATAGCGTTGAGTTCAAATTATACTTTAATTGTACAAAATAAAGCACAAAGTCGTGAAACAAAATTATAATTAATCTTTTAAAAGAAGATCGCCACTTCGTTTACTATTTTATAATATGTTCACAAGGTTTAATTAACCGAATTTCCTTAAGGAAATTAATGGCTTCTTTATAAAATGCTCACCTTCAATTATAGTCAAAGAACGTTTAAAAAAAATCATCCTTCCTTTATTACGATTTAATTAACAATCGAGGTCGTTTGAATTTTGGCTAATCTGTGGTTTGACAGATATAATTTAAATAAATAACAAACAAGAATAGGCAGTCATGGGACTGCCGACAGAAGTGAAAACTTAAACGATACGACGAACTTAAAACGTCACATTAACAGGCTGGTGACAATAATTAATAAGGAGCTCATCATCAGCCTTTCATTATCCACTGCTGAACATAGGCCTCATAGGCCTATGAATAAGGAGCTGACAGAACTCAATGTTAAGATTAGCGCCCTCTAGTGGATCTATATATATATTATTAGCGTGACGGTCACGAGTTCAGTGCTTTTTCCCAATAGCAAAAGTGCACAAACGTGCCTAAAGAAGTTTTGTTTTCAATGAAAACAGCTGTGCATTTGCCTTCGCTTACTAACATCAGTTTTGTTTATGATGTTAAAAATTATGACTTTATTAACTTGGACTAGTCCAAATCCTTTTGAGTTTACTATTTCTATAACGAGTTCCTCATTTTTAACGTTACTATAAGTCCTTCGTCTTCGTGACTTGATGACACGTGTAGCACTTCAATTTCATGAAGTTGGTAATAAAGTCGTGCTTCGTGACGAACGTTGCACAAATGACACTTCCTGGTTTCTTGACGATCTGTATAAGCGAGATAGTAAGTACATTTCGCTAGATGAAAGATTACTTGCGACTTATAAATTTAAGTGATTGTACTTTTATGTGAGAAGTTACGTGTACTTTATTGAACAATGTTCCTATTATAAAACTGTAAAAAACTTAAACTACCACAAGCATGGCCTAATCTTGTATTTTTTTTAAAAAACGTTTTTGAAGTGAAAACTTCTTTAGGCACGTTTGTGCACTTTTGCTATGGAGAAAAAGCATTGAACTCGTGACCGTCACGCTAATAATACATGTATGGATCCACTAGAGGGCGCTAATCTAAACATTGTGTTCTGTTAGCTACTTATTAATTAATGTCTAAAACCTGCTAATATGACGTTTTAAGTTCGTCGTCGTTTAAGTTTTCACTTCTGTCTTCAGTCCCATGACTGCCTATTTTTTTTTCAGTAAAATTGTCTTTTAGTCACACTCTAAGAAGTTCAATTTTTTTTTATTAATTTTTAACGATTTCTTTATTGATTTTGCTAATATCAAACTTTAGAATAATGGTAGAAAACGGTACGTCCGTTTTCTAATATCTAAATAATTTAGTTATTTATCATACTTATTTTGGTAACGTTAAGTTAAAAATCAATAAGAGGTCTATTATTAAACATTCCCGTAAAAAAACCTTTTTCACACGAACCGGCCCCGTCCTGTGTGTACACATTCTGTGCATGCGTGCTGAAAGTTGTATGTACGACTGAAATGAGCTAAAAATAAGTAACAATGGATTACTGTATTCGTACTAAATACGTTTATTTAGAATGGTCCTCCGATAATAATAATTATTATTTCGTGTCTGCCGCTCCGACGGTTATCACGCCCAACTAGTCCTCTTCGCTTTGCACATAAAAGGGACTGCCAAGTCGAATTCGGAACACCTCCAATATCGTCTATTCATAAGTGTTTCTCAGGCTAATGACCAGACGCTGTTAACCTTGCATTGTGGTACATGTTTAACAATTTATAACTTTTTAGAAATTTAAGACAGAGCGGGTGATACATTCATTTCAGGTCTAGCTAATATGGCTTTCTTTTGTCTGTATTTTAGAATTGAATGGTCGTGCGCGACTTTTATTTAAGGGCTGGTTTCCATGAAAAAAGGGGAGTTTTTATTTCATCTTAAACATGATTCTGTGAAAATACAAAAAAAGAAGCAGATAGATGAAACGGGCGTCGTGCACCGAGTTATTATTACTAACGTGGTATCTCGATGGGGTTGCAGGGAATAGACACAGTGTAACGTGATTAAAAACTGCAACCTACTTACACTAAATCTTTAAAAAAAAATTAAACAGCCACCATATTACCTACATGATGAAGTACATCTAAAGGTGTCTATCGAGACTACATCTAAAAAAATACAAGCTATGAACAGAAAACAGCATGACTTGTCTGTATCTACTATTTTATCTCGTAAACAAATCTTTGACTTACAGCTTCAGTTGAGATAGAGTTCACCATGACAATACAGAGGTCGAATTCAAACTCACGACCTGTCCATCATCCGCGTTTTAGTTATGAAATGAAGATTACTTTCTTTACCAATAGGGTAATCTTTTTTTTTTTTTTTGTGCGTGTGGAAACCCCCTCGGGCCGTCACCCCACCGGGGTCACCTATAGGGTAATCTGCTGCAACTAAATTTCTTGACAAATTCATTGAATTATAAACATATTTTGGTTGACGTTACTTACTCAGATTCTATAAAAAGAGTTCATTAAAAATAATTATGTCTTTTGAACATATATGTAGATAATTATATACCTAACCATAAAGGTATTTAGTTATTTTAATGTTTATTACTTTACTTTTCATGTGGATTATTTGATTATGAAAAAAAATACGTAATTAGAAACACACTTGTCGATATTAATTGATGCAGTAGTTTTTTATATATTAATACAAATAAATAAAATTGAAGTGTCTGTTTGTAATGTCAAAATAATAGGTAGTTTTTTTAAACTCATACAGTTATTTGCACGATACCTTAAAACCAGTTTTAAAAATTTTTAATAAGTATGTAGAAATATATAAGTATGTCTATCAGCAGTCTGGTTACCATAGTACAGGTTCTGACTAGTTTGGGATCAGACGGCCGTGTGTAAGATGTGCCAAGTTATTATAGTTGTTATTATTCTTGAAATGATGATGATTGGAGATAGTAATGTGATGCTATGATAATCTTTCACTCGCAGACTGACACTGTCACGTTGTAAATACATGTAACAAAACAATAAGGGCTTATGAAAATACTTAAGTTTTTACTACTAATTACAAAAGGTTTTGTGCATTGAGTTACGCAAAATTAACTTATCAAAACTGGTCAGAAAACACTCAATAACCTTTGGGGCATATCTCAACTACTACTTGTTGTTGTAATACCTATTATTTCGTATAAGTGGTTCGAATAAAGCACCTATTTTTTACGTGGTAGAGCCATGCTTCGGCACGTATGGGCCGGCTCGACTCCGCTCGATACCACGGCCTCACAGAAAACCGGCTGTGAAACAATGCTTGCATTGTTTTTGCCGCGTGAGTGAGGTCACCGGAGGCTCTAACCCTGCCCCCTCCCCCTTCCCATCCTTTCCCTCTCCTCCCCTCTAATCCCCCTCTCCCGTCTTCCCGCTCTTCCTATATTCCCACCTTAAAGGGCGGCAACGCACTTGTGACTCTTGAGTTACAGGTGCCCATGGGCGGCAGTAGTAATTTACCATCAGGTGAGCCGTCTTCTCGTTTGCCCCCTATACCATAAAAAAAACCTATGATTGAATGATTATTTAGTTAGCTTTGCTGCAGTTTATACGTTTTAGGGTTTGAAATAGTAAGTAAGTCATTAATCTGTTATGGTTCTATGGCTAGTGCTAGCTAGGCTAGCTATGACCAACCTTTGTTATTAAGGGGTAGTAACTGAGCTACAGAAGGTCTTGGTAACGCAGCACTATACCTGTTAGTGAGTCTCTACTCACTCATTGGGAGAAAGGATTAGCAGCGTGTGAGCGGTAACACTACTTATGCTAGTGTGTGTGGCACTTAGTAGTATGAAAAAATAGTTATGTAGTTCTCTAAACTTAATTAATTAACCAATTACCTAAATTAATTGCAGATCAGATAAATTCATTAAAAGTGTAAAATGTCAGTTCATCATGTCAAAATAATCAAATATAAAGCAATAAATTGTGTAACTTGGCCTCCAGTACTAACGACAACAAACAAACATTTCATAAAGAAAACAATCTATGTATATCTATTTATATGAAATGAAAGCAACATACCCTGGTTTTATAGAAATAATTTAAAAAGATTGAAAGCTTTTTTAAATTTAAGACCTTTACTCATCATCATTACCACATAGGTATATTAAACATTTTATAAACTTAATAAAATATAGTAATGTATAAGATCCGTTCAAGATCCGTAAAAAAGTAACGGTTACGGATACAGATCTTTTTTCTCCCTCCGATATCCACCGATACCGATATCCGGAACATCACTACTACCAACAGGTAAGCGCATCACTTGAGAACGGCTGGACTGGTTTAACTAATTCTTTCTTTTATATGTTCGTCTGCATAAGGTTTTTAGGGTAAGAAAAGTTGGAAAAGTTGCCCAGTAAATAGTTAAATTTGGGTAAGCTGGACGTGATTTTTACAACAAAATTAAAACAGATTTATAAAATTGAAATAAAACTATTTTTAACGATACTATCGCGATTTATTTGGTGTTATTTTACTATTTACACTGATCCCGACGTTTCAGTTGCTTTTCAGCATGATTGGTATTTAAACGGTGAATCTCACCACCATCCAAAACAGCTAGTTACCGTGGGGATGTCTTTGTTTCAGAGAGCCCGTGGGATCTGTGACAAGTAACACCTGGATGCTGAGCTGGCACATGTCAAGCACGTACTGCAAGACAACAAGCTCCCACTACCGCGCCTCTGTCACAGATCTCAAGAAAAGCCTGCCACTGTCGAGCACCAGCCTGCCATTCTACCGTATGTACGAGGAGTTACTGACAAGATTGACTACATCTTGAAGCGAGCTTCAATCAATACATACTACAAGCCGCCAACGAAGATAAGTCAATTTTTACCATCTGTCAAGTGCCAAGTACCTCTACAAGATGCAGGGGTCTATAAAATAGACTGTGACTGTGGGCTCTCGTACATTGGTCAAACCAAGAGAAGCATTGGCACCTGCGTCAAAGAACGCATTGCTGACATAAACACCAACGCTCGATGAAGTCTGCTGTGTGTGAACACGTGCAACAAGGGACCAACCATTACCTGCGTTTCGATAAACCACAGGTACTCGCGAAAGAACACCGATTCCTAGTAAGGATGCTGCGTGAGGCTATTGAAATTAAAAAACACCCTAATTTTAATAGAGAAGATGGTTGGAACGTACCACCAGCTTGGGATCCGGTTATTCACTTACTCAAACCCAAGAAAATACAAAACACAGCAAGGAGACACTTTGAGCTCATTCTGCGTAAATAGTAACACCAACAATCAACAAACTCCGGATACTTTGAGATAACTTTGCACTTCGATACATGAGACGACCACCATCTTAGTTTACCCGTGACCATGGCTGCTGAAAAGCAACTGAAACGTCGGGATCAGTGTAAATAGTAATGTAACACCAAATAAATCGCGATAGTATAACATTCGCGTAAACTTTCGACAATATCAGATTTATAAAAGTTTTGACAGGACAGTAAAATACTATAAAAATAATTACCAATCGTCAACCTTACAACGTCAGACTCCACATAAAATAAAAGACATCTGTTTGTTCCTCATTTATTTGTAAGGTTAACATTTCATGTCGACAAAAACGGTAATCTACAATGAAGTTGATATTTCCGAATTTATTTTCTTATCTTCCTGAGTTTATTTGCAATTCATGTAGTTATTATTTTTGATATGTAAATATCCTCTGCGGCTAATTGAGGATATTAATCCTTTTAAATTATCTCTTGTAACATTAAAAACTTTTGCATCTTTAAGCTATTTATGAAGTTGTTGTTGTTGAACTGAGAAAATTTTCTAACACATGTTTAATACTAAGAAAACTGGAACATATTTACTGGTACTTAGTACGGTTCGTTGTATTGTAATGTAAAGTTGAGATTGTTTTTAAGAATAATTAAAAATTATTATAATTATTAATACAGTAATAAAATATGTATCTGATAATACTGGTTTTCCATCTCTGATTTCCCCCGCCTTTTCTATAAGTTTATTATTGTGATGGTTATGTAGTGGTTGCGAAAAGAATTAACGGATTAGAAAAGAGTTATTTCCTGTTCTCTAAACTTATGGTGTTACCAGATATAATTACCAAGATCTTGTAGCCTTCTTTCTGATGACACTAACACCGAAAGGTAGAAGTCAGGGATTGGTAAATACTCGAGCCGGTATACTGCTTCTCTTGGTAATACATCTGTTTCTAAAGAAAAGGATAGGCATTATCGACGTGAGTCTTGCAATAGTTGGTATATAATCTATCTAAAAAAAATAATTTGAAGAACAAAACTTCAGTTATATGTTCGTTCGGCAACGGACACAGCACAAGTGACAAGAGTATGTCGGTTTATGTCGTGAGATTGGCATGATAGACTTTCAGTATAATATATTTTAGTTTATGTGATAGACGGTCTGCACTCCTAGACAATTGTAGCGACGCCGAAGGTAGTGACATCCAATGTAACAAATGTCAAAACAAATTTTCTTTTTAGAGATAAAATTATATTTCTAATGTATTGTGTTGAAACTCTCGTGTTTATCGTATTTTATCGAATTCGAAGTTCATCGATTTAACGAAAAATTTTCCCTGCCATGCACGTATTTATCCAACAGATCAGTCGCAAATAGCTAAAGTATTGCAAAACCTCAGATATGGCCTACACGGCCATTATAACATTTTACTTTGCAATTAGAAATGACCCATAATTATGAGTTCCATAAGTATTTCTTGTTCCTAAGTCTATTGAATTGGCAATAAGTGCGGCAACAATGATTGCCAACTGAACATGAAGTAAACCCTCTTAATTACTGGCCTAGTATTTGGTTATAATAACTGATTCATTTAGTAGGTTTAGTGAAGTTTATGCTTTTAAGGCATATACGATGCCAAATAATCAATAGATAATCTTTCAACTATTTTTATACTATAGTTGTGTAAAGTACGTGCTTACATAGAAAAAACTTGTTATTAAGAACACTATATTTCATTAATATTATATTATTATAATAATACTACTATATTTCATTAAGAAAACTATGGAATAATTATGAAATTTTGAAGGGAATTCAAATCCTAAGATAATGTATAGATAATTATTATTATGAAAGTAGTCTGTCTGTCGTTTTCACGCGTAAATCGCATAAATTTTGGCATAGAGATAGACAGGACCTTGTTGTCAAATCAAAGTAAAATTTGAACGGAGCAGAATAGAGAACGAGAGTTTCTATGGGGGAAAGCCTATGCAGATGAAGGTGCTTGCACCAGCTAGTTCTAGAAATATCAAGTTTTATTTTTTACCCGATGGAGTTGTTAAAGAACGTACATTTCTTAACGTAATCAATATGTTTAATAAGCTTTTTATATGCACTAGTGGTTAACGTATAAAGTTTTATTTTTCTAGGTTATAATAGCTCGTTAGTATGACCTCAACCACCTCATGGTAAGCTAGATTGAAGTCCAAAGATTGAAAGCCACCGTTATAAATACGAATGGACTATAATATTTAAAGTAAACACGTTATCTACATAAAACTAGTCAAATACAAAGTTGCTAAGTACCCCTTTCTCCTCCGTTTGTCACCTGATTTTCTATTTTTTTGTTTAGCAGCTATTCACGAGCTTTAGTATTATCACTAAAAAATAGAAACCATACCATTATCAATAACAACCATATCAATAAAATTTAAGAAATTGCAGTCGAATTTTGACTTTTAGGTCAGCACTAGTATTTATAAAATATTTGGCTGTGTTCGCGACTTCGTCTGCATATACAGCAGCATATACCCTGCAGCCCAGGCGAAGAGCCACTGCCACGTAAAGGCATCATCCAGTAAAGTTCCCAGATGTGGTGAAGGAAGCGCTTGGAACCATGCCCCTGATTCTGGTTACGATACAGCCCGGAGTCTAGCCAACTCGGCTATTATTGACCTGTCCATCAACTGTTTCAAGGTCCTTTTAACACCAACGTCATCCCATGTCTGCTGGACATGTGGGGTCACCGGAACCGCCACATCTGCGTTGAAAGCAGACCATGCCGACAGTGCCTCAGCCCCATAAAAATTTTCATCCCCTTATAAGGTTAAGCGGTTTAGGCATGAAAACGTATTACACACACAGACAGACAGAGTTCCTTTTTCATTTATAGTATCAGTATAGATTTGTGTCGTGTCTTGTCCTTAAACTCATTGATTTATGGAATCGACTACTTATTAACAGACTTCTAAGAATGATTGTACAATATGTTTAGTTTATTTAATATTATTAAGTTTCATTAATGTCATGCGGTCAAATGTTTAATTGGCCTACATTTCGCAGTAATCAATGGCTATCCCATATCTCAGGTGCGTGTTACGTGAGAATTTGTCGTTATATCAGCACGTGACACTTTGCAGTAATATTTTCTTACGAAAAAATAAAATTACTGGTGTATTTTATACCTTAAGCTACGGACACACTAATCCTGTGGCGTAACGGTGACGGCAGTGTATGGTGCATCTGGCGCCGGTAGTGTACCAACTGGGCGCGACGGGGCGGGGTGCTTTGTTTTCAAGGCAGCCAGGGTTTCAGGTTCGCGCTGTACAAAATCATCGCTCGACATTGAAAGTCGAACGACTCCCCTCAAGTCTCGGTCAAAAACCTTTGAATCAATTATTTTTTGGGTTGAGTGTGACCTGACACTATATGGATATCCATATGGATATTGAGACCGCGCGAACTGAATGTGTGTGCAGACCCAGTAGCGACATTTCACCGGAGATAGCACTGCGCCGTTACACACTGTTACGCCGGTAAAAGCAATAGGAAGAAAAAAAAAGTTTCACATAAACAATAGTGCCACTTAAATTCAAAAGTAATTACAATAAAATGCTGACTATTCAAATTATAATGAAAATTCACTCAAATTGATTCATATTAAAATTTACACCAAACAATAAGAGCTAATCAAAATTACAACACTAATTAAAATTAAAAGTTCACAAAAAAAATTGAGAGAGAAAAAAAATAAATAAATAAACAATAACAATAACAATGATAATAAATTTAAAATAATGATTTTAATTTATATTACTTTATAATATTAAATTATTATTAAATATTTTAATTAATATTATGTATTACCAATTACTTTATGCTAAAATAATAATTGTAATTATTGTGTGTACACACACACAATAATTATAATATATGTACACACACACACGTGTGTGTGTACATATATTATATTATTTTTATTTTTAATTTTATTTTTATTTTTAATTATAATTAAAAAGACGCTAAGAATTAAATATAAAACAGAAAAATATTAAGTCAGGTTTTATTGCCAGCCTTTATTGTTATGAAAGTACTCCATGTCTATTATAACACCTTTATTAATGTCTAGTTACATTAAACATGTTTTTAGGTTTTTATTAAGTTTTGTTATAAATGTGAAAACGTAATTATTTAACTCCTCATACGGACGGACAAACGGACAATTTGGTAACAGCATTAGTTTTTTTACCGAAAATTATACTATCAATCATAGCTTTAGAGTATTGACATAATGAGTTAAAAATTTCTATTAATCAGCTAATGACAGTGACCGACATATTACCCTATTAAGGAAAGCTTGTTCTGAATCCAGATCCAAATTCACTCTAATCCAAACGACAAAACATACAAGCCTGTATCTTTCGTAAGGTAATGGGCGCTAAAGAGATATAACATTTTTTGCTTACCATTGTATATTTCTCCCAACACAAACAAAAAATCAATTTCAAACAGCAATATAATCAAAACAATGCCTCTACGTCACGAAGACTGTTACTAAAACTACTCGCTAACGTCACACTCGCGTCATTTCTCACTCACTTTGAACGTCATTCGCGTCATACACAGTAACAAAATACTAGTTTCATTTTCCGATTAACTTTCATTGGAAGCGAGAGTGAACATAACCTGCCTCAATTCAAATTCGAAATGACGTAGCAAAAAGTGAATTTTGACGCATCTGTACTTTCGTAAACGTCGCTGAACGAAAGTAAGAGTGACTACTCTCTCTTTACCGAATTTTGTTCTGTGTTATGCTAACTACGGCAGCTTATGCCATGTGGTTATGAGTGACGAAAAAATCGTCACGGTAATGACTGGTCATATCAGACATGTAATGGGGAAACTATGACATAAGTATGACGTATTAATCATTTGATAATGCCACTAATATTATAAATCTGAAAGTTTGGATGGATGAATGGTTGGATGGATGGATGAATGGATGTTTGTTATTCTTTCACGCAAAAACCACTGAACCGATGGCGATGAAACTTAGTATGTAGATAACCTGAGACTTGGATTAACGTATAGGCTACTATTTATACGATATTACCACGGGATCGGGACTTACGCGGGTGAAACAGCGGGGCGCTGCTAGTCTTCTATACAATTAAAAATACTGTTCATTTATAAGCACATCCCTAGAGAGAGACGCCTAAGATTAATTGCTATTTCATTGAGGTCGAGTCCGAATAAGGTTAACTGAAAGTGAAAAAGACGTTTATTACTGAAAAACATGACCTTAAAACTGAACGGGTTTTATTAATTTATTAGGTTGTCACGTGTTTTAACATAATAGACATAGCGGAGCCGGGGACGAAAACTAAAAGAGAATAAGAATGAATCGAAAAAATACACTTTTCCTTGTTTTGTGCCTGTGCAATAAAACATAACAAAAATACTGATGCATATGGTAAAGATGTAAACGGATTTGCATACTGACATAAAATTTAGATGATCTAGTTTATTTAAAGTACCAAAGTTTACAAGAATTAAATATGCCGCCACAACTACATCAACAGTATACGTTGATGTAGTTGTGGCGGCATATTTAATTGAAAATGTAACAATAAACATACTTAATAGTACAATTAATACCATAAATGTATGTAAATTAAAATGTAATAATAAACGTAAGACTGACATCACGAAATACCTCTAAATAATAATGCTACATCACGAAATGACATTGACCTGACTTAATACATTACTGCTCCTACAATAAACCTGTTAAGTAAATTTGAATTCTATTGTTAAACAAACCAGTTAGGTTTTAATATTAAATTTTAATTGTTGCAACTTCTTAAGAGACAATATAAATACAATTTTATAGTTTAATTTCTTACGTGGTTTCTAAAATACTGTTCCTGACACAAAACTAATATTATAAAACAAAGTCCCCCACGTCTGTGTGTCTGTTCGCGATAAACTCATAAACTACTGAACAGATTTTCATGCGGTTTACACCAATAGATAGAGCGATTCATGAGAAAGGTTTAGGTATATAATTTGTTAAGATTTTGTGTAAATTGAAATATGTTGATGACCGTTGAAGATGTCTCTGCTACCCGTGCGAAGCTGGGGTGGGTTGCTAGTTTTATATAAAACAAACTAAATGCTGCAAGTTTATACAATCTAACTGCCACAGATTAATTAAAAAAAGCAATTCTCATTCATACTGAATCTTGTAATGCAATCTTTTTAATATCTTTGGTGTTTACATATACATTCAATACAAACAGGTCTCGTCCTCACTCATCATTACGTAATACCTACTTATCCTTGACCGAGTAACATGGCATTCATGTACACATTATAAGTAGTAAATATGCTTATTTTAAGACCGACGCTAATATTAATCAATTTTTGATTTTATGCTTGTTACTAATTTTTTTTCTTTTGTTTCAGATGCTAAAGTCACAGTCCAAGTCCAGAATTGAATAAATTGTGTTCACTTCTAAAAATTCATGAATACCTACTAAAAAATGTTTCATTATTATGTATTTCAAATAACTTAATTATGTTTCGTAATGAAACTGGGATTTCGGAGTATACAGTTAGAATCAAGAAACATTTCTCATGCCATCGGACCGAGACTTTAAGATTTTATTTATGAGAGTATTAGAATTTAATCATCACCTGTTTTAACGGTAAATAAATATTTGGAGAAAAATTGCATAACTGAAACTTTATGAAATAAAATGATACCACTTCGATGGTAAACAAGTGCATAGTCTGCCTGATGGTAAGCGGTTACAATAGCCTATTAACGCCTACAATTCCAGGGGACACACATGCGCGTTGCTTCCAGAAGACTCGCATGCGCATTGCTTCCAGGGGACTCGCATGCGTGTTGCCTCCGGGGGACTCACATGCGCCTTGCCTCCAGGGGACTCACATGTGCCTTGCCCCCAGGGGACTCGTGTGTAGTGTAATGCAATGTAATGTAATGTTCTAGAATGTTCATGAAATCTACCATCCCGCGCGTGCTTCACTATGGCTTACACGGTCTACGCCCGTCATCTGAACATAGACTAATAGCGTGTGAATTTGAGTATTTTTCTGCCTCACTAGCTTTTTATTGATTTTATAATGTATAAATTGTATTAATTTCAATTAATTAAGACGGAATCCAACTGATTATTTACATTTCTCACGTAACGCTGACAATAAATTAATCAGATAATTATTCTGTGGCTCATTCGCACGCAACACAATGTTGTATTGACTAAACCACACCACAGTGAAGTTAACAAGCGCTAATGTTGTTTATCACGCGACAAAACTCGACACAAACATGGCAATAATAGCTACTAAAGTCACAAATTCGAAAAAATTAGCCAAAGTTCGATAAATTCAAATGCAAACTATAATAATTATAATGTAGAAAAAGTTTTAACGAAATAGATTATTAAAGGAAACGGGAAACCCGACTGCGTTTAATAATGTCGACCACGCGCATGCATAGAGTCGGCAATGTGCTGTGTGTGTGTGTGATGCGAGTCGTCTGGATTTGCAAGCGTCCATAGGTTATGGTGAGCGATTACCGTCAGGGGGGCCGTATGCTTGTGCTTTGCCAGTGACGCGGTATGAAACAAATCATGCTAACTATAAAGCAAAAGACTAAAGCTCTATAATTAACATCTCTTTATAAAAGATTTCAAGTGAAATACACAATCTATAAACAAAAAAATAAAAGTTGCCCGGAATATAGGAAATTTGAAGGAAAACTGGAAGTGTCTTTTCTATGATAAATTTGTTAAAATGTTACCTGAAAACCGTTGGTCAGGTCAGTTAGTATAAACCAAAAATGTCTTTAATATTAGAAAAACTATTGGAAACAAGCAAAGAATTGACTAATAAAGTTTGTAATTTAAACTTTACTAATACATATAATAAAGTTTAGTTTAAAGACTAATACAACTGTTACATCATAAAAATACCGTTAACTACATTATGTCGTTCTTTTCTGTCGAAAAGTCGAGATACATTTCACATGATCGAATCTTAATTTTGATCCCACATAAACACTGTACGATAATCACAGATTAACCGCAATAAGAAAATCAAGGAGAGATTAAATAATAATCTGATGGTCTATTTAACGTACTATGACGTCGTGAATAATCTCTATATAAAAATGTTGCGGGTCTCCGCATAATAATATTTGTTTAGTAGAAAAGTAAAACTGGCAACTGGGTTTAGCAAAAACATTGGAATTGAAGAAATATTTGTTAAATTAATATGTCAATAATAATCAATTTGGGTTTTGATTTTTAAAATCTGAAAGTAGAAACTAGGTTTTGTTGATATTCATAATATGAGAAAAATATATACGAATACCTTCTAACCCGCGACAATAATTTGAGCTTTATTTGTATACGATCGCGAGGTCCTGGTTTTGATACCCGGATCTATCACAAAAGTTTAAGTAAATTCTCACTAACAGTAAGGGGACTTGATCTGGATAGTAATAAGATTTACCCCTATTACGTGGAAATAAAATGTATATATTATGTGTAGCTGACAAAATGTTGATATAATACAGTTCTGTCTACCTTTTGAGGACAAATGGGTGTAAGTATATTCAAGTAAGTACAAAATATAGATCAAGGCTTAGATGTAGTGACCACAGAGTGACTCTTTGCATAATGCGACAACATCATAAAAGGCATACTGATGGGCAACGGTAATACTCTAGGTCGAGGGTTACCATATGTGTAAGAAATAATGGACACGGTTTGAAAATGACTAATTGATAAAAAAAAAAGTGTATGTGTGCAATTCACACACAGCAGAAGTGAAACTTTAGAAAAGTAGTCTACGAGAGAATGAGAAATGAAAAGTCAAATCAACACAAATAATTGACTAATGTTAATAAATTTAATTTTAGATAATTTATATAAAAGTTTTTGGTCAAATTAACACAGATGTTTTGAATAATTTAATTAACCAACGAATTTTAATACCAATTTTAATGCAAATGCACAAAAATTACACCACGTTGACATTGACGCATTTTCTGAAGGCAAAGGCAAAGATTATAGGAAACACTGATAATTGTATTCTATCTCATTCTCTTGCAGGTTAAATCCTATTGATGAATGATTGTCTTGTTTGTCACTTTTTAGTGTGAGTTTTTCGTTTCATCGAATTTCAAATCACAACGTTTCTAAAGAAGTACTACGAAAAACTTTCTGGATAAGACAAATTCACTGAGAAATAGCTTTATATTTACCAAGCGCTTACAGAAATTTAAATGTTTAATTAAGTTTATAGGCTACATCTACCGAATCATGATTAACATCATAACATCACGATCCACATCCACTTAATAAAATTTTAATTGGCCTTGTATATGTTGTTCCTTTAGTACATGTTTATATTAGATTGTAGCGTGTAGTGAACTATAATATTGGACTACCGCGCAGCAACAATTTATTGCTATTATTATATGTTAAATACTTATGTATAAGTCTAAAGACACTAAAGCGGAAAATTTATGTTTTGTGAATCTATTATAGTGTAGTATCTTTTCTGTGAAAGGCTTTATTAGGATGAGCTATTATTATTATTAAGTATTATTAAGTCTGTGTGAGTTTATGATCAACATATGTATAAATTAGTTAATTGTAAAATTAATATTCAAGTCTTCAAAACTGTGCACTGTAAATTTCTTATTATTGTCTTTTTATGCCTATTTCCTAAAAATCTAGCAATTTAACGTACTTGTTGCACAAAACTTACAATTCATAAAGTGTCACTTTGTAAATAACTACAAAACTGTTTCAGTTTTACACTGAATGTTCAAGTATTACAATATACTATAAAGTTAAGTATAAGTTAAATTATACCTTATAAAGATTAAAAAGTTGATTAACAAAGTCTAAAGAAGTACCAACAATAAAAAATAAGTGTACATCTTAAATCTAACCCAAGTACAAGAGCAAATACAAGTCTTCTTATGCGGACTGTCCCATTTCCCAACAATGAATGTTGTCACACTCGATGCACGAAGTATACAATCCGATGCGCTCATGTTAAACCGGTTCGGTTTTCCAGCCGTTTTATTTATACTACATTGCAAAGACTTTATGGTCTTTTAAACTCGAATTTATTAACGGTTAATGACCATATAACATTCCAGCAGTTTATATATAAGGTAAGTTTAAGTATTTATATATTATTATTCTTACTTCTTTAGAAGCTTCATATTTCGTTGGTTTTATTCATTTTATGTTAGGGCTCTTGGGGTTAGAGCCAAATGCATAGCATTATTATCACCAACAACAACATGTGTTGTATAACACAACACATGGCATCACTTCACATCCCATCATATCATGTCATATTATATCATATCATATCACATTACGTTATATTATGGCCAAACATTCGTCGAGGCTTTGTTTTGAGATCTGTAATATAATGTAGAGAAAAATGTTACTGGATTTGTTACATTTCAATCAATCAGCCTATCATAGTCCACTGCTGGACATAGGCATCTCCCAATGCGTGCCACAGCACCCGGTCCTCCGCCTTCCGCATCCAGTCCATCCCTGATACCTTCTTTAGTTCGTTGGTCCATCTGGCTGGGGGGCGTCCTACATTACCTGTCCTGTTACATTTAATGTACAGAAATAAATAAATTCTATTATTTTCCCGGTACAATGTTTTGCACTTAGAATAACAACTGCTATTAAAAAACGAGTGAGTTGTAGTGTTTCTAATTGCATATGAAAACTGAAAGAGACGTTCATTTGTCTTCAAGTACGAATTTACGAGTACTAACAAGGTCTTAAAGACGCTATCTGTATATTTATAGAGAATACCTATGAAAATTAGAATCTTGCATTATCATAATTTAAAAAATAATAAAAGTAACAAAAGAATTCCAAATGATCTTTGATGGTTCAGTTTTGCTCATAAAAATATATGTACTAACTTATTAGTATATGTATTCTTTAGCCTCTAATAACTCAATTTCTCCTAAGTGGATACAATTGCTTCACGAAAAGAATGGCAGGTTGGCGAATTGACAAATTTTATTAATCATTGCAATTTAGATGTAAATTTTGCTTATTTAACTAACACATTTTTGTGTATTTTCCTAAAAATCTCTTTAATGAATTTAAAAGTTATTCAGATGACACAAGGCTACTGCATACTAATGCAGCATAGTACAGTTGATAAGTCCGGCTCAAAAACCTTAGCTATCTTCACATAGTATTATTATTCGTCGGTTTAAAAATAAATAAAAACAGATAAGTACTTGCAAAAAAACTCTGTGAATTTCAATGAAACGTGAGCGACTAATCCGTTAGTCGCTCATGTTTCATTGAAATTCACTGAGTTAAAAAAACGAGGCTCTTAGCCCGCTAAGAGCCTCGTTTTTTTATGTCAATAACAAAACACAACTTCCTTCTTTTTCGAAGTGGGGAAAAATATAGATGTCTCGCATCTTGCATCAATTGTCTAATATTACTATTTCATATGTTTTAGTTCCTTTTCAAAAAGGTGTTGTACATTTTTATTTACTTAGTATTTATGTGTTGCGTATTATATTTGGCTTTGGTACGCATTGAGAAAATAATAATATATAAATGGCAAAGGAACACCTCCTGTCTTACTGGGCACGACCTATCGTTGGAGCGATATATTACCGAGAACTTACCGTGATAATTGACGCTATCGATATCAATTATCTCGATCAAGATAAATACATGCTATTAGTAACATGGGCGTGTAAAATTGGGTAGTAATAATATGATTTTTCAAAAATCTGATACTTGCGATATAATGCGAATAATTATCGATATCGCAAGCATATTAAACAAATTGGATTTTCTGCTAGATGATTCTCAGAAGATTTTTAGCAAGTTTAGAGTGCCCTTAAGCCTATTTTAACGTAACACCGCCTATTTTTAACATACTTTTCTTAGCTTTACTTCTAACTAATGAAAGAACTATGTGAAAAAATCTTGGAAGAAAATTTTAACCTACCTATTCCTAATATTGTTGTATCTAAATGAAACTTTATAAGTATATGTAGTTTGGATGACAATACCATAATTTGGCATCTTGGAGTTAATCTGATGATGGAGCCAGGAGGTGGATAGTGGAACTCTTCAGTGGCTACTAGTATATCACTCGAGTTTGGGCTCATATGTTTTGTTTGGACGAGCCCAACTGAATGGGCTTGGTAACAATGGTCTCATGATGAAGCCAAGAGGTGGAGTGAAAATCTTTGCTTCTTCGTGTCGCTAATAAAGAGTGTTTTTTTAGTTTTACTAAACAATAATTAAGTTGAGACAGTGCATCCATGCATTATCCTGGTCTGCATCACACACGATTCAACAGTTTATAACTGACAAATAGATCCGATTTGTTCGTGCTTTAATGCTGTAAGTGATTAAAAATAACAATTGAGTGTAGTAGTTCTTATGATGGTATAAGATAATAAAAAACAATCAGTCGTAGGACTGCACGTCAGAAGTGAAAACATAACTTCACAATGTATTTGCATGTACATACACACACACATATATATAATTAGGTTAAAAATAAAAAGTAGGTAATAACATATCTAAATGTATACATAGGGTACACTGGAAGTTCTGCGCTCCTGGCCGCTCATAAATGTTTGAATTTCGAATGTTATATTTTTTTAAATATAAGAATCTCGGCTCCGTCTTACGAATTTTTGATCAGTTCACGGGTCCTGACGCGAGTTTAGCAACCCATCCCAAAAAGTGCACAACGCCCTTAAAGAAGATTTCACTTCAAAAAATATAAAAGTAATTTCTATCATACCTCCCTTTCACATCACAATAGTAAACACTTGATGTAATGTAAACACTAATGTAATAGAATTATATTAATTTACTTCCTTAGTGCCAGAGGGCATGAGTGTAATTCAAAACAAATTGTCCTACATTGGATCTAATTATTTAAAAATAAACTATTACTGCAAAGGTGAAGAGCACACGATAGAAATATTAAGAAAGCTATAAGAATTACATTTTGATCACTATTAAAAATCCTCCCCACACGAATAGCGGCGCTTGAGGGAACATTTACATGTTTCTTAATACATCGGTACTGTAATACACGAAATTGCATCAATGTGAAGCAACTATTGATGGCACGCTTTGAACTCGCCTGATCAACGGTGTCGTATAGCACGATCGACCAACATTTATTTTAATTCGGATGTGTGCAATTCGCCAATTCAGCTCACAGCACAGTAAATGAGAGTTGCAACAATAATATCAATTTCTGATCAAAGATTACAAGAACTGCAGAAACTCGGCTCAACTAAAGTCTGGGTAATTTTCAAACAGAAGATCATAGCCAAAGTTGTTGTTGAATTCTGCATCCTTCTGACGACGGGCTTATTACCTTTACATGTAAATTTATTAAAAATCCGTGACGAAAAGTTGTGGCAACTACTTAGTAATCTGTGGTTGTGGGTCTAGCTTGATTAAAATAAATAAGGAATGGGTAATCGTAGACCCATTATTTATTTATTTTATCTAGCATTGTATCCAATAGACTAAAATATACCTTCTTTTGTAATAAATCTGGTTCTTCAGACATGTTGATAGCATTGACTTTCTTTTTAAGTCTCAACCAATCTTATTGCAATATAATCGCTAAATGACATATAAATGGGACCGTTGACATTTTATATTTCAATAAAATTTTAATAATACGTTTATGGCAATAATAAACCGTAATTACTATTGAAGTTTAATGACTTCTTTAGTTATTTATAAATTAAAATATTTACTCAAATAGTCGTTGATCTATATAAAGACAGAAATATTATGAAACACTATTTTAACATATAACATCTTTGGTTGGGGCCAAGGATCGTTACTTTTTGAACATTTCGTAACACACTTATAACTAAAAGACAGTTTAATTACTGTAATTGGTATCTGAGAATGTCTTCAATGAATCAGTTTAAATGGCGTCAGGGTGTGTTTTATAATGTCAACATACAATTACTCATAATATAATTATAAAGGAACTTATTTGTTATGTTAATGTTAATTATGCTTATACTACTTTTGGCTTAAAGTACAAACCAAACATGCTGAAGTCGTTTTAGGGCTCCGTCCCTCCAAAGGTGTCGTATAATATACATCATAAATATAAATGTGCGCCTACTAGTGGGCCGTGTGATGGTGGGGGCGTGCGGAGCGAACGCTCGCCGCGCACTTCGAGTCGTGCCGCCGAGCTAGTAGGAGCACAGTGTAGCCAACCTGTTGTTTTATTGTGCCAAGCAGAACAGTACAAAAGGAAAAAAGGTACCCTTATAGGATCACTTTGTTATCCGTCTGTCTGTGTGTCTGTCTATCTAAACCCTTTTTCTCAGGAACACGTGGAGTGAACAAGTTGAAATCAATATAAATATTTATATTTATGTCTGCAGTCCCTTGAAGCTGTAAAAAAAAACAAGCTTCTAAGTCAACGCCACGCAACGCAAGCCATATATATTTTAACATTTCGCAGATTAACCATAACCTATAGGGTTCTTCCCATGGACCTATCTTAAAATTTCACGAGAAGCAGCACATGTATAGGAAAAAGCCGAAAGTCGTTAATTTATAGCTATAACTATAAATACGTGACGTGATGTATTACATAAACAATGTTTTTTCTACATATCGATGTTTAACAGAGTTTCCGTGGTGCGATTCGTGTTTCACTCTCCAATGACAGCGTTGTTGCGTACTCTGCGCTACGTCGAAATTTCATCCATTACAAATGGTGTTGATTCATAAAGCTATTCACAGGCCCATTATTATGATACTCTCATTGCATTTGTTTTTTAAATGATGATGAATTATTATTTTAATACAGCTTTATGGGGTTACGGCCTATAATTATACATTATTACCAAATGTCATTCATTAGCCTCGATGGCGTGATATGGTCTATTAATGAAGATTTAAATGTATTCAACAATTTTCATAACTATAATAATTTAAATTAAGAATTTTGCAACAAACCCGATATTAAAAAAAACATGTTGAAAAAGAGTATCCTTGGAGCTGGAATGTCAAATTAAGAGAACCACGGGCTTCCAAAATACTTACTATTATATTATTCTTACCTGTTCTTCTTCGGCTAATTCTTCAATGGATCAAGGGGCATAGTGTTTCACTCAGGAACGACGCCGCCGATGAGCTGGCAAGGAAGGAATCTGTAACGTCAGTGGCAGGTCCAACTATACTGCTGCCACTTCCCTTTAATCAACTTCGCTCGTAAAGCTGGGTAAGGCAACGGACTCGTAAAGCGCACAACGGTCGCTGGGCCGACACACCTGGCTGTAGGCAGTCTAAACGGAGACAGAGGTCTCACCACGTTGAACTTGCTTACTTCAGTCTCAACCGACTTGACATCAGACTAGTTGTAGCAACCATTACGGGCCACTTGGCCCTAAACCGGCACTTGGTGCATTCACCATCAATGCGACAAGCAGTCCTCTATGTAGAGGCTGTCTCAACGCGGAAGAAACGGCCGCCCACGTTGTCCTGGAGAGCGAGGGATTGGCCACACAACGGACAAGTATCCTCGCGGGAGCGAGGTCGCTCGTAGAAGCCTGTGAACGCCCCAGGAGGCTTATGTGCTTCTAGAAGGAGCTAGGCTGGCTCAACTAGTCAGCCTATCTGAACGCATAATGGGCCGTTTTGGAATGGAAAAGTGGCGTCACAACTGATTGTTTCTTATTGGTTTAATTGAAATAATAATTTCGATTCGATTCAATGCGAGTGAAGAACGAGTTTCATTGAGGCTTCGTTGCTCGTCCTCTGAGCAACATAGCTATACCTTATTTAGTAGTGAACAGTGACCTGGATTGTGGAATAATAAACAGATAGGTACATGCCTAGTTCTTATTCAGTAAATAATGTCATTCTAGATGCCGATATTAACAAGACACTTTAAGAAGCTGATAAATAATTTTAATGAATGGGGGCTTAAAGTTCATAAGTAGTTTATTGACTATTTTCAGTCAGATAGTTTTTTTATTTAAACGTTGTAACAGTGAGAACGATTCGAGTATAAAATTATAATATTTCATACCGATATCTGGTTTCAAACCATACATCGAAGATTCCACAAACGTGAATTTTAAAATATTGGACGGAAAATTAATATAAGTTAAGTGACCAACGTATTAACGTGCTATCATTTTATACGATTATTTGGTTTTTTCAAAATACGATAGTAATTTTTTTTTTAACACTTTTAAATTCGGGTATTTCTCTGTTCTGATTGACAGTCAGCCGGTGATATATTTCTAACACATCTCTTATCTAACACTTTTTTTGATAATTTCTCTGTGGCCACGTGTATTGCAAATCACATCGTAGGTACATACACATAGTATTACAGAATTTACATACATATATATTATACACTTAGGTACTCCTGTATCCCCGAAGGGGTATGCAGAGGCAAACACGTACACTCTGCCGACTATAATTTAGTCCTACTTACGTAATAGGGGGCAAGCCTATTGCTGTCAACCGGGCACTTTAGGAAATTAAATGGGAAAATTGGGAGTAAATTGAAAGGGAAAGGTAGGTAAGAAGGAAAGACAATGGAAGGAATGGGATATTGCTTATACGGATGAATTGGGGAGTGAGTAAGAAGTAGCGAAGTAGCTGGTCTGGGTCTCATATATATAATATTTTTTTTTTACCTAACTTGAACTGGCTGTTGTCGGAAAGAACAATTCCTCTAACCATATCACAGAATTTCAGTGGTCATCTCGTCAAATGTACCGCGTCAAGGTTTTGGCTGCGTTTCCACCAGAGACGTGCGAGGCAGCTGAGCGGTGCGAGAATGCGTAGCAACGCTGTGAAACAGTGCGCAAATGAGCGGTGCGAGGATGTGTACAATACACATCGACCTCTAACAAACACTGTCTAGCACATATCCTTCGCGCACATCTCTCGCACACATCTCTTGCACACATCCCTCGCACACATCCCTCGCTTGTTTTGTACGTACAAAAACTTCGCTTCGCTTAGCCGTTTCCACGGGAACTAGGCTCAACGAGGCTAGGTATATGAAGCGATTCTATTGGTTCTTAACAAACACATCCCTCGCTACGCCTCTTCGCACATCTCTGGTGTGAACGCAGCCTTATGGTGTGGTTTGTTGGACTTCTGTGGAATAAATGTTAATGTAAGTTACTGTTCGATAATTGTTCTGAGTATATATTTTGTTCGTTGTGTCCAGTGTATGTTTGGAAAGTCCCCATGAGAGAGGGTCAATTGCCTCGTGCGTTGTTATAAGCTAACTAAGCTTAAAAACAGTTGTAAAACAGAGCTCTTATTTAAAACAAGGAGTAGGTAGTGACATAAACTGATACGCACGGAAAATATTTATGCAAAATGTATCTTCATTTCTTCCTGATAAAAAGTTCACAAAGATAACATTTTACATTGATTTTTATGTATAGCAATAAATAACGGTATTCTACAAACACATGTCAGCGAAAATTATACACCGTTTATATCAATTACATTGCTCGCACCGATACCATCTGATTCACTTAATAAATTTATTTCGTTCCCGCATTATGCCAATAAATAACATAATTTATTATTTAGCAATGCGAAGTTTCATTTAGGGAGCCTCGCCTCACTAGTTTTGTAATCCAATAAATAACTTTTGAGGCAGTGAAGCAAGCATTTATTATATGAATAGCTTCAATAATCGCATTTAATGGAGCTGTAGCAAGATCCAGGCCTAGCAACTTTTTAGCAATTGCCAAACGTTAAGTGGATTAGCTGATATCTCCCCGCCTAATGGATTTCTGCTCTTATAGTACGAGAACACAAATAAAACGCATTTGAGTCAATGTAATAATTGAATCTATACTAAGCGGCGGTAGCGTAATGGCTAAAGCGTCGGACTTGCGATCAAGTGGTTGCGGGTTCGAACCCCACCCAGTGCACTACCGACGTGAACCCACTCCTAACACATTACACTTAGCTTAGTTGGAGGGGTTAACAGGAATACTAGTAATATGTGACCCAATTTACTAGTATTCATTATAAAAAAAATGTGACAAAGTTAAAGGCTTTGTTTTTTCGGTTGAACGCGCTGATTTATAGAATTGCCAGTCGGATTGGAAAATTCTTTTGGCATTTGATAGCTTCTTCAAGAAGTTTCAGCAGTTTCAGTTTCGCAGTTTCACCTGCGTATATGATTACCGCTCCACTCCTAAGGATAGTAGGGTGATGTTACATAGCCTATAACCTTCTACAATGAATACTCCATTCAATACAAAAAGTGTTTTTGAATCTGACTGGTAGTTTCAGAGATTTGTGCGTTTTAAGAAACAAACAAAAAAACTCTTCATCTTTATTATATTACGAGGGCTACACTGAAAATTTCGGGAATCAAGGAAGTGACACAACATTACTATTTAAAAATATATTAATTGCTTTTCGAAGTATTCTCTGCGAAATTTGACACATTTTCCATACGATGGAACCAATCATTGAAGCAACCATTCCATTCGGAAGTTTGGGTCTCCAAAATGGCCGTTTTGTAGGCGTCCACAGCTTCTTCAGGTGATGAAAATCTCTGACCACGCAATTTATTCTTTATTTTAGGGAAAGTATAGAAATCATTAGGGCTTAGGTCGGGACTGTACGGCGGATGGTCTAATAATTCTATGTTTTCTTGCTCTAAAAACTCTTTTGTTCTGTGCGCGGTGTGAGAACTCGCATTCTGCATTAACCGTTCTTTGCCCCTCAAGAGGAATAGTCGCAACATGGCCGGTTTTGGAGACAAACGTGGCCACCATTTTTTTTTGCCACACTCCGTGAACGAACAATTTTAGTTGGCTTTAACTCATTTTCGAACACCCAAACTCGTGACTGGTTTTTTGTTTCGGGTTCGTATGCGTATATCCAGGATTCGTCACCTGATACAATGTTGTATGCAGCATTTGAGGATCCTGCGTGGAATCTTTCGAGAGTTCTGACGCACCAAGTAACGCGAGCCGCTTTTTGCTCTTCACAGAGCAAATGCGATATCCATCGGGAAAACAACTTTTTACACCTAATTGTTCATGCAAGATTATTTGTATTTGACTCATGCCAATGTCTAAATTTGCCTGAATTTCGCGGTATGTCACATGTCGATCTTCCTCGATCAGCTTACGCACAGCATCAACGTTTTCTTGGGTGACTGCAGTTTTTGGACGACCTTGACCATCACTGAGCTTGACACGTCCACGTTGAAATTCAGCAAACCAGCGATAAATTGTGGTTTTGGATGGGGCTTCATCACCAAATGCAGAAAGCATCCGGTCAACACACTGTTTTTGTGTTAAACCGCTTCGAAAGTCATAATAAATCATCGCCCTTGAATTTTCTCGAGTCAATTCCATTTTCTCAACGACTAAACAAGTTTGAGAAGACCTTGTGAGAAGACCGAGAATCTTTTTTTAAATAAATAAATGGTATTCAATTTTTAAAACCAAGGAGTGTTCAATTAAAAAGATTTTAATATGATAGGAATAGATGAAATATTCCATTCCCGATACTTTTAGTGCAGCCTATGTAGTATAGATTAAACACGCTACTACCCTTTGGCTCTCTTAAGGAATTGTAATTGGAATTAACACTGCTCCAGTAACTTAGGGTGACGTAGGGCTCCGTCGCCTAGAGGGAAGCCAGTTCTCGCCAATCTGGTCTAATTTAGTGGAAATCCTGAACTTGTGCTAGACCATTACCTAAAGCTTATGAAGCAGCAGGGAACCACTTATTTATATAACTGAAATATAGAAATAAAAAAGAAAAATATTTATTATAAGCATTATAACTGATATATCACCCCAATTTGTCGGTAACCTTTACCTCCTGCGGTATTACAATAGTGCGACGCTTGCAGTAAGCAGTTTCTGTTACGGTTATAAGAGAATATAGGATATCTCCTCAAGACAGTAAGTCGTTTACCCCGTTGCAAGAAAGCACTGGAGCAGAACCTAAGACCCGTGCTTTGTGACATAACGAGGCTAGGTCTGGTAGACCTAGCATCGTTATGGTTCTCCTACACGTGTCGAAAAAGTTAAGTGGAGAGCCAACTTCTATGCTATCAATGAGAAATACGAGGTTGCAGTGGCCGTCAGCAGTCAGCATGTGACCACGGAGAGTGCTACCTGATCGAAACGTCAGGCAATTTAAAGGTAATGTATATAACCTTTGAATTGCATGACTTTGTATGAAAATTGATTACGATTTGATTGAATAAACTAAGTCTTCAACTCTTACTCACTCCGTACCTCCGATCAAATACAATAATAACTTGAATATTCCAATTAAGCGTTTTCTTAAAAATATCGCCATTTCTCATTTTACACGTCCAAAAATAGGAATAACTGTAACTTCACTGATTCTTCAATAGATGGCAAAAGCCAAAAGTGCATTAATTTCTAAATACAAAAAATAATGTAAACATTTTTGTTCACTCTGAACAATTTAACTTTTTGAGTTGTTACACTATTTTATCGGATATGTTATATTAATGGAGATTAATTGAACTTGTTTTACTTGAGAACCAAAGTTTTAGCACACTATTCATTGGCCTATAACTCAGCCTTGATATTAAAAAAATATCCCAAGGCGTTTTATTGAGATGAATGCATTTATAATATTAATATATTCAAATAATTTTCCGATTCTAATGTAATTTATACTCACAAACTATTATGTTAATGGCTCGTTTGATCTCACCGTGTTTAGATATAAGATATGGATATGCAAATGTGATATTTACCCTTAATTTTACTGAAGTTATTTTTCTGAATGTAGTAGCTCCATGTGTACCGTAAAAGCTAACAAAGGGGTGACAGTCAGCCTACTCTTAGTTAACCAATTTGAAAGACTATCTCAAGCCACAACAGAGTACAAAAAAAAATATTTAGTAGATTTTTTTAATTATTCACAAGTGAACCGCCACCATGGGTGTTGTCATAGAATATGACGAAGCAAACACTTATTTGATTGGAAAGCCCCCCTCTTACACGTTCGATACCGTTGTTGCTGATCAACGAGGTGAAAAGGATGCTATAACTGATTTTCTTGGTATATGCTGGTACTTGGAATATAAATTGTCGCATGCAGGATTTCCGGACCAATGCGATATTTAAACCTTCAAGAAAAGAGCGTACGCTCCCACCTCAGAGGCCGGCAACGCACTTGTGACTCTTGAGTTGCAGGTACTTATCATCAGGTAACCTGCCTGCTCGTTTGCCCCTATACATTGGTTTATGAAAATTATAAATCAATGTCCCTATAACATAAAAAAACGGCTTCCCGCATTTAAGTAAATTTTCAGGAAGTAGAATTTTTTACAGTTGTGTCTTCCTGAACCTACACATACATACCTACACGTCTCACTGCTTTTTTATCAACAAAAACCAGTCAGCTTCAAGTACCCATTAATTATGTTTATCGACACACCGTCCTCTCAAAACACCCATTTTGTTTTCCTGACATTATAAATGGTAGTGACATTGAGTGGACAACAACAATGAAGCAATTGCCTTAAGAATTACATCATCCGGTTCCCGTCTTTTAGGGAAATTGCTGTTTAATGATATTAGTCAGGCAAGAGACACGACACTATTTGTATATTAAGACAATTAATGCTACTATATACCAGTAATTTATGTAAAGATATACTATTTTCTAGAATGGTAAGTAGGATATGAAACATCATCCCGAATTTATAGCGAAGCCAGCAGCGTATAAAAATACTCAACAAAGTGCACATTACAAGATTATTACACACAAACATTAAACTACACATATTAGCTTGAGGACTAATTGCAGACATACTTATTATACATTGTTTATATAGTCCGAAAAATATACAATCGCCATTATACAAGTCCTTTTTTCGTAAACTTAATATTTGTCAACAGATTAAATCAAAATGATATGTATAGAAGATCTAATACCTGTTATTACGATTGTTGTAGACAATCGTAAACTAAAGGATTATTGACATGAAGTATTTATACGATTATCATGTAAACTTTTGATTATAAATATAGTAAAGAGTACGTGCAGTAATTGAGGAATATTGTTCATTTAGCAGCCGGTATACTATGAAGCCATTACAAATATTAGGAGACATTAGAAATCCCCCAAATGCAAAAATAAATAAATATTAAGGTATAGTATACCTTAGTGAAATCGTCATTAGTCGACATACTGATGCTAAGTAAATGAATTTGCTGGGTTCATAATTTGAAAATACTACTAATTAATTATCTAATAACTTTGAATGTCCTTCAGCTTTAATAAAGTTTTGTTTCTTCCTTCTATTATTATATTGAGATAGAAGATCATCTTTGTTTAAATAAAAACAGCTTTGCATATTTCTCTACCTTTTTATCATTTTAAATTTTAAAAATATTACTTATTTGGCTTTGGGTTGCAAGCGAGATGTACACAAACATATAAGACTGTCACATAAATAAATTAAATACTTTTATTTATATCAATACGTTAAATGAACTTCCTATTTGAAGTGAGATTACTATGTAAACAGCCAATGACTGGTTTACACATGTAAAACTAGTTTACAGTACCGCCGATGCAATGTTTATGTAAATGTTTTTGCATTTATCTATATTATTAGTACACCTTCCAGATTCTGTTACAGTCCAATAAGATAAGACCGTACAATGAACTCTGCTAATAAATACTCTGATTGTTTCTTGTTAGCACTCTTGGGACATGGACATGACAGACTTATAGTTTTTATTTTATAGATTATATCACGATGCCGCCTCGCCTAGTGTTAACATGCTGAATCAAATTCAAGGATCTAAATCTACATACATTCGAAATGTGCAAGTTATACCATGTAGCGTCGAGGGTGGTTTTTATATGAAAAAAACCATTTCAGTTTTAAGCTGTCCAGTCACGACACCCAGTAGACTCGATCAGTCAGAGGGACTCAACCACATTTTAGAAAATTTTCCAACCGGTCCGCGGGCCACCGCTTATTTTTTATTATTATAGTTTCATATGAAATAAAAAAAAACAAAAATTAAGAACAGGTAACATAATGTCAATAATAAAATTATGTGAAGAAATTAGGACCCGTCTTACAGACAGAGTTTCAATTTTTATACTTATTCTAACCAAAAGTAAGCAAAAGAAGGTACAAAGACCCCAAAATAAGAAAAACTGGATGGTTGCGAGTAGAATTTCATTTCCAGGCAGAAATTTGATTTTGCCTAAAAGTTTCCTGGAATTAATAAACTCTCACTTCCACTGTGATGGTGCTACGCCTTCTCTTGTTACAACATATCACACCCTTTGTGTTTTTAGAGATCATGTAATATAATGTCAAAGTATTATGAAAAAAATATTTTGACAGCGTTACTGTAGATTACTGTTCATTGAAAGCCTGACATTATAAAACTCCTAAGTGTTAACATTTATTCTGATTCGATACACATCGTTTGAGGGCCATAAACGAGCATTAGCCTAATCATATACCAGAACCTCCAGGCTGTTTTGTCACTCAACCTTCATAGTAAAGATGTATAATAGTTTAAAAGCACCTATAAATCACAAGACGACATAAACACTTGAACATACTAATGGCTATAAATACGAAGGTTTTCTCAATTCCAAGGTAAGTGTGAAATCACACTCATCAACATGTAACCTACTTTCAGCTCAAAACATTCTAAACGTCAATTTATAGAACGTTTACATTAACAGTACAATCACTCACATAGTGTCATTATTAGTCTCATATACAAATATGTAAGTATTTAATATCACACTGCATGATTTTGAAGGGGCTGCAAAGACAATGGCGCTTTTCAACAGCTGTATAAATTATTAATTTTATTAATGTATAACTCGGGACTTAATCGCGATAATATTAATAACTCACTCACCTCACCTCACACTCACCCTCCCGTCACCATCCACGCGACAGTCCATCCGGGACTTCAACGTAATTCGATCGAAACGTCGGGTAATCAAAAAAGGTATTGTACCTTAAAAATATTATCATGATTAAGTCCCGAGTTACACATCTAATATGTATCAAAGTCGCGAAAGTTTAAAAACAAAAAAATGTTATTGGTTTTTAATACCAAAAATCATTTTGGTATCCGTAGTAATATTGAAAATGCAACAAAAGTTTTTTAACAGGCAAAGAATAAGTTGATTTTGTTACCAAGACGTAGGGCACTGAGGTGCAGGTTGAATGGTGAGACAGTGTTATTTTATGGGTATCGGTTAGCAAAATCGCCTTACTTTAGGGAACATGTCTTGCATCGTACTACAGAATTATAAGTGAACACTTTTACAGCGGGAAACAATTATATTTTTCTTTAATGATATAAAATTTTTCTTATTCTTAATTGCTCCTCCAAATAATTAGATTATTTAAGTAAATACTCAAGTTAGTATTATGTACCTAGTCTTATTTATGTTTTTTGCTAATACTGTTAAAAGTGTAGGAAAAAAGTGTTAAATCGGTATTAGGCAACGCTGAAATGACGTTCCATATTATATCAGATTTATTTCAAAACGTTTTAATGCCTGAATCTTGTAATCTTGAATCTATCTTTTATACAGAGTTTATTCCAAAATAGATAATTTTCTTAAATTTAAATGAACAAGAATATTCAAACTTGTCACTGTAAAAAAATAATAACATTTCTAACTCTCATTTAATAAGTAGATTGGATAAGTAAAAAAGACATGTAGTATGAAAAAATATACAAATAGCATTGCAAATTATGGTCACAAAGATATGAAACAAGATAGATTGAGAAGAGCCGTAGCCGTTAGCGTAGTGAAAAAAGATGTAGCAACGTAAATATAAATTATAATGTTTAATTGATTGCGTCATACAAAAAAAAAATACAAACTAGAATTAGAATGCGGTAAGGAAATAAGAATGTGGGGAAAGATTCCCTTAGAAGGATAAACAGGTATCTTATCGTTTACTTTGCGCAGATCGAGGGGACTTAAGAGGTCATCGCGACTGCTCCCAGTTCCTCGCGTAATATTTATTAGTACGACGCAATTCACAAATAGTTGCAATTAGTCGTTTACTAGTTTGTAAATCGCGGCGTAAGATAATTTATTAGTGCCAGATGCAGTTTTACTAGATGACGATGAAAGATAGTACACGAAGCTCAGTAGCGTAGATAGGCGACATCACCTTATAAATTTATAAACTTAAACGCTATAATAATTAAGCTATAGTTTTTTTGGTTTACTTGAAGTGTCCAGTAAAATGCAACGATTGTACTTACTTTTAAAAGTAGCTTATAAAAATTGACACGATTAGATCCCGATTCAATCAATCAATCAATCCGCCTATCATAGTCCACTGCTGGACATGGGCCTCTCCCAATGTGCGCCACAATACCCGGTCCTCCAACTTCCGCATCCAGGCCATCCCTGCTACCTTCTTCAGGTCGCCGGTCCATCTGGCTGGGGGGCGTCCTACACCTCCACTCTAGGACCCGTCTGCTCCATCGGCCATTGCATCGGTCCTTCGACAGTGGCCAGCCCATAGATCCCGATTGGTATCAAATAATTGAGTCTTACAGTAGTCACATATATTGTGTAACATCTGACATCTCACCTTGGTAAAAAGGCACATTAACATTATATCCTTTTTCAAAATTAAAAAAATGCAGTGACAGAAATTAACCTCAAAATTTAAAAAACCCTATTTAACATCTGACGGCCAGCTCTACCTGGCTTCCTGTTACAGACTTCTGTCCCTTTTAACGCAACCACTTCCACAGGTTGCAGGCAAGCAAGAAGAAATATGTTACACATCAAAAAAGTTGTTGAAAAATCTTACAACGTTTGAGTTTGAAAAATGTTACAAGTGTTTGAGCTTGCTGATCTCATATGTACATACTACCTTATCCACATAAGTAGAACACTTATTTTTTATATAAGTATATTCGTTAGCTATTCTAAAAAGCCGTTATAAACATATGGCACCATAAGAGCTTCAGCCACTTTACGTTTACAAAGGTGAGTCTGGGTAAGTTACCGAACTTCGTATAATAATATCTATACTGTCTATACTAATATTATAAATGCGAAAGTAACTCTGTCTGTCTGTTAAGTTTTCAAGCCTGAATCAATCTTAATGAATTTTGGTGTAGATTTAGAAGGGATCTTGGAGAAAAACATAGGCTACTTTGATTGCGAAAATAAAACTTGAAGGAGACTAATCGTTTCTCAAGTTAGGGATTTAAAATTCATCATGTTTTTTTTTTCAAGTCAGCCTTAGTTTCAAAACTATACTTATCCACAAAGTGTTTAAATATTACATTTTCCTATCTCGATAAACTGATTAAATGGTAATGAATATGCTCTCGCATATTATAATTAATCTCGATATTAAAGAAGTCATTATACAGGCATTCCTTATTTACAATTTATATCGTTAGCCTATCCTTTTTGCTAAATATTTACATACTCGTTAAATAGTCAATGACAGATATGGCCAACTAACCTGTAACGGGTTTATTTAAACTCGTGGGGGAGATTTTACAAGACCACATTGACCGCTTTTACTCTAACACTATTTATATAACATTAGCTACCGGGCCACGCGTTGCTGTGGCGGAAATTTGCAATAAAAATATTGCAACAATAAATTGAGATAAAAACTATCCTATCTCTCAAGTTTGACCAAACTGTACACAGTGTGCAAAATTTAATTACAATCGGTCCATGGTGGACAAACAAACAAAACACGAAATTTTATATATATCAAAATTCTAGGTATGGTCCGGTAAAATAATTAGACATATTTTTCTGTAGTATTTATAGTAATTTTTATGTATCGTTGATGCCTCTTTATTATTTCGGTAAGAACACAATATGTGGATATGAATAATAAAAAGTATGCGGACTAAAAGTATCAGGGGCCTGGAAATAACGATATCTCTGCGAATCCCGGTAGACTTTGGCTGCCTGACTAACAGTACGACTTAGTTTTTGCCCCTCTGGTTTCCTCTCAAGCTTAACGCGGTGGCCCTCTATGATGCTTTTGACATAATAGTCATTCAAAAAAGTACAACCGACAACGCCTCTTAATCAGGCCACTTGAAGCTTTCGTGAGCTTAGCTAGTTTATAACTAAAAAGTCAAATTCAAGATTTGATTTTTTTTTAGTTTTAAGACCTTTAAGTTAGTTTAAAAAAGTTTTGTAAGTTGTTGTATTTCTTGGTAAGTTAGCAATCAACAAAAGTTTCTGCCGTAAAAAGTTTGTGATTTAACATTAAGTTCTCATTTCATGATTTATTAAACTGTCCGTTTGTACAACTAATATAATAAAATATATTAGTTATTTAATGTACTGTCTAATTTTCGTACGGTGTTGGGGAGCAATATCATTTTTTTGTTTTATCTACTATTAGCTGCGCCCCGCGGTTTCACCCGCGTAAGTCCCAATTCCGTGGGAATATCGGGATAAAAAGTAGCCTATATGTTAATCCAGGTCTCCAGCTATCTATATACCAAGTTTCATCGCAATCGGTTCAGTAGTTTTTGCGTGAAAGAGTAACAAACATTCATCCATCCATCTATCCATACTCACAAACTTTCACGTTTATAATATTAGTAGGATTACTACAAAAATATCTCGATAAGAATAAAAAATGTATTGGATTAATACGAAGAAAGTCAGTTCTAGCTACAGAGACGGTAAATCCTACAGATTTAGGCAAGGCAGCTTAACTTAACGTGTTCATATTTTTTTTTGTTATGTCATATAATTCATTTAATTTTATAATTTAAAAAAGTTAGATGTGTGCAAATTCCTACAATAATGAAAAATCTATCTATCGCCAAAATAATTATAAATAATGATGATGATGAATAATAAGAATTACTTTGAATTACTGTAGTCGTCGGGAGTAACTATTTATCGCCCTAGGTCACCACTGTTCCTATTTTTGCTAACGGATAAGGCGTCGAGCGTCATCAGTTGACTAAAAGAGGTTAGGGGGGTACTGACCGTGTAAGAGTGTTGTTCGTTTGTCATTGTGATTCAAAGATATAGGATAGGTTTGGTTTGTTTTTATATTTTGTTTTTATCTATTTCTAAAGTCAGCTCTGTCGCGCAAGTAAAATGATACGTGGCGATAATATAGGTAGTGAATGGGCCTCTAATATTACTATTGTTAAAGCAAGGAAACAATGTACTGAGATGTTGCTTAGTATGTCACTTACAAAAGTCTCCTAGTATTATAAGGACATTTTAATTACTTGACATTTGTCATCCGGTGTGAAAAGATCAGAGATTTTTTCATGAGAGTGCTGTCTTTTATTATTGTATTTTTAAATATCTAATATATTTTACAAACCCGCAAAGACAGCGCAGTGTATTATGGCCTAATCCGTATAATTAAATTAACAGACTCGTTCCCAGCAGGCGGCAATTCTTTTAAAGGTAGTGCTCCTTAAGAGTACGTGGCAGAAATGTGGGGAACGTAGGTCGGGTTAATTAATGAGTGATTTAAGTTTTCTGTCAATGTTCTAAGTGGTGGACCTGATTATGAAAGTTGTGCGAATAAGGATAATTCGGAGAATAATAGCGAACATAACAACAAGCATCAGATGAAAACGAAATAACTAACGTTAGAGGAAATTAATATACACAAGTATCTTAAAATCAAAATTTTTCCTTTTTATTATCTGGTTAAACGGGCATAATAGGTACATCAGTGTAGCTGAGAATAAAAGCTTTAAGATGGATAAACTGTTACGGCCTACATCACGATACTTTGTGGGATAACGATTCATATCTGAGTAAAACTACTTGAAATTAGACAAAAGCGGTTAACTGTCACGTGACGACTAAACCGCCAAAACAAATCCTTTTAACTAAACTAAAACCACACGGTGCTCCATCATTCTGATGCCGGCCACTTGGGTGAACTTAAAAAAGTAATCCCGACAGACAAGTCAACACCTAGTCATTATTTTTGACTACAACATCTTGTTAAAGTTTATTGTCTACACGGCTTGTGTAATAAAAAAGGTGTTTTTTTATGATACATTTCAATTATTTAAGTTAAATTATGAGCACGCCATCTCGTTGCAGAGGCTTTAATTATTTTATTTTATTGAAAACTGTTTACCTTCGTCCGCGGTAGATTTCAACGTCTACGTAATACAATCTCGAGGTTTTCACTTTAGCTAATGTGAGCGTCTGTGCATTTAAACGTTGATCGAAGTATGTAATGCAATGGATAGATGGCGCTATTTGAAATCTGCTTGTTTTCAAATCGTGTAATGTATGTATTTTATATCAAAATAAAAAGTTGAAACTAGTGAAGTTTGATTTTAGGATTATAACAATTTTATAGTTTAAATAAGAATATAATAACCGGATTCCGGCAGATGTTATCCTGCAAGTGCATACTATTAACACCTATGTTATCTTAAATGAATGATCTATCTCATGTAGAATCAAAAAGGCAAAATGACAGGTCAACATATATGTATACTTGACCCTTTAACATTTAGTAGCGGTTTTCACATAATTTAAAAAGAAAAAAACTATGTATAAACCGTAAATATTGATATTATTAAAACTCGTCAATACGAAACAAAAAATAAATAAAGAAAATCAGTTGACAAACGTAGGAAAAATTGGAAATGAAGTTGCGGAGAACAGCTAGGATTGGGCTTCATGCTCTCAAAGCTAAAGCTTGCTCACATATATAAGTAATTAAATTGTAAATCTGTTCATTAAAATTATCTTTTAAAGGTTTGTTTAAAATCTTTATATTTTAGTAATAGATTTAACCAGTTGATGTTCCTGTCCAATCACAGGCCTCTTCAAGCCACTGCAGTGTCAGTCCCGTTTCTCCATCCGTGACTTCGCCTCCCTCCGCCTTCCCTCGCCCTGTCCGTTTTCCTTACCCCAATTTACATGTTTCCTTTGTCCCGTCTAAAAACGACTACATTTCCAAGGAAGGTTGCCGTCAGGCAGGCGGCCAGCCATAGGAGGAACAAACCAGAACTTTTCGCAATATTGAAAAAATAATATTTAAATAACAAAAATAAATACTGGAGCAAACACATACATGAAGTTAGAAATAACCATTAAATTTTTACAAAACGATAGTTTAATAATCATCAAATGTACGAATTTATTAAATTTAATCATTTTTAAATTTAAATAGTAAAGGTTTTTTTTTATGGTATGGTATTTTAGGGGGCAAACGAGCAGACGGGTCTCCTGATGGTAAATGACTACCGCCGCCCATGGGGCACCTGTAACTCAAGAGTCGCCGCCCTTTAAGGTGGGAATAGGGGTAGAGCAGGAAGACGGGAGAGGGGGATTAAAGGGGAGGAGAGGGGGGAGAGGGGAAGGACGGGAATACTGGAGAGGGCACGGTTAGGGCCTCCGGTAATTTCACCCACGCGGCGAAAACCAATGCAAGCATTGTTTCACGGCCGGTTTTCTGTGAGGCCGTGGTATAGAGCGGAGTCGAGCCGGCCCATACGTGCCGAAGCATGGCTCTCCCATGTAAAAATTTCACAAGAAAAACTTCGTAAATAATAAACAAAGATTTATTTTTAACTTAACTAAGTTTAATGAAACATAAATATAATATTAAGGCATTACAAAGCTTGTTGAAGTCGAGTAGCTTTTTTTAAATATTTATTTACATATGTTAACGTAGACGCAATGCTTAAAGAAAAATGACTCAGCAGCATTTTCTGGTCATCATCATCCAAGGTTTTTGGTCCACTCGTGTGAACTGTCTGACCGTCACGCCCTACTTTCAATTTCATAGTGCTAATTACACATTATACGTAACACACACAGTAGGTACAAATTGTTCGAACTACAAATTGATTAGAGCTTAAGAAGTAGACCTTACATTTTAAGTGAAGACAGAATAAGGAAAACCGCATAATAGCTCAATGAACACAATAATGACACGAAGCAAGTTTAAATTGTTTAAAGAAACTCCAAAAACAAATTAACAAGATTACTGCCAATTTCAATCAATCCTCCGAGACAAATTATTTTTGAGTTTTCAACAATTACACAATTCATATTTTTTTACCAGTGCAACGTTCTTTTAACCTTCGAACCCATAAGGAAGATGATATTTATTAGTAAGGACTGGATCATATATTTTTCAACATGAATTATACGACCACATTTAGCACATGTTCCTTCAAGAATATGTAATCTTAGCTTTAGGCACCATTGTCATTACGTTAAAGTTATGGTCTAAATGATCTAGGTAGTACATACACGACAATTTCACCCGTGTAAAAGATTTGGTTCATTCGTCCACGAGAGGACCCTTTAAGTAATTAAATAAGGCTCGTTCTCAAAGCTCCAAAATTCTATTGTTTGTATATTCCCACCAGCTCCAAAAATATGTAAATAAATAAGAGTCTAAATAATTGAATGTTATTAAATCTCAATACATGAATAACTGACGAAAGTTCATGCGCAGATTCCTAAAGGTTCTAAGAGCTTTTTGATTTTCTTTTTCTTTTCTTGCCCAACAGCTCCATGGAATTATTCGGTACAGTCAGCAACAAAGGTTCATGTAAAAACTATGAATAAGTACGTGTGTATTATCTCATGAAATAAAAGACAATGTAGGTACAGATAAGTATGGGTGTATTGTATGTCTCGGAACAATCACACTCATCTTTATCTTAGATTAAATAGACTTTAATATATTGAATATTTTTCATCATCTCAAAGCTCCTTACACTTATATTAAGCATTTAAAAATCACGTGTCAAGTCCTTAATGGCTGCTTACTCTACGTATACAATTACAATTAATATAAGCTGTGTATAATCCTGTAATTTTCACTGACTACTGTACTTGTAATAAATCTCTTGGAGCCGTTGGGAATTCATGTACAAACCTTATAATAATATTTAGTTATTTACAATATATTTATATTTTTTATTTGGTGGTAATAAAATAAAAATATGATCTTGGAGCTCATGGAGCCGTAGGGAAAGAAATTAATTTTTATTTGAAAAAAGCTTGGAGCCGTTGGGAGTCTATTTGTGAACCTTAAATTTTTGAGAACAACATCCTACATCATGTAAAAATATGAGACTAACTGTTAGTCTCCACAAGGAAAAAGAAAGAAACAGCGTACCAGTAAAATTTTGCAATAAAGAACAGTTTTGAAGACCATAGAGTGGACGTGTGCTATGGAAGTGATAGCCTTCACATCACTTCCATAGCACAGCATAGGTCAATAAATCCTAGTAAATGAGTTTATTTTTTAAATAATTGAAATTGATTATATGAAAATTGTGCCATGTTCAGTTAGGAGGATTCTACCATTGTCTTAAGAGACTTTTACACCCCCTTACTTTTTTACTATACTACTTACTTACTTAATAATCCTGACAACTTTCAGAAGGAGAATATTTGTCCTCTGCATATCGCTTGCAAGGCCCCAAAAAAGAACTAGTAACATAATAAAATTTAATAGAGCTGAGTTAGACAAGCCACATAATATCACTACATATTATAAAACAAAGTCACCCGCCGCGTCTGTCTGTCTGTTCGCGATAAATTGAAAAATTACCGAACGGATTTTCATGCGGTTTTCACTAATAGACAGAGTGATTCATGAGGAAGGTTAAAGTGTATAATTTGTACCCGTGCGAAGCCGGGGCGGGTTGCTAGTAGTATATAAATTGCACCTTTGTGTACTACTTGAAGGAGTTTATCATAGTCTCTTGGTACGTCACCCCGTATCGCAGTTTTTTCTTCTTCATGTAACTGATCGATGAGTAGGTGTCTTTTATCTGTTTCCTTATTGTGCATTTTATATAGGAGCATATTATTTAACCCACTGGTTACGGCAATAGAAAATTTAATTGAATTATGTAATAATGATTTGATTACTGTGCCTATCAAATATTAAAGTTATCAATGGTTGCTAATTATGGTTTTGCTATGAGAAAGATGTTACGAGTAATTCTAGTCATAGCATTCACGATTTCAATACCTACTTAAAGCTAATTGAGCTTATAAAACTCAGTATTTCACATACAATTGCTAAAAACGTGAACAGAAGTAGTATAATTTGAAATCGATTTCCACATAAAAGGCGAAAAGCGTGTACCTTCTCCTACATGGACCATTCATTATTATTTTCTGTACTCTAATTCCTCTAAAGCAATTGTTCGCGATAATTTGAAATGATTACCGATTAATTCGAAGCCTCGATTAGAAATTATGCTTGCTTTGTTCTTTTCATAAGCTATTCTAATGGGTACTTTTGGATCGATGCGATGTTGTGGATGCTGCAATCATTGCCTTGTTCTGATTCCCCAAGCGAATATTAGCGATTTCAGTTTTTACATTTTCGATTGCTAATTGACAAAGACAACCTAGTTGAGAATGGTTATTTAACCTGTTCGTTTTAAACTACAACAACAACATTATTTAGTGCTTAATTTAAAACTTAATTTCTAAATTAAAAGTATTTTTATTAGAATCTTCTAACAGTAATAAAAAATTAAAACTAATAAGAAATTATTAACATTCCTACTTACCTACACTTATACTAATACTAGTTTATAGTTTGCAATATAAAAAAAAACGATAAAATATAAACGAGTAACTTAACTTGTGTGTGAAGTCAAATATCAATACTTATTTTATTACTTACTAGCGACCCACTTTAATTATGAGATGAAATAATGCTTCACAATGGTGTAGTGGTTTCCGAGCGTTTTCTTGCACAAACCTTAAAAATGCACACCTTTTTTCTAATCTATAAACATAGTAATATTATGGACAGTATGATATTTCGCTTTAATATATCACACTAATAATATAAAGGCGAAAGTTTGTGAGTATGTGTGTGTATGTTTGTTACTTCTTCACGCGCAAACGACTAGACCGATTGCGATAAAACTTGGTATGTACATAGCTGGAGACCTGGATTAACACACAGGCTACTTTTTATCCCGATATTCCCACGGGATTGGGACTTACGCGGGTGAAACCGCGAGGCACTGCTAGTATTAATATAAACTAACTGATTATTCTGATTGAAAATGAAATTTTAGAAAGTATAAATGTTACAAACCTGAAATTTGGCAGTGGGCAGTGAGATTCGTCATATTAGTAGGGAATGGCTAAGATTATTTTTTATTCGACCCCTGAAAATGGTGGAAAAGTTTTGGAATTTAGCAAGATCAAATTTTGAATGAAGAGGCTGTGTTATCTCAACTGACTACTTAGTTATGCTCCAACCAAATAAAAAAATCAGTAACAGAAACAGCTAGTATAATTATAGTAATATTTGATTGTATATATGCTACTAATCTAAGCTGTTAACTCATCAAGTGCCATTTGCAGTAGGTGTGGTTTAAATTCCCTCATGTAATAATTATTTAAATGATTCACAAATAATTGTTCTGAGTCAGGGCGTCCGTTATGTTCGTTAATTGTATGTTTGCATAGTCTCGCGACATTGGAGTCATTTCTATAGTGCGGCAGTTTCCGTAAAAAAAAATAATATTTACATAATAGTTCGGGGAAAAAGTCTATTCCTATTTTGTATGTATAAAATTGAAGAAAAATCTCTTTGGTTGTACTGTTTGTATCTAGCTGGTTTTAATATCAATAAATATATGTAGGACATTAAGAAAAAAAAAGTGAAAACCAGCATATTTTTATTGTTGTTTTGTAATAGAATTTGTGCCACTTATTAAGGCAACTAAGTCATTTATTTTCATGTGAGTGTATTATTTTTAGAACTTCGGATTAATTAATAATACCAATAAAAAGTTTTGAATAAATAAACGTAATAAAATCGTAAACTAAAATAACGTACGCATCGAAATGTTCAATAATTATTTAGATACAGAAATAACATTAAATATAATTCAACACTAATATATAATACCTGAGAATGCATAATTGTTGCATAAAATCATAACAGTTAACGATTTAATGATATAATGATTTTCGTCATCAATATTTTCGTTCATATGGCAATATTTTTTGACAGGTAAAGAAAATCTGACGTAGTGTTTGAATACTCTTTGAACCTATCTTTCTAACTTCACAAAGCCACAATCCAAAAGTTGAAGTTGAACCTGTATTTCAGTTTAGTTCTTTCCTGTTGTTTTGGATTGTGGCTTGTGACTGCATTTGAGCATTTAGTGAATTATCTGGCTGTTTTACGTTGTTATCTGTTCCTCCGTAATCAATTCTCTTGATAAAATTAACTTGATAAATTGCGGTGAAAAATATTTTAAATAAATATAAACACACTGATTTCCAAACTGAGACGTGCTCGTATTTTAGAAATCAGGTGATTTTTCAATCAGTGACATAAGGTACACACTCTCTTCACTTCATCATTATCAAACTGTTACAGTCCGCTGCAGGACATAGGTATCTCTTAATGCACCCTAATGAGTAGGTACGATCCTCATCTCAATCTACCAACTTAATGGTAAGTAAAACACTAAAAGATCTCAGACAAGCAATCTAGAACATCTACTTTATCAATAAAACAATGTTTATGTAGCTACTCGTTTATGTAACAATCTACATTAGTACACAAGTACATAACCTTAAAAAATAAAACCTTTAACGTCCCAAGTTATAAAAATTTAAGAATTTAAAAAGGGCTTGTCTATCATATTAACTACCAATTAAAACAAAAAAAAATCCCAGAACACGAAATTTTATTAGCTGTACCATACACGTTCACTTTTGATACATTCTGAAGTTTTATTACAAAAAAAGGCAAAATGCAACTCAAGCCGCGAAAAAACGACGACTTTGTGACGTTTATGGACCGAATGCAGTGTCAGTAAAAGCAGTACAAAGTTGGTTCAAGCGTTTTCAGTCTGGGAATTTTGATGTCAAAGATGCAGCTCGCACTGGTCGCCTTCATGCGAATAAAGAAGATGCCATTTTAGAAAAAGTGGAACAAGACGGCATATTAGTAGTTACGACATAGAAGAGGGACTAATGATTGAAAACAAAACAGTTTGATCCATTCGAAAAAGTCTGGCTATACAAAATAGCTCGATATTTGGGTGCCACACGAGCTTACAGAAAGAAACCTACTAAATCGTGTACTCATTTGCGATTCTTTATTGAAACGTAACGAAATCGAAACATTTTTGATATGATTGATCAATGGTGATGAACAGTGGATCACCTACGACAAGAACGTGCGAAAAATATTGTGGTCAATGAGTAGTCAAGCTCCACAGACTGCAGCGAAACCCGGATTAATACGCAATAAGGTGATGCTGTGTGTATGGTGGGATAGGAAGGCCATAATTAATTTTGAGCTTTTACCTACCGCCATTCAAAACCATCGATTCGGATCTCTACTGCCAACAACTAATGAGATTAATTGTTGGAAGTAATTTGCGAAATTAAGAAAAAACGGCCAGAATTCATCAAAAGAAATGGAGTGGTCTTTCATCATGATAACGCCTGAGCACACACACACGTCTTTGGCCACTCATGAAAAATGAAGAGAGCTTGGTTAGGAAGTATTAATGCATCCACGATATAGTCCTGACCTTGCACCCTCATGTTTTCACCTATTTCAGTCTCTTCAGAATTCTTTGGGTAGTTTAACATCAAGAGAGGACTGTCAAAACTACTTGTCGTAGTTTTTATCCCAAGATTTCTACAGCAACGGCATTATGTCACTACCTGCAAGATGACAACAAGTTGTCGAACAAAATACCACATATATATTGTAATTGAACTTTAAAAAAAATATGTTGAATTATTCCGAAGTATCCAGGAAAGAAATCAATGTGCGAGTAAAGGCAATCAATTTTTATATACATCTGATAGCCATCAGTTAAAAATTAAGTATTATGTAGGCCATAGGTCAATCGACAATCCTCGTGTTTTGTTGCCTAGAAACTTTGTATATCGTATACACGAAAGACTTAAATATGTCATAAAAAAAATTTTTTTACCTCCCTTTGGTAAAAGTCTGCCTTCAGTGTCCCGAAAGACTAGGTAAAGTGAAGCATAAATCCTTTTTTGAATCTTAACATTTATTTCCTTTTTATCTTTTATGTCTATTTATATTTATTATTTTATAATTGTATAATTCTTATAATTCGACGGCCAATCAAAGTTTTACTTCAGTGACTACAACTCTCAAAGATATTTTACGTAATAAATTTAACCAAAGCGTACGCTCAAAGCGTAGCTAGGCATTGCAGTGACCTATGGGAGACATTCAATGGATCATACGTACATGCCATCCTAATTTCAAAAACATGGCTTAACCCTCAATTTCTTTATATTATTTACTTTCTCTACACAGACTTATTGGCAGAGTCATCTCGTCTTCGGATACCATGTTAGTCATAAAAGTTTTGATGGAACCACCAGCAGCAAGTTGCAAAATCAACTTCCTTTCGGTTGTCCCAGTAAAATCTTGAATGGTATATAGATAGCTTTGGTAATCAAAGGAACATCTGCATATATATTTTTATCTAAGTTTTTAGGATTAAAACCAAATGTCTAAGTTAGACAGAAGTAACAAACAGTTTTTGTGGTTGACTGGTTCCCTGCATATTAAATTCTCCAAAAAATCAAAGATCTGTTTCAATCTGCAGCCCTTAAATTTAGCGTTCTTCTATATATTTTACAGAACAAGTGAGGAGTCCTCTTTTTGTCTTGGTGGGAACCCGGAATTTGGAAATAACAAAAATAATATATTTTTCTTTGGGTAATCCCGCTATGGTATTTCCTGTCTTAGGTGTAATAAAATAGCCACAAACTTTAAAAAAATAGTCCGGCAATAGTTTATACAAATTTGTTCACATTTTGAAAACAAATATGTATTTAATTGAATACTACTCTGCATCGGGATTTTAGAATGAATTCAGAACAAACTCAATTTAAAAAAAGACTTGGAAAGAACTGAATTCAATTTGATGTGATAAAAAAATAGGTTTAGTTATAGCAACTAAATAAAAAGTTTTTAATTTAATTTTGTAAACTAGTGTAATAAAAAGCTTATTAGCCAACTACTCAATAGGTTTCACATTGCGATTTCAAAACCTTAAACTGAGTCAGACTACGATGATGCTTACAATGTTCTTGGATCACATAATGTAATTACAAGAAGCCATAAATGTAATAGCATTATTATATTGATTACATCTTGTTACGAGTATTTCTTACAACGTATATTGGACAAAATGTTATCATTATATTAATACGTGAAGAGAATTCTTTGTACCCCTTTTTAAGAAAATTTCGCAAACCTAGTAACGTGAATTTTGGAATATTTACAGATTATACATAAAAGAAGTGCAGAAAGTTAAAATTTTAAACAATATTTGCTATAAAGTTTTAAAAAAATGCAAAAACGGTTACATAAAGCTATAAGTGTCCAGTATATACTTTGGCCTGTCATGGTACAAACTCATACAATGACAGGTCAAGTAATATCGGCCAATGAAATAAACCATGGTCGAAATTCGACCACCACGCTATCTCTAGTAGTATGTAAACACTATTTCATTCGCGAATTTTGTATGTTCGTGATGATTTGATAGATTTACTGGAAAGCATACCATTCAATTATTCTTCTCTTGTGCGTGTTATTCTTATTACAAAATGGCACAATCAATAAACAGTGACTGAAAGTATGTCCGATAACGGATGCTCTTTGGGGTTGTGATATAAGTTGTTTCCGTCGTTTGAAAGTAGTCTAGAACTTATAACACTCTGGTAGATTAAACGGTGACTCTTCTGGGGTGAAAGGGAAACATTCTTTAGGTGGTTGTGTAACGTAGCAAAATTTAGCGACCAAATTTACTACGTTACAGTTGCACAAAGATGAATTCTGTATGATACAGATTTTCGCCAATCCACAATGCTACTGGAGTCGGCTGTCTCGTCTGAGTTTGCTCTTGGTTAATTTCACTCTAACATAGTAATTTAAAAAAGAGCAAGCCTTCTCTTATCTCAAAATACAAGACGCAATTTATCTGACGAATACGCTACGCTATCCAGAATATTTAATAATAGAATTAAAAATATGTTTGTGTTATGACTCTTGTGAATGTTACGAGGTTAAACGTTAGAGTTGTATACCATTTAAATTAGGCCATCTGCATGTATCACATATTAAAATTCATTTGAAAGTTACTGACAAAGAAAATTAATAAATGTTATTACTAGTATTTATTCTGATTATTTTTTTAATTACGACTATTTAGACTCGTCTGCGTTTAAAATAATTATTTTTAATACATTAATCTTTAAATTCAAAAGTTACTATCGTTTCGTTCCTTTCAAAATGCATGTACCTATTTTCCTCACTTGCAAAAGAATTTACTTAAATTTAAATTTGTTCAGACATAAATTTGTACAAAATTTCTCATCAATCAACCTTTGAGTCATGGGTTGAACCTCTCGTCTATCTGCTCACAAATCCTTGCTAATTTACACAATTTCCCGTGTGCTAATATCGATACCGATATACCCTGTTTATAATATGTTCTGCTACTTCGGATCACCACTGGCTTAATACAAAATAGCAGTGCTTGGAGAACATTCTGGAAAACTATGACGTCTCCTTTCGATAGGTTCCTTTACTCGTCTATCATATTTATATTAAAATGCTTCTTTCTTTTGTTTTGGTAATTTGCATTTGCTATTCTCTCCTTCTTTGTATTTTTTTTCGCTGGTAGGCTTTAAGGAACAGACCATACGTATTCCCAAGATTGCTCTGAGGAAATCTTAGTACAGCACTACTAATACGAATACGTTTTGTGAATTTGTCATTTCTACTGCCAGTGGAGACTAGTACGAATAAAAAAACTCACAAAGTACGACAAAACTTTTGTAGCACCTTAGTATTATGATTTCTAGTATACATACGACAAAACTTATGTAGCTTACTTTTATATTTATAGCAGACGATTTATGAAATAATGTCAGGGAGACATCGCTATTGGTGGCTATAAAGACCGATACGGGAACTACACACCCTACCACAAGCATGACAAGAGAAGTTTGCGGTCGATGTCGAGCCACTTTGATGTTGTCTTTGTCTCTTGTAAGCTAGTGCATCGAACCAGGCCTCATCTCAAAATTTGCGATCCCCCGCAACAATTCTCCGCTATTCCGTTCGCTTCTCAGCAAGCATTTCCAATTTTTGGTGGTCAATTCTAAATGCAGCCATGTCCCTTTTGGCACAATTATTTAAAGCGTAGTATTGGCTTCCCTACAGGTCTCGTGGCGTTCGCTACTGCGCCCAGAAGAACACGTCGTATATGTCAAGAAGGTTTCATTCTATTCACATGCCAATGTCAACGCAAGCGCCTCCTTTTAAGACGCGCGGTCAAGCTAGGCAGCTGTGCTATTTCTAAAACCTTCTGATTTGTCGCTCTGTTTTGCCTTGACAATTCCAGGATCTTCCGTAAGCAACGCATGTAGAAGGAGTTTAGGCGACACTCTAATTTCGCATACGTCGTCCGGATCTCGGCTCCGTACAAGTGCTTAAATATGAAATGTAGCTTACTACGTATTATTAAAAGCCAATAAATGAAATACCGATAAGGTTCTCACAGAAGCTAGTTCGTCAATTATATTTTATAATTGGTTATTTATCTGTTTTTACTTGAGTCTACTATTATATGAGTCATCAAGAGTAGTGATGACATACCTACTGATTTTTAAAACGGATTGCGATCAGAGATCCGCCTACTGAACATGGGCACTAGTGCAATATCCGGAGGTGGAGTTGTAGGAATATGATAAAGGTACATGTTGCCACTTTACAATTACTACGCTTATATTCCATACGCGTGACGAAGTAAACTAGTAGCGTTTTAAATCTTGTATCGATGGGTGTGAATAATTTTACAAATAATGCATAGACCTTTGGAATATCGTTAAATGGCTTAATAAACCAACTAAAATAGTTTTGTTTTAATGTTCACCTACTGGCTACTATAAGGCTGAATAAAATAAAACAATAATTAATTATCACCAGTACAGAGAAGGCTCATATCCGTACTCACTCGGGAGGGGAGGATAGATTTCTTAATTATCACGTTGCGTGTATACCTTTTCCGATATCGGAAACACCATGTAGTTTACTTGTCAGGACCCTATCTAAGAATGGAACAAGGCTTATATAAAGCAAAGTGTAGCTGACCTATGTTTTCAGAAAACCTACACAGTACCAACCACGACCTGTGTCTAGGAAGGTCAATATCAATTACCTGAAGAAGAGCACTGGAATACGTTGGACGCGGTAGGTGGGGAGCTGGGTGCTATAGAATAATGCGAGCAACACCTGTATCCAGCAATGAATTTCGAACGCTTAAATATTTTATATTGTTGTTATTTATTGTATGCCAGCCCTCAAATAGAATCCACGCATCAAAGGCATTTTAAAAACACTCTCGTCGCAAATAAACTTATAATCAAGTAACTTCAAGAGGAGCTATTCTCATGATTATGATATTAGTACTGCATAGACCTTGTAAGGGTGATAGGATTTAAAGAAGTCGTGAGTTTCTTAAATACCTACAAAGTTAATGGGCCACCTACAAATTGTGAACGTTTTGTATCAGAGATACAATAAAGAATGTATTACCAAAAACCAATAAAAATTTATACATCCTACACACATGGTATGTTATCATGGAGAAATATTGCTACCTTGATCTAGCATAGAAATATATTAAGGTCATTAAATCTTTATATATAAAAATCAATGTTTGATTATCAGGATTTTGCCGTATCCGTTCATAATGAAATTTTGCATACACGTGGCCAAAGATACAGCAAGAAAACAAGGTTCCCTAAAGATGGAAAATTACTTTTACGCGAGCGAAGCCAAAGGTAGTATGTAATAAGATTGATGCTGGGAGTATTTTTATCAATGTTTTAGAAACTTGAACCGAGTTGACATCGCTGTTAACTTGCATATAGTATATTTTTATCCTTGATATAAATAGGTATTTATTTCTTGACTACACTTTTTGTGGCTTGACATTTATTGACTAAATGTATTAGTTGTCCAGGAAATGACTAAGAAGTTTAGGATGCTATTATAATTATAATAATTTATACATCCTTATAAGCTCCATATGGTTTTGAACAAAAGGATATAATGTTACAAAATTTGTAATAGTTCTAGTTTAGAATAGAACATTGTTTATAATTTATTGCAATTGCTATATATTTTCAAGAGTGACCGATGCCCATCTGTAACTCAAAAATATATATTTCCTATTATTATATATGTAGAAGTGAAAAGTTTGAAAGTAATGTAAAGATTATTTCAGAAACTAATGTTACTAATGATGAAAATTAGATTTTTTTTTCTAAAACATTACGAAATAATTCGATCAATTTTTACGTTATAAAATTTAATCATTCTTAAGTTAATGATTTATTCGATTATTTGCAGAGCAATCAATCAGAGCCCTTATGGTAAGTGGTTATTGTAGCCTATAGACTATCAACTGGGCAAGTACAAACACATTTGTTGTATGATAATATATCTTTATAGAGCGCTTGAGTCACTTCTTTTAATTATTAATAAAAACAATTTGACTAATTTGCAATCGTCTATCCAGTAAGAACAGTTTTTTTTTTTGTTTGATAGTATCACCAGAAAAAAATGATAACAGTTACGGATGACCTCCAAAACTACGTAGCGTAGTAATAATTAACTACAAGTACCTCTTAAATGAGAAAGACAAACATCATCACAAAACTTAACATCAGAATTATTTCGAACACTGTGTTACTGTAACAGCAATATTGTTACCTCATTGAATATTAATACGAGCAATTCTATCTCGATACAATGAGTACTCAGTGCAGCTTAATAATTATTTACTGCAAGCAGTAAACAGCGCTGCAAATAAACTGTATGTAGATCAATTTGTTCGATAGTTGAAACACGTAACAATGTGCCTATATTATTATGATAGGCGTTTGTGGCTTCGGTGTTTCGAAAAAGATGAATATGCGTGCATAAGGCTGGAGGTACTGTACTACGTATAGTCCTGTTAGAATGATTTTTTTTCTTTTCTTCTTTTGTTTAAATTTGCAATTCATGTGTTTTTAAACGGTTTTATTTAGCTTAACGTTTTCGTTTTTGTTTTGCTCATAATTTTGGCAATGAATATCGCCTAATTGAAATACAGGAGGTATTACACCGCTGATTGCTGCTTAAAATTGCAGGCGGCCCATTACGTAGTACCTCCAGTCTACAGAAGACCACCGCTATCTAGCACTACTGGTGTCGTGCTCAGTTTTTGCGTGAGTATCACCAGAATTCAATGGGAGTGATAAATAGCTTCGGCTTCGAGCAACACTATTATTGCTAGTTGTTAATATACATTCTCGTGTTTAAAAATCAGAATGATTAAATTTTGCAGGTCTTAAAATTGTTAAACACACAAGAATAGCTGATGTATTCAAAACGGCGTTACATATTTTTCCCGAAGCGAACCTACAATTAAATCTGTGATTCCGTTTCGTTGTTTTATTCTACTCACAGATTAATGGTAAACTGTCTTTTTTTTATTGATGGGATTTAAAATTTGGGAACACTGTAAATAAAATATCTAAGTTTTAAAATAAAAAAGATTTCTTCTTCTCTTCTTAATCTTTCTCCAACGACTGATGCTATCCAAGTACTGAACTGACTTGAGCAGCGCAAATGTAGACAGTATAGATCGTTGTAAAGCAGGCGCAGTAAGCATCGGTTAATTAGCACGTGAGAAATTTCGCGGCTGTAACTAGAGTTTTATAGAAATAGACTCACGGTTTGAAACAAAACCTTGACATATTTAAAAAAGTTATATTAAAATGACTGTATATTTAAATATAACATGTATTTGAGGCTAAAACACGTACCCAATAATGATTAGTACCCACAAAATATGCTATGGGTGATAGATTAATATCAGTACAGGCTACGGAACCTACATATTTAGAGAGATTTCATTAATTGAAAACGTATAAATCGTAACACTCGTATGTAATCTAGGCAGTTAAATGTAAACATTTGCCTATGGTTAGTTTGTAACTGATAATATGCAATGTATTGCACAAACAAATATTTGGGACCAATTCTACTCACATTTTCAGCATTAAAACTTGTACATCGGGATTAGGATTCCCAAGAAAAAATTATGAGGACAACAGACAAAAAAAATTGGTGGGTAATATGAAATTGGAGAACCACAGATTCACACTTTGTAGGTTCTAAGTGCCCTATATTTGCTTCTAATAATATATATGTATACCAAAAATTATTTGACACTTGATCTGGATAGTTTACAGCTCAGGAGGTCGCCTCTAAAGTATTGTATAATACGGTATTACGGACACCCCTAATAATGGGTTAGTTTCTACTAGCATGCAAGCTTCCTTCAAATTTAGAAGTTATACAGCATTGGAATAGCATTGCTGTATCATGCTGCATTAGGACAAATTCATAGTATTCTAAGCTTAAAACATCTTAAAACTTTGATATTCAATTAACTTAAAAGATTCCTTTGCACACTTGTAGTCAATTTTCATCAATACAAATAAATAACCTACCTAGGCCTAAAAATCAGTTTTTGAAATTTTGTTCTATCTGTTTGTTCTGGCTTTCACTGGCAGATAGCTGGTGTCATAAGGAATACACGCAAGCGAAGCCGCGCGGGAACTGCTAGTTGTAACATAATTTTAAACAGATGTATTATTTCGTACATATTTTGTCACAGTATAAAAACGTGTCTAGTTATTTATCTCAGATCCTCAAAATTTATTGTTTATTTATGTCTGTCGATTAATTGCTTACAAGAATCCGTAACTTTTCCTCCTAAAAAATTACAAGATATGACCGTGACGTGACATGACCTTGCTTTACTCTCAGGTGGACTATTCACCCAAAACGGTTTTTCAATGAAAATCCCAAATTAGTCTAATGTTTAAGTTATGCGGGCAATTCGATCCATAAGACCCAAAGCAGTAATTACATATATTTTATGTTATTCATATTTATGATTCTACTTATTTAAATTTCTATTATAATCACTTTTTACGTATTCTTTTACGAATATCCTCGAAGATGTAATAAAAGATCTGTTCCAACCTACGTTATGCCAAGTACAGTTTTGGTTATAGGAGCAAGACCGTTATCTTTAACCGGGTGAGATTACAGACCCAGAATTGGACCCAGTACCACGTGATGCCACGGGCACAAAGATGATGTGGTAAGGGTACGATGTAAGAAAAGTATAATAATACTATAAATAAAAATAATAGACCAGTGATTTGTGCCCAGTGAGTACCGGTTTGAAGAAAGGTAATAATACCTATGTACAAATTTACATATAACCAGCCCAAAGCGATAGGGTGGCCTGGTTGGTGGTGAGCCTGAAAGGAGAGAATTATATTAGTATTCATAAAATTAACCTTAAACATTGATTTAAAAATTTATCATTTTTAAAATCCCTTGAAGTTTTGAAAAATGAATGTTGGAAATGAAGGGATTTCGTTGTAACCTTTTAAGCAAATTTTGCGTACGGAGGGAAGAGATGAAACTGGGAATACTTAAAGTTTATATGTAGAAGAAGAGTAAAAAGCTAAAATATTTAACTAATATTTGTAATAAAGTTAAAAAATATTAGACAATGGTAAAGCCATTCTCACATATTCTTTAAGTTTTAAGTTTCAAATTACACTTGTCCTGTATTTGTGTTGACATATCATGGTACCAAATGTCAGTTTAACTTATACTGGAAATAATAGCTAGATTTAAGTTACAAATAGGTCAATGAAATAAACCAAAACATTCACAGTTTAATGAATTCTGGTCGAATTTTGACCACCAGGTGATCTCTAGTATTTCATAAATCCAAATCCCCATAAATATTAGCCCTGTTATCATACATACATAGAAAAGAAGCTAAATCAAACTCGCACCTTACGGCGTAGGTATAAGCGCCGCTGATGCAACATACAGTTGCTTATAAATACAGTGGTCTGTTTAGACCTGCATCAGTGTCAGTTCAGCTCCTGTCGGCGAAGAGGACGAAAGTGACCATATTTACAAGTGAAAATGAATAACTTACAAGTAAGTGTTGTGATTGTGTGTTCTATCAGAAAAGGGTTTATAATTCAAAAGCTTTCAGCTGTAAATTACTTCAATAACATTTAATTATTTGAACCCTCGCCATTCATTCATCGGACTAATAGCCGCAAACAGAGGTTCCATCGTTTGATTGTCGAAACAGCAAAAATTCGAATTAAATGCCTTGAGTCGCCAAAATACACGCCAGAGTCACTAAAACTGCTTGCGTATATTTTCCAAACAGTTATAACCCTGGTACGTTTAAGAGTAGAGTGAAACGGTTTCTCTTGAATAGGCTTGTACCACCTTCGTCTATTACCATTTTCCATCAGGTTGGTTTGAAGATAAACGCCTATGCCATTGTTCAAAAAAAAAAGATAACAGCTTTAGCAAAATTTATACTGCTACTTTATTTTTATAATCAACTAAGTCATTAAGACAGCCCTAAGCCTGTCTAATGACAAGCGGTAACCGGTGCTAGACACCGGCAAAACAAGAATGCTGTCAAAAGTCTGACGACCATATAACTAGCCAAAAAATATCACAATTAAAGTGAATGTACGCTTTTAGTCCAGTAGTTTGATTTAGAGCAGAAATCTGCTCAGCCTTACCTCCTTTACAATTTATAAGTACGTACACTTTTGAGCTTCAAATGAATTGTCCAAGTGCAGTGTTAGAATGAAACTAGCCGAGTGAGGAAAATTATTAAATTCTATAGATGATCAAATTACGGAACCGATATTTTTTGTTTTGTATCGATTTGAGTTTTTAAGACCTAACCATTATGTTTTTTGAAATGACTTCTTAGTTTTTCTTGTAAATTGACGTTATATAATCACTCCAAACAAATTATATTTCGTATCACAATTATTTAATCATCAAATATCTATTCGAATGATACAGCTGGGTGATCTGTATTAAAGTCGTACAACGACACGTAACACAATGGAAAACATCGATATTACTGTGACAGAATACGTAACTGATTACGTCGAACTTAAATAGAATTTTCATAAACATACGCAATAAAGTTTTACTATGCCACACATCAAGTCACCGTGACATCTAACAGCTGAGGAGGATTTAAAGTAATTCGGTTTATGGTTTTCAGTTGAAATACTTGAAGTTTTCATATCGTTTTTCGAACAAGACAATGTTAATTTTTAATACAATCTACATCCACTGAAAAATCTTGTAAATCTCGTACTAACATTTTATTAAGTAGTAGAAGAAGAAGTATTTCATGCTCGTTATTTAAAATAATAGATAGTAGTACTAGTACTATACGGGACAAACGAAAATAGACTTTACAAACACACAGTTAATTGATAGGTGACACAACACTTGTGATTCACAGATAACTGTCTCATATGAAAATTAGACCTATAACACTTAACGCAATGACCGTTTCCACTGAAAACTTAAAGTACATTTTTTTATATTATTGCAATTTGGATGCAACATAACTGTTAGATATTGTAAAAACCTTTTGTTTACCAGACGTATTAATTTACTTTAAATTGATTTATACGAGCTATTTTGATTGATGTGTGCCACTACGAAAACATATTTAACACTATTTCACAGGGACTGTTTAAATAGCCGTCATGGACATAAGCTACACTCACTTACATTGTTCTATTATTAGTACATCGTAGGTCATACACAGATACATTGTTTTGACTAGGAATCAATACTGCAATTGTCAGCAGTATACAGAGGCGTGATAACCACTGAAAAATTGATTTCTTTATCTTACCTCCAATTTATATCTAATTCGTGTTAACCTTGCAAACATCGAAAACTCGCTCTCCCGATTGAACCACAGTGTATAATAGGGTAGATGACTGTCAAAGTCAAATCAGTATCTTTTTATTAAACGTCAAAACGGTAGCATCCGTACATTTTTGTATAAAATACTAAGGCATGACGTCACGCCTTAGTATTATCAAATCATTTACTTTTAATGTGAATTTAACAAGTAAAAACTAAATTAAAAACGTTAAAATAAAAATGGACAACAATTTTCATAGTATTTTAAGTTATTTTATTGCGACACTTGGCGAAATAATTTATTTTGAGCATAGGCATCTACCCAATTGTCGTAGTTTGAAGATCTAACCTTTAAATTCTCATCCCATTATTCAAGTTCGACTCTGGCAGTCTATTTCCAGCTTTTAGAAATTAATGTGCATTTTAGAAGTTAAGTATCTCTCGCCTTAACGAAAAGGAAAACACTGTGACACACTACCCGCGCTAGGTAGACTAGCAAATCCTATCACTCACAATGATGAGGCAAATGGTCTCAATAATAGCTTTAATTGTGATTTTTATCAACAAAAAGGGTTTGTTGATACCTAGCAGTTTCTTACTAAGGCTGCAGATTAGAAAGGATTACGAATTCAACCTAAAGACATGTTGACCCGTGAAACACTGACCTTAGATATCACAATCATAATTGATGCGAATTTTCCTTACATTCTATTGTACTGTCGGACAGTCCGATTGGTATTGTTAGTACATATAATATACGTTATATGTGTATTATTTTTTAACAAGGTTAGCATGTTAAATTAGAATATGAATGTCGTGTTTGTTTAAAGAATGATATAGTTTTATGTGGTTTCCTTGTCACTTGTAGAAGTTTGATTTTGAATGATATTAGCATTGAAACTTGGGTGAACTACGTCATATATTTCAGAGACAGGCTGTGTTTTTATTTGTGAGCTATTAATCACATTTTTGGTGGCGAGGGAAAATATCGAAAACAAATAAAAAGACCTTTGATGGATTTTTGAAAAATATTAAGTTTTTAAAGTATTAGTACCATATTCTAGAGTGAGTAATTATTTTTTTTTTACACAATGATCTTTTTTCTCAGTTTCGTAATTTCTGACTTTAGCTTGTAACATAAATGAAACGAGCAAACATCATCTTCAGCTTTATAATATAGGTATAAATTTAATAAAGAACCAAAAGATTCATGGTTTAAAAAAAAACAAAACAAAAAAGGTCAAAATAAATTTGAATCGAATGTTTTCTACAAATTAGTCTGAAAATTGTTGTTGCTTAATTGCTTTACACGATAACAATATTTCGATCGTAACTTTTTTGGCAACTATGAAATTGCATTTAAATTTATGGTTGTTTTTCTTCGACTGTTACTCAGTGGCTGTAGTAACTTATAATATTAAGAATCCAACAGTAAATATATAAGAAAAAATGTAAACGTTTGAAACAGTCGGTAGCCATCACTCTACAAGTGCAGTATATTGGCAGTACGAGTGCTTTCTTTGCCAGTTCTCGCGCGAACTGCGTAGAAAGATAAACAGCTGTGGCATGAGGATTTGGTTTTCAAATCTTGCATATTTCATTCATACTACAATGGATCTAAATAATGATCCTTTGAAACTTTTTTTAGTTATTTGATGACCCGCTGGTTCTTTCGTTTTTTTATACATAAAATGAATATATAATAATATATAGAACCTCCTCTTTTGAATTTATTTACAAAACTGGATGGTTTGCCATTTAAACTGTGATTTTCGTACATATTTATACATTTGTATTCATGTGTTGTATGCATATTGTATTTATTACAATTTTAGATAGTTCCTAATTGTATTGATAAATTTTTAGTCAAACTCCAGTTTTCAAATATCCTAAATACGATACGGCTGCTTCTTCACCTAGTACTCTATAGTCTCCTTGACCATAGAGAGTTCATTCAACTTTCATTTTCTATGCAAAAAATTATTTTATCTGCTGTATTTTATCTGTTTTTAAAACATATACCATAGAGTAAAAAAATAACATGAAATAATTTTGTATTTTTCAGGTATTTGCATTAGCCGCATTGTGCGCTGTTGTTAACGCGGGTTACAACAATTACGGCGGTTACAAAGGAAACCAGGCAGTTTCATCGGAATATAGCGGGCACGGGTTAGGTTTGTCAGAGTATGGTGGACACGGAGTTCCATTGTCAGTGAGCACTGGACACGGAGTAGGCTTGTCAGGGTATGGTGGACATGGAGTTCCATTGTCAGTGAGCTATGGACACGGAGTAGGCTTGTCAGAGTATGATGGACATGGAGTAGACCATTCGGGGTCAGGAGGTTACGAGCACTACGAGGGCCAGGGTCACTACAACAAAGGTTATATTAAAGGATATGGTCATAATGTGAGTATTTTTATATACTTACGTATAAGTTATGTAAAGTAATCTACTGTTCATTCAGATCCATAGTCCTTCACTATACTTTGCACGACTAAATTTCTTTATTCAAATTTAAAAAAAAAATTCTTTAGCAATGAGGCGAATTCCTGAAGTTTTTGTTTAATAAACTATTTATGACCGGGAGGGTCAGAAGGATTACTAAAACGTACCGTGGTTACAGCACTCTCTCAGATGGGCTGCTTCTATTAGAGCATAAATATGCGTTGCCCTAACGCAATCTTAAAAAACAAAAATTTGTTGATCATGGCCAAGTATATTTTGGGGACCAGGCCAAGCCCATCCATTAGGAGATATTAAGTAATTAACATGCTCACAATTTAAAAAAAAAATATATATACTTATGGCTATGCCCGTGTAAATTCTATTTTGTGTTTGTACAAATTGTCATATATTTAGCCGTTAGGGCATAATTGTATTACACACATCTTTGTAACCTATTTATAATATCTAAAATCTGATAATTACAATTTAAACGCTCATTTGTTCAAAAGCTTGCGCCAGATGTATTAAAAAACTTTTAATAAGTTCCTTCAAGCCATTTGGAACAAGCCACTGTTTGCTTCGATGTCCGATAAGAGCCAGATATCATATAGAGCATTCAAAATCGTGACGTTATTCCAAACATATCAATTTAGTATAAATCTTCAGATTTCATACTTATTTCATAAAGAATAAGGTCTTAATTTCTATGAAACTTTTGAAAGTAAGTACCGTAACGGTAAGACACCATGACGTTGCCATACTTAGAATGTTTGCGACAGTGTCATTTGTATTGTGTCGTTTGTGTTTCGAGGGTAGGAGGGAATTCATTACGTAGTTTGAGGCAGGAAAACAAAAATTGTAGCTTACGAAATGATAAAAAGGCTATTTTTTGTGAGGTCATTATTAGATTACTAGTTTTTGCACGGGGCTTTGCTCGCGTTATTGTTGATTTAGTTAATTCGAAGTACCATGTAAAAGTTATTTTTCTATTTTTCGCTTCATCCGTGACAACGAGTTTGCACAATTTTATGGTAATCGATTGAGTAGTTAAGACATAAAAGCGTCAAAAACAAACAAACTCTAATTTTTTAACAATATTTGCTACAAAGTTAAAAAAAATGCAAAAACGGGTACATACAGCTATGAGTGTCCAGTATATATTTTGACCTGTCATGGTACAAAAGTCTATACAATGACAGGTCAAGTAATATTGGCCAATGAAATAAACCATGGTCGAAATTCGACCACCACGCGATCTCTAGTTATCATAATATTATAAAGCTGAAGAGTTTCTTTGTTTGGTTGACATTTTTCATTGATGCTCCGCCCCTATTGGTTGTAGCGTGATGTTATATAGCCTATAGTCTTCCTCGATAAATGGGCTATCCAACACTAAAATAATTTTTTAATTCAAACCAGTAGTTCTTGAGATTAGCTCGTTCAACTAAATAAACAAATTCTTCAGCTTTATAATATTGATATAGATAAAATCTGGTATAGTTATTGTCATTAATATGATGAAAGGTTAATGAAAAGGCTAAATAGTGCGGGGAACCGGCAGCCATTTTAAAGAAAATTGGTGTAAAGCGCAGCATCCCCTCGATAAATGTTCTAATATTGCTTTAACTAAATATTTAATATATTTTTTCAGATCCATGGCGGCAATAATTTTGATAAGGGCCATGGTTATTATGTAAGTACCTATTCCATTAAACGTACACAGTGTTCGTAATCTTGTTCAAAAAAAAAAGTCATTGAATCTTTATTTTGTTGTTTAAGTATAATTTAATTAACTATAATAAATTATAATATATATAATTATAATATTAGAATTGTAATAAAATCCAACGACGTAGTATTTTATCTGCTAAAGTGGCAAACAAGCACTCAGTCTTGTACATAAAAAATCGAACTATTCTGAATTTCACTTCTCTTTAAAATGGTATTTGAATTATACTTAAAGTGTTAGAATGCATAATAAATATCTAAACTAGTAACTGGATTTTAACACGTGTGTAACAATTTTATAATTTAAAAAAACCGCTACAAACCTAAATAAACAATACAACATAGTATACACAATTTTCTTACTTGCTTTTCCATCCTTAAGTGATATTTTTTAATCTGTATGGGACTATCACCAAGATATATAATATTACAAAATCATTTTACCTATTGAATAAAAAATTGGCATTCAACTGGATCGGCATCGCAAAAAATTTGGGAAATGCAAGCTGATTAGAATAAACCGAGCGCGTTGATGTCTTTTTTTGATCAATATTGTAGCTTCATAATAAGTTGATTCTAACAAATATTGAATAATTATTTTTACAGGATTGATCCTAATGGTGTATGTTATATTATTATACATGATTTCGATTGAAAAAAAAATGTATTCTTTAGATTCCGGTATTATTAAATAAATACTTATTATTAAAAAAATATGATCTCCGTAGTTATAACCGTAATCAATGTTTTTATATTTCAGTCGTATCCAAAATATGACTTCAACTACGCCGTTTCAGACCCGCATACCGGTGACCACAAATCTCAATGGGAGACACGAGATGGAGATGTTGTCAAAGGTAACTTTCTTCTTACTTTTTTTTTATTTATGGTATAGGGGGCAAACGAGCAGACGGGTCACTTGATGACCACCCATGGGCACCTGCAACTCAAGAGCCACAAGTGCATTGCCGGCCTTTATGATGGGAATAGGGGAAGGGTGGAGGGAAGGGCGGAAAAGAGGGAGATAAGGGTGGAAGAGGGCGAGGAAAGATTTAAGGCCTCCGGTAACCTCACTCACTCGGCAGTATTGCTTCACTGCCAGTTTTCTGTGAGGCCGTGGTATCACTCCGGTTGAGACGGCCCATACGTGTCGAAGCATGGTTCTCCCACGATAAAGTTCTCATATTGTTTTAAACTGTCAATATAAAACTCTAGTTATAACATATCGGAAGCGTATTGCTACAGTCAGGGATTGAAGCCAGTACGTATGCTTTAACTGGACGATTTGAAATTTAAATATCAGAACACAAATTTAAATATCCAGCCAAGAAGGCATTGTTGAACCAGACGGTGTATCTTGATGGGTTATTGATTCTGGGGGATTTTAAGATGAATAAAAAGTGCATCAGGAAATGCAATACATATTTTAAGAACAGTAACAGTAACTTGGCAAGGTTGGAACAATTGTGGGAGAGCCATGCTTCGGCACGTATGGGTGGGCTCGACCGGAGTGATACCACGGCCTCACAGAAAACCGGCAGTGAAGCAATGCTTGCATTGCTTTTCACCGAGCGAGTGAGGTTACCGGAAGTCCTAACCCTTCCCTCTTCCTCTCTCCCTTCCTCGTTCCTTATTCCCCCTTCCCCTACTCCCTTGAAGGCCGCAACGCACTTGTGACTTTTGAGTTGGAGGTGCTCATGGGCGGCGGTAGTCGTTTACCATCTCGTGACCCGTCTGCTCGTTTGCCCCCTATACCATAAAAAAAGGGCGAAAAACAACAATACCCAAAATAAAAAATATAAGAAATTATATTTAAATTTATTTAATTAGAACTTGAATATTATAGAAGCTGACTTGTTGGAGGAATTGATTTGAATTATGCGAGCCAAGTTAGTTACTTGATAACGTGAAGTCACGATAATTAATTGAAAAAAAAGATGTCTTTCAGAGACGTAAAGAAGCGAAGTAATTTTTTAAATCTATAGCAGAGAATTGTAAAATTGTCAGACATTTTAACACTCAGTTATAATTAAAAATACCTTTTTCCGATCAAAAGTCTGTGCTGAAGCGAATTGATGATCATTGATCGCACAACGGCAATCCATTAGCTATTAGTCTGAAAATGTGTAAGCTATTCTTCTGTAAGTCTTAATATTCTTTAAAACTTTATGTTTGAATAAGGCAGGCAGTATATTTCTGTATGAGATATACTAGGCGGGGCAGCAAATGTTGCTCATGTCTTTAATTATATTACATACAGGACATTCTTTGCCAAATTAGTTAATACTCAGACTTAAAATGCAAAAAAACGGTGGCAGAATCTGGCCTTTATTTTTTTATTTGCGCGCCACCTATCATATGTTCTTGGTACTATCAAAAGCTTTTGTGTAAACAAAAACCACTGTGCACATGCACAAAGGAAACACAGAAACATTATTTTTAATGTAAATGATTTAGTGTTGTCTACTTCTATGAAGTGTTTGTTAGACATTTATTGGAATTTCAATTAACACCGCACTACTAATATCATAAGATCATTTTGTCAATAAGTCCAATATTGTATAGTTCATATCAACATTTTATTAAATTATTTTCCAGGTGCATATTCCCTCCTCGAGCCTGATGGCACTACGCGACTTGTCGAATACACTGCTGACAAGAACGGTTTCCACCCTATAGTCAAACGCATCGGAGTAGCTAAACACCCGCAACCACACTATGAACCACACGGCTATCATGGTTATAACATACACCACTAGATGGCGTTGATTGATTGTTGTAAAACTGATCGATAGATGACGTTATATAATTATTATGTGATGCGAACCAGTATCAGACTGTGATATTCTATTCGATCTATTAATTTATAATTTTTGTATTCTACGTGCCGTTAGAGTTATGACTAAAATACAATCGAGGAGTTACGAGTTCGATCCTCACATAGTACACTACTGAATGCTTTTAACAGGTATATTATTATGTACTTACTTCCCTACATATTTTGATGAGTTACCAAGATTTTAGTACAGATATAACTAGTTAGGGACCAATTTTTTTTTATTATGAGATACAATTCTCATGAAGATAATTATAATATGTAATATGTAAGATTTTGTACTACGAAATAAAAATTAAAGAAATATACAAAATGGTTTTATTTTTTTAAACACGGCAGTATTTGCGATAAATCGTTTAGAGATTTTTTTTTTTCTTTAAAACTCCAATGGAAAGTCATTATGCCACTTTTACTACACAAATTCATCATCGTTACACAGGGAGTTCATGCATGAAATGCTACTCAACAGTTATTATTAAATATTACTGGAACATTCGCATTAAAGCTATATGCAATAAATAATGTGTAAAAGTAGGAATAATGCATAAATATTAACACTTTATCTTACCATAACACGAGTATTTTGCACTTTTTATGAACATCTAATACTTAGTATTATTTGTCCTCTACTGTTTTAATGTAAGAGGTTGCAAGCGCCATATATCAGCAAAGCATTAATATAGTCAAAGACAAAAACTCGAAAAACTGTAGTAGGCTAATATTTATTTAATATTAAAGATAAGATAAAGATATATTTATTTATATTCCTACTGGTACTTATAGACTATAGTTATTTCTATTATTTTTTTCATAATATAATTCATCATTATCGTATAATTTTGCAATTAGCGCTCTACTTTCTTAGCAGAATTAATCGATGAACAGGAATCAACCTTGGAAACAGACGACTGATCAGGTTCCTCTATGTCTTGGAGCTTCAAAATAATATGGGAATCTAGAAATTTGCATAGTCCATAAATAAACAGACTTGCTTATATACATTGCTTACGTACATAAAATATAATTATCCATTGCCATTCAGTGAGGCAACGCTGCCAGCGGCACTTTTGCGCCGGGAGTGATGCGGGATGGGTTACTTTGACTATTTTAATTTAATTTGAACGTGTATATATTTTTTTGGGTGTACTATTGTTTAATGGAAGAAAGAAAGAAAGGTACCTTCTATTAATGGATGAAATGTATTTTTTAATAAAATAATAATAATTACCAATGGGTATGGGCGTACACATCTTTATTAGTCCCATTGTTTATGTACAGGAGTGAGTATATGGACGTAATTAAAAAAAGATGCAATGCGTTGTTACTGGGTTCAATTTTAGCCAAAAACTACATAAGTCACTAAACCAAATATTTTAGTGACAAAAAAATTATTGCTTCTAATGGAGTAACCACCATTGATTTAATTTTGTGATTATTAATTAGAAAGTTTAGTAACTGTAATTAAATGAAGTAAAAATGAAGATGAAAATATCAAATTAAGTTGAAAATTTACATCCTGATTTTGAATAGGAATTCTGAATTTTAGATTGTGGACCAAATTTTTTATCATATCAGTGCATTAAAGACGCACCAACTTCACAAATTGAAACTACTTGTAATTATTACTGAATAACTTAAAAATAATGGTATCGTTGGGTTGCGCTTCGATGCGCTGTATAATCCTATCGGATATCTGACTTAACCTGTCAAAGATTTGAAACGTTGGCCAATAATTTACTTTCTTTCAACTACCTATTGTATGAGTAACAATGATAGATGTGTGCGATAAATGTCAGTTTTTTAAAAGCACTTTACTTTTACTGACCATTTATGTTATTAATCTTCATAATAGATTATTTCTTTGTAAGGCTGATTATCGGCAGCATAATCTTTTTTTGTTATGTATGTGCGTTCCGGAAAGTGGTATTAAGGAAACTGTAGAGTAGTGTAGTGCACCTTTTTTTCCGGGTGGAAATCTTAGTGATAATACAATGACATCTTTATATCGAAATTGAAAAGACAAAACCATATAATGTCTCTGACATCAAACGTTTTGCCGCGAGAGGTGGCACACAAGGACGTAACGAAGTCACTAACTACCGGTAACTTCTGGCTACCAGTTCTTGCAGACCAGTCCAGTTAAAGGAGAATAAATCCTCCTCCTTCGAGGGCGCACGACCGCGTTGCCATCTCAGATCTGGTGTTCGGGTTACAGTCAGTCAGGTAATTGTTTACAGCATTTTTTTCTTACAGTCCCGAAAACTCACTGTTAATGCTAGTTGTCTTTCTGAGTTATGATATGACTAGGTAACAGAGCATGTTTACCGTTCATAAAGAATCCAGACACGCAAAGTATGCTGTAACCTCTGGGAATCCGAGAGATTCGCGTAGAAAGAGCACACTAGCAGCAAAAGTCTTCCCCAGAAGGAAAGAGTCGTTCTACGTTGCCCGGGGTTCACAGAGGAGGAAAGTTTTCTAACCAAGCACCCTTGATATTAGTATACCTATCTAATTTTTCATACAATAAAAACAATAGTTACTTTTTCATGATGCCCACATGGTCTACTTGGTCACAACACACTTGGTGTAACCTGGGAGTTGTCAACCTGAACCCTCTTCTGGTGAGGCTCTGATGATCTTGCTCACCAACAGAAATGAATACGTCTGTTAGTGTAGCGCTATCTAACTGCGGGCTTCTGTAGGGTACAAGACTAGTAGTGCAGCTTCAGAATTATTTCTTAGTTCTTTTCTTCGCAATACTATACTCAGTGTTAACTTTTATATTAATTTTTTATACCTCTTATTTAGACTTCGCTATAAATTATGACGGTAATAAATACGGTATTAAACAAATTTTACAGTAACTTACAGTAACTACAGTACTTTTATGCTTATCTAATAAATGTTTCCCATTTTATTTTACGTCTGAATTGTACACACTACGGTTTTAGTTAATTTTGTAAATTATAGATGGCGCCACGCCGTCCCTTTTATGATTGATGAGGGAACACATTTCTTTTCATGTTATTGCTTATACAGTTTAGCAATTATATTAATTGCAAATAACCATTTATTTTAAAGTGTAGGTGTGGGTACATTTATAGTTAAACTATTAATACAACAATTAATAGCTTTGGCGGTCTTGAAGACATTGTATTATTACTATGTTCTTCAAGAGCGTCAAAGCTATTAATTCTAAAATATCTACATACCTACTTACATGCTTAGAAGATATGAAATCGTTTTAGAAGTTTAGTAAATTATCCAAATTACTATGTTCCTGTAGCATATCAACCCTTGCAAAACCAGAGGCCATTATGCTTTTCGGTAATCGCTTACTTCAGGTGGGGAATACGCTTGTTTAAAAAAAAATCGTGTCTGTGATATAGGTATTTTCCCCGTCAGCCGGTTTTAAGTTTGCACGGGATATCCGGCTATGCCGAGCCTCTCTAAACGTTTATTTTTTTTACAACCGGTCATAAAAACAAGCCATTCAAATGCAATTATATTTTTATTTCTTTGAACCCTAAAATACATTGCTCTACTTACCTTACCGAGAGACGTGTCGTAAAAGTACGTACTTTCATCCCCAGATCGGAGTCAAGGTCTACAATAACATTGATTATTTAAAGTCGTAATGTCATTACAAAAATTACAGCGTTGACTATAAATAAATTACCATTGCTAATTTAAAAAAATCGATACGATAATGACTGCCGTGTTATTATATCTGAAAGTGTGCGCTTTCCTTAATTTACATGTTTAGTTATTATACGAATGTGCTGACTCTGTAATTACAAGTAGTCTTACTATTAATCGCACACGTTTTTAGGAAGGTTTTTTTTGGCCTAGCGACCCAATTTATTTTCATTGTATTTGTGCAGTATAAATATGTATATCTAAATAAATTCAACTGACCGGAGGAAGACTTTGATTTCATAAATACTGCTTGTAATCACTACATATTATAAAACAAAGTCCTCCGCCGGTCTGTTCGCGATAAACTGAAAAACTACTAAACAGATTTTCATGCGGTTTTCACTAATAGACAGAGTGATTCATGAGGAAAGTTTTGGTATATAGATTCTACCCGTGCGAAGCTGGCGCGGGTTGCTAGTATACATATAAAATCTTAAAATTTGTTTTCAATATTTAATTTTTTTTAAAGCAGACAACTTTTTGAAGCATCAAAATGTGGATACAAGTAGTGTAATCGTAAGACTTAAACTCTGTTACCTTATAAACCAAATATCATTAAGAAGAACAACTACATAAATAAAACATCAAGATGACGCTCCTCTTTCTAGAAAAGGTGAGCCGATATATATGACACTTATGTTTCATAACCTAAGATTACGTTCCCATATCAAGTAATTCACATCCTGGCTGAAAAGTCAAACACCTTTGTTATCAGACTCGACAAATAAACCAGCATATACTGAAAGAATAAAAGTTACTGTTATACTTCATGAGAACAAAGTTTCATTTGTCTAGCAGAAAATTTTCCCAGCATAAAATAACAGTACATCGTAATTGTCACTTCTGAATCCAACACTACAATTACATGGAATCCACACAATGTAGTACTAGAAACAATTATCAGATTGTTACCGGTAGCTGATCTACAATTAAGCAGTATCGCATCCTAGTCAACTAATTGTTTCATATCATTGTCTGAGTGCGTACCATCGTACAATACTGACGACACTCCGGGGATGTCCCTGTGTGCGTTTATAAATAGGTAAGTGGTGGTGAAAACGACTCGACTTACAGCCTCAACCTTGAAATGGGTGGGCTCGTTGTTATTCTTTTTTAATATTCTTGGTGATCTTATACTGATTTAGTGACGTGAATTTTATGTGGTGTTAGGACAAGAAACATGGATAAATCTTTTGTTATATTGGTAAGTAAACATAACATATTAAAAATAGAAAATATCTTTGAAAAGTAAATTACAGGTAATTAGGACATAACAATGATGGTCAGGAAATAAACAGAAATTTAGGTTTTTTGACTTGGTGGTGGCAATCAGAAGCATCGTAAATACATGAAAAGGGGATTAATGTCCCCTCTCTGTAAATTTTTTTTTTCTTTGTGAACAAACTACCAGTATCTTTTGTTTAACAGTGTTTTATTTTAAAAAAATATAATTCAGATAACATTTAAAATACTTACTTTTACAAATTTTAGATCCTCTTGGCAAAGTTGTTGGCAATCAATTGTCAAGAAGGGGAATTAGCTGATGGAGAAATTGAAGGAACATCAGAAAAAGTAAGTAGTTTGGTTTCGATTTGAATCTGAATTCAATTTTAAAATAATTTATGTTATACTAACACACTAGGATTTATTTTCTTTATTTTAAAATACTTATTACAAAGTAACTAAACAAAACTTACGTTTTACAAGTTAAAGTAAGAGCTTGTCGTTTTAACGCACTAACACTTTCACTTTCAACTGCTTTTTCATTCAGTATTGCAGTTAAAACATGGGGACCAGATAGTAATTTTCAAAGGGGTCCCTACCCCTTTGAAAATTACGTCATTGATTAATAGATATGGTCAAATTAATAAAGAAGAATGCAATGACGTTTGCATAATTTTAATAGGTAGGTACAAAAATTAAAAGATTTTGCACAGACTTATCAAGTGTGACGAATACTTATTTACTTATTACCTCTATGGTAAGTGCAAACTATAAACGCAGTGAAGTTGTACCCTGTTCAAATATCGGAACAATGCATTAAACAACTTTTGGTAACTGTTTGGTAGCTTTTCAAAATTGGGTATCATCATCACGGTGATGGCAGCAATGTATTAAATATTATAAATAATTACATATTTTTAAAATGTTTAAAGTTTAATATCTGAAATGGCATTTTCGTACTATAACAGGAGTTGATATTAACAGGAATTGATAATGATCTTTACTAATAATATGTTTTGATTTCAATTTCAAAATAGACTTACAAACATGAATAACCGAGTTTTTTAAAACAGTGTATAAATACAGGCTATATCACATCAGTATACTACCCGCAATTTAACACCTCTGTTAAGGCAAAACACAGTTGGTTCAAATAAACTAAAACAGCTGTTCACTGAAGAATATAACTTAAAATAAGTTTACTTTAATCAGTACCATAAAATGTCTACATAAAAAGAAAAAACTGTTAGTTACCATTGGAGTCGAAAAAGATAAGATAGGAGGATACATTTTTTTAAGTTAATGTGAAAGTTACATTTCTAGTAGAAATATAATATTAAATGACATGTTATAAAACATAACCTCATATTTATTACACACGTGAACACTCGAACGTTTAGCAGAAATCATATGCACACATGCACTTAAAGCCAGTGGTGATTTAAATTTCAAAGTAAGTTTAAACAAATATATAGATATGTCTTCTTATTGCGCACAGAAGAAGACACAAAGAAATTATATTCTTCTCTCGTCTTATCGCAATCTGCGATCATTTATAGACAACATTTAGATGAACTATATTGTATAGTTCTAGGTAATTAATGATAACTAAACGATTAACAAAATAAGAGAAACATTAAATTTGTACGTCAATATAATTTGTATATAAATAAATATTTGTCAAAAATATAAAAATTACATTACACAAAAATTAAGATATAACCATATTTATCGGTTATTAGAATTTACCTACTAGAAAGAGCGATTATGGTATCTATATATTCATACCTGAAGAGAATTCTATGTATCCCTTTGTGAGGTTATTTCGCGGACCGTAGAATGTGATATTTGGAATAGGTACATAAAGATTAAACGTGGAAGATGCATATAAAGCTAAAAATTTTGTTCAATTTGAGTTACAAATTTAAAAATGATGTGAAAACGGCCACAAAAAGCAACAAGAGAACGGTTTATGTTGGCCTGTCGTGGTACGAAAAGTCTATACAACGATAGTTTAAGTTAGTTTAATGAAATAAAACAAAATATTCAGAACTTGACAAATCATGGACGAAATTCAACCACCAAATAATGTCAATGAAATACGTGCGGGTGGCGGGCGGTATCCTTTTCGAGCAATAAACAAGGTTTTCAGATTCAGATTCATTTATTAATAATTTACATAACTCTTGTTACAGGATGGTAAACACTTAAATATACATTTTTACTACATTTAACGACCACAAATATTTTCTTTTTAAATAATGCAGATATCAATCACGTAATAGACACAACCATGTCCTTAATATTAATAAATAATGAAAATTAATAAAACTCAAATAGATAAATGTCGGAAAAAGGAAGGAAAATAATAATACGATAATCTTGTACGGATTTTTATGTTATTATGAAAATATAATATAATATAAATTTGAGTCAAATTAGGCAAGTACAATTTGCAGGGGTTCCCGAAGGCTTCCTTCTTGGGGTACAAACCAAGTCCCACGCAGTACACTTATTTGTGACGGAACACCGTGTGGTTTTACTCGATTTGACATACCACTGCTTAGCTCTGGTGAGATGATGAACCGTGGGGGATTCCAGACGGAAAAAAGACAACTACAAAAAGTATAATAAATAACTAAGTAGTTATATAAACTATAGCCAAATAGCAATCAAATTTATCTATCAAATAATAACAGTAACTAACTAATTGGTCTTTCTCTACTTTTTTTTTAAATTTTGAATCCTTCATTAGTTAGAATATTGTGTAGCACAATAATTCTATTACTTTACTGTAAGCAGTAAAGTAACCTCTTATATGAAAATAGATTTCTTTTGAGATTTGATTCCACAACTTCATAATTTTAATTTCGACTAGTAAGACAAAGATTCACATGTTTTAAGGTCTTGGCCATTAATATATTGTTATTATAACTATTTGTAGCTATCATAAAATAAGTACTTATTATACTACGAAAAAACCACTTCAATATATAGTTTACAGACTTGATCTATACGTTTAATTGCCATTATCAGCAATAATTGGAGCTAAACTGTATCGATGAAATTCTAATTCATGATCTCGAATGTTTTTTGTATCACAAAATGACTTGCCAACCATATACGCTTATCACTGACGACTCTTGCAACATGTCAATACAAATACTTATTGAAAGTGGTTGTAGAATGTCGAAACGAATGCGGGCAACTGGGTCTTGTTCACCCACTTTTATCAAAGTAACGAGACTATTTAATATGTAACACTGTTCTACTTGGTAGGTATAATTTTTTTTTAAAATATTATACATTACACGATAAACACGGCCGGCGTAATTATTAGCATTCAAAAACTTTCATTACTTTCGATTGTAATGTAATTAAAGTGCTTCAATTATTTCAATAATAATTGGTATCGCCGATACTGTGTACACACAGTACACACACAGAGAAAATTGTGGATTTGTAAACAGTAATAAAATTACACTAAACACTACTTAGATGAATAATGTGTGAAAGAAGATATGGCTAGAAATGGAGTAAGTAGTGAAATGACGAACAATAGAGTAGAATGGAACAATAAAACATATTACACCGACCCCAAATAAAATTGGGATAAGGGTAGGCAGATTATGATGATGACCACTTAAATGTTATAATAATATAATATCTTGAATGTTATATAATATCTTCAATGCTACAATCAACAAAAATATTTTTATAGGTGATTATACATAATAATGAAAAGCGAAACATGATGAGCAAATCGGAGCGCATATCAACGAAAGTAAACGATCCGTCATTGACATTGAGTAACGGTACACGATGCGCACGCGCGCGTGCCTCGCTCATCTTGAACTTGGCGAGAAAATGGCTGTCAACAAGTGATATTTTATTTCACTACTGTTTATATACAATATTCTGTCTTATAAAAGAAAGATGGCAAATGAATAGATAGTTCATTTGATTTTTTCATTTATTTTAAGTACACGATTATATTATGACAAAGGTTGATGTCTAGTTTATCATTGTGATCTAGGTTGGATAACCAAAAGGAACTCAAGTAATATATTATCACGAAGGATTGAGTAATTAAAATAGTTTAAAATGGTAATAGTTAGGATTTACGCTTATTCATTAGTTAAAATGACTGGTTATATTTAAGCCATTGTCGACCATTCAATTGATCGGCATCGTCTAGAATATTCCGGTTTCCAATGTCGCAATAGGTAGTCGTGATCGAGAGTGATACACAGCACGCATTACGCTTAGTAACTGACGGACAGACCGACATTAGTAGGCTCACTCTACCTGATTATAATTACCTGCATACCTACGTTATGGAAACGATTAAAACCCGTATCAATTATTCAGAATAATAAACGCAAACCGTTGAACATGCGAACCGTCATAATGAGTAAAATACCAAACTACTGCACGCAAGCTACCACAGATTCTCTAAGTTTTTTTTAAATTATTGACATCACGATGCAATTATGAAGCAAGCAGAAAAAATGTCGATGCATTAAACAGTGATTGTATTTTTCTTGCCAGGGAAAATCAAGTTACTCATTCAGCTACGGTGTATCTGATGGGCGCACTGGAGATATTAAAACCGTATGGGAATCCAGAGATGGTGATAATGTGAAAGGTATATTAATAACTAATTTGAATTAAGTTCCATTTTTTAAGTGGATAAAGTAATTATGAGCTATGCAAATATAAACTAGCCATAATCAGATAGAATATATATTTATTTAAAAAATAAAAAATATATATTTTGTAATTTACAAGATTTTATTGTTTACATAATTATACATATAAGGCCATATATATACAAATTCAAGACATTTTTTTTTTTTGCAAAGTTTAATTACATTTAATTATAAAGTAAATATATGTGCCATTTTGTTCGATAGCTTGTTGCCATCTTGTAAGTAGTGACATAATCCCGTTGCTGTAGAAATCTTAAGATTTTTAGATTCACTCATTTTGGCGGACAGAAAAAAAATTGAAAAATGGCGGGAAAGTGTTTCTCGCCTTTTATTTTTCTTTTTCTTAATGTTTTATATTTATTGATAGTAAAACCAGCCAGATAAAAACAGTACAACCAAAGATATTTTTCTTCAATTTTATACATACAAAATACTAAAGGACTTTTTCCCCGACCTATTATATAGTATAGTACAGAGCTTCTTCTTATTTAGAACAACTTCTGCCATTAAAAGTTATTTTTATATCATTAACGAACATCAAATACACTAATATTCCGAGAAACTATCCGTGAATTGTCCAAGTAATTATCTAACATAGAAATCAAACCTACATTAGTCGGAGAACTGACCTAATTATCATTTAAACCACTACGTCATCTGTTCAACCGTTTGCTATTTGATATTTCTATTATCTCTATTAACAATGTTTAATCGGATTAGTTGAAACTAGTTTATTATCAGCTTGAGTGACATTATATTTCCTCTACATTACAGGTCACTACAGTGTTGTTGAACCAGATGGCTCCACTAGAACAGTGGAATATGCAGCAGGACCAAAGACTGGTTTTCAAGCTATAGTCAATACTGAAAATGGAGCACTTGATTCTGACGAAACTGGACGAAGTTCTAAAGAAGCAAAATCTATTTCTAATTATGACAGGTACTACGACTTTTCAGAAGATACTGTAGATGATGAATATTATGAAAAAGAAAAGAGGAGACCAATAAGGCCTAAAGAATCCGAATATAATCAGTACTTTAATAAGAAAAGGCCAAAACACCCATCATATATGGACGAAACACTAGACTCGGAACCAAGCGACTACACACACAGTATTACAATAAGACACCCACATGATGATTCTTCAGATATTCAACCTCTAAGTCACGTCGGATACAGTTTCGATCCGAATTGTAAAACAAAAACCAGAAAAGAAAGTTACGGTAATAGAGACAATTCGTATTCCAACATAGACTTAGAACTGAATAAGAAATATCCACAATTGCCTGTAGATTCTTATAGAGACAATTACGATAAATACGCCGAATCCAGCTATGACTACAATAGATACGTCAAACAGTCTGATAGAGGACGTTACAAAGAACATAAACACGAGGACTACAATACACATCCTACGGGATCAACAAAATATACATTCCCTGTTGTACCAGATGTACCACCTCCCGAAAAATATCACTCGGATGATTTTCTGTATAGGCCAAAGAAAAAAAGGCCTTATAAGTCCCGGGAACCTGAGCACCGTTATCCGACTATTGGTGAAGACCTAGAGGATTACGTTTTAGTCCCTAAAAAGAAATTAAGGAAACCTCCAAATGTTGAGAACTATGAGTATAGAGTAGTTGAAGATGAATATGATCGTCCTCATTATACAAGTGGCTATGACGATGGGCCTCAAGATGACAGGTATCATAGTTCAGTACAAGAATCAGGTCCCACAGAGGTGATTAGGAAAATAGTCAAAAAAAGAAAACCTGTTGTTAACCTTTTAGATATGTTTGATATTTAGTTTATGAGATTCGAATACAAATTAGTTTATTTTAATTTCGGATAAGTATTGTTAATTTAGATTTATGCAGACAGACTGAATGGGATTAACCAATTATTTAATTTTATTATTTATAAGACTGTTAATATCTAACCATTCGTTTTAAGAAACGAAGAAATCTAGAACGGAATGCGTTACGTTGTTAATCTGATAAAATTATGTAAAATATAAATTTATTTTTAAGTACCATATTTATTTTTTTATTTAAGACGATCATCTTGATTAGTAGGTATCGTCTCTGCATATCATTTCATTAATAGTGTCCACATCATAGGAATCTTGAGGTAAATTTAAATAATCTGTATCCACATTTCTGATTAAATATCACAAGCCCTTGGTTGACAAATACATAGAATTCTTTAGAAATAGTACAAATAATATTTGCATTGTCATTTTTAACCATGTACATATACACACATACGTATATTATACATGCGGTATACTGGTTGTGTAAAACGGTCTCACAATGATAGTGAAAGTGCAAAGCCTCGGAAACTGGAGCGAGTGGGAGTACTGGTATCGTATTACTACACAAGGACGTTAAAAGATTATTTTAAAAGTTGCAATATGCAATATTCCTACATATGTAATTAATTGGGTCGGGTTTCTTACATAAGAATTCTTATAAATCCAACCCGGTCACTCTCTATGAATTTATTATTTTGTTAATGTATATTCATCACACTATATAAAATACATAGAAATGAGATCAATATTCAATTCATACTTTTAGTAAATAGTTGTTGATGAAAATACAATCTTAATTCTATTATGTGTGAATAATAAGCCGTAAGTAATACATCGTATTCATAGAATTAAATTGTGCAGTCAATCCCTTACACAGAGAGGTTTATGTATGTTATCCGATTACTCGAAGATGGCTGGACTGAAATGAAAAAAATATTTTATGTTTGGTAGGGTCCCAGTTGGTCCCATGGTCGTCAGGTCACGATTTTATGATGGGATCCTGGAGTAATCGAGGGAACTCTTCAAATATTATAGGCAAACCTTTAGCAATTTCGATATTTTTTATAGTAACTCGTCCATTTTCTATCGAACGGCGCCATTTGGAGAAGTGGGACTAATGATGAAGACCACAGATGACCTCAATAATAAGTATTTCACGGATTGCGATTATATTCAATCAATCGAATCAAAACCATTTATTCCAATTATAGGTATTTTTGAATTGTCAACAGTACGAGTCAGTCAGAATAAGTCAATCGTGAAGTCTGTTCTAATACGTAGGTCCTCCGGAGAAGAACAGGCAAGTTTTTAGTTAGCTTTTACAATTTCCTGGTTGCTTATAAATGTAAATTAAATGTGTGAAATAATGTAATATATTGTTTTAAAAAATAAACAGACGCGCAAATCAATATTACTATTAAGTAATAGCAGTCCGGAGATGACCAGCCCCGACCAACAGCACCCGTTCACAAGCAAGACGCAGGCGTCAGCCATCGCAAAGATCAACCATATTGAAGAGAGCCGAACGACCCGACACATGCGCCACTTATTGTTATTACTTTCATGCATTGTGACAACCATAAATTGCTTCACAACCGCATATGAAGTATTAGGAGAACTCCTTAACAATTAACGTCCCTGTATCGGAAAAAGCAATATTTTGTAAGAGGTGATGAGCAGTTGACATTAGGCTTGTAACTTAGATAAATTAAACTCACCCACTAAAAATCGACTTTAAAAAACGAAGAGATAGAGATTCTCAATTCGACTAATTTTTGTGTGCGTTATCTTCGCTTATTGTCAATTGATTTCAATAATTCTTTTTTAATTGGATTGGTCATACTCAAGGTTGGCCCCATTTAAATTTGAAGAAAATATTCTACCTCTGAGGTTCTAAAATTAAGGGATCAATAATATAGTATTATTACGGTTTATCATAACTAGAGATTGCCTGGTGATCGATTTTCGACCATAATTCATTTTTGGTTTATTTAATTGGCCAGTATAACCTAAACTATCGTTGGATAGACTTTCACACTATGCCAGCTTAACATATTATTATATATACTAGCTAGTAGCTTGATGTAGTCGTTGTCAGGTATTTTTTTAATTTATACAGATAATTAAAAAACAATGCTTTCTGCACTTCTTCTATACATAAACTCTAATAGACAGAAAGCTGGTAACCAAAATCAGAAATGATAAGGTGGAGTGAAAAATTTTGTATAAAAACACTCCTTACTATAAGACAAACCCATAGCGCTTACTTTTGGCTATAACGCATAGCGCTTCGGGAGCGACGGGTTTTTAGATAAAATATTTCACTGCACTTTATCATTTCTGATTTTGGTAGCTAGCTCTTAGACTATAAGTATCAAAATAAGTATAAGAATAGGAATCTCTTCAACTACATATAGACTTGGACACATTGAAGTCGTAGAAGCTTTTTTTAAAAGATTAATATATATTCAACAGTCGTTTTAGAAAAAAAGAGTCTTGTCTAAGCCTGCTGATTATTACCGAAACAATGTGACATTATAATTTACAACTCGCATTAGAATTGTTAATTGTCATGTAGTTATTATTAATTATATGCGAATTTTACTGAACTGCATTTGAAATTATACTGCTACGTGAAATTGTATCTTAAATACAATAAATAAAATAAATAAATTTGAACTGAATAGCATGTCTTCTAACGTCAAACACATTCAGTAATACATTGTTGTATAATATTGCTGATTTACATACCTGTGTATTATACTTGTTATTGTATTTTATCTAGCTTTATGCAAATTCGTAATCTCTAATTTACTAAGTTTGTAAAGAATGTAAACGTACTAAATGTGAATTGAATGCAGCCTGCATGTACATGTATATTTCACAATCACAACAATTTTGTTTTTTCTAAGAAAAATATTGTTCCAACTAGTACATAAATAAACGCTATTAAAGTTGTTACCGAGTAATACATTGCCAAGTGTTTTGTCGATTATCAAATTGATCCAGTTCCTAAATTGGCTACCCAAACCTAAAGGCACGACGAATTTGATCAGCGTGTGACATTTATATCCCGCGATTTACGCGTGTACTATTACACTGTTACTGTTATGCTTTAGTTGTATATGGCATGGACATTCACCGGTGGCCATGACACCGTCGGCATTGTCGCAATATGCCTGCGATACGCCACGCGCGGCGCCGTAGTGCTGCGGCCTGCGGCTGTAATTCATGCTCCTAATCAGGAATCGGAGAAAGGTTTCTGATGTTAACTTTAGTTCCATATTTGTTTATTTCTTAAAACTTTTTCGTGAATTTTTTTGATATCTTGTACAGAAACACACAGTGTTACTGCGCTTAAAAATATATTTTTAGACACCTGAATGTTTACTATATAATTAATTAATTATAATAGTACGAGCGACCCGCCCCGGCTTCCCACGGATGCAATTTAGAGTTGTAATTTTATAGTGAAACATATGTAGATCAAGTCTACTACGGCTTACAGATTAAACAAATAAAAGTATTTTTTGTTGTCACTTTCTTTCACACAGAATTTCTTTAAATATTGAACTACAAAATATAGCTCTCGTAAATCCCAATCCCGTGGAGATATCGCGTTAAAAAGTAGCCTATGCCTATGTCACTTCTGGATAATGTAGATTTCTAATAGTAAAAATAATTGTTGGTTCAGTAGTTTCACCACTTATTGATTTATCGGTGACCAGTCTCAGCTTCGCACGGGCAGATAGACAGAAAGATAAATTAGTACCTACACGTACATACCTACCGGTCTTACCTACTCTTCGCATGGAGCTGGGCTTCAGCGGGCCGTTCGAGAGCCACCAATGAAGCTGTAGTTTTTAAATAATATAATTATATATAATTAAAATTACAAACTACTGGTAAACTGTTTTAAGTTTACAAAAAATAAAACGTGTACGAACTAATGGCAAATTACATTTTAATTTTGCTTTTCGCACACAGCATTCAAACTTGTTCATTTGGTCTTAAGCAAACTAATATATCATATGTTGTATGCAAAATGTATGTAATATTATAATCTTAGTTGTTTTGTATTCTTTAAGAGATAAATAAATTAAAAAAAAAATTACTGCAACTTTTTTTGAAAATAAAATACTCGCTAATAATGTAGCTTTCTATAGGTGAAAGAATTTTTAAAATCAGTCCAGTACTTTTTGAGTTTATTACAAATAAAAAATCTTTATTATACAGTATGAATACTTTTTTCATAGCTTGCACAGTGATGTGAAAGCCATTTGTGCAAGTAATTTATTTATAATGAGATTGATAGATGTAAATTAAATTAAAATCATTTTATAATATTATATATTAGATGTAAGTCGTGACAACATTTTGCTTAACATGCATGGTTAATATCGTTACGTAGGCTGTAAAATGTCGTTTATGTTATTTAAATTCAATATTTTCGTTTTATAAGAAATGATGTTTTGGCGGTAGGTCAGGGCGGAGTAAAAATAAAACTCTTCAAATATGTACAGATTTTTGATTATATACTTGACTACAATCAAAGGTATAAGCGTTCCCATCCAATTGACAAGCCATCGGTTGGTCTAGTGCTTAGAGATCTTGACTGCAGAGTCGGAGGTTGTGGTTTTGATTCTCACCCCGAACAAGTAATTGTGTGATGCATGATCATTTGTTCTGTGTATAGGTGTAATTTATCTATAGTATGTATGTATTTGAAATAAATAAGTAAGTTTATCAGCAGTCTGGTAACTCTGTCTAGTTTGGGATCAGGCCGTGTGTGAGATGTGTCAAGTTATTATTATTTTTAGAAAAACAAAAAAAGAAATTGGCACGCCTATATAAATCTGAATTAGTACCTATACACAAGAAGAGAGCAGAAGAAACAGAATGGAGACAGAGTATACACACTATTTAACACACGCACAGTAATAAATAGCTGCAGAAGTTATTTTTTATTGCATGTACCGAAATCTATTGTTGGAATTATTGTTTTTTTTTCGGCGAATAACAACTCGCATGATGTTTTGTAGTTTTTTTTTTTTGGAATTATGAAGATGAGAATGAGGTGCGATACGCATAAAAGAGAATGCATGCGGAAAAGCGTGGTGATGAAGATGCTCCTGCACGCCATGAATGAGCTGTATAATCCTTTTTCTCTTTTTGTTTCTATAACTTTCACATAATATTATATTTTTATACTTTAAACCCCTTCAATTTGAAGAAGAAAGTTTGTTTACTTCCACTTTAGAAAGTCTGGCCCGGCTTCTAGTACCCGACAGTCAGTTTCACCAGATTTTTTAAAATTAATTCTAAACGCAGTCGTTAATATTCAGTCGAGGTTAAAATTGCAAAATTGATGACGCAAATATGCAAAATCAGATATATCTGTTTGAACGCGCATAATTTTTCACATTCGAGTTCTGTTGTTGAGAAAAAACATTTTTTTTCTCAACTTCTTTATATCAAAACTCTTAGCGAAAATAATAACTTTATATTTTAGTACAGCTATTTCTACTGAAGGATGGTAGCAGTAAAGAAGATGAGTGAATAAATTTTGACCATATGGAAAGCATTAATTCAAGGTACAGACGGTATAAAACTGAAATGTCTTTGTAAGGTTTAAAATAAGGTTTCAAAAGAACGTAAAGAAAAATGCCAGAAATATTACGTATGTACCTATAAAATTAAATATTTTATGACCTTTTCCAAAAACTATAATAATATGACTTGAGACAGTCGATGCTTTAATTTGTCGTCTATATATTTTATATATTACTAGCTGCGGGTACGCATTGCTGTGGCTAAGTAATTTGCAACAAAAAAATATTGTGACTATAAATTGAGATAAAACTATCCTATCTCTCAAGTTCTAGGTACCAACACACACTGTGTACAAAATTTCATTAAAATGAGTTCATTGGTTTAATCGTTCATCGCAGACAAACAACGTGACACGAAATTTTTATACATAAAGATTACGTGGTAATTATAAATAAGTTGCTATTTATGAAATATTTATGTCATGCTTTATGTACTTAAACGTTAGCAATACTCGTAACTATGTGTCATAAAAATAAATGGGCCTGGTAGCATATGGTATGCACGTGTAATGAATATTTGTAAAGTATTTATAAGCCCATTTATCTTTCATCTCGCTAAATTGTTTGTATGTTTGGTTGCTGAATTAATTGGCGGGGCCTAAATTTTCCCGCGTAAGTCCCAATGCCATGGGAATATCCGGATAAAAAGTAGCTTATGTATTAATCCAGGTCTTCAGCTATCTACATACCAAGTTTCATTAAAATCCATATATTGGTTTTTGCGTGGAAGAGTAACAAACATCCATACATCCTCACAAACTTTATTGTTTTTTGTAAATAAGTTTTACTAGCAGCGCCCCGCGGTTTCACCCGATCCCGTGGGAATATCGGGATAAAAAGCAGCCTTTGCTTTAATCCAGGTTGCATATATCGCAATCGGTTCAGTGGTTTTTGCGTGAAAGAGTAACAAACATCCATCCATTCATCCATCCATCCATCCAAACTTTCACATTTATAAAATTAGTGGGATTTAAAGAGCTTTATAGTTACAACTATCTGAATTGTCTCATATGTAGTTACATTTTGAAAAATATATTTAGTTATTCTCTTTTGCTTTTTAATACTTAGTTGATAAACTCGGTCATTAGTTCATAATTTATGGTTACCATACCACATACTAGGCGATAATGTTTCTCTACCTTCTTCCGATTATATTCCGATTATATAGCGAGTGCAATGAAAAAAATGGCAAATGGCCAAGGAGTTCTTTTGTTTTTTTTTGGTTAACCAACAATTGTTTACATTGAGACTTGTAATGTACACATGCTACAGAAAAATCAATTAACAGTGTAACAATTACTTGTAGGTAAACACCGCTTATGTTAAAATATATATATTAAGAACAATTATAAACTTCAACTGCGACCTTCAATTACACGCAGTTTACATTAAATTAATTTTATTGTGCCACCATATCTGGTAAACAAATGCGTGACTTTATTTTGGAAATTGATCCAGAGTTTATGTCTATAACATCGTTGAAACTATTTATTATCTTAGACATCCTTGCATACGGAGAATTGGCGCCAAGAACTGTGCTTCTAAGGGGCGGACGAAGTGGTGTGATAGAGATACGTGGAAGCCTAGCAGGTACACGAAATTTAAAAAGGGCCAATAACTGGAGACTGTCAATTTTCTGGTTAAGAATTTTAGAGGCAAACAATGCATCATTTAGGTTTCTACGTTTTGCAAAAGCGAAATCATGCCGAAGTATGTGAGTCTACTATCGTAGGAGCGCTTTGTTTTTGATATCCCATTAGAAAAAGTAAGATGCCACAGAAAGCGTTTTTTGGATATGTTCAAGGCGCAAGAAATGGACTGCATAATGAAGAAAGAAAGAAAGAAAATATAATTTATTGCAAAAACCTCAGCGTAAATTTTTTTTTCTATGTTACCTAAGTCTATATTTAAAAACACATTGATATTATTCACCTACTTCACAAACATCATATTTTTAATCTATGAATCTATGATATATCATCAACAATAATGGGGTCTCCAAACTACGCTACAGTACTCTAATATGTTACAAATCAAGCTGTTGTAAAGTAGAATTTTAGTTTTAATGTTACGAAGAAATTTGCATTATCTTAATACAAAGCCTAACATTTTTGAAGCTTTTTTGCTAATGTTTTCTAAGTACGTTTTGATAATAAATTTACGTTTGAGCCACCAAACGTAAATTTATTATCAAATAAGATTCCTAGATCCCGAATTGTATGCACTTCTTTTCGCAATGGGACGTAAAATATTTTGAGTTTATATAATTGTGCTTACGCGTAAATTTAACATGATAACATTTATTAAAATTTAAATGAATTTTATTGTTTTTGTACCACAGTATTAGTCTATCTAAGTCGTCCTGTAGGCGTTCAGTATCTTCATTTGATTCAATTCTTTTCACGAACTTTAGATCATCCACATACATGAAAACTTTAGAATACTGGAAACAATCTGGGACATCGTTAATGAAGAAATTGAATAATATGAGTCCTGCGCTGGATTCTTTCGAATTTCTGTATATTGTTTCGCAGAAGCCTACGTCCGATTATAACTTTAGCCAAGATCATAAGAGAGAGAAAAAGATACTGGTGTCAATTCTGTTGTATTACTCTCTTGACTATAATTAACTAAATTTTCTTCATACAAAATGTAAACCTTGTACACTTTGAAACAAGGTCTTATTTCAAATTTAAACAAGTAGGTAACGTAGTCATATTAGTGTGAACTAAGACTTACACAGAACAGATATTAAGCATATATGTCGCTATCGAAATAAGCAATTTATTTGTCGACTGTAGTCTGACACGCTTAAATAAACTTTAATACCACGTAGCAAGAGCCGCTATTCGTTGAATGCCATCTCTTTTAAATTGAATTAATTAAATAGAATTGAATTAAAAATATTGTGACTATAAATTGCAATAAAAAGTGTCTCTCAAGTTGGATCAAACTGCACACAGTGTGCAAAATTTCAATAAAATGCGTTCATTAGTTTAGGAGTTCAGCGCGGACAAACAAGGAGACAAGACATTTATATGTATAAGAATATACTACATATACTATATATGTATGTATAAACATGTTACTGCTTACAAAAAAGTAGGAAGCGCATTTAAAACTGTATAATAAATTCTTGTGATTATTTAATTGTGGCAGTGTAAATAAAGAATTGAGATATCGGAAGTGGAATCAACTTAATTGGATGAGCGTATTTTAATTGGAGTATTTAGAAAGAATACGTTATGATATGTATATTGTATAGTATACTTACATGGCCTTCAAAGACTTGATAGATATAAATTACCCATCTTATTGGATAAACTTATAGCTATTGAACATAGCAAGTATTCATTTAAAAGCTCATACATAAATTCCTAAATAATAACAGTTCTCATTACAAAGTGGGTATTTTGTAAGGAATGAGGGTATTGATTGTTAATACTTGTTACGTAAGTCAATATTATCATACTCGGTATTTAGTAACACATACTCGTAGGTGTTCTTCGGTATCCATATTTGATGAATAGCTTACACAATCTAATTAGTATTGACTGGATATAGTGATTTAGAACTTAGAAGTGGATGGTGATAAATTGGTTACTTGTTCAAAACTTCGGTTGTTTTCATTTTAAGACTTATTTTTACTATGTTTTGACTTATAGAATTAATGATTGTATATAGCAATTACACTATATATTTTATGACCTATCGAATAAGTCATAAAAATATGCAAAACCCTGTGGTTTTAGGCATTTCGATTCCGACACTTCGTCCCACCGACAATCTCGTTTCCACATGTATAAATTAGGAGAATGGTACACTCTACCATCTGGAATATTTGATATGAGATACAAGTCGAATATTAGCCGCGTCAGAAACAGAACGATAGCTGCGTGACCAAAACTTATAACTTTAGAAAAGTTGTCCATATGTCTATTTATCAAAATAAATGTTGCTTACACAGTGCAGTGTTGGTTTTCGAGTAGGCATTTCTAATTCTAACTAAATTTACAAATTCACTTAAAAGTGAATGGAGAGATGTGCAATGAGTTCAAATTATAGAAGTTGAAACTATGTAAGGAACGATTTCAAGTTTGTCTTTATTACAACATATTGACTGGCCTGTTGGTCTAGTGGTTAGTGACCCTGACTGCTAAGCCAGAGGTCGTGGGTTCGATCACCACCCAGGGTGTTATTTATCTATAATATGTATGTATTTAGTTAAATATATAAGTAAGTTTATCAGCAGTCTGATTACCATAATACAGGCTCTGCCTAGTTTGGGATTAGACGGCCGTGTGTGAGATGTGTCCAGTTATTATTATTATTTTGTTTCTTTTTTTTTTCCCTTTTGAAGGGGTAGATTTCACGTCATGCGGGCCTCAGCCAAGCATGACATGTTATATGAAGTATGTGGATGAAACGGAACATGATGTAAGAAATTTACGGGTGATACGGCAAGTGTTCAATATAGTGGCTTTTTGTAGTAAATGTAAGGAATGGGAAGCCATTATCAAGATATTTAGGTTTTGAGTGAGTGTTTTAGGTACTAAACTAGTTGAGGATAATACAATTGGTACTATGTGGACTACAGTTGCTTTCCATTGGGTTTTCAGTTCTATTGCAAGGTCTTGGTATTTGGAAAGCTTTTCGGAGATAGTGGATTGGAGGTTGTGACTGTTTGTTTATTATTATTATTATTCCTTTTATTGACGAATTTTACAAAGTAAATCTTGTAATACAGCAGCTATACAAAACTCTTCTGTTGTTTGTTACATACTAAACTAAATAGAAATACTTTTATTCAATTCAATATTATACAAATTTGATAGATACTTAATGACATAAAAACATTTTTACCCTGTCAATATTCATAAACTTATACAATATAGAACTTCTCATTATATAATAATTACATAAGCAAATAACCTAGATCTTCTAATTTAATGCAAATAATTAAATATTAGCGCACAAACCGGACCCAAGTTGAGTTGCCCATTGAAGTGCGTATTAACATAGAGGTTAATGGCATCGGATAGATGAGTCACAGCCACTTGATATCCGAGACTATGCGATAGACGTAAACACTCGGATTTAAAGGTGGATTTCACTACGAATATTTAATCTTCGGAAAGCTTAAAATATGTATAAAATTCAAGTTTATTAAAAAAGTGTTTCGTTATGAACTTTAAAGAATTATACTGTTTATTGTGTTAAGCGGATATTTTACTGCAAACGGGATAACAATTTGTGTGATCAACAAATAGTTGTCTCGAGGTTGGGTGTTCTTTGGGTCCGTGGTTTGAATGTTTGTAAGGTCCCGAACGACTTAGGAATTAATCCCAGAACAGGAGTTGTCTTTCTTAAATAAATAAAACTGGCAATACCTAGCATAAACCCTTGGTCGCAGGAGTTTTTACGAACATACAATTTTTAGATACAACGTTCAGACAGACTTGGAAATGTATATCGTACAAATGCTGGTTCTATGTGGTGGATCAAATCTTTCAGCTCAAATTGAGTTAATAGATAATATAGGTACATTCAGTGGCGTAACTATACCATTTGAGGCCCGTGGCGAATTCATTAATACATTTTGTAATTAGTGCCTCCTGCGTTCAGGAACTTTGGTGCCCGGGGCCCTCACGAGCCGGGGGCCCGTGGCATTTTGCCCACTCTACCACCCTACCGTTACGCCACTGGGTACATTATAGTTATAACTGTAAACTGCTAGCATATAACACTATAATAATTGCAAATCTAATTAATTAGTAACTTACACTGCAGAACTATAAATATTTTATGTATTGCGCAGGAGTACACACCTTTAATAAATGCAGTGCGAATTGCTTAGATCTAATTTTATTCAATGCTAACTAGTTTCTGAGCTATTTTGGGACTATATTAATAGGACAGCTTTTGTTATGAGTCATTTAGTGCCTTTATTATATGTAAACACGACTTTCGTGTATTTCCTTCAGACTAACTAGCAACCCACCCCGGCTTCGCACGGGTAGCAGATACATCTTCAACAGTCATCATCATATTTCAACCTATTTACACAAAACCTTAACAAATTATATACTTAAACCTTCTTCATGAATTGCTCTATCTATTGGTGAAAACCACATGAAAATCGAATCAGTAGTTTTTGAGTTTATCGCGAACAGACAGACAGTCTTTTGTTTATAATAAGGAGTGAATGTAATTCTGATATCCCTCTTCCCCTTTTTTGTTTTCCCATATTCCGACGGTTTTTTTTTTGTAAGCAATGTCTATATATATAACCTCCTTAAAAAAAACTTTCATCTTAATAAACGTTTTGTCAATATCTGTAAATATCCTTGTTACTATTAAGCCATATAGACCTACACTTATTTCAATCCAACTACTTCCAGAACATAAGATTTATTGGTGCGTGCCTAAAAAGTGTCGCCCATTTCTGGGATTTTAATTGTGGATTTCCTCCTATGTATATACATGTGCTTTTATGTGTCATGTAAAAAAATCAATTCTTTGGCAAAGAAATAGCAAATACTGAGCAATAAAATACGCCACAAAGCCTGTTTTGACAGGTGTAACAGATCCGGAGATATAGGGTTGGCTACGCTGGCTTAAGTCTCAAGTCAACATGACCATTGTTTTTCGGAAATGGCTAGGGCAAAAAAATCAATTCTTTGGCAAAAAATAGCAAATAATTACCAATAAAATATGACACATAGCCTGTTTAGATATGTGTAAGAGATCCTGAGATATAGGGTTGGCTACGCTGGCTTAAGTCTCAAGTCAGCATGACCATTGTTTTTCGGAAATGGCTACGGCAAAAAAATCAATTCTTTGGCAAAAAAATAGCAAATAATAAGCAATAAAATATGCCACAAAGCCTGTTTTGACAGGTGTAACAGATCCGGAAATATAGGGTTGGCTACGGTGGCTTAAGTCTCAAGTCAACGTGACCATTGTTTTTCGGAAATGGCTAGGGCAAAAAAATCAATTCTTTGGCAAAAAATAGCAAATAATTAGCAATAAAATATGCCACAAAGCCTGTTTAGATAAGTGTAAGAGATCCGGAGATATAGGGTTGGCTACGCTGGCTTAAGTCTTAAGTCAGCATGACCATTGTTTTTCGGAAATGGCTACGGCAAAAAAATCAATTCTTTGGCAAAAAAATAGCAAATAATAAGCAATAAAATATGCCACAAAGCCTGTTTTGATAGGTGTAACAGATCCGGAGATATAGGGTTGGCTACGCTGGCTTAAGTCTTAAGTCAGCATGACCATTGTTTTTCGGAAATGGCTATGGCAAAAAAATCAATTCTCGGCAAAAAAATAGCAAATAATAAGCAATAAAATATGCCACAAAGCCTGTTTTGATAGGTGTAACAGATCCGGAGATATAGGGTTGGCTACGCTGGCTTAAGTATCAAGTCAGCAGGACCATTGTTGTTCGGAAATGAAAAAAAAATCAATTCTTTGGCAAAAAAATAGCAAATAATTAGCAATAAAATATGCCACAACGCCTGTTTTGATAGGTGTAAAAGATCCGGAGATATAGGGTTGGCTACCCGCAAAAACTACTGCATGAATTAGGATGCTGGTCTCACAGTCATATTGCTGGTGGTCGAACTTAAAATTTGGTGCATGGTTTATCTTATGAGTTATCATAAATAATAAACACCTACGTTTACGTTTATACCTACATAACGACCCATCGTTTTTGTACATAAGAATATATATTGTGACTGATTTTAGTTTTTAAAAGCATACCTTCATTGAGTTTGATACATACATTGAGTTAAGTTAGTTTTTTACTAGTTTTAAACCTTAAAGGTCATCACACACTATAACGGCATTGCAACGTCACAGCTGGAGCACGGCGCCGCCTGAAATTGAGGCTACCGCTAGCCGGCAGCGTGCTTCACCACGCACCGCCCGCGAGGTGCAAGCTAATTTCATCGTCTTCATGTGCGACACGACGCGAAGTTTTTTCGATGGCGGCTCGCAGTCGGCGATCTGTAAGCACACGGACCGCGCACTGTATGCGAGCTGACTGCAAGTTTACAGCGCGCAGGGTTGCCAGACGAGTGCGAGTGAATTATCGTATCAATATTCGAAAATTATCGTACCAGATGAAAAATTATCGTACAACTAATAGAGCCGCGCGAAACGCGCTATTTCGCAAAACTAGAAATAGTATAGGAATTTTAGGAAGTTGTGAAATTAGACAGAAATTAAAATATAACTTATTTACTATACTTTTCATAAAAGAGTGGGATTATCGGAATCACTATTTACTTCTACCTGTGCAGCAGCGCCAGCCGTTTTTGAATAAAGGACTGCTGAAGTTTATCGAGATAACATTTTTTCAGTTGCTTTAAAACCATAACAGCATTCTTTTGATTGGCTTTTTACGCTTTGGGCTGAAAGTATCAAAGTATTAAAGCCAGACATTTATTTTGTATTTTTAGACGATTTTAAGGCACTAGATACTAGTCTTTTCACCCCACTTCGGAGGAGGGTTGGAAATTATCGTATTCAGGCGTACGATAATACATATTGTATCGTACATCGTACCAGTGTCGAAATAATCGTACATGTACGATAATTATCGTACGTCTGGCACCGCTGACAGCGCGCCGACTGCGAGTCGAGTTGTATGGTTGCAGCAAGCGCGCTTACTGCCCGCCGCTGGCTTTTTTTGACATTATGAAATGTATTATACGACCAGGTTTTAAAGCTCAGATTTGAACGACAACTTAATTGCTGGGGTGGAGCCGTGCCGTTACCGTCACGGCACGTATGGGCCGGCTCGACTGGAGTGAGACCACGGCTTCACAGAAAACTGGCAGTGAAGCAATATTTGCATTGCTTTTTGCCGAGTGAGTGAGGTTACCGGGGGCCCTAACTTTTCCCTTCCCCCCCTCTCCACCTCTTCCACCCTTCCCCTACTCCCACCTTAAAGGCCGGCAACGCACTTGTGACTATTGAGTTGCAGGTGGCCATGGGCGGCGGTAGTCATATACCATCAGGTGACCCGCCTGCTCGTTTACCCGCTACACCATAAAAAAAAGGAAAAACTTATATAGCATAATTATATTATTTGATGAGGATAAGAAGTAAATAATAAAAATAATTAAACATATATGTTAATACATACATAAAAATTTACAAGTTTACATAATTACAAAAGGATTCTCTTTTTTTTAATACACAGTTGTTAAATGTTGTAATACATAGTTTGATTGAGGATATAATATATTATAAAATTCCCTATAAGTATATTAAATTAGGAAAAAAGTAAGTTGTCTGGTGCAGCACAACCTTTGCATAATGTTTTGACTTTTTAAAAGTATGGATACCTCTACCATTAGAAGTATTCTTAGGTCATATTCTACGGACTCTTGAATGGTTCGCTTACCATAACAAAGAAACTGTATTTTTGCTTAGTACGAATTGTTAAATAATACTTTAAAAAAATAAGCTATTGTTATCTTGATTTTAAATCCGTGCTACAAATCTCTTATGGCCATACAATGAAACATGTTCAACTACGGCTAGGCAACATTTAATATTTCTATTTTAGGTGTTCAACATTACTCACGTTTATCACGAATTTCCCGTTATATTAACGATATAATAAACTATATTCATTCTAAACATTGATAATTTTTTCAAACCAAATTGCAAGCAAGGCGTTTTCTTCATATATTATTAAATCTTATGTCAAAGTAGTTACATACGTACATTCACTCGCATCTGTATCCCTGAAGGGGGAGGACAATGTGTATTAAACACCCAAATTTTATAAATTGGTCCCAGTCAGGTGATAGGGGTAGCCTATTGCCGTCAACTTTGAGAATTTAAGATAAGAAAATTGAGAGTATTTTGAGAGGGTAATGGTATGTAAAAAGAGAAGGACAGGGATATTGCTAACACGAATGAATTGGGGAGTGTAAGCAATATTATCAAGCGACGAGGACGACACTAACAAGAAATGGCTATGGCCACGAAATCCTAGCCCTAAACAAAGTCAGTTAAAGTATTTACAGTTCTGAGAATATCTTTTTTTTTTCTATGACTTAATAGTTATTACGTAAGCAATACACACGAACAACAGCAATGGATAAAGGTAGATTTACGTAGGTACTGATAAAAGTTAGTAATAAGCATTTAATTTATAAGTCTAGAGGTGTGATTGTAGTTCCATATATCTATAATTATGTAGGTAATTTCCAATTATTTTCGGATTCAATAGCAGCCCTTTACGTCAATAGGTAATGCGTGCTACCGCGTTGGTGCAAAGCTCCCACCGTGCCTAAAAATGCATTCCTGAATACAACCGCGTAACTTTAATAATTTAACGATTCACGAAAGTTAATGTTCTAACATTTAATACGGTTTTTACTTTTAGAACAAAAATCTACTTGAATCATTGCTTAAAAGAAATTGAATTTAGAATGAAATATTATTTGACACCTTCGAAATAAATAATCTGAAATAAAATAATTCAATCAAGCTGAATTAAATTTATTTGTACGAAAGGCACTACAAAACTATGTGGTAAGTAAATGTATTTATAGCATATTCTGAAACCAATTCTTAACCTAGTGCAATTTAAACGGTGAGGGAAAGAATAATATGGATAAAACTACTATACCAATGCAGAATGGGAAGCGTTTAATTCTGTATGCTATTCTATCTTGTATGCCATCTCAGTATAACTTCTGTACCTATTATGTACAAAACAGTAAAACCTTTAAAAAAGTAATAGTAGAGTAAAAATTTTAGATTTTTCATTTGTGTAGCACAATTGACATCGAATATAATACATATAGCTTTTTTAAACATGACAGTTTTGTATTCGATGTTTTGTTTTTAAACAGTTGTTAGTAAACGAATATAATGATATTTGTTTTTAAATTTATCTTTAGACCAGCAGCTTCAAAATGTTGTAGTTGGTTACTTGTAAATTTTTAACAATAAAAAACATAAAATTCTAAAAATATATGTTATGTTATTTTACCGAGCCAAAGGGGTTGTCATGTCCATAATAAGCCAATGGTCTAGTTTGCGGGCAGCGCCCACGGCCACATGCATGTAGCTACATATAGTTTCCTGCGACACGCCCAAGCGGGACTCTAACATGTATCTATAAGACATACAGGCCCTATATAAGCGTAGTAATCTTAGAATTTGGCACACAGCAAGCCCTAGAGCTAACAGTAACGTACAGTTTACACTTAGACAAAACAAGAAAATGTTCGCTAAGGTAAAGTGGTTAAGTGGTTGGGTGTGTTAAGTGTCCTTTTTTGGTGGTTTTTGTTATGTGCTTGTGATTTTATTCAAAATATTTTGTAACACTTACCATGAAGTAGTTTAAACGAAATAGAAACTAGTGCCTTTACAATTAATCCATATCACCGCTTTTCAAATGGTAGATTTTAATAAGTGCTGAATGTCGTGATTTCTTTTTAAATATTATTCTTAATTGTATAACATTAAAAAGAGACAAAAGGAAACGAATAGGTCTGTTTAGTAACGATTATAAGTACGTATATATATGTACGTATGATTAATCTTTAAACCAATTTATGATGACCTCTGTTTACTATAAAATTGAGAAAACAACCTTAAGGTCCTAAATAAAACTTTTAGTTACCCTATCCACCCGATAGTTATTGGCAATAGGTTAAATGCCATTAACGTACTTCTGACTACAGATGGCTCTAATTCAAGCGGCAATCTACCTCAGCCCTACTCTATTACCTAATATTTGAAGTTTATGGATATACCAACATAAATGTTAATATTTGCAACTATACGTAGCCTCTTTTTACACCAATATAATTATTTATTAAAATGACTTTATACATAATTATATCTTTTTAGCAATACGTTTTTGCCGGGTTGTGTAACAAAATAATGCTGCAAGCACTTGTTATTTTTATTTAGACAACAGTTTACAGTTATTCCACCACCTAAAGAGAGAGAGAAAAAATTAAACAATTTTAATTAATGCCAAACTTACTAAATTACGTTATAGATTCATAAATTTAACGGACTGATTACTGTTCAAATTAATAGTTATGAAGAGGTCTTAATAAAGACTAATTAGATTTTTCAGTTCTTAAGTATATCGCTGGTTTGCGAGAATATCGACGTAATTCAAAATTCAGTCGAATTGAACTAAGTATGCCAAACGATCATAAGTCTTTGATATTTTATGGTGAACAGAGATGCAACGCCGATTTCGTACTAACGTTCGTTAGAAAGCGACAAGTTCGTTACATATTTAGAACAAAATACTCTAGCGGAAATCACAAAACATTGCCATTCTCTAAAATCAATAATTTTTAGTTCCATTGCTATTCTCGCAAACCAGCGATATGTATCTCACTTTGAAATGGAAAAAAAAACTCAAAATAATTGAGAGTTAATTATTCATAGAGGCATACATATTCGCACTATCATATTTCACTAAACTCGTATATTCGGCTTATCGTCTACATGGATACATATAACCCCAGGCCTTTCGCCCTTCAAGGTATTCTAACATACCTCACAAACTTCCTCTACTGGCCTTACTACTTACTGTCCGTGTTAAACCCTTCAAACAACCCGCCGGTTATCGGGAACTTCAATTGTCTACTATAGAACTAGCTGTTGAGCGCGACTTCATTCTCGTGAAAATTTTGAATTGGGAACCGTCAAATTTTCTGGGTTAAAGTTCTAACTTTGAGTTTAAAATGTAAAATTTTATGAAGTTATGGTAGTTTGAAAAAAGAAATAATTACTTAACCCTGCGTTAGTCGTTAACTCGAAGTTATATAAACTAACTCTAGAAAGCGTAAGTGGCCCTTAGCGTGAGTCGGTATAATTGCATTAACCTATGTAGTCATTAATTATACAATATCCTTAAAATACATAATTATCCTCAAAAAGTTCTCATGCTACTATAAAAGGTTTTCTTAGCTGCTTCCACTTGATTCTCGATTCAGTAGAATTTCTTTAAATGTATGTGAAACCCGACGTAAAATCAAAAAAAAAAATCATTGAAATTATTGTAGAAAACAATAATCGTTGAACACAAGTCAAATATATTCTGACAAATAAAAACCTTCTTTGTTTGTGAAGTCAGTTTAATATTGTGCCCCTGCACGTCAGAAGCTCATGTGTAAACAATTTCCAACAGCTAAAACTTAATATCCCGTTATCACATTGTATCTGATACCTAGATTTTTATAGTTTTTTGCTTTTAGGCGTTTTTCGTGTGCGCACTATTCAGCGTCGCCCGCGCAGGGTTGTTAGCGTCACACGGTGCTGTATCATCCCAAAGTATTGTATTGGGAGCTCCTGCCCTTGCGCACGGATATGCCGCCGCTGCTCCTGCATATGGCCTTGGACTAGGTAAACGCGATTATCGTAAATGACATAATTATATACCATCAGCAAAAAAAAATCCTGATTGCTCTGCTTTCCTACTTTATTAGTAGATCATATACTGCATCTACTATTTGATAGAAGGTTACACAGGTCTATAAACTGTTATGCGCTTAGTAAATTTTTTAAGTATTTCATATATCGAAGTGTAATCAAATTCACACTTTACGAAGCATTCACAATTCCTCTAATACTTGTAAGTACAATCTATCTATCGATAGATACGATAGACTCTAAGCGCGTTCCTGTAACCAAGAAACGATTCGTTTTGCTTACGGATGGTAAAATTTTCGTTTAAGATTCAACGAAAATTAAGCGCCCGTAAGCAAAATGAATCGTTTCTTAATAGGCAGGTATAAGTCAGTCAAAAAGTCTCTTTTGCTAATATAGGCACTTGTCTTTCAAATTCCACTTAAATTTCGAAGTTTTATTTCACTTCCCATGTAATAAAAAAAAACTTCCACATATTTGTGTGTATGTTGAGGTCAGGTCTGTTGCAGGTCACAGCGCCGTCGTTGCACACGCGCCGGTGTTGCGGGCGCCCATCGCCGCGTACGGTCACGCCGCTGCCCCTGTTGAGATATATGTAAGTTATAACAACTACAACACATGAATATAAGAGATAAACGCACTACACAAGTAAATGGGAATGCAACACAAGGGGTATATTATTCAAAGGATATTATTTTTTTACATTAACTAGTAAATGAAGACGTATTGCACCACTGTATAGATTTCTTCAGCTTCAAAACATGGAACTGTACAGAAATAGAGATAATTAGTGCTAAGTGTCAGCAACGTTCAATTGCTTCGATAAAAAACCTTCAAAATATCGACTGTTAGTATTGGGAGCATCAGCCCTCCAGACGGCCAGTCTTAACTGGCTTATTTACTGTTATCTGTATTTTTTTATCAGCCAAGAAACGCAGAGTACGTACATACAGTATCACCTAAAAAATGTGGAAACTATACACATCTCAATTAATTAAAAATTTAAAAAAATTTCAGGCCCACCCCCGTTACCAGTTTAACTACGGCGTCACTGATGGCCACACAGGAGACCAGAAGAGTCAATGGGAGGCTCGCGACGGGGATGTTGTAAAGGGTCAATATTCCCTTGTCGAACCTGACGGCACAGTCCGTACTGTAAACTACTCTGCTGATGATCATAATGGGTAAGAATTGATAAAGTTACATGAAAAGACGATGATATTTGATAAAACTATACTAAAAGTGCTTCAATGAGTTGAATATAGTTAAAATAGAATATGGTAAAAATACAGAAAATTACTGCATTGTTAATTAGTCGCGTAAATCTGCGCTTATCTTTGCGTGCGATGAGTTGATCGCGAGTAAAGTGAGCTGAATGCCCAAGCCCGACAATAGCAGCACGGAGTTCGGTAACGTTCCAAGGACACGACAATAGTTGACAACCCCTTTTAAAAGGAAGTAAAATGTATGATTTGTGAAATATGGCTCTTATTGTCCTCTGCCTGACTAACCCTAATCTTACCTTTCCCTTCAGGGTTACACAATGAAGACAAATTATATTATTAAAAAAAAAAAAAATCTTTACGAAACTTACAAATACTTACAATTAATTACAGAATTCAAATTTACTATGTAAGGTAAATATTACGTCAATATCAAGAACATTATCTTTGAGTGCGAGTTCCACAAGACTAGAATATTACCTACATAGATGCATAGTGCAATAACTTTACGGTTGGTTGTTCGTTAATTATACAAAATTAGGCATTACGTAGCAAATACATAGAAACAGATTAGCCTAATTTTAGAGAACTAAAAATATGAGGTAGATCAAATGAAAAATAATCTACTTTCATTACAATACCTAACATAAATTATTCTATACATTTTATTATATTTCTTTCTTAGTTCATTGTCAATCGCAAAATAAATGCAATCGAAAATGCAGACTTATCAGTATTGTAATCCAAAGTCTTTTGATTTCTGCTGAATGTTTTGAAATAATTACAGATTCAACGCGGTGGTGAGCAGACAAGGTCACGCCGCACATCCTGCAGGCCACGCCGCCATTGTAGCCGCTCCTGCCTACGGGCTCGGACACCTCCACGGCTAGACCACCCACCGCACCTAGACCAACACCGACGACATCTATTTATTATCTTACTTAGCTTAAGCACGGACGGAATGCGACAACGAAAGAGTATCGTGATCACGGATATAGGCGGGCTTCCAGATTGTATGCGCTTAGTGGCTAAGCGTTTCATAACATGTATCTCGTGGGACTAAGGTCCAAATTAGTGTAGAACTTTTCATCCATCATCTTTAAAGCGCATTAGTACTTTTGTATAATATTTTCTTGTAGTGTGTAAGTATTTTTCTGTTTTTTTTCAAGCTCAAATACATCTTGTGAAACGTTAGGCGAACTGCTTGCAGGGTGATGTGCAAAAACTTCAGTTTTTGTGACCGACAATAATGTAAAGTAAATATAATATTTTATCACATATATTTTTTTCATTTTACTACTTGGATTCCCTCAAATACCATAGGTTTTCTGAAACAGTATATTCAAAATCAATATAGTGTAAATCTACTAATAAAAGCCAACGAAAACAGTTAAAATTCTACAGGTATTAAAAGAAGAAAAGAGCCCAAGGCCTGACCCGTATTTTACATTTGATAACTGGTGACGAAAGGTACAAAATAATAATATGAGTTTAATATTTGAAACAAAAGTGATGGCTAAGCGTTGGTTGTGATACTGGCTTAATAAAAATAATTCGCCAAGGCACGGATAAGAGAACAGTTACTATAAAAGTCGGGTGACTAAAAATGTATGGTTTCTTATAAATACTATCGCAAACAGGTCCCGATTTAAACATCTCAAACCAACTCACCAAAATTTCGAAACTGTGTAAAATAGTACTAATATAAAAACACTCTGAAAATCAATATTTTCCATGGTGAAAGTGATGTTAGCATTGTCTTAATATAAAGATACTCTTTGTTTACATTTTCGAATATCAAGTTTTGTATTTGAATTCCGTTGAAATTACAAAATCTTTTATTATTTATTCTAATCTTTATTAGGTTAAATAATTATATATTTCGATATGATAAATGAACTTAAAGGTATATTGATTAGGTTTACATCCACTGAAGGGATAAAGGTTATTTATTACATGCATTAGATTTATAATTCAATTTAAATTTAAACATAATAAATAAAAGCATTTTAATCGTAATAATTAGAATCGTAATGTATTCTTAATAGTAAAAGTTAAAATTTTATATATACAAATAGATATATAAGTATTCTTTATTGTACACAAAATAATCACATATTACACCTATGTACAAAGGCGAGCTCAACCCATAGTTGAGTTCTCTTCCAGCAAACCTTGGGAGTGCAGAGAGGATATTACAGATAAATAAGAGGCAAAGTCGTGTGTACGTAGAGATACTTGAGATAAAAATATAATACTAAATACATAAGCATGCCATCATCACCAGTTGCTTCTCTTGAAAAGGACAGAATGTGGCTCTTTATATCACTATCTGGAACCAGTTTAAACGAAAGTGAGGAGACAAGGGAAGACTGGAAAGATAACTAAGAACAGATGTTCTGTCTGAGACATCAAAACGAGTGGTGGAGTGGAAAAATGCGTATTGAGTACGTTGAGACCATATTAGAGACAAGAGACGTCGATATAGAATCATGAATTTAGTCTTTAAGCATCCCGACGCAGCAATTCCAAAGATTTTTATACGTAGACCAGTTTTCATCAGAGGGATTTCGTCTGTATCTTCTCTTGGCCTTATCCCATTTCGACATAGTTTGTTTAATTTTTTCTGAAAGGTAAGGTGGAGGAAGATTCTTTACTCTTACTGTTTTCAGGGGAGCGTGTTATTTGTCGTAAAGGTCTAATAGAATTTCGTTCAATCTATCCACTTTAGTGTAAGTATTTATGTATATAAATATTTCTAAACATATATCTTTATATATATTTTATTTATCGATATATCAACGATTAGGACATAGATACCCTTTTTGGGGTTTACGTTTCAGACGGGGCATTAATAGTTTATTAATTAATAGAGATTTCTTGTTGTGTGTCTGTGTCAGTATACCTTCAATTATCATTATATAGACTTAGGTACCATTACAGTTCAACATATGCACAAACTAGACGGTTGTAAGTGGATGTAGCCGTTTTCAAATATTAATAATATATAGATATTGCAATCTTAAACATCGAACGTAAACTATCTGTTTTGCCTATAATGAATAAGATTGTTGTTTTGTAATTTGAGACTCACCCTGTAATGTTTACTTTAAAACAAAATTATGAAATGCATATTATTATGTTGATTACAGAACAAGTGATAAAAACGGAACCAGTTTTCAGTTAAATTACGTAACAATAAACACTCACTAAGAAGAGGTTCTACTGAGTTCTTTTGAGTATAAAAGGCCCAAAACGTCTGCAATTATATCATTCAATTATTATATTTTAAAGAACATACCCAAATAAGATGTTCTGTAAAGTGAGTATTGTTGGAATTTTAATAAGTAACAATAACGTTCCAAAAAAAATTAAATACAAAAATTTAAGTGAGTGTAAAAATTGTGGATAGTGACATAATATAGAATTTTGTTTAATTGTGTGTGCAAACTTAACTAACTGAACGTAGAAAAAACCTGATTAGAATGTATCTGAATCGCTATTCTTGTACATTCTATTAGTATCTTAAAGAATGTATATAATAAAGTGTTTGTTGTTTATCCATTCCTCAGGTCTTGATTGCCCTCGTTCTGACGGTGGTATACGCGGAGGACCACCAAGACCACGGACATGCATATTCCACCCAATCTGTTCATATCTCTCACGGTCACCCTGAGTCTTCCGGACATGGACATAATGAAATTGGTCTAGGATATCAAGGCGATACTCATGGACACCACGATATCAGCCAGGGTCATCAGGAATATTCCAGTGGACATAACCAGCTTTCTCACGGTCATCAAGAAATCTCTTACGGCCACCATGGTGGTGAACAAGGTGCTCACCATGCCTCTATTGCGGTCCACCATGAGGCTCCAGTATTAACTGGTAACCTGCAACACCATGGCCAACAAGAACACCATGGTTATCAGGAACATTATGGTAGCCAAGGACAATACGGTCACCAAGAACAATATGGTCACCAGGGACAATACGGTCACCAAGAACAATATGGTCATCAGGAACAATATGGTCACCAGGGACAATACGGTCATCAGGGACAATATGGTCACCAGGAACAATATGGTCATCAGGAACAACTTGGTCACAACGAAGAACATGGTCACCAGGCACAATATGCTTACGAACAAAATCAAGGTCAGGAAGAACACCATGGACATCAAGAACACATCAGTGAAGACAAACATGTTGACTACCACGTAAGTTGATTTTTGAGTTTTTTTTTTTAAAGACAACTCCCGCATTAGTACAAATAAAATCCATGAGAAGAATTGCTTTACTACGTACTTGCGTACTAGCAGCGGTTGTCCGCGACTTCGTTGGCGTGGAAAAATTTAATGAAATCTATTCAATTCGTTGTTTGTATGTTTGTAAAGGAGTAATTCCTAATGCGGGAGTTACACCAATTCATCCACCCATCCTCACAAACTTTCGCTTTTATAATATTAGTAAGATTTTGTTATACTATTGTATTACGTTTACTGCACTAGAATCTACATAGCTTGAAAAAAACATTCAGAGTGCTGGATAGTATTATCTTATTTTTTATTACACACTACAGGCTCATCCTAAATATGAATACGAGTACAAAATTGAAGATCCCCACACCGGAGACAACAAATACCAACATGAGACCCGTGATGGCGATGCTGTGAAGGGAGTGTACAGCCTTCATGATGCTGATGGCTCCATCCGTACTGTTGAATATTCTGCTGATAAACACAATGGGTAAGTTAACCAGATTTTTTAGGAAAATAATCCTTGACAACAATTTTGTAATTAGATGTTGAAATTTTTGTTGTTTAATACACCTCTGCCTACCATTTCGGCGATATAGGCGTGAATATATGACGTATGTTTAAAGTTTTGTATATATTTTATTAAATAAATAATCGCACGTAACTATTCAAACCCCTTAAAAAAGGACGACACAATAGTTCTGCAATGATTTCTGTAAAAAAAAAATATTTTTTGTAAATTTTGCCCATTTGTTGTATTTACATATTTAGCAATATATAAGATAAAATGTGAGGAAAATTCTTTAACTGGTTTTAAGCTAATTACTGAAATTAAAGACGGTTAGACTAATAAGACTCAACTGTAAATAGTATTACTTAAATTTCAAGTTTCACATTTTTATTCAAAAAAAAAAAAATCATTTCTTATTTGAAAGTTATTTAATTTGAAAGAAATAGTAAACACACCCTACAACAAACTTACCCTAAACCGCAACAGTACTTGTTGTGGTTTAGGGTATTTCGGGCTAAGGTTTCGGGCAAAATATACTTAATTACCTGTGCATATTTATATATCTATCTTTCTGTTCTAGATTCAATGCAGTTGTAAAAACGAGCACCAAGCACGGCCATACTTACTCCCAGCACTAAGAGAACATCGTTAAGTTATATTATTATTGAACTCATGTTATGTTTTATAATTGTTTCTAAAAGTTAAATATATACCTAGTGTAATATCTGACATAATGTTTAATTTTATAACATGTATGGATGTATGCAGTGGCCGACTTTAAAGTTCAAATATTCTGAAATTACACACGTAATAATTTCTAAACAACTTAAAAAAGGAGAGGTTCCTTATTTGTCTTAATTTATCCGATATTTCTTAAACGATTTGGGTGATTATTTTTGTCTGAATATACCTAGTATAATTATCTTTTAAAAAAAGTATCACCGACTTCAAAGTGCTTTTTAGTGGAAAGCAGATGTATTTTGTTAAAATATAATATGGGTAGGCCAACTAAACGCACTGCTCCAATGAAACAGCGAGGTTTCGGAGTAAACGAAAATATCATCGATGATATTTGTTAATTTTTCTAAAATCTCCGCTATACTGATTTCGATAAAATTTAAATGGGAAGTTAGAAACAAAAAAATAATTTTCCAAATTGGTTCAGGCGTCTTGGAATAATCAGTGATCATACATAAAAAAAAGATTCCGACGAATTGAGAACCTCCTCCTTTTTTTAAAGTCGGTTAAAAATAGTCTTATTGTTTTTAATTTTCAAATTCATTTATTCCCAGGAATGTACGTGTTCATTTCAAATTCATCAAATCAAAGCATACTTTACTTACATTCTTAAAATAAATAAATTTGAAAATTTTAACATATTCTGCGATTATAATTTTATATTATTGGTGTAACATAATGGTAACATAATTGCGCCATTTAAGGTTGAGCCCTCGCGTTAATCTGTTCTGTGAGCTCATAAATAGATAGATCAGTGTCTGATCACAAAAAGCATTTCATTGACAATTTTTGTGACTAGAGGACCAGTCTTTTCTACGCAAAGGATAAGCAATAAATTTCATGTTTTTGCAACTTATACAACAATTTTAACCCCCGATGCAAAAAGAAGGGTGTTATAAATTTGACCTGTCTGTCTATGGCATCGTAGCTTCCAAACGAAAGAAGTTTAGTGCGATTTTTTTTGTTTGAAAGGTGACTTGATCGAGAGTGTTCTTAAATATATTTCAAGAAAATCTGTTCCACCGATCGAAGATCATCAGCTCTTTTCTAATCGCTGAAGGGATTTTCGAGTCGGAGGTATTTTGAATTTATGATTATAATCTGGTGTTTACAAAGCTTTATAACATCTGATGGATAAAATATTAACATGTGCGGAATGATACTTAAGTAGAATCGTTATTATTTCAATTAATATTTTACGCTTTTGTCCCGTTGTAGATGTAGGACAAAGGTGTTGGTACATATTTTACTAGTTTAAAATAAGTTGTATACTAAAGTTTAGTATTTATATCATATATGCGACACCAGTTCTTAAAATGAGGTATCCAATAATAACATAGACATCACTAAACGAAGCGAAATTAACTGTAGTCATAGGTACGTTGAACGCTTATGCTTCGAACATTTATTATGTCTGGGTTTCTGGAATGTACTTTTCTGCGTTTCTTAAGCATCGCCATGCAACGATCGGCACCTGTGAGGCATTCGACTACAACGACAAAGGTTGCAGGTTCAGTTTCGCCCAGTGTAAATATTTGTATACATGAATATGTCTATTTGAACTAGTCAAGTATTTGAATGTATGAATATGTGTGGCGACTTCCATACACACTACATACAGCAAAACATACTTCAACATCACCTACTGAAGACGAGCTGAACTACGTAGTGACTACTAAACCTGCATAGCACAATGAATGTTTTTTTTTAGGACTGCACGTCAGAAATGAAAACACACACATGTATGTGTGTGTTGACAGATGACATCTATACAGATGTGTGTATATACATATTCACACACACATCCGCATATATGTCATTTTCTGAATATCTTTATTGTACATTATAAAAAAAAAAAAAAAAAAGCCTTTATTATTCCATTGGCACATGGTACATTCGTTTGAGTAGTAATGGGTGTGGATACTGTTAGTCCAATATACATGCCGTCTAGACCCCTCTTCGGGTGAAGGCCTCCTCCAGAGATTGCCACTCGTCGCGATTCCTTGCGAGGTTGGGCCAATTACTTGTTCCGACGGTCTCTATCTCGTCCTTCCACCTTGCCTTTGGTCTTCCTCTGCTTCTGTGCCCATGAGGACCTCTCCACATAGTCACGGTCTTCATCCACGTTGTACCGTCGTTGTACATTACAATAAAGATATTCAGAAGATAACTCTCGCACCTAATCGGTAAATATATAACTTCCCAACATCAACCGTTGGGTCGCGGTCCGCCAGGCATTATCTTACCATACCTGGTCTGAGAATACTCTCTCTGGGTTGGAGTGACTTAACCCGTTTCTCGATGAATGAATGTTTTTATGAAAATATTGTATCCAAGTATATTTTTCCGTGTTCTAAAACCAAGTACAATTAAACCTATACTTAGATAGCGCAGTGTAATATGCCCCAGAATATTATTATGGAAACCAAGTTCCTTGTCGCACGTTACTCTTCAGAAGCTGCGCGAATGAGAGCTGGACGGAAAAAAAGTGTTTATTTACGCTATCTGTGAATTCTGAACGATGCTACTATTGTATACTAATTATCCAAGTATTATCGGTCGGGCAATTTTTACAGATGGCAATTTTAATTTCGCGTTTTTACATACGGGTTTTCAGCAATTATCGTGATCAACCGTACTCGATAAGTACAACAATATCTAATAGGATTAATCAGAATATACTCGTACTATTAACGTACGTTCTTATCCAACTAGGTACGCAATTGTATAACACAATGTCGAAATTAACTATCACTTCCCGCAGTCGTAATAAGCTTATATTGTCATGATTGACAAATCAAATCACGTGGTGGTAAGTTTACTGTTAGAATCGTAGCAGCAACTGACACTAGAATTATGGACTTTCTAGAGAATTACAATAATGGAATGGACTGTGTAGATCAATAGTACTATGTCACTCATTTATTCTTAGGCAAAGTGATTCGTATTCTTTGTGAATATGATTGAATGTGCCTATGCGTTTGTTGGTCGTCCTTGTACATATTTAAAATGATATGCAACCATATCATGTACGTGAATTAGTAGTACATATCTGAATTACACAGAGTTTTACTGTTCTTATGTAAGTATTGTGTTGTTTTGAAAGCAGTAATAAATATTTTATAGTCTTTTTTTATAGGATAGGAGACAAAGGAGCAGACGGGTCACCTGATGGTAAGTGTCTACCGCCGCCCATGCTGCCCTGCTAATTGTACTAGCAGTAATCAACATTTTTGTGATTTTCACTTTTTTGCAAAAATGACATCTTAAAAATTATTCTAATGATTTTTTTTTTATTATAAACTTGTTTTTTATTTAACGAGAAATGCAGCACTTGCACAAAAACATTGCTTTTGTTAACAAGATCTGCAGCATTCAGCATGTGCTAGAAGGTTGTACAGTACTTGATACGTTTACTGTAGCTTAGTTTAGCATATAACTTCTTTTGAAACGAATACTAACTAAAGCCAAACGAAGTATTCTACAATAATGCGTTTGAGTGTAGCGAGCATAACAAAGAGCCACTCTTGTGCTGCTAAAACTAAATGCAGTATTAGTATACAGTGCCGCGTTTCGTGCTAGCAAATCAGTGCGTCGATGTCATTCGCGGACGGAACCACTAACTAAAAACGCAGTATTGAACACGTGCTAGGTGATTTTGCAGTAATAAACAGAAATACTGCATTTGGCCTTAGTGATACTGTAAAGCTCACAAACCCAGAAGGGAAATGAAAATGCAGTACTGTGCATTTTATCCAAATGAGACATTAAAGTAAAGAAATAAATATGTCAATAGAAAGCTTGATTTTTTTCTATTTTTTTAAGTAAACTTCAAAAGTTATATAACATAGACTTGTTTTTTTTTTGTTAGAAAAATACGTTTACCGCGTTTACCTCCAAACCACCATTTTGCAAGTACTGCATTTGCAATAAGGAGGGCAGCATGGGCACCTGCAACTCAAGAGTCACAAGTGCGTTGCCGGTCTTTAAGATAGTAAGGGAGTAGGGGAAGAGGGGGAAAGAGAAGGGTTAGGGCCTCCGGTATATGTATCGTGTAGTCTTCCTATATTAAAACTATATTCTAGCTTAAAATATTATATTTGGTATATAAATATCAAGTTTTGATTTATATTGGGATTCTGGGTTGGGTAACAATGTCTATTGTTATACTCTAGTTGAAATAAAATCACGTTCAAATCGAATTTACTAAAATTTTTAATGTATTCTACAGACTTTTAGCTAACAACTCATGTTATGCTTCTATGAGTAGGATCAGAACTTTTTTTTTGCATAGGCATATCAAAGTAAATTCTCACGCATGTCAAAAACTACGTTAAGTTAGTGGCAGGTAAGAAACGGAATAAGTAGTATTTGCGAGATAAATAAATCTCACAACATTTATTTTTCAATTGGTAAGTTAATTGTGACTTTTAAACTTTCGCGTTCCAACATATACCTAATTATGTATATATACAGGAATTCACGCAATAACAAAATAGGTATTACATACCTCTGAATTGCCAGAGTCAGCTTGTGATCACGGCCAGTGCAACCTGGTCGAAGCGTCAGGCAATTCACAGGCATGTAATACCTATTTCGTGATCGTGTTAATTCCTCTATAAATACATAATTAAAATGTAGTAGTGGTGTAAGAGTGTAAGGTAATGCAAACAAAATATTATGGAGTTCAGACATTCAGGCATTTAATTAATAACTAAGATTTGACCTATAACACAGATGTATCGTATATACTACAGTGTGTATCGGTATCATAGGTATTCGTAAGGTTCGAGTTCTCATTACTTAGCGATCTCAAGCAAAGGCTACTATGATACTCGTAAGTTGAAAGAATATAAATATTATTGATATAATTGTTCACTTGTGCATATTTCATTAATAACTAAGTTAGTAAAAGGAAAAGGAAAACCACAATTTATAAAAATATTAAATAAATTTTATTAAACAATAAAATAGGCAAGTACACATCTAGCAACAGTAAAATCTAATAATATAATAGGATAAGAGGACATTTGTTAAATAATCAGCCTTCAGATTTAGTTTTCGTGATGACTTTCAATTTGGACATGTTGGCCTGGAGCTGTATGTTTCACTGTAGCGGTGAAACTGTAAAAGAAGAAGGAATATTAAATGCAATAACAGTAGAAAATTGAATCTGTATTAGTACTACAGGTTTATGCTTGTGACTTCACAGTATTGTCGCAGTTATTGAAAATAATACGTCTTACCTTAGGTATAGAATTACTTGTTTTTATATTCATGACAATAACATCACATTAATTTGAATATAAATACTGAGTATTTCCTATTTTTTTTATGTCGGAAATAAACCTCGTTCTTACCCGGTGTCTTTATCTGAACTGTATTCAACAATTCTGACTGATCCATCTTCTTCTTTCACAGTGTATACTCCCTTCACGACATCCCCATCACGGTATTCATGTTGGAACTTGCTGTCGCCGGTGTGAGGGTCCTCCACTTTGTACTCGTACTTGTATTTAGGGTAGGCCTGGAATATCGAAAGAATTTAATACTCTATTTGAATGTGTTCATCTATTTAACATGATTTAACGGTTTAGATGTGGCTGGAGTCAACTAACAGAAAGTTGCCTTAAAAATTTATATGTTAAATAAGTATTTGTATTCTAACGTCGGAACTTACGTAATAGTCAATGGGTTCATCGTGAGATTCATGCACCTGTCCTTGGGCATGATGGCCATGGTAGATGGGAGCCTCATGTTTCAGAGCACCGTGAACAAAGCTCTGTTCTTCATGACCCTGAGCGTAGTGTGGTTGAACATCAACGTGATGAATATTAGCATGGGGTTGAGGAGCGTGTACCGAGTTCTCGTATTGCACATTAGCTGGTGCAGCATATTGAATACTTTGGTAATGATTTGCTGGTATATCATGGTGAACTGGTGCTGCTTCTTCTTCCTCTTGCACATATTGGTATACGGGAGCAACGTGTTCGTTATGAGCTTCCTGCGCTCCTTGATTTAATGAATGTGCTGAATGTCCTGAATGTCCTGTATGGTGGATGATACTTTGCGACGAATAGGCATGTCCGTGATTTTGAGGGGCAGGAGTGTATTGTGGTTCATGAGCCGATTCGTGCTCACTATGAACTCTTATTGGAACATGCTCGTAATGATGTTTGTATTGTTGAGCAGGTTCATGGTGAACTCCTTTAAATCTATATCCATGATCCTCACAGGAAGCCACAGCAACAAAGGCTAACACTAATACCTAAAATGTGAAATTGTCCAATTATATTACTTTGAGATACACAACAACGAAAAAAAAATACACATAAGAAACACCAACTTTAGACAACATTTTGTTCTTTCTTCTAAGACTTCCGTTGTGGAACTGATGAATTAACATAGTCATTAGCTCAATATATACCGGAGACGTTACGAGAGTACTGAATCAATTTGCTGCTGGTCGGGGCGTCATGTTTGTAACCCGCAGCGCGCGCGGATCTATGACGTAACTTACATAACCAATGTGAAGGTGTTCAATCTCTTAAATTAGATCGTGCTGCCAAAATTAAATAACATTATTATGAATATATAAGTAACTTAACCTATATACGTAGAACATTAAGTAGTGTTGTGGTAGAATTTACCTTAAACTAATTCATTGAATTAATCTTATAGTTTCGTGGCACCTGTAAACGGATAGGAAGCTTACTGTACTTAGTATTCTTCGATGGTACTCCAGATTCCTTTGCATCACTGCTTCCTATTCGATCAAATGTACGATTTCACTACAAATGTTTAGAAAAAATAAATATTACTTGCTAATTTCACCTAAAACCACTTATTTATTTTGTAACTTACTCTTAAGAAAATAGGAACGATATTTGAAAATGAGATCGAAACGAAAATCAGACTATGAAGGAAAAAGAAACTAGGTAACATATTACGACTGTTATGTTAATATTCTACAATCAACGAAAAATATTCATTACTTATGTTTATCATTACTAATAATAGATTCATATATTCGGCTGGCTAGAACTTACATAACATGTCTTGTTCTCAGCAGATTTTGGCTATGTGAGGTTGAGTTCAATTAAATCTTTTCTAAAACTGCTCTCAATACAACCCATCTTATATAGGTATATTTTATGAATACTGTAAGTGTGGTTGAGTTATCAATGTAAGATATCGAGGTAAGGTATCTGCAATTTGATTTATCTTTATGTAGTTGCTTGAATGTGCTGAGTTTTTAAAATATAAGTTAGTGGGGGTTTCAATGACTGATGTGTGCTCTTGCTCACCAGACGATTTCAGTAATTTTGTTAAAATATTATTAGTAAAATGAACACTATTATTATTTTTGACAAATCTTTCAACTATGCTAAATGTTTGGACCAGAAGTAAAAATTTTTTGTGTAAGTTTTCTTCGTTATAATTTATTATTCTATCGCCGCTTTATAACAATATAATACATAGAGTATTTATATAAAAAAAAATAACATTTAATGAAGGACACGACTACCTTAGTGTGTTTTAATCATCAACTGACAGACAGACTTATTGCTGACCCCGGTAATGTAAATATAATGACATATCTTACCCTTGCCAAAATTATATTCAAATTTCGGTCTATTCGTTTGAGCTTATGTCTGAGCTGTTAACGACAGTTACGAAATTTTACATAGAATCTCTAATCGTCGGATCTACATAATTATGTATTCATAATTTATTACGATATTTACTATAGAGAGAAAGCAATAAAGCATTCATATTTTATGCATTTTCGAACGCATATTGTGTATAGGCGTCTTATAATTTACTAGCATACCCGCGCAACTTCGTCCGCGTTTGTAAATTTGCTCCGTTTTTGCAACATGTTTCATTGATACTCCGCTCCTATTGGTTGTAGCGTGATGTTAAATCTATAGCCTTTCCCGATAAATGGGCTTTCCAACACTAAAATAATTTTTCAATTCGAACCAGTAGTTCCTGAGATTAGCCCGTTCAACCAAACAAATAAACAAACTCTTTAGCTTTATAATATTAGTATAGGTATAATATATGTATAAGCGAAAGGATACCTACTCATTCACTCACTTACTGACTAATCACGAAATCTCGAAAACTATTTGACCTATGAAGATGAAATTTTTCAGGGAGGTAGTTTTTTAGTAGGAGACGTCAGCTAAGAACAGGTTTTGCGACAGGCTCGGATTAAGGAGGTATAAGGAATCACGCAACTTTATATGAAAGTCTTTGGTTTTTTGTACTAGAGAACTGAATTGAGAAAAAATTGAATTGCCAGGGAGGTATGTAATTTATAGGTATGAGATATCAGCTAAGAACGGATTCTACAACAGAGCCAGTTTAAGCGAATCAAAAGATTTTCTAAACTACACGTCTTTACATACGAAGTTGGCGTTTTATATGCAAACAGTAAAACATTTTTTTTATGAAGTGATTTCTTTAATTAATCAAAGAATGTACCATTGTTATCTACCCACTTTCACCGTTTTATAGGAAGTTCATTAATTCCCTTGCTAAAAAAATTGTGAGAGCGAGAATCAATGAAATATTTGAAGGCGGTTTAGACTGCCTCAACGGAATTGATTTTTTTTTCTCGCAAGAAATTGTAAAATTCCGGAACAAATAGGAGTCAATTCTGTTGAAGGAAGGTCGGGGGAGTGTGGTGGGCACCTCCAATTGTGGAGTGTGTGGTCCAGGATTGTCCTGAAATATCAATGTGGTAGAGCAATTGACTAGTCTCGGTTGTTTATAATATTAGTATTGGTTGCAATTGTTGACAATACAGTTCTGCCGTAATTGTCTGTAGTGAACAACACCAGGACTGGTCCATCAGACACTCCAGTACCTTTCTTTGCGTCAACTTTCGCCTGGGGCAAGATTTGGCATTTTCAATTATCGTACAGGGTCCATTTTGCATCACAAGTAACAATACGATTCAAAATCCCCTTGTTATTGTACGGTTGAGTAATGTAACGCAACACTCAACACGTGTTTGTTGGTGTTCACCATTTTTCTAGCTTTTTAACTTTTCCAATTTGATTTAAGTGAATTAAAATTGTTTTAACACTTACACCGATGCCCGCCGCTAATTCTCATGAAGTTTACAATGGATCCACTTCTACGATCCTTTTTAATTCTCCATTGTCAACTAAGGTCTACGGCCGTCCACGAGGTTTGTTCTGAAGGTTAAAATTTCCAGAAAGAAAATGTTGGAACCAAAAACGTACCGCGTTTTCTTTTATAACACACCATTAATCGTTCGAGCTGTTTCGGCAGCGCTAGTGCCACAGCGGAACTCGTATTCGTAAATAATGCGATATTTTAAGTTTTTCAAATTGTGAACAAAACGATGTCAAAGAAAAATTAAATGGTGCAAGTAAGGGGGGCGGAGATCACAAATTGCTGCGGTGACTTTCTTGTTCCTTGAGGCAAAAAAATTGTAGCAGGTGTATTGCTAGTGAACCTGTATTTAAACCACTACACCCTAATAAGTACCTCCAACAGTAAAAGTACTTGCTTGTTGAGTGTATGCTTCACCAAGACAATTCAATTTTTTACAATTGGATTGCTTCATGCTTCAATCTGGGTGAAAAAGCTACTGACCTGTGTATGTATGTTTGTAAAAATAAATGGGTAAAATATAGATAGTTGTATACAACTCCATTCTGTACTTACTTCGCGTATACTATAACTTATCCCACTGCCGAGAAAGAGTCCTTTCTCATACTGTGACGAAGCTCCAGTCTAGCAGCAGAGAGAAATATTTCTACTGTTGATTAACGTCACCGGATGCGAATATTTATAGGTACCTACTATAAACCGTCAACTATCAGTGGTATATTTCATGGTTAAACTCCTTAGTTATTAAAAAAGAGTTCGCCTTGAAGATTGTTAGGTACGATTACTTAACATAATGTAATAATGTGTGTATGTGTGCATGCGGTGCTTACCTGTTAGTAATTGTTGCACTAGACTAGCATATCTGTATAACTAAGTAATACAACGAGTGTAAACAATTATAATTGTTGGTGAGTCACTAAAATATATATAAATTATAATTATTATGTTCTTGTTAAGTTTATTTAAATACTAGCAGCGCCCCGCGGTTTCACTCGCGTAAGTCCCGATCCCGTGGGAATATTATTGACTGGCCTGTTGGTCTAGTGGTTAGTGACCCTGACTGCTAAGCCAGAGGTCGTGGGTTCGATTCCCACCCAGGACAAATAATTGTGTGATGAGCACGATTATTTGTTCTGTGTCTGGGTGTAATTTATCTATAATATGTATGTATTTAGAAATATAAAAATATGTTTATCAGCGGTCTGGTTACCATAGTACAGGCTCTGCCTAGTTTGGGATCAGATGGCCGTGTGTGAGATGTGTGAAGTTATTATGTGAAGTTATTATTTACCTATAAACTAATATTGGGATAAAAAGTATGCCTATGCGTTAATCCAGGTATCCAGCTATCTACATCCCAAGTTTCATAGCAATCGGTTCAGTAGTTTTCGCGTGAAAGAGTAACAAACATCTATCCATCCAACCAAACTTTCACATTTATAATATTAGTGGAATAACAATAGACGTCCACTAAGCAATAATTTTTGAAAATTGCATCTTCGTCGTAACCTGCCTTATGAAACCCATGCATGATTAGTATTTAATAAATCGGTAAACTCCTTGACAATGTTTAACAAAATATAGTGTCAATTGACACCATGACTCCATTTATACGAAAACCGATGATGATTTTTTTTATCGAACTCGTCTCTCTTGACAATGGAAAGCGGCCTCAATAATGTCATTGTCATTCGTTTTGTATGAAAATTAGGTGAGCTCAAACTACTTACGCATTAAATCTCTTTATTGTGTAACCATGAACCACATTGGAATACTCAGATATAAAACTTACCTTTACTTCGTTTTCTGGAGTATAATTAAGCCTAAAACGAATAAGAATTCTGATATGCCATCGAAACGTATTGGTATTACTTTGGTTTAGGAAGATTAATGCTTCTTTATTGCCTTTCAACTCACGTGTTAGTATGTAGGTATATGTAACAGCAATTCCGCTAACTTTCTATGACGTAAGTAAACATCCATTTTACGGTCCTAATACATATATCTTTATCTCAAAATCTGTGGTACTGTGCATACTTAATTTTGTCGTCTTCTATTTGAATAATTTAATTCAAATGGGAGACATAATTAGGTATTCACCGTGTCTTATGTTACTCCACGACTAGATGCTTTATGTTATTGAATTTGATTTATCTATACTGTATACTAGCTTTTGCCTGTGGTTTCACTCGTGTTGCTGCAGATTTTGTCAATCAATTCAGGTATCGCTTAAGACCAGTACTTTTTTCTGGATGACCCTAAGGCCTTTTCTGTATCCCTAACAATGTGTGTGTGTGTGCTGATCGTTTGAGTAGTTGAGTCGGGAAAACACTTTCACGACTCAACTACTCAAACGATCACCATGAACAACCAAACAAACAAACACACAAACTCACAAACTTACATTCGCATCTATAATTTATTATATCAGTTAAGATTCGACAGATTTTATGTTCTAAATTAAGATTCTAAATATGAGTTCAGAGATAAAACACATGAAAAATCTTTAAGTAGGTGTTTATTTATGTACTAAAATAATTATGCATATTTAAATAAATAAGTTAACTAAGCTAATGATGGTGGTGGGGTATGATGTGTTCCGTGTGTCCTTTGTGTGAAACCTCCGCATTGAAACTGAAAAAATAATGGAATTGTATTAAAAATAGAGATAATTGAAATTCCGCTAGATAACAGATAGGAAAATAAGATGAAACTACTAAAATTAGTATGTCAAATTAAGATATTATTACCTTAACCATAACCTTTGTCATAGTATTTTCAACATTTGGCCTTCACAATGTCAAGATTACACACTGAGTTATTATTACTAGCATATAGAGTAGACACCGCGAAGAAAAAGTTTGTAACGCGAACTGCGGTCCCTGCACCGCAGTGAAAACAAATGTTTGTAGCAGTTCGTTGGGCAAACGCGTAAACGCCATGACAATCACGGCGCTTAGAACCTTACGCCTGCGAGTTAACTACAACTCAAAAACGATCGAGCGCTGCTTGTTAATACCGTAGAATTTAACTACAAATTATTGTTTTAGCGCTGCAGCGCTTTTTAGTTTTAATTCAAATAAAAACGGAACATGTATTTTGTTTTGAGTGGCTTCTCTAGTACATAATATTATTATGTCAATGAGATTCATTAATTATAATGTGGAACGTAAAGTAAAAATATAACAAAATTAAAGATTAAATTTACATCAGTAATAGACTAAAGGAACTAAAGATACGTGACTAGAAACTTTTAAATACCACTTAAAAATAGTGGACAAGCTTAGAATTTATTTACAAGGAAGTTGGCAAAGAAAGACATTAAATCTTTATTAAGACAACGCAACACCAGAGTTATCTGTAATGGAGATCTTGTCACCCCACTAACTAACAGAAATAACTGCACTAGACTAGAAGCGTTGTTATATCGCGGTCTTTTAGATTTTGGAGGTACTGTACCAGTCAAACGGCAGTCCTGAACATAATAACATTTGTAAAGATTTGACAATAATTACCCAGTTTTCTTATCAGAACTATATTTCACAGTCCTAACTGAGCCATCAGGTTCATGCAAACTGTAAACGCCTTTTACTGAATCGCCATCACGCGACTCATGCTGGTATTTCTGGTCGTGGGTGTGCGGGTCCTTGACTTCGTACGCGAACTCGTATTTAGGGTAAGCCTGAAAAAATTCAGAAAATATTTATGTAATTCAAACAAGAAAAAAAACCAAGGTTAAGGTAAATATTAGAAAACCTGATCATGTATTTACTCACATAATAATCAACGTGGTGTTCATGATGATCATCATAAATTTCTTTATAAGATTCCGTGTGATGTATTTCCGCATGATGTGATGGTTCGCTATGTGCCGATGTGTGAGTTAATTCAATGACATCATGTTGCGTTGGTTTTTGATGAGCTACTTCAAAAATATTATCCAGGATGGGTGCCTGATGTGATACTGGGATTACAGGATGTTGAATTGGAGACAGTTGAATTACCGGGGCTATGGCAGCGTGATGGATTATTGGAGCAATAGGCGCTTGGTGGATTACTGGGATAATAGGGGCCACTTTAATAACTTGAGGTTTGATAGGGATCTGTTGTACTAACTGTAGAACGCGATGTTGTGTCGGGGCGTGAGGCACTGTTTGTTGAACAATTTTTAGTTGGACAGGAACCCGGACGGGTACATGAGACTCGTAAACAGGAGCTGGCTCTTGCGGAGTAAAGTAAACCTTCTTCGAAATATCGTTGTGAACAATTTCATTTTCATGTCCATGCGATACATGATGCGTTACGCTTTGAGAGGACACAGCATGACCAGAGTTTTTGGGAGCTACATGAGCTTGCACTATATGCTTGTGAACTGGCACTGCTTTGTATTCTATTTCATGGTGGTAATTATTTTCTACTTTTTCGGGCACTTCATGCGTCACTAGTGTTTGAAGTGTGAAAGTGTGACCATGATGATCTTGGCAGTATGCAGCTACCATAAAAATTAATCCAGCTATAATCTGCAAAGAAAAATGATATGATGATGGTAGCTTATCCAGATATTTAGAAGATTAAATAATAATTAATATTAAGTATTCTCTTGCCTAGATTACAGGTTTTAAAAATAATAAAATATTGTACTAGTTGAAAGAATTACACAATTGATCTTTCAAACCATTTGAAATATATTGTAGTTGTTCAAACTTGCCAAATATTTCAACTTTCAATACCTTTACAATCATTTTGTAGTTATATTCACGAAAGCTCTCACCAATGTGCTGTTTACGAGGAAAGTTTTACTGTTTTATACTCAAAAATACTCGTCACCAAACAGGTTTGTTACAATTTTTAGCTCGAGTTATGTGGATGGGTGTATTTTGATGCAATTCACTAAAAACTGGTTTACTATAATATGATCTCTGGATGACAAAAAATTGCGAAATAGTTATTATTTTCGAAAGTAAATCAGTCACGTTAAATAAATGTCTAGGTACTTTGAACGAGTTTTTGAAAGCTTTAACTGCATTTTAACACTTAACCTTGGTCGAAAGTTGTGCATAAGCCGTTATCTGGAACAATATTCAAATAATAATACTTATGCGTGCCTCTTTTATAATTGATTGCAACGAAGTTTAAAAATGAAATTTCTGAAATTCTACTTATACCTACAATAGTAGATCACCCGAAAAGAGGTGAAGATGCTTATCTCGATTTTATGGAATATTTGTATGTTTAATATATAAAAAAACAACCTTAGCTATACTGGTTAATGTATCTAACAGAAGAGCGAATCCTGTACGCTCACTCGAGTTAAATAAAGTCTAATACTCTGTGATCTATCTTTTATAAATAATTGGTATATCATATCTAAATAGCACATTATATTTTACTTTCATGACCAATATCGAAGAAACCCGGTAGGCTTCTAATTACCTCCTGCTTAGCGTAACACAGGCTTTATGATCAAGGCTTGGTCACTACCTATCGATAGACACAATTGTTGTTTATTAGTTATAGAATTTCTGTGGCCATCTTCTAACTCTATTCGTAGCCAGTAATAACTAGGTATTATGAATAATACCCAGTTGTTAAACTAGGTAAGTACATAATTTAACAAGTAGTTATTATAAAAGATATTATATTTGTTCAAATACTATTGGATACTCTTGATAATAGTCAAGATAAATGCTATGAGGGCATCAAACCAATTCCAAAGCACAAAATTCTCGTATTGTCATCGAAGTCATATGTCAAGTTTCAGTTCTTTCGGGTGCAATTACAATAGTACTCTAATAACATTAGCTAAACATGCGCTTCGTAAGATTAAAATGCATAATCATTAATAAAGAGGAACGCTGGACAAAGTGAATATGAAAACAAATTTAATGTAAAAAAAACAATTTACTAAAAAAACCTTAAATATTAAAAACAATTCATAAGTAACATAGTTATGCGTTACTGTTGCATTTATTCTATAATTAGTAGCGTAGAAATTTAACCAGCACGTAGTATCGTATTTCCGTTGGTAAATAGCACGATAATGTAATCTAACATTACCGTGTAAATAGGATGACTCACTACAAGAAAACCATTGCGGCTATAAGTGTGGACTATTGTTGTTATGTGAGTTATATAATATGGACGTGGGCTTAATACAAAATATTCTATCAAAACCAACATCGGAAGTCGCAAAAACATTTAATGATCTTGTCACAATCGCCCAGCAGCGATCCTGAAAGTAGTGTAATTTAAATAAACTATGAAAATGTAATAAGGTATGATGAGCTGACACGCTATAATTGGATAAATGACCCAAAAAAAAAAAAATATATCAAATTATCAATAGTTTGATTACTAAGTTATATAAAAATAAAAACTGTGCCTTATTAGATAATTATAATAACTTGACACATCTCACACACGACCCTCTGATCCCAAACTAGGCAGAGCCTGTACTATGGTACCTGACTGCTGATAAACATACTTTTATATTTCTAAATACGTAAATATTATAGATTCATTACACCCAGACACAACACACAACTACTCGTACTCATCACACAATTATTTGCCCTGGGTGGGAATCGAACCCACGACCTCTGGCTCAGCAGTCAGGATCACTAACCACTAGACCAGCAGGCCAGTCTAATATATAGGACACACCACGATCACCATATCATGGAGGCTGAGCGGAGGCGGTTAACGCTGGTACGCTGGTACACAGCGGTAACGACTGGAGGCTGTCACGAGAACATTGCACTCCACACTTTAGTGGAGTGCTCAGAGTGGACGCAGCAGCAATAAGACTAGAGAAGTTATTGGTTCTGTTCATGGTCCAAAGTGCGAGGAGGTGATGTTCGGCAAAGCGTTGGCAGAACGGGAACGGGAGTGGACAAGTACTCTCTCGTCCTGCAGAAGACGCACCAGGCGCAGCAGAGCGCGGAATGATCTCTGACCTCCATGAGCGCCGGCTTGGGGAAGTGGGCGGGATGATCGTTACCTTTGTAGGTCCGAGACGGTGGGGTGACGTTTTCCGCGCGTCCCTCTCTGATTAGGACGGGGGGTAAGGCCTCCCGTACTTCACTCCGCTGTAAGGTGGCCGAGGTCTTTAGGGATTCTCGGAGGCTTTCTCCTTAGAGTATACCCAGATCCCCTGCAATAGACCTACGTGTGACGGAATACCATGTGGTTCTAGTCGGTTCGATACCGACATACCACTTCACCGTTAGCTCCAGTGAGGTGATGACCCGTGGGGATGTCCACACGATAGGAAAAAGGCCTTATTAGATAGATCTAGGATAGATATTCGTGGGAGAGCCATGCTTCGGCACGTATGGGCCGGCTCGACCGGAGTGATACCACGGCCTCACAGAAAACCGGTAGTGAAGCAATGTTTGTATTGCTTTTCGCCGAGTGAGTGAGGTTACCGGAGGCTTTAACCCTTCCCTCTTCCTCTCTCCCTTCCTCGCGCCTTATTCCCCCCTTCCGCTCTCCCACCTTAAAGGCCGACAACGAACTTGTAACTTTTGAGTTGCAGGTGCTCATGGGCGGTGGTAGTCATTTACCACCAGGTCTGCTTGTTCGCCTCCTATATCATAAAAAAAAGATAAATTCAGAATTACGATTGAATATTCAACACATAGTCATTGTCTGGCTCGGAGGGCCAATGTTTGTTTGACTACTACTGGTTTTAGTCTAAATAAAAGATGGTGGACTATATAAATTATATTGTACGTTACAAATAATATTGATCGAGCGAGTGTCGCGGGCGGATGTGTTACGCGGAGTGGTCTGCCGCACGCCTCCTCACGCGCGTCGTTTTTTCCCCCCATTCCTGTTCCGTTCCGTTCCACCGGTGCTCGTGCGCCGACAGTCATCTAAGTCAAATATAATTTACATTTGGATCTCTAAAAGTTTGAATATTTTAATGTTTCATGTAAACTTTGATAAATGTATATTTTTTGAGTGGTGATTATGAATGTTATTTATAACGAATTACATAATTAACGCACTCACATAATATAATATATAATGTTAAACATCCATGTTGTTGTATAATATTCATATTGTTGTAATTTTATTTACTCATCAAATAAATAGATCATTGGCTGTGTACTCGTCATGCACTGATGTTCATTTATGTTATTTTTACAGTCAATGTTTTTTGTTATGAGTGAGCTTCTTACACACCACAAGTTTCTATGACAAGTAATACAGGGCAAACGATGTCGTAAAATACCATAATAATAATAATTCAAGAGTGTTAAAAAAGATACGTATTTTAACGTTATTTATTGTTATTATAAATGCTGATAGAGACTTAACTATTTTTTTTAGAATGTTAAATAAATAAAATATAGATTTCAAATGTTTGCGATTAACTAAACTGGTTGTTTTATCAAGCTATCGTCGAAATTGCCGCAATCATACTTTGATGTATAACAATCAAATATATAACTTAGAGTTCTAAAATGCCCAAAGTGTCGCCCAAAATAAAAAGTTTGTAGGCACAAAGAATATCCAGGCTCAAAAACTTATTATTCTGAAACCAACTCAAAAGGTATAAAAATAGTGCGTACAAAATTTACATAAATCATCGCTATCTGCACAATTTTGTGTCAACATATTCGAGATGATTAATGAGAAAATAAAGAATCTTACTAATATTATAAAAGCGAAAGTTTGTGAGGCTGCATAGATGTTTGTAACTCTTTCACGCAAAGACGGCTGAACGTGTCTGGATGAAATTTAGCACAAAGATAGGTTATAGTCTGGAATAGCACACAGCTTCCTTTTTATCCCGGAAAAATGTGCGGTTACCGTCGGATATATTTCACCTAAATTTCCACGCGAACAAGTCGCGGGCAACAGTTAGTATTTGTGATTTTGTTCTCACTGAACTCAAAAACTCTCATATTTTTATTAAACGATTTAGAATATGCAATTCTCTTATCGTATCGTATTACATATACGCCGGGTTTCTGAAAGGCTGATCAATGCAAAAATGAATTAATCTTATGTCAATGGCTCTTGTCAAGTGGTATTGAGTTGCTGAATGATCAGGGCTCTTTGATTTGATCATCGGATTAGTTAAACAGAGCTATGAATTTTTACTGAAAAATCTTATGTAGATGTCATTCGAATGTTTAATGAAATCGATCATAGATAAGTAAATTTTTCTTTGATCAATGTTTCAGAAACTCGCACTGATTTGACACCGCTGTTACTTGACAGCTCTGTTAGTTAAAAATATTTTGATAAGCCTTTCAGAAACCGGGTGTTATATTAGACTATATTATTCAATTTGATTCCAATATCAATAACTGACTGTGTTGTTGCTAAGACGGCGTTTCATGGTAGACGGACGATCCCTATTTTTAACGAATTCAGACATTCCAGACGAGCAACGTAGGTAATAGTTATTATGGAGTTAAGAAACTAAATAAAAATCGTTATATCAAACTAAAATAGGGTAAGTTGTACGTTCCTAGACCACGAAACGTCATTTAGCATAACCAAACCAAATCTTAGTTCTAGCGTAGTTTAGAGAGTTTTGTTATTTCGTAATGAGCACTAATAAGTTATTATGTATCATTATTTCTTCAAGTATTAATATATTTACATCTATCATCTAGAAATCCCGGCCGTACGACGAGTCAGTAATAGATTAGTCGTAATTCAGAAATCTGACACCAACAGATTTGAAAATCTATCAGAGCAGAATGATCAATCATTCTTTTGCCATTAATGAAGCCAATCAAATGTTTTTTTGCTCATTTAGATTTGTGTCAATAATACAGAGATATCTTTCGTAATGTGCCCATAATAAACTGTGACAATGTCACACTGTAAAGTGTACGTAGACATTGCAAACGAAAGTGTTTTTATGAAATTGTGGCGAACGCTGCATATTTACTTACTGAATAATTTGAACTGCCATAGAGTACTTAGAGTGAAATCAATATTACCTTGACTAACTACCTTTGTTATTGATATAAAAGACGTTGATTTTCATCATAATGTATCAGTTCGAGACTTGTCTTAGAATCATTCACACAAATAACTAGTTCAAATACTTAACTTCAAAATGTTCCCAAAGGTAATAAAACATTTCAAAGTGATTGTGTAGTGCTGAGTGATTTTTTACGTGGGAAACCATAGGTGGGACAATGATGGCACCATGAAGCTATCATGCAGATGTCAAACCACGTGGTTTTGTCAACTTCAGACATACTTGCCGGATTAAATATAACCTTTCGCCTAACCCGATTTTCTGGGGATCATTGCTTCTAACCCCATTTCTTTGAAGTAGATCAAACTTTCAGCCGTTTAGTATACATGTATTTACAGTGCATTTGCTAAACAGGGTTACGGGTAAACCGGATGAAATCGATAAATTGTTTTTTTCCACACACGTTAGAGTGGTCGGTCAGAGAGACAGATAAAGCCAAGACGGAGAACTTTGTCCGACTTGTCCCTTACTTATGAGAAATTACCCATATTTTATAAAAAAAACTAAAAAGCATAAAAGCTTTATTTCATTCAATTGTTTTCTGGGCTTATTTAAAGTAAAACAGTCGTTCTAAAATACTAATTATTAATTTTTTTTAGGTATTGCTTTTTGTAGCTATAACGGCTTCGCTTGAGGCTGTATTTGGTCACGGACACGGATTCTCCTCCCAGTACATCCATCGCCACGATGGTCCGGCTCAAGTAATTCACGTGGCTGGTCATGACGGTCACGGACATGATGGATATGGTCATGGCCACGGTCACGGACACGGTCATGCTATTGACTATTACGTAAGTTAAATATCTGTTACCGATTATTTGGATAAATTGAAAATATCAAAATGTTGCTAATAGCGGTTATCAATTGTGTTCTTTTTTTAAACATATTTTAGATTATGGCTCACGGATGGTGTAATGTTTAAAGTGGTCGCCTCGCCACTACGCTGCGTCGACTGTTCCCACACGGGACAAGATTTTGTGTCCACAAATAGTTGTCCCGAATCTGTGTATTTTTTGTGTTCATTGTTTGAATGTCTGTAAAGTCACCCGCGACACAGGAATCATTCCTAGAGCGAGACATGTATTTAAGAAAAAACCTAAGACAATTACGACAAAATCTATGACAATTTCTGTGTCTACAGGCTCATCCTAAGTACGAATTCGGCTACAAAGTAGAAGACCCACACACCGGTGACATCAAATCTCAACATGAGCACCGCGACGGTGACCATGTCAAGGGATACTACGCTCTACACCAGCCCGATGGTTCAGTCAGACATGTGGAGTACCACGGTGACAAGCATTCTGGGTAAATTCCTCTTACGTTTAAATGTCATTACGACAAGCCTTGAACATAACATAGGTACCATAATGATTTGGTTATTACCCGAATATTTGTATAGTGTCTCAATCTTACGACAAGCAATATAAAAGAAGTTAGTCTCAAAATAGAATATTTTCGTTTTTAGTGACAAATTCAGTTGAACCAACTTTTTGTTAAATAGACTTTGATTTTTGTAATTTTCAATTTGAAAGATAATTTGCATTTTTCTTCATCTTTCTGTTATTATAAAAATATAAAGAAGAATATTCACGTCGGGACCTAGTTCCTAAAATACTAGCTATGTTCGCGGCTTCGCTATACCTATTACTGAAGTAAAAACCTATGTTGTTATTCTGGATAAGTAGCTGTCTAACGCTGAAATAATCATTAAAATCGGTTCAACACTTTTAGAGTTTATCGGCTACAAACAAAAAACACTTTCCGCTGTAATATTAGTAAAGACAATTTAACACGTTCAAATTAGTTACATTGTTGGAGATACATAGACATAAAAATACCATAAGTGAAGAAGAAAGTAGGTGTCGCCGCTTTTTACTATAATAAGAGAGAAAAGGACATTCTGTCATCTAAAAAGATCATTTGATACAAACCTAGAAACTAAGAGAGAGAAACACAAGTATGAAAATTTTTCTATAAGTACAATCACTATTAAAAACAATATATTTATGTTTCACAGTTTCCACGCTGACGTGAAGCACAGTACCCATCACATCGTGCCCCATCACAACACTCATCATTACTAAAACTATCTGTGATAATATGTTGCGTTACCTGTTATACCTTCTGTGATCTAATGTTATCTCTATTTTTAATACTTTGTACCAAATAAACAACTAAGAATGAAATTTTTAACTGTTTTTATATCTTATACATATCTGTAATTCTATTTATATATTAATGATTATGTAGATAAAAGAAAATCTAGGTTGACGAAAAATTTTACTGAAGTAAATTCAACATATAAATATGTGTCGAATCCTCAGGTACAGGACTAGGCATAATGTGGGCACGAAGTGGGTACGGGCGATGAGAAAACTCCCTTTTGATACTTAATCACTGATGCATTGTAAACACGCAAAGAAACACTGTACAGTTCCTAGATTAGTGTTGACTCAGCGGTGACCAAATGTAAAGTGAACTCGTCCGTCGGCACGCCAACACCCTTCGCCTAGACTCTGCGTAACGCCGATAGATGGCGCTTCTGTTCCTTTCTGGCGATTTTATTTTAGAGGATGCTCTAAGCATCCGTACGAATGACCGAAGATGCGACATATGTATAATACGTCTATATACATTACAATAAAAACTTTCGTGAGTGGTATTCCTGTTTATTAAAGACTATACGATTTTACTCACGTTTGTATTTCGGAGATGTCCAACGGTGTCAGGCGTCACACTCTGACACTGACACCGTCGCGGCAGGACGCTTCACTCCTTGAAAAAGGGCCCCCGTCGGGTCCGAAACTAGTCGGGCATCCCCGAAATACAAACGTGAGTAAAACCGTATAGTATTTATTAATCATCTTTATACATTGTATATAGATCTATAAATAGATATTATTATTTTATTTATAAAACATTGCAAATTCATGTACATTCTTTGGATTGATTTATCGACATCTAAACAGTTTTTTTTTTCTTGAAATGAATTTACTTTTTTCTTGCTAGCTTTATACCTAACTAAATTAAGGTCGGCTTTACTGGTCTAACTAAATGTGACGAAATCCCAGTTTTTTTTTAATAATAGTTTTGGGATAGGACTAGTGTCAGAAAACACAAATGAACTGACTTCACATATCGACTCACGACGTCACATATCATGTGGCATAGAGAGGATTACTCATTCTTCAATGTTGTTAACTATATAAACGTATACTTTAAAAGAGTTTCAATACAAATTGCACATACATAACAGATTGCCTTGTCTGTCGATGTGACATCTTGAGGTGATGGACTCAATTCCTGAATCAGACAAATTGTTATTACATTCTGTTATTAATTCTAAGAAGAGGAGTTACTGCTGTTCAAGGTAGAAAGAACTAGCTTCTACCCCTATTAGGTGGAATCAAAAATAAAAATATTACTAAATTTATTTTACTTCATAAACGCAGGCCATTAAAGATAAAAAATAACACCAACGCCGACAAGCGTGATGCTGGAATGAGAAACTCAATAACTATTACTTGGAACGAAATTGGACGTTAATAATAGGGCGTTGTATTGAATGAAAATTCGTTTCACGCTAAGTGATTACAATGCATCAATCAGAGCTTGCGACCGAGTTATTTATAAACGACCTTGACCAAGCACAACAACCTTTATATTGGATGTGAATATATTTAGTTAATGTTTTATTATGAATGTTGATTGATTCTTATATTATAAACATACGTGTATTGACTTAAGTATCCCCAATTTTTTGCAGTCTATGGTTTGTCTACCTAAAAGCTACGCATTTTTGTATAGCACAGACGGTAAACAAAAATATACAGCGAATTTAAAAAGATTCTCGTTGTCATCTGGTTCCATAATGGACCAGGAGGTGTGAGTATTTGGGAGAGCAGAATAAAATGCCGCATTATTTTATTTATTTATTTAAGGTTCACCAATAATTACTTACACATAGAAATACTTACAATGTAATGCAATAATATGCAATAATAAGAATACAGTGTAGCAATTACTTAAAGGTAAACACCACTTGTTTATATTATATTATGGCAATAAAGGAAAGGCTAAATTTGTTTTATTTTAATAAGTTAACAAAGTATTATTAAGTTTCTGATATACTGCTATTAAGTTTTGACGGCTGCAGCAGCATTACAATAAGAGATGAAATTTGTAACACATTCGCAAGTCTTGATCATTGAACAACATAATCACAAATTCGCAGTTCAATAATCAGGCAGGCATGATTAAATAATACGCACGCTTTCCCAGGGAAACCGATTGCCGTCTCCAAATATAATGCTGCTGCCGATCCTTCATTTCACACCGGATGGCGTTTGGTGTTGTATCAGAGTAAACGACATTTCATTCTTCATGACAGTGCCAACTGACAGTTCTTTTGTCGTTTACTCTATAATCGTAGTCGAGCCGTCATATACATATACCTATATCGTATGTATGTCTATAGCTTAAAGTATAAAGAATTAATTAATCTACATAAATTCCCATATATTTTTATGTAATTTAAGTTTCATAGAAGTTTATTTTTTAGAAAAGCTACTGCCGATTGATCGCGGGTAATTCTTTTAGCGTTGTTAAACTCTACTCTATTTAGGGGCCCGGCCTTGACCATGAATTTCAGATGGCACAACCTAGACGTTTCTATAGAGTAACGATATTACTAGTTTAGAAGTAACATCATACCAACAAAATTTTGCAGACAGGAAAGAAATAAAGAAAAGGTTTTACTGTTAAATGTATTTATATTTCCATAAGGGGGAAAGTAAAGTAGTTTACTTTTATCAGAGATTATTGGTTTACAAAAACTTCTAGATTTTACTTTAATAATATTAAATCGTTTTGCTAGTTACTTAGTTTTAGCCGAGTTAAGCGTTACTAAAAGCTTCGTTCAAACTCATTTACAGTCTCTTTATTAATAGTGTAATACATTTTGTTATCATTATTAGTAATAGTACTGTAATAATAATGCTAATGCTAATAATAGCATTCGCCTTAAAGTTAGAATAAGTTGAAAGCTGACAGTTTAATATCGTTTTACAAGTCTTTTATTGAAATTTCAAGTTTAAATGGGAACAAGACAAGTGCAATGTCAGCAGGTTTGGACTTAAATATAAGAAAAAGTCAGTTTGGTTTCTTCGTTTTCTTGAAACGAGTTATATGATATAAGTATATAAACTGCCGATTCTTTATCAAAAACATCAGTAAACATTCAACCACTACTTTGGAGTGATAAAAAATAAAATTCATAATGTTCACAAAGGTATTAAAAAATACATATCTACTCATTAATCAATCAATGTGTTATTTAGCAATACATAATTTTTAAGATAAGAAAAAGTCATTAATTCATTATTGTCTGTTTAGATTTTTCTCGTCGCCGCTTTTACGGCTGTAGTCGTCGCTGCTCAAAACAATCATCACGGTCATGATCACGGTCACGCTTACTCGTCTCAGAGCATCGTACTTCATCAAACCCACGAAAACAAGCATGCTCCTGCGCATCATGAGGAATATCACCACGGAAATCACGACACACATCACCACGGCCACCACGAAGAACACCACCATGGACACCAAGAGACACACCATGAAGACAACCATGGTCATCATGAGCACCATGACAAAGAACTCCACGGACACGCCTTCTCATCACAAACCCTTAAGCAGCACCACGACGGACACGTGACTAAACACGTCGAATACTATGTATGTATGAAGTCATTTTGATAATTTATACTTAATTAGACAAAGATTTAGTATGCTCATTAAAAAAATGTGTAATGCAGGCCCACCCCAAATACGAGTTCGCGTACGAAGTTAAGGACCCCCACACTCACGATCACAAATATCAGCAAGAACATCGCGACGGTGACGTCGTCAAGGGCGTGTACAGCCTAGACCAGCCCGACGGTACTGTCAGGATTGTGAAGTATTACGCAGACAAAAAGAGCGGGTAAGTGTACAAGTAAACTACAAATTGTATCACTTATATGTATGTTTGTAATTTCTTTGATTAACTGTTTGTTTTTGTTAACAGGTTCCACGCCGATGTAAAGTACGAGGGTCATGCTAAACACATTGTCCCTGAACATCATGATCATCACTGAACTTGAATTGCCATAATCCGCATCGTTGATTTTTTGTTTATTAAGTTTTAATACTATTTTGTTAACATATTCTTTAATATTTTATTTAAATTGTATGAAGAAATAAATTATATTTATATTCCAAAATAAGATTCCAAGATATCTTGCTGTATATTTTTTCGCCCAACATTTCTTAAGTTAACTTATCTGATGTTACGTTATTAACCAATGTATTATAAATAATAACCGCTACGTTTTGATAACTCTAATATATGGATATATAATCTGCTTTAAAATACTTAATTCCATATCACGGTTTTGATTCACACGATGACTGATACACAAGTAAAATATTAGATAGATAGGTAGATAAATTATTTATTCGACATAAAAACTTTAAATTAAAACAAGTTAAAATTGTTTACATGGGTACATATTTAGTTAAAGCCTGAAACACAAACAAGATCTTGTAAAAAACTTTGTACAATTGGCGGTCTTATAGCGATTTGCGACCTCTTTTATACAACCATTGGAGGTGGATGGAGAGAGAGATTAGGATTGAGATGAAGTGCAGTGCAGTTAACTATTAATTGAACTCTCTGGTATACAACTATACAATTGCGTTTTACTAACAATATGATATAATTAAAACTATCAACATATACAAACACATACATATTATGTACACATATTTAATTTTCTAAGGAATCATTTTGGAAAAAAATCACAAATAATCTCACTAGTAAATAGGTAAGATACTGTTTAACCAGTTCCGCTTATTCCGATATTGAGTGAAACATGGTCAAATTTCCGCAATCCAAAACTGAACCTTATGCAAATGTTTTGAAGTCGCTTTAAACTTTTGCATAAGGTTGCATCGAGATTTGGAAGAACACGGAATTCTGCAAGCGCAATGTTGGTCTTACTCGGTAGAAAGTTACGTATTTTTGACGGATTTGCATTCAATCTATGATGCTTACGCCATACATAAATCTATTTTATGTCGCTTAATAACAGATATAGCTTCTCCTAGTCGCCCTATAGATGCTTGGGTATAAAAATGTAAATCATCTGCTAGGTGGTAGAAAGAAGTTAGTTTTTCGAAATAGAGTTTATAAAAGCTACGAAGAGCAAGGGAGATAGAACGCAACCCTGTGATACGCCCGCAGACGTAGTGCACCAGATGACAGTCTTCATCAACTCGAATACGCTGAAGGCGCCCATACAGGTAGTTATGGAACCAGTTAATTACCGTTAGATATATGTTCGTCCAGCAGTAGATGGCGATAGGCCGATGATGATGATGATAATATGTTAATGCATGCATGACCGTATTTCATATGTGATATGAACCAGTGCGGTAGTCGTACTGTGTCCAAGACGAAAACTAGATTGAAGAAGATCTAAAATAAAATTGTGATATTTTGTGAAAAAGAGAGTTGAGGACTAATTTGATTGCAAACATGACGTTATGGGACGATAAACGGAGAAACGGGATGGATTAAATTTTTTAGGTAATGGAGTTACTTGTGCTTCTTTTCATGCAGTTGGAAGGTTTTCACTTGTTAAGGAGAAGTTAAATATGGTAAATTCAGTATAATGTATTGGCAGGATTGTATTACGGCTGATAACAAAAGTCCCAACTGCTTCGGAACTTATTACCCAAAACTTTGACAGAAGGCGTAAACTAAACTACATCTCTCAAAGGTTTACATACGCGAAAGTGACAATATTTAAAGTTATCATTAAAAAAATCGATGGAGATTTGATATCATTTTCTAGTCGCTCATGACGTATTAAATGAGATAGGAAGTGAGTAAAGGCTAGGTATTATAAGTTTAACGTGTGTACCTGTATGTCTGCCTGTAGCATCATAGTTCCTAAACGGACTGATTTGGATTTAGTTTTATTTTTATTTGAAAGGTGACCTGATCGAAAGTGGTCTTAGCTATAATTTTAAAAAATCTGTTCAGCCTTTCGAAGGTTTTTTCTTCTTGTTGAAGGGACTTTGATAGTATTTAATTTTTTTATTGGATACTTGTTATTCGATTCGAACACTATAAATCTCTTTTAAATATCAAATATATTTATTATTAATTTTCTTAAACGGTGCACTATAAACTAGATCGTTATCTCAAAAAGTAGATTTGTTGAGTGATCAGAGCTCAGATCGATGAACTTATTGTTTAAATAGTAGAAGCATCTTCGTCTAAAAATAACTCCATTGATCCCACGGATAAGTTTTTAAAGGTATTTACCAGAGTTTCATGAGTTGATTGAACCATAATTACGGCCGCGATTGTCTGTTCTGTTGCAAGGGAAGGTAAATACCTTTTCCTTGCATTAGACTACCACTTACTATCATACGCAGTGTTTAAGCAACAATAACATTATTTCATTACAACTTTTCGTATATTAACTATTATTCTTATGTCGCAAACACTGCGTACTTTTTTTTATTTGAACTCCTGTACAGTGCCTACTTCGAGTGAAATCAGTATTACCTTGACTACTTTGTTATTGATATAAAAGACATTGAATTTTATCATAATGTATCAGTTCAATATTGGTGTTAGAATCATTAGCACAAACAGTTAGTTCAAAGATCAAACTTCAATATGTTCTCAAAGGTAAAATGTAACATTTAAAAGTATTGTAGTGTGGAAATGATTCAACATGATGGAATTAAGTATAGTTGCTACAATAATAAATAATTTTACTGAGGAGAAAATTTTTGCTTTGTACAATAGTAAGGATTAATTTGGAGGCAGTGAAGACTCCCAACTAATCTGAAAAGGAATAGAATCGTGCCAGCTCTTTGAGGGATGAGGAGCTCTGAGGAAAAACAAAACCCTCTCAAGAAATCATAGTTCAGTTTGTCTGATTGTGGCGCCAGAGGAAGACAGTCATACGTTTATCAAGTCACACAGAAACAGTAGCCAAAACTTACCAGGAACTTAACAAACTTCACACGGGTAGGACTAACTCAGAACTGCTTCCGACGCGGCGTGAGACCATTTGACAAACGGGCTGAAGTCTTAGATTCAGCAGTTCTACTTCAACTAAATCAATTTGTCGTTCCCTTATTAGGTTGGAAAACTTATGTCTACATCTAAAAAATAATTATTTCTGCGTTCGATACAGGGTAATTTTTCCTAGTTTAGACCCGAGTCGGTGTATTACCGTGTCTGATAAGATTTCATAATTGTTTTAATTGCTCACTTGTCATGTTTGATGTACTTTATTAATGTAACGATATCATCAGTAAATATAATTATATAATAAAGATATTTCCTCTCTTAGGTTCTATTTATTGTAGCAGTGGTTGCGTCTCTGGAGGCTGTGTTTGGCCACGGGCATGGATTCTCCTCTCAATTCATCCATCGCCACGATGGTCCCGCGCATCCAGTACACGTGACTGGACATGATCACGGCCACGGACATGGGCATGCTGTTGACTATTATGTAAGCGTATTATAACAAATTGCTTTCGATAACAAAGAAAGAAATGTGCATTTTGTGTTATATTAAGAACATTATTTATTATTTTGGGTATACCATCTCGTTTCGAAATTTGCAGAAATAAGTAGTTACATGTGTATGAATGTGTCTACAGGCTTACCCCAAGTACGAATTCGGCTACAAAGTAGAAGACCCTCACACCGGTGACATCAAATCTCAACACGAGCACCGTGATGGTGACTACGTCAAAGGATACTACGCACTGCATCAGCCCGACGGCTCTGTCAGACATGTTGAATACCATGGTGACAAACATTCTGGGTATGTATTTAGCCGTACCATCTATTTTATCATATAAAATTCGAATTTGATGTTCAGCGGTTATCAGGGATTAAATCGAGGTCTTCACCGATATGAGGAAAAAAGGGCACTTTGTAAAATATGACACTGTTAGTGAATACACTTCAACAAGCCAACTGCTGCTTATCTGCATGACCTTACTATTAACTGGGTAACAGAAATTGGTTAAGCAAGGAAATTATGTCATAGCCAAGACGTTAATAAATATTATGTGTACGTAACAAAGTTAACTGCGTGTAATATAATGGCTTCTTATTTTTCAGTTTCCATGCTGACGTAAAGCACGCCACCCATCACATCGTACCCCACCACAACAATCACCACTACTGAGCTGTTAAAATGTTAAATAATGTGATCTAATGTTATGCCTGTTTTTTTTTATATTTAGTACAAAATATACGACTTAACTACGAACCAGTATTTTTTTTAAATTGAAACCATTAATTTGAAACCCAACATAACACTCCTATAAAGAGTTGGAAGTAACCAGTTAAACCGATGTACGTTCAGACAAGTAAGTGACAATATGAGCACAAATTACACTCATCCAAATAAATTACTAGAATGTTATTAGTAAGGTAATGACATTATTATTTTAGCATACTATTATTGTTATTTAATGAGATACTTGATCATATGTATCTTGATGATCTTTCACACTGTGATATGATCTTTAGTTTTTTTAAATCACAAACACTTCTTATTTGTAAATTGAATAACATACATACAATAATAAAACACACAAAAAATCACACTAGACTTAAAAACCAAAAATTACATAACACATAACTATAACCTGACACTTCAGTGTCAATATAAAAAAGTATAGCAATAGCAAATAGAGATGGAACGGATGTCCGATTACCCGATATCCGGCCATGTACTGGATAATAAGCAAGTATCTGGCCGGATACCGGATTCCAAATGGTAAAGATAACAAACGATCTCGCTTGTCTTCATAGACACGGCCGGATTCAGAAAAAAGTCCGCGTGATGCACTGCTGCAGGTTGCATATTTCATATGAATTCTGCCAAACAAGGTTAAGTTCGGTTATTGTGTAGCATTAACTGACTACTATTTATAATGGTCATGATCGCGATTAATTCGCACTGACTTCAAGTAATATTAATTTCGCATAACCTTCAAGAGATACATCCGAATCTGCTCCTCATCACTTACTTTTTGCCGGTGTGGAAGATTAACAGCGGCTGGAGAACTAGTCGCAACACATATTTATAAATACTTATAGAAACGTCTGTCAAGCTCTTTCAACTTAAACAACCCCAACATGGTTTGTCTTAAATCTTGCAACTAGGAGTAAGATTAACATAAGAAGTTGAAACAATTTTCTAATTCACCTTTCAGCTAGGCCGTCAGGAGATTGTTGTTCAGTTTCATAATTTTTTAAGGTAGTAACGTGTGGCCTTACTACTTCCTACTCGCAATGCCTTTGAATTAGTGAAAATAACGTTGGAAGACTCTGTTACATAAATTCATACACACGTACATATATACACGGTGACCTAATAAAAGCATGTTTAAAAGATTTATGATTGTTGTATCGCAATTATGAATAAGTTATGTTGTAAAGAAATGGGAAAAAAGTACCTTAAAAGCAAAGATGCAATGGTAGTGGTAGTTATTGGAGCAATAGTCCCGGCAAGGTTTATTAATATTATTCGAACTATCATAATTCACTAACCGAAAATAAACACCTGCATCTATTACTATTTACTGAGAATAAAGAGGAATTGCTCGTAAAAAAAGGGACTAGGCTAGTTTAGAGAAGGGGTTCGCACCGATGAAGTGGCCTACAAGAATTTTATTTATGACCGCCTGAAGTGAATTTTTTGTACATAAAGTTGTACTATTTTGTATAAAATCCTAAGCCACATAATTTCGTGCGGGTATCGTCAGTAGCTCTTACTTATTTTTAATGATTTATAGTAGAATATAATAGTCTTAAATGATATGAAATACTATCTATACTATCAATGATATAAAATGTTGAAGTTTTCGGTAATGGATTTACTTATTTACTACGTCTATGATACATATAACATGCCGAATATCTATAACTTAACTACCTTAATATTGAACATTGATATATTAGAATTAAAAACAAAAGTTACCTTTTGTATCTAAATGCCCATCCATACTACCATCAAACAATTAAATAGTTTAAGGGAATTCAAATTAACCCTGCATATCGAATGTCGACAAATCATATACGTCAACATCATCAATCATGATCACATTCGCATCCAACCATCTTCGTCAGTAAGGAGGTCTCTTTTTGTGTCTAAGTCATCTTCGCCGTTTGGAAACCGGTTTACAAGCAGCAAAGCTGCATGTTACGACTGTCCTATTTAACTAAGTGCTGAAAAATTATTTTGTTACGTTGCTTGGGTTCATTAAAGTTGACTTTCAGATTTGTTATATTTGTAATTCTTCTCGTAGATTGTTTAAAAGATGACAGCAAAGTAAGATGCAGTACTAAAATATTAATCAACGTTTTTTTGGGTTTACATGTACCACAGAATACATAATAGTACCAGCATATACATAAAAAAAAAGTTTTTTAGGGACAGCGCCAGTTTAAATCAGAACAAGTGCAATGTCGTCAAGTTTATTCACGTTAAGTAAATCCAATTTTCTTGTATCAATGAAACTAGTTATTTGGTAGTAGTATATAGACCGACGACTTTTTACAAAAGTTACCAGTACCCCATACGACTACTGAACGGCATAAAAAATGTTCACAAAGGTACTTAAACACATACATAAAATTAGCATCGTTAAATATTACAATACGGAATTGCTTGGCCTTTATTTACATCTTTATTACTTATTACAGATACTCTTCATCGCTGTTGCGGTTGTAGCGTCCGCTGCCCAAAAGCACCACTATAACCATGACCATGGTCACGCTTACTCGTCGCAGAGCATCGTGCTTGATCATACCCATGAAGACAAGCATGCTCCTGTACATCACGAGGAATATAGCCATGGACACTACGACACACATCACCACGGCCACCACGAAGAATATCAACATGGACACCAGGAAACACACCATGAGAACAACCATGGTCATCAGGAGCAACATCACAAAGAACACCACGGTCATGCCTTCTCATCTCAAAGCCTTAAGCAGCACCATGATGGACAAGTGACCAAACACATCGAGTACTATGTATGGTGTCATTTTGATTACAAATTATTTATGCTTAATACGTTTCAAACATTAGTGTATTAATCAAAACTTTATATGTCACAGGCCTATCCCAAATATGAGTTCGCCTATGAAGTTAAGGACCCTCACACTCACGACCACAAGTACCAACACGAGCACCGCGACGGTGACGTCGTTAAGGGGGTGTACAGCCTGGACCAGCCCGATGGTACCGTCAGGATTGTGAAGTATCACGCTGACAAAAAGAGCGGGTAAGTGAATAGGTGAACTACAGATTTATATAGGCCATATGTGTATAATTTTTTTTGTTAACTGTTTGTTTTTGTTAACAGGTTCCATGCTGATGTTAAATACGAGGGTCATGCCAAACACATTGTTCCTGAACATCATCATCATTCGACTTGAAAATTGCAATGTACTCACCACTGTTATTGTTTTAACTGTACTGTTTTGTTAATATATTCTTAAATGGTATTTTTTTCTTTTTTATTTACTTATTATCTTTTTTATAACATGGTAATATTTATATGTTTCTTTCAAAATGTTTTGTTATACTTTGCCCCGTTTAATTTAAGCTGTGAATGTTTTATAATCACGTGATTAGTTAATACCACCAATTGGGTGTTTGAATTTTTTTTTGTATTATATGACGTCATAATGTTAAATAAGCGGCTTAAGCGTAATGGATAAGGCGTCAGACTTGCGATCAAGTGGTTGCGGGTTTGAACCCCACCCAGTGCACTACTGTCGTGAACCCACTCCTAACACAAGCGGTGACAAGCGTCAAGCTTAGCCATTCATCGTAGCACACAGCTGCTACAGTTTTTTAACAGTGTAGAAGACGTCAACACTATACTATCGTGAAGTTTATTTAACATTATTACGTCACAAATATGGCGACAAATCAAGGGGCGTTCGTAGTCACGTGACTCTTTTGAAAATTGTATCAATTTCGAATTGTTTATAACTAATAATAAAAAAAATTATTAAGTTTTTCACATCGATTGTTAATATAATATAAGATAAAGTTTTAAAGTACATAAAAAAAATCGTTTTTTTTCAATAACCCAAATGTCGCTATGTAGGCCAGTGGTATTAGTGAAAACGCGTAAGTAATTATGCACAGATTTTAACACAGTAAAACTTGTTCGTTAGTATATCAGGAACATAGTCCTGAAGTTCATCCCATTTTTGAAGTTCGGAATATTATCAAATTAACGTGTTAATCCATGTGCAAAAATCGCCAAAAAAATTAGTTTTTTTTTAATTTTCTCCTACCGTATTATAATTGCTGCAGTTCTATTAAATTTGGTCCATTACTTGTTTAAATAATGACGAATTACGGTCGAACTTCGCAAAATTTTAATTTCGAAAAGATATCTCCAAGTGACGCGAAAGTTTAGGAGAAAACGTCGTTTATGCTCCTGAACATACAAAAAAGAATTTATAAAAAAATATTTATTTCTTAACGAGAAATTCTATTAATTTATTAAAACTTGCTGAAATGTTTATTGCTATTTGAGCCGGTTGCCGTCGTCCAAATCGATTCATTTTGCACACATTTTTTAGTCGAGGCCTATATTGTATGAATCTGCATTGGGCGTATACATTATTATTTTTTAACACCCCAAATGGTATATGCTATGGTTTTTTGAAATATCTTGAAAACTATCGTCATGTAATCTTCACAGATTTGTTGCTGGTAATTAAAAAAAAATGTGTCCTAGCATAAGTAGAAGCCGAGATTTTTTTTTAAATAAAGCGCTATTTGTTTATTAATAACAATTAGCGCTCCAAATTGAACATATAACTAGTTGAATACTTACATTAAAAAAATCAACCAACAAAAACAACTACAAACACGAGAAACAAACTACAACAACCACTACAAACAGAGAGCCTTTTAAAAACATTAATTTAATTTGAAGACTTCAATTTAATTTCAACTATATTTATGTACCTACGAAATTGCTTTAATAAAACAGTATAATTTTATTTGAATGATATTTATGATTTGATTGCATATGAATGATATTTATAATAAGATTTAATTGTTATTTTAATCTAATGCATGAATGTTTCAACGAATTAACAAAAACATTAAAAATTAGTTTACAATACTGGAATAACAAAAAAATTTAAAATCATTTTTTACCGTAATCAGATACATACGTTAATAACGCGACGTATAAAACTATATATCTTTTTTTTATTCTTTAAATAAAAACTTTATTGGTTCCCGAGTTGCCAGGGCATGGTGGTTGGCAGCCAAGTGACTTGCTCGGAGTTACTCGTTATACGAAAGCCGACCTGCACGAACACCGTCTAGGCTTTGTAGAAGCGCCATCTGTCTAACGCTTGCCTCTCGTTGTCAAATCAGCTCCCGTATTATTGATCCCATATAATCCCGTATAATTGTAATGAGCTCGTGGGTACCTAGACCTTATGTTTAATACCAAATGTGTCATGATTAATTTAACTTAATTTAATGTTTTTCGAGGTCAGATATTTACGTGTAAAGTCCGCCATATTGAATTCAGTTAGAATTTATTTTGCCTATACCACCCAGACCATTATTAAAAACCTTATTCATCAAAATTGGTTCAGTAGTTTAGGCGCTACGACAGAACACACATAAATAAAAACATACTTTTACATATAAATATATTGTTAAAATTATTACCCTTCCTTTTGGCTTTCCGTAGTCGGGTAAAAAATATTCTAGAAGGAAATATTTCTAATAATAAGTGTCTTATGCGTAGTAAGTAAGTTCAATGCGATCGAGGCCGTAATTATCTCGATTGTCCGAAAACTGCCAGTGGTATGGAACTAGGGTTGCCAATAATTCCATTACACTCTTTTTATATTATCTATTATCATGTCGCAAACACTGCATACTAATTTTGTTTATAATTTGAACGGCTCGTACAGTACCTACTTATAGTGAAATCAGTATTACCTTGACTACTTTGTTATTGATATAAAAGACATCGAATTTTATTACAATGTATCAGTTCAATATTGGTGTTAGAATCATTAGCACAAACAGTTACTTCAAACATTAAACTTCAATATGTTCCCAAAGGTAAAAAGTGAAATTTCAACAGTTATGTGTGCAGTGCTCGGTGATTTATTTTAATATTTTCCAAAATAATTGAACAATTTTGAACAATTCAAAATTCAGGTTTAGTTGTTATAACAAGAACCAACTAAGCTAAATGCTTGTGTTGGGAGTGGGTTCACGTCGGTAGTGCACTGGGTGGGGTTCCCGCAACCACTTCATCGCAAGTCCGACGCCTTAGCCATTATGTTACTGCTGTCTCCTTCGTCCATTCGGTATCCTTTGGCCCACCACTTCCATATGCTACACATTTCTTACTCAGGGATGGATAAGTACAATGCTCTTTGAGGTTATGTAATAACCAAAACTTCTTAAAAAAAAGATCGCGAAGACTTCTTGGTGACAGGAAGAGTTAATTTAATCACAATTTGTCCATATCACCATTTTTTTAGTAAATTCTTTTACCAGTGTTAGTATGAAGAGAAGACAAAATAAAATGTGCTTTTATATCATTACGGTTCTTTTAGGTCTTCTTTCAGAGTGTTCAAGTATCATTAGTTAATACGCTTGAAGGACAAATTTTAATAATATTTCCTCTCCTAGGTTCTATTCGTTGTAGCCCTGGTTGTTTCTTTTGAAGCTGTGTTTGGCCACGGTCACGGATTCTCCTCCCAATTCATCCATCGCCATGATGGTCCCGCTCATCCAGTCCACGTGGCTGGACATGATCACGGTCATGGACATGGACATGCTATTGACTATTATGTAAGTGTTAGATTCTAATAAATTGGCTTACTTAGCAAAACTATGCTTGGTTTTGAAAATATTGAAATTGACCATAGGATTAACTATCTTAACAATTACTCTGATGAAATAAGATATGATAATTTTAAAATTAGTTTTTATATTTGGCTTTAATCATCGTTTGAGAATATACACTTGTAATTATCATATTTTATAGGCTCACCCAAAATACGAATTCGGCTACAAAGTAGAAGACCCTCACACCGGTGACATCAAATCTCAACACGAGCACCGCGACGGTGACTACGTCAAGGGATACTACGCACTGCATCAGCCGGACGGCTCTGTCAGACACGTTGAATACCATGGTGACAAGCACTCTGGGTATGTACTTTTTTGAACCTGTACATTTTTGAAACCTGTGAATAATTTTTAAATATTCCAGCACTGGGTTATCATATTCTGTGGTTATCAGAAGCAACACGCTCGTGAAATTGTACTCCTCGGCTTTGTACAAATGACCGTTGTGATATTCGTAACTGGAATTCTTGGTAACTGAAAGGTTTTGTTGAATGATTTTTATGTTATTTATTTATTTACACTTCATGAGGCGAACTTAATGCTGTAGGCATTTTCTACCAGTTAACCAGACATACGTGGCAGGTGTATAATTATAATTAAAATTGCGATTGCAAATTTGATACCTATCTTTTCTAGTTTTGTTCCTTTGATAAATGACAACAACATCAAAGATAAAGTTTAATAACCTTACATATCCTCATCTGAAATTATAAAACTAATAGAAAACAAGTAAAATTTACTTTTAATACAGCGAGTATTTATTTTACAGTTTCCACGCTGACGTAAATCACGGCACCCACCACATCGTACCCCATCACAACAATCACCACTACTGAACTGTTAAAATGTTAAATGTTACATTACCAGTTGTACCTTTTGTGATCTAATTTAAAAAAAATATACGACTTGATTCTGTTTGGTTATGTTTTTATTTAACTACCACTGAATTGACTTAGATATTGTCTTCAGCGAGAGTTGGAAATTGTTACAAAACACTGTGACACTCAATGTGGGAACCTAGTGAAAAATTCAACCTCATTTAAACTTATGATTAATGCGATTTAAGATTTAAACCTAGTGTATTTTATGTCATCATGCATTTGCAAAAAATACAATTAACAAATACAAAACCCACACCACAGAATCGGTAACAGTTGGCAAATACAAACCCATTGCCATCCATATAGTCTCCGAAATTTGAAATGAATTAAGTTAATTAATTATTCAAATCCCCTCCAAATAATCCAATCTCTAATCCTCTCTCCTCTTCTCTCTCTCTCTTTCTTTCTTTCTCTCCCCCTCTCTATTTTACTCTCTATCTCTCATCTACCATGTTATACGCACTAAGTCAATAGTCAATCTAAAAATATTTATTTAATAAAATCGCTTTATTGTTCGAAATCGTTTTATTTTCATTCTAAAAATCATAGGTGATGAACATGTTGGTTTGTCAAAAGTAAAATGATTAAAACAATAGGTTTTTTGTTTTTGTATTGTTAGACTACGCTATTACATTAGGACTTACAGGGTGACGTACAGGGATATCTGACACCCTAGCAGTAACAGGCCTGAGACGGCGGCGTAGCATGTTCGCGCGCTTCTCTAAATAAGAGGAGACAGGCACAGCATAGTGGGGTCCCTTACTCAATAGGCGGCCAAGTCTGCCGGGGTTCACACAGGATATTTTTTTCCTAGGGTACACCTGAAACCCCGACAATAAGACCCAGTGAGGGAGCACTGCGTGGTTTTAGTCGGTTTGAGTCCGACTTACCTTACCTACTTGTATAGATTCCAATCTCTAACAAAGAAGTAGATTTTTAGTGTGTATAAAATTTATGTGTAAGCAATAAATTTTATTCATGGATGTAATTTTTTTTTATATAAAATAATATTAATTAGAACATAATTAATAAAAACTATAGATATTTTTAATATAAAAAAATCAGATATAATTCTTTTCGAAGAATTCAGTTTATTTAAAGACAAAAAACTGCTACAAGATCAAGGCATCACAGCTTATGATTGAGTTGTTTTTCACAGTATTAACTAAGCATAACAACCTCTTAATAGGGCGTGAAGTTACTTATATATAATCGATTATGGTATACTATTCTCGTTGTCTTGTTTTATATTTAAAGTTAGACAATGACATTCTTAAATATATTCTATATACAACTTACACATTAAAACTAATAAAAAAATAAAAAGAAATGTATACGGGCTATTTACATGCATGCGTCATAAAATTCCTCCACATCGTCGCCTACTGGCAGTGTTTCCAGAAGGCTGGCAGCATTGCCACGTTGAATGGAATGCTATCTCTCTGTGCAAGAAAAAGGCCCGCCTTCTGGTCACGAGAAGTGTCGATCAGTCGCTTAGCTAATTCCTTATAAACGGAACGATCACTCGGACCCCATGACCCAAGCGTTTCGACCCTGTATTTACGCCGTTTGAGGCTTTCTGCTGGTGCAGCAGCAGCGCCAGCACAACCAGCTGTACTTGGAAGATGTGATGGCGCGAGGGTGTCAACGCAGGTTGCGTCCCACACCAAAGGCCTACCCATCTTCCATAGCAGTAACGACATACCATCTGGTCTCTTCCCATCGTCGCGTACCAGACCATTAGGTTCTCGTACGGCTGGCACGCCGGCGGTGGCACATAGGCCTAATTCCCATTCTCCCACAGCCAACAAACGAGCGCGCTCTGCAACATTGGATGCGGTGTCAATTAAATAATATTTAATGTTTAATTAAAATAGGCGGCGCCTACACCCGCTCTTAAATACCCTGTATAAACTTGTTATTGACGATTTTTAGTGTCAGTTCATTTTATAAATCTGTATGGACAATTATGCTTATCATTTAATCTATGGCCATCCAAGAAACTTTATTCAGGGCTCACTAGAGATGTTGTAAATACAAAAATTACTTTTCGAAAGATTATAATCACTACATATTATAAAACAAAGTCCCCCGCTGCGTCTGTCTGTTCGCGATAAACGGAAAAACTACTGAACGGATTTTCATGCGGTTTTCACCAATGGATAGAGTGATTCAAGAGGAAGGTTTATATGTAGTTTATACATGCACATTATTGTAAAGAAAAGTTGAGAAATTCAAAGATTTGTAATGTCATGTCGTAATAAACATATTTTTGTGCGCTAACATTGCAAACGCTGGCTAACCTTACGAGATAGATTAAATTAATGTACTACGGAATTGTATATTTTAAAAAGATCAATAAAAAAGTCCCCGATGGTATATGTTTATCTCCTAAGGATAACCCACAGTAACCATTTTTATCTTTTACATTTTACAAAAAAAAAATGGGTTATTTATCAAACTATTTTAAACCATACAGTATTATTCCTTATCCAATTAAATACATTAGAAGATATCAGAGATTTAAAAAGCGGGGGCAGAGCGGCTGGCGTGCCGAACTGATTTTGATTATTCTTTTTTGTTAGATAGGGTACCTCAAAGGTGGTCCCATGTCAAGGAAGTCAGGATCTGATGATGGGATCCTGATAAAATTGAGAGAAACCCTGGAAAATTGTAGGAACGAATAGTGTTTCTGTTTACTTTTCATTATTTTATGAGGTTTTTGCGTTTAGAATCATCATCATATCATGTAGCTGAGCTAATGATGAAAAAAAATCATATTATAAAAATCTTCACTACATATCACTACATATTATAAAACAAAGTCCCCCACCGCGTCTGTCTGTCTGTTCGCGATAAACTGAAAAACTACTGAACGGATTTTCATGCGGCTTTCACTAATAGACAGAGTGATTCATGAGGAAGGTTTTGGTGTATAATTTGTACCCGTGCGAAGCCGGGGCGGGTTGCTAGTAAACTATATAATACTAATGAGGTAAGTCTTTAGTCAATTTACTTAATCTTAACGCGACTGCGGCGAAGTCAAAAAGGGAGGATTATATATGTTTGAACTGTATTTATGTATGTCCATCTCTATCCTCACTCGTAACTACTAAACGGCTGGACCAATTTTGATAAATGAAATGTGATTAGATTTGTCTTTATTACATTCATGAGTGTCACTGTATATTAAAATTGTAAAAAGTGGTGGATTTTTGGTGCCAAAATTTATGTAAAAAAAGTCCTCTAAACGTATCCAGTGTAGTATCAAGAGCTTTACAACAAGCTACAGTTGTACAAAAAGGGCTTAGAAGGTAATTACAAAACTATACTCAAGTTATATGTTTATTAGTTAGTATTTTTAATGCTAATCCTTTCGTTCAGTTGCCAGACACTGACGTTAAATAAGAGGGTCACACACCATTGTTTTCAATTTGACACTGGTTTTGATTTATAATATAAATATGTTTTCAAGCTCCACAGTTAAGTTTACTCCTACATTTAATCTGCAATCACTATTAAAATATATAATTATGTTGACGGGAATTAACGCGATGACTTACTTAAAAGATATTACATACCTTTGAATAGCCTGATGTTTCGACCAGATTGTATTGATGACCACGACGGTCATAAGCTGACTAAAAAAAATGCTATTAAAATAAACCTTAAATGGTATTTTTCTTTTTTTTTTGGTATAGGGGGCGAACGATCAGACGGGTCACCTGATATTAAATGACTACTGCCGCCCATGGGCACTTGTAACTCGAGAGTCACAAGTGCGTTGCCGCCCTTTAAGGTGGGAGTAGGAGAAGAGGGGGAGGGGGGGAAGAGTAGGCAGAGGGGAGACGGGAAGGACAGGAATAGGGGTAAGGGCCTCCGGTAACGTCACTCACGCGGCGAAATGCAATACAACATTGCTTCACTGCCGGTTTTCTGTGAGTCCGTGGTATCGAGCGGAGTCGAGCCGGCCCATACGTGCCGAAGCATGGCTCTCCCACGTAATTACACGTATTTCTTACGAGGGGATTAGTATAGACTTAAACCATCACTCCATTAAACCACTAGATCTAATGGTTTAAGGGAGTGATGGTGTAAGCAGATTTGTGTTCCTAAAATTGATCTTTCCCAGAAAATTATACTTCGTAGGAAAAATTGGAGTTTTAAGCTGTACAAATGTATAAATTTTTACTATTGTTTTCAATATGGTACTATCGGTTTTGTCGTCGTATCGATCAACTTTTGTGGTTGCTGAAAATCAATTAATGAATGCAAGTACTACAACAATAGGCTTGTTTATGTCCAGTTGAATCGTGATTATGTTGAGTAAGAGAAAATGAGAAGTGCAGATACTTTTGGGTATTATATAACACCTGAATGTTGCAATTAATCCTATATGTTACACAAATAACTATTCACCTATCCAAATTCATGGATTCGCTTTCGTGCGTCTCGCCTCGTCTCGTAACTCCTTTCACATTAGTTGAAAACCCCAAAAGCTCTCAGCAATTCATATTAGCCATTTTTGATCATCATCATCTCAACATCTTTCTGCCCTTTTCCTAATTTTATTTAGGGTCGGCGCAGTGTGTAGGTAATACTACTTTCTTGCGCCGATTAGTATGTATATATGGGCGCAAATGTTCAAATATTGTTTTTTAAGTGATTACAATTTTTATAGAAATATCCAAAATACATTCGATTTATATTCAAATAATTTATTAGTAAACAGTAAAACAATTATTTATCAAGCTCTAATATATTTAGTTCGAATAGACACTGTTTTGACTGTTTAAAGTTGAACTTATGGTTCAAATACTCATTTAAAATAATAAAATATTCAAATAATTGTGTAAATGTGCAAAATAAAGTCTATTACAGTTAATATTATTATTCTGTTTCGAATTTTATTATTTTATGCCTTAAATAAAACTTAATTTCAGCGCGTCTGCTGACGATCTGTATAAAAATAATATTTGTTTATATTAAATAAATGTAATTTGTGTAAAATAAATCTTTTAAAGTTAGGTAAAATTGATTGACGTATTTCTTTGGAATAGTAAACTGTATATCAACAACTATTTTTGGTCATTTGTAATAAAAGAGGTTGTAGTCGCTTTTCCGTTTAAAAATCTATTGTAAGGTTATTTATAAAAACGGTTGGATTGTGAAAAAAGAGATTATTACTGTGCTGACGGTTGTGTGCAAATAAACTAAGTAATATTTAGTGCTTGTTTTCATTCTTATGGACCCTGAACATGGAAACACTGGCGTATCACCGACATATATATACAACTTCCCAACATCAACCGTTGGGCCGCGGCCCGCCAGGCGTGATCACCTAGCCTGGTCGGAGGATCTTCCCTTTGTGTTGGAGGGACATAGCACCCGTTCCTCCACAATTATTATTATTTTTTTAACATTGTAAACGATTTTGTCTTATTTCTTTTATGGCCGGCCGCCTGCCTGATGCCAACCCTCCTTGAGAATGTAGTCACTTCCAGACGGGACTAAGTTAGAAGGTAAATTAGGGTAAGGAAACCGGATAGGACGAGGAAGCTACGGTAAGGGATATCACAAGTATTTAATGGGGAAACGGGAATCAGACTGCAGTAGCTCGTAGAGGCCGTTATATTCCTTTGGTCCCGTAATTGGGTCGCGTACCCGAATGTCCGTCCTGTTATTGGAGGGCCATTATGACAGGAACATCAACTGATATACAAGTTAAATGCGATGTATAACCATTGTTATTAGTTGATTTAATCAATGGGCAAAATAGCGAAATAAATAAAAAAAAACTTAAAAAAAATTTAACCGACGAAATATAACAAAACAAATATACCTTTTAAGTCTTGAGTATTAAGATTATTTACATGAACTATGTAATTTTTTTTAAACTAATTTTGAGTCCGTGCCAAACAACAGATTTATTTTCAAAATATTATATGTACGTAGAAATGGAGAGGCTTTAGTAGTCGGTTAATAATAAAAAAATATAAAATAAATGTTTAAAATATAATTTTCTATAACCGAAGAACCAAAGATTCGAAGGTACGAAAGGTTGCCAACACACACTAGTTACGAATGTTTATAATGACCGCGATTTTGCATTATGACCAATGCGCTTTCAACTAGAGAAGACCTACGGGTGTTCATTTTAGTAATAGGACGTCCACTTTACCCGGACGGACCCTTATCCACGGACCCTTATCCTTATCCATTAATCTACTTCTGTATAAAAAATTGTTCCAGCAATGGGGAGAGTTCTATACAGTAGTAAATTGACCCCTGGGGTGATATGAATAAAATATAAAAAGAATTAAAGAAACCACTGACTTGCGATTGGGATAAGAATAGATTACTTAACCTAGCAACATTGTTGAATTATTAATTTTTCTTACTATTTGCAGTTATTAGTCTAATTTATATTATTTATTTTTTTTAGATATCTTCACTGTGAAATAATGTTAATGTATCGCAACACCTTCCGAATATCTACTGCGTCTTTGAAATAATGGAAAATGAAGTCCCATTCAGAAGTAAAATCTGCTTAAAGAAATAAACTACTACTCAATAAAAAATAAAAATGACAGGCAGACCTTTCTTAAGGTCAGATAACCAAAATATGTCGTATGTATAATACTGGTTAAAATATTACGCAAAGTATCCACTGTATTAAATCTTTGGGTTGTATAAAAAGAACATTTTTGATCGGAACGTTATCATTTACTACTAAAAAGTCCAGAAGTAGAGAACAAAGTAAAGAACTGAAACTGAAAATGTTAAAGGTAACAAAAGCAACACTTTTTTAAATATATGATTACTAAATCGGAAATGATGTATTCAATATATGTTTTTTTATGAAAAACAAGTCATTTTTAACCGACGAAAAAAAAGGAGGTTCTCAATTCGACCGTATATATACAATATATTTTTTTTATGTATGTTCAGCCCTCTCTCCGTTATTTATGAACCGATTTTGATTATTATTTTTTTATTTAACGACTCAAAATAAGTTTATATAAAATTTGATAGTTTATGTAAATAAGCTTAAGACTTAAGAGGTTTATTTATTTTTTGCTTTTTAGTTATTTTCGTCGGTTTAATTTTTTGTTAAAAAGAGTTTTTGTTAAAAAATAATACTATTTATTTAACAGGTACTTCTAATCTCTGCAGTCGTCGCAACGGTCTATGCGCTACCGCAAGAGGGACATGATCACAGTCATGGTCATGCATTCTCGTCACAGAGTATAGTACTTCATCAAGCCCACGAGACCAAGCATGAACCTCACCACGAGGACCACCACCAGAAACATGAAGAACACTACAAACACGAGGGACATAAAGAAAATGAACACCATGGTCATCATGAACACCATGTCGACTACTATGTATGTAGCCTCAAATCACAGTATAGATTTCTGTTATTTACTTATAGACATGGTCAACTATAACTTATTATCTAATTACAGGCTCACCCTAAGTACGAATTCGCATATGAAGTCAAAGACCCCCACACGCATGACTTCAAGCACCAACACGAACAACGCGATGGTGATGTCGTGAAGGGAGAATATGCGTTACATCAGCCCGACGGTACCATTACAATTGTAAAATACCACGCCGATAAAAAGACTGGGTGAGTATTTAGACGAGAATAATATTAAAATGCAAACCACAGGTACATAATATTATAAAATTCTTCCATGCAGACGTGGTTAAAGCCAAGTTTCATGAAATAAACAAAAACTTTAAACCAACCTTGAATATAAGTATATTTTACATACAACATTCTTCAGTCTAAGTCCAAAATATTTAGTATCTCACCCACAAGTGTAACAACACACTGCTACACTCTGCAAGCAAATTTCATGTTACAACGAATTAACAAACAATCAAAATACCATGTTGATTCACTGTTTAAACCATTAGTACAGAAGTAAAAAAAATATTTTTTTCCAATTTACAGATTCAACGCTGATGTCAAATATGAAGGACACGCCAAACACATCATTCCTGAGCACCACCATCACCATTGATCTCCTCTTCCAGTCTAATTGAGTCTAACTGCTGTTTTAACTCTTAAGGTTGTTAATATGGTTAAAGTGATGTTTTGTAAATATAAGAACTTTATTATCTATTTTTTTGTTTTTTTTTTTTGTTCCAAAGTTAATAAATGACATGAGATGAATAGCGTATAACAAAAAATATTTATTATGTTGCAATGAAGCAGTTCATCACTTCAAGAGTCTTTAATCAGAGATTCATCTGAAAGTGATGATGAATGATTTATTCCATGAACGACACTATCGTGCATCATAGTCGCACTTCGGTGGTCAGCATTATTTCTTTTTGCAACAATCTCCTTTTGCAACACATTGCAAGCGTGACGCGTGACTTGATGACGTTATAAGCAATTTTTTTATTTCAGGATTCATTGATTTTTTTAATATTTTTTACCTTGTTTGTATGAGTCAAATCTTACAACTTAATTTTATACCTCCCAGTTGCCCAAAACGATAGAGTTGAAAATTTGAATACGGTATCATAAAGATGGTCTAATGACGGATCCTAGTGGTGGCCATCCTAGTGGTGGCCATAGGAATTACTCATCTTCTAAATGTAACATTTTAACTGAAAAGTATAAAAATAAAATCTATATAAAAATTCAGCTTCCGTTTGTTTATGGCCGCAGATATCGGCAAGTATTTGATGAATTGGCTTAAAATCTTTACAGAAGAAGAAAGAAGAAAACCAAAAATTTTATGCATTTAAGATACTCGTAAACTGGAAACGGGAAACTATATGCACTTTAGATGACTTATAATTTATCATTGTTACTTTGACATGATAATTATTAAAAAAGCATTGGTTGTCATAGCAAACGTTTTCATAGCAATATGTATAGAATTTTACTGAGCTACAGCAAAACGTAGCCCGGTTTAGTAATTAAATAAAATAAACTTAAAAAAAATTAACTTTTATATAAACCATGTGCCAAAACCGAAAAAAAAAATTTCGCGTTTCAAAAAGATTAGCATAAGTCAAGCTCTTAAGTATGCACTGCAATGCATGTCCAAGGGTTGCTCTTCAGATCCAACACCCAACAAATTTTGTTTTTTTTACGGAGTAGATAACGTATATGCGATAGCCGTTAAGTTTGCAAAACATCGATAAATAACGTTAAAATATTATCTGGACTTACTGACACCACCTTAGTAAAATAGATTACAGCTGTACACTTACTATTGATTTCTCTTTTGACTATTTATGTTTGTAATTATATAATTGCTTTACTTTTTTTAACATTTGTTGGTATTAAGCATGAAAGACAATATTGAATACTATCGAATAAAAGGACATATCGTACCTATCATCCAGGTAAAAGAACTGTTTCCCAGGAACACCTGAGCCTGAGCAAAAGCCAGTAAAAATGAAAAGGATTAAAAAAACTGACTTGCCATCGTTATAAAATAAATTAATTGAAGTAGAGGTTTACAAGGTATATTCGACAGTGGGTGGGCGGGGCCTTGCAATTTCTTTGGCCAATAAAACCAATATGAAACGACAACTCAAGGTCATAAGATCATGATGATGTACCTACTCTCGCACATCTCGCTATGACGACTAAAATATCACAAGTAATGTATGACGACTCGCTTCATTTGATACCACTTCAACTAGATGGCACTGTGTTTCTTACGTCACTTTCTGTATTGTAGTGTTCAAATTCTTGGTGAGTAAATATTACTTAATAAGGTCATGTCTATGGTAGCTCTTCTTGAGACTTTTACACTCTCTAATTAATCGCAACCCACGCTAATGATTAAATAAATTAGGTAATTCCTTCAAAATCCAGCTATAGATGTTTGACCGTGTCAGAGCCGGGATACGTCGTGGCGCATACCTCGTGTAACTAATTCATAAGCAAATGTACTTTTCGCGCAAATCCGTGTAAGTTTTAGAAGACTACACTACGGAACACTACACTACAAGAGAAAATATACAAACCAGATACACACTAAGGCACAAAAATAGACTTAACCTACCAACCTCCCGACTAGCAATGCATTCCTCAGGCCCCTTGGTTATGTCAATAAAAATATACAATAAGTTGCCAGAGTCCATTAAAAATGAAGAAAAAATTAACATTTTTAAAAATAAACTAAAAAAATTCCTAGTAAGCAAAAGCTACTACAGTATACAAGAATACTTAGATGACAAACATTAATTACCAACTATTGACAGAATCTCTATAATTAATTTCCATTTAAATGAACTTATAATACAAATTAAAACAAATGATATTTAATATTATATTGAAATTATATAGAAGGATAATTATGTATTTACATTAAACTAACTCAATTTATGATATTGTCGAAAGTTTACGCGAATGTTACACATTGAAATAAAACTATTTTTCACGGATTCTATCACGGAGTATAGATAGTAAAATAACACCAAATAAATCGCGATAGAATCCGTGAAAAATAGTTTTATAACCCATTTTATGTTTGTATTGTGTATGTAAACGACATTTAATATCATATTAACATTATAATATAACAATTAATACTTACATTGAATATGCCCAACTTCTTTTTTTACATAAATATGTAAATGACATTAATGTAATATAATATTGACTAAATTAAAAATACTATTAAAAACAAATTAATATGGTTTAAGTATGTATGAATGAGATTTAATATTATAATGACATTTAATATTATGGTGACATAATACAGATTAATTTTATTATTATATACAATAATTGAATTGGTTCCCATTTTTGTGTGTCTAGATTTATAACAGAAACCTAGGGTAGCAAGTATATCTACAACATAAATTAAAATGAAAAATATTTTTTAATAAAACTAAGTAAGTAAGATTAAATATAAAAATAAATAAATAAAAATAAATTAAATAACTTTAAATGTGAATAATATAATATCTCACCACAGAAAGCCGACTGAATAGTGCAATAATATAATATTACATGTGTGCAATAATAAATATAATAAACTTTGTCTAGGCACTAAAAATAATAATTATAACAAACTCTCCTAACATTGTGCTGTGCCCGACAGGATCCATAATTGTAACCTAATTATAAGCTCGACATCTGTATCACATTATGGAACGCAATAAGTGTATTGAGTATTGACTTATCAGGTCTTTCGAGTTACTTCTAATAAACCGTTTTGATGTTTCATAAAGAGAAGCAATTACAACATAACAGTCTCTACGGGATTGGTTAATATAGGCTTAAACAGAAGTAAAATTTGCTTAATATATCAAACACCTGCATACATAATAAAAGAAAGCAATCACAGTCAAACGTGTGTTAAGGTCAGATTAACTAACCAAAATCTGTCACATAACTATGAAACTGGTTGAAATATTGCGCAAAACATCCACCTTATTGAACCTTTAAGTTGTATAAAAAGAAAAAATGTGCTCGGGAAATTATCACTTACTTCTAAGTACTCCAGGAGTAAAGAACTGAAATTAAAATGTTTAAGGTAATAAAAACAAACACTTATTTAAATATAGCAGATATATGAAAGCTGCTTACACACATACCTACAATGTTTTTATGCAAGATATATCTTTATCTAAAACGAATAATACTATTTGTTTAACAGGTACTCCTAATCACTGCAGTCGTCGCGACGGTCTATGCGCGGCCCCAAGAGGGACATTTATTTCTTTTTCTCCCAAAGATAATAAAAGAGACTACTTAAGAGGCATGGGATTAATAACGTAAAATAAAAACGTAAAGTAATTGTTTAAATAAGACATTTTTTAGATTTATGTGAAAATGTTTTTGATTCTATTAATGAAACCGTCGTGTATCATAGTCACTTTTAATGGTATTGTAACATAACCTTTTGGGAACATATTACGGTCAAAGAGAAACAGTAGGATGATAGAAGATGAAGTTATATGCGTATTTAATATTACAAGCTGTTATTTATTATTTAAATTCAAAGTCAAAGTCTGATATCTTTATTTCATAAAATTCTTTAAAATTTGTTTGAAAACCTCTTTTTGTTAACTTTTGTTACTTTTAGTAAAAAAAAAAATCAAATAATAAATCAACGAAATGTCACCGCAACAATAGATTGCTTTGTGGAACGTAAAAACCAATAATATATATATATTTTTTTTTATGGTATAGGGGGCAAACGAGCAGACGGGTCACCTGATGGTAAATGACTACCGCCGCCCATGGGCACCTGCAACTCGAGAGTCACAAGTGCGTTGCCGCCCTTTAAGGCGGGAGTAGGAGAAGAGGGAGAGGGGGGGAAGAGTGGGAAGAGGGGGGTGAGGGGAAGGATGGGAATTAGGGAGAGGGATGGGTTAGGGCCTCCGGTAACCTCACTCACGCGGCGAAATGCAATGCAAGCATTGCGTCACGGCTGGTTTTCTGTGAGGCCATGGTAACGAGCGAAGTCGAGCCGGCCCATACGTGCCGAAGCATGGCTCTCCCACATGTATATATATAAAAAAATAATATCGTGTCTATCTGCCAATGTCGATCTATGATCACCCGTTTCCAAGTGCCGTGTAATAATGGATCAAATCTTGCAATTAGTTTTATACCAGTTTTCCCCAACCCATTAAGCTAAAATTTGGAATTATTATAATTTTGGTGACTTGATTGTGATTCTTGCATTGTCACCTAAGTTATATGCCCTACGAGACTGCTCCTACGACTGACTGTTTTTTTTTTTCGTTTTAGTACATGACTTTTTAAGTTAAAAAGTTGTTTTAGTTTTTTGATATAAACATGCATACAAATAAGCGCCTGTTCCATATATACCTACCAAGTTATCCCCACTGGTAGGGATAGTTGGATTTTTTTTCCATCTATCCTTACCGGTAGGGATAATTGGAAATTTTATGACCAAGCCTGTTCCATATATCCCTACCAGTAGGGATAATTGGAAATTGTATGTCCATTTTGTCTACTGCCTAGATGTACTATTAGAAAGAAAATATTTTCCCCAGTTGGGATATTTTTAATTAATGTGTAAAAGAATACAAAAAAACTGTAGTAATTACTAATTAAAAACACAAGTTCATTTTGCACAACGTATACATAACATGAAATTATACTCCTACTAGCTGTGCCCGCGACTTCGTCCACGTGGAATAGTGTATTTATATCGAATCCACAGCCTAAAAAATAACATTCAAGCTTCTAGCTCTTAATATAACGATACTTCCATACATCTTTTCATCCCCAGCTTTCAACCCCTTACACCACTTTTTTCACATTAAAAAGTAGCCTATGTCCTTTCTCAGGCTCTAGACAGTGTACCGAATTTCATTTAAATCGGTTCACTAGTTTTGGCGTGAAAGGTGACAGACAGACAGACAGAGTTACTTTCGCATTTATAATATTAGTAAGGATTGTACAGTACAATGTATTCCGGTAAGTCTCAGACAGAATTTTTGTCAATAAGCTTATTAAGACACTTTTTAAACGACTTCCAAAAAAGCGGGATCTCAAATCGAATTCATAACATAAACATACGTAACATACACACAAAAAAAAGTTAAGTAGGGATAGTTGGATTTTTTTTCCATTTATAGATACTTTTCCAAGTACCTCTACTGTTTTGAAAATGTAAGTCAATTTGTATTATGTAAATTGACTTACATTTTAAAAAGAAAAGTTTTAATCTTTTGAGTTTTTGCCTCACATTAGGTGCGAACAATGAAGTGCTCCTGAATTACTTGTGATACATATAATAGTGAACCTCTTTATAAAGGTGAAGTAAAATCTTTACGTTTTATTTACGTAAAAAAGAAGTAGTTTTTGAACGAGAAAGAAGGTTGTACCTTTACGGAGACACACTACTGTTGACATAAATTTAAAATTTTAAACTTGTGCTCATTGTGTCATTCTATTCTATTTTATACCTCTTCTGTTTTTTTGGTGAATATAAAAACGCCGTGTTCAATACAATATTCTTAGTAGCCATAATTAATATCCCAGCACTATAGTTTTCTTGACATTGATAATTTATTTTACGCTTGTCTGTTTGAAGAAATGAACGAACTTATATTTTTAAAAAGGGGTCGAGGTACTTGCTTACTTCATGATGGGTATCAATACCATTGGAAAAAAAATTATGCAAATGGCAATGAATATTGGAAGTCCGCTACAACAAAAAACACAAAGTGTTGTTGGATCTCTCACAATCAAAGTAAGTCGTGAAGTTTTAAGAAGCAAAACACGTCCGTAATGTAAGATTTTTTTGTACACTCAATGTAATACATTGACTGTCCCGGTGCGACACTGTCACTTATGCAAAAATGCAATTTTTCAGGAGAAGCATTTAAAACTTTGATATCGTAAAAGAATATGATACTTCGAAATTTAGACAAGATGAACAGATTATATCATAAAGTCAACTTTTAGCTTCTTATTGAAAAAGTAATAACCCTATTATATTGTAAATACGATACTTTAAGGTTATTTTAAAACTTGGAACTTTAAAATTTTGCATATGTGACAGTGTTGCACCGAGGGTGCGAGTATGATGGCTATACAGTGTCTAATGTATAGTCTACGTGATGACTGTTATTATTATATAATAATGAATCAATGATAATTTTGTAAAGTAGTTTTTTTGATTTTTATCGATAAAAAAATCACAATAAAAAATGTATACCCGAATAATTATTTTCTTTAGAGGTATAATTGTTTTTTTACGTATTACGTATTTGGTGGTTAGACTGAGCTCCAGCAAACACAATGACAGTAAAATCGTAAAGTACAACTAATAAATAGAGGTAAAATAACAATATTTTTGCATTTTAATTATGACAACCCAAATATAATAATAATAATTGTTTATTTCAGACTGAGTCCATAAAATTTGTTATTATTATATTATAATATATTAATATGAAGATATATGGTTTATTTACAAAGATTCCATATCCAATTTGGCTCAAGTACATCTAGGCAGTAGAGAAAATGGACATACAATTTCCAATTACCTATCCCTACCGGTAGGGATATATGGAACAGGCATAGACATAAAATTTCCAGCTATCCCTACCGGTAGGGATATATGGAATAGGCTTGGTCATAAAATTTCAAATTATCCCTACCGGTAGGGATAGATGGAAAAAAAAAACAACTATCCCTACCAGTGGAGATAACTTGGTAGGGATATATGGAACAGGCACAAATAAGCATGGTATTGCTATAGATATTTACATGCATAGCAATGTCAGTTCAAGGATTGCACTTCTGATCCTACATCCAATCAATTTTAAAAATGTTTACGGAGTAAACAATGCTTCCTAAGCGATATCCATAAACCGTGGTCTTTGGCCAATAAAACCAATATAAAACGACGATTCAAAGTGATGAAAATGTATTCTCGATCATATCGTCATTACGACAAAAGCGACATAATTGGTTTATTCACCATAAAAACAGTAACAACAAAATTATACATATATAAATAAAGTATACCTTGTTAAATATGGCTTTATCAACAAAACACTAAGTGTGTAAGATCACTTTCTGTGCTGTAATGAACGTGTTACGTATTTAAATTCGTCATAAGTGATGACTGACTACATCGGCTACTACTTCTTATGAACTTATTTCCTAGGATAATTACTATAGTAGCTCTTACTAAAACTTTAACACTTTGTGATCTTGAGTAGATCCTATCTCTGAGGGGGGGGGAAGACTGTTGCTTTGAAATAGACACCACCCGGAGTAACAGAAATTAGGCCATGCCCAAAAAAGTATGCTATGGGACTCGAACGGCCCACAGGTGTACATCTAATTTTAGACGGTTAATTTTGGGGTTGCCCCAAGTTGCCCCAAAATTAACCGTTTTTAGATGTTATAAAAAGAAACTATTTTAACTAAAGTCTTTACTGGATTGGTTAGCGCTGCTATCTACTTCTATAAGCAACTTGACCATGCACACCATGAACTTGCACTTGAACCCGACAATGAACTCACACAATCAATTCTTCTACCCATTCTTGACTATGCCGACGTCAGCTAACTTGATAAACTTGAGAGACTTCAGAATTCCTGTGTAAGATTCATTTTTGGCTTGTGCAAATATGATCATATCGCCGAATTGCGTAAAGAAATCAAGTCGTTATTCGTTTTCGCCGGAATATTTACATACTCTCTTTACCATATAATACCTTCTTTAATCCTACTACTCCTACCTACCCCACGAAACGTTTAATCAAATATAATTTCAATAGGAAGCTAAATATTATAGTGATTACAAAGAAATAAACAGAGTTGGAGCCGATGGGTTTAGGAACATATGCCTCTTTTCAGCTCTCCAACCACCAGAAACTAACCCCAAGATGGCATCATTTTTACAACTCCATCTTGTGTTAACCACTACAAAATAAAACTACCTTTACGATACAATCATAACATAAAAAGTTAGTAATGCCAATTCAATCATAAGCAAAATATTCGACACCGTGTTCAGATTCTACCGATTATATATATAATCGTTTTGTTCAATGATATAAATATAATGTTATATACTTAAATAGATTCATGCTATGTGATATTCAAATGCATAATGTCATTATTCTTCTAATTTATGTTTTCTTCTTTGATCGTACATTCAAATACTAATAAGTACTACTGTTTTCTAATGTATTTTTCTGTGATTGTATCCTATTCATGATGGGCAATAAAGAGTACCTATCTATCTGTTTGATCTTCTTAGTGAATTACTTACAAGAGGAATAAGAAACTCGTTCACTTTTCTAGTGTGAATTATATTTTCTTAAAAAAGAAGATATTCTAAATAACGTAAACAGTGAATCTTAACCCTTCAATTATGGATATTAAAATAATGAAACACTTATTATTTTAATAGTTATTGTTTGCAGTTTTTTACTGCTACAAGATAAAACTAAATATTTTTGGCGTATTCACCGGAAAATAATGTTGATGTGTCCTATACCTCTTAAATGTCCACTGCGTCTCAAAAATAACAGAAAATGAAGGCTAATTTAGAAGGAAAGTCTGTGTAAAATAAAAACACCTATGTATGTAATAAAAGAAAGCAATAACAGTCAGGCCTTTCTTAAGGTCAGATTAACTCACTAAAATCCTTCACGTGTATGTATAAAACAGGTTTAAATATTGCTCAAAGTATCCACTTCATTAAACCGTTATATTGTATAAAAAGAAAAAATATGATTGGGGAATTATCACTTACCACTGAGTACTCCAGGCGTCGAGAACTAAAATGTTTAAGGTAATGAAACCAATAAAATAAATTTTAAAGTAGCTCAAAAAATATGATGACTAGATCGTTAAAGTATTTATTTGAGATATGTTTTAATTAGTAATAAAAAACAAACACTTATTTAAATATAGCAGATATGAAAGCTGCATACACACATACCTATAAAGTTTTTATGCAAGATATCTTTTTATTTTAAACGAGTAATTCTTTTACGTATATATCTATATTTCGGGTATCTCAGAAACGGCTATAACGATTTTGATGAAATTTTGTATACAGATACAGATACTACTTTGCATTTTAAGTTCAACGGCATAGTTGTTTTTTCTGTAAAAACGTAATTTTACAAAAAAAATATGACGATTTTACAAAAAGCTACCTCGGCTTCGCTTTCAGCTAGCTAAAAGCAAAGCTCGGTCTCTCAGATACTGTCTTTATTTCAAACGAGTAATACCATTTGTTTAACAGGTACTCCTAATCTCTGCAGTCGTCGCGACGGTCTATGCGCGGCCCCAAGAGGGACATGATCACAATCACGGTCACGCATTCTCGTCACAGAGCATAGTATTACATCAATCCCACGAGACCAAGCATGAACCTCATCATGAGGACCACCATCAGAAACACGAAGAACACCATAAACACGAGGAACATAAAGAAAATGAACACCACGGTCATCATGAACACCATGTCGACTATTATGTAAGTAGCTTAAAAGCAAACATAGAATAGGATTCTTTGATCTTTTTGCAGATACGATAATTTTATATCTTATTACCTTTTTATAGGCTCACCCTAAGTACGAATTTGCATATGAAGTTAAGGACCCCCATACTCACGATTTCAAGCACCAACACGAACAACGCGATGGTGATGTCGTGAAGGGCGAATATGCATTACATCAGCCCGACGGTACCATTAGAATTGTAAAATACCACGCCGATAAAAAGACTGGGTGAGTATTTAAAGGAGCATAACAATAATATGCACACCATAGTTACACATCATAAAATTCTTCTATGCAGACGTGGTTAAAGCCGGCTCGTGGTTAAGTGGTAACCGAGTAGGTTAGCACAGTTATGTAATACTAGTCAGTTCAGTCTAGGATGGGTGACCATTCTTAACACATTGAGACCCCTCCGTGCCTCGGAGAGTACGTCCCGGGTGCCATACAAACATCTGTGGCGTTCGTTACGGGTAGTTGGAGCCCAAAAAGTCCGACAACCTGGTCTAATTACAGAACTTCGATATCGCCTAGTACTTGGGTTGTGGAGGTCGGATAGCAGTCGCTTCACGTAAAATATCAAAATTCGGCCGTATCGTAGTTAGACTGAAAGCCGACCCCAACTTAGTTGGTAAAAGGCGCGGAGGATGATGAGACGTGGTTAAAGCCAAATTTCATAAAACAAACAAAAACTTTAAATAACATTCTCCAGTCAAAGTACAACTTCATAGTATTTAACCCAAAAGTGAAACAACACGATGCTACACTCTACAAGCAAAGTTGACGTTACATTTAATTGATCAAAAGTCTAAGTGTCAAATTGATTCATTGTTTAAACCATTTGTAGTGAAATCAAAATATTATGTTTTTATCCCTTTTACAGATTCAACGCTGAAGTTAAATATGAAGGACACGCCAAACACATCGTTCCTGAGCACCACCATCACCATTGATCTTCTCTTTTAGTCTAACTGATTGCTGTTTAACTCTTAAGGTTGTTGATTGTTGCATGGTTCTAATTATGTTTTGTAAATATAAGCACTTTACAGTATTTTTTTTTGTTTAATCTTTTATGTCCCAAAATTAGTCTTTATATTTATAAAATACTAGCAATTATAAAAATACCGTAGAATTTGAAAAGAAATACTAATTTATCCCATGGGAACTGCATATTTCCCCGGGATAAATAGTACCCTACATCCTTCCCAAGAATATAATCTATATCCTTGTCAATTTCATTACGATCCGTTCAGCCTTTAGTCGTAAAACGATGACAAACAAACAGAGTTACTTTCGCATTTACAATATTAGTATGGATTTCATTAACAATCAAATCTAAAACAAAAGACATTCTTGAATATGACTTTGACATTCATAAATATAGCAATGACATTAATAAATCAATTGAATCTACGACAAAATGGGTGAATGAAAATTTTATTGTTTAGTTTTCATAAGATTAACATTGAGAATGTTAATCTAATGAAAACTAAATATATACAATTTAATACATATGAATGTAAAACCACAAATCTTAGCATTTTTTACAAAGGAATTGAAATGGAGGAAGTTGAACATACAAATTTTTTAGGCATGCTTTTAGATAATAAATACATAATTGGAAAGTTCATGTAAAAAGCGCATGTAACAAAATCAACATATTTGTTTATGTCCTGGCTTATTTAAGAAAAATAGCAAATGAAAAGACAGTTCTTCGTGCATACTATGGTTACTTGGCCTCAGTTCTTAATTAGGGTCTCATTATCTGAGGTAATTCAACTGATATAAACAAAGCATTCATTTCTCAAAAAAAATGTGTGTAGATATCTTGCAGGCCTTTGTTTATAAAACTAAAATTACTGACTTTGCCATTTATGTAAATATTTGAACGTTTCTAAATATGTGAGGTTAAACAACTCTTTATTTACAAAAGCAAAAGACTTTTATACGAGAAGTACACGTGATCCAGATAGGATTTTTTATCTAAAGTAGGTACAAAGTTATTTAGGCTTGATGTAGTTTGATAAAAAAACATTTGCATGAACAATTCAGATAGAACATTTCTGCACTTAGTTGTAAGACATAATTGTACCATCATATAACAGAGTTCTTGAAAATACGAGATTACTATTATTATTATAAAAACAAAAAGATTCTCATCACCTACTGACTAATCACGAAACCTGAAAAACTACTTGATCATACACATGCCTGATAGGTACCTATCCTATATGTTTTAAGTGTTGCACACAAAAAAGTCATATATCCAACTGTACCAAATGTCAGCCGTCTAGTCAAAAAAAATAATTACTGAAGATTATCGTGTACGGGAGGTATTAGGAGAGCAATTCAAACAATGAAGTCATGATATAGACTAACTATTTATTGGAATAATACATGATTAAATACACAATAAAATGAGGTTACACGTGTCTCATAAGTACTACACCACATCTCCCCTCTCCCTCCTCTCCCCTCAAAATTAAAACTAGGGTTTTACATTTTTTTTTTTTTTGGGTTACTGTGTTACATATCAGTAAAATACTAATTACATAATATTCCATTAACATATTTGTATACTCTTGCACATAAGCTAAAGAAATTATATAATACATTTGAAAACATTTTTCCATTTGAATACATTTGAATAGGAGGAGAGATTTTTCGTTAAGAGTGATACAATTTAGTCCTATTTTTATGAACTATATCTAGTTTTTCATTTTTTTATATCTCCACGTTTGGACTTTATAAGGACCTGAATACAAATCGTCAAGCTTATTACCTACTTCGTTTTTCACCAATACTAAATCATTAACTTTATATTTTACAGGATTGCTATATTTATCATATTTGAATTTTCTTATAGATTTACTCTTAAGTAAATTGTCTCTTGCCTCTCTTTGTGAAAGTTGTATGCGATATTTTAATTCACTTGGATAACTTTCATAGTTGTAAATAGGGTCTACAATGTTTTTACTTAAATTACTTGGAAGAATACACTTCTTACCAAACACTAATTCATAAGGAGTAAACTGTGTTTCAGAATGTATTGAAGTATTATATGCAAAACACCAAAAGGAAAGCCATTGGCTCCATGTCTCTGGGTGTTTATCAGTATGTATTCTAAGGAAAGAGTTCAAGTGTTTGTGTGAAACCTCTAATGCACCTATACTTTGATGGTGATAAGCGGTTGAATTTAATTGTTTAATTTGTAGTAACTTACAAACTTCTTGAAATGTATTTGAAATAAATTCCTTACCTCTATCAGTAGCTATTTCCTTTGGAACTCCATATCTAAGGATAAAATTATCAACTAACGTTTTTGCTACTTCATCACTTTTCTTGGAAACTAAGGCATAAGCTTCGATATATTTACTAAGTTCACATTGTAACGTAAGTATATAAGAATAATTATCGTTATCCATTTCCAAAGGACCTACAAGATCTAAGAATATTTTTTCAAATGCCGAATTGGCAGTACTAGTTATAACCATTGGTTCTATAGTTGGAGTAGAATGTTTGTGTCGCTGACATTTATCACAGCGTTTCACAAATTCATTAACATCTTTATCAATACCAGGCCAATAATAATATTTCCTGATATTGTTCGACATCCTTCTCATACCAGCATGGCCACTACTGGGTAGGAGATGGAAGTCGTTCAAAATAACTCGTCTGTCATCTTTATTGTCTATTCTTTCTACATCTTTAACAATACATATACGTGGTCCGGACCTATCTTTTATTTTATTCACTTCTTCTAATAACTTTTTAATAAAAACTTCATAATCTTTTTTGTTAACTATACAAATTTCTTCAACATTAATATTTTTACACAAATCGTCTAGTTCTCTCACGAATTCACATCGTGTAATTCGCGATTGAGACTCTAAATATTTAATGTAAATAGTTCTTTTACTCTCTACGTAACAAAATATTTCACTTTCTTTACTTATAATTCCTTCGTCTTTCATTTTATTATACTTATTATGGTCTATAAATAATAACTCTACAGATTCTTTCGGTTTAATATGTGTGCCTACGATTTTTGGTTGATCAGGCCAATCATTTGTGGGGACCATATAAACCGGAGAATCTTTTAATGCCCACTGTGCACGTGTCATAACGTTTATTGCACTGTTATTCATTTCTCTTAACTCATTTATCGACATTCGAGATAAAGTGTCCGCTGCAGAATTATTACAGCCTTTTACATATTCTACATCAAAATTTTATTCTTCTAAAGCTAATCTGAATTTTATTAATCTACTCGACGGATCTTTCATATTAAACAAATAAATCAAGGGCTTGTGGTCCGTACGAATTTTAAAATATCTACCATATAAATATGGACGAAAATGTTTTACCGCCCACACTATGGCTAATAACTCTTTTTCTATTACAGGGTAGTTTTTCTCGGCTTTATTTAAATTTCTACTAGCAAAAGCTATGGGGCGTCTATCTTTGTTTGTTAAAATTGCGCCCAAGGCATAATTAGATGCATCTGTTTCTAATATAAATTCATTTTGTTCAGAAAAATCGGGATATTGTAAAATAGGAGGAGAAATAATTCTTTCTTTCAGCGTTTCAAACGATTTTTGACATTTCTGATCCCAATTAAAAGGTACATGTTTTCGACAAAGAGTTCCCAGTTAAAAGGTAGTAAAAAATGAAGGGCACTAAATAATTTACTTCTTGCAAACGTTAAACCAAATTACCTAAAGTTATTTCGCTTACGATAAACGACAGTGCGTAGACGGGCGTTGGTTTTGGCCAATAAAATCAATATGAAACGACAACTCAAGGTCATGATGACGTACCTACTCTCGCACATCTTGTTATGACGATGAAAACATCACAAGTAACGTATGAAGACTCGCTTCATTCGGTACCACTTCAACTAGACGGCACTGTGTGTATTACGTCACTTTTTGTACTGATGTGTTAAAATTTTTCGTAAGTAAATGACCGTGAGTGAATGCCTACTTTAACTAGTACTTTTATGACCTTACTTCTTTCTTCTTTACTCATTTCTTCCTGATGGTTTTTTACTTTTCCTCTAAGTAGCTAACGTAAGCTAAGTAAGCTACGCTACTGGTAGAATAGATTAGGTAATTCCTACAAAAGCGTGTTATAGATGTGATATGACTGTGTCAGGGCCGGAATACAACACGGCGCATACCCCTTGTAACAAATTTATAAATTATAACATGACATGATTTGTTAATATAGGCCTAAACAGAAGTAAAATTTGCTTAATACATTAAACACCTACGTAATAAAAGAAAGCAATCGCAGTCAAACATGTGTTAAGGTCAGATTAACTAACCAAAATCTGTCACATGTAAGTATAAAACTGGTTGAATTATTGCGCAAAACATCCACCTCATTGAACCTTTAGGTTGTATATAAAGAAAAATTGTACTCGGGAAATTATCACTTACTTCTAAGTACTCCAGGAGTAAAGAACTGAATCTAAAATGTTTAAGGTAATAAAAACAAACTCTAATTAAAATATAATAAAATGATAACAAAGTATCAAAAGTACTTCTGGAGTTCAAAAGATACAAAACCTGTGCAGTAACAAGAATCCTCACCGGACACTGCAAACTGAACAAACATATGTTCAACCAAGTTGGGCGAGAACACAATATGCAGATTCTGACGAGAGGCAGAAGAAATTGCAATGCATATTCTATGCTTTTGTGGCCCACTAATTCAGTTGTTGCACATCATGCAACCGCAGAAAATACAAACAATCACTGCTGATAGGATCTGGAGGTTTCTCGAAGCCATAAGTCTGAGTAGTGAACTTCAAAGCAAGAGTGCGCTACAAAAGACCAGAAATGGTCGAGGTAGCACTAAACACTTAAAATAATATTTAAATATAGCAGATATATAAACTACATACCTACAAAGTTTTTATTTAAGATATGTTTCATCTAAAACGAGTAATACTATTTTTTTAACAGGTACTCCTAATCACTGCAGTCGTCGCGACAGTCTATGCGCGGCCTCAGGAGGGACATGATCACAGTCACGGTCACGCATTTTCATCACAGAGCATAGTATTACATCAATCCCACGAGACCAAGCATGAACCTCACCACGAGGACCAACATCAGAAACATGAAGAACACTACAAACACGAGGATCATAAAGAAAATGAACACCATGGTCATCATGAACACCATGTTGACTATTATGTAAGTAGCTTAAAAGCAAACAAAGAATATGATTCTTTGATCTTTTTGCAGATATGATAATTTTATATCTTATTACCTTTTTATAGGCTCACCCTAAGTACGAGTTCGCATATGAAGTTAAGGACCCCCACACTCATGACTTTAAGCACCAACATGAACAACGCGATGGTGATGTTGTGAAGGGCGAATATGCTTTGCATCAGCCCGATGGTACCATCAGAATTGTAAAATACTACGCCGACAAAAAGAGTGGGTAAGTAAAGTAGAGCATAATAATAAAATGTAAATCACAGTTACATATTATAAAATATAATACAAACACTATGCAGACGTATATAAAATCAAATTCTATTTTTAAAAACAAATCAAATTTGTATACGAACTTAAGTATATTAGATAACGTACCAAATCGTATCTCATGTATCTCACCCATAACACACTGCAGCAATCTGCAAGCTAAGTTTACTTCGCAATTAATTAACTAACAGTAGAAGTGCCACACTGATTATGAGTTTTCAAATAGTATATTTATTTTCAATTTACAGATTCAACGCTGATGTCAAATACGAAGGTCACGCCAAACACATCGTTCCTGAGCACCACCATCACCGTTGATTCCTCTTCTAATCTAATTAATTGCTGCTTTAACTCTTATATTGTTATTTGTTGCGTTATTCAAATTATGTTTTGTAAATATAAACATTTTAATGTCAATCTTATTGTTTAAATTTGCTGAACTGAGTCAGAGTCGTATTCCCAGAAATGGTATTCAAACATATAATGTTTTCTTTTCAAATAATTTTTAGTAGGTATTTAGTTAAGCAGGCGATATCTATCGTATCTATATAATAATTCCTAAACGTATTCGTAATTAATAAGATGATGGTAACAAACTTGATAAGTTACCACATTAATCTTGCATCAAAAAATATGTTGGAACTAGATATATGTATAAACCCATTATGCTAGATAAACATTTCGTGATTAAAAAAAGGAGTCAATTACATAAATTGTTACACTATTTTCATTGTTACTTAATAATACAGTATTTTTAATAGTGTTCCCAAATATTCTAATGTAAGCTAGACTTGCGTTCACAGGTATGTCTAGTTTGTACTTTTACGAAATTCTTGCAAACGGTTGCGCCTGTTTCATTAACAATTTCACCTATTCCAAATTAACTTAAAGTGCAATCGGTTACAATTTATATTGATATAAAAGAGGTTGAGTTGAATTGTATCAGTGTTTATTTCTGCCTACTTTGTGCAAACCAATGTTGCCATTTATCTCCAACATTAATAGTCCGATTTTGATGCGGTTTTGAGTAATTGGTTTGTGGTTGATTGGTGCTGGTTCTTAGATGGGTGTTACGGTTGTAACTCACTAGGGGGCGCTGCAGTAAACATTTGTTTGTGCAAACCAATGTTGCCATTTATCTGCAATTCAGTAATGGGTTTGTGGTTGATTGGTCTGGTTCTTAAATGTGTGTTACGGTGGTAACTCACTAGGGGGCGCTGCAGTAAACATTTGTTTGTGCAAAACCAATGTTGCCTATTTCAGTAGTGCTGATTCTTAGATAGGTGTTACGGTGCTAACTCACTAAGAGGCGCTGCAGTAAACATTTGTTTGTGCAAACCAATGTTGCCATTTATCTCCAAAACAGAGTTTTGGCCGAGTTGGATAGTCCTGTCAGTTTGAAACTTTGCAGTTATATGTGGTTTACATGTCAATACTATAAACTAGCAACTTTAAGCTGATCTGATGAGGAAGCCAAGAGATTTCCATCTCTATTTCAAATTTCAACTAAAATGAAGATATCCTGTGTTATATTATGTGGTCGTAAAACATTTTCAATAATTATATGCACGTTACTATAAAACTACAAAACTTTAGTTCATTTACTGGCAGCCCCGGCGGATATTCTCTTTGGTTGTTTATTAAATTCATAGGTAGCTGTTAATGTTATTCATTATTGCCACATCTAAGTATATCTTCGAGAAACAAATAGGCACGTAAGGAAGTGCTATGAAAATTGATACTCCATTGATTTTATGACCAACTTTGTGAGAAATCAACTCTATTATAAAAAGCTTTTTACGTTTATTATCTTTTGTTACATAATCTGGTAAAGTCGTGGGTTTTTAAATTATTTTATCCTTTTCCGATTACGTTTTAGTCATCGTGATTTTTTTCAAAATTTTTAATTTTGCTTTTTATTTGAATAAAAAATACTGAAAATTCACACAAGAGTAATGGGTTCATCGTTTTTAAATTGTGATATGAGTACAAACAAAATGCCAAATGACCTAAGTTAAAAAAAAACAAGATCATTATAAAACAGGACATAATATGTTTAGAATAATCATGATAGCAAACACTATTTATTTAACAGAATGCCTAGAGATAATTTATTTTACCATACTAACAGACTCATTAATTTTAGGTGTCGTATGTACTTGCAGTAATCTTATCAACTTTGTGTTAGTCAATGGTCACGGTCACGCATATTCATCCCAACATGTATCACGACACGATGGGCACGCTCATATGGTGTACATCCCTTCACATCATGGCCATAAACACGTTGACTATTATGTAAGTACGTCAGATGGTAACGAAGTAAATGTCTAACTGTAACTGTAAAACAGTAAATGTCTTTTTGGTTCTCTCTCAAATATTTAAATACCTAAACTGCTTTTTGTGGAGATGTTTGAGGCAGAGCATTAGAATTTTTGAAAGTTGAAATCAAAGTTCTGAAAAAATGATCATTTAACGAAACCCTGCTACTTTTTATTATTGTGTTGATGTTTGTTTATGTTATTATTTATTTATGTTTGCCACCGACGTAGTATAAAGAAAAAAAAATTGTTGAGACCACATCAGATGAGCTCCTTGAGAAAGAACGTCAGCAAAATTAGTTGTTGCAATTATTAAGTAGCACTTTTAACCGGTACTTACCTACCGGCTCTAACGTAGTGTTTGTATACTCTTTGCTACGGGCAGGCTGTGTTATTTTTTTAATAATCAGTAGTACTAATCAATGACAGATAAGTAACTTTTAGTATTTTATACTTCTTTATCAGGTACATCCCAAATATGACTTCGGATATAAAGTAAATGATCCACATACAGGAGACTATAAAACACATCACGAGGAACGCGATGGAGACGTGGTAAAAGGATATTATGAGCTGAAAGAGCCAAATGGCTCCATAAGAGTTGTAGAATACCATGCCGATAAACACAGCGGGTAAGTCATACTGCCTGTTGAAGACAAGTTTTATTCTGAAATTAATGAATCTGAGAATCCTGAATAGTTAGTTGTACCATTACACATAGCTGTCTAAGCTTAAACTAAGCACAGCTTGTACTATGGGTAACACGAAAAAACATGACTTACTTAACTTAATGTCCTATGTCCCCTGAATGGCAGAGGGCGTTCACAATAAGTCTCCATCGCGATCGGGCTTGAGCTTAGCGCTTAATTTCGCCCCACGCCTGGCCGATCTTTATATTTACATAGATACATTTTTTTGTAAATTACACATAGAAACATGAGAACATATTCATGCATCGAATATTTGCACTGGGCGGGAATCGAACCCGCGACCCCACGTGGCAGTCGAATGCACAGCCACCAACAAATAATAAAAAAATAAAAAAAAATGTCGTCAACTAGAATATGTATATTAAATATATTTTCACTGATGAGGTTCTATTAGAGGAACCATCGGTTATCAAGTAGTTTGTAGGTACGTTTGAATTACGAGCCTGAAATATTGTAGTTTTATAATTATTTTCAAATTTTCCAGATTTCATGCTACGGTAAAGTACAGAACTCATCACATTGTGCCAAAGCATCATCAGCACTCCTAGACACCATAATTGTATAAAATAGTAATTTTTCTGTGATATTATGTTTCTTACAAGATTATATTTAGTTGGCCATAATGTTTTTTTTATTGCGGAAAACCCTCTTTATTATATAACCTAATAATCCCAATCCCCAATTAATCCGGGTCACAGAAAGATACCTGAAAATCTCAAAAGCTGAGAATGCAAGTTTAGTGAAATAAATTATATATATAATAGACAATTAAATACCCTCCAAATGAAAGTTATAACATTTATTAGCCAATTTGTATTTTAATTATAAAAAAATTACAGAAAGAAATAATAACCAATCTCATCTTAAAACAAAAATTTAAAAGCACTATACTTTTCTACTACTTTACAATATTCTTGAATTTTAGTATTTTGTGTTACCTCCACGTGCTGCATTATGCATGTGGTTATGCGGTTTGACATGTTTTGCACTAGCGGGTGTCTCGACGATGTTGAGTCCCATTTTTTTTGACATTTTTGATGGCATAACTTTAAAACAACCAAGAAGCTTTATTCATTTCATTTGAGGAGTATTTCATTGTCTATTAAACCCAATTTATTTCATTAAGCTAGCAATATGAGCTGCCGTGATTTTCAGGTATCTTTATTTAACCCGGATTCATTATTCTTGAGTGTATTATATATACAGTATAGAAATACGTCACAATGAGTTACGTATGGTCAGTTACAGATGCTCCAAATAAAGACCATGACATGTAATATAATGTTGTCTCGTTTTACACAAGGTCGCCAAGTCTTATTAAATCACCGTTCGACTGTAATCGGAAGCAGGTTTCGACAAACAGGTTTAATAAGGATTCAATGAACCTTACTACACAAAACTCGTTTCTTTTGTGTATATACGTTGTATATTAAATTAATATTTTCACGACGTCACTTAAAACTGAACTTTGAGTCAAGAAACTCACCTATAAATGTTTGCTAAGGTAAAATAAATTAAACTGGAGATTAGGTATTTAATAATATTTTATATAGATTGCCTTTTTTACCCAACTGTCAAAGAAAGGTAACATTTTTTGAGCTTATGTACATAAGTCTAATTTTTTAAGTCTAATTCTTTGACAGTCTCTACAGTCTAAACGGCTTAACGGATTTCAACATATGAGGTGTCATTAGATTCGTCTCAGTTGTGGTAGTCACATAGAAGATACATTAGCTGGTATTTTTGTATGTGATCGATTTTTGTTTTATTTAATACTTTTTAATTTTATAAGCATCACTAGCCATGGTAGCACTCGAAGCGATCGCTGCTATGCCACAACACTATAACCACGATAAGGGCCTTCACGCATTTTCGTCGCAGAGTATCGTTCTTTACCAAGGTTATGAGAACAAACACGTAGGAGTCCACCATCACGAAACAACAAGAAGAACATCATCAGCAACACAATGGCCACGAGGGACACTATGAGCACCATGTTGAATACTACGTATGGTCACATTTGAAATACTTAAATGATTTATTTGTAAACTAGAACTGGTGACCTAAAAGATCTTAATCCATATTTAGAAAGTTGTACATTATTCTAATGAAAGATTTATTTGCACTACTTTTGGAGTAGTGTTAATCATTAAGTGCTTTTAAGTCTCTCTCTGATGTACTGTTCATCTAAAGATGTCTGAAAGAGAGGAGGAAATGTTTGAAAAGCTGCCGGGAGCGAAGAGACCACCAATTCTATTAAAGCTATACTTTTAAACTTTCGCGTTTCACGAAAATATAATTATGTTGACGGGAATTAACACAATTACGTATTAAAAGTTGTTTTGTAATAATGTATTTTGTTTACTTCTTCTTCTTTTGCTCTAATGACAATAATTGTTGTTCAGGCTTACCCTAAATATGAATTACACACTAATGACATCAAAAACAAGCATGAACATCGCAACGGTGACGTCGTAAAAAGCGAGTACAGTCTACACCAGCACAGCTAAGTTTGGTTTGCTTGTAAAAACTAGCCAAGTCAAATGTTGAACTTCAATTTATCTTAAATTATCTCATTTGTGTAAAAAAATCGACTGTTCAAATTTAAGAAGTTATATTTTTAAATAGCAAACAGTGTCGTAGCAGAAAATAACAAAAATTTGTGTTTTAAATTTATTTTAGAATGTTATAAATTTTAGGATTATCTACAGAACTTGACACCCATTTAAATCTTAATTCTTTTGTCGGCGAAGTCGACAATCATGCATATTGTTAATATTGAACTTGGCTCCCATTTTCACATTTATGTTTTTCATGGAATACCGAGAATAAATTAAAATAAAATACTAAAAAAAATAAAAAATAAAATACTAAAAAAAACACATATGGTTGTTTATATTTTTGATATCATCTTTTAAAACCCTTCATTTTGATAATTTTATTTTTCGAAAAAAATATTTCTTTTTGGCGTATGATTTAATGTCAGAAATTCGTTTCAAACCAAAAAGTTGTACAACGGCAATAAGAACACTTAATAGGGCAATTTTGCAATTTTCATTGCCTGCCTACATTGTCTAATGTCAAAACTCCAACTAATAAATTTTGGGGGTGCCTGACTCACTGGCAGATCATCAAAAATCGATTTCTCCACTCAATTTGGTACAGGTTATGATTTATCATAAGAATTTATGAGTTGAGTTGAGTTTATGAGAGTATGAGGTTGAGTTATTTATTGTTTATCTATAATGATATATAACTTGGTCAGTATATAACTGCGACGGTCGCGAACTGACGAGCGGAGAGAACCCCGTGACGCGTTCTCGACTTCCGACAAAAAAAATATCTGGAGTGGAGTCATAAAAAGGAAACACGTTAGAACTTACCGTCAATTTCATCTAAATGTCTTGTGAATGGTCTAATGTGAAGGTGTGCTCTTGTGTATAAGTAGGTAACCAATACCAATAAGTAGGTAAGAAAATAGATATGAAACAAAAACGCCTCAAAGTTCATATTTTAGATATTATTTGTGTTTTTTCATGTAACGATTATTAACATAAACGTGAATATGTTTCTGGTAACACAAGACAAATCTAAAATTTTCGTTACGACAAATAGATGGAAAAAATGCTAAAAACCATAGAAGTACTGAATGCGCTGACTTTTATTTACTTTAGATTATTATATCACGCTATATAAAGTTTTCGGAAATATTTTCATTTGGATATCAAATACAAGAAGTATTAAGTCCTTATATGATGAAGGCTCATGTCGTGCAGTTGACGTCCTGTGGCTGAATAAAAAAAAAAGATGATTTATCCAAAACTTCTACTTACTTGATTCATATAAAAGCTTAATTTTTTTTACAGCTGCATGGGGAAACAGACAAAGTATTTGATGTTAATTTCAACTTTATTAAGTTAAACGCATTGAGGTACGCCCCAGAAAAAGGATGTTGACAGATAGACAGACGGACAACGAAATTATCCTATGAGGGTTCCTTTTTCCTTTTGATGTAGGGAAGCCTAAAAAAGTTGTTTTTGATATACTATTTATGTTGCACACAAGCGTACAACATGTCTGTGTGTCACTGTCAATATGATCTATGGACGTTTTGCAGCACCCCACAGGATGTCCTCAAATTTTCTAAATAGAATTCCCCCTAGTCAAGGGTCTCTCGAAGTTTTAAGTTGAAACCACGTCATACCCTAGTTACCTTAAACTATATTTTAAGTTTTTATTACGAAATACATACAACCTGTAGTCTCTCGTTTAACAGAAGGTCATTTAGTATTTAAATGGAATAAATATATCTTAATTTCATTTCAGTAAACCTGTTATTGTGTTGTAAGTATATAAAGCAAAGCTTTAGTTTCGGATATATCATTCAACGCTCGACTCTTTACTGAATCATTATGTTTGCAAAGGTGGGTATTATTATCATTTTTAATCCAATTATAATATTTAACAAATAAACACTTCCCCCGAATGATAGAACGTGGTTTCCGGTGCCTATAATAACTCGTAGCATATTCCAGGTGTTCTTTACTCGCCAGCTATCTGCAGTCCAAGCAGAAATTTTTGTTGCCATGTCTTTTTTCAATTTCTTCTTAAATTATTTAAATGCACATCTCAACACAAATATCTTTTAAATTTTATCATTATAACGCATTCTCACAGATTATCCTCATCGCGGTGTTAGCAGCAGTGGTTGGTGCTCAAGACCTTAACCATGGTCATGATCACGCATACTCATCTCAGAGTATCGTACTTCATCAGAACCATGAAAACAAACACGTTCCTGCACACATCGAGGGACATCACTATGAACACCACGACGAACAGCAGCACGGACGTGCGGAGCAACTTCAGCACGGAAATCACGAAGAACACCATGGAAATTATGAGCAGCACGGCCATGCCTTCTCATCTCAAAACCTTAAACAGCATCACGATGGACACGTGACTAAGCACGTCGAGTATTATGTATGATGACTTTTTAATTCATTATTTATGCTTAATTAGTTAAAACATTACTTTAATAATCAAAAACTTGTGTATAATGCAGGCCCACCCTAAATATGAGTTCGCGTACGAAGTAAAAGACCCCCACACTCACGACCACAAGTACCAGCACGAGCACCGCGACAGTGATGTCGTGAAGGGTGAATACGGCCTGGACCAGCCCGACGGTACCCTTAGGATTGTGAAGTACTATGCTGATAAGAAAGGCGGGTGAGTATCATTCAGTGTTATTTGTGATATATTACTTTTTTTTGTTAAATTTAGTTCAATACATTTTTCTTGTTGACAGTTTCCAAGCCGATGTAAAATACGAAGGCCACGCCAAGCACATTGTTCCTGAACATCATCATCATCATCACTGAACTTAGACCATTTAACATACTACATTGTTATTAAGTTATTGCAGATAAAATGTTAAAATATTTTTTATTTATAATATGGGTTGATTGTAAATAAAGTTATTATTCAGATATTTTCATTTTTCTTTAAAAATGTTACTCCTGATAAAAAAAGACAGACACTCGTATTCTCGTAACTATTTAGGGTTTCATTTCCTAATAACGTAGGACTAAACTAACTTTAGTTTGACATATCGAAAATTGGTTAATTTAAACAATTTAGATGATTTTTGGTTTACCTTTTAGGCTTTGCGCGTCAAAAATTTTCTATAGTAATAAACGCCAACGTCGTTTAACTCATGACCATGTGAGACTCTACGAATTGCTGTTAACGGCTACGAAAGAGGCAGAGTTTTATTATGATATTTTTGATATAACTTGTATACAAGTGTCATAAACTTTCATTTTATGAAATGAGCAATGCTGTTATATGTGGTGTTATTATTGCTAATAGAAGTACCTAAAAAATCTCTTTCCTCGTGTGTTTGGAATGTCGTGATATCGGAAAACTTTTTTTCACAACAAAGTGAAAAGCTAAATCATATTTTAATTAGTTTTTAGAACTATATTTGGGCATTAAAGTTTCTTATTATTTTTATTAGGTTACAACAAGTGCACCATCCGTATCATGACGTATAGAAACCTAATTAATGGAAACCGTTTATAAAAGCTCATAAAGAATATAACATAACTAGCTTCTGCCCGCGGCTTCTCTCGCATTTCTTCTATCCCTCTTGGGCAGTACTTTTTTCTAGATGAAAGGTACATACGCGTATATGTCCTTTTCTGTACTCCTGATAACGTGTATCTAAAATTGCATGACGACCGATTGAGTAGTTAAGACAACACAAACAAACAAACTCACTTTCACATTTAGGCTGCGTTTCCACCAGAGATGTGCGAGGTAGCTGAGCGGTGCGAGGATGCGTAACGAAGCTGTGAAACGATGTGAGCGTTTCCACCAGAGATATGCTAGGCTTCTGAGCGGTGCGAGGATCCGTAGCGACGCTGTGAAACGGTGCGAGAATGTGAACAATACACATCGACCTCTAATAAACACCGTCTAGCATACACCCCTCGCAAACATCTCTCGCACACATCCCTCGCACCCATCCCTCGCTTGTTTTGTACGTACAAAAACCTCACTCCGCTAAGCCATTGCCACAGGTGCTGCGCTGAGCGAGGCTAGGTAAATGAAGCGTTTCTATTGGTTCTTAACAAACACATCCCTCGCTACGCACCTTCGCACATCTCTGGTGGAAACGCAGCCAGCCGCAGCCGACGCAATACTACCTGTTGCCGGCGACATCATTCGCCTGGAAATTTTAATGAAATCAATCCCACGGGAACCGTACATTTTCCGGATGCCTATGTGCGATTCCAGACTGTATCTGATAAGATAGTAGTAAGATCTGTCTCTGCGCTAAATTTCATCCAGATTCATTCAGCCGTTTTGCGTGAAAGAGTAACAAACATCCATGCGTCCATCCTCACAAATTTCCACCTTTATGATATTAGTATGATTTGTTAGGATGCCAGGAGTATTGTGCTCTTGTAGTAAGTAAAGTTTTCACGTTTCTTTCAGGAGGTGGTATGTGGTCAACGGGTGAGTTATCCATTTTCGATGCACTAAGTCAGGGTGAAAGCAAATATGGCATAGTGGTAAAATAAAATTAACAGTTATTTTCTAAAATTTAAGTAATATGTAGATTATATTATAATATGAAATATTAGCATATGTACTAACTGCAAGAGATTTACTAAAATACTTGAAAAGGAATGAAAATAAGAAAATAAAAATTTGCAGTCGTCATCTATCTGTGTCACAATACATTTACTTTCATACTAAAAGTTTTGCAAATGGTAGAAATAAGCATATTTTTAAATATTCATTAGGTACTATTAGGTGTATATGTTGCGTTACGTAATTAAACATATATTTAGATAAAATTTCTCGTGGCTAAGTGGTAACCGAGTAGGTTATCACATTACAAAGTTAAGTAATACTCGCCAGGTCAGTCTAGGACTGGTAACCATTCTTAACACATCCGTGCCGCAGAGAGGACGTTAAACTGTCGGTCCCGGGTGCAATATAAACATCTGTGGCATTCGTTACGGGTAGTTGGAGCCCTAAAAAGTCCGAAAACCTGGTCTAACTACAGAACTTCGATATCGAAGGGTTGTGGAGGTCTGATGGCAGTCGCATCACGTAAAATATCAAAGTTCGGCCGTATCGTAGTTAGACTGATAGCCGACCCCAACTTAGTTGGGGAAAGGCGCAGAGTATATATTTAGTTAAAATATAGTAAATTAGTATTTAGAGTTAACAGTAGTAATAGAGGATAAAAAAAATGTGTATGTGTGTACTGAGAGCCCACTTTTATTTTTGCGGATTTTTGCAGTTTAACTAACAATAGTGCTTGGTAAAAGTTGTTTTTAATTTTCACAGAAAGACGTTTTTAATTTTTTATTGTTGTGTAGATGTTTATTCATGTTTTACTAAAGGTCTATAACCAAAATTTGTTGGTGAACTCATTATATATCTAGATTTGGGAGCTTATGTGTGTGAACTGAGGGACCCACTTAAGGCGATATATCTTTTGAATTATGTCTTTACAAACTCTTATATTCGTTTTACAAATATTTCCACAACTTTTACTAAGCACTATTGTTAGTTAAACTGCAAAAATCCGCAAAAATAAAAGTGGGCTCTCAGTACACACATACACAAAAAAATTGTATAAAAGTGTCCTCAACTTGTACAGTACTTCTGATCATGTATTGTGTCAAAATAATTCTGAATTAAAAAGTTTACATTATTAATGAGAATTAATTTTGTTTTGTGAATAATTTTCATCGTTACAAGCACTTTTACACGTAAATTGATTCTGGAAAACTAGATAGCGCAGACTAGCCTTGAGAAGGAACGCCAAAAGAAACTCAAGGTGCATACTGCATGTTGGATACATGTACAGTCTACATTATTCGAAATATGCAAGTGCAATGTAAGTGGCCAGGGAGGTCTTTAAAGGAAAAAATCACTTCAACATTGACCTGACCAGATACGATACTCCGTAGTTTATATAATTAATATAAAAAAACTTTTACAGGCGCCACTAGCCTTATAAAGTAGCATTATTGGCAGCTCAGTGTATAAAGCTTTAGTAGTAAGTTATACATTGTAACCGAATTTATCCTAAATAAAGACATTTTGAAATGAAATGAAAATATAATTAATAGAAAGAAAAACCGTACGAAACAAAAGAAGAACCTGAAAACTGTGTGTTCTATTTTTTGGCGACCTTTCTAAAGGTTAAGCAGGTAGGAAGTAGGCAACAGAACCACAATGAATGCGAATAGTGATGTTGATACTAATCGCAAATTTATGTTACGTTGTAACTAAATGGTTAATGTGATGTTTTAAAACCTTAAGCCACATTTTTTAAATTTTAAAGGTCATAATAAATATATTACAAATTATTCAAAAGGCTTAAATAATCATTATTATCATGTGACTGCAAACGTTAACCAGATCTAAAACGTCATTAACTGATGAATAACCCGACAGTTCGTATCATACTTTTATTTACATTTTTACAACTACTCTATGAAGAACTGTCAGTTTATAGGTTGGTGATCAAATGCGATGACTTTTAGGGGGAAATGTTAAAATAAACTTTTTTTTTCTCTCCAATTAATTTTTTTTAATACAATATTGTTTTTTGCGTGAAGTAGGGGACCTTGTTGTAAAATAAAAGCAGTTCCGGCAATTTGTCAAGTTTTCTTATTCAGTTCAGTGTTTTTATGCTGCCAGTCTTCTAGTCTCTTAACGTTAGCAGTTGATAGTGTTACGGAGGAACTCAATAACGCTCACAGTCGTAATCTAGGAATAGGTATAGATATTTAAAAATTCTGTTCGATGTATTCATCCAGCTATTACCCTGTTCAATACAGTAAACAGGGTAACAGCTGAGCACGGACTTCTTCTCAGTATGGGAATGGATAGACCATACTTTTTTATTATATATTATAGGAGGCAAACGAGCAGACGGGTCGCCTGATGGTAAGTGACTAGCTTCGCCTATGGACACCTGCAACTCATAATTTTAAATCTTAGTAGTAGTATTACATTAATTTTGTCCACCAAACTGGCTGTGCCCTGGAAAACTAATAGTTAAGCAGTTATTTATTCCTTACTTACTTTAACTCCTGAAATATTAATTTTACAAAACTAATATAATTTTTTTTAAATACTTAATCACTTGAAAGGAGGTGGACCTTAACTAATTCCTTCTCGACTTGGAGCCGCCCGATTGGAGAAGGTCTTTACTCTACAGAAGACCGCTGCTAACGAGCACTACCCACGTAGTGTTGTCTTTCTGTTGGTCTGTAGTTCAAGAACTACATATATCACTGGTTATCATTACATAGTTCTATGCTGAAGTTATGTTGAGATTGGAGCTAGACTATTAATAGTGATGATCACAATGTTGAATTAAATACTTTGCAGTTATAACCACGACGAAAACAAGGTTAACTAATTGATACTCTAATTTGTACGAAATAAGAAGTCATCAAGGAGCACAATAGGAAATTTCTAACCCTTCTTCCCAAATCTTTGAGCCCTATACAAAATATAAGTACTGAATTTAAATTTAAAAAGTTTTACTAATTAAACATAAATATTTTTAAATATTTATAGTATACATTTATTACGTTTGGTAATAATACAAGTAAAAGTAACATAAAATCAATCCATTTAGTAAGTTAAAGGTCAACCTTTAATTGGGGTAAGAACAAAAGCAACGAGTTTGGACAAAACTTGTTTTATTGCCAAGTTGTAGTGCAGTACTATATAAAACACTGAATTTTTTTTTGAATTTATCATTCTGCATACATTCGTTCAAGCAACAAAACATAACATCATGTTTGCAAAGGTGATAGATTGATAATAATCCATTATAATCATCGTTTGTTTCTTTGTTTGATTGCGCTAATGGGCACTTTCAATTGGGTTTTTGGTCACTTTGAAAAGACTCATTATCAATGACAGATTTTGAAACATATATTTTGTGTTCTGTCTAAACAAACTACCTTATTTATTAAGATAGAAGTAACTATGTCCTTACTATATGCAGGTTATCCTAATCTTCGGAGTGATTACGGTGATCGCTGCCCAAGACCACCACCAACACGGTCACAATCACGGTCACGCTTATTCATCGCAAAGCATCGTACTACATCAGACTCACGAAAATAAACATGCTCCCGAGCACCACGAAGAACATCATCATGGACATCACGAGGAACATCACAATGAACACCAGGAGGAATATCATCATGGACAGCATGAGAAGCACCATGGTCAACATGGCCACGCCTTCTCATCTCAAAGTCTTAAGCAGCACCATGATGGCCACGTGACCAAACACGTGGAGTATTATGTACGTAACACCGCTGTTGTTAAATTCAGATATTGATTACTATCAAACTGTTATCCACATGCTCGATTGACCTACCCATGTTAACTGTCACTTTATGTTTAATCAGAGTCACCCCAAATATGAGTTCGCGTACGAAGTTAAGGACCCCCACACTCACGACCATAAATACCAGCACGAGCACCGCGACGGTGACGTCGTTAAGGGCGTGTACAGCTTGGACCAGCCCGACGGTACTGTCAGGATTGTTAAGTACCACGCTGACAAAAAGAGCGGGTGAGTCTCATTTAGAATCACGTCAAATTTTCGAATAAAAACCTATTTTGTATAAACTTACTTATTGATTTTTATTTTTAGGTTCCATGCTGACGTGAAATACGAGGGTCATGCTAAGCATATTGTTCCGGAACATCATCATCATCATCACTGAACTTGGATCGCTCTACCTTAATTTTGTTAAAGTTAATAACTGTTTTCGTTATATTATTTTTAGCTCATTTTTTAATGACGTGTACGTAAATAAATTTCTTATCAAATAAGTATCTTTTTGCATTTTATTTTTTAATTCCACCACCACCACCACCGTAAATTCTTTGTCTCGCGGCCCGAAGACATGATGTCACATCTCAAGAGAGGTGCAAAATATCCATATTATATGCTGGTTGATTAGTCTCACAATACTTACAAGTAAAAACAATCAAATCTAATACCCCTATAATTATGCTTGTAAGTGTTAGAAACTGTCTCACAACAATGGCTATAGACTATCAAAATCACTAACTAACAGTAACTGATATGTTATTCGTACCTCGATCAGCACTCAAGTGATTGTTATGAACTTATTATACATTCCTATCCTTTTATAAACCCACTATTCATCAACATTTATCAACCGAGCAATAGTATTGCTTAACCAGCATAACTAGTCATAATAATGTCTATTACTTATTTACATTAAATAGTGAACTGTTTTATCATCTATTATAGTTTGCCCCTATTATATATATAATAAAATAAATAAGAGTTTTTGATGTAGCGACAACATAATGTATCCTGAAAGTGAGTCCTACTTGTCCTCCCCAGGTTTTATGTTGTACATGGATCGCAAATACACACAGTGAATTATTATAAATGTAACCAGTACTTAGGACAAAAAATAACCCCCAGCAATCAAATGTCTAAGGAAATAAACAAAAGAATTGCTTGTGGCTGGAAGAAATACTGGTCTCTAAAAGAAATTTTGAAAAGTAAAGATCTAAGCATCTCTATCAAAAAGAAGACATTCAACACATGTATACTTCCATGCATGACATATGGTTGTGAGACCTGGTCACTCACACAATACCACCGGGAGAAACTTGCAAAGTGCCAAAGAGCAATGGAGAGAAGTATGTTGAGAATAAAACTCAGTGAAAGAACTACCAATGCAGAAATAAGACAGAAAACAAAGGTCGCTGACATACTTACTCGGATTGACCACCTCAAATGGGCTTGGACAGGCCACATGCTACGTTGCAAGGCAAATAAATGGAGCAAACTAGTAACCCTTTGGTATCCAAGAGACGGACTTAGAATACGGGGTCGCCCAGCGGGAAGATGGGAAGACGACAACCGCCTGACCCTGTGACCATACTGGACTAGAGTTGCTGATGACAGATCTTAATGGAAGCAGTTGGAGGAGGCCTATGCCAAAAGGCACACCGAACTGAGAGACATAATATAACATTTCAGCTTACAAATGTGGAACTAAGTACATATACAAACAGTTCGGAATAAAAGGCTATATTATTATTATTATAAACCAGTGAAAAAAAAAGTAAAAAAGTGCTCCTTTTTTTACATTATTATTGAAAATAGAATTTATATTGACTTCTATTGTAGTATTAGAATTATTAGGCTTGACTACCCTAGTCGAGGTAAAAACATAAAAAGTAGCTTCATATGTTTTTGAATTTAAATATTTTAAATTTATTTTTCAATGTTACACAACTGCTAAAATACTTTAATTGTTAAGTGGATCGACTTATGCTCGGTTTTTATAATCAAGAAACGATTCTTTTTGCTTACGGACGTAAATTTATCGTTGAAAATTCAACGAAATTTTACCGTCCGTTAGCAAAACGAATCTTTTCTTGATTATAGGAACCGGGCATTAATGATAAAAACTTATTGTTAATATTTACTCTTACTTTCCCCGATAAAAACACAACATAGTCTATGTGTCAAGTTCTCAAATTGCACGGAAGAACGTTACTTTTGAATTCCAAAAGATGCAGTATGAAGATCAGAATAATAAGAGATCAATAAGAACATTTTCAGTCTCTCACGTAATTAGTCTGCCTTCACAAACTTTTATGGAAAACGTTCAGTATGTTAAAGTCATTCATTCATGGAGCTAAGGCTACTCAGACTATACAGGCACGAAGTTCAAACCCGAAGAATCTACTGCTGCATGCTGTGTAAAGAGAATGAGGATGTACTGAGGCTTTAGTTTGGTAAGAAGTTTTAATTTCTTTCTTAGCTGTACAATAAAGAGTTTATTTATCTGTCTATCTATGTTTAACTCTTCCGAAGTAACATACAAATTGAAGCAATCTAGTATAACGTCCAATATTTTTTTTTTATCGAATAGGGGGCAAACGAGCAGACAGGTCACCTGATAGTAAATGACTACCGCCGCCCATGGGCACTTGCAAGTCAAGAGTCACAAGTGCGTTGCCTGCCTTTAAGGTCTCCCACCTTAAAGGCAGGCAACGCACTTGTGACTCTTGGTAGGGGGAGAGGGGAGAACGGTTAGGGCCTTTAACCTCACTCCGGTAACCTCACTCCGATCGAGCCGGCCTCATGATCCAGGGAACTTGCTGCTGAGCACGACAATTAATGGATAAGATCACAATGTTGAATTCAATGATTAAGCATGCAATGTACTACTCTACAAAAAAAAAGTGAAAAAAATGCAACTGTTAGGGTTATAGGTGGATCGATGTTCCTAGGTTTGAATTATAAAGTGATTATGATTTAAATTTTATTTTTAATTTTTTCTGAGTATAAACCACTGTATTTGACAACATAACCAGTGTTGTCACCTGCCTATCTTTGTCTATGTCTATCTGCTATCTGCATAACTATGTTAAACAAACGAATACATGATTCTGATTGCATTTAGTAATAATAACGGCCTTTATATGCAACTCTCTGCTTCTCCACTAACCGAACTTCTTTCGACAACTTGACTTCCTTAGTCAGAAAATTTAAAAATAGTTTCTTATTTTATTGTTCATCTCTTAGAGAGAACAATATCAATTACGTCAGGGTTGGCTTCAGGCAGGTGGCCGACACACATTGCGCCGACCCTAATGAAAATTTGGAAAAAGGCAGGAATATGATGCTGATGATGTATAAAAGTAGCTATCATTTGCTGTTGCCAACGTTAGTGTTAATAACAAAAAGATAAAAACATGACTTTTATCCTTCTCTATTACAATTTACAATTTATTATTACTCTACAAAGACTTTGGTGCAAGTATTAGTCATTTCATAAAGATATCGGTATTATTGGTTTATTTGGTGTTCAAGCATTAAATTTAATTAAACACCTTTCACGAACAGGAGGGCACGATGTCGCTCATTTGCAACAATAGCGACATAATTAAAAATTATTGATTTTAAAGAATGGCAATGTTTTGTGATTTCCGCTGGAGTATTTTGTTCTAAATATATAATGAACTTTTCGGTTTCTAACCAACGTTAGCACGAAATCGGCGTCGCATCTCTGTTCAGCATAAAATATCAAAGATTTATGATCGTTTGGCAATCAATTCGACTGAATTTTGAATTATGTCGATATTCTCGCAAACGAGCGATGTAGTGATGACGCTGAAAACACTATTTCCGTGGCTGGCGTGAATATGTTGACATGTCTAAAATTGCTATTTGTCAGGGTGGGCATTTTTAAGTTTTAACGGTTATATGTATATGTTAAGATTTTAAATAACGAATATTATTTTGGTGACTGAGTGTAAGTTAATATAAGAAAATATCAATGTTTATTCACAAATTCATGTGGATCGTTAATTTTACATGAAGTTTTGTCAAGTTAGACATGTTAAAATGCGAGATGTATTTCCAAAGGCGATTGCTCCAAAATTTATGTATATTTGGAACTGTAATTTTTTTTCATATAAATTCCTAATGCGTAGGAAGTATTATGCCAATAAAAAAAAACATGCAAGTCGACATGTCAATGTGTTCACGCCAGCCACGGACTTATTACTGACCCATTAATGAAGCTACAGATAGTATCATGAAATCACTAGAATATTTTTTACAAAGTATCAGCAAGCTATGGGCATGAAACCTGAACCTAAAACTGAAAAAAAAAATTATTAAAAGGTTATATTTCAGTATGTCCCAGTTAAGATTATGTTCATTAGTACGACTTTAAAAAGGTTGCCCTGTTAAAAAGAAATACAGGTTTTGAGTTGCTTGGTCACCAAAAACAAGCAAGTAGCTAGTACTGAAACAAGTTCTGCAGTATGTATATAAACCCAAAAAAATCTCATTTAGTTATCAGTCAACATTTAAACATTCAAGTGAATAATATTAAAAGAGTAATCATGTTTACTAAGGTACGAATTACCTCGATAAACGCCTTACCTATATATAATTATATATTTATACGGGAATTGACGCGATCACGAAATAGGTATTACATACTTCTGAATTGCCTGACGTTTCGACCGGGTTGCACTGGCCGTAGTCACAGGCTATCTGAATTGTCAGACGTTTAGACCAGGTTGCACTGGCCATGGTCACAGGCTAATGCCTAATGAGGAGCCTAATTGTATCATGGGACGCGAAAGTTTAAAAGTTAGTACAAAGGACATGTTGTTTTATACATTTTCATTTTTTCTATTGTCAAACAGATCTTCCTCTTCACCGTCGCAATTGCAGCGGTCGCTGCCCAAAACAGTCACCACCAGGGCCATGATCACGGTCATGCTTATTCGTCTCAGAGTATTGTTCTTCATCAAGCCCATGAAAACAAGCATGCTCAAGTCCGCCACGAGGAATACCAATACCGACAAGAGCAAAATAACCATGGTCACAACGAGGAACAAAACGGCCACTATGAGGAACACCATGGTCACCAAGAGGAAAAGCATGGCCATTATGAACAACATGGTCACGCCTTTTCTTCTCAAAGCCTCCACCAACATCACGACGGGCATGTGACTAAACACGTGGAATATTATGTATGATACTATATTTTGATAGATGAGATAATTGTAGTATGTTATCTTGTTTTAGTGACTTATCGAACAGTGATTAACCTGTGTTTTAACGATACCATAGGGCCATCCCAAATACGAGTTCGCGTACGAAGTTAAGGACCCCCACACTCACGACCACAAGTACCAGCACGAGCACCGCGACGGTGACGTCGTGAAGGGTGTATACGGTCTGGACCAGCCGGACGGTACAGTCAGGATTGTGAAGTACTATGCAGATAAGAAAGGCGGGTGAGTGTCTTTCAGAATTATGGGGGATCAATTACTTTTTTGTTATATTTAGTTCAATACTTTTTCTTGTTGACAGTTTCCAAGCCGATGTCAAATACGAAGGCCACGCCAAGCACATTGTTCCTGAACATCATAATCATCATCACTGAACTTAGACCACTAAACGTATTACATTGTTATTAAATTATTGCAGATAAAATGTTAAAATATTTATTATTTATAATATGGGTTGATTGTAAATAAAGTTATGATTCAGAAATTATTATTTTTCTTCAAAAATATTACGCCTGATAAAAAAGGAAGACACTCGTATTCTGTCTTAGTTACTGCCTCAACTAGTCGAGGTTTCGTTTCCTAATAACGTAGGACTAAACTAACCTTGGTTTGACATCACTAAAATTGGTTGATTTAAACAATCTAAATAGACTAGATGGTTTTTAGCATAAAAAATATCCTATCGTAATAAACGACAACGTCGTTCCTTATATAAAAACCATGCTACGTCGTCTTAAGTAGGTTCTCATAGGCTTTGAGACTCTACGAATTGTAGTTAACGGCTACGAAAACTGCAGGGTTTTATTATGATACTAGCCAAAGCCCGCGACTCCCTTCACATGGAAAAGGAATTAAAACTTTCTACAAGTACAAGTTTCTCAAAAGTATATACAGTATTTATTATAGTGCTTCTCTATAAACAATATTGGGCGTATGTTTCCCATTTGCTAAGACAATGAGGCTATAGACCTATAGCCTAAGTTGTGACCACTTACGCGTGAACATACAAACTTATTAAAGAGGATAACTGTTATTAAGTCAATATTTTTTTCTCTAAATGCATTTTTACATTCACGTAATGTTTTTTGTCGTCACCCAAACAATTAATGTAATATGCTCACGAGATTGTTTTACGAAATTATTACAAATGTATCGTAAGAGTTCTACAATGTTCAAATGAATTTCATATTACCTTGGTTGTTTTACTTTTGAGTATAAAAACGTCGAATTTTTTAGATATTTATCAGTTACCTAAAAACCTTAGACGCATTTGCATTGAAACTAAATTTAAAATAAATAATGATTACGAAGGTACAGTCTTGTTTATAAAAATCCAACGTAACGAAAGCAAAGTCATAGAGTTTGTAGTGCCTATGTATTTAATATTATATCATTACATATTATAAAACAAAGTCCCAGAGCGCGTCTGTTTGTATGTCTTTTCATGCGGTTTTCACCAATAGACAAAGTAATTCATGAGGAAGGTTTAGGTTTATAATTTGTTAACATTTTGTGTAAATTGGTTGAAATATGATGATGATTGTTGAAGATGTTTCTACTACCCTCGAAGCCGGAACGGGTTGCTAGTTATTTTAATTCCTTTATATAGTAATCAAGAGTCTATGTTTTAGGTATTGTGCGTTTTAACTGTGGTGGCAGCTGTGGTCTCAGCAGAACATGCTCACTCAGCACAATATATTCACAAACATGATGGACATCACACTGAAGTAACTGTCAAAGATCACCATGGGCATCACCACTACGATTACTATGTAAGTATTTAAAGTTCGCTAAGATCGTTACTCTACAATTGGCCAAGTATGATGTTATATTATAATGTTTCCACAGACTCCTCCTAAATACGAGTTCAAGTACGAGGTAAAAGATCCGCACACACATGACCACAAGACTCAGCACGAGGAGCGTCACGAGGATGCCGTCAAGGGACACTATTCTCTGCATGATCCTGATGGCACTGAAAGACACGTACATTACCATTCTGATAAACACACCGGGTATGTACTTGATTTTAACAATGAGTAATCGGTTTACAAATAGTTTTAATAAATATAGTCGTTAATTTCCTTACAGTTTCCACGCTGACGTGAAACACAGCACCCATCACATCATACCAAAACACCATCATCATCATTAGACTAATATTTGCCTTGACTGTTATGATTTGCTGCAATTTTACTTGCTACATTAAGTTAATAAAAATATTTTTATAATCGTAACTTTTTATTGTACCATCTCCTATGTGAATATTAAAAAATAATTATCTATTACTAGTCCGTCCGTCCAATTTCTTCCTGTACATTTATTTTATTTGCATAGCTTTTTTTTCTATATCTCCGGTTCTGATTGAGGTTCGCGAGTCAATTTGGTCTAAGAACACTCGCTGGAAGAAGCTCTTGCATTTGAGCTTTCGCCGACTTAAATTAGTTGAGTTGGAGGGAAGCTAGGTGTGAACATTGAACTTAAGCAGAATACTTCGTAGCACCAGGGGTCCTCCTCGTCCGTTTTAATAGGGTATCTAAACCTTACTCTATAATAATAATATTACTCCACATAACATACTACAATTTACCTTACTATTACTCCTTTGGGCGCCAATATGTTGGATACTAAGAAACAATTAAAACGTGTTATCAAATTTGACAAATATACTTTTTGAAGTAAAATTATAAAAATATAAGCTACGTTACATTCCAATAACGTGCCCTGCGAAAGTATGTACATTAGGGTAGGTACTGCAGATGACAGGTCTTAACAAGTATATTTGGAGACTGTTCAAGGAGAGTATGCCTTAAAAGAGCGCGTGATAATCGAGCGCACTGCCTTCTCTCAGCCAGTGGTTGGGACACAAATAACTGTTTTGTAAACAACATGCTCACTAAATAATGTTTTAAATAACTTTTTTCGAATTCAATAACAGCCCGTATATACTTCAGATTATTGGCAGTGTTTGTTTTTATAGCGGGTCTATACCATACCGTGTGCACTGCTTACAAAAATAAATCGACAGACTTCTAACTTACCTCTGAACCTATAGAGGTAGATTGATTCTACCTACATAGATACTGGAATACAGATCATTTGATTATATAGTTCAAATGACTAATATTGTTAACGAAGCTATAGAATTTATTGATAGTTAAAATCTTTCCCGGTTGCTATCGAGCTATCATAAGTATGAGCCTGTCCTGAGAGATATACGGGAATTAACGCAATCACGAAATAGGTATTACATAGCTCTGAATTGCTTGATGTTTCGACGAGGTTGCACTGGCCGTGGTCAGCCGGTGACCATTATATCATGGAACACGAAAGTATAAAAGTTAGGAATCAAATTGTGATATGTATCTATTGACTACAAATAAAAGCTGTCGATAAAACTCCTTATAAGAAAAAAAGATAACTGTCTGGGCTCGAGGACAGATAGGTTGTACTTCAAACATTAGGTAAAACCATCAGCTTATCCTCAACTTGAATTAATATAGTCGTGATGCTTTGACATGACGAATAACAAAACCGAAAAAAAAGAAATGGATTTAAGCGAAGAGTACAACTCTTCGTTTAAATCCATTTCTGTCTTTAGGTTTTGTTGGTGACAATACTCTTAGTTTGTATAAATTTTCAGTTGGATGAAGTTAGTTTGGAGCATTAGTTACCTAACTTTTGCTTTTAAACTTGCAGAACGTAATGATATGAACATCAAAAAGCAACATCAAAAACGTGAAAACAGTTTAACAATGTTCAAGCAATTGGGTGTTTAAAAAATGTAATAATTGGAAAGATCATATTTTATTACATCAGTTTTAGAGAAAAACTATTTTTAGATTTTTTCAAATAGATTTTTAGATTTTTTCGCAATAATTAAAAAGTTTTATCAAATCAAAAATGAATATTTGTATCCAGTATCGAAAACACACCGAGAGTTTCCGAACAAACCCGAGCGCGTGTGACGTCATAAAGTTAATTTCTACTCATCGTAGCACACATCTGATACAATGTTTTTACAGTATAGAAGACGTTGACCAGTATCAAAGTCTTTGGGATGACAGTGGTTCTCTTTGTGTTTTTCGTCATTTCGGGGTTTTCACGTTAATGCTCGGTACGGTACACAAGGGCGTGCTTGCTATCGTGAATTTCAGGATTTACTGATTGTCGAATAAAAATTCAATCGTTTAAATACTTATACCAAAACAACTAGTTTGGAGTAATGATGTAAATTTAACTTTTTCTTAAAAGCTCTTGCGTTGAACTCGTTTTGATTTGAACGGGTTTGAGAACTTAAATATATGTGTGTAACTCCTTGTTTTATGAATTATCTTAATGTGGAAACAAGAAACTTAAGTATTATGTACCAACATTTAATGTCAAATTGACTAAATAAAAATATGACAGATTTCACATATATTTAATTGATTACTTTTTGGAGTTTGATAACAACATGCACAACACACAAATGTCGTATATGTTGAGCTGATGATTAAAAATGCCACGATGTGCTGCTTACTCCGTGCCAATAGAAGATTGTACAGATTTTTTATGTCCGAAACTTAAAACAAGGTAACTGACCTTGTTTTAAAATTACAAACAGAAGGTGAGTGATTGTTTTATAAATAGAAAAAAAAACAAACAAACAAACCTGCATAGTAGCAGAAGTATGCAGAGTAGCTCTCATATGATTTCTTTGCACCAACCTGATATTAATGAAAACAAATCAATTCTAATTCCAATAATAAAGGGGACATTTTTTTTTTTATTTTGGCGTTTTTTTACGTTTTATCCTTCGTATTTTCTCACCGAAGGGTACGACGAGTGATATTTTTTTTTCTTTTTAAAGTCTACTAGAAACATAGGTCACATTACTGTATTCTTGTTATTCTTTCCAGTTAAGTTAAATGCTTGTGCTAGAACTAGGTTTACGTCAGTGTGTACCGGGAATGGTCCGAATGCTAAACGACTTGATCGCAATTCCAGAGCCTTAAAAATTACGCTACCGAATATTATTCCAGACTTGAAATACAACTGCTGCTGAAAAACTGTATTGCCCTTTACTGGCTTCTTAATTATTTCCCGGTCAGCCTTTACGTGATCACATGATTTATATAGAGCACCAGAAAACAAAAGATAAATAATGTTACACTATGTTCCAGTTAAGATCATGTTCATAATTGAAGCTTTTAAAGGGTTGCTCTACAAATAAGAAATACAGGTTTGCAGTTGTTTTGACACCAACATAGGTATTCAGCTACGTACTCAAACAAGTTCTGTTGTATACGTATATAAAGGCAGAAATATCTTATTTTATTATCAGTCTACATTTAAACATTCAAGTGAATATTAAAAAGGAATCATGTTGGCTAAGGTATGAATTGCCTCGATAAATGATAATTTACAATCAACGTTAGTTTACAAATAGTTTGTATTTTTAAATTTTTCTATTGTTAAACAGATTGTCCTCTTCACCGTCGCAGTTGCAGCGGTCGCTGCCCAAAACAAACACCACCACGGCCATGATCACGGCCAAGATCACGGTCATGCTTATTCGTCTCAGAGTATTGTTCTTCATCAAACCCATGAAAATAAGCATGCTCCGCTTCACCACGAGGAACACAACCATGGACATCACGAACAACATCACCACGGTCACAACGAGGAACACCATGGTCACCATGAGGAACACCATGGTTACCATGAGGAACACCACGGTCACCATGAGGAACACAACGGTCATCACGAACATCAAAGTCATGCCTTCTCATCTCAAAGCCTCCACCAACATCACGATGGACATGTGACTAAACACATGGAATATTATGTACGATACTTATGATTGTAATGTAGTAAGTGATCTTGTTTTTAGTAATTTCATCGAACAGTGATTTAATTGTATTTTGACGGTACCATAGGGCCACCCCAAATACGAGTTCGCATACGAAGTTAAGGACCCCCACACTCACGACCACAAGTACCAGCACGAGTACCGTGACGGTGACGTCGTTAAGGGCGTGTACAGTCTGGACCAGCCAGACGGTACCGTCAGGATTGTGAAGTATCACGCTGACAAAAAGAGCGGGTGAGTACTATAACTTCAAAGTAATTTATAGAATGACCCAATATTTTTATAATTACTAGCAATCTTTGGCTTCGCGCGTGTAAAAATTATACACCTAAACCTTCCTCATGAATCACTCTGTCTATTAGTGAAAACCGCATGAAAATCCGTTCAGCAGACGGACGCGGCAGGGGACTTTGTTTTATAAAATGTAGTGATAATATATGTAGTAATTTATACTTTTTTTTTGTTATTAGGTTCCACGCCGATGTAAAATACGAAGGTCATGCTAAACACATAGTCCCTGAACATCATCACTAAACTCGAAGCTACCTCTACCTTTGTACATACCTCATTGTTATATGATTGATGTAATTTACAACTGTTTGTGTTTGATTATTTTTAATTTATTTGTATGAAATATACACGTAAACTATCGTAGAACAAATTTATTATAATTTTATTTGAATCCCTAACATTTGTTAACATTTACAATCAATCGTTGTAAATGTTAACCAATAGAAAAATGTGTTCCTTCTTCATTTCTATCTGAATAATCTGATCAGTCGAGCAAAAACAAATAAACCATCCATCCCATTCTATCCTTTTCTTAAAGCCATTCAGGACATTTAGTATCCCCTGTGACTTCGTTGTGTTGACGTTGATAGATAGGTATATTAACAAGTTAAATTCAATTTGATCCTGTAGTTTAAGAACTATTGCAAGTCAGAGTTATTTAATTTTGTCACTGACACACTGACTCACTCACTCACTGATCTTCAAAATTCTAAAATATACCCTAATTTAGTCCTGTATTCTATAAATACAAACTACATAAGTAACTTTGCAAATCCCAAAATTTTTCGTCACTCTCTACATAAATATATAGACAGGTAGGTGAATTTAGTCGCTGACGAAGGATGTTTACTAATCTAATCTATACTAATATTATAAAGCTGAAGAGTATGTTTGCTTGTTTGGTTGAACGAGCTAATCTCAGGAACTACTGGTTTAAATCTAAAAATTCTTTTACTGTTTGATAGCCCATTTATCGAGGAAGGCTATAAGCCATATAACATCAAGCTATGACTAATAGGAGCGGAGCATCAATGAAAAATATTGCAAAAACGGGGAAAATTTACAAATGCAGACGAAGTTACGCAGGATAGCTAGTGTGTATATACTCGTAAGTGGGCACAGTGTGTCGAAGGCAAGCGACAAGATTGAGACCTTAATGCTATTTTAACAGGCTAAATTAAGTAAGGTATGTATTTGAATTTCAGAAACAACCAGTTCCTTGAAAAAAGAACTGAAATCTCATTAAAAACATAACTTGTAAAAACAGCGTTCTTCTACCCCAAAAAGTTATGAGATCTATTGTAAAATTATCAAGTGTCAACCAAGTCTATTAAAATCTATTCAGTACCTACCTATCGGAGCATCCAACAACTTTGTCATAAATTGTTAGGTAATTAGTTTATCAAAAACTCTTATAGTGACCAAATCAATATTACACATTTTTATTTCATTATCTACCAAATATTAGCGCTCTGAGACCTTTATTTATATTTGTGTATGCATAAATTTGAGCCGCTCACACTATGTTCAATTCTTAAGTAACTATGTTTCCAAGCGACAGCCAAGTTATTCCATGCTAAGCCAAGACTGCAAAGAAATAAATTCTTCTCTTCACTGTGTTGGTCAAACGATTTTGAGAAGAGAAGTTTCCCTTTGTCAACAGGCAATATTAGCAGCAACTAAAGTTACAAATATGTATATTACGCAAATGCATTTCTTGCATTTACATAATCTGCATTTTGTTGTGATTCAAACTATTAATGTAATGTTCTCACGAGACTGCGGTTTTACGAAAGGTTTTACAAATGCATGTATCGTAAAAGTTCCAATTGCTACTACGAACGAATGAAATCAGTATCACCTTGATTTTATGCTTTTCACTATAAAAGGCTTGACTTTTTTTAGATATTTATCAGTCAACTTTTAGCATTAGTAGCATTTGCATTGAAACCAAAAAAGTCAATGATGATCACTAAGGTAACACATGTTTCTATCATTTCCCGAGAACCTAAGAAAAACATTTTTTTTTATTTTCTAGTATCAAGTAGTCAATAGGATTATACAATACACTGATTTATTATTATCTATCATGTTTTTGTTAGGAAATAGTAAATACTTATAACTTTTTAATAATTTTTTGGTTATAACATAACTATAACGCAATTGCATATGAGCCAGTTTAAAAGGTTGGCAAATTTTATTAGTATCATTACGAATTTAATGAATCTATACACGTATTTTAATCTGACGTGTAGTTCTTGAATATAATATATAGTGTTTTATTTCAGTGATCCATTTCTTCCATTTGTATAAGGAGATTATTTTTCAGGTTTTGTGTGTGCTAACTGTGGTAACAGCTGTGGTCTCAACAGAACATGCCCACTCCGCACAATACATCCACAAACATGACGGACATCACACCGAAGTAACTGTTAAAGATCACCACGGGCATCACCACTACGATTACTATGTTGGTATTTAAATTCCGCTAGGATTATTACTCTACATTTGGCTAAACCTGATGATACATATTTCCACAGACTCCTCCTAAATACGAGTTTAAGTACGAGGTAAAAGATCCGCACACATACGACCACAAGACTCAGCATGAGGAGCGCCACGAGGATGCCGTCAAAGGTCACTACTCCTTGCATGATCCTGATGGTACCGAGAGACACGTACATTACCATTCTGATAAGCACACCGGGTATGTATTCGACTTTTACAACGAGTAATCGGTTTGTAAATAGTTTTGATTATAATTCTCGTCGTCATAAATTTCTTTACAGTTTCCACGCTGACGTGAAACACAGCACCCATCACATCGTGCCAAAACACCATCATCGTTAAACTATTGTTTGAACTGATTGTTATGGCTTACTGTGATGTTACTTATTATTTGTACCTACTATTAAACATGTTTTATAACTGTAACGTTTTATTGGACCGACCCTAATCTCTTTTGATCAACTGATCAACAGGTTTGAATTAAATTTGACACAAACAATAGATAGTATATATTGTGTCCCCTTTTTTCTTGTGGCAAATTCCATTCTTCACCCCACCGAGGACTATTTCTGTTTGAACCGCCTATGCCTTAAAGTATTCCTACATTTTTTCTTCTTAATCTCGGAAAACTACCCATTCCGTTTGTTATCAGCAAAGGTTAAGAGTTGATCAAGCTAAGGCCAATGCCATGACTCATGATGTCATTATAAAATAGCAACAACACACAAAATTGGATCTTAAAAATTGGAGGATCCTCTCATGCTCTGCGAGAATAGACACTCCCCTTACCTAATAAGTGTAACGCGTCGTTTCTTAGTTTGTAAATTTAATTGTCTTCTATGAAGCCGACATTAGAAGGCCAATCATTTAAGTTTATATACCTATTTTACTACCTACATGTAATAGTTCAGATCTCATAGGAAAGGGCAGCTGCGTCTAGGATCTTCAGGGTTGCATACACACTTATTTAAATCATTCGTTTAGAAGGGTCTTTATAAGAAATGTCGCTCGAATAGGAGGCAGGTAGTTAATTCAAGTGAATTAAATTTATTTTATAGACAAAGCAAGCATAGAGTTTATAATCAAGTAATTAATCGTTAGGATCTTTCAAAAAAATGTTAAAAGAATACTATCAGCAAAGTTATGCCTAAGATAGTCTATATATAATCTAATACTATGCGCAATTATAATGTATGTATTTATGTATGTGTATATATATATGTATTTGTGTATGTGTATACGTATGAAGTTGTATGTATATATGTTTGTGTAAATATGTATATACTAGTAGTAGGTACATATTATATATTTGACACCATAACCGCCCACACTAAATCATTACAGTCCTGTCCATCCAAAGGTTGCCTGGAAGATATTGCTTATTGTGATAAGGCCGCCCATTGTGCATTTTATGTTTCAGTTGTTTTTTTTAATGTATTTATATCATGTGTTTGGTGTACAATAAAGAGTACTATCTATCTATCTATCTATCTATCTAATCTGCGGAGCGAACATATGCTTCTAACAATTTACAGAGTACACTACAAAATCGTAAATCGAATTAGAGCACAAACTTCGCAGTGGAAAAGGTTTATCGGAAAAAAGTATTTATATCACTGTCGGTGCTCTAATCGCATAACAATTCAACTCAAACATCTCAACTCAACTCAAACTCAGCATCATGAAAATATATAATACTAAAACAAACCATCACAACATCTTTTTTTATTTTATTTTTTTTTTCTTAAAAAAGACAACTCCCGCATTAGGAATTACTCCTGTATCGCGGGGGATTTTACAAACATACAAACAACGAACACAAATAACACCCAGACTCGGGTGGCAATTGAAACCACGACTTATGGCATAGCAGTCAGGGTCACTAACCACTAGGCCAACAGGCCAGTCAAATTCAAACATAACTAGGTACAATTGAATGTTTTTCATTTAGTTCTGCTGTGTTTCATTTGATTGCGTTCAGCAAACTGTAGACCGCAAATTTAATTAGATCCCTTTTTAAGATCCCGAAAGATAAAGTCTAGTTAGAGCAATATCTTATCCGCGTTCCCTTTTAGGACTCAACTGAATAAATCTCAAAGGTAAAAAGTATTTTCTTGTCTCACTAGTGACGAATACGGATTTTTAATTAAATTGAATGTACAAGTTTTAACAAGTTTAACAGTATTTTGAAATGTGAATAAGCCATAAGAAACCCAATTGTAACTAACTAGTGCAGAGAGACAAAAAGAATCCATAAAGATTTGCCTAAAGTGGATCAATTTCTTGGATTTCTACTACATTACAACCTATTTCAGTTATTTACCTATTATATTATAATTTCAATTGATTATTGATATATTTTAGAACAATATGTTACATTGTCCTCACATTTCATTTACGCTTAGGCAATGTAAGCAGAGAATTGTAAAAAACATGTGGAACAAGAGTGTCCTTGGAGTTTATTGCTTGTTCTTCTCCATAGAATCTAAGTATTGGAACAGGCAACTATCTTCACAACTGACTAAGTCGGGCTGGCCTAAACCTTTAATTGATTTAATTGGAATAAATGGTTTTGATTCGATTTAATTTTATAAACATATACTCACCTTTATGTTTCCTCTATATGAAGGGTTTATTGTTACAACTTTATATTCATACTTTAGTGTTTTATTAATTCCATGCATTTCCGTTGCATGATCACTTTACGAAATTATTGTGAGCAATCCATATTAAATTAATAGAAAAATTATTATTAGAAGCCAAAGTCAGTGAACAGTTCAATTAGTGTTACCTTGGCAGTTTTATTTCTACTATAAAAACTCTTCATAATTTTAGACATGTATCAGTCTAAACTTACAGGTACTTTATACGTTCTAATATTTACATAGCAGTAAACATAAATAAAATTAATTCAAAGCTTTATTTTTTTTTAATCATATTGTGACAATAACAAGTAATTTAATTTTAGATTCTATAAATACACTTAAAAACGTTTTTGCTATATTTCATATTTTATTTGTGGCAGTGGTTCTGGTATCAGTTTTATTTGCTTCCGAACATGCTCGTTCATCCCAGCACTTCGGCAAACAGGTAGATCAACAGTACGCTACACTCCAATGTAAACTGTAATGTATTTGTTAGATCAACCAGGTCTAAATATTTATTGCGTTGACGTCAGTCTCTTTAACTACTAACTACTAATCTACAGAATGACTTCTGTAGATTAAGTACGAAGTAAATGCTCCGCGTACAAAATAATGACCACAAGACGCAATAATAAGAAGTACACTATCGCGCTGGGTAAGCATCGGGCGTTTGGTAAATATGCTACACTAGTAGTCGCAACAGGATTTTCACTTTAACCATTTTTATTTTTTACAAATTCCATCCGGACGTGAAACACACCACTCGTATAAACGTTAGGGAACATTAGACTTAAATAGTTGGCGTCTCGATTCTTGAGCACAATTCTCTAGTAATTTCATTGGTTATGCCTCAATATAATTTTCGACCTACCAGAGTTTAATTTGCAATCTACCATGAACACCACTTTATTGAGAGAAATCCTGATCTTAAAGCCAAACGAGTCCAAACACGACGACGTGCTACAATACAGACCCAAAATGGAACAGTATATGATTTTAATTACTTAGTTTGATTGCAAAGTTTCAACGTTAGTCTCGGTAAGGTTATTAGATATTTTCATATAACACACCTAGTATAAGATAAAATGCACGTATCGCGTGTCAGTTGTGACTAATATTAGTAATCCAATTTTTATTGCGTACAAACTGTATAAACACACATAATTCTATTATGTACAGACGTTTCCCTTGCATGTACATTTTTGCGAAATGATTACAACTATCCATTTGAAATTAATCGTAAACATTTTCACTTAAAAAGTGAAATTAGTTTTACCTTGATAATTTGATTTTCACTATATAAACCTCGATCGTTTTAGATATGTATCAGTCCACTCATAAACTCAGTGGAATCTATACAGCAGCAAACGAAAAATGTTTATCAAGGTAAGTAAGTGCCAAAAAGGTATAATCCTTGCAATACCTTTTCCTTTATACTATTTATTCATAAATGATTTGGGTGACATAAAAATTTAATACTACTCTATTATGGGATTTTTAGGTTCTATGTTTACTGGCTCTAGCAGCAGTTGTATCAACAGAGCATGCTCACTCATCACAGCACATCCACAAACACGACGGTCACCACACAGAAGTATCCTTCAAAGATCACCACGGGCATCACCACCAGGACTACTATGTAAGCGACCGCACCATACATTATATTGTGTAAACGTCACTCTTTGTAACATGACCAATATAGTACTGTGTATTTACAGATACCGCCCAATTATGACTTTAACTACGAAGTAAAGGATCCGCATACACATGACCACAAGTCGCAACATGAGGAGCGCCATGATGACGCTGTTAAGGGCTACTATGCGCTTCATGAGCCTGATAGTAGTGAGAGACACGTACACTATCAAGCTGACAAAAACTCTGGGTAAGAATTGAATAAGTTGCTAACATAATATTTATCTATAAGTAACAGACACTTATCGATGTAACAATAACTATTTTTCTCGTGGCATTATCTCACTTCTCATACAGAGAATAAGAAGAGCCTAGCTATCCGTTTGAGCATACTATAATGCATGCAACTATATTGCATGTTGTACTTATATAATGTTTTGTTTTTCCGCAGTTTCCATGCAGATGTGAAGCACAGCACACATCACATAGTACCGCAACGTCATCACCATCACTAGACTGTTGCAGTATTTGTCGTTCAACTATGATTGTTGATTTTTGCACAGCACATATCACATAGTACTGAAACATCATCACCATCACTAGACTTGCAGTATTTGTCGTTCAACTATGATTGTTGATTTTTGTTCTTTAAAACATGTTACGTAATTTTAATAAAAGCTCACCAAAAAGGAACATGAGAATATTATTTGTTATCGTTACTACAACCATAAGATGACACAAAATGTTTTTTTCTATTTAAACTCTAATATCTATTGAATTGTTCCACATACTTATCATAATTATGTTCTGTACATAAAATATAAACAATATTGTGTACTGTAGCATACCGACCTCTTTGGTATGAATGACGTGTTGGCATGTGATAAGATAACTGAATCGTTTTTAGCTTTAATTTAAATAAAAAAAATGTGATAGGCAAGGAAAAACAGAGGACTTCAAGTTTTGCCTACCGCCAGGTGTGGTCGTTCAGAGACTTGGATAAAGATTTTAAACGTGTATTGTGATAAATTATTTTATTTTATTGGTTTTAAAGAAAGCTTACAGACTAATAACAATTATAACAAGTATAGATTAAAACAATTGCCGATTACAAGTACACATTTAAATAATATAAGCGAAGATATTTAAAGAGACAAAGAAAAGAAAACGGCTAGAACTACTGTAGTTTGACAACATTCATACAGACTATAGAATAAAAAAAGGATTTAAAAAAATTTAAATTAATAAATAAGTACTTATATATCGTTCACGATTTGTGCCAAGTCGTGCATTTTGCTATTGATACGATGATATATTTGAATAAAAAATAGAAGAGAATACAACAAACATTTTAATTTAAAATAAAAAAAAAACCTATCATCAAGACATACTTCAATTCTTCTTGCGCTAGTGCAAAACAGATCAACTTCCATATGTGAAGGTTAACTATTAAAAGTTATAACACTGCAAATGCAATAAGCATTACGCCTGTAATTAGTAGCCGCGAATGGTGCATCCAAGAGTGGACGTCTTCTTAGCTTGTTTTGGTTAGTGCGAAGTAGATTATTTTGCTAAGTAATTCAGGACAGTCTGTTGTACCGTTTGCAATATTTGCAAAGAAGCAGATATCACTAATATTACGTCTTAATACCAACGGTAAGATGGTATCGCTTACAACGGTGATCATTATCAGATGAAAATTGCGTAGCCTTAAAATCTAAATACCGCAAGAATGTGGCTTGGATAGACTTAATACGAGTTTTGTAAACTTCGTATTGAGAGTTTTAAACCTCGAAAGCGTACTCAATGTGATTTTAGAGAACTAAAGCTAGAACAGGTTCCTATAAATAAACCCGAAGGTTTTAGACGCTTTACTTACTATAGAGTCTACTGGTTATAAAAAAAAGTAGTTTACTGTCGTGTAATACGCCAAGATCTATAACATTATGTTGAATGTGATGATTACATTATGCTCCAGAATACAAACTTATCTCCAGATAACCAGAATCAGAATCATCAGAGAACCAGAATTTTATTTGCATCCTCCCATAATTATACCACTTTTCCTAAGTAAATCCTCTATTAAAGCCAAGTGATCATTAGTGCACAACAAGCACTACAGTACCCACCTCTCGCGCTTTGCGTATATAAAGTTGCTGAGATTTAGAATATTCAGGATCATTGCAAGATAGAAAACGTTACATGTAGTTTATCGAATCTTACAATTTACATTACTTACGCATCTTATTATATACTAATACACAAATAGTTTATACTATAAACATAATATGTATATTCGTTTTAGCCTTTATAGTGTAAACATTTACTTAAAACATGTTACTTTACCATCGGAGATCGTACGTACGACTGCATAATAACATTTCATTTACAACTAACAACAAAGCAATTTTGCAAATCATTACATTATTAGTAAAAAGGTTTTGACTAATCTGACACTTCAACAATCACAAAACCTATGGACACAGGAGTGCGCGTTCTGGAGCCCAAAGCACTACAGTGCTATTTTTACACGAACCATTTCGAGCCATTTCCAGATCCTCTCGAACTCAGACTCGGATAAATCTATGGGAATGAAATTTGCCATATTGCTGCCATAATTTGCCATACTTATGCTAAATTTCAAAACTAAAAAGAAATGAATGTGTGAAAAAATCATAAATTTTGGGGGTGATTAACACAAATAAAACAGATCCAGATCAAAACTCGTACACTAAACCATTCACAAGATTTTTTTTTTTAATATTATAGGGCAAACGAGCAGACGGGTCACCTGATGGTAAGTGACTACCGTCGCCCATGGACACCTGCAACTCAAGAGTCACAAGTGCGTTGCTGGCCTTTGAAATAGGAGTACGCTCTTTTCTTGAAGTTTTGAAGGTCGTATCGGTACGAAAATGCTGCAGGCGACAATTTGTTCCAGAGATTGGTTGTGCGATGCAAAAAACTTCTGGACAACCGCACAGTGGTAGATTGCCAATTATCCAATTATTCTTACTTTTATTCTTACTTCGTGTACCTTTTATCCAAGAAGTAATCCTTGAAGTAGTAGTAAAGACGAGTAGCAGTCGGGTTACCTTAGTTACATCTACCTAGTTTGGGATCCATGTGTGAGGTGTCTCAGGTTATTTTTATTATAACTAGAATATATTATGACATTAGGTTTATTTAAATAATTAATTTATTATAAACAACATAGTAAAAACGAAGTGAATTTTATTTATAAACAATTATAACTAGTGAACATTTTAAAGTATGATAACAAATTAATCAACTTAATCAAAGGTGGCGGTGGTGGCGATGTACTCATGATGATGCTTCTCTGGCACTATATGCTTAACATGCAACGAGTAGTCACTTTTAGTGTCGTGTCTATCATTGTGTTTATGTTGCTGCTTATGGTCACCAGTATGTGCATCATCTACTTTGTACTGGAACTCGTACTTAGCATGGGCCTAAAATAAACACATAAATCAATATTTAGCACAAGTGTAAAGAGTAAACAATTTTCCAAAAAAGTAAAATATTTTGATAGTTCGGATTTTGATTAATATTAAGGTACCACTGCATTAGTTACGTATAACAAGGTTTATAAATATATTGGAACTGTTAAAAGATATTATAATGTTAGTACTACGTAGTAGTCTCACATACTAACGTCCACATGGTGTTCTGTTTTTTCATGATGCTGTTCTAGTTCTGCGTTTTGATGTTTCGATTCTTCGTGGTGTTTTGTTTGTTCATGATGTGTCTGCGGTTCTTTCTCATGATGTTCATGCTTGTATATGTAGATGGGCTGAGCATGACCATCATGTCGATGAATGTATTGCGAAGATTGAGCAGGTTCCTTTTTTTCATGATGATGCTTTGGTTCCTTGTCGTGATGTTTTAGTTCTTTGTGTTGTTTTGGCTGTTCGTGATGTGTCTCCTTTTCTTCCTTATGATAGTGTGCATTCTTGTATATGTAGACGGGCTGAGCATGACCATCATATCGATGAATGTATTGCGAAGATTGAGCAGGTTCCTTTTTTTCATGATGATGCTTTGGTTCCTCGTGGTGATATTTTAGTTCTTTGTGTTGTTTTGGCTGTTCGTGATGTGTCTCCTTTTTTTCCTTATGAGAGTGTTCATTTTTGTATATATAGATGGGCTGAGCATGACCATCATGTCGATGAATGTATTGCGAAGATTGAGCAGGTTCCTTTTTTTCATGATGATGCTTTGGTTCCTCGTCGTGATGTTTTAGTTCTTTGTGTTGTTTTGGCTGTTCGTGATGTGTCTCCTTTTTTTCCTCATGAGAGTGTTCATTCTTGTATATATAGACGGGCTGAGCATGACCATCATGTCGATGAATGTATTGCGAAGATTGAGCAGGTTCCTTTTTTTCATGATGATGCTTTGGTTCCTCGTCGTGATGTTTTAGTTCTTTGTATTGTTTTGGTTGTTCGTGATGTGTCTGCGGTTCTTTCTCATGGTGTTCATCCTTGTATATGTAGACGGGCTGAGCATGACCATCATGTCGATGAATGTATTGCGAAGATTGAGCAGGTTCCTTTTTTTCATGACGATGCTTTGGTTCCTTGTCGTGATGTTTTAATTCTTTGTGTTGTTTTGGCGGTTCGTGATGTGTCTCCTTTTCTGTCTCATGAGAGTGTTCATTCTTGTATATATAGACGGGCTGAGCATGACCATCATGTCGATGAATGTATTGCGAAGATTGAGCAGGTTCCTTTTTTTCATGATGATGCTTTGGTTCCTCGTCGTGATGTTTTAGTTCTTTGTATTGTTTTGGTTGTTCGTGATGTGTCTGCGGTTCTTTCTCATGGTGTTCATCCTTGTATATGTAGACGGGCTGAGCATGACCATCATGTCGATGAATGTATTGCGAAGATTGAGCAGGTTCCTTTTCTTCATGACGATGCTTTGGTTCCTTGTCGTGATGTTTTAATTCTTTGTGTTGTTTTGGCGGTTCGTGATGTGTCTCCTTTTCTGTCTCATGAGAGTGTTCATTCTTGTATATATAGACGGGCTGAGCATGACCATCATGTCGATGAATGTATTGCGAAGATTGAGCAGGTTCCTTTTTTTCATGATGATGCTTTGGTTCTTCGTGGTGATGTTTTAGTTCTTTGTGTTGTTTTGGCTGTTCGTGATGTGTTTCTTTTTCTTCCTTATGATGGTGTTCATTCTTGTATATGTAGACGGGCTGAGCATGACCATCATCTCGATGAATGTATTGTGAAGATTGAGCAGGTTCCTTTTTTTCTTGATAAAGTTTAGGTTCCTCCTGGGGATGTTTTAGTTCTTTGTGGTGTTGCTGTTTGTGATGTGTCTCCTTTTCTTCTTTATGATGGTATTCATCCTTGTATATATAGACAGGCTGAGCATGACCATCATGTCGATGAATGTATTGCAAAGATTGAGCAGGTTCCTTTTTTTCATGATGACGCTTTGGTTCTTCGTGGTGATGTTTCTGTTCTTTGTAGTGATATCCCGGTTCTTTATAATGGTGCTCCTCTTCCTTCAGGTTAACATGTTTATTAATATATGTTGGTTGAGCGTTACCATCATGTCGGTGAAAGTACTGCAAAGAGTGCGCTGGTTCTTTTTTCTCTTGATGGTGCTTTGATTCTAAGTGCTGATGTTCCTCTTTTTGATGATGATGTTTCGGTGGCTCAGAATGTTTTTGTTGTTCATGATGCTTCGGATGCTCGTAATTTTGCTCCTCATGTTTGTTTTCTTCTTTGTGTTCAAGTATATATACAAACTGATGGTGTCCATCGTGTCGGTGGATATGCTGTGATGAGTAAGCGTGCTTGGACGACACCAGGCCTGCTAAAGCAAGCACGCATAATACCTGAAATAAGATTACAGCGGTATATTAATTAATAACCTTTATAGTAATTAGCGAAATTTTAGAAATAAAATACTTTGACAATGTGCCTAGTGTGTTTAAGTATTTGACAGATTAGTTATTATTAATAAATGAAAATAAATAGTACCCTGAGAATCATTATGTGGTACTCTTTGTTGCAGTTGTTGCAAATAGTAGTCTAAGTGAACTGATACTTTCCACTCATTATCCGGGACTTTTATATTAATACCATACCCAAGGCAATATTAACTTCATTCATAATAGTAGTACTTACACTCAATAAAGACATTTTGATAATAATTCTTTCGTAAATGCATACTTTTCTCAGGCCACCTACACTTATAACGGAAACATAAATTTTATTTATGTTTATAGTCCATTGCAATCTTTTAGGTGATAATAAAAAATATATCACATTTGAAGCTGATGTATTGGTTAATATTTTATTAAGGTAAGTTTTCATTCGCATTAAAGTTTCTTTCATACTTTATTCAGATGGGTCACCTGATGATAAATGACTACCGCCGCCCATGGGCATCTGTAACTCGAGAGTCACAAGTGCGTTGCCTCCCTTTAAGGTGGGAGTAGAGTAGAAGAAGAAGGGGCAGGTGGGAGAGTGGGAAGAGGGGGAGGGGGAGGAGTGGGAAAAGGGGAAGGGGGAGGGGGAAGAGGGGAGGGGGGAAGAGTGGGAAGAGGGGGAGGGGAAGAGTGGGAAGAGGGGGGAAGAGTGGGAAGAGCGGGGGAAGAGGGGAGAGGGGAAGGACGGGAATAAGGGAGAGGGAAGGGTTAGGGCCTCCGGTAAGACGTTCTAGATTAGAGCGAATATATTTCTCTTGGATGGGCGCGTCCCATCTTCATCTTCATCGTCATTTTTCATAAGGTGAGATGGAAAACAAACGCCTATTCCAATATGTCAATAAAAAAATCATTTAGTAATTTTTTACCTATTATTAATTTTCGTGAATAGGCTAGTTGACTAAATTTGAAATATTGTTTGATATGCTACCTTGTTACTTTAACCATTTTTTTTTAATGTCGAAGATTTACATTGTGTATGTATTTTGCGTTCTAAGAAAACAATTTAAAATTACCGCGAAAACGCTTAAGACTGTCATGGCGTCTTGTATGAAGTCACGCTGTGGCAAATCAGCAAAATATCACAATAATATTAATCTTCTGTATGACATTTGTTACTTTTGCTGGAATAAAATTAATTCCTTTTTTTACAAAAGCTGTCTATTGCCCCAGTATAGAAAACAAGTATAAAAACGCCAAAAACATTATTTATTTATGTTCAGCACAGAAAGATGATGCTTACAATTTATCCACCGATTTAATAATGTATTTCTATGACGATATAACTTTAAAAAAATTACTGCATAGGAAAAATATATCAAATAACCTGCCACATAGTGACGTAAAGCTTTCTGATTGATTTCCAAAGTCACGTGACGGAAGCCTAATTTACTATTCAAAAATATTAATAACCTTTGGATTGTATTATATAATATATATTGTATCTATCATTAGAAACTACACTACATTCGATTTATTTGTAGTAACCACAAGCCTTTTATAACAGCATAAATATCATTGTTTTACTGCTATGTGGCTCACTATAAATTTTAATAGAATATGGCGGTAAGAAAACTTAAAGCGCACTGTAACTTGAACGCATTCTATGCTACTCGTAAGCAAGTCACCTTCATCGTCCATGGATCGCTATTAACAACCAAGAGTATATTCCTATCAAAAAAGTATTACGGATTACCATAGTTTTAAAAATACAAATATCCGTAGAATCTAACCTTATCATTATATTATCGCTTATGATGCACGTTGGCATGTTTCTACGATCCCACTAGGTACTGGTCAAATTTCTTGAATGTATTTTCGTCTGATTTATCAACATTTTTTTTTGTTTAGATAATATATTAAATAACCTATCGAATTTTCGAAATTAATAAATCCTACTAATATTATAAACGTGAAAGTTTGTGAGGATGTAGGGATTTATGGCTGTTTGTTACTCTTTTCGCAATAACTACTGAACTGATTGCGATGAAACTTGGTATGTAGATACCTGGTGACCTGGATTAATACATGGACTAAAAAATCCCGATATTCCAACGGCAACGGGTGAAACCGCGCGCGAAGCTAGTTTATTATAATTTATATTAAGGTCCGATAATGAAGTTTTACTGGCACACGTACTTATTCTCACGGATTTCTTGTGCGTTTCCTTTGTTGATTAAGATATTAGTAAGATTGCATATTAAAGGTATTTTTACGAAATTTCTTATACTTTCAAGACCTCGTATTACTAAACTGTTAATCAAAATACTGAATTACCCAAAAAATTTATGGACGCCAATAATATTTTAATTACTTTACCTTAGACATGAATATAAAAGGTAGCTTGTTTCTGTCATTATATCAGTTTACTTCAAAGCTTTGTAGAGTTGGGATAAAAGTTCGATAAAGTTAGAAATGTTCGTTAAGGTAAAAAAATATTCAAATTATTTTCTGACTACAAAATTGATGATGGATTGATGTAGGATGTCTTCCTCTAAACAAATTGATGACTTAGTTAATGTGGCAGTAAGCCATTGGAAGTCTTTTGGAGAAACTTATATTTTGCAGTGACCTCCTATGCGATGACGATTATTATTAATGACGGATTTGGGTGATTTTTGACTTTACAGCAGCTTTGGTTGGGCCAAGATAAAAAAAAAAATGTATATCACGTGTTCCTTCTAATTAAATAACACCTGCATTTATTTTTTTAAATATTATGTCAAATAAAGATTTTTGTTCTATTCGTTTATTTAATCTCTATTTGAGAGTTCTAATCCATGTTGTTCGAATTATTCGTACAGGTTATTTGTCTGTTAGCTGTAACGACGGCGGTGTCCTCGTACCACGCTCTTTCGTCGCAACATATCGATCGGCACGACGGGCATCCTCAAGAAGTAACTATACACGATAAACACGGATATCATCATATTGATTATTATGTGAGTTACAATCATTTATGACCGTGATGTAGACATCACGGTCATAAATGATGCCGTCCCGTGCCAAGACTTCTAATTTTTACCTACAAAATTATATATCATGTTTTCTGTTGTAGGCTTATCCTAAATACAAGTTTGAATATAAGGTGGACGATGATCACACTGGGGATCATAAGCAGCAACAGGAGCACCGCGATGGTCATGATACCGAGAGTAAATACTCGTGGCACGTAAAACATATCGTGAATAAGAAACATCACGATGAGAAAAAGGAACATAAGAAAGAAATAAAGGAGCATTCAGAAGCAAAACATCACCACGAAGAACATAAACATGACGACGAGCAATCTAAACAGCATCATGAAGAACATAAACATCACCAGGAGAAATCAGAACACCACGTACTTATTGATTATTATGTGAGGAACAATTACTTGAAAAATGATTTAATTTATGGTAATTTCTAATACTTTTTATGTGATTTATTTTATTATTTTCTTTTTAGGCACATCCCAAGTACGAATTCGGATACAAGGTGAATGACCCACATACCGGTGACAACAAAGAGCAACATGAAGATCGCGATGGACATGACACCAAAAGTGACTATTCATTACATTTAAAACATGTGGTTCCTGAGAAACATGACCACCATTAAATATTTTTTTTATAAAGAATGTTACTTTCCACAAATGGTTTATTAAATAAATATCATAATTAAATGGTATTTTTATTATTTATTCTTAAATAATTGAGCTGACTACTGTAAAAGACTAATAAAGTCATAAAACATAGAAATAAATTTACTTTATTTATTTTATATATTATATATAATACTAAATTTATACTTTAACAGTACATTGTGAACACAATTTTATTTTCAGTTCAGAAAATATATATATGAGTTTATGCAGGTCATCTATAAAAAACAAGGTGTTGTTTCTTTAGCCCATCGCCTTAGCCCAAATTTGATTAAAAGCAAATTACAATTGAAGCTCGAAAAGTGTTATAGGTCTCTGCTCTCATTTGATGTAATGTGAATGATGAATGTTGTTCACGCATATGCTAAAGATGTATGATGCTAAAGATGCTAAATATGTACATCATTCCTGGAGGCTGTCATCACTTTTCGTCACCAATCAAATCATTAGAATATGATGTGATAAACGCTTATTGCAATTGGTTGAATATTGTTCCCTACCCCCTCTATCCCTAATTCATGTAAAATTTAATTTAAAAAATATAGACACACTGACTTGGTATTTTCAACGTTACACTTGTTTTATTCCGAAATCCTAGAAATTATAAAGGGCATCTCCCGTTCAGTACACAGGCTACTATTAACTTATTTAAATTCAAGTACCGACAGTCAAATCCGGTACAATAGTGATTATGAATATATCACAAACTTATCTTTACTATAATTGCATATTAGTTAGAAAAATACTCAATAAAACTATTCACAAATAAACCTAAGTAAAAAATCTTCACACAAAAAATTTCATTAAGATCTGCCAACAACATCAAATTGATAAAACCTCGGACAAACTACGGGAGTAAAAAGATATTGTATCAGGGCGCAAAAATGTATAATAATATATGCTACCAAAAAATATCAAAAAAGCAAAAAACATACAAAAGTATAAAGTTTAAAAAAATCATGTTATAAATAACATCAAATGAAATCACACTAATTCATAGACATTACTCATACCACATCTAACTATGCTTGATCTTTATACTCTGTGATAACAGAACTTGTACAATGTTTTGGTTTGCGAAAGTATTCACACTTCCCTCATTTATATACTTATTTTGTTTTTACTCACTTAGATTCAAATCTGTTTGTTTCTGTTTGTTAATAATCATATCGCTCCATATATATTTGGTAATTTTATAATTATGTTCTCATGTAAGTGAATGTAATTCTTAATGAGAATAAAGTTTCTGAAACCCGAATTTGTTTCGCCATGTACCGTCACATACTATACTAACAATGTTCCTATCCCTATAATGTTTATTCGATTGCGCATAAAAGCTAGGTAGTATGTTTTTTAACTGGATTCCACGCTTTAAATAATTTAGAACCATCTTCCCGGTTGAAAGTTTTGTGCCTTTTTAATGTAAATCACTTCACGTACAATTCTTAGGTAAAAGTGATATTCGGTGGAGAGGACTTCGGAGGAGAGAGGGATTAGTGCTCCAATAGATGTTCTGCAATCGCTGATTTGTTTGTCTGTCAGTCTGTCAGCTCTTCACAGCAGTGATATGTTCTTTGACCTTTGCAGCAATAGTCCGCTTCGTTTGGCCTATGTATGTAGGAACTATCGTCAGTACTAAAGTAAGTATAGTTTAAAAATATGTTAAAAAAATAATGTGTTTCGTTTTTAACAAGTTCACAGAGTATTATATTATTGGAAGATGCCGCTTTAAGCTATAAATGTTTTAACTGACTGCACCATATAGCTTCAATATCTTAATGGTGTCCGAATCGTCACTAAAAAAATATTTAATTAAAAGTGTCAATTCGGACAAGTGTCCGAATATATTTGTGTCCGAGTCATCAGCTACCCCTCATATCTAGAATTCAAGACCACCTAAGAGCTACGGGTTCAGCAGATAGGCAGGTCTGGAGGAGGAAGAGAGACCCCCCTACACGATTCGACACCGCCTTACGTCCTGACAGGCACCGAAGTCTGTCGGGGATCGAGTGGTAATCCTTCCAGGGTATACCTCAACTCCCAACTATAGGCTACGTCATCGGGCAATCGGTGAAGTAGTACCCGTGGGGGTTTCCACACGTAAAAAAAAAATATATACAAAGATCAAATTTAATATTTATTATTATTATATTTTTCAAATATAATCATTTCTTTTTTGTCATTTTATTAGTGAAACAAATGAAACAGATACCATTAAATATAATAAAATAAAGTAACATATTTATTTAGTAAATAAATGAATACAAAATGACATAACAGGATTTAAATTAAAACAGTTAATGGTGATCATGTTTTTCATATTGAATGTGGTAAACGTAATGAATAGTTACTTTTGGTGCCATGTAGACTGTCCTTCTAGACAGTTTCGAAAGGAACTGAAAAATACAAATAACTATTTGTACCAATAGGAATTGAACACGTATAAAAATAAACATGTTTACACTTTTCCAGTTCCTAAACAAGAGGAAACTTATTTCATCATAATCCAAATAGTAACTCAAGAGCATATCTTGCTTAAGATGCGTTCAAAATGAAAGAAAATACTCTAAAGATATGCACCAAATGCTTAAGTACATATTCTGCCAGTACCACTATCATGCATTTTTTGTCACACAGAGAACATTTTGACTCTGACGATGAAATTTATGGTTTTGTATCAGTTCCGCCCAAACTTCATATGAAGAATACTGCCGTAATCCCACTAATATTACAAAAGTGAAAGTTTAGATGGATGGATGGATGTTACGCAAAAACCACTGAACCGATTGCGATGAAACTTTTTATGTAGATTTTATTTATCCCGATATTCCCACGGGATCGGGACTTACGCGGGTGAAACCGCGGGGCACTGCTAGTAAAAAATAAGACTGCTTTTGATCCATATACTATAGTAAATTAACATATTTAGAAGTCTAGTTTTAGTCTTTAAGTTTCAATAATGTAATCTTTCCTAAGATACAAATCTTATTTATAAGTACAACAACACTCTTAACAAATACCTGTTGAACATATGGACAATATGGAAGTTTTTAGAAAACATTTTCTAACTCCAATACCATAATTATTATTCAATTTGTCACTGTGATTGCAAAATGCAGATTTATCTGTAAAAGTAATTATAATCGTTCAAATAAAGGTACTTTTATAGTTTTTGTGATAAAAATTGTTAAATTTCAAATTCTGAAAATATTAAATACTGCTGAAAAAAGCAAAGCTGTTCTAAACACGAATCAGACAAAACTTATTAAAGACCCTTGACAAGTACTGTAGAAATAGAAACGCGCTACGCGCACAAAATAAAAATAAATAAAATCATTCCTTTTTTATTGCCTACCTAGATAGACGCTATCACCTAACTAGGTAGGCAACGTACGATATATATAGATTCTATTATAATAATATAATAATCATAATCTTTATTTGTTCAAACATTAGTACAATACATATACATTTATTACACTTATTACATCAGTTAGACTTAGACAATTGTATCTCTGGCCCCCACACTAGGGTACCCTGTGTCGTGGGGTCCAGTCCCTTCCGTAAGTTTCATAATAATATAAAAAAAAAAAAAATATTGACAACCGTTATTTAAAAAGTACGTTAATCTCCGTAACACTATTTAAAAAAACAGAATAAAAATTTGTTAGAATTTAACTATATGCCAGACAACCGTACCGCAACCAATAAAAAAAACCTAACAACTTTTACGTCGATTTCTGCAGATACATAGGGCATAATTGTGGGGTTTCTAAAGTACGTTAAAGAGACAATACAATGGCGACTTTTATTATTTTTTAAATTGTCTTAAAAAAAATTATTGTATATTGGTTTTTTTTTTATTCGGGATTTGATTGATGTTCTTGTTTGTTTCCTATTCATAGACTAAAGAGACTGCTTAGCATCAGATCTATTTTTGGAAAAGGAATTAAGCGATGTATTTCCGTGTTATAATCGGGTTATGTGGATATCCTTCCATTAGTATATTTTGCGTATTTAGTATACTTCTATGGGGTAATGATGTTTGGTGTATATATAATAAGTAATATATATATCTCAAATACATTACGCTTATTTCAAATTACCAACCAACCCCAAAAAACTGAGTCACACGTTTTAGCCTTTTATATAGGATAATTGAGTACGACGACGTTCATAAATTCTGCAGGCTGAATAAACCATTAAAATACTTTAAAAAGACTAACAAGGCTGTAGGTTTATTTTGGTCCTCGAGTCAAAACAAGATATTATGTTTTACAAATATGCATTGCTTCCAAATTTGTAACATTCCTTATTATCAGTTAAGAGTACATGCAATGGACTATAATCATAAATAAAATTTACGTTTCCGTAATAAGTGTAAGTGGCCTGAGAAAAGTATGCATTTACGAAATAATTATTTACAAAGAATGCCTATCAAAATATCTTTAATGAGTGTAAGTACTACTATCAGAAACAAAATCAATGTTGCCTTGGGTTTGGCTTTTAATATAAAAGTCCCGGTTAATGAGCAAAAAACACCAGTTCACTTATACGTTCGATAACTGTCATTTGCATATCTGCAACAAAGAGTACCACATAATGTTTCTCAGGGTACTGTATAATATTCATTTATATAATAGTCATTACTAATCTGTCAAATATTTTGCCAATTAATCTAATGTAATATATTAATATAATACTGTAATCGTATTTCAGGTGTTATGCGTACTTGCTTTAGGAGGCCTAGTGTCGTCAAAGCATGCTTACTCATCACAGGATATCCACCGACACGACGGTCACCATCAGCTAGCATATCCACATGAACATAAAGAAGAACACAAACATGAGGAGCAAAATCCTGAGCAAACAAAATATCAAGAGCAATCGAAACATCATCATGAACAAGAGGAACATCAGCACGTAGAATCAAAACACCAAGATCGAAGAACTCAAGATAAAAAAGAACCTGCGCACTCCTCGCAGTACATTCACCGACATGACGGTCACCCTCAACCAACTTATATTTACAAATATGAAAACCACCTTGAAAAAGAGGAGTTTCATCATAAAGAAGGGGGACATCACCACATAGAACAAAAACATCACCATGAGGAACCAAAACATTATCACGAAAAACCTAAACATCATCATGAAAAAAAGGAACCTGCTCAATCTTCGCAATACATTTATCGACATGATGGTCATGCTCAGCCCGTCTATATATACAAGCATGAACATCATGAGGAAGAACAGCAGACACATCACGAACAACCAAAACACCACGAAGAATCGGAACATCACCACAAAGAACTGAAACAACATCATGAAAAAAAAGAACAAGAACACCATGTGAACTACTATGTTAGTAAAAACATTTTTTTTTTTGAAATTTGGACTATACCTATTAATCTTCTTAAAAGTTTCCAATAGTTTCTTAATCTTTTTCTATATTTAATACGTGGAACGTAGAATTAAAAAATTATGTGAATACGGCTACAAAAAAAGCTACACAGTCCATGTAAATGTTGACCTGCCGCGGTACGGAAAGTCTATACAGTGACAATTTAACTTATACTGGAAATTAGTAGCTTGATTTATGTTACAAAAATACCTATCATTGGAATATTTTAACGAAATTTACCACTAACACCATGCGATGTCTCGTGTTTATTGATCATTATAATAACAGCAATCGAAATCCGTACCAACAAGTATCGTATTTTTCTGTCTAGTTTTTATACATGAAATTACTTGTGCTATAAATTAATTTTTATTTTTACTGTAGGCGGATGCCAAGTACGAGTTCCAGTACAAAGTAGATGACCCACATACTGGTGACCATAAGCAGCAACACGAGCACAATGATGGACACGACACTAAAAGTGACTACTCGCTACATGTTAAACATATAGTGCCAGAGAAGCACCACCATGGGAAACACGAACATCACCACCGCCGTTGATTTAATTGATTAATTTGTTTACATGTTTTTTATAATATTGTGTTTACTTTACTTTTTAGTGCTAATCACTGTTTTTAAATAAACTTAAATTCATTATAGTTTTGGGTTTTACTATTTAGTTCGCACTATAAAAAATATGAAATATTTTTTTGCTACTTCTAGATCAACCTGAAACACCCAACTTTTTTTTTGGTCCATGATTTGCGTAAATACGCAAACGTTTGTAGGTATATAAATCTTCAGCACTTGTTTGGTTGAACGCTTTAATTTCAACTTTCTAACAAACTAACTATAAAATATACTTTTGCTTTATTTAGAGATAGGGATAAGATAAGTGATATATCTTCGGTTTCATGTGTTGACAGTCAGGTATAAATCTGGTGTAGGCTAATCTTAGGCTAAAGTGGATACTATGTCTGTCCATTACTCCATCTTTCATTTGCGTCACAGTGTTATGTTTGTAAAGAACTTCAAGGGCGCCATAATATCATGTCTTTATCAGTGCCTCAACTTTTTTCCAGTTGATGTTTCTGTCCTAGTGGCCTCTTCAATCACGGCCTCTTCGAGCTACTGCAGTCCCATCTGAGATTTGCGGTATCCCTTACCCAAGCTCCCTCGCCCTGTCAATTTTCCTTACCCTAATTTACCTTCTTCCTTTGTCCCGTCTGAAAACAACTACATTCCCAAGGAGGGTCGGCGTCAGGCAGGCAGCCATAAAAGAAACGAGCCAAAACCCTTTGCAATGTTGAAATTTTTATTCAAATAATGATTTAAAAAATAACTAGAACAAACACATATCATATAAAGTTAGAAAATTCCATTAATTTTATGTAAAGCAATAGTTCAAAGCCTATTTACCTAAGTATTTGTTGAGTATTTTATTTTGTTATTTATGTGTTGTATTGCTTAACTTGCTCTTTGTTTATTTTAATCTGTAACTTTGTAGACTGTTGTAGCATTCACTACAAACCTTAGTGGTTTCTTAATGCTATAGCTATGCTATATATATATATAATTACTTACCCTGTATTTTAATCTGGTAAATAAAAAAAAAAAAAATAAAAAAAAGTTAAATAATCTTCAGATTTACTAACGGCTAAATTCAAAAATTTTAAGAATACTATAATAACCATTAACATTTTAAATAAGGATAATAAAATAATTAAAATATATATATATATATATATATAAGTTTAAAATTTTTAATTTAAAATATATATTTTAATAAATTCCTCCGCATCATCTAGTAGTGTTCCCAGAAGGCTGGCAGCATTGAAACGTTGAATGGCAACGCTAATTCTCTGTGCAAGAAAAAGGCCCACCTTCTGGTCACGAGAAGTGTCGATCAGTCCCTTATAAATTATAATGGACCAATATAAACTACACATTGCGATGACCACAAATAAAAGTGGGAAAGTGGCAGGAAGATGATGATGACCTGTGCCTCAACCTACTTTGAGCCTTTGCAATAACTCCCATAACGTTCAGTCTTCTGTTGAATGCTTTCCTGACGACTTTTTCACTTGAGAGCCTTTCGATGGCCTTATTATTGCTATTTCAGCTTGCTAATATCGAGAGCTTTCTTGGTATTTTTTTTAAACTATAACTCGTAGAAATGCCAAGCATAGTCCCTTCCATAGCTTGTGCCAACCTAAGTTTCTTTATTCACAAACAGTGGGTACTATGGACTATGATAGGCTGATTGATGGATTGAGGTACTATGGGGATATTTTTTGTTTCAATCATTTTGTTTATCCAATAGGCATTTATCCAATATGGACATGTCAGCCCCATTATACCTTATTACATTGTTATACTTAGTTAATCTTAATTAAACTACTTTCAGGATCGCTGCTAAGCGATTGGACTATGTGGATAGATTGCTATCTTCGATATTATGAATTTATATTAGTGGCTAGTATTCCTAACTAATAGATACCGTCTTCCATCGGGTAGCCGCGTTCGTTAACTTTTTTACCAAAAAAATATTTAAAATCAAATTTAACATTCATGACTCGGAACGATCATTCAGCCATCTCTCAGTGTGTGTAAATTTACACTAATGCGAATCAAATATGACATATATTTGATTCGCATTAGTGTAAATTTAAATATTTAAAATCAAATTTAACATTCATGACTCGGAACGATCATTCAGCCATCTCTCAGTGTGTGTAAATTTACACTAATGCGAATCAAATATATGTCCATCTACTTGATAGGACGATGCTCCATCTCGTGAAAACTTTCTGATACAACGTCACAATCCCTTCAAATAACATAATCCTTCGTAATAAGTGTCAATAAGCGATCACCTCACATTAAATATTTTTAAATAGCTTTTACATATAAATATTATTATTTAGAGCATGCAGTAGCGTCAGACTGGTCCTTGGACGACTTGAAAGTTCAAAGTTTTGTAAATCCATTGGTAATTAGTTCAAGAAGGTCTAATACGTAAATGTTGTCTTTGTCGTGTGTTGCAATACTCTTAAAGTACCTTATTGTTTAAATCTTAGCAACCGTAATACCCTAATCGACTTGCAGTTAATAGGTACATAATATATTAAAAGCACAAATAAATAATTATTACAGTAAGCTTTTATTAAAATAACGTAACATTTTTTAAGAACAATAATCAACAATTTGATTTGACGATAAAATATTGCAACGGTCTAGTGATGGTGATGTTTCGGAACTATGTGATGAGTGCTGTGCTTCACATCTGCGTGAAAACTGTGGACAAACAGAAAGCCATTTTAAACATAAGTCTATAGCAATTAAAATACATATATATGCAATAGGTATTGCGATACGATTACACGATTGGAATATTGTTACATATACCAATCGTAGTCCAAAGAGTAATAAGACATATTAGTCACGATATAAACATAAGCTAAGAGAACATTAAAGCAATGAAAATAAACATTCCTAAAACTACTGAAATACAACCAAGAGAAAAAACGTAATTGCTACATTGATAAGTAAGCGCCTGTCCTTAACTCACAGATATGTTAGGTTAACCAATTATTAAGTACTTACCCAGAGTGTTTATCAGCGTGATAGTGTACGTGTCTCTCGTTGCCATCGGGCTCATGAAGGGAGTAGTAGCCCTTAACGGCGTCATCATGGCGCTCCTCATGTTGCGACTTGTGGTCATGTGTATGCGGATCCTTTACTTCGTACTTAAAGTCATACTTAGGCGGCGTCTGTACATACACAGTACTATATTAGTCATATTACAAAAAGTGACGTTTACACAATATAATGTATGGCAAAATACATGGTGCGGTAGCTTACATAGTAGTCGTAGTGGTGATGCCCGTGATGATCTTTGAAGGATACTTTCGTGTGGTGACCGTCGTGTTTGTGGATGTGCTGTGATGAATGAGCATGTTCTGCTGCTGTAACTGCTGCTAGAGCCAGTACATATAGAACCTGAAAAAAAGACTTTATTAATACTTAGTAGTAGAGAGTAATATTACATTTTATATCACTTATTAATTATTGAACTATTTTTAAATAGTTACTATGTAATACTGTATGCAATGAGTAGATTTTTACATACCTTGATGATCATTTTATTTTTTGCTGCTGTACAGATTCCACTGAGCTTATGACTGAACTGATAAATATCTAAAACAATCGAAGTTTATATAGTGAAAATAAAACTATCAAGGTAAAACTAATTTCACTTTAAAAGTGAAAATACAGACAGTTTGTAATCATTTCGCAAAAATGTACATGCAAATGGAACGTAAGTTTGGACATAATGGTATTATGTGTGTTTAAGAGGTTTGTACGAAATAGCAATTAGATTACGAATATTAGCCATAAAGGACACCCAACAACTGTTATCGTAATATCGACTCACAGTCAAGATTCATTATTTCCATAGTGTTATGTCGTACGGTATTTTGTCGTGGAGAAATGCTGCCAACAGACAAACTATTTTCATTCTTGAATTTGTAAACTATTTAAAACCTCGGGTCTAGAAATTCACTGAGGGACAAATTTAAAGAAATCAGTATCATGACAGCCTTATTTATGTTCAAAACAACATTCAAAATAGTAAAAAAATTACAACGTACATAGCATTAATAATAGAAATAAGGATAAGCTGGTACTGCCGAGAATTTCTTAAGAAAATACAGTTTGGTAACAGTATATACAGTATCTAAAATACAGCATTCTTTTTTTGGACCTGTGACATGGTATTTATTATTTTCTCAGTACTTTCATGGCCATTTGGAGCATCTAGCATTTCAAGCGTAGGCTTCAGTCTACGCTTTAAACACTGTTGTCAATAGCAGTCTGGCAGTTTTTAGTGGTTTCAGTGGTTTACCAAAATGGTTCTCTCATATAAAGACCAGCTTCTTCATGGAACTTGAACTTTGAATTTATGTAGACTTGGATCTTTAAGTTTGTTTCGGTGTTTCTTCTCGAGACTAGTGGTAGGAAATTTGGGCAAAATCTAGTTTTAAGAGAAATTTTTGACGTGTAAAAGTGTCTGAATAGTTTTTTGTTGAGTCTGAATTTACAAAAAGTGCATTATCACTATTACTTCTACCTTTTCTCTTTGAACAAAAAATAACGTCTAAATGAATCCCTATGGAATGTCAAATGCTTTCAGAAAAACAATCCCACCATAAACTTTTTCTTTAATTCTTACAGCATATTATGTGTCGCAATGTCTTTTTTTATGGTACTGGGGGTAAACGAGCAGACAGGTCACCTGATGGTAAATGATGACCGCCGCCCACGGGCACCTGCAACTCAAGAGTTACTAGTGCGTTGCTGGCCTTTAAGGTGGGAGTAGGGGAAGAGGGAGGAAGGGGGAGAGGAGGAAGAGAGGAGGAGAGAAGAGGGAAGAGACGGAAAGGGAAGAATCTTAGTTATATATTAATTATATTTATATGAAAGCGGTTAAGCATACGAGATCGATCTGGTATAATTATCTTACTAGATAAATATAGTGAGAAGGATCTCCGGCCTCCATGAGCGCTGACCTGGGTGAGGGTGCCCGTTACCCTAGCAGAAGCAAACCTGAGACGTTGGTGCGACGTGTTCCGCGCGCGCTTCTCTAAACCGGTAGGGGGGCAAGGCTCTGCGCACGCAATGGTGTGGCTGCCTTCTATTTAAGAGATGGCCAAGGTCTGCCTGAGTTCTCAGGTACCCGACTCGTGTAAGGTCACTTGTGACGTAACATCGTATGATTTTAGTCGGTTGGATTCCGACGTACCACTGGGGGTGGTGTGGACCCGCAAGGGGTTTCTCGGGATAAAACTAGACTAATCTAGTAGAATAATTATGAATATATGTATATTTTCTTTGATTTGCACAACTGGTTACCAATTTTATTTTGAATAAAACGGTCCAATAAAATAACTATTCATTTATTACTCAATCGTCAAATAAAAACAATCTGTTTTGTATTAAGTCATAGAATCAATATTACTTTATTGATTATTAGATACTTTATAAAAATCTTCTACATAATAAAGATCTGTCTAAACAAGTAGTAGGTACACTTACGAAATATCACAACCAAAACAAACAGTGGTAAAAATAATAATATTTTTTGTAATAATAATCAATTTTACAATCATTTCACTAGATTAGTCTACTAAGATATTAATAGACCATGCTGTTATCATAGTTATAATCCTAGTAAGATAGTTATGAACCACTTTCATATAACTATCTTGGGGTATATAATTATATGCCTAGGAATATAACTATACAACAGGTATTACCTTACTTAGCTTACTGCGACATATGCACCACATGAGGAGATAGGTGGCAGTTAGCAGGATTTTTTTGACTTACTTAAGTTATCGTTCGTTATATTGGAGATAGTACCAAATAAATAATATAAGGGGTCTTTTTAAGTGCTATAGAAGCCAAAACAATTTTTTTTTGAACTTTTGTTTGTCTGTCTGTCGGCCTGTATGTTTGTACGCGCATCACGCAAAAATAGTGCACGAATTTGAATGCTGTGTTTACAGTTATATTGCTGGAGGTCTAACTTAAAATCTAGTGCATGCATCTTGATACGCCGCCTAGAAGCCGAGTTATTAATTATAATAGTTGTTTTGCACACACCATTGTGTATAAGTGATACACGCACGCATGCATGCACACACGCACACACACGCTATTACAAAAAAAAAAACAGTAATTAAAATCTATTTCAATGTTTCAGGTTCAACAGAGGTCAAGTTAATGATGATGTTTCTCGGGTACTAAATGTTCCACATACAGTGAGTAGTCGCTTTTAGTGTCGTGTCTATCACGATGCTCTTGTTGTTTCTTGTGATCTCCAGTATGATGATCGTCTACTTTGTATTCAAATTCATACTTTGGGTACGCCTAAAAGCATAATAAAAAAGAAGCGTTAGCGTTTAAAGTTGATTCCTAAATACTAAATATTTTTCAGACTATTAACTATTTGACTTTTGGAAACTATAAACATCCGTTGGGCTTGTTACAAAATAAATATTCACATAGTAGTCAACGTGATGATGCTGCTGTTTTTCAATGTCATGTCCTGTTTGATCATGCTTATGCTTGTGAATGTATACTAACTGAGGATAACTATCGTGTCGATGAATATATTATGATGAATGAGCGATTTCGTGATGTGTTTGATGTTCATGATGATGATCTTGTTGTTTTTTATGGTGATCATTTTGTTTTTGGTGATGTCCGTCTCCGTTATTATTTATGTAAGCAGTTTGATGGGGACCATCATGTTTATATATATATATATTGTGATGAGTGAGCAGTCTTGTGATGTTTTTGAGGTGGATGGTGATAAGTGGGATGTTCGTATCGATTTTGTTGCTGCTTTTGATTATGTTCGTTTTGTTCATATCCATATTTATGAACATAAACAAGTTGGTGTTGTCCGTCATGTCGAAGTATGTATTGCGACGAATGAGCTATTTCATCATGTCCGTTGTGACTTTGTTGAATAGTGTGATGTTGCGATTTATTGTTATGGTGTTCTTGATGGTACTCATTTTGTTATTGACTGTGTTCATGATTATCCTGCTCGTGTTCTTTTATATAAACTAACTAGCAGCGCCCCGCGGTTTCACCCGCGTAAGTACCGATCCCGTGGAAATATCAAGTTTCATCGTAATCGGTTCAGTGGTTTTTGCGTGAAAGAGTAACAAACATCCATCCATCCATACATCCATCCATTCATCCAAACTTTCACATTTATAATATTAGTAGGAAGTAGGATTGCTGAGGTCCGTCATGTCGATGAATATATTGCGAAGAATGTCCCATTTCGTGATATCCATGATGTTTTTGTGATTCATAGTGACGGGGCTGTTGTTCATGATCATGGTGTAAGAGTTTCTGATGGTTTTCATTACGTTTATGGAGGTCGTGTAATGGTTTGTGTATATACGCTACTCGAGGATGGCCATCATATCGCTGAACGTATTGCCAAGACTGAGCGTGCTCTGATATGACTATTGTTATCAAAGCTTGTACACATAATATCTGGAATATTTAGAGATTATATGAACTTTTTCATACATTTTATACAGGGGAACTATTGTAAATAACAAATTAAATAAAATTTTAAAAATAGATTTAGTATAAAACAGTAGTAAAATTAGACATATTTTAAATAATTTATTACCTTAAAAAACATTTTGAAAATATGGTTGTTATTGATGTTAATTCTACCAACGAACTGATACATTTGTCAGGATAAAAGTGACTTTTATATAGAACGCTAAATTCAGTGTACATACACAATGTACATGCAATACTTATTTCGTTGATATGATATTAATCTGTAGTCTGTTACATTGATTTACGATATTTTAATAGAATCTTTGAAAATAATTGTTTCATAAAAACATACTTTTATTCAGCCCACCAACGCTAATTGCTTAATTGACACACTTTATATGTTTATTGTAGTTTTAATGACAAAACTGACATAAATATTCGGTGGCGCCAAATAAACAAGACAACATATTATTAATACTTGATAATTAAGTGTCAGATATCTTAGAAGGTCTATGAGAGTGCGTGGGAAGCCGCTGCTTCTTTTTGTCCGCTACAGAGGCGGCGGAAAGGGAATGGGAGAAAAGAGGCACCAGGCGCTAGAGAGCGCATAAAGATCTACCGCCTCCACGACCGCTAGTCTGGGAGTAACGGATGACTATATTACCGTTACCTTAGCAGGAGCAGGACTGAGATGGTGGTGCGACATGTTCCGCGCGTGCCACTTTAAACCGGAAGGGGAGCGAGGCCCTCCGGAGTGGTCTGCCGGGGTTCTCAAGGACTTCCTTCCTGGGGTGAACCCGACTCCTTTGCAATAGACTCACTAGTGATGGAACACCGTGTGGTTTTAGTCGGTTACATTCCGACATTCAACTTCACCAGTAGCCCCGTTGAGGTGATAACACGTGGCAATTTCCACACTATAAAAAAAGAGATATCCTAGAAAATCTGGAAATGAACTTACGATGGTTTATATTATTGAGACGTTTATGAAAAAAGAAGTCTCTAAAATCATGTTTGCCTGACCATTAAGAGTGTATTTTTGCATTGAATACGGTCTCTACAGCTTTATTTCAGACCTTTTATTTTATTACAACAACTCCTAGTCGCCATCTCTTTCTTTTGACGAAGAGATAAGGTGAAGCCAGCGCATAACAAAAATGAATACATATAAACTTGAATTTTTATTATTCGCTTACGCCATATTCCGGTGCGGGGTAAGCAGAGACGACAGAGCTATTTACTATGATCCTGACATACAAATTAAGCCTCTTCCGCATTCATACACGCTCGCCTGTTATAACAAAATTGAGAATGCTCCTTTCATCAGTATGTATAGAAAAAGGCAGACTCACTCATTGGCATTATATGTAGCATGTGTATGTAGTTATTGGCACCACATGTAATATCAAAGAACCCAATAAACGAAATAAATATTCCAGTACACAAATATGTAATTCATAATAGCGTTTTGACTTACTGTAGTCAATTGAGCAATTAGTGTAGGTTTGCAAGAAATATCGTTGTTTTACGTAACTGTTATATACAATTCATTTTAAACGGTCATAAATATTTTTTAATAGCTGGAAACTTTATTGATGTCAATATTACCTTGATAGCTTTATCTTTGAATATAAAAGGCCCGTTATTGTCTTTCAATGTATCAGTTCGCTAATTCCTTTTGTGCTATTAGTACAAAGTAGCTCAACAATTTAAAATGTTCTATAAGGTAAATGGTTTATATAAAAAATAATCAACACCTCTTGGTCGCAATAACTTGTGTGTTAATTCCACTGACCCAACTTATCTTTGGCAGGTGTATTTCACGTTAGCTGTAACGGTAGCGATGGTGTCTGCTGAACACGGCTTCTCATCCCAGTACATCCATCGACATGACGGTCACCATCAGGAAGTTACAGTACATGACAAACATGGACATCACCATGTCGATTACTATGTGAGTTTTAATTCGCCTTTAATTATAAAACAACGTTATCCATCGAATTACGATTAGTCGTAAACCTCAGTAGAGTTGATAGAATAAGTGACATTTCTTATCAAAATCTGTCTTGTCTGATCCAAAATCTGTAAATTCAAGAATGTATTGTGGGTTGATGTGTTTCGAAGACCATAGTCTTCGCAATCGCAGCCAAATACTTAAAAAATATTTAGGTGTATAATTTCTACAACAGTACTAATAATACTAATAACAAGATCTTTGTACATTTTAGACATATCCAAAATACGAGTTCGAATACAAAGTGGATGACCATCACACCGGTGACCACAAGATACAGCATGAGCACCGCGACGGACACAAAAGTGAGAGCAAATACTCTACCCACGTTGATCATATTGTACCTCATCATCATCATCACTAACTTTTCAAATATATATAATATCAGTCTGTTATCAATGTCTTGCAAGAAAGTTTTCTGTTAAATATGTTAATAATTACTTTGGAATAAACACACCCAAGAACTATTAATTTATTTATTATTGGTTGGATACTAATTGTACTTATTTTCTTTCGTTGTAGGCAACATTGACATTAGTAAAAAGTACCCTACCTATATATATATATATAACGGCGTTACAATGGTTAACGACTTTACTTTAAAATTGATTGTTCGTTGATAATTTGATTCAACACTGCGCTTTTCAAGTATTAACTATTTTTTGTTAATTGAACTTGAAGAGGTTTTCAATCCCAACCAGCATCCCCTACAACTATCATCTTTGACTATACCTTTATACAATTGGTTTTAGTTCCAATTAACTTGTAATTGCTGGAATAAGCATGCCTAACTTAATAATAATAAATACTTCCATAAGAAATCCTATTCATTAAACTATAACAAGAAGATAGTCGCCTGAATGTATACTTGACTGAAATCGTGGCTTAGGCCTTGTGATTTGTTAAATTTTCAAGGAACCTTTATTTTTCCCAGCCATGTTACTTTTGTATTTTACATAATTTAAAATTCATCGAGCTTTCTGGATTAGGGTACATAAATAAAATACTGTTAAAACCAAAACAGTTACCATACCTTCGCACGGTTTTTATTTCCAGTTTACATTTTGTTCAGTGCATGACATGACATACATGACCAGAAGTGCGCCATGTAGGCACTTCTCTTCTGTCCTGATTATGCACCATGAAATATATTACCGCCATCTATTAAATTAGTACAAAATGAGCAATGTAGGTACTTATTGTCATTTGCTCTTAATAAGGTCTATATCTGTTAAAAATGGTGTCAATGAAAAGACAAATGTATTTAAAAACCAATTGTTTGAAGAGGATAAACGACGTCTTACTAACACTTCCGGCTATAATTTCTGAACTCAGTCCTATGTTAGCTATTGTGATTTCAGCAAAAATACAGGAAATACTAACGAAACATAAGAAAACTATGTATATTTTTCAAACTAAATACATAAAGCTGTAAGGAATTCCATTATATATCTGCGTCAACGTTCTTTTGTAGTAACTTTCCATGAAGGCTGGTAGTATTAACATGATGAATCAAAGCAGTTCTAACTGCCCTCCAGCGACTTAGCTGCCCCAGTTAGATCAGCCCTAGGATGATCTACTGAGGAATCCGTTTGTATAGCAAATAAAGTAGGGGAACCCACCATGATGGCACTGGGAAAGGATAAACTTCACCGTATTCCAATAGAAAAGAAAAGAAATAAATTAATTCTAAGTTTTTTTAAAACAAGCTTTTATTCAGACTAAGTTTTATTACATTTTATGTTTGAAAAGTACTCCCCAAGACGAATCAATCGAGCCCAAACTCGATGGGTTTGTCTTATTAAGTTAAGAAATTCTTATAGCCGTCTTCCGGCTCCATCATCAGAACATTTCCATGGTACCATATTATTCTATTGTCACCAATCGGACATCGGGAAGTGGTTCTAATTTGGCTTCCAAGATTCGTGCCGAACACACATACATACAAACATAGCAAGTTAAATAAAATCTTGTAAAAATCACCCTCAACAGCGAGACCGTTGGCCAGGAGCATCAGGTACCTCCATAGCTGTAAGGCGCTATATGTCACTGGCTCGAATTTATACTCGGACACGTGTACCATCTGTGTGGCTTCCTCAAGACTCCATTTGGTTGATTTGAATATTTTGTCCTTATTGTAATTATTAAAATCTTTTGACCACACTGATCCCCCAAAGCGTTTATGGCGAATTTAATTTTTTTGCTTTTGCTTTTATCGTGCTTTTTTTAAATTTTCTTTTATTTAGAGACTTTTACTTTACAAAAGTAGGGCAGCCTCATCGTACCCTAAACTTATTAATTAACAGCATTAATTTTTAAGGTTTGCATCGCTATCTCTCTCTCTCTCTCTCTCTCTCTTCAACACATTCTGATGGAGTATGAAAACCATTCATCCACATAGGTACTTGGCAATTAGGTAAATCAACTTTTTTTTATTAGGTATCCAAACTCCCTCGATGGAAAGTGACTAGACCGCAATGTATGTGCCATTACATTTTTAATTTGCCATCCACAAACCAAAAGATCCGTGTAGGTTCACTTTGTAATATCTTAAACCACACACCTTTTTCTTTACTGTGTTCATCAAAATATTGTTTAAAACTATTATAGCTTTTTTTTAAAGACCAAGTACTTCTGTGTATGTTGGGACTATGACTATCAACATTATCTTTCTATAATAGCCGCTTTTGCTAGTCTGTCTAAATAATCGTTTCCACCTATATGAGATGGAACCCATTGCAACCTCAAGTTATCCTACCGGGCTTAGATTTATGAATCTGTTAGTAAAGCGAGAGACACCACTGTATTATTAATACTGTTGTGAGTGTATGCAGACCTATAAGAACGTACTATGAAGTAGCCTTTGTAGTGTACAAAAGAGCGTGCGCTGTATGCGTGCCATTTTACCAGAAAAAATTGATAAGAAATATTCAAAAATTGTTTGCTTTTTAAATAGAGTAGCTAACTGGCTAGGGGAAACGAATTGTCATAAAAATATTATCATTTAAAAAATGTGAATATAGTATATATAGTAAATAGTTTTGTTACTTCTGTTTAATAATAACCTAACAAATTTAATTATACTAGAGATCGCGTGGTGGTCGAATTTCGACCATGGTTTATTTCATTGGCCAATATTACTTGACCTGTCATTGTATAGACTTTTGTACCATGACAGGTCAAAATATATACTGGACCATCATAGCTGTATGTACCCGTTTTTGCATTTTTTTTTAACTTTAGCAAATATTGTTCAAAAATTTTAGCATTCGTCACTTCTTCTCTGTATAAACTATAAGTGTGCGAAATTTCATGCTCCTCCGTCCGCCCAATTTTCGTAAAAAGGGATCTAAAGTTTTCGCTTCACGTATTAATATATAGATTTAATAAGACTGTGAAGTGAGATAAAAAACAAATGAATTACGTCAAAATAATTCCTCTATTTGGACGTAATTCATTTGTTTTTTTTTTATTTCATATCTATGGGTATAAAAAACCAAAGTGGTTGTCCCCATTTCATGGTGGATCCTAGTGGTCGGAACAACTATAAAAAGGTCGATATCTTTTTATTATATATTATTTTTGAAATTTTAATTGCCATAACCATGTATAAAAAATACCTACTTATAAATGAAAGTGTGGTATTTATTATTAGTCAATTTTTATTATATATTTCCGCTATCTTTACACATACCTGACTGTGGGAATACTGTAACAGTATTGTGTTACTCAATAATTATCAACGATCATCGAAATCATGTTAATGTGCCAAAAAAGGTTTAGTAAAATAACAACTTTTTTTACTTTTTAATTCGGTTTGCCATTAAACCATGTTTTTGTTAATTTAACTAAACTATAATTTTATTATAAGTATATAAACCTCGTGTATTTATTGGTCTTGATCAGTCCTTTAACAACCTTTGCATCGAAAACACAATAGTTGTGTTTTCTTTGCACATCGTGTTCAACTGTGTAGTGTGTACTGTGTAGTGTTCACTAACACACAGGACATAGCCTACCTAATGGTAAGCGGTTACGCGTGCTTATAAATCCTTCTTTTTAATTCTTAATTTTCTGCATCATTGTTTTCCTGCAGAAATATAATTCGTCGTTGGTAAAATTAGATTTTTCTTGGACTTAACTTTTAAGTCACACGAGGAACGTCATGGAGTCGTTTATTTATTTAAAACTTTATGTACATAGACTACAGAGGCGAACTTAATACCATAGGCATTCTCTGCCAGTCGTGTAACTTTGGATAATTCAATCAATTGGCATGGCCTATGCTGCATGTGCTCTACTTTATAGATTAATATTGACAATTACTGTATTAAGGGACTTGGGAACGCTGACAAGACTGAAATGAAACCATCTCCAACATGCATTGGTGATCAGATAAAATATAAATATTAAAATAACCACTCAGACAGCGACAGCACCCCACCCTCCCCCGTGAAGGGGAGCGAACGATCATCGAAGGCTGATGATAAATCTTACCACCGCCAATCTCACGCTCAAGGTGCCGCGCCACGTCTCCTCATCGTGGCTTGCGAGGACTCACATAGTGTGAAAGTCTCGGGAAGAGCTTACTATAGAAATGATCCTATGAAGTAAGGTCTTAATAATTACGGTCGGTCTTCGCCGGGTCATTCACTTACGGAGACTCTTAACACCGCAACTTATGTAGTGACGTCATACTCACAGCGACATCTATTGAAGGAAACATAGCAACACTTCACTCTACTTTATCATTTCGTTTGTAAGAGTGATAATAATAATCATATTTAGAAAAAGTATAAAATTTATCAAAATCATTATGATTTTAAGTAGTATCTTATATATTTTAAGTAGCAGTATGCAGATAGACCGCCATAATAGCAGATAGAGTACAGCAAATTCTTTTCAGATTGTCGCCGCCCGATTGGGAAGGCACCTTTCTCTAGAAATCTCTTCTACTAATTAAATTGTTTTATTACAATAAAACTTATAACTACAATACTTTTTTTCCTTTGTAACTACGCTTGCCGTCCACCTTAACTCGTAAAATCATCTTTCATAAGTAAAACTTCTATAAATAAATCAAAAGCAGAATGGATGTAAATAAATTTAAAGTGGAATTTAGTCTTGAACCTCAACCCTCCAAAGAAAGTAAACAAAGGCGTTATATTTCTGGTACGGTCGAAGCACCGCGAGACCAGAAGAACGATCGCGCAGCCTGAAATAAATAATTATTATTATTATATTAAAGGATCACTTCCTTATCTGTCTGTCCATACCTCAGGAACGAGTGGAGGTATTAACAACTTAATATCTCCACTCGTTCCTGTTTCCGTTCTACATCGAGACGGCACGTCAACACGTGCCGTCTCGATGTAGAACGGAAAAGTTAAGTTCGTCTTTCAACATACTCGAAAAAAACTGGCAAAATTTTTCAACAATCGATTTCCGAGAATGGATCAATTATGTTCGCAAGTCAAACTCATTCTTGACCAGTTTTTTTAAATACATCGGTTCACTTATTTTTCACTGTCAGTAAAATTATCTCAACAATATTATAATATTATTCAAGGTAAAGTAATCAAAATACGATAAGAAAACATTCGTAAATAATCTTCACATTAGCGTCACATATCCATTGAACCAAGTTTTCTCCTGTGTGCTACCTAATTCTTAACTACCTAAGAGTGTAATAAAAATATTGACATATTTACCAGAATTATTCTACCTGTATAAAGAGACCTTTTATTTTGTAATTACTAATCAATTTTTTTTTTCACGCGGTCGTCTAATCCCAAACTAGGCTTAGCCTGTACGGTGGTAACCAAATACATTCATATTATAGATAAATTATAAATTACACCCAGACACTGAACAAATGGTTGTGCTTATCACACAATTATTTGTCCTGGGTGTGAATCGACACGACCTTTGACTCAGCAGTCAGGATTAGTAACCACTGATGCCCGGTTCCTATAATCAAGAAAAGATTCGTTTTGCTTACGGACGGTAAATATATCGTTGAAAATTCAACGAAATTTTACCGTCTGTGTATCCCAAGCTGTTCTCGATACGAAAAGATCCATAAGTCAGTATAAGATAGATTTATATTGGTTGTAAGACAAAGGGGATTTAAAGGTGGTTTTCAATTCTAAGATGATGTTTTAGATGTTATTATAGGTCATCATTGCTTTGATTTTCAATCATACAATGGACGTATAATAATGTTGTATAAAACTCTCATGTTTAACAATACTTTTATTAAGAAAAATAATATGTTCCTGTTATTATAAAAAACAATAATTACAACAAATTTATAAATAAAACAACAAGCATTAAAAACTTAAAGATTAGAGGTGGTAAACTTGATGATATTTGTGAGGTACAGTCTAGTGGTGATGATGATGTTGCGGCACGATATGATGGGTACTGTGTTTCACCTCAGCGTGGAAACTGTGGAGAGAAATAACTATGATAGTAGTGATGATTATTACACTAAAGTTTTAAAGAGGAAAGATTTTATTGATGAAGAGAACTGAAGCTATTGAACTGACATTACTTATTGTTTAACCATTAGGAAGCGAATGTAATCAGAAGTAACATAGACTATATATTGTTACAGTAATAGTAATAGGTGAACATGAGCTAAGCCGAGGAAACTGCCAGTATAACGTGCTCATAATACTCATACTGTGACTGTCATCATCACATAATGTTGATGAAGATTTTTGAAGTGAAAACTTCTTCGTTGTGCACTTTTTGGGATGGGTAAAAAATGTTAAACTCGCGTCAAGACACGTGACCTGATCGAAATTTCGTTAGAGGGAGCCGAGTTTCTTATATTTCAAAAAATATAACATTCAAAATTCTACCATTTTTTTTATCCTAATTATATATATACAGATGTGTGTGTGGGTATGTATATGCAAATACATTGTGAAGTTATGTTTTCATTTCTGACGTGCAGTCCTACGACTGAATGTTTTTTTTTTTTAATACTTACCCTGTATGTTTGTCAGAGTGGTAGTGGACGTGCCTTTCGGAACCATCAGGCTCATGCAGCGAGTAGTAGCCCTTGACGACATCCCCATCACGCTCCTCGTGCTGGGACTTTTGGTCGTGCGTATGTGGGTCTTTCACTTCGTACTTGAAGTAGTATTTGGGATGCGCCTGTAAGAACTACGATTAATATTTTGTTTCACTGATAGCCTTAATTATATTGCAAGGTAACCCACATAATAATCAACGTGGTGATGTCCGTGTTTGTCGTGTATAGAAACTTCTTGAGGATGACCATCGTGTCGATGAATTTGTTGGGACGAGTGAGCATGCTCAGCTGACACTGCCACTGCTAAAGCTAATACGCACAAAACCTATAACAAAATTAATGAATATTAATTACATACAATAACATTTGAAACAAAATAATTTTGCTTATTACTAGATGTGTAAATTGGGATATAATCGCCGTAAAAATTTTAGTGGCAATTTTTTTATTTTTTTACTAACATCGTTTTAGTAGCTTCACTCGTTACTAACTAAATAACTATGTATCTAAACAAATTGGAAATCAATTTTTATCGAATAGAAACTGTGTATCCTACTAATATTATAAACGTGAAAGTTTGTGAGGATGCATGGATTTATGGATTCACGCAATTCTTTCACGCAAAAAACTATAGAACCGATTGAGATGAAACTTCGTATGTAGATAGCTGGAGACCTGGATTAATACATAGACTACTTTTTATCCCGATATTCCCACGGCATCGCGGGTGCGGGCGAAAGCGCGGGGTGCAGCTAGTGAACATATATATGTAGTTTAGATGACAATACTACAATGGTAGATAATGCAACTCTTCTTTGACTACTAGTAATAGAGTTAGTTAGTAAAGACGGTCTGATGATGGAGCCAGAAGGTGAATAGTAGGAATCAGGACACATTTTACTTTTTAATTTGGATAGCTATTATAGCGTGTTACTTTTTAGTTTTCGAATCGAATTGCACCAATTGTGGTCACGTTTCAACCAGTCCACTTGTACACCCAAATAACCGCGATAAAGTCCCAATTTACACATGTAATATTCAAAATACAATTGATATTAATAACCTTGAAGAACATGTTGTCTATAGCGACGACTGTTGTGTTTTCAATGCAATGATTGTTAAAGAAATGATACTTGAACAGTCAATACAAGTAGCTTATATACAAAAAAAACAATCAAAGTGATCGTTATTTTATTGACCACTTTTGGAACTTAAACAAATTTGCAATATTCAGCTTACTGTTGGTGATGATTGTGTAACATATCATTGTACGTTTACTCTCACATGCAACCATTACGGACAACAAACAAGGCATACATACATTTCTTTAACGTAACTAACATAATATATGAATGACGTAGTTAAATCAAATCAAAGCAAAACTATTTATTCTAATTAAATCAATTATAGGTATTTTTAAATTGTCAGAAGTACGAGTCAGTCAGAATAAATCAGTTGTGAAGCTAGTTGCCTGTTCTAATACGTAGATCCTGTGGAGAAGAACAGGCAAGGAACTCTAAGGACACTCTTTTTAACATGTTTTTTACAATTCTCGGGTTACACCACCCACACGCGCAAATGAAATGTGAGGACAATTTAACATATTGTTCTAAAATATAAACAGCTACTGTATTTAAGTAACTAGCAGTTCCCACACGGCTTCGCTCGCACTTATAGATATATAGAATTCTTAGTTACTCCTTATAACACCAGCTATCTGCCAGTGAAAGTCCCGTGGAAATTGATCCACCGGTTCCGGAAATTAGCCGGAACAGACAGACAGACAGACAAAAAATTTAAAAACTCGTTATAGGCATAGCTATCATGCAAATAACTGTATGAGTTTAAAAAACTATTGTTTTGATATTACGAACAGACACTTCAATTTTAATTATTTGAATTGATAGCAGTCCGGAGATGACCAGCCCCGACCAACGGACCTCACACACTACCTTAGGTATAAATCATTTGTTTTTCATTTTCTTGTGGTGTATATATTAGAGTAAGTAATTAAAATAGAAGCAGGTAGTCTAATGGTCTAAGCCAGTCTAAAATCTAGTTAAACTGAATTGGACGGTTTATTTCCTAAAATACCTAACAAAAAATTGTTGGTAGTATCGTAGTCATCGAATGTTAATAAATACCTAGTACAAATATGAATGACGAAAATACATACATTTGGAAATAAATAAATATGTATCTGTGTTGTAATATAAAATAATATAAGTAGCTATTAAAAAAACTATTTACTTTCTTGTTTTATTAATATTATAATACGTTCTTCTGCTCATACTTCTGTACTCGGGAAACATAATTATATTAGAGAATTACTAATACAATTGTCAAATCAAGTTTGTACTGAGAAGATGTGTCCGATATACCACTGATAAACTCTTGATGGTTTTTGTGGTATATTTATTAATCACCCATTTTTGTCAATTACCTATGTTAATAAGTTAAAAAATACGGACGATAATTTTACGTGATAACGTCATAAGCAGGCCGATCGTGCCTCTCTATCGTTTGTTCCGCGCTCTCGCTTGCACGCTCGGCTCAGACGGAACGTGACAATGAGTCATGCTTTTTCGTGCGTGCAGCCGGCGTTCATCGATTTATAAGATGTTGTCACGTCAAAAATTCTTTCATATAGGTATCTTCTTTTTCTCATTACTTACATCACTAATTCCGATGTTGTTTATTAATTCATTTATTAATTTATACATTTGTGAATATTATAATTTATTAGTATAAACAAATGCACTATGGAGTAACGAAGAGTTATGCAAGTACGACAAAGTTTAAGAAGAGCAGAATTGTATTTTTTTTTCCATTCTCCGATTTAATTTGCATTGAAATTTAGTCGACAAACACAATGTCCTACTTACGGGAGTATTATGTTACGATAAGTGACTGTAAAATGTATAAAACACTTAAATATTGCAAACATTGGTGACATAATAAAGATAGACTTTAAGTAGCCTTGGCAGACTTTCTTTTCTATAATTTGATAGTCTTTCCCTTCATGAATAAGTATTTTCTTAATTTAAATGTATGTATTACGTTTTTAATATAGAACTTGACAAAAAGAATATAATTACGAATTTACACTTTATTTGTATACCATTGTTACAGTAGAACACAATCAATAAAATCTATATATATAGACTAAGATTCATCAAGCCTGGACGTGGGTCGCCGCGATGGCACTGAGAAACCTGATATGGTGTTAGAACAATATCACGCAATTAGGGTCGGACGCACAAGACTCACTTTATGCAGAGCCACGAAACAAAAGTGTAGCCACGAAACAAAAGTGTAACAAGTTTATGTTTATTACGCGTTTTTATCCTGCATATAATCTACTACTAAGTAATAGCCCTTAAGGCATAGCTGTCGTTTTACTGTGGACTTAAACTTGTTTAGACTCAACATTTGAATATGATTTGGGATTTTATTATAATATCGCACACATTGACCTTGAAACGACTTGTTAATTTTTTGGAGCCTAGAGGCAGGTACAACAAGTTTATTTTTTATTTTTTTATGGTATGGAGGGCAAACGAGCAGACGGGTCACCTGATGGTAAATGACTACCGTCGCCCATGGGCACTTGTAACTCGAGAGTCACAAGTGCGTTGCCGCCCTTATGTTTATTACGCGTGTTAAAAGAGTGGATATCACTTTTTTTTACAGAAGTGATCTTTATTTTTATGAATGTTATACTAATTATATCTTCATTATATACACTTTATTTTACTATAATTTTAAATTATGTAATACAATTGTACGTCAACTAAATACGAATGAAATAAGTCGGTGATTTTAGTCGAGTCATTTAATTTATAAGTAATATAACTAAACCAGTAGGGTTAGTGATATAGTTTATCTAGTTTATATTTTTATTTTTATTAGAGGAAGTTGAAGTGGTACAGCCAAATAAATAAGAGCTTTAACATTCTATTCAAATCATGGTTCTTGGTTAGGTAAAGGTTACCTGGTAGATATAGCTTCTGGCGATAATGCCGCCCACTGTACATTTTATGTACATAATATCTGTTTAGAGTACAACGGTGGCATAATAAACAAAAAATAATATATACATAATAAACATAAACAAAAAAATAGTTGTAAAAAAATTTTTTTGTAGAATGTTTAAAGTGACACAAGGCGGTGTTATTAATTACCAAGTTAAGTTCAAAGAGTCGAACGTGATATTGAAAAATTATTGAATTAAAATGTAGGACTCTTAAAATAAGCATTAGAAGATGAGATGCTAAAACTAATATTGTGTTGTTGACACTTTTTCACATATGTGTACTTAATTTATAAAAATTCAGGGATACGGGAATGTAACTACCTAAATGATATTTTATTATAACTTTCGGGTTGAATCGGGACTAGCCCAACCAGTCCTTGAAGTGAAAGAAGGCATCAAAATCATCGAAACAGTGGAATTCCTTACAACCAAGGTCAGTGTAAGTTGTCAGACAACTTATGAGTTCGATTTTTGCATTTAACTGGTTAAGTTACGAAAATACCAGTTCTTACCTTTTAGTTTTTGTGTATATAAACAGAAATTAAAACTTCATAATTATCAGTTGTCTCTCCGTGGTAACAGAGAAAAGAAACTTGAAAATGTACGCCAAAGTAAGTACTTAGTAAAACGTCTAATTGGAGCGGTTGATAAAAAATATGAGGACGATTTGTCCAATAATACTCGTTCAGAATAAGCTCGGAAGAGATACTTGCACTACATACTTGTCTTTGTATAATCTCTAAGGAAAATTTTTAACAAAAAGTACAAAACCTAAGCGTATTAAATTTTTCAAAAACAGCGTTTTCTGAAAAATGTTATTATTTAATAATAACATATTTCAAATTCTTTTAAACAGATTCTCCTCGTTATCGTTGCCTTGGCTGCAGTCAGCGCCCGCCCACAAGAGGGTCACGGACATGAACACAAGGAACATGCATACTCCTCACAAAAGATTGTTCAGCACCACGGACACGCGGAGAAAATTCTTGTCGATGTAAGTTGATCTCAAAATATAACATGATTTCTTATCCTAATATGGTCCCATTTAGTTGATAAATAATAATTTATCTGCTACAGGGACATGCCAAGTACGAGTTCGCGTACGAAGTTAAGGACCCCCACACACATGATATCAAGCATCAGCACGAACAACGCGACGGTGATGTCGTGAAGGGCGTCTACAGCCTGCACCAGCCCGACGGCACTGTCAGAGTTGTGGAGTACCACTCTGACAAAAAAACTGGGTGAGTGTTATTTAGTCAGTTAATTTATACCAGAATGATTAAATATGCTATAATAACAAATGATTTGATGCTAGTGAAGTGTGAAGTTAGTCTGTATGATATACTTGCATACAAAATACGCAGTCAATTATTATTATAAAAAAAGTTATTGGGGCATTAACTTAGAACTTCTTATAAAGTAAAAATAGTATAGAAAAAAATACTAAAGCTAGCCTAGAAGCTAACCTAGCTAGCCGTAGTGGCTATAGCTAGTACATTCAAAGGTTCACCGTAACGTCATTTGCTTGTAAAATATATAATCAAATATTTCTTTGTTGACAGATTCAACGCCAATGTGAAGCAGGAGGGTCACGCCAAGCACATCGTCCCTGAACATCATCATCATCATCACTGATTTTTAAATTTGTTTACTGAATACAACACAGATTGTTCGCTAGTTTTAAATTGCATATGATAGAAATGTAAATATTAATTTTAAATTATTAAAGTGTCTTAAACGTTAATATTTTGTTTAAATGTTTACTGGTGGATTATTCATTAGTTTACTCCATTAATTTTGGACGTATTTATACTTCCATACTTATACATTTAAAGTTTATGACTTTGGATTTAGTGGGTAGTCTTTGGAACTACTGTTCTGATTTAGAAAATACATTACAATATACGTAATTTATGTCAGAAAACTAATCTTTTGGTTGTTTTATAGACAAACTCTTCAGCTTTATAATATTAGTATAGATATAGGTGGTAATATTAGCCCTTATTGTTTTTTTCAAGAGACTTTCATGCCATTTTTAACATTAAAACTGTTGCTATATTTAAGCAACTGTTTCAATATGAAAAAAAATAATGAATGTAACAAAACTATGTTTGCATTCAAGTTTTCGTTTTAAGTAATACTCAAATTAAACTTTAATCATCATTAACACTTTGAATGAACGAACATGAATTTTTTACTTTTCACAGAATAAAAAATGAAAGTTTTAAATAAAGAACTAAGAACTCTCCTATGCCTATAAGTTTTCTTACGATATTTTTTTTACCGTTATAAAGTGATAAATTATTTCACTCAAATAAACTTCAAAATGTAAGAGATGGGTCAGTTGAGTTGAGACATTCTCATGCTGTCGAACCCGTTTATTCGAATATTTTATAGCTAAAAAAATTGTTTTATATGCTAATCTTCTTAGATTAGCTGTGTTAAATCGGACTGGTAGATCCTGAACTACGTGTATCATTATCTTGTATCTGTATCCTGATTTGAAACGCTTTTTTTAAAGTATTTTCAGTGCAGTGTGCAAAATGGCAATCAATCTGATAAACTGTTTGCAAGTACGCAAAACAGGATAGGATGTATGATGACAGATGAAACAGCGTAGATTTGTATTTCTAGGATAAAAAGAGTTAAGCTATATCAGAAATGTTTTCTTTCACTATTTAACTGAGTCGACATGATTGTCACGACTATGACCTGGACAAAAACTGTTGTGACGAACTATAAGCTAGTCTGGAAGTTTTCCACGCGACATATCGAGGCACTGCAAAACAGAATCAGTAAAGTATCAGTAAAGAACTGAGTACCCGCAGGGTGAGAACATTAAGTTTTTTAAGAAAGTAATAAAAAATGTGTTTGTTGTTGTTAAATAAAAATAGTGGTTTAAAGCTGTTAACAATATACAATTGTTTAAATTTTTTTCTTATTTAATATTATTGATTATTTGTCTACCAATTTCATCTCTTTTTTATTTCTATCACATTATAATCCTGGATTGTGACTATGATTTTTGAATGTGATAAAAGCAATAAGGCCATTATTTTCCAAAAACTGAAGTGTGAATTTGTGATGTTTTATAAATACTAGAGATCGCCTGGTGATCGAATTTCGACCATTTTGAATATCTACCAACTTGAACTGTCATTGTATAGACTTTTGTATCATGCATGACAGGTCAAAATAAATATACGATGTAGCCTATATCTTTATGTAGCCGTTTTTATATAAATTTTAAATCACTTCGTCTACTTTAAGTGTTCCAAATTTCACATTCCTGCTTGTACGCATTTGCTTTAAAATACGTATCATTCTTTATGTGTGTCAAACAAACTTCAAGTGACAATTTACATGTTTAAGTAAGATTTTAAGCACCTTGAGCTGTCAAAAAAAGCAAGCAAAACCGTCTGGAATTAATTTAGTCTTCAATATATCAAGGTCAAAGTAAATTATATAATTTGATAACTTAAAAAAAAATACGTTACGTAGAGAGATAAACCTTTCAGATGAACGGATTTTATAAATAGATTGCCATGGTGTCTTTTGCATGGCAATTTATCAGGCCTCTTATAAAAGCTCCCCTTTCTAATTGGATCACACTGCAAAAACTTTGACTTGCGCGTCCAGGTGAAATGCCGGCATTGAACCAACTAAGCTCCCCTAACAAATAAATTTTTGCTTTATAAAAGGCAACCCGTTTTCTAAGAATTTATCAATGTATTCAAATGACTTAACAAAGAGGATTTACACAATAGTGGCCCCCAAATAGGACCAAACTACCAATAAAGAGGATTAATGCAGTTCAACTTTTCAAGGGATCAAATAAAGGATTTGTGTAGTCAAAACTGTTTTCGTCTTTACTAGTCTTGATATCATAATATTGCGTCAGTTAAATATGAATAACGTAATTCGAGCCTAGTAATTTGATTAGTAATTGATGTAATAATAACAGTTCTCGAACTAAAGAAATACTTTTGACATTTAAACTGTGTTTTTCTTTTAAGCAAAAGTCAGTGTAAGTTGTCTGACAAAACTTGATAAATTACGAAAAAACAAGACCCTTTTGAACGGTTTTCGTATATATAAAGAGAAAATAAAACTTAAGCATTAACAGTCTTGTGTCCGCGATACTTGAGAAAACTATTTGGTGAAGAACATTGATAGAGTGATGACCAATATAATTATAAATTTATTTGCGTTTATTCTTCTGGCAGTATTTAAAAAAATTGAAGTTACTGTATCTAATAGAGATGTAGAGTAGAGTATATAGTGTAAGAGCGTACTCCCATCTCAAAGACAGGCAACGCACTTGTGACTCTTGAGTTACAGGCGTCCATGGGCGATGGTAGTCATTTACCATCAGGTGACCCGTCTGCTCGTTTGCCCCCTTTAATATATAAAAAAAACAGTCAGTCGTAGGAGTGCACGTCAGAAGTGAAAACATAACTTCACAATGTATTTGCATATACATACACACACATCTGTATATTTATAATTAGGTTAAAAATAAAAAGTATATAATAACTTATCTAAATGTATGGGTACACTGGAAGTTCTGCGCTCCTGGCCGCTCATAAATGTTTGAATTTCAAATGTTAAATTTTTTTAAATATCAGAAACTCGGCTCCGTCTTGTGTCAGAACATCAACCGTCAGAACTCGTGTCCTGACGCGAGTTTAAAATTTTTTACCCATCCCAAAAAGTGCACAACGCCGCTAAAGAAGTTTTCACTTCATAAATAAGCACCCTACTAAAGATGTCAGTTCAGCGTTTACTAATCTTATTACTTTTGCAGTCTGTAATTTAAATTCTAACGGGCGTTTTATTAGTAGCTTATCGTTACAGCGCGTGTTCAACTTATAGACGTTGCGAACACTCCTACTCCTCTTGTTATAGTTATTTTTAATTGCAAGACGGACACTACCGTTGCACAGTTCCCGAATTAAAATGATAAAAGAATGCCACTCAGACAGCGACAGCACCCCACCCTCCCCCGTTAAGGGGAAACGAACGATCATCGAAGACTGATGATAAATCTTACCACCGCCAATCTCACGCTCAAGGTGCCGCGCCACGTCTCCTCATCGTGGCTTGCGAGGACTCACATAGTGTGAAAGTCTCGGGAAGAGCTTACTATAGAAATGATCCTATGAAGTAAGGTCTTATCAATTACGGTCGGTCCTCGCCGGGTCATTCACTTACGGAGACTCTTAACACCGCAACTTATATAGTGACGTCATACTCACAGCGACATCTATTGAAGAAAACGTGGCAACACTTCACTCTACTTTATCATTTCGTTTGTAAGAGTGATAAGAAGAGTGATAATAATAATCATATTTAGAAAAAGTTAAAATTAACTCAGATAGTGACGTCACTCTCACAGTGACATCTATTAAAGTACCTGTAGTAACATTCATATTAACTCCTAACAGTATTTATTTTTTAAGAATGATAAGAATAATATTTTAGAAAACGTATAAAATTATATTGTTATGTTTTTAAGGTCGCCAAATTTTTAAATATGTCGTTTTTTCCTCTTGATAGCAACAATATTTACAGCAAACAGATAAACTCTGTCATAATTTAAAATGTAGGTTTGTCAAAAATAGAAATAAGTTTGACAGTTTGACAAAAATTTATATACAGTAAAAAGAGTTCCTTTTTTTAACAAAATAAAAATATTTTTAATAAATAAAAATTGAGCCGTCGCGGGACCTCGGGCAGATGTGAAACAGAATTTTTATTATTTAGATACTATGCATAAAAGGATAGTTAATGAAATTTGTTTTGAAGAAAATGGTCATTGTTTATTAAATAAACATTTATATTAATTTAATTTAAAAAATGGCGACGAGTCACCACGCATGCATTACATAATATATACCATTAGAATACCACATTCATGAAATTACTAAATACAAAGTAACAAGTTTGAATTTTTATAGATGGTAACGCAATGAAATACACCTTATATTGTGAGACAAGAGTTTTTTTAGTACCTAATCAAAGATTATATAATTGGGATTAATTCAACAAGCTTTTAACTTTTTAGTATTTAATAAAAAACTAATTTAAGTGCTCTACAATTAGAAAACATTTCTTATTTACAACATAACCGCTCAACCAAGAGCTTCCTATAAAATAGATGTTATACCAATTTCGGCGACTCATTATAGAGTGACGTCATAAGTAAAGTGCCATCCTGTTAAAAGGAATGCGGTTAAAGTGTTGACGTTACAAACAACATGCACGAGGTATATGTATATCTGTCGTCTATGGCGAGGACGTATAAAACTAGGTTATCGGACACGTGCGTGAGAATACGATATCACGAGTTATGACCTACGCGCGGTTTTACTATCTTTTCATAAGAATTTAAATTGCATTATTTAATTTTGGGTTTCGTTGTAACATTTCTTATCGTTACTGATGTTGGTTTTTTTTAAATTTTATGGCTTTGAATGCACCAAACATAATTATCATCACCGATAACTCCCTGATATAACGCTTTTAATTAAATAATTATTTATCGTAAGATGTCGGAAAACATATAACGGTAAACCATTGATTGGAATAGTTGGCATAGGTATCTATTATATTTAACGAAACACTTAGTATTTGGTATTATGATAACTTAGTATTCCAATCAAAACGTACCTACATACCTACATAATTACGAGTATAATGTACTGCATATAAGAATAAGTATAAAAACCAACAAGGAGGAAAGGAAAAGTTGAAAAAAAAATTATACTTATCTTTGTTTTCAATTCAGAGAGTGAAAAAGAACTCTCTTTACTCTACTTAGAACCTAATTTAAAAGAAATTGGTAAACTTCTATTTTTGCTATAAATTTTGAAGTTATGACGTTATAATATCATTGACGTTACCCGTTTAAGTTTAGGTTTAAGTTCTACGATAACCGTTCAAGCTTTTTACTTTGTATTTAATATTTTCATGAATATGATATTCTAATCAAGGGGAAAAGGAAAAAATATTAAAAAACAAATTTTAATTTTTGATTTAAAAGGGATCCTCTTTGATCCTCTTATTTTTAAAAAACTGTTAAATTTATTTCTTACATTTTAAGTCGTGACAGAGGTTTATCTGTTTACTGTAGTTCTTGTTCTTATCAAGAGGAAAAAACGACATATCTCAAAATGTTACGACCCTAAAAAACCTAAAAGTGTAATTTTATACTTTTTCTAAAATATTATTCTTATCACTCTTACAAAATAAATACTTTATGGAGTTAATATGAATGTTGCTACAGTTACTTTAATAGATGCCGCTGTGCGCGTGACCCGAAATCCGAATGACCCGGCGAGAACCGGCCGTAACCGCTAAGACCTTACTTCATAGGATCATTTCTATAGTAAGCTCTTCCCGAGACTTTCACACTATGTGAGTCCTCGCAAGCCACGATGAGGAGACGTGGCGCGGCACCTTGAGCGTGAGATTGGCGGTGGTAAGATATATCATCAGCCTTCGATGATCGTTCGCTCCCCTTCACGGGGGTGGGTGGGGTGCTGACGCTGTCTGAGTGGTTTTATTTCATCATAAATTTATTATGACCTCATTATTCATTAAACAAAGCCTTTATAGCCTTGTTGACATCGCAGTGTCGTTCAAACATAAACTATTCACTGCGATCACAATCCCTAATTATTTATAATCATTATTAGTCGTTTAATAATGATACCTATTATAATACCTATTGTCCTTAAATTTTATTTGCTGTTTACTCGATAATGGATCCAGTCAACAATTTTTGTTACTTATTTTTTTTGGGAGTATATCGTTTTTCAAACACATTTGCAACACGCACGCATATAAACAAATACATTTTGCACACCAATCCACACGTATATTATTATACTTTGACACACTTGCACGCACAGGCGGGATAACAAAATAAATGTAGATTTCGTAAACTCGGGTTAGGATCGTTAAAATATTAATTAACTCTAATTTTTTGCCTTGCACCACTACAAAATTTATATATGCGTAGAATTTAAATAAGGTAGTGGCACCGAAGATGGCCTGGCTCCTAGGATAGCCCACTTTAAAAACAATACATTTATGATTATTCGAAACATTTGAAATTTTGCAGGTTTATGCTACTAGTACCTTAGACAATAGTGCAAGTGTGTTTCATTACCGGCGCATCGCCATTTTGAAGACAGATGACAGTTTGCTTGGTCATGTCAAGACGATACACGTTTTATAACCTCCATTATCTAAATCCTTTTGAAAATTAACAAATTTAAAACAAATCTCTTTGCTCCAAACTAAAAATTCATATTTAATATATTTATCAGCGAATTACAGGTGAGTGTTATTATTTTACTCCTTTTTTTTTGTATTTTCATGAGATTATACTCAACCCGGGTGTTATTTCCTATCATGGCCCATAATATAATTGCATTGACATTGACCTACGCATGACATTAAAAAAAATTTTGAAAAAAGAATATTTTTATTTTTGGTAAGTTACTTTCAGAGTTGATCTCAAAGTTAAATTTTATTTTATTTAGTAGTTTGTTTTTATTTTATAGTTGATTTTCATTTTAATAGATTTAAGATGGCCTACATTTAAATTTTTTGGTTGATTTTTACCTTTTATGAATAATGTTTTGTGAAGGATGTGTTTTTATTTTGATGTTGTATGTTAAAAGTGTTTAAGTGTTTATAATGCATATATTTTCATTAATATTTTTCGGGCCATCTTCAGCGACCAGCTTCCCAAAATAGCCCAATACCAAGTTTCTAAAAAGTGTTTACATTTGTGTTAAAATGCCAAAAGCTGTACTACTTTTTTAGATGTCTTGTTTCTCAAAGAAATATATTACAACTTTCATTATGTTTTTTCCTTACTTTACTTATCTGCAAGATTTTACGAGGTTTTGAAATTAAGTGGGCCTTCATTGGCGCCTGTACTCTTCTTACTCTTTATGTATATGCGCTTCTATTGTAACCCGACTAAAGACCAATAAAGAAACCAAAACAACAGTTAAGTACGTGTTTATTTTTTTTACACTACAGCACAATGAATATAGTATTTCTTGTTTGTCCTTTTTTGTATGACGGTTGACGACGTTTTATTTCAACCGTATTTTATCTCATTTCGTTCCTTACTTTTGTGGTAGGCATTAAAGTATTGAAATAAGTTGTTGTCTTTTAAAATTGAGAAAAAAAAAGGTGTGTGTAAGCTCCGACCCACGACTGGAGTTTACAATTTACTGTAGGTTCACAGTATATATTCTATATATACATATACATACATATATATTTTCTACATAAAGGTATATACACATATCTACTTACATGCGTCGAGGATAAGGAGTAAACTCCAATAAAGCACAAAAAGCCCAACAAAGCGTTAAAGCGTTACGCTGCCCTCCGATCATTAAATTTTACTCTTCATATTTTTTTCATACCGGGCGCCTTATACGAAAATCGATTCTTAAGGAGTAAACTCCAAAAGTTTGGTTTCTCGGCAACTGATTCATAGAGACTCAAAAGGAAGAACTATAGATTATTATATTAATTTGCACGTAGCAGTCCATTCATTAAGTTATTTGAGTAATATTATGTTGCGTCAAGACCTTAGAAGTACTGAATGATCGCTAGCTCATTATATTTAATAATAATAGTAATAAAAATAATTGCGTCTACTCTTTGAAATTACTCGATATTTGTAGGTAAATACAACTCTTAGTATGAATTACGTTACATTTAATTGTAACTGATTTATTGGAAAACAAATATACGTAATGGCATACGTGTTTATGGCTATAAATTCACGTTACATGTTTACTACGTTACGTTTCATCAGTAACAGTAAAAAAAACGCTAGGGGTGTGACGCAGATATTGATGTGTTAAACATTGAAAACAAACTACATATCTCACTAATATTATAAATGTGAAAGTTTGGATGTATGGATGTTTGTTACTCTTTAACACATAAACCACTGAACCGATTGCGATTAAACTTAGTATGTAGATAGCTGGAGACCAGGATTAACGCATAGGCTACTTTTTATCCCAATATTCCTACGGGATCGGGACTTACGCGGGTAAAAACGCAGGGCGCTGCTAGTCTGTCATAAATTCATGTTTCAGTCGAGCTTAGCTATTCTTTTTCAATGTATATTTATTTAAATTAGATCAGTTATCCAAATTAAGAAATACATATCTGAAAGCGTCATCATTAATGAGCTATTGTGAAATCAAGGAGGTGATCTTGTCTTGTCAAGTCTAATTCAAGTGTTAGCAGCAGCCTTTTGTCCTTTTAGCACAGAATACAAAATAGCGCTTTTAGTAAGCTTAACAATAGCAACGACAATACTGATTGAAAATAATATCCCTCTTTATTGTACACCAGAAACCATACGAGAGTAATAAGATAAATAAGAGTAAGATGTTGGTTTAAACAATTTAAAATGTTCAATAATGCCATAACATGCAAATTCTTCTGTGGAGGTCAGAGTAACTTGTATGTACGTATTGTATAATAAAATTGCATACCCAACTATCAATTTTTAATTTTAAACTGGTTCCGATTTTTGGACTTCATATTACGAAAATACTTGACTGAACCTATCTGCCTCTGTATATAAAGTGAAAATAATACTTAAAGAATATCAGTTATCTCTTAACATTAACTGGGTAAAGAAACTTACAAAATGTACACCAAGGTGAGTATATTATACTTTATTAATAAACGAATGCCAAAAAGTTTATTTCACAAACAAAATACTAACTGGCAACTTTTTAGTTTTCATAAATATTAACGGTACTTTTGGAGTTGTCAGATGATTAGACGGGATCCGAAATTTAAAAATAAAAACATTATACGTGGGTCACACTGAAAGTTTCTAGAATAGACCAGTAAGAAAAGCAGCTGATGAAAAATTATTTAAATTTCGAATTAGGAACTCTTTGGGAATCTGTAGATGTTTAATGATGTCATGTGTCATTTGTTTATACAAATTGGCGGTAATTTAAAAGTGTCTGTCGTGCATCGAAATGGATTTGACCAGAGAAAATTTTCGCTCACTGATGTAGTAGGTACGACTTTAGTTGGGCTCTTACTCAATAACAATGGTACGATAAACTTCGATTGGCATTTCAGAAGATTGGCGTTTGAGAAGTCAGAGTTTTCTAAACGGCTTATGATATCTGGAAGGTTTAAATGTCGAATCATAGTTTTAAGTTTTGTAGCATGATAAAAACTTCTTTCAGAGCAGAATAAAATAAGTGCGTGGTCAGTGAAATATGAGTCTAGAACCAAAGTCGTCGAGGGTTTATTCATTTTTAGAAAAACATGGTCCAGACATTTGTCGATACGAGTGGGCGGGCAGGAGTCCGTGAAATGCCATTGTATTTAAATATTCTTAAAATAATTAACTCAAATGCTAAAATGAGCCAAAAGACCTATCAGTTACTTTATATATGTTGTTGTTATTTTTGCTATAGGTAATCTTCGTAGCAGTAGTTATATTTGCTGCAGTCAGCGCGCGTCCACAGGGGAGTCATGGACATGAACATAAAGAACACGCACACTCCTCACAAAAAATTATACAGCACCACGGACACGCCAAGAAAATACTTGTCGATGTAAGTTGACTCCGTAGTCCTATGTATTTTAAATGACGAGCTCTCATATTCAAGAAAATAAGCGAAGTTGGTGAGCTACGTAATTATTTGCTAAATAATGTAAAGATATGCTTTAGCATACAACAGTTTACAAACACAAACTTTATTTTAATCAGGGCCATGCCAAGTACAAGTTTGCATACGAAGTTAAGGACCCTCACACACACGACATCAAGCATCAGTACGAACATCGCGACGGTGACGTCGTGAAAGGCGTCTACAGTCTGCACCAGCCTGACGGTACTGTCAGAGTTGTGGAGTACCACTCCGATAAAAAGAGCGGGTGAGTTGCTGCTGAAGTCTGTCACAAAACTCGTCTTGCATGCGCCATACAAACTGTTTCATGGAAGTAATCATGTCAGCTTCCGTAATAAGTATCATACATAACACAACATGTGCACAAAAATTAAAAAAAACACTAATTTCGTTCATTCATTCTGCCATGTACTTAATTTACAAATATGCTATTTACATCAGTATTGTTTAGTTCTTTTTGTAATATTACGCCTTTATATTATTGGTTGTCTGTAAAGTCGGTTTACGGAAGATAATTTACGTGATAACGTCATAAGAAAATACATTATTTTTAAAACTCTGGTTAAAAACATTAATTTTTAATTTTCAAATATTATTTACAGTTTTTGCAAATTTAATTTAATTTTTTTTTTAAATACAATCACGAACAATGAGTTATAGAAATAAACTTAAATCAAATCAATGCCAATAAACAAACGCTTAGACTGATCGTGCCTCTCTACCGCTTGTTCCGCGCTCTCGCTTGCATGCTTGCGTCAGGCGGAACGTGACAATGAGTCATGCTTTTTCGTATATTTATCGATTTCGATCGGCTTTCATCGATTTATAAGACGTTCTCACGTCAAAAACCAAAATGTTCAATAGAATAATTTCCACTTTAACTTATTTTATTACAAAGGAGAAAAATACTGTCATCAATGACGTAATTTACCCGTAAGCACCAAAACGAAGCATATTTTTTAGTATTATTATTATTTTTTCTTTCACAGGTTCAACGCTAACGTGAAGCAGGAGGGTCACGCCAAACACATCGTGCCTGAACATCACCACCACCATTAATAATATTTAATACCTACTGTGTCTGCAATGATGTGAGATCTTGAAGCTATTGTTTGTGTTATTTTGGAGCTTACGTTAATGTTAATGTGCGTATCGTAATTGTGTAAATATTAATTATAATTAAATAAAAACGTTAAACTGTTTATCATATTTATTATTACCAGTGTAAAAAAATTTGAAATTGCACCCCGATGTGATGTGTGATGAGTTTGGATCGAAATTCTGTTTATATGCAAAACTTGCAAAAATATATACCTAGGTGGCACAGCCTCTTGATGATACCAAGTATGCTTGTTTGGTAACTGAAGTCAGCTTGGCCTGGAAGTTGATAATTCGGATAAGTGGATTGTGAGCTTGTTCTATTACAATTAAACTCAGTTTCAATAAAAACTTTCGTGAGTTGTATTCATGTTTATTAAAGACTATACGGTTTTACTCACCTTTGTATTTCGGGGATGCCCGGTTAGTTTCGGACCCGACGGACGCCCTTTTTCAAAGAGTGAAGCATGCTACCGCGACGGTCTCAGGTGTCACACTGGGTTGACTACGCTGCCACCGGTTCCTTTGTTTTTCGGAACGTGCGAATGTAGACGGTATGCGCTGTTGTTACCAACATTCACCGCGATGCACACCATACTAACTATATCACTTTTTGTAAGGTCTGTCAGGTCTGTCTCATGGGACGTGAGATTTAATGTCCAGCCACTGTCTATGTTGAAATTCGAACCACGACTTATCTCAAGTGCTTCGAGTATTTTCCGCGGTTTCCGAGTCTTGTCGAACCGTATGGAGTGACCCAACAAACGTTTTATAGGTTGCCACGACTTGCCAAATCTAACTTTTGGTTCCATAAGCTGGTCGCAAATACGTTGCTATCACGTCGACACGACCGAGAAAAGGCCTATTTTATACGAATCAGTGTCGTAATAGAGTCGTGAAGTGGTCGCATTAATCACTAAATGGTCATGTAGTGGTCGCGTAGATGTCGTGTAAGCCCAAATAAAAGTCTTCTCATCGAGTAATAGTGTTTACTATAACCGCTTCACGGCATTTTATCGAATTACATATGTGCTATCGCGACTTTTATGAGGGATTATTTTGAATGATTGTGACAATCAATTTTATATTGTAATAAATTATTTTCATTGTCAGTATCCATTTCGTATATTTATGTATATCTATTTGCATCTTCAAAATTAAAGTATCCTGTACATTAATCTGTTGGGAAATTAATTTTATCGAGTAATATGAGCAAGTTTTATCAATAAAAGGAACGCGCCTTATAAATTCTTTAAATTGAGCAATATTTTCAGAAATATTTTTAACGAACGTGCTAACAGTTACCTTTTTACGACTTTTTACATAATACAACATCTTAACGACTTATTCATTTTGTGCACTTAGTATATGTCAGCCATTACGTAATTAGGGTTAATTTAGAGATTTCGTGTAAAAAATCAATTGCCCAGCTTTTCTATTCATTTTAACGTCATACAGTTATTTTTAAGAATCATAAAAGAATGTCTGGTTGTTGAATTTTTATACACTAATACGACATCCAGTCACTCTAAAGTTGTATACAAGTGATCAAATTGACTGAAAATCGTTTAAGAGTGCATTTTGTCACTCTTACACGACCGTCACGTAAAAGTAGTTCCCGCGACTCTAAAACGATTAATAATGGTGTAAAAGTTGTATAGGCGTTACTAAGATGACAGCACTGGTTATACAGCTAAACGTAGTCTAAAAACATATACAATACAATAAAGTATAAAGTCATATACAATAGGTTGTATAGAAGTAGAATAAGATGTCTAATACGACTAAAAAGTCGTATAAAATTATGAGACACTAAGCCGTATTACATAATGAAATTACTTCATTACGACGTTCATAGCACTTCGAATAGCGTTACGAGTAGTTTCACTTATGCGACTAAAATGTTTCTTGGGGAGGCGTGTCCGTCTTGCGTGCGTTTTCAGCAACGGCCAACCTGTTGCAGTAAATTTTTTTCATACATCTTATGTGTTCCTGTAGCCTGGTTGTGATGCTGTGATGATTCTCCCCTACATAGCTCAAACCACAGTCACACGGGATCGAGTATACAACGGGGGCTCCTAACGGATTAACATCCTTTTGGGGAGCGCAGTAGTTCTCTAAGTCGTCCGAGTCGGCGGAAGATTGTTCTGATCCCGTAGTTTCGGTGTGGGGTGTACACCGAACTGCTTTCCCTGCAATTACCAGCTCTACTTGCAGGTATGAGATCCTGACCTTCTCGAGCTATTGCTTACATTCCCAAATTCCTCCGAATAAGCATTATCCTTTTCCTTCAATTGCCTAGCTTTCCCTTTCAATATACTCCTGACTTTCCCATCTTTAATTCCCAAAGTGCCCGACGTAATAGATGCAAGACTAGTTTCAGACAGAACGGAGGCTCATAAGGTTTTTAGTTTTTTTTCTTTTTTGTAACCTTTACATCCATATTTTATCTTTTGTACTAATTTGAAAATCGACTAAATTGCTTCTTCTGTTTTAACTATCCAAAACATGGAATTAAAATTTTTCCTTAGAAAAAAGCATTTGAAACTATAATCAGTATTTTTTTACTTTTAAATATAGTTAGGCTATGCAAAAAAAAATGTTATGCCTTCTTAATTATGTAGATCTACTGTATATAAATTAAGATTTTGTTCAGTTTTGTTCAGTTCAGAATATTTTGAAACATGTACTCCCAAGTAAGTATTATAATTTCGTTTTAATTATATAAAAAGCTTCATAAGCAACATTACTTCACCTTTACTTTTATTAGATTCTCCTTATTGTTGTAATACGCGCCGCGGTCAGCGCCCACCCTGAAGAGGGTCACGGACACGATCATAAGGAACATGCTTACTCATCTCAAAAAATTGTGCAGCACCAGGAACACGCAGAAAAAATCTTCGTAGATGTAAGTTGACATTTATATGTGTAGGCTCTATAATACTCGAATACATAACAGATACGGTAACATACAAACTCCATTAAGGCAGCAAACAACCACACCACCCATTGATGGTAAACCTTTATTACTTACACTAGAATAATTACTCTTCCTATACGCCGCAGGAATTTTGGTACCCCAGAAATCCTGGAACAGGAGCATTTCACCAGGGTCGAGGTCGTGATGATATTCTCATATAACAAAAACCCAGTTCAGCACCCTCTACCGAAAACAAGCCGAACTACACAGTAAATCGCGCAATAAAAGTTCTCACACCGATTATATATACACGATATATACCATATTATACAACAATTTCAAAACATCAACCATTGGGCCGCAGTTCGCTAGTCATGATTACCTGGCCTAAGCCTGGCCTGTAAACAGGCGGTTCTGTGGGCACCAGCTAGTCATATTTTTCTTTATATATTAGGAATTTACCTTTGCTCGGTTGATAAAAATCCCAAACTTAAATATTTATTTAAATCCATTTATTTGGACTTTCATTAATGAGGAGAATGGCTTTGTTGATAAAAGTACATTGCCGCCAAGGACTTTGAATATCTTTCGTATATTGTTAGTTTCACTAAAGTTATTGGAGATTGATTGATCTATCATGTATTAGTAGTAATGGTAGTAACCCCGAAACAAGTTTTGGTTAAGATATTTTTTATTTTTGTAGTAATCAACTCAATAGTAGAATTTACTACCGTATCGTAATACAAAAATATGAAAAAAACTGCACTAGACTTAACCAAGATATCACTTCCTAGTCAAGTCTATTACAGTATTTTATGTACTGTAAAGTTACAGTAAATAACGGTCTGTCGGAGTTACTAAGCGGCTGTATGTTAAAATTATATTTGTTTTTTCAACCCCAGTAATTTTACAAAAAAGGTCTAAGTGTATCGAAATCCCTAAAATATATACTTACAGAGCTTACGTATGTTTAAAAGTCATTCTCTTATTTTTTTAAACACTGTATATGTTTTTTATGTGTTTATATGTGTACACTGTATGTGTTTCTATTTACTAAGTAAAATTCTTGGAAATAACAACGAAGGAAAGTGGTCAAATTATATGTACATTTTTATTTGTCTTAAATTACTTCTACATGTTCTAACAGGTCGACACAATTTACAGCTACAACAAACAACAACTTAAAAAAAGGAGAATTGAAGGCTATCAGCAAAGTAGATGTTAGTGATGATGGTGATGTTCGGGGACGATGTGTTTGGCGTGGCCCTCCAGCTTCACGTTAGCGTTGAACCTGTAAATAAAAAAAAATGTTTAATACTTGTGATGTTGAAATAAAAATCTTAAATACTTCAATTCGGTAAAAAAGTTAAATAATGAACATTTTTAATCTTGTTTTTATTTGAGAAACCGACTACAATCCGCCTAAATAATATAATGACAAATTGTCATTGGTTATTTTGCCACTTGTAAGGGTATAACCTCCAAAGTCCTCTAAAATCCAATGAGAGTCATCGGTTTAATTATTCCTTTTTAGATATTATACTTCTGAATTATATTAATCTCAATACAGGTTATTGCTAAATATTGGTTGTCGTAAAAATCGACATGATCAATAGTTTTGAATTGCCCTTCAAACTCACCCGCTCTTTTTGTCGGAGTAGTACTCGACAACTCTGACAGTGCCGTCAGGCTGGTGCAGACTGTAGACGCCCTTCACGACATCACCATCGCGTTGTTCGTGCTGATGCTTGATGTCATGAGTGTGAGGGTCCTTAACTTCGTACGCAAACTCGTATTTTGCGTGACCCTGTAACAAGAAACCCTCATTGTATACAGACTTGTATGGAATTTTATAAATTGTCAAATCGTGCTTTCTAATAGCAAGCAATGATCTTATAAAACTTCATATATTCGTATGTAGTGGCTGTCAACAATAAGTAATTTCCAAGGCTTTACAAAAAAAATATCACGAGACGTAACTAGAATAGGCGACAAGGCTAACTATGTTAATACACCAATGAAAAAAAATTTATCTCGTTAATTCGAGTTCGAAGTTTGAAGAAGTTTTAAACTTAGCACAGAAAAATATCGAAGAGGCAGATCCATAAATGCCATAAAAAAAACAGAATGCATTTTAACTTACATCGACGAGGATTTTCTTAGCGTGTCCATGGTGCTGAATGAGTTTTTGAGATGAGTATGCATGTTCCTTGTGTTCATGTTTGTCATGATGTTCTTGTGGTCGTGCGCTGACTGCAGCAAGTACAACAGCAAGTAGGAAAATCTATTGAAAATTGTGAAAGGTATTATTTAAAAAGAAATACAAAGTTGTCTTTCATTTCTCTTATATATTAATGGTCTATAAAATATACTTTCCAAAATATACTTACTTTGGTATACATTTTGTAAGGTTCTTTTCTCAGATAATAAAGAGGAACGACTGATAAACTTTCCGAATTAATTTGTCTTTATATACACAGTCAGTTAAGCTTTAAGCTTGTATTTTTCGTAATATGCAGTCCAAAATTTGTTACCCTGTTCATTAATAAGAATGAGATTTGTGGTTGTTGAATGTAAAACTTGCACTGACTTGCTTAAAGTTTTGCTAACTTGTATATGGGTAGGTTTTACGAATATTTATATCGAATATCAGTTAGCATAATGTTGATCATGTTGATTTATTTTATTTTCTTTGCAATTCATATAAATTCAATTAGTTTATTATAACGGCTTTTCTTCAAAACATTTCAATTCACATTCAAATCATTTCATTTTAGACAAGATCTTGAGGCCTTTTTTTTTTTTTTTTTTTTTGTGCGTGTGGTAACCCCTCGGGCCGTCACCCCGCCGGGGTTTTCGGCGGGGCGGTGTGTCGGAATCGAACCGACTAAAACCACACGGTGTGCCGTACTGCGCCTTAAGTAGGAGGGATCCGGGAACAGCTTTATTAAGACATCCGGAACCCTCCTAGCGCCTGCCCGCAAAAGCGCGGGCACCACCTTCGGGTAAAATTCTCTAAATTAGGCGACGTCCAGGCACACGCGGACGCCGCCTCCTCGCGGGGGGCCACTACAGCGGGTGGAGGGGAAAACCCGTCCCGTCCACCCGCGGCCACACTCAGGGCGGCATGAGGCGCTGGTAAGCGCGCCTCCGCCGCCCGGTTCGCCGGCGGCGAATTAGGTCCGAGTGGAGATCGTCCTCCCGGACCCTTTCCGCCGCCTCCTTCTGCGAGATGACGTCCTCACAGAAGGTCGCGACCGCGGTAAAATTCCTGTCGCTACCGGCCATGGAGCGTATGACGGCCGGTAGCGAGAGATCCCCTCCGATGACTGCAGTGAGGGCCCGACGCTGCGTCGCCCAGGCGGAGCAAACCGCCAGCGTGTGCTGAGCCGAGTCCTCACTGCAGTTGCAGTGGTGACAGGCGGGACTCAGTTCCCTCCTAGCGACCGAGTGCAGGTACTTCCCGAAGCAGCCGTGCCCAGAAAGGACCTGCGTCACTCGGAAGGAAAGGGTCCCGTGCTGCCGCCCTGCCCACTCGACGATGACCGGCTGGAGCGCCTCCACGGCGGCAAAGCCAGCACGTGGAGCCTCCAGCCGGGACGACCAACGAGCCATGGTGGCTCGGCGAGCGGCCTCACGCCATTCGCGCACCTCTTCGGGCGGGGGCCGACTGCCGCTTCCCGCCCGGAACTCGGAACTCAGCCGTTCGCCGATATACTTCGGAAGATCTTGAGGCCTCACCTGACCTCCTCCACGGAAAAGGCAGATGGTATTTAAAAGGTGTTCATGCAGATACCATCGCCATCTCTTGCCGGTCAGGCTTTTGGCTTTGGATTACTGTCCTCGAATGAGGAAGAACAAAGACAGAGACAGTAAAAGCGCCTGCTTTCGCTATATAGGCTTTTCAAAAGTTTTCATCCTATGTTGGTTAGCATTACGGATTGGGCCACGTACGAAGGTCTTGCCAGATCATTGATTGATTGATTTTACAAGAATAGAAAGAATTTAGAAAAATAAATTAACAAATATATGTTGGAATAAAATTTTGAATCATTAATGTGTCCATTTTATTTACAGTTTTTTTTAATGAATCAAAGTCTCAAAGTGTTTCGTATGCTTTTTTTATATTATTACATTAACATGTATCAACTTGAAATTAATATCAAATACGTAAGTCTGCAGTCCCTTGAAGCTGTAAAAAAAACAAGCTTCTAAGTCAACGCAATCAAAAGATACGGTCATTCAAGTCTGAGTTTTTAATAAATTTGAACAATTCGCAGGTATATCAAAATCTCTCGGGGACTTCCTTCCTAGGGTATACCCGAGTCCCTTGCGATAGACTCACTTGTTACGGAACACCGTGTGGTTTTAGTCGGTTCGATTCCGACATACCACCTCACCAATAGCCATGGTGAGGTGATGACCCGTGGGGGTTTCCACACGAAAAAAAAAAAAAAAAAAAAAAAAGGTATATCAAAATCTACAGGTTGCTTCCCATTGACCTAGAATTATGAAATTTGGTAAGAAGCAAGATCTCACAGCACAGCTTGGAAAGTTGACTTTGTCGTATATCGCTGTATGGGAGAGTATTTTTAGAACTGCAAACTCAGTGCGCGATTCAGACTCGCACTTGTCCGGTATTTAATTTTGACATACCTATATTTTGTAGTCATTGTAGAAATCTTTTTGCATTATTTTATATTTTTATTTCATTTATATAACATTGGTTATAATTGTTGAATAGGATTAAATGTATATAGGAATAATTTAGACTATTATTCTGATATCCTGGACAATCCACAAACTTATATCAGTATTTAAACCATAAGATATGTAGCGAATTTTAAGCTGTTCAAGAAAATATATTTCACATTTTGCCAGTCTTTGACATCGTAGTGCATCACTGCTTTTGGAGGCGCTTCATCTACATTAATAAAGAGCATATAAATTTGCCCTTTGAAAGAAAAATACTTTTTGCTCTTTTTTGTATTCTACAACATTATTGTACAAAGAATATAAAGTGCTTAAGACATTTATTCGAAGGATAATTCTGAAACAACACGATGGGTCTTTTGATCCCAGAATGTAGATTTAGATTTACCTGCAAGATGTTCAAATTTGTTAAAAACTAAGACTTGAATGGCCGTATCTTTTGATTGCGTTGACTTAGAAGTTTGTTTTTTACAGCTTCAAGGGACTGCAGACTTACGTATTTAATATTAATTTCAAGATGATGCATCCACAAGTTTCTGATAAAAAAGGGTCTCGACGGACAGACAGATGGATAACAAAGTAATCCTATAAGAGTATCTGTTTCCCCTTTGAGTAACGGAACCCTAAAAATTAACAATGTCACTTAATAAGATCACTGTATACGTAACAGTAATTTTACTTTGCCATGTAACTATTATCTTATCTTTGCTTATGGTTGACTACTCCGCTTCTAATATAATATAAAATGTACATGTAAATGTAATGTAATATAATAAAGCATACGAAACATTTTGAGACTTTAATTCATTAAAAATAAAACTGTAAATAAAATTAACACATTAATTAATTTATTAAGATTTTTTTTCTTTAGAATAGATTACTAGTAACGTGGGTCACACATTACTAGTAATCTCGTTAACCCCCCCAGCTAAGCTTAACGCTTGTGTTAGGAGTGGGTTCACGACGCTAGTGCACTGGGTGGGGTTCAAACCCGCAACCACTTGATCGCAAGTCCGATGCCTTTGCCATTACGCTACCGCCGCTTTATTAACATATATTTGTTGATTTATATTAATAAATTCTTTCTATTCTTGTAACATCAATCAATCAATGATCTGGCAAGACCTTCGTACGTGGCCCAAACCGTAATGCTAACCAACAACGGATGAAAACTTTTGAAAAGCTTACATAGCGAAAGCAGGCGCTTTTGCTGTATCGGTCTTTGTTATTCCTCATTCGCGGACAGTAATCCAAAGCCAAAAGCCTGACCGGCAAGAGATGGCCATGGTATCTGAATGTTCATTCAGATACCATGGCCATCTCTTGCCGGTCCTTTACCTTTTAAATACCATCTGCCTCTTCCTTGGAGGAGGCCTCACGATCTTGTCTAAAATGAAATGATTTGAATGTGAATTGAAATGTTTTGAACAAAAGCCGTTATAATAAACTAATTGAATTTATATGAATTGCAAAGAAACTAAAATAAATCAACATGATCAACATTATACTTACTGATATTCGACATAAATATTCGTAAAACCTACCCATATACAAGTTAGCAAAACTTTAAGCAGGTCAGTGCAAGTTTTACATTCAACAATCACAAATTTCATTCTTATTAATGAACAGGGTTACAATTTTGGACTGCATATTACGAAAAATACAAGCTTAAAGCTTAACTGACTGTGTATATAAAGACAAATTAATTCGGAAAGCTTATCAGTCGTTCCTCTTTATTATCTGAGAAAAGAACCTTACAAAATGTATACCAAAGTAAGTATATTTTGGAAAGTATATTTTATAGACCATTAATATATAAGAGAAATGAAAGACAACTTTGTATTTCCTTTTAAATAATACCTTTCACAATTTTCAATAGATTTTCCTACTTGCTGTTGTACTTGCTGCAGTCAGCGCACGACCACAAGAACATCATGACAAACATGAACACAAGGAACATGCATACTCATCTTAAAAACTCATTCAGCACCATGGACACGCTAAGAAAATTCTCGTCGATGTAAGTTAAAACTGCATTCTGTTTTTTTTTATGGCATTTATGAATCTACCTTTTCGATATTTTTTCTGTGCTAAATTTAAAACTTCTTTAAACTTCGAACGAGAAATATTTTTTTCGTTGGTGAATTACCATAGTTAGCCTTGTCGCGTATTCTAGTTCCGTCTCGTGATTTATGTTTTTTTCCAAAGCATTGGAAATTACTTTTTGTTGATAGCCACTACATAACAATATGAAGTTTTATATGATCATCGCTTACTATTGGATAGCACGATTTGACAATTTAATTATTATAAAAAACCATACAAGTATGTAAGTATACAATAAGGGTTTCCTGGTACAGGGTCACGCAAAGTACGAGTTTGCGTACGAAGTTAAGGACCCTCACACTCATGACATCAAGCATCAGCATGAACAACGCGACGGTGACGTCGTGAAGGGCGTCTACAGTCTGCACCAGCCCGACGGCACTGTCAGAGTTGTGGAGTACCACTCCGACAAAAAGAGCGGGTGAGTTAATATTGAAGGGCACTTCAGAACTATTGATCATGTCCGTGATATGATTTTTATACAACAACAAATATTTAGCAATAACTTGTATTGAGATTAATATAATACAAAAATTTATTCTCTAAAAAGGAATAATTAAACCGATGACTCTTATTGGATTTTAGAGGACTTCGGAGGTTATCCCGTCAGAATGATACAATAAAGTTTGTAACATATTTAAATATTACAAATGGCAAAATAACGAATGACAATTTGTCATTGAATTATTTAGGCGGATTATAGTCGGTTTTTCAAATAAAAATAAGATTAAAAAGTTAGTTACTTCACTTTTTTGCCGAATTGAAGTATTTAGGATTTTTATTTCAACATCACGAGTATTAAACATTTTTTTTTATTTACAGGTTCAACGCTAACGTGAAGCTGGAGGGCCACGCCAAACACATCGTCCCCGAACATCATCATCATCATTAATAGCTGTTTTGCTAATAGTGTTCGATTCTCCCATTTCTTTAAGTTGTTGTTTGTTATAGCTGTAAATTGTGTCAATCTGTTAGAACATGTAGAAACTAATTTAAGATAAATAAAAATGTAAAATTTTACCACTTTCTTGTTATTTCCAAGAACTTCACTTACTAAATATAAACACTAAATAGTGTTTAAAAAATAGTGAATGACTTTTAAACATTCATAAACACTGTATATATTTTAAGAAATTCGATACACTTAGACCTATATAGAAATTATAATTGAACATTTTGAGAAAACATAACACACATATTTATGTACATTCGAATGCTTAAAACGCATAAGCCTCCTCTTGAGTTTAACCGCAGTCGGTTGGGTCATTTACTGTATCTTTACAGTACATAAAATACTGCAATAGACTTAAGTAAGAAGTGATACCTTGGTTAAGTCTAGTGCAGTTTTTTCATAGTTTACGATACGGTCTACTATTGAGTTGATTACTATAAAAATTAAAAAAAAATAATATATCAACCAAAACTTGTTTCCGGAATAATTACTACCATTACTACTAATACATGATACAATGAATGTCCAATAACTTTAGTGAAACTGACAATATAAGAATGATATTCAAAGTCCTTGGCGGCAATGTACTTTTATCAACAAAGCCATTCTCCTCATTAATGAAAGTCCAAATAAATGGATTTAAATAAATATTTATTACATTTTTTTTTAATAATAATATTATGTTTAGAATTTTTTATCAACCAAGCAAAGGTTTAAAAAAAAATCTTTTCATCTTAATATATAAAGAAAAATGTAACTAGCTGGCACCCACGGAACCGCCCGTTTGGAACTAGTACCTCACCTATTTCACCCGCATAGAGGTGAACTTTTCAAAAACATATCCATCCTCAGGTTTCCGAATATGTTCGTACCAAATTTCATTAAAATCGATTTATCTCGCGTTTTAGTGCAGAGCAAGCTAAGGTAGTCCTTAGATGGCAAGAATATTTTTTTTCGGCTTTCTTGACATTAAAAAAAAATTACTTAAAAAATTATAACGTTAAGTTAACATTTAGTAGGTTGTGCGTGAACGAGTAAGAAACACCCATACACCCTCACAAACTTTCGGGTTTATTATAGTAAAGTAGGATCAATGAATACAATATTCAAAGAACACTGGATTTAAAAAAATAATATTAAAAAGAGACTCTATTTTTTTATGATCCGTAACCATAGAGATAATCTAGGTATCTATTGGTAAAAATAGAAAATTAATGTTTTCTATATATTTATATATTTTTTAAATTACAGGCGGTAAACGAGTAGACGTGTCACCTGATGGTAAGTGACTACCATCGGCCATGGAAACCTGCAACTCTAGAGTCACAAGTGCGTTACCGGTCTTTGAGATGGGAGTTTTTCATATTTCACTTGTGAAATCCTTTCTTTTAATGTAGGTTCAAGTTAAACGGAAATATTATCAGGCATGTCAACAATTATTTTACGAAACCATTTAAATCGCACGCAATCAAAGTACTCGTAAATAATTTTAATGGCCGTCCAATGGCTATTGAGAAATAGAACAATATCACTATAATTGCTTTTGTTTTATATAAAAAGACATGATTCCTAAATAATATGTATCAGTCTACTACAGACTTAGAGCAATAAAACTACAATTACAAAATGTTTCCTAAGGTAAAGTAAAATCAATCGCCTTCATCGCGAGTACCTAATTTTGCAACTGAATCAATATCTAAAATCCTTTATTTGTCTAAAAACACAAATTTTAGTGCGTTTAAAAAAAATTGGTTCTCTATGGAACAAATATAAATATATATATATTCTATTTTTGATTCACTCGGATACAGGTACTGTACATATTCGCTGCATCTGTGGCGTTTGTATCAGCGGAGTATGGACATTCGTCGCAGTACATCCATAGACATGATGGGCACCCTCAAGAAGTAACCATACATGATCATCACGGACATCATCATATTGACTATTACGTAAGTTATACCTACTGACTTATTAAACGGAATTACTAAAGACGATTGAATTACTAGAGAAATGACGCGGCGTGGCGCGGCCGAACTGCATTTAACTGCAAAGTTTAAGTTGTAAGTTTTATTTACGCTTATAAGCAATGTAACCAAAAATTTGAAAAAAACATTTTGAAAAAGAATGTCCTTGGTCCGTATTTAGAACCATAGTACAAGTTACGCTTAAATTGGGTGAGTATTAAAAAGTTTAGTATTAATGTGAGTAATATTGATGTTTCCCTCAGGCCCACCCCAAATACGATTTCAAGTATGAAGTGAAAGATCCGCACACGCATGATCACCATATGCAGCACGAGGAACGCGATGGAGACGTGGTGAAAGGGTATTACTCTCTACATGAACCCGATGGTACTGTCAGACACGTACACTATCATGCTGACAAACACACTGGGTAATTATACTAAATATTTTTTAAAATATCTTTACTATAACAATATATGAATGTTATCGGTAAAATAAAAATTGAATCGCTCTAATCGAATATTTTATAGTTAACGCTTTTGCAGTGGCGTAACAATAGGGTGGCAGAGCGGGCAAAATGTCACGGGCCCCCGGCTCGAGTGACCCGTGGGCACCAAAGACCCTGAACACAGGAGGCACTAATTACAAAATGTATTTAAAAATATTAATTTAGTATTTATTAAGTTATATAATTTAATAAACCTAATAAATTACACGAGTTATAAAAGTGAATTATCAAGAGTTTAACACATCCGTAAGAAAATAAAGGTTTTAGCCACGGGCCACTGATGGTATAGTTACGCTACTGCGCTTTTGCTAATTCTAATTCAAAATATACGATCAATACAAGTATTATAATTATGGCTTCAGTATCTAAATGAGCCATGGCGGCCGATTTACATATCTATGTGTAATAGGTAAGTAATAGATTGACAAATGTAAGAATTCAATAATATTGGTTGTGTATTCAAATGATATAACTATTCGATCCCAGAAAGATGTTTGATAGCTTCCGAATGAATATTGAGCACCTCTTAATTGCTTTTCACACATTACTAGTATTATTGGTAACCCATATAGGTAAAAAAAATGCTTTTTGTAGGAGTGGGATCACGCCGGTAGTGGACTGGGTGGGGTTCGAACCCGCAGTCTTTTGATCTCAAGACAATGCCAAGGCCTCTTCTTTGAATTAAGAGTAACCTATATATTTTTTCTTTTCACAGTTTCCACGCTGATGTGAAATATGTTCCCAATCATCATGAGCATCCTTATCACCATCAGAATCATCATCATGACTATCATCACTACTGAAGATACAAAAAGCAAGATATACTAGTTGTTCACTTATAATCTGTTACGTGATTTTATGTAATTAGTAGTAAAGTAATTGTTATCATTATATTTATACGTGAAGAGAATTATTTGTACCCCATTTTAATAATATTTCGCGAACGTAGTAACGTGAATTTTGGAATATTTACAGTTTATATATGTATAGAAGAAGTGCAGAAAGCTAAAATTTTTAAACAATATGTCGTACTTGTTTTTAACATTTCGCGACTTTGAAACATATCAGATGTTTAACTTGGAACTTAATCGCGATAATATTTAAAAGGTAAATACCTCTTGGTTACCCGACGTTTCGATCGAATTGCACCGATCGTGGTCACTCAATATTATCGCGATTAAGTCCCGAGTTACACATCTATTATGTCTTACAACTTTAAAAATTACGTGAAATCGGATTAATGAAATTATACGCGTCCGGTATATGCGTTGACCTGTCATAGTAAGTAAGTCTATACAATGACAGCTCAAGTTAAACTGGCCTATGAAAAAAACATGGTCGAAATTCGACCACCACGCGATCTCTAGTTATATTATAAGCTATGAATATACGTATGTATCACGCAGTTTTACCTACGTTTTCGGTCACTGTCCCGGTCCTAATGGTCATAATGGTCATGGCGTTATGTAGGTAAGGCGTCCATTAGGCGCTCATGCAAACGTTAATCATTACCTAAAGTCATGATTGACGGATGTTCGTTGGTGATTGATGAAATACTATCGATATCGACATTAAAATGTCGAACGAACCGTCAATCATTGCATTAGACGATAGGTTATTCGTCAATCTCCGATTTGATTGTGGCAAAACTGATAGCAAAACCTACCCTGTAATGGGCGCCCAACATAACCCATAAGTTATGGGTTATGTTGGGCGCCCATTACACAACACATGGTTATGGGCCATAACCTTCCTGAATGAATACTCTATCCAATACAAAAAGAATACATAGTTTCGGAGATTAGCGCGTTAAAGTAAACAAAAAAATCTCTTCAGCTTTATTATATTAGTATAGACTAGTTGACCCGCGCAACTTTATGTGCGTTTGTAAATTTTCCCCGTTTTTAGCAACATTTTTCATTGATGCTCCGCTCCTATTGCTTGTAGCGTGACGTTATATAGCCTATAGAATTGCTTAATAAGCGGGCTATCCAACACTAAAAGAATTTTCAAAATCGGATCAGTAGTACCGGAGATTACAACATGCAAACTCACAAACATTACCTCTTTGTAATATTAGTATAGATTACTTTCAATTTCAATATCATAAATACAACTGCACTACTAACACTAAGAAAATATATTTATATTAAGTTAAAAACGATGTAGATTAAGTATTATACCTAATAGATTATATTATTTTTACGCATCTCTTCAAATCATGAAGTGACACTTCATCTTTAATCATCAGGGTACGTACTAATTTTCCGCTTTTAAACCAGAAATTAATTATGGTCTTATAATACTTACTAGCAACCAGCCCCGACTTCCCACGGGTAGCAGAGACATCTTCAACTATCATCATCATATTTCAACCAATTTACACAAAATCTTAACAAATTATATACCTCATGAATCGCTCTATCAATTGGTGAAAACCGCATGAAAATCCGTTCAGTAGTTTTTGAGTTTATCACGAACAGACATACAAACAGACGCGGCGCAGGACTTTATTTAATAGTATGTAGTGATTTGACACAACTGAACTGAATTGAATATTATAAAAAAAATGCATCAATATAATAATTTTATGAGAGTGATGTGTCCTAGAGCATCAGTTACATTCGTCTTTTTTCAAAATGTTTCAACGTTATTTTTATATTCAATTACTACATCTGTGACATACTACTCAGCGCTATTTAGACCCGTCCGTCTTGATGACAGCTTTATTTATGATCATTAATGTATAGGGGCTCGTGGCTAAATAGTAACCGAGTAGGTTAGCACATTACAAGGTTAAGTAATACTAGTCAGGTCACTTAGAATGGGTGACTATTCTTAACACATCGAGACCCTTCCGTGCCACGGAGAGCACGTTAAGCCATCGGTTCCGGTTGCCATACGAACATCTGTGGCATTCGTTACGGATAGTTGGAGCCCCAAAAAAATCCAACAACCTGGTCTTGGGTTGTAGAGGTGGAGGTCTAATGGCATAAGTTAGACTGAATAGTTTAAAATGATGATGGTGAGGGCAGTTTACCTGGAGGCGATTACTCATAGCTATACCACACAGTACTATTGCTTGGAAGTTATCTATGTATATAATTCTATAGTTTTGTTGTACAATAAAGAAATATTAATTTTATGGTGTGTTTCATGATCCATAGTTAAAGTTGGTAAAATTGCGAATATCTTTAATATAGCCTAATGGTACTTTCCACGTATGTATTTTGAGTTATGTGCAACACTTGGTAACAGAAATGGAATACAAATGAAAGCAGTCCTTTGAGGTTAAGAAATGTTGTTTCTTTAAACGTGTTTGGAGAAATATAAACGAATCAAGGTTAATAATACTTCATAAAACCAAAATCGATGTATAAGTTTCGTAAACAAACGGCTTAAATAAATTTCGTAAAGGTTCACTTTCGTATGTGTATTTAAGAGAATACATTCAATTTAAATGTATCAGTTACCCTTTAGTGTCTTAACAGTAAACTACGAAAACAAACAAAATGTTTGCCAAGGTAAACATCTGAAATTTGAGGTTTTATTAAAATTTAATTTTCCCATAGTTCACCAATTAAGCGCTTTTTTTCTGCAGATCGTACTAGTCACAGCTGTGATCGCTGTTGTCAGCGCACAAGACAGTCATCATAACAAACACGAAGGACATCACGAGGAGCACCACGTCGACTATTATGTATGAAAATTAACTAATCAGAAATTCTATAATGTTGATTCAAATAATTGAATCCCAAACTGACTTGAAAATATACTTCAGGCCCACCCCAAGTACGAGTTCGCCTATGAGATTAAGGACCCCCACACTCACGACTTCAAGCAGCAGCACGAACACCGCGACGGTGACGTCGTTAAGGGTGAATACAGCCTGCACCAGCCCGATGGTACTGTCAGAATCGTGAAATACCATGCTGATAAAAAGACTGGGTGAGTTATACTGACTAATTTAATACATAATGTAGTTAATTCTTCAGTACCTTGAAAATACATTACATGTTTTTTTTTTAAATTCTAGATTTAATGCCGATGTGAAGTACGAAGGTCATGCCAAACATATTGTTCCTGAACATCATCACCACCACTAGAACTAATGCATATGTATATAAATATATTGATAAGAACCGATTGTTGTAAAAATGTTAAATAATGTGTAAATATGTTATAAAAGTATAAAAAGAAACTGAAAGATATTCCAGTTGTTTTATATGTAACTAGCAATCCGCCCCGGCTTCGCACGGGTACAAATTATATATCTAAATCTGTCTCATGAATCACTCTATCTATTAGTGGAAACCGCATGAAAATCCGTTCAGAAGTTTTTCAGTTTATCGCGAACAGACAGACAGACGCGGCGGGGGACTTTGTTTTATAATATGTAGTGATTAGTTTAGATTATATTAAAGTAAGAATTTCTATAGGTATCTCTTACTATTAAATATACAATAGGACCTCGTACTTGTAAACATTATGGTGAAATAAATATTTTGAATTTGAATTTCCCGAAGGCCAGAATCCCCCACGTACCTACATTGCGACGCGACGGCCGGACCGAATGACTTTACGCGTAATTATTTTGTCGCGCGATTATTTTTTATATTGCGATATCTTCTAAGATATTCGTTTAAACTATATAGAGTCAAGGGAAAAATATTCTATATTAAATTTCTGTTCTAACAAACATATTTATTTAGATATAAATTAATACAATATGGGTTAAATAAGCTTTGCAAAAAAACATTCTTTTTAATCTAAAAATTTAATAGTAAAAGCAGTTATTGTGAGTTATCCGTCTGAGATAGGCATATGCTATCGCAAACATTTTTATAGATATTGATATGTTCTTTAATATTGTAGTACATTGTTTTGTTCTATCATCAATAGTTTTCGCAGCGCATGCGATGAGAGACATTTTATGACAAATAAATTACACCTTGGGTCATATTATTTAAGTTTTAGTAGGGATCCCTAATTATTTCTGTAAATACATATAGCCTATGTTACTCGGTGAAGATGTAGCTTTCTAACGGTGAAAGAATTTTTAAAATCGGTCTAGTAGATTTTGAGTTAAATCGTAACAAACAAACAAACAAATAAACAAACAAGTCTTTCCTCTTTATAATATTAGTTTAGATACAACAAAACGCACAAACATACTTTAGTCATTCAATGCATGCATAGGTAGTAACCTGGTTTGAGAGTCAGAAGTAATTCAGTGCTTAAATACCTTTATTTATTATGCATATATCACTGTAAATGTCCCTCTCTCTATTGATACAACAAGGGAACCGAGAATACGTATGAAGTGCGATGTGGGCGAGGCACGCGCGCCGAAGTTATGAACAGTCACAACTCACAACTGATAGAAACACGTGAAAACATTTTCGTACTCGCGAATATACTTTCGCCGAGAACGTAGCTGCTTCAAAAACAATAATAATGCCGAGTTACGCAATAATTACGTAGGACTGTACTGTGTCCAATGTAGGGATGTCATTTCATCAGTAAGTCCAAAAACTTTTGTTTTTAAGTAATATTGAGAAATATTCACAACGTTTCATGCCATTTAAGAGAGAAACCCGTCATGATCTAATATACTCCAGACCATTACATATATCATATTTGAGTACTAACTACATTGGCACTAAGAGAGCACGCAATGAACTACATTGTTTACAGGAACACATTTGCACACGATGCTTTAAATTATACATTTTACACATAAATATGTGGTAAATGTCAAGGTGCTAACTTCGTTTAGATAGTGATGTGATCTTCATTATAGTTAATTCAACATTGCAATGTTATTGTTTTCAATGATAATTGTTTTATAAAATGATTTTCATCGTTTAGTATATTGATTTGTTTTGTATTGTGATTTTTAAATGAAAGTAAAAATAAATACTTATTTACTATGATACAATATCAGTACAGATCTATTAACTTATTCATTACTCTATTACTTCACAATATTTTACATTAAAGATTTTATTAATTGCAATCTACGACATTATCACAAAATATCGGTAAAACTAATAATTTCCAAAAAAAAAAATTTTACTGTCGTAGTGTTTTTTGTCGATAAATGGCAAAAACACTACATAACTACAGTCTTCCCCTAACAAAAAAATACTACCTTGTAGGCTACCTTATAGGGAACACCGTTATGGTGTATTTTGTATAATCATAAATAGCGTTTAAGATTTATTTTTAATAAATCCTCTGTGACGAATTGGCGTAGCGTTCTGTGTGTAGGTAAAATATGAACATCGTTTAAGTGTATGCAACTAGCAACACGCGAATTCAAACCAAATACAGTTGATGGCCTTTCTAACTACTTATTCTCAGTTCTGTGGATTCAACGCTTGCTTCTAAGCTTTGAGGCACAAATCTGTCTCGTTTATGGAAATTTAACACGATGCTTTATTCCCACGATAATGTCCCTACGTGGCGGGGCATTCTCAAACATATAATTAACTGACACAAAATAAACCCAATATTTGTAACAAAACAATCAATTTTCGGATCGAACCCACAAACCACTGCGAAATCTGTGCAGTTAAGTAACAATCTACAAGAATATACTGAAATCTAAAATTGTTTTAAACGGAATAAATTTTTAGACTGCACAAATACTAGGTACTTATAGACGTCGTAAATTTTATATTTGATGTAAAATACTATAAATTATGATCATTATTTTTATAGAGCATTGAAAAACCGTAATTTTGATTGCAGCTATAAATATCAATCTCATAAATGAATGACTTACCAGTTGAAGGACAACCCTTAATAAAAATTTATAGACAAAGGCTTCTAATTAAAACAACGTATATTTCACAATTTGTTGTAAGAAACATTAATAGGCTGTGGTAAATGTTGAATATGTGGTCGTATACTTCTTTGCAGTGGTACTCTTAGTGCTGCAAAATAGATTTGAACAAAAATCTTACAAAAATTAAAATGACATGATATTAGCAGGCTTAATGTCGACGGCTTTCACGCAATTATGCGCAAGAGATGCGCTTCTTTACTATACCGTGTACGCGACAGCCCCAACAGCATTCTGAGAGCGCTTGTTGATCGGTGGGACTCTCCGATCTTGGGGCGATGGATACGACTGCATGCAGTCAAGTAAACGTCCTGCAAGGTGTTGGACTGCCGCGTCCAGCATAGACTTAGGTTAGGTATAACATTACTAACATTAGTTTGTAAGTCTGTCATTGTACCTACTAACAAAATTATGGAAGCAATTCTGAAATAAATGTATTATTATTATTATTATTCTCTTTATTAACATCTATAAAACATATAAATTACATTTTTAAATACATTATTATAAAAAAATATATATATTTAAAAATATAAAAAATAGTGTCCCACCGGTATCGAGTACAGGGACCAAGCTATCGGTGGTTAGGGTTCCAGAGATAGAAACCTCCTCACAATACGTGCCGTGTCAAGAATGACTGCCTTCTGCATCAGGCCCTTAATCCAGCTGCCTAACGTGAGCCTCTGAAGGTGTTGATCGAGGCTCTTTGCAATCAACCCATGGGCTGATATGACTATCGGCACAATGATTGCCGAATCCACATCCCACATGTCGACCACCTCATGGGCCAAATCCAAATACTTCATTTGTTTTTCTTTTTCAGCCCTTAAGAGATTGTCGTCATGGGGAATGGTGATATCTACAATCATTGCTCGGCGCTCTAATCGGTCTATTACCACTATATCAGGTTTATTGGCAACAATAGTCCTGTCAGTGATAATAGACCGATCCCAGTACAATGTTACACGACCATTTTCAAGAACTGGGTCGGGCACATATCTGTAGTACGGTAATTCCATAGTCACAAGGTTATATTTAAGAGCAAGTTGCTGATGGACTATCCTGGCCACTTGGTTATGTCTGTGCAAGTACTCGCCGTTGGCAAGACGAGAACAACCGGAAATTATATGCCTGAGGCTTTCTCCGGGACGATGACATGCCCGACAAATGTCAATCGTGCCATCCTTCAGGATATGTTTCCGATAGTTGTTCGTCATAACAACTTCATCAGTAATTGCACAGATAAAACCTTCAGTTTCTCCAAAGAGGTCACCGAAACGTAGCCAGGACACAGATGATAATAGATCTACTTCGGGCCCATTTAAGGCCCGATAAAAACGTCCATGCAGCTCTTTGCTCTTCCATACTTCCCTGCGATCTGTAATATTGAGTACTGCAGGTTTGCGCCAGTTCTCTCTACCTAAAGCAAGCGGGGTGAGTCCGTTGTCAACTGCCACAACATCCCGATGCACCTCCACGTTAACAGAGAGGAAGTAATCTCTGAGATTGCATACCTCGCGGTTATGTAGTGTCTTGGCATTTAAAAAACCACGACCCCCACATTTCCGCGGGATATACAATCTCATTACCGATGAACGTGGATGGTGCATTCGGTACGCGGTTAGCAATGTACGGACTCTTCTATCCAGGGCATCAAGTTCCGTCTGAGTCCATCTAAGTATGCCAAAGGAGTAGGTTAGGACTGGTATGACCCAATCATTATAGGCCCGCACCTTATTACCGCCTGACAAAAGACTTTTTAATACTTTTTTCAGGCGGCCAAAGAAGCGTTCCTGTAACGATTGCTTCATAGTCAATTCCTTTAAACCTAACGCCTGTGACATTCCTAGATACTTGTAAGTTTCGTTTGCGGAAAGACGTCTAAGGTGTGTAGAATCTGAGAGTTCCATGCCTTCAGATTCCACAATCTTGCCTCTTTTTACATGCATGACTGCACATTTATCCACACCAAATTCCATCCTGATACATTTACTAAAGTTTTCAGTTACCTCTAGTAATTTTATCAGTTGGAAATTGCTGCAGGCAAACAGTTTCAAATCATCCATGAAAAGGAGGTGGGATATAACCTGACCTCCTCTCCGCAAACGATAGCCTAGTCCTGAACCCTCCAACATAGTGCTGAGAGGATTCAAAGCCAGGCAGAACCACAAGGGACTCAAACTGTCACCCTGAAATATACCCCGCTTGATCTTTATATACTCGCCGTCACCCTGAGATTGTCGACATCCTGGATAGCAAAGAACTGTTCTCCATTGCTGCATACATGCCTCCAAGAAAGTGCATAGAGTTGTATCAATCTTATACAACTCCATCACCTTCAGGAGCCACGTATGCGGCACAGAGTCATAGGCTTTCTTATAGTCTATCCAACATGTCGCCAGATCTTTTCGGTTACGGCGAACTTGTTGGTTAATGGTCGTGTCAATAATAAGGAGCTCTTTAGTGCCACGTGCCCCACTTCTACATCCATTCTGAGAGTAAGACATAACAGAGTTGTTGGTAACATGAGATGCTATCTTCACTCTCAGAATGGACGTCAGTAATTTATATACTGTTGGTAGACAGGTGATGGGTCTGTAGTTTTTGGGATCCGTGGCACAACCAGATTTATAGAGCAGGTGAGTCACGCCTGTGGTCATAAAAGTTGGAAGCGAACCCGATTCCAAGCATGATTGAAATTGAGATGCCAAACAAACATGTGAGCTACGGAGCCACTTTAACCAAAAGTTATGCAGTCCGTCCGGTCCCGCTGATTTCCAATTCGGCAACGAACGAACTGCATAAGCTATATCGATGTTTGAAATCAATACTGGCTCCATTCTATTAATTGACTCACATGATCGTTCGACATCTCGCATCCATTCACCCTCAGTGTGAGCGACAGGCATCGACCAGATGTTACGCCAAAATGAATTCGTGATTTCAGCATCTGGTAAATGAAAGTCACTCACTAAATCAGGCTGCTCCCACCTTCTATAAACCCACCTCTCATCCCTTTGGAATGTGCGATTCTGAGTATATCGGTCCACCCTTTTTTTGTACCTTCGTATGCGATTTGCCCATGCATAAACCTTCTGTTTCAGAAAGTCAATGCGCTCTGTGACTCGCGCTGTATAATCACAGGAACTGATACCAGTTCCCGAAAAAGCCCGATTCACAAAACGCATTACTCTCGGGCGTGTGTTACCCGATCTGAAACAGATAAGCTTGCCAATGAGTACCCTCGACTCAGCGATACGACGCTCAATCCTGCATTGCCACGCCGGAACAACAGGTTTGGACCGAGTAGTGGTGTCATTTCCTGGGAATTTAACACCAGCTACTCGGCATGCTGCAACAGCCGCACAATACAAAATTGAGTGTGTATCGCTGATATCTATGCTTTTTTCAAAATAAACAGGTAACATCGAATCAAGGGTACATACTAGCGCTTTGTTTCGTTTATGCATTGGCAAACGCGGTAAACGTGGTCTACTTTCAAAACTCATGGACCGATATTCCAGAATAGCGCCTTCCAAAGTATTCCTTATTATATCAGAGTACTGAGTACTTACAGATGAAGCATCATTTACCTCCCCTCCTTCAGCAGGATTAGGTTGCAACAACATAGAGTCTGCATTTGTCACAATTTGTGAAGGAGGAGAAGTAGTAAGGCTAACCTGCAAGTCCGAGCGTAGCCTTTCAAGTACGGAGTTATCCAGCAAATTACATCGCTGAATGGCCCGCACTTGATCCGATAGTCTTTGCACCGAAACGTTAACAGCTGGCTCAAGTTCCTGAAACAGAGGCATCATACGATCACGATACGCAGTGAGGTTAGTTCCTCCCTCTGTAGCCACAAAATATGCTCGCATGACGTTCTCATTCATTGAACTCGTCCATTTCATGCGACGCACATTACCACCGGTAGCGGGGGCCCTACTCGAAGCCGATGGGCCTCGGGGTCCCAAGCAGGACGGTGGCCGGCCTCCCCCCGGTCGACGTACAGGTGTTGGCGACGTCGGCGGGGAGAAAAACTCGTCGCTCGAAGTCGAGCTCGACGCCTCTGCAATGGCCGGACCTCTTACTGTGGATTCCGGGGGCTGCGAGGCGGAGCTGAGCGATGAGTCCGGGGATGGTATAAGTGCTTTACTTCTGGCTCTTGTTAGCATTGTCTTTGTCTTCGGTTATTTAATTAATTTATAAATTATTTTGACATGACATGACATTAAATGTCATGTCTTAGTATATATACCTTTTTATGGTCAATTATATGATTTCTGCCGTGTTTTCATTTTAAATTTGTATCTAGTAATCATTTTTGTGTAAACATTTAAAAAATGTGCTGTTTTATTGTTAAATTATGATTAAAAATATAAATATTACATATACTGTTGGTGAACCAAGACTGCTTCTTAGTGTTGCCAGTTATTATTATTATTATTATTAAGAGATAGAAGTTATTAAATTTTACGTAACATCAGCCAAATACATCGTCTACCATCCTACGGTTGAAGATCATTTGACGTCATGAAACAATTAGGTTGATTTTCCCGTGCAATAATATTCTGACAGTTGATTGTTAGAGATAGGTTGAACCTATAACCGCTATTGTGATTACACTAAAACTTTTGTCAAAACTGGTAGACCATTTTCTTTGTCCACTTACATACATAATATTGTATGTTCAGAAATTCAGAATTAATATGTGGCTTCGGCTAACTTCATATTTCCGAATACGACCAGCCAAGGCGGTATATTTATAGAGCTGTTATTTCAAAAAGGTTTTTTTCGTTGTGCAAAAAAGAGTCCCATAAATATTAGTTTTATTAGTTTAGTTTTACAAGATATCTACAATATCTTTGTTACTATTTTAGTCGACTTTAAAAAGGGTGTCAATTTGACTAATGGGTTTTGTAGATTTTGTATGTACAGTAAATTAAGAAAATCAATGTCGTTGAACAATAATCACTTATTATTTATTAATATGAACCAATTTACTAGCTAATATCATTCTCAGCTTATCCGAACGCATAATGGACCGCCTATGAGTCTAAATGCGGGAACAGAACTCTATCCCAATACCAATATCAATAGCTATTATCATTTTTTCTTAGGTAGGTAATATTAATATCATAAAGTCAGTAGGTATCTTAAAAAAAAAATAGATCATTCAGAATCTGAAAGCATGTCTGTTCCTGACATCGCTGAATCAGATCGCTCAATTTAGTCAGTAGTGGAACCAACGTTTATGACAAAAATGTCAGCGATATTATTAATATAGGTTCAAACTTTCTATAATCCTCTTCACATTTTATGGCATGGTCGCACACTTTCTTCCAGTATTCCAGTCCGATCATAGTAATTGTTTTTGAATGAGTTCTTATCTGTGGTAAAATCCGGATGATGAGGTGGCAAACGTACAGTTAAGTGTCCGTTATACGTATCAGTTAATTCGGAAAGCTTTTCTTCGTGTTCTTTTACTATAGGTACTATATAAACGGGCTTCAATGAACTTAGGTCACTGGGTTTATTACTTTTTTTTATATTTTTTTATGAAGATTACTAGTAACGTGGGTCACACATTACTAATAATCTTGTTAACCCCTCCAGCTAAGCTTAACGCTTGTGTTAGGAGTGGGTTCACGACGGTAGTGCACTGGGTGGGGTTCGAACCCGCAACCACTTGATCGCCAGTCCGACGCCTTAGCCATTATGCTACCGCCGTTTAGATTATGTTTCTGTAACCATGCTATCATTTGCGTTTTTGTCGTATTTGAATTTGGAAGTTTTGATTGGTAATTTGTTATGGTAAGGTGCAGTATCTATTACAAAAACGCTGTCGGGAGGTATGTTGGGGATCAATTGTTGACGAAGCCAATTATTTTAGTAACGATCCGCATTTATTTCTTTGTGATAATCTCCATCAGAATCCAAATATTTATGCAACATGTGCACCAGGGTCAAAACATCACTTGTCGGGGACTTCCTTCCTTTCTCGGGGACTTCCTTCCTAGGGTATACCCGAGTCCCTTGCGATAGACTCACTTGTTACGGAACACCGTGTGGTTTTAGTCGGTTCGATTCCGACATGCCACTTCGCCAGTAGCCATGCTGAGGTGATGACCCGTGGGGGTTTCCACATGGAAAAAAAAAAGTCAAAACATTACAAATATCACAAGCTTGTTATTACACGTTTTTATTAGCTTTACCTGTAACTATGTAAACAAAACTTTGAGGTAAATTTTAGCCTACTTCCTATTGTCTTCCTACTTCTTATTGTTTTATTGTTGGTCTAGTGGTTAGTGGGATCGCCTCCCGGGTTGGCCTATTCAGCCACGAACGCAAGTGTCACCGCGATGCTACTTGAATCATCTGTCATAAATGTAAGGGCCTATATATAGTGGTTAGTAATCCTGACCGCTGAGCCAGAGGTAGTGGTTTCGGTTCCCACCCAGGACAAATATTTATGTGATGATCACGATTATTTGTTCTGAGTCTGGGTGTAATTTATCTAAAATATGTATGTATTTAGAAATATATAAGTATGTTTATCAGCAGTCTGGTTACCATAGTACAGGCTCTGCCTAGTTTGGCATTAGACGGCCGTGTGTGAGATGTGTCCAGTTATTATTATTATTAGGTATTGTCGTATCCAAATGAAACTTTGTATGTGCATGTAGTTTGGATGGTGATACTGTAATTTGGCATCTTGGAGCTGATCTGATGATGGAGCCAGGAGGTAGATAGTAGAACTCTTTTTATTTTTTCATGTTTTTTAGTTTTTTTAAACTATAATTTTACAAATCTCAGCAGTGGTACCGTTGTTGTTTTATAAAGTATATAGGTGTGAATATTATGCTTAATGATAATTAAAAACTGTACAGCATAATTTAAATGTATATTGCTATCTCGTAACTTTATTTTAACTAATCAACAATTATCTCTTATTAACTTATATATTAACTATCACAGATTTAATGGTGGTGGTGATGTTCAGGAACAATGTGTTTAGCGTGGCCTTCATACTTAACATCAGCGTTGAATCTGCGGAAAAGAAATTAAAAACATAGATTGCATTTTCTAATGTTTGTGACGTATCAACACTAAGCAACACGAACGTGTAGCAGTAAGTGTGCGTTGTGAACAGTTTCCCCAAATCAAATTTAGTAATAACTAGCAGTTCCCGCGCGGCTTCGTTCGCGTATACATATCTCTATATTTTGCGCGGAACTCTAATTCTTTTTCCAAAATAAAAGTAGCCTAAGTTACTCCTTATAACACCACTACCTGCCGGTGAAAGTCCCGTAGAAATCGTTCCACCCGTTCCGGAGATTATCCGGCACAAACAGACGGACAGACACATAGACAGACAGACAAAAATTAAAATAAACAGATTTTTAGGCATAGGTATCATGCAAATAACTGTATGAGCTTAACAATTAACTATTATTTTGACATTACAAACAGACACTTAAATTTTATTTATTTGTATTGATGATTAAATGTAGCATATTTTACAATTAACAAAAACTGCATCCTAAAAGTAAGGTAACTCACCCGCTCTTTTTATCAGCGTGGTACTTTACAATCCTGACGGTGCCGTCGGGCTGGTGCAGACTGTACTCGCCCTTCACGACGTCACCGTCGCGATGTTCGTGCTGCTGCTTGAAGTCGTGAGTGTGAGGGTCCTTAATCTCATAGGCGAACTCGTACTTGGGGTGGGCCTGGAACGAGACATTTTAAATATTTTTGTATCGACTCAAACCGAAATACATGAACGTTATTTCTATATTTATTAAATATTCATACATAGTAGTCGACGTGGTGTTCTTCGTGATGTTCATCGTGTTTCTTATGATGACTATCCTGTGCGCTGACAATAGCGATCACAATTGCGACTAGTAAAATCTGGAAAACATGAAAAGATTATTATAAACTTTTCAAGTACAAAGTAAGTAATTGACGTACTTAAAACTTTCTTCTTACTTTAGTGAACATTTTATTTTTTGTATGTTGTTTACTGTTCAGGTAATTAAAATAAACTGATAATTTCGGGATATGTGTATCAAACTTTTATACAAACTGTGAAAGTTAAAATTATGACATAACCTGTTGGTTATGTACCAGCCAAGAAGAATGTTCGTAATGAGATATTGTCAACCTTGGAAAATCAAGCACTTTTACTGTGTGAATAATAATGCTTTCAATTCAGTGCCTAATAATAACTAACATCTGAATAAATCAGGAGAGAAAGCAGTAGGTAAGCGGTAGAAATAAATAAATAATAAATAAATAAGCCTTTTTTATTTCTTGCTTCTACAAAGTTTAAGTACATGAAACAGTAAAAATATTCGATTTCATTGGTTAGTATTATATTTTAATTAAAATTAGGTTTGTTAGTAATTCTTAAAGTACCTATACAAAAAAGAATATTCTTATATGAAGATAGAGTTTAGTCGGCAAGAACTCCGGATTGGGTAAAGGCCTCCTCCAAAGATGCCCAAGTGTCTCTATCCTGCGCTACGTCTCTCCAATTGGGGCCGGCTGTCCGCTTGAGGTCGTCTTCCCAGCGAGTCAGTGGTCTCCCCCGGCTTCTCCTGCCCGGCGGGCCGCACCACGATGTCACTATCGCGGTCCACCTCTGGTCTGTAGACCTCACCTGTTCATCTCCAGTCCCACCTTGACACTGGCTTGGTGTAGAGACTCTATCATGCACTGCAGGTAGAAATAAAACACAAGTATTATATATTTCATAATTTTGAACTGAAAACTGAAATTTTTCTCACTGTTGAAACAGGAATTCTAAAGGGTGTAGGTACTCTTCCTGAGGGGCTTCTAATTTATCCCGAATGTGCTCTTTTTACAGCGTTGCTGTGTAGTTTATTAAATACAATATAAGTAGAATACATACTTCTTAAATGATATCACAAACAAGCATTTCAAACCTTGTTTTACTGAAATTAAAATACGAAAAGGTCTTGGTAGTTAACACAATAATTTTTCATCATTGTAAATGTTAGTAAATTAGTATATAATATACAAAGTAGCTACATTATTGTATTAGGGTGCACCCTGTAAAAATAATGTATGATTGGAAAAAAAAAAAAAAATTATAAAATGATTTTGTCGACACTGATTTTACGACTTAGAAAAAAAAGAGAATAAAGACTGAATGATATACAACTAAAGTAAACGTATTAAAGATATGCGGTTTTATTCACATGTCATATTTCGGGGAAGCCCGTCTAGGTTCGGATGCGTCAGGAGCTTTTTATCAAGGAGTAAATCGTCCTGCTCGACGGTGTCAGGCATAGTGATTATAAATGTGTCAGGCGTCATACTAGTCGGGTATCTCCGAAAAATAAGATTTAATCAATAAAAAAATGTAAACTGTGCCTATCTCTCTAACTAATCTATCTCTCTCTATCTAAATTATTATAATGGGAATGATGGTTATAACTACAGATGCAAAAAACATTATGCACATATATATTTAAAATATTTATTTTAATTTTTTTAATACTAGCAACATTATATATGTCAAATATTATATAGCTCTTGTTTACCTCTCCAAATAAGCTAAATGCTTGTGTTCGGAGTAGGTTCACGACGGTCCCTGGGTCGAATATGAACTCGCAACCACTCGATCGGAAGCCCTACGCCACAACAATTACACTACAACCGCTTAACAAATGTTATTAATGAGCACGATAATTTGTTCTGTGTCTGGGTGTAATTTATCTATAATATGTATGTATTTAGAAATATATAAGTATGTTTATCAGCAGTCTGATTACCATAGTACAGGCTCTGCCTAGTTTGGGATCAGACGGCCGTGTGTGAGATGTGTGAAGTTATTATTATTATTATTATTTATTATTATTGTCATTACTTAATTGAAAGCTTGAATGTTGAGGTAAATTTAAGATTTAACAAAGTAAGAGCAATTGCTTTCCCAAGGTCAGTGACATATTCCCTTCATTCAATCTCGTTAGTAGTACAAATAAACTGGTTGTCTTAATGAAAACTTACAAAATTGTTTCGTACCTTTAGAGAAGGTGTATAAAAGATAATACAGGCATATCAAAATTATCACAATCCTTTCATTATCCGAACAACCAACAAAGTTAATTCGAAATGTTCGCTAAAGTAAGAAACAATATTCGAAAATTGAACACATTTTTTTACTAGTTTTTAAATTAATACAATTTCCTCTTTAAAGGTTTTAGTAGTCGCAGTCGTAATCGCTGCAGTCAGCGCACAAGACAGTCACCATAAGAAACACGAAGAACATCACGAGAAGCACCACGTTGACTACTATGTACGATGATTAAGTATTAAAAATACAATGGTATTAGAATTTTGATGTACCGTCATGACTAAGGAACAAAATAAATATAAAATAAATATGTTCCAGGCCCACCCCAAGTACGAGTTCGCCTATGAGATTAAGGACCCCCACACTCACGACTTCAAGCAGCAGCACGAACACCGGGACGGTGACGTCGTGAAGGGCGAATACAGCCTGCACCAGCCCGATGGTACCGTCAGAATCGTTAAGTACCACGCGGATAAGAAGAGCGGGTGAGCATATCAACGTTTTCATTAAATATAAATCTCGTTTTAGGAGCAAAAATCTTACAGTTAGCTATTTGTTTCATTTGCAGGTTCAACGCTGACGTGAAGTATGAAGGACACGCTGAACATATTATTCCCGAACACCATCACCACCACTGAAATAATTTAAGATTGTTATTAGAAAACGAATTGTTATAATGTACATATGCTGTTAAAATTTCTGTTAGAATAAATAAATTAGAACCAACAATTTAATGCAATTTTATTTTGTTGCTCGACATGTCGGGTTATTCCCTGAGTACCCCGATCCCCGAGGCACCCGTCCCGGAGGACCCCTATTTATTTTTATGTTGATAAACTCAGCAAAGTATCCTCAGCAGATGATATGTTAAATAAAATTAGAGTACTTTAATACTTAACTTTACGGATCAGGAAAAACTGATAAAGTCTTGCTTGGTTAAGGTAAATATTATAATTAGAGAATACAATATAGAGTCTCCTCGAGCAATCACAGGTTTTATAAATTATCACAATAGTTCCTTTTTTAATGCACAAAATCAAAATAAATACTCTATGTATTAAAAGAATATGCAAAAACAGTCTCACTTTTAGGAATAACTTTTTATATCAAAAATCTTAAGTAATGTTTTTATGAAATAACCTTTTACAAAATCAGTTTCCCTTTCATAATTTTTTTCAATACAGAAATTTAAAATACTTTTAAAAATTGATTATTAACTTTTAAAGTGTACCACCATCCACCGCACTAGGTCTATTGTTTATTTATAAACGGTTGGTGCCCGCTGGTGTAAAATGTTTGCAAACCTTCTCGCCAGGCTGTGCTTCGAATTTGAAATAATTATTGTTGTCATAAATTGTAAAATATATTTGTTGGTATGATTTGATAGACTTGTAACATTTATTTTATATTTTTGATACATTTTATTGAAACTGTAATTACCTTACCTAAAATAAATAAAAAATGAAACATATGTACAAATGCAATATCGAAGTGCACTACGTTGAATCGATTATAATAAATTATAGTTTATAAAACTAAAAGCAAACCGAACTAAAAAGTAGAAAATCTATGTATTAATACGTGAAGAGAATTCTTAGTACGCATTTTTAAGAAAATTTACATATAGAAGTTAAAGTTTATATGTCGCTTTTGGACATCCTTGTACCGGAGGAGGGGACCGTCATGATTCCGCTTGCCCTCCTCCAGTTCAGAGTAGAAGATGCGCTTCGCCACTCTTTCCTCCGCCATACGAGATACGTGACCGCAACACCGAAGCTGTCGACGCATTAAATAGGCCTCAATGCCATCAACATTGGCTCGTCGCAGAACTTCAGTGTTTCGCACTCTTTCGGACCATCTGATCTTCATGATGGAACGGAGGCATTTAAGGTGAAAGCGATCCAGTATACACACCACGTCTCAGAGGAGTATAGGAGGTTTGGCAGCATAATTGCCATATACACCGATATCTTAGTGGCCAGCTTAAGGTCAAAGGCTCGCCCACCTGCTGCCATAACATATAATTACGAGAACGGCGTACTCACATGCCCTCACTGTGAAGATAGGCTATATAAGCCATCTTCGAGCGCACCAGCGCCATCTCTCCGACTAGGGGTCGAAGTGGTCGCCATGGCCGAAATCGGTCTCAACAAATCAATCAAAGTTTATATATAGAAGAAGATGAGAAATCTAAAATTTAAAAAAAATATGTTTTATTAAAAGTTTTTATAAGTTATGGTTTCCAGGTACACAATAGACGTACAATGTATACAATTTGTAGCAATACATGATGAGTACCATGTCTGTGGGTTGAGCACTGCACTCGTAGATGGGGTCCTGAGCAGCCTGTTATAAGGAGTTACAGATGTGTGTAAAGTATGTGTTACAAATTTAAAAAATGGCTACGAAGATGAAGATACACGGGTCCAGTGTATATGTTGACCTGTCACGTAAAATGATAGCTCAAGTTACACTGGCCAATGATTATAAATTATTGAATTGTGTGGTCAAAATTCGTCCGCCAGGTAATCTGTAATAGAATTTATAACAATATGAAGAGTTTGTTCTATAGCGATACAAATCCACTGGTTTATTATAATAAAATAATTTTGAAATAAGAATGAATTAATTTGACAATAAAAAAGCGCGGGGTGCTAAATTTTACTAAATTCTTTTTTAAAACTCTACTTTTGTTAATAAAATTTTGATTAAGCTAATACAAAGCTTGTAAATTCCTAATTTATGTGTCCAAGCAATCGATGGACTTCCGCAAAAAAAAACACCGAATTAAATGCAAAAACATTTTCTTCAAAATGAACAATCGGAATCTCAAAAGGCGCAAGCATGCTCATATTGCGTACAGAGTTACACTAGGGTGTCGATGCACTTAGCGCGTTTATTTTCATTACATCCTATTTCAATTTTTTTTTTAATTTTTTTTTTTCACAACAGTTTGCACGGCCTAAGAAGTATTGTAATCGATTTTATCTTACTGATTCTACTCATAAAATCCGATTTTTGCGTTACCTATCACGCAGTCATGCGCGGGACATCCCAGGAATAAAAGAAATGTAGTAGGTAATTAAATTATATTTTTTAAACAAGATCATTTGACTAATTAACAATCATCTCTTAACAACAGGTTTCTAATATTAATATCACAGAATCAGTGGTGGTGTTGATGTTCAGGAACAATGTGTTTGGCGTGGCCCTCGTACTTCACATCTGCGTTGAATCTGCAAATTAAATTATCGTAAAGTTAACCATTCATTTGAAAAGATGTATCCAAACTTGAAACTTGAACTCGAATTTCAAATAATATCAAATACATAGTTCAATACTACATACATAGATTTCTAGTAAGTAGGTAAACAATCTATAAATGAAGAAAAATATGAAATCTAAATCGTCCGGCTGTTTGATTTGATTATTTTTTTTTTAATGAAAGGTATGCACAGATTTGTCATTAAGTATTTAATTAACATCAACTAAATTTCACCCTTCTCTAGTGACTTCTTATACTCAAACGCGATTTCCTCTGTACATTTCTTATGATTTCATAGCTTTCTTTATCTATCTCCGGTGCTAATACGACGAAATGTGTACCTCAACACATTTCGTTTTGGTCTAAGAACACTTGCTGGCTCGATCTCTTTTTTTTTTTTCAGCTTTCCGACTTAAAATGATTGGGTTGGAGGGAACCTAGGTGTAAACGTTCGACTTGACTTTTAATATGCGTTTCAATTGGAAGATAACTTGTCATATCTATCGTGTGCATAATTATTTATCCCCTGTATTCAACTTAGGTTAGGTTACAATTACTTAACATTTAAAAGCGTTATTTTTTAATGATGTTTTCAACATTGTGTTGAATTTGCAAATACTGAATTTAATTTAGTTTGACGTAATTGTACACCATCATGGTGAACATAAATTTTAGCTTTACATACTCGAAAAGTCATGTCGTCCTCTTCCTTAAAAATTTGTATAAGGTTTTTTTTTTATCGTACCAAAAAAAAAATAGAGACAGATAAGGCAAAGTAACTCACCCAGTCTTTTTGTCAGCGTGATACTTCACTATCCTGACGGTGCCGTCGGGCTGGTGCAGACTGTACTCGCCCTTCACGACGTCACCGTCGCGGTGTTCGTGCTGCTGCTTGAAGTCGTGAGTGTGGGGGTCCTTAATCTCATAGGCGAACTCGTACTTGGGGTGGGCCTAGAACGTGAGATTTTGTTAATTAGACACGTAAGTACATCAAAATAATAATTACATTGTATTACTGATTACTTAATCATCGTACATAGTAGTCGACGTGGTGTTCCTCGTGATGTTCTTCGTGTTTCTTATGATGACTGTCTTGTGAGCTGACAACAGCGATCACAGCTGCGACGAGAAGGAGCTGAGAAAAAAGCGAAATTTCTTAAAAGTTCTCTGAATGTTTTTATAACAATGTTTACTAACACCATTGTATTACACACACACATTTCTGTTGTATCATGATCTGGACATTTTTATAATAATACCAAAATTGTATTTACGTGGTTAAATTAATTGGTTTCTCCTTATTTGTAGAAATTTGAATTGTAATATTTATTCTTAAGAATTGTTGTTAACCCTCATACCTAAATAAAACACTGGTAGCGTAATAGCTAAGCCTCGTGCAATATTCTATCGACATTAACCCACTCCTAAAATCAGCGTTTCTAAGTGAAACGCCGAGTAGAAAGGACCAAATGATGATGATTGTAAAATACTTACTTTGGTAAACATTTTTATTATTTTGTTAATTTCTGTTCGAATAATGAATATAAACTGATGATGTGAAAATTGTAGATTGTCTTTTATACACACTTCATATTTACAAAACGAGTTATATAACTTGTGTATAACCCAATCTGTTATACATTATAATTGCTGACCTTGATTGGTATTTCAGTATACATTTCTTTACTTTTCTTTAATGCATAAATTATATTCCTCTGTAAAAAAAATTATCGTAATAGATAATAATATAAATTTAGTACAGTGTCTTGAACAAATAACGCAAAGCGCTAACCATTTTAGGTAAATTAGTGATTTTTAATACAGAAGTCTTACTTATGAAAGTGATAAATTGAAATTGAAAATTGACCGATACGGGATAAAGAGAGGGCTGACATGAATAAAACTATGGGTATTTCATACCAAGGATGTTGATGAAATGTCCAGATTTTTATGAAAATTTCTGCATAAAAAAACAAAGCCGTTGAAATTGTCATGAAAATTTATTAAATGTTGTTTAGAAATGTAAATTTATGGAAAAGAAAAAAAAATGTGTTCAAAATTATCTTATCAAGCGAATACCTACAACTGTGAGCTACACATAATGCTCCTAAAATTATAACACACCTTTCTTTAACAGCCTGTATAAGCTATCACAAAGTACACATAGACACAAAACAATAATTATTTTGTGAATCACGCAATTGTCTTATGTTGTGATCGAACACAAAACATTTATCTCACGTTTTTTCGTTCCACACTTCCTCCTGCCTTTATTCTGTGATTCAATTCACATAAATGATTTTTTTCTGAAACTGATATTAAATTTTCGAAAGACAGAGATGGTAAACTATTAAAATTGATTAGTAATACATTGCCATTTTAACTTCAAGCGACTAATGTAATATTCTACATATTACTATGTCAGATGGTGAATATCAACGATACAGGCTAATCTTGTGAGCTTGTGTAACTTGTACTCTAATTGAAAGACAATTTAATAGTAATATTACATATTATATATTTTTTTACATTCATGGTTCACGATGTCAGCCAAAAAAAGATTCCCAACAAATTTTGAGAAAACGAGTTTTGATAAAATAATAAAGTAAGTAATAAAAATATATTCACTAAATTTTTTCATTTTATTTTACATTAATTGATCGATACTAGTTCTGTCTGTGACACCCATTGCTATTTCAAGTACATATTGTAGTCACCGATAATCGTTTATCATAAGAACTTGGACCAGTTAGTTAACATCTTCTGAGCACAATTTACATTATTGCATACATGGAATTTAAGTAAGACGATCTTGATTACGATGCACAGTATAGCAATTAAGTTCTACGTCAAACTTAACTTAAGTACTTAGTTGAAAGTTCAGAATTGAGATATGTAGAGTAAAAGCACCAGTTTGTACCAAGGTCGATAATATCTCATTTCGTACATAACAAACAAGTTATGCCTTAATTTAAAGTATTGCAAAAAATCTTACGAGTACTTTATGAAAGCGATATAAAAGATCTATACTTGCATTCTCAGATTATCAGTTTCCTTTCTTTAGCCGAATAATCAACAACAAGCTTCAAATACAAAATGTTCACTAAAGTAAGAAAAAAAGGGTTTATTTTCACTAAAGAAAAAACAACATAAATCGATGTTTTTTTAATTACATTAATTTAATTCATGTTTATGAAACATACTTAGTTATTTATAGTATAAATTTGTTCTATTTTGTTAATTTGAGAAAGTATGATCCATGCTTTAGGGAATCTTATAAAAAATAACATTCAATTTTAAAGCAAAAGATAGTAAAGTTTAATTTAATAAACAAATAACGCACTAAGGAGATATATACAAGTTATCTTGTAAATTACACGTTACTAGTAATCTTTTTAAAAAAAAAAAAGAATAATCAGAAATTTTCTTTTCACAGATCCTTTTCATCGTAGCTGTAATCGCTATTGTCAGCGCACAAGACAGTCATCATAACAAACACGAAGGACATCACGAGGAGCACCACGTCGACTACTATGTATGACAATTAACTAATACTTACTATTTAGTAATATTTTGTAATACCAATAACTAGAAGCTTATTTGTCTTGAAAATGTACTTAAGGCCCACCCCAAGTACGAGTTCGCGTATGAGATTAAGGATCCCCACACTCACGACTTCAAGCAGCAGCACGAACACCGCGACGGTGACGTCGTGAAGGGCGAGTACAGTCTGCACCAGCCCGACGGCACCGTCAGGATCGTAAAGTATCACGCTGATAAGAAGACCGGGTAAGCAGATATATTTTTTCAGTAACTTATTATATTAAAGTAGGAGAGAGTTAATTACATTTTTGGTTAGAATTTAGTAGAACAAATACAAACTAGTTTTTTTTGTAGTCTTCTCTTGTGATTAAGCGTTTTATCTTTCATTTAAAATATAGTAAAATAATTCGTAATAAAAGTAAAGCTAGTCTAATATTACATTACAAAAAGATTTGTATACTTATTTGATTCCTTGCGTCAATCTCAAAATATCGTAATCGTTCTAAACATTAATTTTGAAGTTGGACATTTCTTGAGAACTGTTAAAAGCCTACAGGCTTTTCATAGAATGCGTTACGCTTCTAAACATAATAGACGCCAAGGAAGATTTATAATATGACCTTAATGTCAGGTAAACCGCAGGATATAACTAGTGTATATAATATCGGATTTTTAATGAACATCTTATGGTTAACTAAAGAGTTATTTGTAACTTTATTTGCAGATTCAACGCTGATGTGAAGTACGAGGGTCACGCCAAACACATTGTTCCTGAACATCACCACCACCACCATTGATTCTGTGATATTAAGTGCTATGTATTCCTAGATCTGAATGTTAATTAGTTTGGTACTTCATTATGTTTCGAAATAAACTGTTATAACTTTTATCATATTTTATTTAAAATATCAAAAGTGTAGTTAGACGGCTTGGATTTCACGGCAACAGCCAGTTTGTATTACAGGTATGCGCCCCTGACATAGGCTTACCGAGGGGGGGCAGGGGAAGTCATCTGCCCCCCCTGTCTTTAGCAAGCTTACGTGGTACTTACTAAGATAACTTTTAGTCACATTTTTTATTTGACACCCCCCATCCCCCCACCTGGACCGACCAAACCAAATTTAGCCCCCCCCTGGAATGACAAAAACAAATTTGCCCCCCCCCCCCCGGGACTAGAAGCTAGGTACGCACTTGGCCCCTGACCTGTTCGAGCTATTACTTATACCTTATACTTTTTAATGAACCCATAAGTAAAAGTCATATCGCTCTCCTTTCATTGCCTTCCATTCTTACCTACATTTCCTTTTTAATATGACTTGTAATTTTCCCATGTTTAATTCCCAAAGTGCCCGGTTTAGTGATAGATTAGTGAACAAAAGCGGATGGTATCCTCTGCTAAGGTGATGACAATTCTAGCTAGAATCTCATAAAAACAACAAATCAAATCAAAGTAAAGAAAGATTCAAAACAACCGAAACCGGGTCTGGATCAAAACCCACAATTATGTATGAGTATATTATTGTCACAGCATACACCCAACTTATAAGTATATATTTAGAAATCGATGACTGTACCAATCACCACGTCATGATAAATTTTATTGCCATTATAATTACAGTGAAACCAATATCACCTTGACTACCGGCTTTTTAAAACAAAAGAACTGTCGTTTTGCTTTAGGTAGGTATCAATTGTCATTTGAATTCAGTTTTCAAACAATAGACAAGAGACATAAAATAAGTTACCTACATCATGTCAATGTATATCTTCGTAACATTCATAAATTTTAAACAAATAAAGATCTAATAAATGAAGGGTTAATTTATATTTTGACATCTTTTTCGAATTGAATATAAAAAATTACTTAATCAGTGTATTATTTATAGGATGTTTTCATTGCTCATGGCGTCAACCATGGCTCATTGCACTATTGATTAAGTAGTTGTGCAATGAGCCTTCCTATCAACTAAGAGTTATTTTAGTCTGTTATACTTAATGAAACTTAAAAGGACCAAACCATGGTTACAACCAACAACTCGTTAATGTAATCGTATAGAATAAAATGAAGCTTTAACATGAATTTCATTTGAGTAAAAATAATTATAATAAAACAGTTGTAATTACTGTAAGTTAAATTATGATCATCTTAAGCTACGGTGCTTAGACTGCCTCTTAGCTGAAAAGTGTAAACGGGAAGCATATTCGGCTGTAGCAGACCTGGTGCCTATGTTTAAGTGTTATCATGTATTTTATCTGGGTACGATTCCCGGGTCTAGTAAATTGTTATTGGGTTCTTTTTTAAGTCATTCTTAATAGAGGCACTGGAGTTAAGAAATTCTGCGGTTAGACGGTAATAAGTTTGCTTATTGTATATGTATAATGCTGTCGTAATATAGGTGTGTGATAATCCAGCACTGACTACCTCTAAGAATTACACAAGCGTGAGTTATTAAAAAAAAAAGTGTGCGTCTCGGGACGCCCGACAGAAGTGATAAGTTAAACTAATCTAAGTTGAACTATTTAATTTAATATTAAAATTGTTTACCGCTGCCGTATGCGTGAGAGAAAGGGAAGCCAGACAAACTGGCGCCGTAACGCGTTACGCAACGAAGCGGTTTACCCTTAAGAAGTTATCACTTTAATAAAAATACATATAAAGTGTGTAACGTCTATCCGTACACTTTGACGGACTGATAGAGGTCCTGCATCGGCCTAGAGTTGGTCGTAACATCAAATTGTGGTCCTGTCGAGCAACATTCGAACAATTGTCTTAATAAACCTATTACAACGTATTCATAAGCAAGAGACGAAACGGTAGTCATATGCTACACGTAGGAACTCACGTGTATGAAAGAAATTGTTACAATATGGTCCCTAAATTGTTTGATAACACACCGCCAGCTCTTTTAAATTAGTTCTAATCAAAGCGAGTATTTTGAAAGAAAACTCAAGAGTTTCTGTTAGAAAGCGTCAACAACAAAATTACAATGTAAAACAACAATTGTTATATGTATATGTACATACTTACATATCTACCTATTTGTGAAAACGTATGTATGTATATTGTAATGTGTGTACGTTAAAGGGAGTTGCATCTACCAACAAACTGTCATGTAGTTTGACAGAAGTATAATATTCATGTACCTATAACTTAATTATTTTCTTTTTTTCGTAATTGTGGTTAAAAGAAACAAGAATTAAGACACGCGAGAGCCCGAGATACGTTGCACATGGAGAAGGGCCGTCCATTAAGAAACCGTTCATTCATATTTAATTAAGGCTGCTGTTATCGAATCGGAGCAAATCGGAACCAGTAAAGCAGGTTGAAATTGTTTAAATTTCGAGTTTGTGTTCCTTTTTAATGTACACATAAATTCTTATAAGTTCTCCCTGCTGCTATTTATAAAACTATAAGTGCATTACAAGAACACTTTGTGACCTAAAATAAATGTATAATTATGTATTTAGTAATCATCGCCAATTGCCTGACGTATCGACCAGGTTGCACTGGCCGTGGTCACAGGCTGACTGGCTCAGTGATGTAAGCCCTCCGTCGTCAAATGTGTGCTGTAGAAGGTTCTTTTTTATTTTCGATATTTTTAATAATTTCACATATTGTACTAACGTCTGTTCCTATTCTGATGTTTATCCGACTGAGCATAAAAGCGAGGTGGCATGTTTTTATTGTGCATGATCTGCAATCGCTGATTTGCTAGCCAGGCGGTTCTTTAATTCATTCTGACTTCAGGCATAGCAAGAATATGTAAAACATCTACCCGCCTCTTGTATAAACAGCTGATTGGAATCGAATCTTATGAATCACTGTCTGTGTTTGCTGAGAGCTGTGCTGACTACATTTCCTAGGCCCCGATCGAGTTACCTACCTCAATATAATTGGGTACATAGATAGATGCCTATGCACAAAATAAATTATTTTGCCAAGTCTGACGAATAAAATAACTTAACATAGTGTGAAAATTGGTTTACTTTCACATTTTTATTTATTTTATTATCGTCAAACAAACATTAATAGTAAATGATTTCGCCTTACTGTCGAAATCATTTACTATTAATGTTTGACGTCATGCCTAGATATTTTTGACATTTACTAAAAGGATACCGATTTAACTTGACATTCATATACCCTATTATCATAATATTTTCTTTTTATTATTGGGGGCAAACGAGTCACCTGATGGCTAGTGACTACCGTCGCCCATGCACACCTGCAACTCAAGAGACACAAGTGCGTTGCCGGCCTTTAAGGTTATATGCATAGTTTTTGAATGTAGGTAAGAGATACGTTATTAAATTACATAACCATAGTTTTGATAGTCACAGACAAGGGCCGAGCAAGACGGATATTACACCAACAATTTGAGATAGTACCTGTTAACTAATACTATAGTAATATTATAGAGACCGACTAAATTTAGACATGTAAAGTTTACTAGAAAATAATAAAAATAATTTGACTACAAATAAAAGCATACGCGTTAGTTATCCATGACAATTAATATAAGTACAACGAAGTGCTTTACATAAAGCCCTTTTATATTTTTATGCCAACAATGTAATACTAGTACATACATCAATGTTATAGTTAATTACCATAATGATGTATAGATTAGACGTTTTACTTTGAATGTTGTCTAACCTTAAGATAATCCTAAAACCATAAATTTGAACTTATTCCTTAAGACTGATTGCATAATGTTGTATTTTATGCATTACTAAATGATATAAATTATTTTTTATAAAAAAATTAGAGTAGATTACTACCTATTAGACTTGACTGGCACCGACTTCAAATAGATGAGTGGGTAGCTAGCGCTTATAATAATTATATTAATTTATTTTTCGCTTTTGAGTGCCTATTTGTGGTTTTGGAGTCGGTTTAATTTTTTTTGTAAAAATAATTTATTTCACCCTTTTTAGTGCAAAACAAGTTTTAATTTAATAAATTTACAAAATTTCCTGTCTTTTCTGTTCGCCGTTGAGAAGTTCCACTATCCACCTCCTGACTCCATCATCAAATCAGCTCAATAGTACCAGATTATTGCATTGTTACTAAACTTACATAAGTATGCAAAATTTCAGCTCAATCGGAAACCGGGTAGTGGGTCAAAATTGACTTCTAAGATTTTATTTCATTGTTAGTTAGTTTTTCCTCGACTTCCTTGAGATTCCATCATCAGATCCTGACTTGATGATAATGGGACCACCTCGGGAGTACCTATACCCTTTCGACCTAAAAAATATTTTATTTAATCGGTTCACAATTGGCAAAAATATCGACGAACATACACAAAAAAAATACATACAGACGAACATAGAACCTCCTCCTTTTTTAAAGTCGGTTAAAAAGGACGTACATGTATTGGTAAACAAATTCAAAACAAAACCTTTAAAAATCTTCGATGTCGGAGGCATGCGAACAAACATAACTTTATTTTAGTAACGGTAAGGAATTCTACATGCGCAACGCTTACACAGAGAACTATTTTACTAGCCAATATTGTAATTATAGTGAAATCAAAATGCCTTGACACCCGTTACTAAACTGTATAAAACACTCGAAGTTTAGATTTACGTATCAGTTTACTCGTAGACTTAGTTACATAAACTTGAAAAGGTTCAGAAAATAAAAGAGACAATATGTTTTTCAAGGTAACTTACTAAATTTGATAGCGTGATAATTTTCGATTTAAACCCCAAATCGCACTGTGTTTTGGTATTTATCGTATATATGAATAGAACCAACTTGGAATCTGACTTATTCGAATAAAGTTCAAATTGAAAAATTCAACAAAAATAAAGAGAAATAATATACATAAAAACATTTGCCTCGAATATTAAAGACTTCCTACTTTGGAAGTTGTTAAACTGTCTTGTTTTTATTGTAGTTACAATACAATGCTTTCTCATGTTTAAACAATCCATTCATGAAAATAGCATTATCTAAATACTACTTTGAACCCATTAAAAATATTTAACCGCAGCTTATCCAGTCGCGTAGAGCTAAATCTGCTACATCATGTTGATTATATATCAATACAAATAAATAAAATTGAAATAAAATCAAAATAAGATTTTTTAGCTCATACAGTTATTTGCACGATACCTATGCATAAAAATCAGTTTTTAAAATTTTTGTCTGTCTATTTATTCCGGTTAATCTCCGGAACGGGTGTACCGACTTCCACGGGACTTTCACTGGCAGATAGCTGGTGTTATAAGTAGCTTAGGCTACTTTTATTTTGGAAAAAGAATTAGGGTTCCGCGCAAAATATATAAACATGTATACGAGGGCGAAGCCGCGCGGGAACTGCTAGTATAACCATAATTTGCATCATGGAAAATTACAGCTTTTTTATGATCACAACAGTGGTGGCAGTGGTAGTTTTTTTACACATATTTCAAATATGTTATATTTTGCAGGTGTTATGTGTATTGTCTATGGCTGTAGCAGTGACATTGGGTTACGGTCACTCCTCTCAGTACATCCACAAATACGACGGACACCACGAGCCTGTGCACCACGGACACGGACATCATGACTATTACGTTAGTATTTTATTTAATTTTGTTGCTTTTGAAGAAGGCTTACAGACTAATAATAACTTTATGGTTAAAACAAGCATGTGTGCATGTGGCTAAAAATAGTATCTATTAAATAGTAGTAATATGTACCGTGTTAAAACTATCTTGATTAAATAGACATGATTATTGCAGACTCACCCCAAGTATGAGTTTGAGTACAAGGTAGAGGACTCGCACACCGGTGATCACAAGTCGCAACACGAACATCGCGATGGTGACGTCGTCAAGGGTCACTACTCGCTGCACGAGCCTGATGGCTCCATCAGACATGTAGAATATCATGGCGATCATCATAGTGGGTGAGTTGTGTAATCTGCTATAACTAATTCTTATTTAGAAACAGCATCAGGTTCCCTGTCCCCATACCACACAGAAATTTCATTCAGCAATGTCTATAGCTTTTTTCCTCAAACTCAACTATTGTTATCTGGAGGTAGATGTATATTTTTAGAAACACGTAAACGCATTTTTGACGTAAAAAAAAACGAAAAATAAAACATGACGCTTATATGATCCACGAGCGTGTTGGTCACATAATTGCATTAATAAGTCCTATGAATCATATATGATTCTTACCGCGACACCTCGGAGGGATGGAAAATATATACGAAAACGGAATAATAAAGCGAAAGGAACCCCCCCTCAAAACCAAATAAGTAAACACGGAGTATCTAGAACGCGGCAAGGCTTACTGCTTGAATTGTTACAACGAAGCCCACTAAAACCTTAGTTGATTTTTTTTATAATTATGTAGGTACTTACTTTCCTGTGAATTTTTAGTTTCTAGGTATTTTTCACTAATAGTCTACAAATAATTATTGGTTCCTTTGTGTTTTTTACCATTTTTTGCCACATTCATGTCAATTATGAAAGAAAATAAATCACGTAATTTTTTCTTTCTTTTGACAAAAGACTATGTACTCCCTACGTCTCCATACTAAAAATGGCATTTATCTTTCTACGTCTAACAGAAATAAATAAGCAAAATAAGTAATTTTGTTCACATATGATTCATGAACTTGTCAGTGTTGGTACAACAAGTGTCATGTGAATCAAATGTGATCCATAGGACAGGGAACCTGTTAATGATTTACATGTTTTAAAACCGTTAAAATAATTGCATTCTAGAATTAAATTTAAATAATGTTTTGTTATAGATTCCACGCTGATGTGAAACACAGCATTCACCACATCGTGCCTCATCATCATCACTACTGAATCGTATAAGAGAATCGAAGTAACCTTAATCATTACACGATCGCCTTGTTCTTAAAATAATAAATAAATATGAAAGTTTATACATTTTATGTTTTTTTCATGGTTTAAAAGCTATCCATTAGTATTATCTGTGAGATATGTATATTACAAAATATTCAAAAAGTACTTTTCTGATTTTTAGACATTACAAAAGCTTGTAGTCCAAGTTTTATGATCCTGATGTAAAAGTATTAAAAACACGTAAAATTTTAAAAATAATAATAAATCATTTTATACAACTCTAGCACTGCCAAGAGCCACGTACGTGGAACCGAGTTATATGCCTTCTTATAGTCTGTCCAACATGTCGCCAGACACTTATGGTTACGACGCACCTATTAGCTAGTGGCCATATCCATGATGAGGAGCTCTTTAGTGCCACGGGTCCCACTTCTAACATCTACTCTGAGACTAAAAATATGTAGTCATATTCAAATAAAAATTCGATTATTTCTATTTCTCAAAATGGATGTAGAAACGGAACCTGTGGCACTATAGAACTCCTCCAATACATAGATGATTTGAAACTCTTTGCGCAACTAATTTGAAATTGACGGCGTTAATGAAAGTGACTGAAAACTTTAGTAACTCTATCAAGATGGAACTCTCCATCGAACTTTTAGACTCATCAAAACTCAGATCTCTGTCTGCCACCGAAACCTACAAGCGTCTAGGTAAATCACAGTCATTGGGAATATCTAAATTTAATATGACACAAGCGCTGCAGGAGCGCTTCTTTGGCCGCCTGAAAAAGTACTAAGAAGTTTTTTTCAAGGGTGACAAAATGTGTGCCGGTTGGGTCATTCCGGGTTTGATGTATTCCTTTGGTGGATGACTACGACTGAATTAGATTCCCTTGACAGAACAGTCCGCACACTGCAGACTGCATTCCGAATCCACCACCCGAGTGCATCGGTAATGAGGTTTTATATGCCACGAAAGGTTAGGGGTCGCGAACTCTTAAGCATTAAGATCCTAGACAATGGCGAGATATACAACCAAAGAGAATATTTTCTTCATATTGATGTTGGAGTGCATTGTAATGTAATGTAGTCGCAGTAGACAACGGACTCACTGCGCTCGCTCTGGCTAAAGAGGATAGGCGCAAAATCTAGTACAAATAATCGCAGGGAGGTATGGAAGGGCAAAGAACTCCATGGTCGTTTTTATCGAGCCCTAAATGGGCCTGATATAGATTTAAAAGTATCTACATTTTGGTAAGGTTTTGTCTTTGAAATTATAGACGAAGTTGTTTTGATGAATACTATAACTAATATACTAATATAGGATATACGATTGGTATCTGTTTTATTACTTCTGGTTGCTCTCGTCTTGCCCATTGTGAATATTTACACAGACCCAACCAAGTGGCCAGGATTGCCCATCAAAACCTTGTCCTTAAATACAATCTTGTAAATTCAGAGGTATACCATCCCATCATCGATCTATAATCATTGTCAGAATCATTGTTGCCACTAAACCTGATATAGTGTTAGACCGATTAGAGCACCGCACAGTAGAAGTACTCAACCTCTTGAAAGTTCACACAAAAGGTAAACAAATCAAATATTTAGATTTGTCTCACGATTCGATTTGTCGAAATGTGGAATGTCAATTTGGCGAACATTGTTACGGTAGTCATAGCTGCTCATGAATTGATAGCCAAAAGCCTCGAGCGAACACCTTAAGAGACTCGCGTTAGACAACTGTATCAAGGGATTGATGCAGAAGGCACTTCTCCTCTACAGGGCTCGTATAGTGAGGAGGCTCCTTTCTTTGAAGCCCTAACAATCGGTGTCTTGGTCCCTGTACCCGATGTGAGTGGTCAACCTACCGTTTTTTATATTTTTAAATATATATTTGTTTATGTACATATTTAAAAATTTAATACATATGTTTGGAGATTAATAAAGCCGCATCTTAAACACATGTAGAATGGTTAGGAAATTCAGGCAGATTGATGAAAACGAAATAGTCTCTCACCACAATACAACAAAAAAAAAGAAAAAAGTATTAAAATTAAACACTACACGCCACATTTATTTGACTTCTACCCGTAAAATTATTATGTAAAATGAAGTGATGGCAGCTAATTAACTCGCTTGTTGCTATGTACAAAATTGTTTAGGTATTTACATTAGTGTAGGAGGTTAGTTAGGTTAACAAGTTTATTTTTACTTACTCCTTTCTTCTTTCGTCAGTTTAATTTTTTGTAAAAAGTTTTTATCGTCCCTAAAATTTGGATAGCGTTGATAATACAGGTATTTTTCATAATTTCTCTGTTCCCGCTCCTGTAGATCGGGTGGATAATAGCAATTTTACATACTTTAGGGAATTCACCACTCTTAGACTAATTATACATATTATGTGATTCCATACCACTCAATGGCGGCGTCGTAGCGTTAGCTAGAGATAATATTACCCACTTCAGCTTCATTCATTGAAAGGAGAATTAGCGAGTTAAGTGGGGGGATTGTCATAAGTGGTCCTCAAAGAGGGCATCATTTCGTTACGTAGCTTGAAGGCGAGGTCTTTACCTATATTAGTAAAAAATAGATTGACTTGATTGACAGATGATATAGGTACTATTATTTTTGTAAACTGAGTTATTTCAGGGGAGGGTTGTTTATATTTGTGTTTATAATGCTTTTAATCACTTTCAATGTAGCCTTGGGGTTACATTTAGCATTACAAAATTCTTATTTTTTCATATGTTAATTTTAATTTTTGTGACAATTAAATTACGATATATGTGACAATTAATGCGCAAGCTGTAACAATGAGTTCGTCAGAAACTAAGAAGTATCAAGAGCTACATAAGGCAATGGCGGTTCGGGTGACTGAAAAGGACTGATTTGTGTTCAGCTCCTAAAGCATCAGGACGTATCTGATGTCAGTCAATCGGAAATGACCTGGTCCTTTTCATTTATCTAAATAGGGTGGGAAGAAATATAATAAGATAGGGCTGATATGGTTAGCCGGCTTAACCTGTTGACCGATGGATGACTGATGGTGAATAGTTTGCTGGAGGAGGTCCTGCGCAACAATAGAGTATTTGAGATTCGGAGGATGGAGCAGTCCTTATGGACTGGGATTGGACCGTGGTCATGTCATCGTCCTTAGAACACCTCCGAGACTCATATATGCAGATGTAACAGCTACTGCGACACATGTTATTTATTAATATTATTCAAAAGTTAAGCACCAAGTTCCAAAAAAAGTAATTTTTGGGCAAACCACAAATGCGCGGTTATGACAATAGATTTTGTGTGATGTGTGTGTGTGTGTGTGATGATTGTGCATTTGAACATTTCCCTGTATAGAGTGGTGTGATATTTTAATAGATATATAAAATTTAACCTTGTGTATAAATTCACGAACATTCATGAAGGTTTAAGAAAATTCAACAATGTAATAATTTAATATCTTTTATTAACACTTCAAAAAGGGGAGAGCGAAGTTAACGGTTAATTTCACTATAGGTACATGGTTAATAATAGTAGCAGTTACATTATCCACGATACAATTGTTGCACATGAACGGCACATTCCAATACCAAGTTTCTCGATATAATATTTGATCGCGTGCTGTCAACACGTCCCATTTACCGGATTTGTTCAATCGTTTTTTTCCAGAGGATAGAAAAATACATACACAGCCAGACACAGAAAGTTAATAAAACACGTAAGAAACTCATTTGCTAACCTAAAGAATTTATTGTCCCAACGCAACACCCATATCGTGAATAATCTAACTGTAACACCCAACTATAATTACAGTGAAATCAGTGTTGCCTTGGCTACCTTTTTGAATTATGCATATATAAGCGAGAGGCTAAAATCTCATGGACCATTAGTCTGCTTTTGGACTTGGTTGTAAGACGTATAAACAATAGAACATCATGTATTTTAAGGTAGTAAAATTATTCAATGGAAAAAAATAATTACCTATTAAGCCTATTTTGATTAATTTAACTTTGCTCTGTAATAATACTCAACCAATCATCGTGAAATTTCGCGTACACGTTGTCAGTGGTACAGAAAAGGACAAGGAACTTTTTTTTTTAATTTAAATTAAAAAAAAAAGAATTGATTGACAACATCTATATTAACGTGATCGAAAAGCTAGTAATAGTAGTAGTATCATAGGTAAAATTTTAAAATGGTTTCAATACGACCTTACAAGTAATTTGATCCAAACCAAAGTTTCTTTTCATACATAAAGGTTATCTACAAAGGTCTTAAGATTTTTAAAGTTAACTGATTAAAGTTACCTATATCCTTTATTATACCCTATAAAAGAATTACGTGCAATTACGTATCCAGTACTGCAATAGGACTGACAGTACAGGTTCAATTTATAATAATTATAATTATTTATTTATTGTTAGTAACGGTAAGACATTCACGTAATAACAATATTACTCTCTGCTTTTCTTATCAAGACTGTAATTGTTGTGGTTTAATGTTTTTGTAAACATATTTTCGTAAAACTAGAAAGTCTATAATGATGTGTGTATTTCAGGTAATATGCGTGTTGTCTATTGTAGCAGTGGTCGCGGGTCACGGTCACTCCTCTCAGTACATCCACAAATACGACGGACACCACGAACCTGTGCACCACGGACACGGTCATCATGACTATTACGTTAGTACATACTGCATGTGAAACTGGTAATATGTACCGAATGAAAACTGTCTTAATTAAATTTACATGATTATTTTAGACTCACCCCAAGTACGAGTTTGAGTACAAGGTAGAAGACTCACACACCGGTGATCACAAGTCGCAGCATGAACATCGCGATGGTGACGTCGTCAAGGGTCACTACTCGCTGCACGAGCCTGACGGCTCCGTCAGACATGTAGAATATCATGGCGACAATCACAGTGGGTGAGTAGATAAATTGGTAAAAAAAAAAAGAAACTAGTTTTTTTAACTCTTGCTACTACGAAACGGTTATGAAAGCAAGATATCAAAAATAAATATTCATTGAATTTTTTTATTATTTCTACAGTTTTCACGCGGATGTTAAGCACAGCACTCACCACATAGTGCCTCATCATCATCATTATTGAAGCTTGGCTTGAGAAAGAATTTCTTCGACTGATTCTGTTGTTCATAAACAAAGCTTTATATATTTCTTTTATTTACTTATACTACGATTAAATAACTATTTTTTTTTTCATTTAATAAATGACTATACGTATTTTTACGCTGAGTGTATTTTATTGTTGTCTGTTGTGTAGATGGTTTATTGCGGCTATTTTTAGTTTGAAAAGTATTCAATAAAGCTCCTTAATATTTCATCATAATAAATTTAGTTTAGTAAAACTAAAAAAAACGTTTTCATTGAATCAAAAAGTAAATTATTGATCAACTATCCACCTCTTTACTTCATAATCATACCATCGTTACCAAGACCAATCTGCTGCACTCGTCAAAACTAATCATACGGGCCCATAATCAAAGAGTTTTCTAGTAGCCACTTAAAAATTCCACTATCCTTTCATCAGATCATCTCCAAGATCCCAAATTATAGTATTGTCATCCAAACTACATATACCTATATACAAAGTTTCATTTCGATACGACAATAATAGAAGTCTGTTAAAATTGACAAGTAAGTTAAAATTTAGGTTAAAATTAACTTCCAATTTGTTTACATGGTTAGTTACAAGTGAAGCTAATAAAAGTAATGTTAAAGATATTGTAGTATAAGTTATGTTGTAATTAATTTTTTATTTTTTTTATAATATTATTTTATTTTGTTCTTACTTACTCATGTTTGGTTACTGAGATATAACCAGACAGTAACCTAGAAGGACCTTGTCACTTAGTCTTATTCCAAAAATAATTATAACTCAAAAAGGGAAACACAGAGAAATAAAATGAAGTACTCACTAATTTATACAGTACAGTATTCTTCTAACTTCTTAAGACTTAGGAACCTTGTACTATGCAAGAAGAAAGGCAAATTCTGTAATTTTAATCACAATAACACAAGGCTGAATGAAATAACGAGAGCATTAAAGTGATAGTGTAGATCGGTAAAACAAGTTCGTCAATACCATTTTACTGTTGACGAAAAGGGTATGAGTTGTTCCAGAAGTTGTCTTGTTCAGTTATATAAAGGTAATTGGGACCCTTACGATTGTCAGTTAAGTGTTTACCTTTTACCTGTTAACAACTTGGATAAACATGATGGCAAAGGTATTTAGTGTTATTTTATTTTTGGTGTTAAACTTTTTCGCAAAACAAAACATGTATATGCTGCGATTGTCAAAAACTTTTATAAATATCTGTATAAAATTACAAATTATTTTCTCTTGGTCAAATGATTTTAGAATAAATTTGGAAGCATTTAATAATGTACGAAAGGGGCTTTTTAGTATCGAGGAAATCTCTGAACTCCAGTAGTTTAATATTTAATTATATTATAATTTAAAAAGTAAGTTGTCGCAGAACGCCTGGCAGTTGTGAAACATCGAAATTATTTTGTACTAATACTATGCATAAAAGGATAGTTTATGAAATAACATTTTTTTTTAAGAAAATGTTGATTGTTTATTAAATAAAAAATGTAATAATTTATTACAAAAAATCGTCGCTGGCGTCGCCACACCGCATTACATGTTACAAATACGTCGCCACGCAAACAGTTGGTCTGACCCTACGCATTAGTATGTTTCACATCAAAAATAAAATAAATGTTAAATGAATCTATACTCCACATAGGTAGTCTTAGTCGCGGCCATTATTGCCGTAGTGAGCGCGCGGCCTCAGGAAAATCACGGACATGGTCACGCTTACTCATCGCAAAGCATCGTGCTCCACCAAAGTCACAAACAGAGACAACTTCCAGTTCACCACGAAGAACATCACAAAGAACACCACGAAGAACACATCAAGGAGTACCATCAAGAACATCACCATGAACCACATTATGATCACGCCTCCTCCGCCCAAAGCCTCGTTCAACACAATGACGGACACGTAACTAAACACGTCGAACACTATGTATGAAATGTATTATCTCATTCTGTATTATATTGTCAATTCTAACACATAATTTACTTACTACGTTATATGTCCCACAGAGCCATCCTAAATATGAGTTCGCGTACGAAGTAAAGGACCCCCACACTCACGACCACAAGTACCAGCACGAGCACCGCGACGGTGATGTCGTGAAGGGTGAATACGGCCTGGACCAGCCCGACGGTACGCTCAGGATTGTGAAATACTATGCTGATAAGAAAACTGGATTCAACGCTGATGTGCAGTACAAAGGTCACGCCAAACATATTGTACCGGAACATCACCACCATCAATGATTCTGTGATATTAGCTGTTGATGAGAGTTGATTGTTGTTATTAATAATGTTACATATTGACCATAAAAATAAAGTAAACAACCGTAATTGCAAGATTTTATTTTTTTAATAAATATTAGTGTCTGAAAGCAAATTCTCATTCGTATTTATAAATATTCGCATTTTTTAACATTAAACACAGTTACATGATATGATACGTTTGCAAGAGACGTGTGACGTGAGACGAAATATGGTTTTTCACATTTTGGATCTAAAAGTTGTGTGAATGTAGTTAAATACAAAAAAGTTTATTGTGAATTTTATCTCATGAAATATATTTTTTATGCGTCTTTGCAGCCGGCTGCGTAGACGGATAACGCTTACATATTCGTAATTCGACGCTAATATGGATGAATAAGATATAATTATCAAGTCACATTGGATATTTCACTACTGCATCTTTGCAGTAATAGTGCGAACGATTGAACCCTATAATCAAACGAATTTAAAACAATAGCTGCACATTTTGATCTTGTATATTTTTTAATTTTGTGCAAGTGTGTACCGTATAATGCAATATGTAACAGTATTACCTCGTATCAATGTCACTATTAGTACTGTATCAAACCGTATATACACCCTACCGGTAAGGATAACTAGTAGGGCTAAGTGTAACTGGGGATTTCTACTACCTTTCCTATTTGATAGCACTACCCCAAGATTTAGTTTAATAAAACAAAGTTTAAGCGGTTCAAATTGGTTAACTCGTAACTTCGCCGAGACATACATAATTAAACATACATATGTATCTGGAATGGTAATTACGGTTGAGGATTTACTTAGTGTAAAACGATAATAATTCCCATGATGGCAATCTCTTAAAGGCCGAAAAAGAAAAAGAAATAAAATATTTGGGCTTAGCCTACGAGATTGACGATATGTGTGATGTAGATTCCGCAATCGTTTTGCGGAATCTACGAAATACGGAAGATACCCTGTACTAAAAGGACAAGACCATAAAGGGCATGTTAGTGTTCCATATACTACTACATACCTACATTCATACATACACTTACTCCTGTATAAAGAGATTGGCAGATGTGTATTTAACACCCACATTTTGTCAACTGTAATTTAGTTTCTACTCACGTACTCAGGGGGCAAGCCTATTGCCATGAACCTGGCATTTTGGGAGTTACAAATGGAAAAATTGTGAGTATATTGAAGGACAAAGGTAGAGATAGGTAAGAAGGGGAGGCAATGGAAGGAAAAGGGTATTGGGGATACGGAGGTATTGCGAGTGTAAGCAATATCTGGAGCAGGTTGAGGTCGCATACCTACAATACTATTATATGTTTTTTAAAGACTTTACGGTTTTACTCACCTTTGTACTTCGGGGATGCCCGACTTGTTTCGGAACCTTCCGGAACCTCCGCTGGGGCCCTTTTTCAAGGAGTGAAGCATCCTACCTCGACGGTGTCAGGCGTCACACTGGGTTGACTACGCTGCCACCGGTTCCTTTGTCTTTCGGCACGTGCGGATGTTGCATTTCCGTTGCGTTGTGTGACGCGCTGTTGTTACCAACATTCACCGTGGTGCACACCATACAAACTGTATCACTTTTTGTAGGGTCTGTCAGGTCTGTCTCGTTGGACGTGAGTTTTAATTCACGTTTCAGGAAAGTTTTTATCGTAAAATACTATTATCTATTTATTAATACGTGAAGCGAAAACTTTGGATCCCTTTTTACGAAAATTGGGCGGACGGAGGAATATGAAATTTCGCACACTTATAGTTTATACAGAGAAGAAGTGACGAATGCTAAAATTTTTAAACAATATGCAAAAACGGGTACATACAGCTATGAGTGTCCAGTATATATTTTGACCTGCCATGGTACAAAAGTCTATACAATGACAGGTCAAGTAATTTTGGCCAATGAAATAAACCATGGTCGAAATTCGACCACCACGCGATCTCTAGTATACATATATTAGGTAACAATGTACATTTACCTTTATATATAGGTACTTTGTTTCTTTTACATGGCGCTGAGAAAAGGTAAACTACAATGATGAATTTACTATACTTATGCAATCTCTGTTCATTACTTTGTTAATGACATAACAAGTTATAAATAACTTTAAAAGCAGATTTTACGATTATTCATGAAGATCCAAAACTTGTTAAGAAGTTATTTAATTACTAACTGACTATAAATTCAATAATTTATAGTCCGGATGTATCACAAAAAAAAATTATAAATAGTGAAATCACTATTAACCTTGGCCGTCTTTTATATATAATTCTGCTATATATATGGTCTTGAAATTCAGACGTCACATATCAGTTCAATCTCGGGCTAAGTTTCAGCAGGTCTAAAAATGAAAATGTTGTTGAAGGTATTACAATTTGTGTTTTTAGCTACAATTGATATTTTAAAAACTTTCATGTGCAAGTAAGGTTCCGCAATGTCGTTGTTTTTCTTGTTTACGTAATTTTATTTAAAAAAAAATAAAAGTTAGTAATAATATCCAACCCGTCCGAATGGCAACTAGCCTAGTCCACAAAAGTCAACTATCAATATTTTTGGTAGGTGCTCTTCGTGGATTGAAATTAATTTTTACATTTAGGCTGCTGAGTCGTAGGTGCTCTTCGTGGACGAGGCTAGTTGCCATTCGCGCAGGTGCCATTCCGACGGGTGCCCTATGTGGACTACCTCTTCAAATTGTGTAAGAGAGTTTTTATATCCAATTGAATATGTTTAAGCGTTTGTTTAACTTCATATAGCCTTTCTCCAATTTGCTCTAAGTGCAAAGAGCCAGCTCGAGTAAAAAGTATGCGACCGTGAGCTTCTCGAGCTATTTACTTACGCTCTCCAATCCATCCACATAAGCAGTATCCCTTTCCTGCCATTGTCTTCCCTTCTTAAGCATCTTTCCCTTTCAATAAACTCCCAATTTTCCCATCATTAATTCCTAAAGTGCCCGGTTCACGGCAATAGGCTTGCCACCGATTACTTGAGTGGGACCAAGTTGTGATTGACAAATTGTGGGTGTTTATACACCTCTGATTACGTATAGGCATATGTGTTTAAATGTATCGTGGGAGAGCCATGCTTCGGCACGTATGGGCCGGCTCCGGCTCGACCGGAGTGATACCGCGGCTTCACAGAAAACCGGCAGTGAAGCAATAAAACCCTTCCCCCCTCTCGTCCCCCCTCTCGTCCCCCCTCTTAAACCTTTCCCCTACTCCTACCTTAAAGGCCGGCAACGCACTTGTGACTCTTAAGTAACTTAAGTTGCAGGAGCCCATGGGCGGTGGTAGTCATATACCATCAGGTGGTACTTGTTACTAAAAAGTTGTGTTAAGTAGTAAATAGTCACACGGTATTAGAAATTACTCATCACATGAGTTATATTATAAAAAGTATTATTTATTATTATTTTTATCTTTTATGTTGTTCTGTAGGGAATCTGATGTATGTTACGCATATCTATATGTAGGTATTCCTGGTCGCGGCTGCCCTTGCTGCAGTAAACGCAGGAGCACAAGAAAAATTTAGTCATGGAGCCTATGATGATTTCTCATCGGAGACAGACATGCATCCTATGAATCGTGTAAGTCAAGTACCTACTATGTATGACATAAAGTCTACTGTTGTTGTATTTAAAATTTAATATTTTTGTATTTAACATTCACCAGGGCCCTCGCGTCAACAAGTTTACGTTTACAGTTTTGAGCATAATGCAGGCCCTAACGGATGGCCGGCTAAAGGATACATACGGTTTTAGCACGTATATATAATACCACGATGATAAGAAAGATGGATTCAAGAATGACAACAAGGATCACAGTTACCCATAAATATTATGCCTGACAATCACCACCTCTTCATCTGTGAACGAGCTTTTAAAACTGTTGAGGGTATTTATTTGATTTTAATGAGAACAAAGATGAAATCATTTTACTGTTTTTTTTAACGGGTTAGATTTAGGTAAACAATTACCGTTTTTGACTATACGTTTACGATCTAATAACAAAAAACCACACTTACTTTGTTTTGTGGTACTTTTCATTGCATTAATAGTGCAGCTCAACGCAAAAGAATAACCCTGTTCACTAAGTAGTTGTACGTAAACATATCTAACTAATTGAACTATTGAGTTAACAAAGAGTGTTCGGTGTAATATAATCGAATACCTTAGTAAGCAATAAGCGAGTCACGCGTTTACCTGATGAGATCAAACGTGTACAGAGTCAGTGAACTTTGTGTGACATTCGGGAACTGTGTTATTATTATGGAATTTAAAAATATACTATTAGTGTGTAACATTTAAAACGTTTCTTTTATTTAACAATCACAGCAAACCTCGCGCTACACCGTACAAACAGTGTAATTAAATAGTTAGTTTTAGTTTAAACAGCACAGTCTCACTTAATAAATACTAGATACCAGTCGACATAATCTGCAAAGATTCACAAAAATTCCAGAACAATAATATTTTTACAGTGATTTTCATTGTCTACCAATTGGTATAATACGCTTTGTATAAATCACTAATTAGTGATTTATACAAAGCGTTTGTCTACATTTATGCATCGAAATAAATAGTATTTCTATACTTAAAACTGTAATACCCGGTCTACGGTGACAAATATAATTACATGATTTCATTTAACTTTTGTGGAGGTTTGAGACATTGAAAATATTTAAATTCTATGAATAAATTTACATACGATTAAATACGAGAGAAAATTTTATTTGGTACAATCAAAGGCACTTAATTATAAGGTAGTACCCACCCTTAATAGGACTCACAACACTAGAAACAAGGACGATCTCTTCAAAAAAAAAAATAGGCAGTCATGGGACTGCCGATGGAAGTGAAAATTTAAAACAACGTGTCACATTAGCATATCAGTGACGCGAACCAAAAATCGCTTAACGCAGCTAAAGGAGTTTTTAATCTCAATTCAGTATCAATTTCAAGTCCGATTTGATAAAATTAACATTATTTTGGGTTGTTGAGAAATATTTTTAGAAAGTATTTTTTATTAGATATTATTTTTATCAACGTAGTAGTATAGTAATAACATTTTCACTTCATCAATTGAATTTTCAACATTACTTTCATAAATTTTTATCCAATATTTCAACAATTCTCACATTATTATCAGTGTGATCCACAAATAGTTGTCCAGAGTCTGGATTTTCTTTGTGTCCGTTGATTAAATGTTTATGTCATAGCTTGTGGTACGGGCATATTCCTAATGCGTGTGTTCTATTCTAATAATAATATATATCTAAATAAAAAAAGGTACAGTATCATGTAATAGTATGTACTACTGTCCTTGAAAATAAATCACGCAACCATTACCGAGATGATGTTTGCAGACAGACGACTTATGTGTTGTGGCGGAATCCCCAGAGGGAATCCACAAAGGCTTATGATGAATCTTGATGAGTCATGTCGTAGATTTGGTCTTAAAATCTGCGTGAAAAAGACCGAAGTGATGGTCCAAGATACACTGAACAGTATCCCAGTCAACATTAAACTCAGTGACGTCTCACTTAAGCAGGTATACAAATTCAAATATCGGGGCAGCACTGTAACATCAAAGTGCTTCCTTGATAGCGAAGTCAACAACAGAATTGAAGCAGCAGCTGAAGCCTTATGCAAACTTCGCTTCAAGGTGTTCCGTTCACATGACATGAAGCTGTCCACGAAATTAGCAATGTACATGGCAATCGTCCTGCCAAATCTCCTATACGATCTCCTTCGAAACGTGGTGGCTATACCGCAAACATATACGCACATTAGATAGATTCCACCTTAAATGCCTACGCAACATTACGAACATCCACTGGTCGGACTGTGTACGAAACACGGAAGTTTTACGATGAGCAAATGTCGGCGTATAAATTCGTATCAGGTCATGTTTCACGCATGTTTAACAACAGAGTGGCTAAGCGCATCTTCTTTTCAGAGCTACAAGATAGCAAGCGAAAACAAGGTGGCCAATTCCTGCGCTACAAAGATGTGCTCAAGCATCACATGACCTTGACCCATCGCAGTGGGAGGCAGTGGCGGTGGACAGGCCGCTGTGGAGGCGTACTGTGCGCACTAAGGTGTTCGAGTTTGAAAGACGACGGAAAGGAGAGCCTGATGATGATACAATTATGTCGGGGGGGGGGGGCTGACTTGCAGTGATTGTGGACGCACTTAAAATACCCGAACTGTGTAATTACGTGACTTGAAGTACTGAAAAAAAGTATAAGTCGATATAATTAAATATTTTAAATAGTTCACAGTAAACGTACTTTTTTATTTAAAATTTGGCTGTGTTACCGCACCAAATAAAGAGTACTGACAGCCGGGTCAAGTTTTCCCGTTCGTATGCATATTTAAATTAAATTAAATATATATTAACATACATATGTATCCCTGTTTTCACTCCTGTTAACTTAACACTATGTGCATGTTGCGTTTGCTTGTAAGTGGTTGTACATTAGCCTAAATTCTACGAAATATATTTTTTTAGATTAAGTAACAATGCTACGACTGTAAGCAAACCATAAATAAATAAATATATTGACCGGCCTGACAATATACTTGACTAAGTAAGTGTGATTTAGTCACTAGTTAGACATGATAAAAATAGGTAATAAAAAGAAAAAAGGAAAATGCTTATCTTAACAAACTGTTTTTAATTATTAAAAACTAGCAGCGCCCCGCGGTTTCACCCGCGTAAGTCCTGATCCCGTGGGAATATCGGGATAAAAACTATATGTTAATCCAGGTCTCCAGCTATCTACGTATCAAGTTTCATCGCAATCGGTTCAGTAGTTGTGGCGTAAAAGAGTAACAAACATCCATACATACATCCATACATCCTCACAAACTTTAACGTTTATAATATTAGTAGGATTTAATATTAGCTTGTACTTATCATACAATTAAATTATTCCAAAGTAACGTATCTATATATTAATATGTGTAGAGATTTCTTTGTATGCGTTGTAAAACAAATTTCACTCACTTGGAAATGTGACATTTGGAATACTTAACGTTTGTATCTGGAAGAAGTGCAAAAATCTAAAAATTTTAATCAATATTTGTCATAAGTTTAAAAATAAAAAAAACATCTACAAGAAGCTACAGACGTCCAGTATATATGTATGTTGACCTGTCATGGTACGTAAAGTCGATACGATTGTCATCGTATCGATTGTATCGTTCAAGTTATAATAGCCAAAGATGTAAAAAAACAGTTAAAACTTAATGAATTATGGTCGAAATTCGACCACCAGGCGCTCTCTGGTTCTATTAAAAGTACGTTAACCCAATTGTTATCAGTACAAATATATACAATTGAGGTGTCTGTTTGTAATGTCAAAATACTCATGCAGCTATTTGCGACACCAATGCCTAAAAATCATCAGTATTTAAAATTTTTTGTCTGTCTGTCTGTCTGTTTGTTCCGAATATTCTTAGGGACGGTTGAGTGATTTACACGAGACTTTCACTGGCAGATAGCTATTGCTATAAGGAGTAACTTAGGCTACTTTTATTTTGGAAAAAAGAATTAGGGTTCCGCGCGAAATATGTACACGCGAGCGAAGCCGGGAACTGCTAGTTCTGAATAAAAGTGAATTAATCGAATCGTTACATTTGTATATTCTAGAAATATTTCTGCTCCAGTGACTGCAAAATATTTCACGTACCTTGTTTTAAAACCCTTTTAAATTTGTAAGCTATTGCGATAGTACAACAATCATGCAATCATAAAGGAAGTCATATAAAATCCAATATGGAAATAATTACCGCTCATTGCTGCATAAAAACCTGATTCTTCATTAATAAGCACTTAATTGTTTGCGTAATACAAAAAAAAATCAAATAACTAGCAAAGGTTTCCCATAAAGTTGTATTCAGGGTCTCTCATTTGTATGCAAATGTTATAGGTATTCTTGAGAAGTTGACAACATGTCAAAGAATTCTAAAAAAAAACCGGACAAGTGCGAGTCTGACTCGCGCACCTAAGGGTTCCTTAAGCACATAAACTTGTATGTAATTAGTACTCCCATATCGGGCATCAATTCTCGAAGATTTTCGGCCGTCTTTTCCGAAAGACAAACTTAACTTTGCAGTTCTAATAATGCTCTCGATGTTTGATTAATGAAATGTATGGCATCGATGTATGACTAAGTCAACTTTCCAAACGCAAAATGTACATTTGTGATCACAAAAACAATTTTTTTTATGTGATATAACAACATATTATATAAAATTCAAGCTTAAGATTTGACTTGGCTAGTTTTTACCAGCAAACCAAACTTTTAGAAATGTAAAATATGATGACCTTACAATATGAAAACAGTAACTTGTATATAAAACTAAGAATTATTATTATCTGATGTGTGTAAAAAATTCTACTGTTCAAATTTAAGAAGTTATATTTTTAAATAGCAAATATTGTTGTAGCAGAAAAAACAAGAATTTTGTGTTTTAAATTTATTTTGGAATGTTGTATGTTCTTCTAAATAAATTTCAGGATTTTCTACAGAAACCATGCATATTACTAACATTGAACTTGGCTCCCATTTTCACATTTATGTTTTTGATGAGATTCAATTTAATACAAAATCTTTTATTTTGTTAATGTTGCACGAAGTCCCGTGTGAAATGTACCTAACAGTCATTTTAAGGTTATATTTTTTACGTTTACAATAAATGATATGACCCTAAGCTACAAACGTGTCAAATTAGTCGTAAACATTTCATATTTATTTGATACTTCTGCATGTTTCATTGGATTTTCTTTCGTACCTATTTTCGTACTTCTAAGATAACGAATCGCCTAATGACAGGGTTACCTATACGCATTATACCAGTACGCATACGCATACCTAACAAAAAAAAAATAATACATTGAACTATGATCGTACTGGCCTCCTAAAACACTATATTTATTACATTTGAAAGTTTTGTTTTATTTAATTGACCTATTTATAATAGCTCGAATAATTCGAATGTATTGTTTACTTGTTTGAAGTTGCACTGGGCTGAGTCTTGCTTTGTTCGTAGGCGTTATAAGATTTTGTTTAATTTTTAAACTTTCACGACTTGTATTAACATATATTTTATATCGATTATTCCAATCGTAACCACGATCGGTTCAATTCAATCGAAACGTTCGGTAAACCAATAGGTATCGTATCTTATAAATATAACCGTGGATAGTCAAGATTTACGCATCTAAAATTACGTTTTATTTTAACAGATATACGAACACTACTTTGGAGTGTTATATTGTTGTTTAACCTTAATATAAACTGTATCGTCTCACAGTTTAGTTATTTAAAAGTAATCTTCAGATCAGTGAAAATGACTGAACGCCTGCCGAAATAAAAAGTGTGAAAAACCTAGAAATGATGATTGCTGATATTTTAAATTATTTTTTTTCTACTTGTTTTTTTTTCTTCAACTAAATTATTATTAGACAAATTTAAAAACATAAATATTGATATAAAGAAAGCTTAGTATCAAGTACTTACTCTACGAAACTAGAAACGCATTGCACCTGGATTCTAGTCACCTTCGAAGTTTAATAGAAAGAAAAATAACGTAAAAGTACTTAATAAAAGAAATATACCACATATATGAAAAAAGCTTCTGCACATAAGTTAAGTAGAATAATTAAAGTATTTATATACCTCTATGTGTAAGAAATCAGGCCAAACAAAGTTCTCAGCTCTGTCTTATAATACACATCCGAAAAAAGCACCGAACGCAAGTTTTTCGGAAGAAGTTATAAAAATAAAGGTAACCTACCTACTCGGTAACCACTTAGCCGCGAGCCCCTCTAATCCTAAGTAATATTATAAATGCGAATGTGAAATTATTTGTTATGCTTGCACTCTTTAATTACTCAACCTATCGTCATGAAATTTTGTATACACGTGGTCAATGGTATAAAAAGGACATAACAAGGACTACAGGCAATAACACAAATTTCATCCTGAAAAAAAATACTGTCCCCGAGGGATACCAGAATTTATTGACAAAGCTTACATTAGTAGATAAGGAAATGTCATGCCATGACATTAAGGCGGTGCATTAATTAAGACATTAAGTCTATGAAGTAAATACGAAAGTTCTATGTTATTGAACTTTGAAGCAGTAGAATTATTTGTTACGTTCAAGATCCATTAACAATTTTTTTGTAGACAAAAGGACGAAAACGTCCTTTTATTATTAGCAAGATCTTTTGAAAACGTTACTACTTATTCGCTTAAGAGCTGAATTGGCTTAGAATATGTATACTGCTTCCATCATTATTGGAAAAGTGCTGTTCAATTGATATTTTAAGGACATATTTTCTTGATTTAAATATAAAACACTAACATTTCAATAATATCATAGCTTATCTTAATAGAACAACACCAGCGAACACAGTCGCGTGTGATAGCCCCAACATGCGGTGCACGCCATGCAACACCATGTTCATGCCACGTATTTTAAATTTGGACAACGTATTCTGCTTAAATTAAAAATAAGATTATATATGAAATGATGATATAGATGCAGGAGTCTGATTACATAGACTGATGCTCGGATGATAGGTTTGACCATGGCCATGATCGTGACCGTTCCGCACTTCCGGCGCTAAAAGCAACGAGAGTAATACCGAGGCAGACGACTTGTAAATTTTATGTTCTTGTTTAATTATTAGTTTCTTTGAAAGTAATTTATTATGACAAGTTTTATTTTAAAACTTATGTATGGACATTAATCTTATTAAGTATAACGATCAATAAAAAAAATAATCGTTCAGAATCATATTGAGTTGTTTTACTTAAAATTCAGTTAGTTTCGTTTCAATGCTTTCAATATTCTGAGAACGTTAAAAAATTAAAAGAAATTCTGTGTGATCCTTAGTGCCTCTTATTTACACAGTTAAATGAAAAAAAAGAGAACACTGAATTTACTAAAAAACTATATGTAATTCGTTTTCTGTTTATACTAATCCTACTAATGTTATAAACGTGAAAGTTTGTGAGGATGTATGGATGTTTGTTGCTCTTTCCCGCAAAAACTACTGAACAGATTGCGATGAAACTTGGTATGTAGATAGCTGGAGACCTGGATTAACACATAGGCATACTTTTTATTCCGATATTCCCACGGTATCAGGACTTACGCGGGTGGAACCGCAGGGCGCAGTTTGTCCTAAAACAAGTCTTTTAGTTACTTGCTGTCAATAGCGACGTATATCTAGGTAGTCCAATTTTCCTTCTAAAATGTGAAAATAACATAACCTTTAAACCAGTAATTGTTTCTTAGTAATTGCATCACAGACGCAGTTATACCAATTATTTATGTAAATGTTCTATATATACAACCACTTTACGGTTTTTGGAAAAACAAATTAGAAAAGTTACCGCAGAAAATGGAAAATTAGGGAACAATTGAATTTGCTTTTTTATGTAAAATTCTTTCATGTTATTGACACATAGAAAAGACTTTAGATAGTACCGATGAAAAAATAAAACATATAAGGAATGGTCAGCCTGCCATAAAAGAGGAAGAGTCATGAACTCAACTTTTATAGTAGTACACCATTACCACTTACATAATAAAGATATTATCACATTTACAGTGTACTATTATTAGTACACTATTATCGGTATCTTAGGTATGCTGTAATGAAATCCACAAAGCCAACATCTGCATTACGCTGTATAAAGTGTAGCTGATTTTTGATCAAATCTTGTTAAAAGTAAAAGAATCAATTAATATGTAAAATTTAACTACTGTCACAAGGTTTGAACTTGACTTCAAGTAAAACATGCCTGACGCATGCAGGAACTTAATTAGTTATAAAAGTTGATCCAATTATAATTGACCTTAATTACATTATGTAAGTCTCCAGTACTAATGTCTCCTCTGGGACCGATGAGTTCCCATCGAAAACGTACTACGCACTATTTTCAGTTGATAATGTTAGGTATGGATCATTCAAAATGATGATGAGGCACCTGATCAAGAAAATTACACTGATAGATTGAACAGTAAAATAAAGGAAGAAAAACGATTTTTACATACTTTAACTATTAGACAATATTCAATTTCAACTTTTGATTATTGGCTTTGTATAATTACCGTATTTCTTTTAAACAATATTATAACGTTTAAAAATATCTTTCTGACAGAACATTCCGATTTGACTTAAGATTCCTATTTGTAACGAATATGTTGCTATTTATTTCATTATTTCATTGTATTGCGATAATAGCGTAAAACCTATTTGGTAAACCATCCAACCATTGGCAAATCTGACATTTTCTAATTGGGGCTTTCATGCCCCAATTAGAAAATGTCAGTTTATTTACTGCGGCTTATGCGTATCCATATCTACTGTAGCTAATACATTTTATATTTCTTTCAAAGTCTATTAACGGAATGCATTAATATTCCCTTAAAACCCTATTAAAGGAACTACGGGCAAAATGCTATCCCAATCAGAAGCCGAAACGACAAACATGATATTTGCTACAAATCTGAAAAAAAAAGTAGTTTAGGTGTAAACAGGAAGTTTAATAAACGCTGTTTACGCTTTGGCCCAACACTATTCTATCGATGAAAGTAGGATTACAGAATATAGAAAACTCAATGTTCAAATGATGATTCTAGATTTACAGGAGTATGGGATTCTAAACATGGATGGTAATAATGTTGGGAAGTGATAATCAAATATTCGGATTTAACATACGAATTAAACGAAATCATCATGATTAAGAAATCAAATGTGTTTTTAGTTACAATCCATTTCTTCTTTCGTTTCTATGCATAACCAACCGCCACATATTATATCAAATTTAAACTCCAAATATAGAAATTTAAATACTACAGCACTTCCATTTATTAATTGAGTAAGTTATAAATAAGAATGTGGTTGTTCCAATTTAATTTCTTCAATTAACATAATTATTATTGGAAGTGATGTAAAGTGCCTGAACGTATATTGTATAGTCGTCGGCTGACATTGTGCATACTGACCAATATTAAAACCGGTTACTTATGCGCTTGGCCACGATTCGAATAAATTTATTGAAAAATGTGCCCTACCGACCTGTGAGATACGTAAATCATGCATTTCCAAAAATATTACCGAGATGAAAGTCACTGTCCTTCATGTACCTAAATGGCATATTCTGTAGCAAATTGAGAGAAAACCGGCTTATCAAAGAAACTGTCTCATTTGGGTGACAAATTACACAGTATATAATGGACAATAATTTTTCACCCAGCATCAGTTCACCAAGTAACTTCAGTCACTAAAGGAATAACGTTAAAATGTTTTTAAAGGTAAGGGTAAAAGCATCCAAGCACCTTTCAATTATAAAAGATATACAAACTCATAATTGAATTAATACCATACTTAAAATTTGTTAACAATAGAATTTTACGTTTACAGGTTATTGTTCTTGTTGCCTTTATAGGCGCTTGTCAAGCCGCTGAGCATGCCTATTCTTCGCAGAGTATCACTCGCTTTGACAACCATCATGACCATCATCATGAACATTATGGACATGAGGAACATAAGCATGAAGAGAACAAGCATGAAGAGCAAAAGCATGAGTACCACGGACACGACGACCATAAGCATCATGAACATGTCGAACATAAAGTAGAGCATAAAGTTGCACATCCTATTCAGCACCATGTAGCTGTAGAGCACAAAACCCAACATTATGGACACGTTGAACATAAGGTCGAACAGAAGAAAGACGTCGAGCACAAGTCTGAACACCACGAACATAAAGTCGAGCACAAAGATGAACATAAGTTTGAACACAAAGTGGAACACAAACAAGACCATCATGAAAAGAAACAGGAAGAGCACAAGCCTGAACACCACGAACATAAAGTCGAGCACAAAGTTGAACACAAGTTTGAACATAAGGTAGAACACAAAGTGGAACACAAACAAGACCATCATGGAAAGAAACAGGAAGAGCACAAAGAAAAGTATGGCCAAGAAGAACACAAGCATGACCTATATGCTAAGGTCATTCCCGTTTTTGAAAAACACACGGAGCATATAATTAAGGTAGCTGCTCCTGCAAAAGTTGTTCCAATTGCCCAGTATGTGCATAAAGGCTCTGAAGAACACCACGGCAAACATCACGAGCATGCCATTTCTTCCCAGCACATTGCCCGTCATGACGTACCTGCTCCTCCTCCCAAAGGCTTCTCTGACCACTCTGTAAGTATTATTTTTTTGTAAGTAATCAAGCCTTTCGTATTTATCATGTTCTTATACTAAGCTTCTCTTTTGAAGGGCCCTGCTAAGTATGAGTTCGCCTACGAAGTTAAAGATCCTCATACTGGTGATCACAAGTACCAGCACGAGTCCCGCGACGGCCACACTGTAAAAGGAGTATACAGCCTTCATGAAGCTGATGGATCTGTTCGCACCGTTGAATACGGTTCTGACAAGCATACGGGGTAAGATATTTCTACAACATAGCTAAATTTACCTTAGTGAATATTTTGTGATGGAGACTATTGAAATCAGCAATGTATCTGATCACATTCTTCAACTTCTATTTGATCTATATGTGATATATGTATAGCGAAAGCCAAACTATTATAAATTAACCTCAAAATACTTGTGTAAAAAACATTACCTTCCTTTTGATTAAACCAATACAATATCAATGATATTTGAAGTCATATGTATATTATCAGCTAAATATGTATTATATATTATTTTTACAGATTCTCAGCTGCCGTGAAACAAACCACCAAGCACATTGAAGAGAAACACCATCATTGATTTATATATAGAAAACTATTCGTTAAAAGGTGGTGAAATCCGACAATAGTTATGTTGTTAACATTTGTTTTTGTGAAGATGCACTTAACTTAATAAGTATTTATTTATTCTAAATAAATTATTTGAAATCATACTTTTATTTGTTTACCAATTTTAACGCCTTACCTAAAGCCCATTAGATCAAGTGTACGAACAAACTTGTTTTGAACTTAATATGTGTGGAATGAATAAAAAATGGAAAACACTTTTCGAAATTATATGAAATAACAAAATATACGGGCGGTGCAGTGAATCCAGTGATCACTTATCTACAAGTCCAGTGTTTCGGTTTCCATCCCACTATCCCACTAATATTATAAATGTGAAAGTTTGGATAGATGGATGGATGGATGGATGTTTGTTACCCTTTCACGCAAAAACTTACGCGGGTGAAACCGCGGGGCGCTGCTAGTACTTATATATGTACTAGCAGCGCCCCGCGTAAGCCCGGTCCCGTGGGAATATCGGGATAAAAAGTAGCCTATGCGTTAATCCAGGTGTCCAGCTGTCTATATACTAAGTTTCATCGCAATCGGTTCAGTGGTTTTTGCGTGAAAGAGTAACAAACATCCATCCATCCATCCATCCAAATTCTCACACTTAAAATATTAGTGGGCTATATGCACTAATGTATTTGTTATACTTGTCTTTTAACGATAGCCCCTCCCTCATCATGCGACATAATAAGTAATAATTAACTAGTTGGCTCTGCCTTTCTCATAAAAAAACATAAGTGTAAATAAAGTACCATTTGTTCACAAATAACACAAACTGAAACATATTACAGATCGGATAGAATTAATATTTTATTGGAACTTATAAAAGTCTGATGTGAATTCATACAAGTTGGAGTAGAATTGCTACTGAGATGGGAGATTCTAATAATTAATATTTTTTTAGAATTACTAGAGTATTCGAGATTTTTAATATCTAATAACAGTTTAAAACTGCCGTTAAGATATCTACTACAATATTTTTCATTTGTAATAATAATAATTATAACTGGAGATACTTCACACAGCCGTCTGATTTCCAACTAGGCAGAGCCTGTACTGTGGTAACCAGACTACTGATAAACATTCTCATAAATTACTAAATACATACATCACATACATATCGTGGATAATTCACACTCAGATACAGAACAAATGATCGTGCTTATCACACCATGAATTATTTGACCTGGGTAGGAATCGCACCCATGACCTCTGGCGCAGCAGTCAAAATCACTAACCACTAGATCAACAAGCCCGTCAAATGTTAAATTTTTTTTTTTAATGTTATAGGCGGCAAACGAGCAAACGGGTCACCTGATGGTAAATGACTACCGCCGTCCATGGCCACCTGCAACTAAAGAGTCACAAGTGCGTTGCCGGTCTTTAAGGTTGGAGTAAAAAAAAAAAAAAAAATGCATTGCAGCATTGCTCTCCGCACTCCGGTCGAGCCAATGTAATGAAATCCACTTGTTTTATAGCCTTAGCGTATTATATAATATATAAACATAGAGCTATAATTGTGTAGTTACTATAATCCAATTAGTCTTTGTATTACATCCAACGTTGAAAAGTGTAAACTTTTAAGCAACTTTGGCCTGTCGACCTTGTCACACCCAATGTGCCTCCTGCCACAACTATATAAGCGGTTCTTTACACATACAATGCATCAGTTGTGCGCTTTTTATTATTACATCAATATGTTCTCTAAAGTATGTTCAAGTAATAATTTTTAAATTGTGAATTCAGTTTATTCAATTATTATAGGAATTCCTAGAGTAACATTATGATTGTTATTTATAGGTCGTAGCCTTCAGCGCGGTGATAGCTGCAGCCACAGCTGGTCTTCTGCAAGCGTCACACTACGCCCCAGCTGCAGCTGTCTCCTCGCAGAACATCGTGCGTCATGACGAGGCCCAACCACACGTAGCCCATGTTGTTGCTGCTCCCGTAGCCCACGTTGCTCGTGTCGCTACTCCCGTTTCCTACGCCGCCCCTACTCATTACGCCGCTGCCCCCGTACACTATGCTGCCCCTGTTGCTCACGCTGAAGAATACGTAAGTGTATCAATCCGATCGTACATACAACGTCCTACAAATAGTTTACTCGACACATCCATCTAAATAACGTCGTATTTATTTATAGGCTCACCCCAAATACGATTTCTCTTACTCCGTGGCTGACGGACACTCCGGTGATAACAAGTCCCAACACGAAAGCCGTGACGGAGATGCTGTTCACGGCGAGTACTCTCTGCTCGAGGCTGATGGTTCCGTGCGCCGGGTACAGTACACCGCTGACGACCACAATGGCTTCAACGCAGTCGTCTCCAACTCTGCTCCCGCTCATGCTCACGCCGCTTCCCATGCTCCCATTCTTCTTGCTCACCACTGAAGTCTAGTCATATTAAAATAAGAACTGTAGTCAATTTAATATTTATTTATAATAAACGAAGCTGAATGTACTAGGTATTTTGTTACAATTTTTCAACATAACCTTATGTAATGAAAATTTATTCAACTTTAATAATACAAATCATGCTTTGCGTGCGATCCACTCTTCTAAAACTAAACTAAAAAACTGGACAAGTGCGAGTGTGACGCGCACCGAGGGTTTCGTAAGTTGGTTGTATGTAGATAGTTCATCCATCGCAAAAATTGATCGTCGAAGATTGTTGCCCGCTTTTTCGGAAAGTTCTAAAAATACTGTCCCAGACTATGTCTATACATAGATGGGATAACAGTCAATTTTCCAACCACAAAATATAAGTTTGTAATCGCAAGAAATATGTTTTAAGTGATATGACAACGGTTGGAGAGATTATATTAACGACTTTCAGATTTTTTTCCTTTACTTGTGGTATGAGACCTTGCTTCTCGCCAGATTTCATGATTTTAGGTTAAAGGGAAGTAGTAAGGCCTTTTTCATAATAAAAGTTTTCTTCGATTTGATTTGATATATTTAAGAATGAAATAGAAGTTAGGTAGAAAATAACTCATTAACCTTATTTAATTAATAGACCCTTTATAATTCATCATATTATATACATCAAGGTTTTTTCTTAAACATAGTTAAGGAAACTGCATTAAAAAGAAAAAAGTGTGTGTGCAATTCACACACGGCAGAAGTGAAACTTCAGAAAAACACCACGTTGACTACGACGCATTTTCACTTGATTATAGGAAACACTGTATACTGGCATTCTATATCATTCTCTCAGGATAAATCCTATTTATGAATATGTTTGTATCTTTTTCTTCGTAGTACGCAGGCGCAAAGACACGTGCTAACAAACGAAGATTATAGGAAACACTGTATACTTGTATTCTATCTCATTCTCTCGCAGGCTAAATCCTATTTGTGAATATGTTTGTCTCTTTTTAGTGTGACTTTCGTTTCATGGAATTTTCAAATCACAACGATTCTAAAGAAGTGTCGCTTCAAAAAATAGTATATATGAAAAATAACAGAAAGATTAGTAGTATCGGGCAAATTCAATTAAAGTAACAGAATAGGTATAAAACATAAACTTAGTAAACTATTCTCTACACTAAATTTATGGTATAAAGCACAGAACTAAGAATAAGTAAGAAGTGTGAATTTGGCATTAATATGGCAAGCTTTCATTTAACATGAAATGGTCGTATGTAAGTCTCCACTAAGTCTAAGTTAAAAATTTGAATACCATTTTTCAACCACTTTTTGGTATTCGATTGAGCTGAAATTTGACATACCTACATAATAACAATGGCTCGTTTATCGTTAAGTCCGGTGACAATGCAATATTATGATACCATCGAGCTGATCTGTATGTTTTGTTACCACGAGAACTTTCCATAAGTTCCATAAAACGTGATGAAGAGTGTCCGAAGATGTATCCGAATTCGAAATATATGATGAATATCCGAAAATTGCCAATGGAACTCCTTCAGCGAAAGTGTTTAGATAGTCGAGTCGTTGACTAATGTCTTGAGTACCTTCCATTAAACATGGAGATGAGGGTTTGAAGATGGAGTGGGAAGAGCCTCACTTGAACTTATTAATGTCAAATGACCTTAATGCGCTTTTTTCAATAGGTAAATATCTGTTAGATCATTAGGCACTGCTGTACAGAGGCCTGGCCTGTATTTCACTTGGGTTGCATTGGGATGTAAGGGTTCCAAATGACAGGAAGGAAACCATGTCGCGAGTAATCAACTACCCAAGCTCAAGTACCCCGCATGTACCCCGTGCTAGGGAACTGAATGGCAGAGGGTGGCAAAACATGCATTGGCATCTCGGGGTACCAGACGTTCCCCGTTTATTTAAATGCCTTACCCTATTCCAGAATCTCTGAGAGGGTGGACCAACAGTATGTTGTATGCACCAGCTGTATGTTAGGTTTTGAAAGTAAAAGATTTTTTTTTAAAAATCTTTTATTTTCAAAACCTAACATACAGCTAAAGCGTATGAAATATTGTATAGTTAACTTGTAAAACGGAAAACGTACATCAATGCTTTAAGCTTTTAAAATTATATATTTGACATTTTGAAAAGATCTATATAAAATTCATATACGTCCTTAGAACTTACGCCTATATTATAATAATGAGTTACCAAGAGAGAGGTTATTCTGAACCTAGAATGTTAATGACAAATGTCACTTATACAAATCTTTTTTGTTCCCGATTTTTTATAAGAAATGCTTATTTAAAATGCTTTTAATTTTTTTGAAATCATTACGTTAGAATAACATAAATAGTTAACAAAACTGGATTCATAGGAGTCCGCTACTTGACTTTATACTAATACTACAGCTGGGTTATGGTTCTATAGCACTTGCAATAAAAGTTAAAATATATTTGATTGCTTCATTTATTGATAATAAATAGTTTTCAGAACAAACTGTTCTAATTCGCTAAGACTAAGACTTAATGATGAGCGAGGAGGACGGGAGCGGCGTGAGCGTGATGGTGAGCGGGAGCAGAGTTGGAAACCACTGCGTTGAAACCGTTGTGGTCATCAGCGGTGTACTTTACGTGACGTACGGAGCCATCAGCCTCGAGCAAAGAGTACTCGCCGTGCACAGCGTCTCCGTCGCGGGACTCTTGCTGGGACTTGTTGTCACCAGTGTGTCCGTCAGCCACGGAGTAAGAGAAGTCGTATTTGGGGTGAGCCTGTTAATAAACATGAGTTAGATTATTTTAAAGAAAACAAGTATAAACAAAAAATATATGAGGGATGTTGAGACACTTACGTATTCTTCAGCATGAGCTACAGGGGCAGCGTAGTGGACGGGGGCAGCGGCGTATTGGACGGGAGCAGCGACGTAGTGAGCGGGGGCAGCGGCGTAGTGAGCGGGGGCAGCGGCGTAGTGAGCGGGGGCAGCGGCGTAGTGAGCGGGGGCAGCAGCATAGTGAGTAGGGGCGGCAGCAATGTGGGCTACAGAATTGCCCTCGTCATGGCGCACGATGCTCTGCGAGGAGACTGCAGCAGCTGGGGCATAATGGGCTGCTGGCAGAAGACCAGCTGCGGCCACAGCCAACACCGCGCTTAAAGCTACCACCTATAACACAAAACATTTTTAGTTTGTTACTTAAGCACTGAATGAAATATAAATACACTTTATATTTGTTATTTAAATACTAACTTTGGAGAACATGTTTTATGATTATCTGAGATACAACTGATGAACTGCATGCGGTAAGATTGTCTTATATACTGCGCGTTCGCGTTTTTGGGCGCGACAAGGTCGACGGGTCACGGAACAACTTCATAGATTACTAGGAAACTTTCACAATAGTTACATGCTAATTATTGTGTAGTATCAAAAGAGAAGTATGGATCAAAAGCAATCACTTAGGAAGGTTTATCAAGTTTATAGTCGTCATATTAAGTTTATTATGATATATTGTGGTATATTTTTTTAAATAAACAGAAATCTTACTAAACATAGAGCAACTAGATGAAGTCAATCCTCTTTTCAAAAAACATACAAACTACTTACTGTTCTTTATTATACTGTGCTACTATTTAAAGATTTACAAAACGGTTACATTTTAATCTGTTGTATATTTTTATTCTTATATGGTTCCTCTTAAACTCAAATATCTCGGGTACTTGAGTTTAAGTAGTCCCCGTAAGTCAGTCCTAGTTTTCAGTGGTGAACATCGTGAAATAATTTAACATAAAATCTCTTAAATTCTACTATTTCATATGTTTATTTAGGAACGATCAATACAACAGGAAGGGGATCACGACTTTTTGGACATTTACTCCATGTCCACTTTCGTTATACATTACAAAATGACATTATGCTCGACCATTCAGCAAATACGATGTTGAAATTAGTATCTAATATCTGTTTAGGTCGTATCGTGGGACTAGATGTGAAATATTCACGCTTCTGAGTTAACGCAATTAAAAGATATGGGTATTTGTGTTACATATGTATATACTTTGATACTCGTAAACTCACTCATTAAACGTAATTCCCGATGTTATAGAACCACAAACTTTGACAAGAAGCTTATAAAGGTTTAAAAAATCTTTTTAACATAATAAAGTTATATTTGCAGCAAACAGCAGCAAAACTGATATTTAAAGAAGTTTAAAGAAGATTTTTCTATTCGCTACAAGTTCATCCTTCAATTCGACTTCCATTTTTTTCTAACTTTACCTATAAATTATGAGTTTCAGTAGATAAGTTGAATATGCTCTTTATTTCCTTAATACTATCACTTAGGGTGCACTCGAACCCTTCATCCATCAATCTATGTTTCTTTTTCGGTCTAGGCTACTATATGAATTAGTCGTGAAAGGCAAGAAACAGTCACATTGATTATTAAAAAAGTTTGGATTAAATTCTGATTAAGAGTACCAACAAGCACATGGCCCGCCTGATTTTAAGCAATTACCTATAAACAATCGGTACATCAGTGGTGTCACTACTACGGGGCGCATCAAACACAATAGAACTCTGGTCACTCTAAAAATTAGCAGAAAAAAATAGAACTACCTATATTAAATCAGGCACTTTATCTGGTCAGTCCAGTGGATCAGACACATCCCACGACACCTGACAGCATCCGCTCTTCCCTGCACCACCAGGCGTTCCATGGCATCCTCAAAGCAGTAGAAGGATTCTTATGTTGACTAAGCCCTGACCGACGCGACCATAAATGAAAACGCCAACCTAGCATCAGGAAGAGACAAGTGGAAAGCTGTATTGCTGCGCGCCTCCAAACAATATAGACCACGACTGCTCTATCAAGAGCATACAAATAAGAAGAAGAAGATATCAGTTATGTTGTCTAACCGCGGTCTTCTGTAAGGTAAGCGTTCAGGGTAGTCGAACGTCTACAATTCAATTTTAAAGCCACCGCGGCTTTAAGCGTTAGACTTGTGATCAAGTGGTTGTAGGTTCGAATTCCATCCAGTACACTGCTGACGTAAAGCCACTTCTTATCGAGCTAAGAATGGCTTAGCTGGAGGAATTAAAAAAAAACATTAGTAATGTGTAACCGATGTTACTAGTATTCGTTTAAAACAATTCTGCAGTGTCATGTCTTTTTACCCGACTGCGCAACGCAAAGAAGGTTAATGTTTTTATCACTTTATGTATGCCTATGCATAGCCTTTTGACAATTCTTACGTCAGTCAATTTATCTTAACCTTAAGAATTTTACTAAAGACACAGATTTAGACACCATATTGTCAAAATGAAAAAAAAACGACGACCAATAAAATCTTCCCAAGGGGCCCCACTGTGAGTCGTTCTGTTCTGCGTTAGAATTTATGATTTGTTTCGTATTTATCGATTATGAAACTATTTAAATGTTGTAGTTATTCAGTATTACTTAACAGAATTCTAATTCAATCTTCAGTGATCAAACTCTGAAATATAAACTTCTGACATTCATGGCAGTTATGAGTAGTCTTTCTGTCCTTTTTCTCTGGGCATTCTTGGCAACTACTGCAAACATCTTGGCTGGTGGTTCCTCAGGAGTTTCACCACTGAATTCTCTGATCCTCTTGAGCATCTTACGTCGTAAATATTGAACATTTCCGATCTGATACGTACATTTTATCGCATTGGTTGCTTGTACCATAACGTTCAATCTTTGCTCTTATAGGAAGCATTTTGTGACAGCCGTTGCGATGAGAACTGTTATATTTTTGATACAGAAGGCTCCGGGTAGTCCAACGTAGATGATGGATAATCAAAACGTACGAGCTAAGTTAGCGGTACGTCATCATCTTCATGACGCAATCGGCTTTTGTTCTTTTAAATCAGTTTTTTTACTAAAACCTTAAATTGAACTAGGCCTTTTAACACTGTACTGCATGAAATTATTAGGTAACATCATATACACCACACTCACTGCGATTCTATTCTATGTTAATAAAAGTATAAAACAAAAGATTAAATGATTAAGTAATTGCCCGATTCCACTTTAGAACAAAAATCTTCATGCATCTATTCGGATTGGACCCATGACCTCAACTAAACCTTCTAACAGACCTTGTGACCCTCCATCTACGCAGTCGTGATTAATCGTGATAAAGAAAAAATTGAATGTCATTGACATCATGAAAAGTTTAGCGTATTTTACAGGTAGGTATAGAAATAAGTTGTAAAATTGATAATAATTTAGTTTATAATGTATTTTTGTTAACAATTACACCTACAAACCGACAGTTTACATTCTTATCTATTGATTATATATCATCATTATCATCCATGTTTATCCGTTCGTCCGTAACTAGAAGCAGCTCAATTCAGAGGCCTCTATATACATAAGTAGACGAAATTTGAGGGAAAGCTATCTTCCATATCCAATTTTGTGAAAATAACATTGCGCAGCGAATAATTTTAGATATTTATTATTTTAAGGTAAAATATTTATAAATAAGAAATAATTGAATATAAACTCCCTCTATACTACCTACCTTAATAAGTTAGTTTAATCTATCTACACGTCTGTAATTAAATAACTTTGAATTATTTAAGAAAATTAATCATTCAATATGTAATCACTACTCACTAGAGAATTCATGAGCATAAATAATAGAACCGCAATTCAATCAAATGTCATGTTTTTATTATCAATGTCATGGATATATCACCGCGACCTCAAGATGCGGTCTTTGAACCGAATATTATGCAATGAAGATGATTCAGCCATTCATAAAATTCACTACTTAAGAAGATGTTCTCGTAACACACAATCGAGATGTGTGCCGCACATTGTTGCGCGACTTACGGAAACAGAGATCGCTTTGAAAGTACATCTTGTATTTTTATTAGTAGTATACAATGATTGAAAGCTTGTTGATACAGAATTAAGTCGCAAATATCAACGACATTAATCCTATATCCTACATCCCACTAATATCATAAATGTGAAACTTTGGATAGATGGATGGATGTTTGTTACTCTTTCACGCAAAAACCACTAAACCGATTGTGATGAAACTTGGTACGTAAATAGGTGGAGACCTGGATTAACGCATAGGCTACTTTTTATCCCGATATTCCCAGGGGATCGGGATTTACACGGGTGAAATTGCGAGGCGCTGCTAGTATATTATAAACGTGAAAGTTTGTGAGGATGTATGGATGTATGGATGATTGTTGCCCTTTCAAGCAAAAACTACAAAACCGATTGCGATGAAACTAGCTGGACACCTGGATTAACACACAGGCTACTTTTTATCTTGATATTTCCACGGCATCGGGACTTACGCTGGTGAATCGGCGGGGTGCAGAAGTTGATCCTTGGACAAAAAATTATATGTTTAAAAAATACTTGCAATCCATGTGCTTAATGGAATCAAAATAAGAATAGTTCTGTTCTCATTTTGATTCTTGTTAATTACTACATAACGAAACATTACTGTTGAGTTTTTTTTTTTCAATTTTAGGTCTGGATCTTTGAATGTGGCGATGATGTCGTACGATGTACATAAGCTTCTGCAAACCGAGGCGGCGAAATCTAACGCACTTTCTCATGTCTGCACCGCTAAATAAAAAACAAAGAAAGGGCGTTAGTTGTAACGCCTGCTGTAGGCTCTACAGTACTGTAAATAACATGTGAAACTAAAGAATGCAATGTGGTGACCTGGAAATGAGATTTATTTATAAACATCGTGTTAAGAAAATAAGCTTAGCAAAATTTTTGTACCTGCACACAGTATCAGTTCCAAATTAAATGAAGAAAATACCCATCTTTACATGCCAATAATTGGTTTTTATTCGAGTAATAATTGGGTATTTGAATTTTATTTTTTTGTAATAAATGAAAAGATCATATACAAATTTTATAGGAAAAACCGGCCAAGTGCGAGTCGGACTCGCGCACCGAGGGTTCCGTAAAATATTTATATTATATGATGTAACTAAAAATATGCGGTTTTCGCAATTTTTCCTTTATCTGTGCTATAAGACGTTGCTTCGTACCAAATTTCAAGATTCTGAGTTCATGGGAAGTACCCTGTAGGTTTTGATCTCTTGCGAGTGTCGAAAATTTGCGGCATAAACGGCTGTATCTTTTGATTGCGTTGGCTTAGACGTTTGATTTTTTTACAGCTCGAAGAGACAGTAGACTTGATTTGATATAAATTCCAGCTTGATACCTCCACGCGTTCCTGAGAAAAAGGGTCTTGACAGACAGACAGACCCACGGACGGACGGACAACAAAGTGATCCTATAAGGGTTCCGTTTTTTCCTTTCGAGGTACGGAACCCTAAAAATAAGTTTTTCGCATCGGCTGTTAATAAAATTTATGATAAAGTTTTAAAATACATAAAAAAATCAATGCACGACCCAATTGTGTTTTTAGTGTCTTAAAAAAAAGTCGTCATGTTAGAAGTGAAAACATAACTTACACATATGTATATTATTATACATATATACACGCCCACACACATCTGTATATCTGAGCGTGACTGTCACGCGAGTTCAGTGCTTTTCTTTTTTGAAGTTTTCACTTCAAAAAGCGTGAGGTGTCTTTAGGATATCTGGTTGGAACGAAGTTCGTTTCGCTATATTAAATATATTTAATAGATTGAAGAAATTGTATCAAAATATAGAAAATATTGTAAATACTAGAAATAAAAATTGTGCCAACTATGAAAGTTGCCCAATGGATAACAAGTAAACAGCAGTAATATCGCGCAGAATCCACAGCTAGTGTAAATAAAACAAATCAACTGCTGGTCAGCATTTTTCGTTGCAACCTAACACTTTATTTCAGCCCCCATACCCGCAGCGCTTGAAATGTGCCATAAGGAACTTTGTTCTAAAAACTTTAAAATTAAATTATTTTTAGGACTGGATATAATTTTTTCTCAGTTTTACAATGTCTAAAGAGGAAAGTCTAAATATAATAACGACAAGATAATAATGTTAAAATTTTATTTACTAATTAATCATAAGGCTTGCTTGTAATTGTTAAGGTAGCCGTTGAGTTATAATCACAGGGACAAAAACTCCGTGAGCCTCACAGTTAAAAATACGCCTTTCTTACGCCTTAGATTAATTTCTCTTTGTTGAATAATTGATATTATTATATACCTTTACCCTATTCTCGTTAACAGCAAGTCTCTTTTATAATCAAGAGCTAATTGATTCTTGTACTTAGAATATCGGCAATAGAGCCCCATTATCTTTTATACATCGAATACAATAGTGATTGACAAACAACAGATAGCTTAAATCGCATAACGCCCAACGTGTATTGACTGTGTTAATCAAAATTAAATTTTAAGGAGGAATGTGGCTGCTTACTTTTGTAGGGTAGCAATATTATTTTTGCACGAGTAGGATCACAATCAGAACAGTAAGTTTAGCAATTAATTTATATTCATTAATATAATATTTAAGTACATATTATTTTGGTGAATAAGAACGATTGTGAACGAATACGAGTTGAATGATTCGTAAATCTAAACTCGTGCTATGACTGTTAATATCTTATGTATATAGTACATAAGATATTAACAATCATAACTATTCATAACACGAGGACAGATGAATTTAAAAGAAACTTTTGCCAAAAGGTATGAAAACCACAATATTTTTTTACAAAGATGTGCTTGTTTATTAGCCATCAAATAAATACAGCTTACATTACGATTTTATAATCTACTCAGTTTTACTATAGACAGGACTCAATGGTGAGCGAGTAAGACGGGGGCTTGGTGAGCGGTGTGAGCATGAGCGGGGGCAGAGTTGGAGACGACTGCATTGAAGCCATTGTGATCGTCAGCGGTGTACTGCACGTGGCGCACAGAACCATCAGCCTCGAGCAGGGAGTACTCGCCGTGCACGGCATCTCCGTCGCGGGACTCTTGCTGGGACTTGTTGTCACCGGTGTGTCCGTCAGCCACGGAGTAAGAGAAGTCGTATTTGGGGTGAGCCTGTAAACATAGATACATGAGTTCTATCGATGAGCCGAATAAACTGTTTGTAGTTGTATGTAGCGTTATGGAAATTATATATATGTACTTACATATTCTTCAGCATGAGCAACGGGGGCAGCATAATGGGTGGGGGCAGCGGCGTAGTGAGTAGGGGCGGCGTAGTGAGTAGGGGCGGCGTATGCAACAGAAGCAACGTGGGCTACGGGAGCGGCAAAATGAGCTACAGGGGCGGCTTGAACGTGGGCTAAGTGGGCTACAGGGTGGGCTTCGTCATGGCGCACGATGCTCTGCGAGGAGACTGCAGAACTTGGAGAGTAATGCGCCGCTGGCAGAAGACCAGCTGCGGCCACAGCCAACACCGCGCTCAGGGCAACAACCTACAACACACAACATTCTTAGTTTCCTTTAAGCACTGAACAAGATAAATACACATTTTATTAGTTATTTGTGACTCACTTTATAGAACATGTTGATAAGATTATATCTGAGATACAACTGATGAACTCCATATTTTAAGATTGGCTTTATATATTGCGCGTAAGTGTTTTGGGCGCGACAAGGTCGACGGGTCACGGAGCAACTTCATAGATTATTTCAATGCTTTCTCTGTAGTGTATTATATTTATATATTAGAGCTTACTTTAGGCGTCATGCGTTCCGATAACGAAATATTAGGCCCGACTAACAAGTTTGCAAGCTTAGTTGCACAATTATTGTTCTACATTCAGTTTTGGTAATTGTACTCGTCAGACATTATCTACTGATCTTCGATGTTCTTTTAAATTTGTGATGTATGTATGTATTCATTAAAATAATAATGGCCTTCCATATTGTTTTTTGCTAGCAGCTAGACAGCTAGATAGACATATTGCCATGACCTTATAGGTGAAAAGGTGTAAAGGTGGATTATTATGCAGTGAAGATGATTCATTCATTCAAGCTGCCTTACGATTAGTAAGAATAATAAATTGTTTGTCCAATTTATCATAGAATGTTAAGACATTTTAAAATGAATCATTTGCTTAATATTTGCTAATTAACTAACCCTACTGACATTGTACCGTTTATTTTAAAACATTTTTTTTCGACCGTTTGAATCCCATAGAAAAATGCACTTAAAGTTATTTTCGCTTTCCCAGGATACTGCCAATTCTTTTTAACCGACAAAAAACGGAGAAGGTCAAGTCAATCCATTTTTAGGGTTCCGTACCTCAAAAGGTTTTTTACCTTTTGAGGTACGGAACCCTAAAAATGGACAAGAGAGTGATCTTATAAGGAACCCTTATAAAATCACTCTCTTGTCTGTCTGTCTGTCTATCCGTGTGTCACCACCGATGAAGGAACCGGGTGGACCTAGCAAATTGAAATTTATACCAAATACCCCCTAATAGTCTCTATTAGGTGTATAAAAATCAAGGTCCTGAATCAATACCATAAAAATATATTGACAAATTTAGATTTTCGCGAAAACTTGTAAATACTAAAATTTACCTTAATTTTCAACTTTTTTATTTTTCAGAGCTTTTAACCAAATTGACAATTCTAGGTCAACCGGAAGTATAGGTTTTGGGTCGAAAACCTATAGGGTACTTCCCATTTACCTAGAATCATGAAATTAGGTAAGAGGAAAGGTCTGGCGTTAATTTGTTGTTATATCTCAAAAAAAAGTTTTATGATTACAAACTTATATTTTGCGGTTGGATTGTTCACTTTGTTGTACATCGCAACCGCAAAGTTAAGTTTGTCTTTCGAAAAAGACGTGCAAAAGTCTTTGAAAATTGATTCCCAAGATACAAGTTTGTTTGCTTACGGAACCCTCGGTGCGCGAGTCAGACTCGCACTTGTCCGGTTTTATTTTTTAATGTATGACCACGCATACATTTTTACAGGGTAGTCTGATTTGGATATTTTTTCATTGGATAGGGCATACTTTTAAGTTGGACCGATTTAAATTAAGGGACGAGTGATTGTTCAAGCATTGACTTTTCACCTGTAAACTGATTTTGTTGAAAGCTTGCACACAATACATAATAATTAATTATTATTATTATTAAAATTTTGTAGTTCTTATGACACTACAACATGACGGAGACTTGTAATTGATTTGATGATCAGTTTATTCTTATTAATTCATCGTCATAGGAACATCAAACCTAGTATAAGATTATTGAGTATGTGTTGTTTTAATATTTATAACAAATAACAACGAATTTGGCAAAATGCTGTACATGAGTAGATAGTTGTTGTGGTCTTTAGATTCGGTTTTTCCTGAATTTTCACTTCTGTATTTTTTTTATTTGACATGTATCTTTTTATTGATATTTTCATTATTATTAGTGACATTGTTAATTTTACACAATATTGACAATATTTATAGGTATAAAGTAAAAATTTTTTTAGTTTTAGTTATTTATAATTATGATTTTTTAAGCTTAATTTAGAAAATTTTGAATTGTTCATGTGAGAACTGTGTAGTCACTTATTTAGTTAAATTTCCTATGTTGCTTGGCAGTTCGGAGTATGTCATGCTCGCCTAGAAGTCCTGCCGAGGGTGGGGTATGTGTCGGGTCTTTCGGCTCCCTACAATATGGTTGATCTGTACGATGGCTGACGTGTGCGTCATGCTCGTCAACGGGTGCCGCTAGTCGGGGCTGGTCATCTTTGGACTGCTATTACTTAAATATGTATAGTAGTAATTAGCGCGTCTATTTATATTCTAGAATAATATTTTACATGTAACCAAATATTTGTAAAAAACCATTTTGAAAAAGAGTGTCCTTTAAGTTTCTTGCCTGTTCTTCTCCATAGGATCTACGTATTGTAACAGGCAACTAGTTTCACGACTGCTTTACCCTGACTGACCTACTCCTGACAATTCAAAAATAGCTATTATTGGTTTCATTGAAATAAATGGTTTTGATTTGATTGATTGATTTCATTTGAAAAATTAAAGTAGCAGAAAATAATTATGAGTCGGCGCCAAATATACAAACAAAAGTTGAAAACATAATACAAAAGGTCGAGACGGCCCAAACGTGCCGAAGCATGGCTCTCCCACTTATAATTGTTGATTGTTTCTATGTTTGGCACCAACTCGTAATTATTTTGGTATTAACATTAGTGTAGGAGTTTAGTTAGGCTAACAAGTTTATTTTTCACTTTTCAGTTCCTTTCTCCTTCATCAGTGTAATTTTTTGTTACAATGTTTTTATTACCTCAAAATGTTAGGCTATTAAGAAACTCTAAGAAAAAACCGGTACATTAGTTCTCAAGTGAGGCGCTTTCTAAAAGCCAGCATTTAATGGTGTTATATTATGTATACATTTTAACTGTTATTTCTGCAATCTACCGATTTAATTATTAGTATGATTATTGTAACATGCAGAAAAAAGCAAACTATGTGAATAAAATTAATCCTCTTTTATGTCAATTGATCTTCAACTTTCTTATTAAAGATAACCAATAAATGAGTGAAGCCATTTTTTATCTTTGGCCTCACTAAAAGCACAGATTACTAAGTAGTTACTACGTAAAGTCGCTAAAAGTCAAGACCCTTTATGAGAATAAACATAAAAAAGTCTCGCTATAGTTAGTTCTCTTGACATTATTAGCGTGGACGAGTTGAAACATCATAAATTACTTGTCATTGTGAAAAGTTTAAAAGAATTGAGCTACTTACTTCATCTTAATAGTGCATGAGAAGATTGTGCGAATTCATTATTAACCCGATTTTTTTATGAAACCATTATCGGTGTAGAACTGGACGCTTAATTACAAAATACCAATTAAAGAATCTGTAATAATGAAGTGAGGTGTTAGAAAAGACAAGAAATTTGTTAGTAACTTTGACAAATTTATGACTTAAATGACCAGTATTTACAAAATTTTATTTATTTATTATTAATAGAGAGAAAGTATGTGAGTGTACGTGAGTTTTGGCATCAAAAAGGAATAATAATATTATTTTTATCAAATAATAATTTTGAAGAATCCCTGATCTGAGGTGAGATTCTGGAGAAAGTGCAGCTCAGAAGTACCCGAAACAAGCGAGTTGGTATAAAAGATTTAATGACGGTAGAGGAAGCTTGTGTTGTATGTAAGGAAAAGGAAAGATAGAGAAAGGCGTGAGTTTATGTGTGTATGTAATAATTTTGATTGCATACATTTAGATTATGTTATTTTATTTTTAATAGCTAAGCCGACAGACGTCCTGTAAATTTTTATTAGTTTTTTGTGATTTTCAGTTTTGCCAATTTATATTTTTTTCATCATTTTTGAGCTGTTTAGGTTATTTTAAAAATAAATTTAGAAAAATCCGTGTAGTAATTATCAATTACGAAATGATCAACAATTATTTACGTTTTACCTTATTGTCACAAAGCAATGTTTAATATGCCAAACTACTTTTTCTGCTAACTGTACTGAGAAACTGCTGTTTTTATCGCCACCAAAAAATACAACACCAATATATTTTGAAGTTTATTAAGTTTTTATTAGCATCGTAGCGCATTGCGTTAAACTTGATTTTATTTTTGAAAAATATTTATGGCTGGGTGGCAATGTAATAAATATAACCATATTCATAAAATACAAGAAGTACTGCTAAAAATGTAATGGTTTATCAATACCAAAAGTAATGCTAAGAGTTCAACCTATTTATAAGGTCAGGGCCAACTAGCAGCACGCTTGAGCGAACAACACACGTCACACCAAATTATGGTAGGTGCCCATGTTACATGTTGCATTGTATTCAAGCAAATGTAAATTTGGTTATAGTTTAAGTTAGAAGCAATTTGCAGGTCAGGTATCAGCATTTGTTACCAATACCAGATGTTCATGAATGACAAAATAGTGGTTTCTAGATCCAAGAAATGTTAATATAAAGAATAGTATACTATTGGTGAACTAGCGATGACCAAAAGTTCGTAACTTTAGCAGTGATGATCATAGTCGACTGATTCACAAACGCTATTGAATGACTGTGACTCCCTTCCCGTCATTGATAGATTTACCATCGTGATGATGAGGTGACTACATCTCTTAATGTAAATTGTGTTCTTTTGTTATTTTATAATATTTACACCTTTTTGTTTTTTTTTTAAATTAGAGAGTGTTAAATAAGAGGCGCCACCACGCCCTCTGAAAACCAGCGCTGCACAATAAACTGTTAGGTGCAGCATAATGCGACGGTGTCCTATTCAGGATGCACTACAAATGTACAAAAATCTTTCAAATTTTTATTTTTTATTTTGTGTGGTTTGATTACATATATTTTCTCTTTCTTTCTTCAGGTTGAATAAACCTACTTATTTATCATCCATCACCATCAATAGACTTTTGCAAGAAGCTTAAAGGCTACGGGATCAACGACAATCTAAAAGTTAATCCATCGAAAATTAAAGTAATTATTGAAAATACTTTAGCATCCTTATTTGTACAGTAACTTTCGTCACATAGCTGTGTATAGAATCCGTTTCTGTTGTATTATCGCTCTGCTGCCATAACTTGTACTGTGACAGTCGCCTCAAGCACTCTACCCACACAACCACCGTGTCAGCAACGTATCTACTAATATATGGCAATGAAATAATATGAACCAATTACATAATATTAGTGTAGATAAGTTAGAAATAAGTTAGCATTAATTACTCTCCTAGGTTATTTAAATATCACAAAATTATTGCGACAAACTTAAAACAGCTATTAAATTAGAGTTACGATGATGATGTTGCGGGAAACAAAAAAAATAGAACAATAAACAAAGATCAGTAGCGTTTGTTATTGCGATGAACCGCATAAGTAGGAACAGTACTCCAGAATAAATATTGGGCTTTAACTAACTTCGTATTTTCGAATACGAAGTTAACCAAACGTGTACGAATATACATTTATTATTTGTTAATATGAACCAATTGACCAGAAAATATTTTTTTACATAGGTAATATTAATATCAGAGCTGAGTCTGAACGCTCACTTTCGTCACTAGTGAACCAACGTTTAGGACAAAATTGTCAGTGATATTATTTAACTTAGGTTCAAACTTTCTGTAATACTCTTCACATTTTATGGCATGGTCGCACGCTTTCTTCTAGTCTTCCGGTCCGATAATAATATTTTTTTCTTGAATGACTTCCTTAACTGTGGTAACATTAATTGTGACATTTTTTTTTGCCACGTGTCGTATAATTTGTGACCAAATATTTTCTAATAGATTAAAGTCCGGATAATAAGATGGCAAACGTATAATTGAGTTTCCGTGCTCTTGCATAATACGATCGATTGCAAATTCTGAAAGCTTTTCTTTGTGTTGTTTTACCATATCTATTTCAATCGGGATTCCATGAACTTGGATCATGGGATTAATAAGGTGCGTAGAGATGCACAACTCCAACACATTCACAACTCTGTAGAAAATGGTGATCCAGCGAAAGTCTGGAAATTTCTTAGAACATTTGGGGTCGGGAAATCACGACAAGAAGCCATTCCTAAAAATTTAAACATTGATTTATTAAATCAACATTTCTCGGCCACGTCCCTTTTTAATAGGACTACAAAAGCAAACATAATAAAATATCTTTCAGCTCGGCCAACCCTTAGCTATCCCTCATTAGTCTTTAGTCAATTCACTACTTGTGATGTTAAGAAGAGTATTACGTCAATCACATCCAATGCGGTTGGAAGTTGAAGTGACTGTGTCAGCCGTAATATGTATATCCTTCCTATTCTTCTAGTCATCTGTGACATCCTTAATTCTTCTCTCTCCAGTTTTAAATACACCACTGGAGAGAGAAGAATTAAGGATGTCACATACTTATGAAAAAATGCACAGATCATTCTGAATCCTTTACAATCAGGTTTTCGGCCTGGACACAGTACCGTCTCAGCCTTGGTGAATATTACGAATGACAGATGCGGTATGGAGTGCGGAAGTCCAACTGTTCTCACACTCCTAGATTTTTCCAACGCTTTCAACACGGTGGACTTTGACATTCATGACATGACATGACACTTAACATATCTCCAATGGTGATTGATTGACTTCGAATTTACCTGTGCGGCCGCCGACAATGTATACGCATTGATAACACCGTCTTTTCTTGGTGTAATACATCTGTTGGTGTGCCCCAGAGTGGCGTTCTGTCTCCTTTTCTCTTCGCGTTATTTATAAACTCTATCACTGATCAACTTCTCTTTTCTTACTACCTTTATGCAGATGATCTTCAAATATACTCCCAAGCACCAGTAGATAACATCCCTAATGCAATTGAGATCACCAATAAAGATCTGGCAAAAATAAGTGCTTTGAGTGAATCCTACGGACTCAAATTAAACCCTTCGAAGACTCAGGTGATCCTAATAATACTTTTTACACTGTTCTGATCTGACCATGTTTCTCCGCACATCTAGTGAGTGACATCCTAAGCTACATAGGAGATATAAAGTAGGGTACATGAAAGGATAGGATCCATTTTCCATTTTGTGTAAGAATTTCAGGAAATCTTTCCGAACTTCTCTAATAAAAGGACGTAGGTGGTAAAGGTAATAATGGTAATGGTACAGGTATATGGCTCTGTTTCCGCATTAAGACTAATAAGCAGTCTATTATTCGATAAGGTAAGGGTGATTCTGAGCCAGCTTAGCTCAGTCCAGAAGCACAGAAGCGTCCTGGGGCGTTCACGGGCTTCTAGAATTAACCTCACACCCACGAGGATCCTTGCCCGTTATGTGGCCACTCCTTCGCACTCCAGGCTAACTTGGGTGGCCGATTCCTCTACGTTGAGATAACCTCTGCATAGAGGACTCTCTGTCGCTTTAATGGTTAGGGGTGCCCGTTTAGGGCGAGGTGGCCCGTAATGGTTCCTACGACTATCCTTATGTTGAGTCGGTTAAGACTAAGCCATTTGCAAGTTAAACGTGGTAAAACCACCGTCAGTACCAGTTTAGACTGTCTGCAGCCAAGTATGTTCGCCCAGCGACCCTTCAGCCTAAGCGCACACGCTTCACGAATCCGTCGCCTTACCTATGAGTGAAGTTGGTAAAAGGGCAGGGGCAGCAGTATAGATTGACCTGTCGTTGATGTTGTAGATCCCTTCCTGCCAGCTCATCGGCGACGTCGTTTCTGAGTGGATCGCTATACCTTTTGATCCTACTACTGATAATAAGGCTGGCTAAACGCTCCAGCGTTTGGTGGCATTCATAACTGAGATCGGAGTTTATGGTGTTGCTTTCCAGGGCCTTTAGAACGGTCATACTGTCTGATAAATATACGGATGTTGTACTCCTTTATACCTCTTAAAATCACCACAGTGGCGGCGTAGGTTATTGCCAACCCTTCACATTGAAATAATGAACTGCACCAGTGAAATGTTTAAGTCTTGCGAAAAAACTCCGGCTCCAATCCCTGACCCCATCTTGGAACCGTCCGTGTAGATCCAGACTTCATTTGTGCCAGATTGATCTCGGCCGTTTTCATGTAGTTGTATTCCTTTCGAAGATGTGTTATTTTGGAATCCAGTCGCATGGGGCAGCTATTAGTGGTTGATATTCCACTAATTGATTTTTACTGCGAACCAAACCTGTGTTCTTACCACATTGTTACTTGGAAAGTCTTTCGTATTCCTGAAAACAAAACCAATACGCCTGAAATGATGAACAAATTTATTTTGCGAATAGATATTTTCAAACACTTTTACGCGTCGATTAGTTCTGTAAAGCTAGGTGGTGCCGGCATTATCTATGACTAGTCTTGAGAAACAGAAACACAAACTGTACAAGTGCCATCTAGGAGTCCAGGGTAGTCTTTATATGAAAGAATAATTTCAGTTTTGAACTGACCAGTCACGACACCCAGAAGTGAGAGAGATTTGCATAGGCCAATGAAAATACTCAGAACTGCCGGACTGTTGTGAAAATTACGTCAAATATTATTATCCTAAATAGAACATGCATTCACAAACGTAACTACTATTAATCAGCCGGTCATTCGGATGTTCTACAGCGTTGGTTTTTTATTTGTATATGCATTAGTTTTGAGTCATCTAACGGTGCCATATCAGTTTTTACAAACAATAAAAAACACGTAAATACTCAATCCTTAGCGTCATTAAAAGTAGGAGTACATCTAGCCACCTCTATGAATGTTGTTATTTTGAATTTAAAATTCCTTGGGTTCAACTATAAAAGGCTGATGCAATCCTAGCCCTTGATACACGAAACAATAGCTAGTTATAATAGTTCAAGTTCTGATGTCATTAGCTGTGAATGAAAACATTGCTCACAGATAGAATCTCTTGGTCATCTGCTGCACTGAATCACAACACTCGCGGTGGGTCGACGAGAAACGTGCCTTGAACTAAAATCAGTGAAATTCCTGCTTCTCAATTTTCAATTCCGGACAAAATTCTAATTCTGGATATTGATGAAACAAACAAAACTTGTTGATTGGTTTAGATAATTTAAATTATTTTGTTGTGTCATTACTAATATCAGTGAAAACATTTAGTTAATGTTAAAAGTTCAAAGAAAACACATAGTTTAGAAAAATGTTTGTTCTGGTAAGTTCTATTCCGATAGCTTAGATTTAAATAAAACAGTCGTAACCATTTTTTTTCTTTCAGGCTAGAGTTACAGCCCTGATAACACTATATGGCATGCCTGTTCAGTTATTACCTGCTTATAGTAATCAAAATACAGCAATAGGTCCTTATTTAAGTAGAAACACTAGCCCAAGGACAATAAAATTTCCAGAACAGTTTTTCCGTCACGTTAATAATAAACCGTTACCGGGTAAAACGTTAAAAGAAATACAATACGCCCCTTTACACCTGAATGGAAAGGCAACTGTCAGTACCAGTAAAAGTGTGGGAGTCACTACTACGACCTCTAACGGAAAGGTATATAACGAGCACCTGGAGCCAAAAACTCCAGATGCTAAAAATCAAAACATGAAGTGCCACCACCACAACCGTGTGGAAAATATTCAGGCTTTGCCCTCTGTAAGTCGTAGTCCAGGGCATAACGCTATTTACAGAAGTTATCCTTTGATAGTTCCAAGAGAAAAGCCATTCAAGGTAAGAAGTTCTCAGTACTAGTAGTTCTGGGACCACGCTTTCACGCTCTATATGCTTGCAGCTTGTTGTTGAGTGTAAAAGTCTCTTTAAACATACTCATCTGACGTCTTCTGTTCGTCCCAGGTAGGCTTTATTATAATTCTTGATTTCCTATTTAGGTACTTGTAAGCAGATATTAGTCCACGGTCATAGATAAATTTACTTATAATGGGAAAATAAAACACACCATTTGAATATTTCACCGTATGATTGTGAACACCGTTATGCTATAATCATTCTCGCGATATTATAAAGTGACGAACAATTGTAATTTTTAACCAACCAATTTCAATTTAACCATAGTTTATATAGTCTATCAATTTCAAATCATCAAATTGTGAAAAACCTGCAGGGATCATAATATGTCCGATTTTATCACCCGTAAAATTGTGAACTGTCCCTTTTTTTGATTTGATTGGTTGATCTTGGCGGTAGCGGTAGTAAGTTGTTTGTAAAGAAATAACAGTTTAAATTTTAGTTCGGCAACCACTAAATGTGATCATTTTAGTTACTTTGAATAAAAAAATAATTGAAAATCACAAGAACATATTTTGTTTGTTATGTTCAGCAACTAGAGGATAACAGCCAAAGATAACAACACGAGACACTTCACGTTTAATCAACCAGCGCAGGTGCCTTCCGTCGCATGCCAGTTTGATGTCAGTTCACAATTTGAGAATTTGACATTGACAGATCTGCTAGACTATAATCTGATAGATTATAATCTGATAATTTATAAACTATGGAGATATAATAGGTTAAATGTAAATGGTCGTTTGCAGTTCACAATTTTTGTCAGTTTATAATATCGCGAGAATGATTATAAACTAAAAGTGTTCACATTTGTACGGTGACAAATATAAAGTAGCTCGTATACACGGCTTTCCACGCATTGCGCATTATTATATTAGATACTGAGATTTAGTACCGTCTTGTACCATTTAATAGTATTATCATTAGTACTTGTGGCTTGAAATTGTTGATATTTGTGATTTGATCTTGATTCGTGCTAGCATTTAACTATGTCTGCGTGTATATTTATAAAATGATTCTACCATTTGGTGAACGCAGTGACGATAATCTTCTCCATCACTCTCCAGAACAATTAAATAAATACTAGATTTTTAAAGAAAAAAAAAAATTTTATCTCACAATTTTTGAGAAATAGTTTTTTTCTCTACGAAATGCAAATTCATTATATAAATTAAAAGAGTATTTTAACTTGAAAAACACAGTGACCTTTAGAACTATGGTAAAATCAAGATCAAAAATAATAAATATCCCGTTGTAAGTACTAAGTACTAATGATAGTAACCGTTTACAGTTGAAATCAAAATAAAATTACACGCAATTAGTCAAAACTGTTTTATCTTTACTAAAATGTAAGAACGTCTTATAGATTTAGCAACAAAGGGACTATACCTTATTGTCACACCTAGAACCCCATTTTAATCTAAATTAATCTACCAAAGTCGTTGTATATAGAATATCAAATACAAGTTATTGTCATTTGATTAGATTTGTTGCTAATATACCGGTGGTGGCTATTTATGTGATTACCTTCCCTGTAAATGTAAACATAATAGCTATGTTATGAATATCATGATTATAGTTAAGTTGACTTTTATTCATTCTTTTATAAATCACTGTTTTTACAGAAGCACAACACAAACTTCAGTTCTTATTCTTTAGTTTTTTAATTTGACGTATTGTCGTTAAACTGCAAACTAATTATTTAAATTTTAAGCCATTTGACGGTTGGGCTCTTGTTTCCGAAAACCCATTATAAACTGTTTCATAACTCTTACAACAATCAATAAAAACATGTTTATCTAATAGATACACCAAAGATTTTTAAGTAGCAAATTTTTATTCATTGTTAAGTGTTCTGAATAATATTAAATTACCCTTAAAACATGTATATTTTAGCGGTTTAACATTACATGAAATAAAAATAGATTTAAATGGGGTTCAAAGTTAGAGAAAATTTTTATCAATATATAACGTAGTCAGTAGTCACGGGCACATAAAAATATAAACAATTTAAGTTTTACTGTTAGTGTTTTATTTGACACATTTGCAATTGCACTAACGTTTGACAACGTTCCTGTTTCGCTCACGACTGAATAAAGTGTTACATTTTTCAGGCCAAGAAGCGTTCTCAGGATGTCGTCAAAAAGTCAATGCCTATGAAGAAAATTTTGAAAAAAGTCCGTAAATTTAATGTTTATAAGTACCTAAGCTTTAAATCATTTTTAGCGTTCTCACCATCCAGTTGAATTTCACACACTACTTTATTTTCGGACTCGTAATTTTTCGTGAAAATTAACAATATATTAAAATAATGACTAACATGAATAATTAAATAACAGAAACACTTTGTATATTTCCACTGATATATAATCAAACCAGTATCGGACAACTCAAGGCGCTGAATCGAGTTTCGTAGACGAACCGATTAAAAAGTTCTGACTAACCGCTAGAGCATGAGGTATTTAAACGTTTCATACTCCTATCTTCTTTTTGTTAAACACACACATGCATGTCCGATATGACTTTTAACATACTTTTATACGACTTGAAATGAAAACACTTCGAAGTGTTAGGGAAACCAGCAATAGAATATTTCTGGAACGATACACTGACTAGTGTTAGTAAAACCAAACTATTAGTAATCAGTGATAAAACACAAAAGAAACAAGAATTTTAACACGTTCATAGCCCTACCAAAAACGTAAGTTTTACTCGGGTGGCCCACATATATTTTTTTAATTAATTGAATCTCAAGTGTACCAGGTATTATTTCTAGGTATGTTTATGCTTTTAGAATATATATATGTGGCTGACATAATATCATAATATATCACGCGACGTCGCGTAATGGGCCATGGTAACGCTAAAACAATCGCGTGGAATCACGCCCACACACTGCCCGATAGTTCAATCGTTTCCCTAGAGGCCCTTAAGAATCACATTTGCGAGAACGCAACGGCCCACGTTATATTCTTCATACAAAATACTATGGACGCTTCACGCAACGTCGAGTGATGAGCCAGATGGAAGCGACCTACAAACACGCGACGTCGTGTGATTTGCAATGAACGTGTTAATGAAGATTTGATGAATTTTGAGAAAATCCGTGTATTTATTTTCTATAATTTCATATTTTAGCTTAACTTTATAAAGCCTATTGCCGTAAATCAACACATGGAACTCCTGCCAGTAGCTTCAACGATAGTGGCCTTCCTTCCCAACGATCGCATTTCTCCATCCTTCATGACTAATCAGCAGTACATAATTAACCCCGACATGTAAGTATTATCTATTACTTTTTTTGAGGTTACAACGACCTAACTCAACGATTTATTTTCTTATTGATTGATGTAGGCATCACTCGCCTCTTAGAAATCCCATCTATTAACTAGTCCTATTCGCTCTGACTGTGGAGATGTCATTACCCGACTGCGCGACGCGAAGGAGGTTAATGACATGAATGAAATTTCCTTTATTTTTATGATTATTTAGGTGTTTGTACGCTTCAGTAAGCTCATGATTTGATAACTCGTGATGATAAATTTAATTTGGTTTGGTTTAAAATCGACGTCAAAGCGCATACACGCTGTGCAACGCGCTATCCATGAAAATTTCCAGGTTTTGACACGTGTGCTGATCTTTAATGAAGTGCCACTAAATTGAATTTGGGGTAGCTGTGTCCACACAATTCTTGAAACAAGCCCAGGATTACCGATAACATATACCTGCGTTTTTAGAAAATTATCCCTAAGTCCATAGTTATGACTCCAATCGCAAATATGTGACTGTCGTATAGGTCTGCATTCATTGTGTTTATCACTTCCGATAACATGTTAAGCGGAGCTCTGTAAATCATCTGCATAAAGATGGTAGGACGAACGTAATTGTTTAGAGATGGAGTTAATCAAAACAGCGAAGAGTAACGGAGATAAAACGCGCCCTACGGTACACCAGCAGAAGTACTGCAACAAGAAGACACCGAGTCTTCAATGCGTATACGCTGTCGGCGACCATACAAGTAACTATAAAACCAATCAACTGTCCTTGGAGATATGTTAAGACACTGCAGTATACCAAGCAAAATGTGAAAATCTACAGTATTGAATGCGTTGCTAAAATCAAGTAAGGAAAGACCAGTAATATTTCCACTGTCGATGCTTAGCCTAATATCGTCAGTAATGTGAACCATTGCAGTAGTCGTACTGTGACCAGGACGAAAACCGGATTGAAAGGGTTTTTAGAGAGAAAGTTGCTAAATTGAGAATGGATAAGACGTTCATGGACTTTGAATTGGAACGGTAAAATGAAAATTGGACGGTAATCAGAAGAGAAGATGAAGAGGGTTTAATTTTTTTAAGGAGAGGAATTAATTTGAACATCTTTCCATGCAGGTGAAAAGACACCAATGGATAAGGAGTGATTCAAAATATTGCACAGGATAGGTAGGATTTCGTCAAGGATAGGGACAATCATATTTCGACATAGTGCTTCACAACAAAACTATGATAACGTTTCTGTGAGTGCAGTTCAAGCAAAAATTGACTGTACTCTAGTATTCAAAGAGCGGCTACCTACAAGACTACCCAACTACCCATATGTGTGATTGATTCGATTCAGATATCTGCTGCTATTGTAATAAATGGAAATGTCACCGTAAAAGCTACAATATTATAAACAGAACTAAAGAAACTAATGACTTCTACCTTCAAGTTTACATTAATTACTATCTCAAACGTCGTACACGACATTTAAGGTACTAATAATAAAAATAAAATATAAAAAAAGATATGAAAAAACTGTTTTAGACTACTGCATTAATAACCATATAATATGAATGGCCCATTTTACTAACAAAAATGAAACCAATTCTGTTAGGTACTGCGAATAACGACAAAAATGTCTCGCGTATCTTTATCGTATCTACATTATATGCTCACAGATACGGTCGAGTCCAGATGAGAAGTCTCATAGTAGTAGTTGCATTAATACCCCATCCAGGAGATGTCGTGATCATACCTTTGCTTCAACAAACAACCTTAGTTGTAGTAGCTAAAATTGAAACAGACTATCACCCAGGTATTCGTTTTAGGAAATAAGTGTAAGCTGAGTTTCATAAATCCATAGCAGATGCCTTTACACTGTTTTTATCTAATATCTGAATGTATTGTAATGTACGTAATGTTATTGTTAGGTACGACTACGCTACTGTCAGTCAAATGAAAAAACATCCTATATATTTTCCCACATAATTATAAAATATTTTTCTTTCAGTTCAGACAAAGACATCGACCTGGGACCAGCAAAACCAAAACGTCCTCCATTCGTGCCTTTCAATAAACTCCACAGATTACATCTAAACATAGCTAGAGTATACAGCCCAGTATCACAAAAATCACCAAGCTATTCTGGTGCCTACTCAATGAATGTTGATAGTGACCACGCGCAACTGGAATCTGACCAGCCAGCGATGTTACATTTGTCTAATCAGAGTGAAGACAAGACTGTAAACTCTGTGACTCAAAAGTAAAAAAACTGTTAAACATGCATTGTTTTAGTAAGGGAAGTAATAAAATTGTTGTTGGTGTGATAAGAGGGTTAGACCAGTAAAATTAGCGAATTGGAGGGCTGAATGTGGATGTATTTTCTTACAGATAGTCACATAGTTCAGGGTATGTATTTATGGAATAAGGACATATCTGTGAATTTCCTCCCATTTTAGAGTTGCGCATCAGTTTTTAATTAACGTGTTTCTAATGAAAAATCATGAAAAATCGGGTTTTTTAAGCATAGCTTTAAGTCGATTTACAATAACGGAATTTAAAGATAGGCTATACGTTTTGTAGGCAATATGAAAACGGTACCTTAAACATTAAAATCGATTAATAATTGTTGTAAATAATCGATACATAGGGTCGAAAAAGTCGAAAATTTCAATAATTTTTTATTTTGTCAAAAACATTCTTGGTTCCTTGAAACTTAGTAAACATATGTCTCGAATGCCCACAAAGCCTATAAAAGAATTAACATCCATCACTTTTTCTAATTTAACTGGTCTATATAAGTGGCGATTACCGTATAATTTGAAAATCAAATTTGAAAGTCAATAATGTTTGTTACTGATCTATAATTACAAATTAAATACTGCAATTTAAGAAAAAAAAGGCTTATGTCTAAACAAACAATTAACTTTTCATTATTTGTTTAGACATAAAGCCTTTTTTACTATCGCAATATTGAGGTTTGGGTTTGTCAAATAAACATAAACTTCGTTCACCGAGGAATCTAGCTTAATTGATACCTTAAGTTGATACATTTGATACATTTCGATCGGATCTTACTAGATATGGTCTCTTTCTCATCAGTAGTCCGTATTTTACCTTCGGTGTCATATTTAAAAAAAAAATTATATCTAATGTGTGTATATGTCGTAGGTCAATCGTTGAACTGGGCCGATCGAGATCTTCCCGGGCACATCACGATACGCCGGCATTTCTTAATATGCCTGTCTAATACCCGCCATATTGTTCAAAGCTTAACGTTTGACAATGCTTGGATAAATCGATCTGCCCAATTTTATATTGGCCACATCATTAAATAATCGGTCAAATCACAAAATGCCGGCGGGTCGTGATCTGCACAGGCGATCTCAATCTGCCCAAATCAACGATTAGCCCAGGACATGTATATAATATCTATCTAACAATAGGTAATACACTATCAAGCTGAAATTAACTATGGTATACTGTTTAGCTAAGTTGTTTATTCTAAAGACTTCATTGTTAAATTGAATTCATAGTGTATTGAGAGACTGGGAAGACCAAAATACTTCTTATTAATATTAGAGTTAAGAATAGAATAAGTAATTAACATAAGGTGTAATACTTACCTAGTGCTTTTTTGTTATTTGTTCGACGCACATACAGGTAATTTTTATAAAAAATACATTAAAATTTTATGTAATTTTTTTCACTTTTAAATTTTTAAACACTAAAATGTATTTATTTTAATTATCGTCTAGTCATATTTATTTTTTTGCCTGTAAAATGTCATTATCACAACCCTTGGTTTGATGTTCTTATGTGAACTTACTACGGGTGATTATTAAAATAGTTTGATAAGCACTGTAAGTTTGCAAAAACTGCAATAGTAGTATAATGCAACATTTTATAAAATAGGTACTTTTAAAAAAAATATTAGTCACTACATAAATTACCCATTGTTTATTAACATACACAGCATCATAAAATCTCGTTTCAGCTCTTAAAGCGTTTTTTAAAAAAATATATACCTATATGTTACTAAAATTAATCAAAATAATTTTCCATTACACGATAACAAGAAATATTTTTAGTATTTAGACTCTTTAAGTAGTTAGAAGACAACGTATTAGGCGACTATTCGTTTTGTTATTATTTATCTTTATCTTTCAACCATAGGACATTATATGCTGAAGGTTAGCATCTCCACAGCCAATGACTTCCACAACAAACAATCTCGTAACGCCTCAATCTAGTGATACCGATGCCTAACATCAACACTTGTATCTTAATTATTTTTGTATAGATCTTTCTACCAAGAATAATAGAGAAAATTAATCAAATAATATCGATTTCTGTCTAAATCCATTATTATTTTTAATTACAAAGTAAAATTTTCATCACAACTATAAGACAATAGGTTGAAGTGGAACTTTCTAGTGATGGTAATAATGGGCGGGCGTAGCGATGTAAGCAGGTGGGGTGTTGTGTACAACCGCGTTGAAGCCGCTGTGAGCGTCAACGGAATACTCCAGTGTCCTCACGGAGCCATCGGCTTCGTGGAACGAGTATGATCCCTTCACCACATCACCGTCACGGGTTTCTTGTTGCGACTTTTTGTCGCTGGTGTGGCTGTCGGCTACTGAATAACTGCACTCGTATTTAGGATGAGCATTGAAGGGTTCAAGAATCCGACTGAAGCGGCATGATAAGTAACAGGTACAGCCTGGTAAAAGACAGGTGCAACAATGGCTACACGTTTGGCGTACTGGTAACGGCGCACGATGTTTTGAGAGAACACTGCTGCAGCAGGCGAGTAGTAAACAGGCACCGTCAGTATACTCCCTGCTCCCCTGGCACTGTGTCACCAAACCACACGGAGCTATGATCTGCAAAATAATATTCTGTTACTGTTTTAACTTATTTATACTACTCATTGAAGGAATTTTATGATTATTTTTTATAAACACATTTACTTTTGAAAACATTTTGTTTTGATGGTTTCAGTAATCAAATGCTTGATGATAATTGAGACATGGATACATTCGTTTAGTATTTATATACTGTTAATATAACCGTGATTTAAAGTGCAGGCTGCGGAGGTTGTTAGACAGGCATATCGCATATAACTTAACAGTCAAAACATTCATTTAAAGCTTTTTATTTGCTAAAACTCGTAATAGAATAATTTTCGTCTTGAGATTTCGACTCCTTTGATAATAAACGTTGTTGTTGATTAATATACAAACAAGTAAGAAAGAAGTAAATTTAAACTGGTTTTGAAAGTGAAATAAATATTTACAATGTGTAAAATTCAGCATTTTTTTTTTACCACATTACCTATTACGTTCTTGTTTTAATCACCAAGAAATCGTTCACTTTACTTTAATACTTCATCGTCTATGTTCGTATGAGTAAAAGATAAATAATAATAACAAAAAGTTTATTATTTTGTTTTTTGGCGAGACCATATTTTCTCGTCAATCTTAAAGCAATGAAATTAAAATCATAATTATAACTTATTTAATTTAATTTGTTTTTTTTACATAAAGTAACAGCGGAAAGTCTTTTTCAAATAAACAATGAGTAACTTCTTATCTTATTCAACTGATTTAAATGTTTGTGTGAGTAGACTACGCTAGTGAACTGGAATTTTTTGGTGATGATCGTGAACTGATCTATTTTAAAATCCTACTTCCGTAACAGATACATACATACTGTGACTGGCTTGTTGGCCTAGTGATTAGTGACCCCTAACTACTACACCATAGGTCGTGGGTTCGATTCCCACCCGAGTCTGTGTGTTCTTCGTGTCCGTTTTTTGTAAAGTAAAAAAAAAATTAAACTGTCCCCTTAATACTAACTACACAGCCAATCGTTCTTAATTTGGAAACAAGGGTTATTTAAATTGTAATATCGTATAATTATGTAATTATTACATATTTAATTTTATATAACTAATTGTGCCAGAGTCGGATTTTAAAGATTTAAATATTTCAAACAGCTGAGCCAACTACTTTATATACTTTAAATATATAGCATATATGTTCGAAGGCCTTATTAGATAGCCATAAACCGCCGGTATAACGAATTTCGATTTCGAATTTAGACAGGGTTGGTTAATTTTTAAGGGCGAAGAAAGAATAATATAACAGGCGCTTAAGAAAGATTTTCACCTCCTCTATGGACAAAATTTAGTTCTTCAAGAATTCTTAAGTAATTATGATAACACTTTCACAGCTTTCTAAGGAAACTAAGCAACACAAGACACTACAACCACTTAAAATCGGTTTAAGACGGAGGAGAATACCAAGAATCATTAGATTGGGATTAAGTTTTGCTTGTTTTTGTTTTTTTAAAAGACAACTCCCGCATAATTAATATTCTTTTGTCGCGGGACTTCAAACAATGGACACAAAGAACACCCAGACTCGGGACAACTATTTGTGGATCACACAAATTTTTGTCCCGTGTGGGATTTGAACCCACAACACTCGGCGCGGCGTAGTGACCACTTAAATCGTTGCGCCATCCGTGCAATCATCAAGTGGAAATCTTTTACTCAAACACTAATTAGTTGATACGACCCTTACTGTGGTATATTTAGGTGGTCTACTACACCTGTGAAATCTTTAAATCAGCGTGACGTTCATGGCAATTTTAAGTATATTATTGCAAAATTGATACGGTAACCATGTATTGCTAAGTAATCGCTTGAGTCAGTCATACATCGCATAGTATTTCTATGCCGAAAAAACACCTAATATTTAACTATTTACATTCCATACTGACTCATCTGCTAACATGCAGTGAAATAATAACTTGAATAAACACCTACATGCACAATTGTATGCATATGACAATGCATGAATAAGACGTGATGAATCCTTGTGCAATTTGACGAACTGAATTCAAATAATAGTTGGTTGTACACTGCTCCCTAATTTGTTGTCACTGTCAAAATTCTGCAATTCTCGCAACCAATCTATTATGCAATAGTTTTGATATTGAGTGTAGGATATTGAATAATTAGCTTTCATAAGCTATGTTGGCGTGTCTGACAATTTTATTCATATTAATGAATAAAAATTTTCTTCCTACTTATTACCTTACATGCTTACGTCGTATGTGTTTACTTACATGCGTGTATAACTCAAAGACTTAACCTATTTGATTAGCGCAATTTTTTTTATAAACTAAATGTTTTTTGACCAAAGGTAAATTAAAAAGGAGATATAATTGCATTAGATTTAATAGAAACGGGAGGTCTAGAATCTAGTAAATGCTAGGCACAGTACATCCTTACAACGGTATTCTCGTAGCAGACCAATTAAAAAACTACTAACGTACTCCATATTATATACGATTGTATCTGAATCCAAGTTCTGTTGTGTTTTCTTGTTGTCATAACATCCCCTGAATTACTATTTGAGCAACTGTATTGTCATCGGAAAAGATCATAAACTCATCATTCTGGGGTAATAGTGACGGTCGATGTAGAAGGCTTCTAGTTGGTGTAGTTCAATCCAGTGATTGAACAGAATAGTAAGTGTAGTAGTCGAAATAAACATAATTAAGTATTTTACATTATTTTGTACATTTTGTAACCGAGAAGATGGGTGCTCCTTGTCAACACATTAGAATCATCAGCAAATGCAATCCGCAGCGAATACACAGTACTCAACATCATTCAATATATTGAAGCGGGGACGTCGCTAAACTCTCGCCAGTCCACCGGTGACCACGATTGGTGCAATTGCGTCGAAACATCGGGTAACCAGAAAACCGATTAAGTTACGATTTATACCTCAAGTCGCAAAAGTTTAAAAACAATGATGTAAAGGTAAAGTGTAAGTAAAATTAAAATATTTTTTTATTCTCTGTGGATTAGTGAGACAACACCAAGTATAAAAATACTTACCTTATCTAGTATTTTAGCAGAAATCTGTTATGGTATACCTTTTTCTTTATTCTATTATAATAATTATGTTTTCAAGGACCGGTTTAATTTCTGATACTTTTGTAACTAATCCATAAAAAGAAATAGATAAATAAATAACCTATAGATATCGCTATTTTGTAGATACCCAAACACGCTGAAAACTAGGTTTAATTTTTCAACCTGTGTTCTGTTTGAACCTTGACCCAGAACATAACTCGTTTAACTGTAATTTCTCAACAGTAATGTGGGAACAATTGGTTACATTAAAGTATTGTTCTTTAATATATTATGTACATTCTCACATAATTAACTAATTTGAGAATCCGAGAGAGGACAACCAATTTTGAGAAATTGGTCAGCCAAAGAATCCAACTCGAATAGGCACCATTGGGGTGTCTTAATTACCTTAGTAACGTACCAAAATTGGATATTAAAACTAATTATCTGTGCAAAGAAAGACTTGCCCTTTAATCACATGAAGTGTGGATTAGTAGCTTACAGGTTTTCTGATGAATGAAGAAAATGGCCGTACCTATAGGCTTGTTGTTGTTGTGCTTGCTAAAAATATAATTGGTGGGTTTACATAAATTTAGCAGGCGGTCTATTGTATCGCTTCTCACATCCAAGGCCTATCTATCTTCTTGTCTCATTAAAATCAAGTGGCTTAGAGCCTGCGGTCGTAGAACATCGTAGACAGTTATGCCTAAGGTTGTCAATCGCCTCTCCACATTATTATCGATGACGAAAAACACACGTTGCGTCCTTCAATGTTGTTCAAATGCAGGGCGAAAAAGTTACCTTTTAAGTTTTATAAACGTTTTTATAATGCACTACTAAATCTTAAAATAGATTAAATATTAAATTAATAGTTTCCAATTGCCTAGGCATTGCTTGCAATACCTAGGCAATTTATTGTACCTAATAGATTTAAAATTTTAATCAAATATCTTGATTGTTCAATCTGATTTTAGATAGTCTAACGAACCTGTCTTTATGTATTTCATAAACGTGCAGTATACGTATGAAACTATGTCAACGGGCGTAAGGTTACAATGATCTTGTTCTGCAATAGCTCATTCTTGCGAACGCATGTGTTTAAATTGACAAGTATATAAACTAAAACTTTGACTTCAAACATATCATTAACTGATAGTTATCAGATAGACAAACACAATGTTCATCAAGGTAAGAACAGTACAGATGGAAATATTTTTGATATTAATAGTCCAAGAATCACTTGTAAATATTATAATGTCCTATAAATAAGAGAATATCTTAAGGGAAACTGCTAGTTATGAGCTCAGTATAAGTTATAGAAAATCAATTAACAAATTGTACCCAATATTAACAGGTATTGACTGTTTGCGGTTTGGTGGCGGCGTGCCAGGCGGGTCTGTTGACCGCCCCCATCCACTACTCTTCCACTGCAGCTGTCTCCTCTCAGAACATCGTGCGCCACGACCAGCCCGCCATCGCAGCACCTGTCGCTTATCACGCCGCTAGCGCCGGCATCGCCTACCACGCTGCTCCAGCTGCCATTGCTCATCATGCTACCCCTATATTCGCTCATGCTGAGCCCTTCGATGCCCACCCTAACTACGAATACAACTACTCTGTAGCCGACAGCCACACCGGTGACAACAAATCCCAGCAGGAATCCCGTAACGGTGATGTAGTGAAAGGCTCGTACTCATTCCACGAAGCTGACGGCTCCGTGAGGACTGTAGAGTACTCTGCCGATGACCACAGTGGTTTCAACGCGGTTGTACACAACACTGCGCCTACTGCCGCCCCTGTACATATTGCACCAGTGCATTATTATCACCATTAGACTGCTAAAAAGACTTATGACCAAATGGATTTTGTTCTGTGAGGACAACTTAATTATTTAATGCAATATACGAATAAGTTTGATTACTACCTATGTTTCTTTATTACTGTCCTATTAAACACTGGCTGACCCGCGCAACTTCGTCTGCGTTTGTAAATTTTCCTAATTTATTGCAACACTTTTCATTGATGCTCCGCTCCTATTGGTATTAGCCTTCCACGCTTAATGGGCTATCAAACACTTAAAGAATTTTTCAATCCGAACCAGTAGTTCTTGAGATTAGCGCATTTAACCAAACAAACAAACTCTTCAGCTTTATAATAGTAGTAAGTATAGGTAAACTCGAATATTCTGGAATTAAACTTTATTACGAAAATATCGATTGCGGATGTTCACCTTAGTACCTATCAATAAAAAAGTCATTAAATTCTCATTAAAATTTAAAAAAAAAATATTTTTCATACATTACGATTACATTACAACTGTTTCTATTTTTCATATTCATATTTTGTATCAACAAGAAGTAATACTAAATACTTAACTCATTTGTTTACCGAATATAAAATTCTTTTAGCTGTCATAATCATTTTTCATTGTGTTCAAACCTCTACGGGTCATTAATTCATCGGGTTGTCATCGGTGAAGTGACATGTGGGAAGAGTTGTATGAATAGGTGAGTTGGTACTAGGTATATATACAAACTTATCTGTTTTCATATTTAAGAGATACCTACTGTATGGGCTTAAACAATCTTAGAGAATAGTTAATATTTATTATAGATATACGGTTTTACTCACGTGTACACTAAAGAGATAAACCATTATCATTATATATAGGGATCTCCGAGTGTGACGCCTGACACCGTCGCGGCAGAACGCTTCACTCCATGATAAAGGATCCGAAACTGGTCCGTAATCCTGAATCCTTAAAAACCGTATATCCTTAATAAATATGAATACCACTCAAGAAAGATTTTAGTCTAACATATGTATACATATCGCCACCCGGCACAAACACGACTTTTATGCCGGTGAATTGAACAAAATAGCTCAGTGAAAAGGGAACTTTGTTTAACGATGTTTTTACAGCTGACCAAATGCAACATTTGCTATGCAATGCTATAAAAATGTCAAAACGTACCTAACATGTGATATGACACTTTTTTGAGAAATAACACTTTTTTTCCGAGTGGTGATAAATACGTTATGTATAATAATAATAATATAGCCTTTTATTCGGACATTAGATACAATCACGTTTCTTACATTGCTGCACTGTTTCATATATATTATTTTTTACATAATTAAAATTAATCGTGTATTTAGTGCTACTTTATTTTCTGTAAGTCCATTTGCCAGTTGGCAAAAGCCTCCTCCAACCTGCTCCATTCTGGTCTCTCCTTAGCCACTCTACTCCATGTTATGCCTGCAACCTGCCTGATATCATCGTCCCATCTTTTTCGTCATCTACCTCTTTTCGTTTTACCTTCCCTTGGGTACCATTGTTTAACTTTTTTGCTCCATTTGTCCTTTCCTCTGATCATGTGTCCCGACCACTTCCATTTTAGCCTTTTTATTTTTAGGGTTACGTCCTGTATCTTGGTCTTTTTCCTAATGTTGATGTTTCTGATTCTATCCTAAATACGTTATGTAGCTATACGTTAATGTTTAACGTATAACCCATCTACTATGAGTTATTCATACTGATATACAAGTGTTAGTTATTACGACGGAGTAAGCATAAATGTTATGCAATATCGTAGACTCTTGCTAAGTGCGCCAAAATACATCCTAGCAACCCGTCCCGGCTTCGCACGGATGGCAGAGACATCTTCAACAATCATCAACATATTTCAATAAATGTACACAAAATCTTAACAAATTATACACCTAAACCTTCCTCATGAGTCACTCTGTGTATTAGTGAAAACCGAAAGAAAATCCGCAGACAGACAGACGCGGCGGGGGACTTTGTGTTATAATATGTAGTAATAATCTAAATATAATGAGCTATAACTGCAGTTAGTTAAACACTCAAGATAATCAACGCTGTATATATTTCATTATAGTTCAGTAACACTTACTAGTGTTGATGAACATTAAAATGTAAACAGACCAATTACTGTTAAATGTATTACAATTTACCAATAATCCCACTAATATTATAAATGTGAATGTTTGGATGGATGGATGGATAGATGAATGGATGGATGGATGTTTGTATGGTCATGTCATATGGTCTCTGTTGAGCCTAGACAAAAAAAAGAGAAAGAGTTTTGTTTAAAATGTATTCACCTTGTGAAAATTACGACTTTTACGTTATCGTTTGCAAGGTAAACTTATAAACTATACAATTTTAAAATTTGAGGTTCTTAGGAAGGTTATATGGAAGGGTATAGGATATAAACTTTACGGATTGCAGGTCAATCTCAAGAGCATTCCGAATTAATTTTGATATTACCAATCTTAAGCTTAGCTCTCATTTAAATTTTAAAGCCAGTCGGTAATTACTGCACCAGTAGCCGTCGTGCTATCCTTAATACTTCTAGCGGTGTCATATGTTGTACTAGCAGCGCCCCGCGGTTTCACCCGCGTAAGTCCCGATCCCGTATGAATATCGGGATAAAAAGGAGCCTATGCGTTAATCTAGGTCTCCAGCTATCTACGAGTACGTCGCAATCGGTTCAGTGAATTTTGCGTGAAAGAATAACAAACATCCATCCATCCAAACTTTCACATTTATAATATTAGTGGGATTAAGAACACGACGTTGATGTATATAAATCGTCTCGGGCCTCGCCAACAGGGTTTTATTGCTATCTAAACGTTTTTTTATTTATTGCCATTAGCCAATTAAGAGTTTGAGGGTTGATCGTATCGGTTGCCTGTTCCAATACAACTCGAAATTCCAAGGGTAATGTTTTTAAACAAGTTTTTTTACAATTTCCTGGATACGTTGCTTATATGTAAAAGTTAAAAGTGAAGACATTGAAATATAGTATTCTAACATATAAAGATTTTTAAAACAACTACTATAATTTTAAGCAATAGTTACGTAGTAACTATTATCTTAAATGTGGTAATAGTCCTTAGATGCTCGACTACCAGCAAGATGCAATAGTGTAATGTATTTTTTGTTAATAAATATGCATGGGCTTATAAAGAGTTCATGAGTACAATGAGCGCCCAGTCACTAAGAGTGGTTTTGTCAAAGCAACTCAAGATATACAGGATTACATAGAAATAAACAAAATAGTTGATCATGTACTTCAAATAACGTATTCATAATTAATAATGAATCCTAGTAAATAATGTAGTAGGTAAATATATAAAACTCTTAGTTTACATAGTTACTTACATATCACGACAATAATAATAATAACACACATAAATAGTAAAAATATATAGGCAGTACTTATGGTACTGTATACCGAAAGTCACAAGGAATGAGAAAACTTTTTTCCTCAACTACAAATTTATAGATGAGTGGGGGGACTTTTGTATTAAATATTTTGAATTTTTATTTTGTATTAATTAAAGTTTACGTTTGTTTAATAACTAACATCAATGCTTTCCATAGCAACACACTTACATTAAACAATTTGAAAGAGAAAATCTTCCTTCCTGTAGGAAACAGAACCTATCAAAAATATGAAATCAATTCCGATTATTTATTTCAGTGAAAAATAATTACTGCAATAAAACACCTTACTTCAATATAGTGAATGGACGAATTCGTAAAGCTATGTGACACGGTACAAGGTTACAACGAACCCGATTGACAAGTTCCACTACTCACTACAAACAGCTGATCATACTACGACATCGTAGTATAAAAGGTAGTCTTTTGACATAAACCATATCATTCACTGTGATAACTTCTGTGTAATAAACATGTACTCCAAAGTAAGTTACATAAATAATAATAACACAGGTCGTTACATACTAATCTAAATTATAAAGTCCTAACATTGATCTTTTATTTTTCAGGTGGTAGCTTTGTGCGCTTTCGTGGCGGTGGCCCAGGCCGGTCTTCTAGCCTCACCCGTCCACTACTCACCGGCTACGGCCGTCTCATCTCAAAACATCGTGCGTCACGACCAACACCAGACCCTCGCCGGTCCTGTTGCGTACCACACTGCTCCTGTCGCCTACCACGCCGCTCCCGTCCATTACTCCTCCGCTGCGGCTGTTTCTTCCCAAAACATTGTGCGTCACGATCAGTCTACACAGCACATCGCCGCTCCCGCTGCCGTGGCTTACCACGCCGCTCCAGCTGCCGTTGCCTACCATACTGCCCCCGCTGCGGTCGCCTACCATGCTGCACCTGCGGTTGTACCTTATCACGGTACCCCCGTCATTGCTCACGCTGAGGACTTCGAAGCTCACCCTAAATACGAATACAACTACTCTGTAGCTGACAGCCACACCGGTGACAATAAGTCCCAGCAAGAGTCCCGCGACGGTGATGCTGTTAAAGGATCGTACTCTTTCCATGAGGCTGACGGTTCCGTGAGGACTGTAGAATACTCCGCCGATGACCACAGTGGTTTCAACGCGGTAGTACACAACACCGCACCCACTGCCGCCCCCGTGCACGTCAAGGCCGTGCCCGTACACGTATCTCCCGCTTACTACCACCACTAAGACACCTTCGTAAGTAAATGATACAGCGTGTTTACCAAAATAATTGTTGACTGTAATTTATTTAAAGCAATAAACGAATAAGTTCGTTGACTGAATAACTTTATTTATTGACTTAATTTCCTAAGTAACAACAAAAAGATACACTTATTTTTATCATGTGGAAACTCCCACGGGTCATCCTCACCGGTGCTAAAGGTGAAGTGGTATGTCGGAATCGAAACGGCTAAAAGAACACGGCGGGACTAGTGGGTCTATTGCGATGGAACCGGGTGTACCTTAAGAAGAAAGACTCCAGGAACCTCTGTAGACCTTGGCCGCCTCTTGATCAGCAAGCGGCCAAACCGTGGAACGCGGGAGAATTTGCCTCATTCCGGTTTGTTGAAACGAGCGTGGAACACGTTGCACCACCGTTTCAAGCCTGCTTCTGCTAGAGTAACGGGCAGCCCCACCCGTTGCCAGGCCACCGCTCATGAAGGCTGGAGATTTGTTCTTTTGATCTGATTCTGGTCTGCGCTCTCCGGTGAATATAAAGATATAAGCGTATATCGAGTTCATTTTACTCAGAGTAAATGCAAGTTCTTAAGTTATTGCTTTGAGATATTTCACGATAAAAGAATCAGAATCCAAAATTATCCTACAACAAATTCTTATAGATGACGTAGCAGTATTATAATCATACAAAACCTTTAGAGTGGTATAATGCCACCTAATAAAGTTATTACATCTAATGCATGAATGCATACAAGGTTGCCTGGAAGAAAGCTTTTAGCGATAAGGCCGTCCTTTGTACATATCAATTTCCTAAACTTACTTTAAGCAATATTTACTGGTGTGCAATAAAGTTTATTCTATTCTATTCTATTCTACATCGTATTCGCATTCGCGTAAGCCGATGTATTCGCAGTTGTTAAGATATGTTAAAGTTATCTTAATATATGTGAATACAGGCACACAGGCGATTCCACCGCCAGTAAAAGACACTAAGCGTTCTCTAAAGGTATGCTTACAATTTAATTTAATAATTAATTAGCTCAGTTTCCTAATAAGATTATGAATTTAAACAACTGAACCAATATTTAATGAAATATTGGTTCAGTTCAGTTCAATGCGTAATGACGCATTGGTATTCGAAATTTGAGATTTTGAAGTGAATGGATATATTCGCCTAAGTGACATAACGCAAGATTGCCGGGGACACACTGAACTCGATTGACAACTTCCACTGCTTACTACGATCAGCTATGATTTGGTAGTATAAAAGTAGACTCACGACATTACACAATGTCATTCGACTTCATCATATCACTCAAATAAATATGTACTCCAAAGTCACCAAAACCTAATCGTACTAAGTACTATTTTTACAGCGCTTTTATTTACTCAAGCTGGCCTCCTGGCAGCCACTACTCTTCTGCCGTTGTTTTGTCATCTCACAGCATTGTACGTCATTACCAGCCCCATTCAGTGGCTAAAGTTGCAGTTACTACACCAGTCGCGTACCGCGCTGCATCTACAGCACATCATTTCGTTCCTGCCACTGTGGCATACCACGCTGCCCCCGTAGTCGTCCCCCATCATGCTGGGGCAGCTCATTGCTCATACCGAGCCACATACTCACCCTAAATACGAATTTAGCTACTCTGTAGCTATTGACCATACTGGTGACAATTAATTCCAGCACGAGTCCAATGATGGTGATGCCGTTAATGGTTTATACTCGGTCCACGAGGCTGACGGTTCCGTGAGAACTGTGAAATACTCCACCGATAAGTACAGCGGCTTCAAGGCCATGCCCATCCACGTCACTCCCACCTACTACCACCACTAAACTATCCTTTAATGGTACATAATATGTATGTTAACAACACCGAATACCAATAATAATTTGTTTATTGCAACATGCGAATAAGTTCGATAACATTTTATTTATTTTTATTACCTGACCTGCATTAGTACCAAATGTTTTGTAAATAATAATAACTTAGCCAGCGGCGTTTTATATGTTTATTATAGGTTCCTCTGCTGCACCTACTTTGGTTTTGCTATATTGTAACTGCTACATATAGCATGCATAACCAATATTTTACCTTTTTAAATAAACAAATATGTACGAACATGTATACATGTTCGTACATATTTAATTTTACCGATTGATGATGAGCTTATGTATTTATAAATATATAAGCTCACCATCAATCAGTAAAATTTCGTTGAATTGTCAACGTAAATTTTACCATCCGTAAACAAAACCGTTTCTTGATTATAGGAACCGGCCGTTAATCGTTACCTGTTTAAATGTCTTTGCGTCTCCTTCATTCATTTTGTTATACTAACGCATACATTGGAAAGAAAGCGATTTGACCATTGTCCATTAAAAACTAAGCGTTAAAAAGCACCGATCACACCTTCTCCCCTACACGGTTGTGTCACTTGCGCATTGATAGAATTTCACCCCCCATCATGAAGCTCTGGTGACTTTAGTCTTCAGAAAAAGAAATCAGCACTATGCATGTACTGTCGTCCAACTGCAATCTTGTGCAGTGTTTAGGTAGGTACATGTCCTGTCGGAAGGCCTCGGTTCTAGCAAATATTTATAGTGGGCTTACCTCCTTGTCATTTTTTATGATACTCATGATGGAAAGTGGAGTACCTATGCCCTTTTGCCGGCCCCTTCGTTTTTTTTTGTTAAATATGAGTTTACTTACGTAATGGCAAGAAATGTAGATAAGAGTAACTAACGTTAGTTGAAGAAGGAAGGACCATGTTACCCTATACATACCTACACTACAGTATATAGCTTATATTTTTTTTTCAGCAAATCAAATGTAAATTCATGATGTATGAAAAACACGCATCGTGTTTAAGCCTTAATTATCTATTATTAAAGTATTTTGTCACTATTTACATAAAGTCAAGACCAAGAAAGACTCCTTTTATTTATTTATTTCTGATTAGGCCCTGCGTAAAAAAATTTAAGTCTCTAGATAAGATACAACTTGATCTCAATATACATGAAAAGTCACATATTATAAGATTCTATCGATCTAACTGATATTAATTAAAATGCTAATCCTTAAAAAAACTCATGTGTAAATACTTAGTAGCAAAAAAATGTTTTAAAACAAATCTCGTAAAGGTTTATGAACTATGGCTTCGGTACCGATATATTAAAATCTAATGAAAGTGAACATGGACAATCTTTGAGACGATCATGTGAATGGATTAAAGTGACAAACTATGTGACTCAGAGCAAGGTCGCAGAGTTTACACTGTACTCGATTGACAACTTCCACCACCTATCTCGAACAACTGATCACTAAGGTTTGCAAGTATAAAAGTAGACCGCTGATATTGTATACATCATTCTATTAGATCATTTCAGTGAATTAAACATGTACTCCAAAGTAAGTCAACTTTATTCAGTGCTAATTATTTATATATTTTAAATTTGTATTATATAATAATTAATGCTAATTATTTTTAACTTTTCAGGTGGTAGCTCTGTTTGCTTTCGTGGCTGTGGCCCAGGCCGGTCTTCTAGCCTCACCCGTCCACTACTCACCTGCCTCGGCTGTCTCTTCGCAAAATATCGTGCGTCACGATCAACATCAAACCCTCGCCGGTCCTGTTGCGTACCACGCTACCCCTGTCGCCTACCAAGCCGCTCCCGTCCATTACTCTTCCGCTGCGGCTGTTTCTTCCCAAAACATCGTGCGTCACGACCAGGCTACACAGCACATCGCCGCTCCCGCTGCCGTGGCTTACCACGCCGCTCCAGCTACCGTTGCCTACCATGCTGCCCCCGCTGCAGTCGCCTACCATGCTGCACCTGCGGTTGTACCTTATCACGGCACCCCCGTCATTGCTCACGCAGAGGACTTCGAAGCTCACCCTAAATACGAATACAACTACTCTGTAGCTGACAGCCACACCGGTGACAATAAGTCCCAGCAAGAGTCCCGCGACGGTGATGCTGTTAAAGGATCGTATTCTTTCCATGAGGCTGACGGTTCCGTGAGGACTGTTGAGTACTCCGCCGATGACCACAACGGTTTCAACGCGGTAGTACACAACACCGCACCCACCGCCGCCCCCGTGCACGTCAAGGCCGTGCCCGTATACAGAGCTCCCGCTTACTACCACCACTAAGACACCATAATATGATACAGCATGCTTACCAAAATGATTGTTAATTTTAATGTTATTTATTTGAAGCAATAAACGAATAATGTCGTTAACTGCATACTTTATTTTATTTCCATACCATTTAGTTTTTGAAGTATTATTATTTTAATAGATCATTTCAGGCTTAATATATAGTTTTTTTTTTTAATTCAAGTGGCCGCTGTTCAAACTACTCTTATTTATTTTAATGTCATGAAAAAAAAACTGTAATTGGACTCCAGAACAGTACCGACAACGTTAGAAAACATTCTTGAGAATGCCTTCTAACGTTTAGGTACTTAAAAAAACTACCATTTACATTTTGAATGACTCTGTTCGATTTGAGCGTTTCTTGAGAGACGGTCTTCCCGATGTCGGTACTGTTCTGGAATCCTATTATAGTTTTTTTTTTGTAATTGTTACTCCAAAGTTTATGGTACATTTTAAAATAATGTACTTATCCCAGTCTCTTGAAAAAAATTATTCCCGTCCGTCTGTCTGTTTGTAGCAACATAATCGTCGTATATACGTAAATTTGCGATAAGGAAAGTAACATCAATTATTGTTTGGCACTACTAAGACAATTACTTAGGACATACATTTTCTAACAATTATGTTTATGATCTTCATGTATGTATCATATATCATGTTTTCAATTTTGATTGATACAAGAGCTAGTTAATCCTAAAAAGTAATAAGAATTCAGTCTCAACTACAAACTTTTATATTAAGTGACTGCTGAACCAAACACAAGGTTATTTTTATCAAGGTCATTGGAGGACACGTTGGCCTAGTGGTTAGTGACCCTGACTGCTATGCCATAGGTCGTGGGTTCAATTCCCACCCGAGTCTGGGTGTTCTTTGTGTCCGTCGTTTGTATGTTTGTAAAGTCACGGGACCGCGACTCAGAAGTAATTCCTAATGCGGGAGTTGTCATTAGAAAAAGAAAAGAATGAAAAAATCTGTAACTTCTAAGTTTAACTTAGGAACTTCAAATATTGTTAGCTCGGTTTTAAGTTTCTTCTACTCATTTCTTTCAATTCCTTTATATATATGAGCGGTTATAGTATAGCATTACTAATAATAAAAAGTTCTCAGGCTGTGTAAAAAATAAATTTCTTTGATGATCAGTAATATCTTTTTAACGTCAGTAATATTGAGAGAATCTGTTTAATTTGTAGACGTGGATTGGGTGTTGTCTAAACTCTATTTGATTTTAAACTATCCCACACGAGCATAATCTTTATAAATATATACTGTGAGTATAATTAATTATCTTAAAGGGTTTGGTGTCGCTAAATTCAGTTAGTGTCTACTATTTCAGTTTCCTTCAATGAAATATGTGTGTTTGAGGGGAACGCATAAAACTCAGTGCAAGGAGATCAGTACAGTTTTCCAACACTTTTACTATTAGCAGTAACTATTATCTTATCTGTGCTATTAGCTCGGAATAATGTTGAAGCCCGTTGGTGTAATCATGTCCTCTAATTTAATAAACAAATGGTAGTTCGTTAATGCAAGTGTGCGTCACACAAATACCAGCGATTTTTGTTTATTTTCTTTAATTTTGTATATATTCTATGTCTTGTCTATTATCTATATATTGTCTATTGCCTTAAGTTTATCAGTAAATTAGAGATACTAAGAGTATGCTAAAATAATTATAACTGAAATGTTTATCTATTACTAGCAACCGGCCCCGGCTTCGCATGGGTACAAATTATACACCTAAACCTTCCTCATGAATCACTCTGTCTATTAGTGAAAGCCGCATGAAAATCCATTCAGTAGTTTTTCAGTTTATCGCGAACAGACAGACAGACGTGGCGGGGGACGTTTTTTTATAATATGTAGTGATATGTAGTGAAGATTTTTATAATATGATTTTTTTTCATCATTAGCTCAGCTACATGATATGATGATGATTCTAAACGCAAAAACCTCATAAAGTAATGAAAAGTAAACAGAAACACTATTCGTTCCTACAATTTTCGAGGGTTTCTCTCAATTCTATCAGGATCCCATCATCAGATCCTGACTTCCTTGACATGGGACCACCCTTGAGGTACCCTATCTAACAAAAAAGAATAGTCAAAATCAGTTCGGCCCACCAGCCGCTCTGCCCCCGTTTTTTAAATCTCTGATATCTTCTAAGATATTATTTTTTATTATGTGCTGTAAAGGGCAATTTTGATCTACATGAAATGCACAACGTACCTAATGTATTTAATTGGATAAGGAATAATACGGTATTGTTTAAAATAGTTTGATAAATAACCCATAATTATTTTGTAAAATGTAAAAGATAAAAATGGTTACTGTGGGTTATATTTAGGAGATAAACATATACCATTGCGGACTTTTTTGTTGATCTTTTTAAGATATACAATTCCGTAGTACATTAATTTGATCTATCTCGTAAGGTTTAGCCAGCGTTTGCAATATGAGCGCACAAAAATATGTTTGTTACGACATGACATTACAAATCTTTGAAATTCTCGACTTTTCTCTACACTAATATGCCTGTATACTACATATAAACCTTCCTCTTGAATCACTCTATCCATTGGTTAAAACCGCATGAAAATCCGTTCAGTAGTTTTTCCGTTTATCGCGAACAGACAGACAGAAAGACAGACAGACAGACGCGGCGGGGGACTTTGTTTTATAATATGTAGTGATGTGAAGTTTTATATAAGTATTAATTACATTTTGGCGATTTTTTATAAACGAAGCGGCAGTAGAGGCCTAATGAAAATAGGTTCCAATATATACTTTTTTTATTTAATTGAGAATAACAATGTAACGTTCCAGTACTATTCAATTTCAAAATTTAAAAAAGTATTTTGACGCTGCACCCTACTGTCCAGTGGGCAAGGTTAGGTAGTCTTAAGACTGCGAGCGAGGCGCAGTCTTAAGACTACTTAAAATAACACTAATATGAATTCTGCTTATACCAAATAACTAACACTATAGTGTATACACATCAATTAATCATAGACAATAGAAATATAATATTTTTAATTTTAATTTAATCATCATTGTGGACGTTTGGTTATTTCAGATTGCTCATGTTTAGTAGGTGTATAAAATTTTAACTACGTTTGTTAATATAAAGTAGGGTGCTTGATCAGAAAATGTTCTCGTGATGGCCTGTAGACGACGGAATCAATCAATCATCTTTTCTTTCCACATTTCTGGCGTGGAAAATAAATCGGCGAACGAAAATAGAAAAGAATTAATAAAAAACTTCTACAATTTCATTATTAAGTCTGCGTAAATTACCTTGTTAAAATAAGAATTCAGCATAATAGGTGATTTAAAACAGGTCTTATAAAGTTTTATGAAAAAATTGATTCGATGACGACACGACACTTAAAAACTAATGAAAGTGGGCCTTGACAATCTTTCAGACAAACTATGAGACCCGGAGCAAGGTTGTAAGGGTCACACTGAACTCGATTGACAACTTCCACCACCTATAACGGACAACTGATCACACTACGGTTTGCATGTATAAAAAGTAGACCGCTGTCATTTTACACATTATTCGATTTGATCATATCAGTGAATAAAACATGTACTCCAAAGTAAGCCAACTTTAGATGATGCTAATTATTTATTTTATATTTGTATAGTATTTTAACTAAATTATTTTTTCATTTTTCAGTTGGTAGCTGTATGCGCTTTCGTGGCAGTGGCCCAGGCTGGTCTGCTAGCCACACCCGTCCACTACTCACCTGCCGCGGCTGTCTCATCTCAAAACATCGTGCGTCACGACCAACACCAGACCCTCGCAGCTCCTGTTGCTTACCACTCTGCTCCTGTTGCGTACCACACTGCTCCTGTAGCCTACCACGCCGCTCCCGTCCATTACTCCTCCGCTGCGGCTGTTTCTTCCCAAAACATCGTGCGCCATGACCAACCTACAAAACACGTATCCATCGCCACTCCAGCTGCAGTTGCCTACCATGCTGCCCCCGCTGCGGTTGCCTACCATGCTGCACCTGCTGTTGTAGCTCATCACGCCACACCCATCATTGCTCACGCTGAGGATTTCAACGCTCACCCTAAATACGAATACAACTACTCTGTAGCTGACAGCCACACCGGTGATAACAAGTCCCAACAAGAATCCCGCGACGGTGATGTGGTTAAAGGATCGTACTCTTTCCATGAAGCTGATGGTTCCGTGAGGACTGTTGAGTACTCCGCCGATGATCACAACGGTTTTAACGCGGTAGTCCACAACACTGCTCCCACCGCCGCCCCCGTGCACGTTAAGGCCGTGCCCGTACACGTAGCTCCCGCATACTACCACTAAGATCCTACCGTTTCACAAACAATTTCATGTTACCAAAATGACTGTAGATTTAGTTGTAATTTATTTAAAGCAATAAACGAATCTTTCCTTTAAGGGCGCACATGAGTTTATTTCCATTTCCTTTTATGTTTAAAGTTTACGTGGAATAGATCATTTCTAGCTTAAAGGAAAACATGAAATAGTCCAACACACATAGAATAATCCATTAATTTAATTTTGAATTAAGCGATTGCTCGGTTCGAGTACTTTTTGTGGAGTAACGATATCGGTCGGATAGTTGTCCGTATTTTGTGATTGGAAACCGTTTTAAAAAGTCTGGAAAGTTTATGAAAATGTATCAAACTCAAGACGGTTACTTTATAAGTTCTTCTTGCCATTTGTCTGTTTGTGTCCTTTCCTCCTCCAAATCTTTGTAAGTACATGCATACTATCAAATTAAATCGATTGTTTTCTTAACATATTTATATAAAACATACCCCCTTTTATTTTCACAATATCAATGTGTTAGGTTTACAAAAATAGATATATTAATTTGATATAAATTCGAAATATTGTATTCGTTTGTTCATGTTTGGGGAGTGGAAACGAATGTAACGGGCAACACCGAATGTTTACCCCGGTAGAACAGTAAATTTAGGCGGGCTATTTGCTCGTGGCCAGCATCAAGTTCGGACGTGTGTTTAAAAGTGTATTGAAATGGAAGAATATATATCTACCCTACAGTATTCACGTGAGTTTTATTGTACTGTCAGTTTTACCTTTATTTGAGATATCCTACATTTTCAGAAGTGGGATAGGCCCACTTTCCTCATTTTATTTAGATTATAGTGGCTAATTGATTTAAATACGGATGATTTCATTTAAGAACTTCGTATCTCCAAATGTTAAAAAAAAATATTACAGAAGAAAAAAAAAAAATATTAAGTACCTTACTAATTATAAAACATAGACAAATAGCATTATTTAAATATCTATCATTAATTGGGCTTATATTTGTTGTAATCATTATTTTTATATCTGATAAAATTATTAAATAAATGGACTTACGTATAATTCTTAAACATGTGTAATGGATTTACTAAGTAGGTAGTTTTATTTTTGTAAATACAAAAAAACAAAACTAAAAACAATTTGAAGATACGATGATTGCATGGTGTTTGTTACGGCATCATACACAGATGACATCAAAATTTCGAAATTTTTGGATTTGCGAGATTTGAGAATTGAGCCATCGCTTTAACATTTTTGTTAGTGTTATACCTTTGTACGAAATGGTATAAGTTTTTAAATATTACATTACACATCTCAACATCTAGTTGCTAAACGTAGCGGTGTTTATTTGGGTGTCTAAAAAAAAAAAAAAATTAAACGTTAATTTGAGCTAGGCAGCGTTGTTTCCGAGATACCCTATAATTTTGAAATAACATCACAAAGCGTAATTTAATTTTATATATGTAACCGTTGGTGTATATCATCTGTTTGTTAAATTATATTGCAATATTCTTCGTGGTCTCTCAATAGTTCAGTGTAAGCAATGAACCATGCAACTGCAAACATAATTGGTTTTCAAAGGATCGTTACCGAAATATCACGAATAATGTTCAAGTACCTTGCAGTAATTTTATTCTGAAAAAAAGGAGTTTTTAATTATTTTACATAGCTCCTTGTACACAGCTCCCATGCATAAGTTTCAGAGTAACGATGCTGTAAGAAGAGTAGTTACTTCAAAAGCGGTTAAGCACGCCGCCATCTATCGAAATATTGAGCTCCTGTTCGAATAGAAAAAGTCGCAGACAAACACGGGTTCTGCATTCAAGATAACAAGATGAAGATTTTCGAGACAGAAGCTTGCAACGTACACATAGCCCGTTGCTGCAACGCGAGCAAATGCCGCTTTATGCACCAGGTCGCTGCTCGTGGCTGCTGCGACGTCGATGTACAGCGGCTCCGGGGAGCATCAGATGTCGAAATCGGCGCATTGACTTCAAAGCTGAGTAAACGGTCAGACAGTCCAATTTTTACTTCGAAATATATTTTAAATCTAAGAGTCATTAAGTAGTCGAAATGTAAATTATGACATTTAACAGTAATGGTAAGATGAACCACAAACATTCGATCTGACTTTGACCCCTCGATTAAAAGCCAGCGCATAGATATTTCAATTAGAAAGTTAACCAATGTGCCATTGTATACAGTTGGGAAAGAAAATAACTATCATTCTTCTTGTAATGCAGAAACTATGAGGATTAGCTAGGATGTGGCATGAGAGTCTAAACTCTATACTATTCGTTCGAGATGAATATATTTGATGAAATGTTGTTAAATGTTTCCATTTGAGCAAAATTATGAATAAACCTTGAAGGATTTGCTTAAGCGGAAAAGTTAGTTTGGCGAACCTCTGACTGAGATACTTGCTCAACTGAACGGATGTGATATTGATGGTAAACGTACAATTAAGTGTTTCATCCAGGTGTTGAGAGATAAACCCTGGATTAAACCTTTAGGTCTAACGCTAACGCAATGTGTTGTTCTCATCGCGAACAACTAATTAAAATACACACAACGAACAGACATTTCGATGATAAAGTAAACATGTAAATAATGTATACGGAAACTATATTCGAGTATACTCTGCTATTCAGGTGACATGCATATTATTGAAACTAATAATAATACGTTACAATACTCTTGCATTTGCATGAATATGAGTACAGAGTTAGACAATATATTCATTATATCTGCTTGTTGGGCTTGCTGAAGTGTTAAGAGTTCACAGTATGTTTATTAGAACCGAGTCACGACAGCTCTACTATACCTATGAAGGGTTTTGGGAAGTGCGTTTCACTCTCGAAAGGTAGTATTTCTGAAGACTTAAATATTTATAATGTAAAACTACTGTAACGTCACAAGTAATTGAGAACAGGTTTCGATAGATGCTGATAGGTCTTTCTTTTACGGAGCAACCGCATATCGTGGTATACAAAAATGCAGAAGAACTTTAATGCTTTTGATGTTGTGAATCAGCTCTGCCCCAACTGAATGAGGACGAGGTTATGGCGGTCACCGTATTAGTTATCGCTGATAATGACGTTTACGGTCCAGCCGTAGTTAAAGCTTGTGTTGAGACTCTAGTGAACGGAGTCATTACGTTTTGAGTAGGAAAATTATTGGTAAACCGGAGTCAAGTGAAATTTGTTAGCGGAGGAACGTACCGTGTCAGGAATAGTCATGTTTATGTTTACGTGCACCCTTCATCAAAACTTTATAAACTACGAATGGGAGAAATTTTATCGAAAGGCACGAAGGTGCGGGTCGTTAGGAATGTAATTTCCAGAAGTGCTCCGTAGGTATAGGTATTGAAATGAGCCAATGTGATTCTATCAACGAGTCGTAGCAAGAACAATGATCTTGTTAGAGATGCACAAGCACTTCGCAACTTCCTTGAAGGAACTAGGATGTGCGGGCTTCACTGAGATGAGTATCGAATGAAATACTAAATGCCCTGTTGTATACAAACCTTGCAGGTTAGCTTGTAAATATATAATAGCAAGAACGGGAAATGGTTGCAGAAATGATGGAAGTTGGCATCATCCACGAATCGGTTTCAGAATACGCTAGTCCTAATTCTGGTTTGCAAACAGGATTTTAAATAAGTGTCGATTTTAGACTGCGAAATTCGATTACGATCAGCGGTATCCAATTATTTCATTTTTTCTATAACCTTGCATGTCTTCTGGTCACTATCAAGTACCTAGATCTGAAGTCAACCGTTGAGATCGTTTTGTTACACCGGAAAGTCAATACGAAATTAATCGCATGCCGTTCAGATTAGCAAATACACTTGGGTCTTAGGATCAGTTCGATTTACCAAGGCAATAGTGATGTCATCTTTGTTTATGAAAAGTCTATCCCTGAATGTTTAGATAGATTCGATCGATCGTATCTGAAACTAACCTTATCCAAATGTTAGATACTATTTACAAAATAAGGTTTAGCGATCCAACCGCACCACTCTTAGCTCTTTAACAGCTCGAAGTTTCAATTTTGATAAAAAGATTGGGAAGACAAAGTGGGTCATCCCATACAAATCCAATGGGGCATAAATAATATTAACCACAAAAAGATAGGACTCCTTCCGAGGTTATGTTTGGATTGAATATGAATGCGGAGATTGACCCACGGTTGAATGAGGTAAGACGTAAAAGTAACTAAAATTTGAATTTAGAAATATTGCTTAAATCCGTCAAAAACATAATATATATGTACAGCAAGGAAAATAAAAACGTGCATGTGACAGCAGCCGATTGTATGTTACCATGCCTTCATGTAGCTACCATAAACATAGACGATGATGATGACGATGATGATGATGATACAGAACAGGTAAAAGAACAGAAAAGTTAAAATATTCCGTTAATATTAGTATATGTGTGTGTAGTGTGTGTGTATTTTGCATAGGCATAAGGTACCGAATAAATAATTATTTACCTATTGCACAGAATTCATAATAGTTCAAGTACAGAAGTCACACTTTGCCAAATAATTTAATTAAATAGCGACTCCTGTTCCGACATAATAAAGTCTCAACTCGGGTCACACAGCGCTAATTATCTGCAGGTATATTCAACTAGCAGTTGCCTCTTTCTATCGCGTAACTCTTATCTGTTTCGACAGCACCGCGATATTAGGGTTGTCTTTTTATTTAAATTAATTAATGTGAATATTTAGTTACTGCCTTATTTTTGTGAACAAATAAACCTAGACCAGGTACCAATAACTCGATAGTCTACATATGAAAGAATGACGCGACGCATATTGTGTGCTCCAGCATCAAACAAATGGCGCGCCGCATCCCACTAAATTTTGGCACGATTGGTCGAACCCGAAGTGTAATTGTAGCTTTATACCTACACTGCCAAGTAAACCTGGCATGCTTATTGTGACTGCCTTATACATTCAGCTGAATGCAATAATTATTGTCTATCGGTACAAACTGTAAATATGATACGGAATAATTGTATGAGAAAATATAGACTATTAGTATAAAATTAAATGATTTATCATAATAAGCTAGTTACATATTAATTAATAAGATGTGACATAACCATGCACTTACATGGATAATATAATATAAACAAAAAAAAGGCGAGACAGCAAAAAGAAATGATTTATGATGAGATATCACTACATAATAATGGAGCGGGGTCCCCCGCCGCGTCTGTATGTTCGCGATAGACTGAAGTACTGCTGGGCGGTTTTTCGTGCGGTTTTCACTAATAGACAGAGTGATTCAGGAGGAAGGTTTAGGTGTATAATTTGTTAAGATTTTGTGTAAATTGATTGAAATATGTTGATGTTTGTTGAAGATGTCTCTGCTACCCGTACGAGGCCGAAGTGATGAATAAGATTACTAATTGTTGTCATCCGCCGCGCTGGTGTGTAAGAAGGAAGGTTCACAGCCAGTATGTCGCTTGTGGGAAAGAAGTACCATTAGTGACGTCTGCTGGTTTATGAGAAGGAAGGTTCACAGCTATTATGAGATGTATGCCGCTTGTGGGAAGGAAGTACCACTAGTGACGTCCGCTGGTTGGTGAGAAGGAAGGTTCACAGCCATTATTAGATATATGTATGTCGCTTGTGGGAAGGAAGTCCCGCAAGTGACGCCCTCTGGGTTGTGAGAAGGAAGTATCACAGCCTTTATGATTATAATTGTTATATATTTATGTATGTACCTGTAGCTTGTGAGAAGGAAGTACCACTTGTGACGTCCCCTGATTTGTGAGAAAGAAGTATCATAGCCTTTATGAGTTATGTCACTTGTGGGAAGGAAGTACCGCAAGTGACGTCCCCTGGTTTGTGAGAAAGAAGTATCACAGCCGTTATGACACATGTCACTTGTGGGAAGGAAGTACCGCAAGTGACGTCAACTGGTTTGTGCGAAAGAAGTATCACAGCCTTTATGATTATAGTTGTTATAGATTTATGTATGTACCTGTTGCTTGTGGGAAGGAAGTACCGCAAGTGACGTCCCCTGGTTTGTGAGAAAGAAGTATCACAGCCGTTATGACATATGTCGCTTGTGGGAAGGAAGTACCGCAAGTGACGTCCCCTGGTTTGTGAGAAAGAAGTATCACAGCCTTTATGACACATGTCACTTGTGGGAAGGAAGTACCGCAAGTGACGTCAACTGGTTTGTGCGAAAGAAGTATCACAGCCTTTATGATTATAGTTGTTATAGATTTATGTATGTACCTGTTGCTTGTGGGAAGGAAGTACCACTTGTGACGTCCCCTGGTTTGTGAGAAGGAAGGTTCACAGCCGTTATGAGATATGTCACTTATGGAAAGGAAGTACCGCAAATGACGTCCCCTGGTTTGTGAGAAGGAAGGTTCACAGCCGTTATGAGATATGTCACTTGTGGGAAGGAAGTACCGCAAGTGACGTCCCCCGATTTGTAAAAAAAAATTCACAGCCTTTATGATTATAATTATTATATATTTATGTATGTACCTGTTGCTTGTGGGAAGGAAGTACCACTTGTGACGTCCTCTTGTATGTAAGGAAGTATCATAATCATGTTTCTGACGCAAGGCACATACGTCCGTAAAATTGTAAGTCTGAATTCGATGCTATGGAAGATTACTATTGGCCGAGTGTTAGGTTAATACGGCTGTTTTTGCGTGCGTGCATGAGGACATGCACGACGTCAGGATGGTCGAGTGTTAGGTTTACAAAAATAGATATATTAATTTGATATAAATTCGAAATATTGTATTCGTTTGTTCATGTTTGGGGAGTGGAAACGAATGTAACGGGCAACACCGAATGTTTACCCCGGTAGAACAGTAAATTTAGGCGGGCTATTTGCTCGTGGCCAGCATCGAGTTCGGACGTGTGTTTAAAAGTGTATTGAAATGGAAGAATATATATCTACCCTACAGTATTCACGTGAGTTTTATTGTACTGTCAGTTTTACCTTTATTTGAGATATCCTACAAATGTTTCATAAAAAATATAAAGATATTCATAAAGTCAATATTATAATTGTTGCTTACTTCGCGGAGACCGTTTTAAATTGTTAAGTACATTATTTCCAAAATAAGTCCAATTTAGATACAAATCTAAGTTCTATTGATTGTTGGAAATACACATGGAATTAATTTACATGGAAATATTGACAAGTTAGCAGATTAAGATTTTTACAGTTTAATTATTGTTAAAACTTTTATAGTACTTTGGTATCTAATTGGACTCAACCCATTTCGTGAATGTGCCAATTTAATTTGTGTTTCTGAATACAATTTTAAATCATAATTTAAAATTTGATGGTCGAAAAGTTATGTTAGTAGTAATCTTAGTGCGTATACTAAGAGTAAAATACTGTGGGAGAGCCATGCTTCGGCACGTATGGGCCGGCTCGACCGGAGTGATACCACGGCCTCACAGAAAACCGGCAGTCTCCCCGTTTCCCCCCCCCCCCCCTTCTCCTACTCACAGCTTAAAGGCCGGCAACGCGCTTGTGACTCTTGAGTTGCAGGTGCCCATGGGCGGCGGTAGTCACTTACCGTCTGCTCGTTTGCCATAAAAAAAACCTACTAGGAGTAAAATCATACTTTAAAATCACGAACATTTATGTGAACTATTGTTTATTTCTGATATTAAAATATTTTTTTTGTTTTATTTTATGCACACGTTATGGATTTTTTTTTCATATATTTGCTCACGTTTAATAGTTTAATATTTTATACAAAAAGGTAAACTTTTTAGTTGGGTATAAATTTTAATAGTTATATTTCAAAGTATATAATTTTACAGTATTAGTGATTTCACAAAAATTATTGAAAACCGGAGAATGGTTGTCATTGAATGCTCACATTGTGCTATTGCCGAAAAAGGAGAAGGCTCTCAATTCGACCATATAAATATACATATATATATTTTTATGTAAGTTCAACCTTCCCTCCGTTATTTATGAACCGATTTGATGATTCTTTTTTATTATAAATAGGCTACCTATACCTCAAGGAAGGATCTGATGATGGGATCCTGATAAAAAAGAAACCCCCAAAAATTTTGGGCACGAATAGTGGTTCTGTTTACTTTTCATAACTTAATCAGGCATTTGCGTTTAGGAATAATCACTTCATGAAGCTGAGCTGATGATAGAAAATATACCTTTCCTACACAATTAAAAGTTAGATATAAAAACTGTGGTTTTAGTGACAGAAACCACTAAATTTGCTTTGAAGAAAATATATTTCATAGCGTTTTAAATGTTTAAATGTATTAAAAAATAGAAGTTGTCAGAGTGTTATAAGATGACGCGAGTCACAAAAAATCATAAAATAAAAACTTTTTAACAAAAATTAAACCGACGAAAAAGAACTAAAAAGCAAGAAATAAATAAACCTTTCAAGTCTTGAGTATATTTACATAAACTATCAAATTTTATAGAAACTAATTTTGAGTCTAATACTAACAACAAAGTGATCCTATAAGGGTTTATTTTCTTTCTATTGAGGAATGGAACCCTAAGAAAAACAAAACCAAAGTTTTATCGGTATACAAGCCAATTGTCAAGTCACATTCTCCACAACACATCAAAGAAAGAAGTACATTCTTTGAGTCGTCACGGTCTCATCGCAGTTGGCACACCTACTTACGAGTACTTCGGTAAGTAAGTAGGTACCTGATATTATGAGATTATGCATTGTTCTTACAAACAGTTAATGAGTCATCCGAGATACTCTGTTCTGATTGGTTGCAAACGTTAGGCGTACAGAGTGTACAAAAAATAGACACTATTAATTATTAAGTGGAAAAGAATAATGGAGTCTTTGAACACCAAAAGTTTTTTGTTGTGTACATTGCTGGTCACTTACACACGGGTGATATGGCGGTTATTTGCTCGTATTAATCTCCTAACACGTAGCTCCACGTAATCATTTTAAAATTAAGGAAAAACGTCTTAGTCATTTGAAAATACCTAAATCGCGAAGGTAAGTACATATTAATATACATGTTTGAGTTTATTCACCCTAAATAGGTGGAATGACCTATTCAGACCTTTGTTCAAATTAGTAGATGTATAAGGCGTCCATTAGACGCTCATGCAAACGTCAATCATTACCAACAGTCATGATCGACGGATGTTCGTTGGTGATTGATGAAATAATATTCACATTAAAATCTCATCATGCAACCGTCAATCACTGCAATAGACGATAGGTTATTCGTCAATCACCGTTTTGATTGTGGCAAAACTGACAGCAAAACTGACAACAAAACCTACCGCGCCTAAAAATTTTGCTATGATAGCTATTTAAACCAGAGGAGATGGGAAGAGAAAGTACAGTGCTGCAGTCTAGAAAGGTCTTTAGTAGAGACCTTGTTGCTTACTGCTAACATTCTATCTGATGCGGGAGAGACCTACATTATTAGCGTAGCCAATAAATTGGTTGAGGTGTATAGAAGAGGTCAAAAACGAATGCTTAATAAGACGCTTATAGACCAAAACATAGATATATCAAATGATCAAATTTTTATCAATTAAGATATAAATAAAAATAAAAAGAAGGGATTTTAAAAGATATAATTTTTTTATATATAAGTTGAGTTTAGAACTAACTTGTTCTAAACTATTAAGCTTTAGAAAATAAGTTCAAGTACCAATTGATTTTCTCCATAAGTTTGATTAATATCAATCAAAGAGTGGCTGTACTTAATAATATAGTAGCTATGAAGGCCTCCTCTTCCGAACCTTTTCTCAACTAAGTTGGGGTCGGCTTTCAGTCTAACTACGCAATGGCCGAACATCGATTATTACGTAAAATAACTGCCATTAGACCTCCACAATCCAAGTACTACTATATCGAAGTTCTGTAGTTAGACCAGGTTGTCGGACATTTTTTTTAGGGCTCAAACTACTCGTAACAAATGCCACAGATGTTCGTATGGCAACCGGGACTGAGCGACGGCTTAACGTGCTCTCCGTGGCACGGAGGGGTATCCATGTGTTAAGAATGGTATTCCCATCCTAAGACTGACCTCACTAGTATTACTTAACCTTGTAATGTGCTAACCTACTCAACCGAATACCACTTAGACACGAGACCCTCTAATATAATAAAGTAGCTGTATAGGCAAACGCTTAAAAATCTTTGAGGTGTACTTACGAGTATGTTATAGATATGAATACTTTATAATAATTGCTGATTAGTATTCGATCCTACTTAGTAAGAGACCCTTAGTGTGTTAAAATAAAAAAAAAAAACAGTCAGTCGTAGGACTGCACGTTAGAAGTGAAAACATAACTTCCCAATGTATTTGCATATACATACACACACACACATCTGTATATATATAATTAGGTTAAAAACAAAAAGTAGGTAATAAGTTAATAACATATCTAAATGTATAGGTACATGGGGTACACTGGAAGTTCTGCGCTCCTGACCGCTCATAAATGTTTAAATTTCGAATGTTATATTTTTTTAAATATCTGTACCTTATCTTACCTTATACAATATGAAATCCATTTTTTTTGAAATCCGGTTTTTTACACTAATAAAATCTTTAAAGCGAGCTCTATCTTATGGTATAAAGCATTAAGTCACACGATGTCAACGAAAAGAAATATCGAATGATATATGGTATTAAATTCACAAATTCAAATGTGGTATAGGATCTTAAAAGACCATAAGTTTGTTTACCTCTAAACATTGCATTAATTTAATGTTGTTTACTGGACATATGTCTTTTACCTGCAATGTCCCGCGCCCCAAGTGCAGTGCGTAGTGTGGTTACTAAAGGAATTTTTTTTTTTATTTAAAAATAGTAATAAGGGATGTTATCACGTGGAAAGTTACTGTGTAGCTTACTAAATGCTAAAGAACAAGAAAATATAATATCAGCAAGTGGTACGTACAGTTTTATTATTATAATATTTGTTTATAACTCGAGCCAAAACACACAGAGGTACACAATAGCATCTCCATACACGCGTCATGATAAATTGATCCTTCCTAGTAGGGAATAAATGCTAATATCGATTGAAAAAGTCGCAAAAAATTACTATTACATTTTGTTCTTATTTACATTGAATTGAGTTACAGAAAACCGGCAGTGAAGCAATGTTGCATTGCTTTTCACCGCGTGAGTGAGGTTATCGGAGGCCCTAACCCTTCCCTCTCCCCTATTCCCGCCCTTTCCCTCTCTCCTCCTTCTCCCCGCTTCCTGCTCTTCCCTCCTCTCCCCCCTTTCCCCTACTCCCACCTTAAAGGGCGGCAACGCACTTGTGACTCTTGAGTTGCAGGTGCCCATGGGTGGCGGTAGTCATTTACCGTGGTGACCCATATTAGGTGACCCGTCTGCTCGTTTGCCCCCTATTCCATAAAAAAAAACCAGCTCGTACGACCCGAAAACCCATTTCAAAGATGAAATATGCTGGTCTACAAAAATATTTCGTATGGATTCCTTCGATGTTTCATGGGTATTATAAAAATCTTCCATGTGCCGATGTCCCAGACCTCACAGAGGCCTTTGATTAAAATTTTTAATTTTTTTTTTCATTTATATGAGTTATTGATTTGTTTGTTAAATAGCGCCCATTGTGGGTCGATGCTTAGTAATAAAATTACCATTTTTTAGATATTCTCATGTTTTCTTTGCTTTTTATCCTTTGTTCCTTGCTGAAAGTCTTTGTACAGAATATGATTTTTAAACATTAACTACAAATTTCATTGAAAGGTATAAAGTAGTATGTTATCATAATGCTTATATTACAAAGTTATGATTAACTTTCATTCGCAGCTTTCATTCGCAGTATACAACCATAAAATCATGATTGCAAAAGTTTTACAAAAAAATCATATTAATTCCCGTAAATAGTTTTAAAAATAATGAATAACACAGTTTATATCATGTCAATACCTTTAACACTTCCTGAGCAATGTTGCATTAAAGTTTTACGCTGCGTATTTTTGTATCTACTGCAATATTTACGTTTTGACACTTAATGTTATGTACCTCTGAGGTACAGATATAAGAAACTAGGCTCCGTCTTACGAATTTTCGAGTTTAACATTTTTTCCCAAAAAGTGTACAACGCCGCTAAAGAAGTTTTCACTTAAAAAAAACTAGCACTTAAGTGCGATTGACTTGAACGTGTAGTTGCTATTTAAGTCTATAAATTCATATTATGATTTGATACGAACATAATTAGTCCCATAGCAATGAATCAGTCTAACTGACATGTAAATTTTTTTTTTAAATTTATGAAGAAAAACCTCATTTAGTTAAACTTACTTAATCTTGATGTTAAAAGAAGATCTTTGTATAAAATAATCAAAAATAGGTTTAGTAGGAATTTATTATATGGTATCAATAACTTCACGTCATTTTAATCTATTAAAAGTGAATTTTAACTACCGTCAGACTATGATGTGAATGGATTAATGTGACAAACTATGAGAGTCAGAGCAAGGTCGTAGGGGTCACACTGAACTCGATTGACAACTTCCACCACCTATCTTGAACAACTGTGCATTCTACGGTCTGCAAGTATAAAAAGTAGACCGCTGACATTGCATACATCATTCGATTTGATCATATTAGTGAATTAAACATGTACTCCAAAGTAAGTCAACTTTAAACGATGCTAATTATTTATTTTATATTTGTATAGTATATTAATTAATATATATTTAAACTTTTCAGTTGGTAATTCTGTTCGCTTTCGTGGTGGTGGCCCAGGCCGGTCTTCTAGCCACACCCGTCCACTACTCACCGGCTGCGGCTGTCTCATCTCAAAATATCGTACGTCACGACCAACACCAGACCCTCGCGGCTCCTGTTGCGTACCACGCTGCTCCTGTCGCCTACCAAACCGGTCCCGTCCATTACTCCTCCGCTGCAGCTGTTTCTTCCCAAAACATTGTGCGTCACGACCAGGCCACACAGCACATCGCCGCTCCCGCTGCCGTGGCTTATCACGCCGCTCCAGCTGCCGTTGCCTACCATGCTGCCCCCGCTGCGGTCGCCTACCATGCTGCACCTGCGGTTGTACCTTATCACGGCACCCCCGTCATTGCTCACGCAGAGGACTTCGAAGCTCACCCTAAATACGAATACAACTACTCTGTAGCTGACAGCCACACCGGTGACAATAAGTCCCAGCAAGAGTCCCGCGACGGTGATGCTGTTAAAGGATCGTACTCTTTCCATGAGGCTGATGGTTCTGTGAGGACTGTTGAGTACTCCGCCGATGACCACAGTGGTTTCAACGCAGTAGTACACAACACCGCACCCACCGCCGCCCCCGTACACGTCAAGGCCGTGCCTGTACATGCAGCTCCCGTATACTACCACCACTGAAACCCTACCTAATCACAAACACTTCGTGTTACCAATATAACTGTAAATTTAATTGTAATTTATTTGAAGCAATAAACAAATAATTTCTTTAAGAGTACACCACTGACTTTATTTCCATTTACTTTAATTTTTACCTGTCTTGTCTTATTTTTTTTTTTTTTTAAGTTTATTCTCATTTCTTATTTTGCATTTTATACAATGATTCTTACTATAATAGTTCTATAGTTCTATAATACATCACTATTATTCTGTATTCGGCGGTTGAATGTAGTGACAAATTACAAATGAGTTTAGCATCTGTAACCGAACTAGGCAGAGCCTGTATTTCGGCTATCAGCGCCAATCCTCTCGGATATAATATTGTCTAGCTATCATAGCCATTAAACATTAAGGTAATATGACTTGTTGGTTTGTATATAAAACTAAATACTTATTTTTAATTTAAAGAAGTAAAAAAAAAGAAATGTGCATGCAAGTGTCTCATATTTTAGATCATTTCAAGCTAAAAACAAAACAAGACAGTTAATTTCAAATAGGCTTCAATTCTAATGTTATATTTTAATATAAACACATCGCCTCCCGGCAAAAAAGTGTCATATCACAAAAAACGTGTGATTTCACATGTTAGGTACGTTTTGACATTTTTCTAGCTTTGAATAGCAAATGTTGCATTTGGTCAGCTATTTATACATCGAACTTTGTTCCCTTTTTCACTGAGCTGTTTTGTTCAACTGTGCCTGTGAAAGCATAAAAGTCGTGTTTTCTCGAAATAGCTGTATTTGTATTATGACACATACACTATGTATATGTCGACATAGTTTTATCTAAAACAATGTTCTGTTAGTTGCTAAATAGACATTATTATAACACAAACTGATATCTTATTACGTTATTTTTTTTTTGGTTTTGTCTATCTAAGAACAAGAAACATTTTAAAGCAAACCCAATATGGGTGTGCTAATTAAGAGTAAGTAATAGTTGATGTTCCTGTCCTAGTGGCATCTTCAATCACATGACGGACATACGGGTACGTGACCTAGGCCTCTTCGATCTATTGCAGTCTCAGTCCCCTTACCCAAGCTCCATCGCCCTATCCGTTTTCCTTACCCTAATTTACCTTCTTCCTTTGTCCTGTTTGAAAACGGCTACATTCCCAAGGAGGTTTGGCATATGACAGGGGGCTGGCCATAAAAAAAAACAAGCCAAAACCTTTTGCAATGTTGAAAAAATCTTTGAGGTGAAACTTCTTTAGAATCGTTGTAATTTGAAAATTTGGTGAAACGAGAAAGTCACACTAAAAGTAGACAAACATTCATAAACAGGAAGATTTAACCCACGCGAGAATGAGATAGAATACAAATAGTGTAGTGTAGTGATAGAATACAGACAGTGTTTCCTATAATCTTCATATTCTAGCATGTGTCTTTGCGCCTGCGTACTACGAAGAAAAAGAGACAAACATATTCATAACTAGAATTTAGCCTGTGAGAGAATGAGATAAAATACAAGTATACAGTGTTTCCTATAATCTTCGTATGCTAGCACGTGTCTTTGCTCCTGCAGACTACGAAGCCTTCAGAAAATGCGTCAGAGTCAACGTGATGTATCATTCACGTGTATCATTTTTTGTGCATTTGCGTATTAAAATTCGTTGGTTAATTATTTTCTGAAGTTTCACTTCTGCCGTGTGTGAATTGTACAAATACACTGTTTTTTAAATAATACAAAAGATAAACTATATTTCATTGCGCCGACCCCAAATAAAATTGGGGAAAGGGTAGGATAATGATGAGTCAGTTATAGAACGTAATGCATTTTAATATTTAAGACAGTATTTTTTTAATTACTACAATAAAACTGCTAAGCCCCGATTATTTTAATTTGAAATCATACTATCTTTCTTAAATTCTTTTATATTGATTCAAAGTTAGAGAAAAAAAATATGTAGCTTTACACCTTTTAACAACGAATTATTCTAGTCTATTGAATTGTAACGATGCTGTGCGATAACGCCAGCGACGAAATCCTCTCTCTTTTGTGAAATTCTACATGCTATGGGGTAAGTTGGGGATAATTGACACCAAATATAAAAAAAATATTAGTACAGTGATTGCCTTCATTAGTAAAAAGAAACAACAACCAAGGAACAACGGTTTCAAGTTCCGTGTTATCAATCCGTATCCAGGAACCAAGAAACCAACCTTGATTGATTGATTTGATTATTCAGCATAGATATATCCAGTATGACACGGCAGAACGTTTAGCAAAATAAGCAGGTTGTTACATCTTAATTTTTTTAATTTAATTGGTCCTAATAATATAATTTATAAGGTTCTAAGATTCAAATTTAAGCTTGTTTTAAAATCCTTAAGATCTAATAAATTAACAAAGTTACAAGCGGTATCTTCGATAAAATAGCATATTGTACCTACTCGACTGTTCATGCCAAGCCGATTAACAAATGTAAATTTATATAAAATATCTCATTACAAATTATTTTCTAAGAAATATTTCCAAGACCTCCTACTCTCCTCTTTTCGATACTACGAAAAATAAACTCAGACCCTCCTTTGATCTGAGATGTTGATGATACGATAACCTCATAAAGTTTTGGCACAATAATATGGATACGACTATACACGTTTTCGTTACTTATTCCGATTAAAGTTTTATCTCAGTCAGGTCTTTTTCTTTTTTATAATGTGCTCAAGTTTTACGTTAAATAGGCCTTGTGTATACCTAGTGTAAATGAGTGTATTCTTCTTAATAAAACATTAATGTATTTACATTTGTTTCGAAATTAAAGTCTTGCCTATTAATGTCCATGTCCATGATATTCTTTCCTACTGTAATCTAACAAAGGTATGTCAATAATGGAGTTTTAGCAAAATTTATATAATAAGTATTAGAAAAGTATAAAATGGTTTATATTTGTTCATTAGAGCAACAGTCGAATAGAAGATTTCGTTGTCGACAGTTCAATTAAGTGCCTCAACATGTTTGGAAAGGTAATTTACAATGTTACAAATTAAACGATACTTTCAAAGGAAACACGCTGACTTGTGGAGTGTTTTCTATTTCAAAACTGTTTGAAATCAACTTAAAAATAACGAATTAATAATTGTTTAACTTATAATTTTCAGATAATATTATTTATTTACATCGTGAAAGTCAGTTATGCAGTTGTTATTCATACACCAGAAAAATGCAAAAAGGATTCAGTTAAAATCAATCCACAAGGATGGCAAACGGTCAAAGTGTACCACCCACCTCAGGCATTCGGATACAAATACGAACCTTACGTAAGTTTATTCAAGGACCACATACGACGAAATACTTTAGTAGAGAAAGGGACATTGATACAGTTTCATATTTCTACTTGTGTAGGCATGATATTAGAATTTATAATTACACAACCAATCATCCAGTTACTTACGAAAATTGTCTCTTTGACAGCAAAGTGTGACCTAATAATGCTAATTGCTTCTTTATGTTTATTATAATAATACGTATCAGTTAGAACTATTTAATATTCATTACGCTGACATGTCTTTGGTAGGTTAAAATTTGTCGTTTTTGTTTTACGAGATTGATGATCTACATATACTAAGTACCTAGTAAAGAAATTATTTAATCATTTACCAGACCACGCATTCGTCTACATTTCTTTACTAGACCAGATCCTTTCAGAGTCACTTTTCACTTACTTAAACTACATAATTTATTTGCTTTACAGGAAACAATTATTAAATAGTAAATTAGTATTTAGTTTTATATGCAATTTTCATACATTTTAACGTGTTTTATTTGAATTGAAACTTTATTACACTAAAAATAAAATAAGAAATATTCAATGAACTTAATTTAGAAAAAAGTTGTTTTTTTTTCTAAATTAAGTTTTATAAAGATATACCCAGACATTTCCAGAAACTGATTCGTGCATCTTGTTTTGTCTTCAAGAGTTACTCAAATTGAGTGCACATTTACTGATATGTGGTCTCATTCATATCATCGCTCTTATTTTGTTTTGTTTACTTTATTCCTACCTTTTTTAAAGTTAATTTATTTGAATTCTAGGCCTACCCCAAATATGAATTCGAATATTCAGTATCAGATAAAAATACTGGCGATCACAAACATCACAGCGAAGCTCGAGATGGAGACCGAGTTCGTGGCGAATACAGCCTTGTTCAGTCCGACGGCTCGCTGCGGAAGGTGCAATACCACGCCGATGATCAAAACGGGTAATTAAACTATTAACACCAGTTCACTATGGCCGTGGGTTGACCATGACTATAATTCATCTTTAGTTTTATTGTTAGCAACATATTCACGTTGTGCGTATAGAAATTCGTTTAGCATTATCTATTTTAAGCTTATCATGGTATTTCATATTGATTGGCAATTAAACATAAGTATTATATGCAATTTAATGCATAAACAACAATTTGCATACATTATAATCCATATATGTAGGTTTTGAAAGTGCACATGGTCGTACAGTAAAGATTGATATACAGCAATTTGAGAGATATAAAGTATAGCGGTATCCGTCCCGAATGGAAGCTGAGGAAACACCTTGACCTCACAGAAGATCATGATTAAACATTACTACTAGCACAGTGTTATCTTTCTGCTCGTGATTAGCTCTACTCATCAGAACCCGAGCCCCCATGAGTTAAAAGTTGGCAAATCGAGAGTATAGGTCATTGCTTCATTGTATTATTCTGGGCAATTAAATGAAAATAATATATTTAAATTAACATAATTAGTAGTAATTTTAAAATTGTTTAATGAATGTTATTATTACTGTTATAAAAGCTATGTACTGTACTACTATTGTACTGTTATAAATAAACAAATATCTGGTGATTTTTGTCCAAAAGCCGCATCATATCGCCTCGTCATATTATAATTATCAAACAACTTCTATCTCGCTGTAGTGATAAGATCAATAACCGAATTCTAAAATGAAGCCTTTCCATTCCAGGTTCAATGCGGTAGTAAGCAATACTATTAATAAGCACGGTGGTCACGCGGTTTCAGTTTCTGATCATACTCAATTCTTTTATCCTGTGGGTCATAATGTTAAGATTAATCATTATTTTCCTGGAAAAGATTACCAGTATCGAGATCTCGTAAAACCTGACTACAAACTCAGTAAACCAGTACATGAAGAAACTGATGTTATTAACAAAAATGTCAAAATGGTAGTTTTAGAATCTGGAGACAAGTTTTTGGCTGGAGAACCAATGCAATTTGAAAAAGAAATTAAAGAGTCTACTCCTAAAGAAGAAGCACCTACGATGGAAGCTGAAGTAGTGGAGACTATCCCAATTCAATTAGAGCCTACTGTAGATCCAGCGATACCGAATAACAAAGACGACGACAAAGTTAACACAGAACCCCCCAGCTCCACACCAATAGGTCAAAATTCTAACATTTCGCCTGCGAAGGAAATATCAACAGAAAACGAAAGCCAAAAACTTGAAGAAGAAGAAGATAATAATGATTCTGAGGTAGCGTCATCTTTCTATACTTCCAAATATTATTATATAATTCAATAGACTTTTCTTGTTTAGTTAAATAGTTTGTAAATAAGTCATGTAGATCTTACTTGTTAATTTTTTATTAAAGCATGTTGACTTTCACATAATAAATTGTATTTAAAAATATTGTTGATTGTATTCATAAACTTAGTATACTTACACCAGTATAAGTTTACGATTGTATTACGTTGTTAATGCCACAGTAACACCATCTCTACTCTAAACCTTCATTTCTCTCAAAAATTAAAGCTACGTATCAGAATACCAAAGCTACGTGCACTTGACGTACGATGGCAGCACATGTTGAAGTTGTTGAACTCTAGTAATAGATGGCATTACAGGTTTCGAATTGGTTATCGATTTAATAAGGTGTCATTGGAATAGGAAAAGTAAAATTTAATGACGAATTTTTAGGTCTTAATATTAAAAGATTATTTAAGTCTTAAGATTTAATAAAAGTAATATTCTACCGACACGCTTTAAAACGGCTATAGCTAAGTATATAGCTATATAAGTTCGTAGGTAAAACTAACACTAAATCATATTTTAAATGTTTTGAAATGAGTATTAATACCCATAACCCTCACAAACAACCAAAATTATTTTCGTCATTTTGGATTTTAAAATGTCGCGTATTTAGTGAGTGGCACCGTTGAAACTGGTTAGACTCACAGCCTCTACCAGCAACACGACGAACCTAAACCTAAAAGTCTTATTTCTAACCATAAGGATATAACCAAAAACATGAAAGTACATACAGTAGAGATTGTAGGTCCCTAATCCAAAAATGCTAAACGCGCAACACGCTACTGTCCCCTGTCTACAGACGTCAGCGTCATGAGTCAGTAAGAATTCTGGCTGACTGGATTCACTAAGCTTATAAGGTACATAAAAACTCGATGATAATGAAAACGAATACCTTTCTAACGACAGCAATATTACCATCGCTGATATTCACTTATGTAAGACGATTTAAACATAAACAGAAATGCATTATGTTATAATGACATTTTATTTACGGCCTTATTACGTCCTATAACTACACACCTATCTCTTGGAGTTTGTAAAAGAACATACCTTAAATCAAAGGAATGAGGAAATAAATTTGAAGCGTCGGCAGCGTAATGGCTAAGGCGTCGGACTTGCGATCAAGTGATTGCGCGTTCAAACCCCACCCAGTGCACTACCGTCGTGAACCCACTACTAACACAAGCGTTAAGCTTAGCTGGAGGGGTTAACGAGATTACTAGTAATGTGTGACCCACGTTACTAGTAATCTTTATTTAAAAAAAAAATATCTTAAAAATCAAGTTTGGTCAATGTCTATTGAGATATATAGTCTATAGTAGTTCTAAATCAAATCCATCACCCCCAACACGGTTGGTCTTTAAAGACGCATCATGGTGCGTCTTTCTTCATTACGAGGATATAACATGTCATGGATTACCACGACACCACCGAGAGACACCGCAGAGCACCCAATCGTAACATATATTTTATTTTACAGAAGTGAGCCTAAAAGGGAACATTGTAGAAAACCATTCAGCCATCTCTTGCTGACCGTATAATGCATGAGTCACGCACGACTAATAAACATATTAAAAGACTACGTTTTTATCATAATTAAATTGGTTTCACGTATACCATGTTTTGATAGCCCATACTTGATTACTAACAGATTCCCTGTATATATATACAAAGATAGTTCAACGTTTATAGTTTAATTATTCTTTTGTCACCAAAGTTACCTCAAAAAAGCATACAGTGCAATACAATGGGTATTGCACTATACGCTTAGGACTATCGTACTTAAAAAAACGCTGTATTTGTTTGACGATCAAGATAACGCAATTTACAAAAGCAAATTATTTAACACTCAATTTGCTTTTAATTTATTATGTAAATATTTATATACATACTTACTTACTTTTATCGACCAGTATAATAATATATGTGTACATAATAATATTTTTTCATTTAGAATGTATTTCAAATTTGTTTACTTATTTAAAGGCAAAAAAACATGGTGCAACATTTTCTGTATTTTTTTTAATTTGTCACAAAAAAATTTTTTTTTCTGGATCATATTGTATGTTAATCACACTGGAAGATTTAAAGGCCAGTGTAGCAAGGGGCGTCTTATAGACTTGCCAGGCCAGTACGAAAGTTAAATAAAAGTAACATTAAATACTTTGTAAATCGAATGTTATATAACAATTTAATTTCGAAGCATACATATATCATGCTATTACATAGAATTAATTTTAAATGCGTTTGGATATTCAAAGGCATTTACTTTTTACAGAATAGAGTTTTAAATATATAAAACTCTATTCTGTAAAAAGTAGTAAGATGTAGTAGTAGTAGTAGTAGCAGTAGTAGTAAAAAAGAATCCAGACGTACATACTTCTAATAATAATTATAGGTACCTATGTATAGTTATCATCATTCGCAATACAAAACAATGAAACATAAACAAATTGATTACTCTGAGAACGAAGCCGTAGGCATACATAGCCAGTAAGATGTTTAAGTAAATTTTCATTTAATTCGCAGGCTCAGATTTTAAAGCAGTTTGTGTAAGAGATTGCACAAACTACTTACATATATGTGTCTGACTGACAATGCTTTGCATGCAACTGTTACACAAAGGTAATTATTTCCATTAGCATTGCCAAAACTTAATTTATGTGAGTATAATGTTTTATTGTTTGTTATAGTTTATACATTAAGCGCATACAATCATGACTAAATGAAAAAACTGACCCTTTGTAATTGAGTTTTTCATAAGGGAATCACTATTAATTAAAATAAACACATCTGTTGGATGTGTCATGTGTATTTTTTTGGTCAAATGAGCCTCTTGAGTTGATTGCAGCTCGTTCCACTTTTTTAAATGAGGTCTCTGCTATTTTTGGACTGAATAAAAATTTCATATACGAAAATGGCCATCTACAATATTGCGTTAGGTTGCAATCATTTTGAAAATATTTTTATTTCATATTTAACAAGAGAGGACCTGTGCTGCTCACAAAAGCTAAAATGAAAAAGCTCGGTCCAGCGAGTGTTATAGACCAAAACAACCGCGTAACTCAATTAGAACCGGAAAAGAAAGGAAGCTATAAAAACATAAGAAATCGATCGATCGATCGAAATATATAGGAAATCGCGTTTGAGTAGAGAAGGGTGAAAGTTAGGTGATTTCCAATACTTTATGACAAATCTGTACATCAATATCTTCATTAAAAAAAAGTTACTCAAATCGGTTGGGTAGAACAGCCGGACGGACTCGAAATAGATTTCATAAATTCTTTTTTTTTTATGGTATAGGGGGCAAACGAGCAGACGGGTCACCTGGTATGGTAAATGACTACCGCCGCCCTTGGGCACCTGCAACTCGAGAGTCACAAGTGCGTTGCCGCCCTTTAAGTTGGGAGTAGGAGAAGAGGGGGAGGGGGGGGGAAGAGTGGGAATAGGGTGGAGAGGGGAAGGACGGGAATAGGGGAGAGAGGAGGGTTAGGGCCTCCGGTAACCTCACTCACGCGGCGAAATGCAATGCAATCATTGCTTCACGGCCGGTTTTCTGTGAGGCTGTGGTAACGAGCGGAGTCGAGCCGGCCCATACGTGCCGAAGCATGGCTCTCCCACATAAAAATCGTAAACATATAAAATTTTATATATATTTCTGTGTTGGCTTTTTTAAACACTGTTAAACACTTTTCAGGGTTAAATGTAGTCCACATTTAACCCTGAAAAGTGTTTTAAATGCTGTTATGAAGTTATTATCCACTTTCGATTATCTACGGCTTTATGGCCATTGTTAACGATATAAATAGTGTGGTTCTAAAAATATTTAATTACTATCGATTCATTATCAATTTGTCCTTCACATTTATCGAGCATCGTTACCCCCCGTGGGTTCAATTGCCGTAATATACAATGGGTTAATAAATGGTAAAATAAAAGTTATTGTTACTTGATTTTATCTCTTTAGATACAAAAGTTCTCATTGGTTGATTGGGAAAGTGGATAACCTCTGACGAATACCTATATGTACATTTATTAACTTTTAAAAAAATTTTACCGACTTCAATGCGCTTCAAACATGATAAATTGTAATAAGCTTCATCTTTTAATTTTTCACATTTTTCACCTTTAGAGGTGGAATATTTTCTTCAAACAAGAATACCCACGGATAGTAGTCTTAAACAAAAAGTTGAGCATTGATAAGTATCGTGTTACGAAATTACAAATTTAAACACGTTTTCTAGATACACCACAGATTTTTAGAATTTGTAATGAGATATTTGTAAGTATAAAAAGAGAATGCATTTTTCTTCTTAAACTTCCGCAGACATTACGCTATATTTTTATCATTCATCATGTCAATCTGAGGTTAATTAGGGATGTGCATTTTTATATTGCATGAAAATGCAATATAAAAATCGACAGTCGGTAACCTGTATTAATTAAAGCAATTATTGTACTTGACTGCAATCTAATTTTATCTATAGTGTACATTCCTTTACACTCTCCTGATCTAAATACGGATAGTCTATTAAGGAAATTCTTAAGTGCTAGCTGTAAATTACAGCATCGGACCAGTTTGGCGATGACAAAACCAGGTACCTAAACATTATTCATAGCCAACTATCAAAGCCCTACTTTTCTCGTCAGGAAGTGAAATACTCGATCAGACCAAACTGAATTATTCCCAATTTTAAAACGCCTATGGTCTTTATGTAATAGTCACATAACTTAGTCGTAAAATATTTGTAGAACTATCTCGAAATAATTAATATAAAGTAGAACTAGAGCGCGACAGGGAACCGCACTTTCGCTGTTTGAGCCCACGTTGATAAATGTAAGCAGTTATGGTATAGCTATGTACCCTTATTGCAAAACGAGTACTTACTGCTGCCTAGATCATCTCGCGAATGCAGAATTTTCATTTAGGAAATCAAACATTGAAAGACTTTTTCGCTAAAAATTTAGTTGACCCTACATGAGAGGGTCGACTAGAAAAAGTTCTAAAAACCTAATTTGAGAACTGCCAAACAAACTGCCTTTTGTAAGGGCTGCTTTAACTATCCAACCACCTTTGTACATATTGTACATCATCGTTGATTTGATTCCTTAATTTTGAGAAAGAAAACGGAACCAATACAATTATCGCTTCATTGTCCATCTATCTACCTGTCTGTCAAATACTATTTCACCAGAAGCATAATATCAAAGAGAAATTAAAATTAAATATTTAATTTTACGGTTCCTTAGAGCTGTTAAAAATAAGTTTATAAGTCTAACACGCAATCAAGTATATTATGCAGCCTAAATGGCCGCATTGTTTGTTATTCCGCATATTTGTAAATAACCTAGAATCTTGAGATTTGGTAAGTGACAAGGTCTCATAACATAAATAAAGGATAAAAATAATTAAAGTCGTTAATTTATAGTTATATCGTTAAGTAGTAATAAGTGTAAGTAGTAGTAATAATCAAAGTTATGTTTGCTTGTCCATGGTACGGAACTGATTGCACCAAAGAGGGGGTAAAAATGGAATGGGGGAGAGAGGTTTCTACAGAAAAAGCGTAAAACAGGTGCTGAAGGGTACAGAGCCATTTCCAGATACCGATATATTTTTTTTATAGATTACTAGTAACGTGGGTCACATATTACTAGTAATCTCGTTAACCCTTCCAGCTAAGCTTGACACTTGTGTTAGGAGTGGGTTCACGACGGTAGTGCACTGGGTGGGGTTCGAACCCGGACTTGCGGTTGTGGTTGCCACTTGATCGCAAGTCCGAAGCCTTAACCATTACGATACCGCCGCTTAACTTAAATATATGTAGATTAACCTCCTTTGTTTATTAATAATTACCATTTTTTTTATCTTCGCCCTTCAGTACTCTTTTTGCAGAACTTTTACTCACTCTCAGACTGTTCTTTCATAGTTCAGTATCTTAAAGGATGGCGTCCGTGATTTAGCAGCTACTATGCAGACATAATTTTTATTGAACAATTGCAATTTCAAGTACTAAAATTGCCAGATTATAGAAGACATGCGCTGCATTGCTACACAGCCATTATGTAAGAGTATCACTATAATCAATACGGTCATCGGAGGGCTTCAACAACAATAAATACTTAAATAATACGTTCACTATCAATCTTGTATTGCAAAATTTATTCCATAATCTGCTCATAATATTACGCATCTGAAGGATTAGCATAGCCTTATAACGGAAACAACAAAGTATTTTATTCGTTAAAATACTTTGTCGTTCGTCGTTTGTATAGTTCCTCCATCTCGGAAATCGATGCGTGTTTTTTTCTGAAAGACAAACTTAACTGCCGTTCTAAAATTACTCTCCCGTAAATTGATGTACGTCACAGTAAATTTTCCGAGCGCAAAATATGAGTTTCGCTAAAATATTTTTTTCATATGATATAACAACGAATTAACAACGGCTTTCGGGTTTTTTTATATACTTGTGCTGTGAGACCTTGCTACTTACCAGTTTGCATGAGTCTAAGTCAATGGGATGTATCCTACAGGTTTTGATTTACCTGCAAAGTGTGAAGGCTTAAATGGCCGTATCTTTCGATTGCCTTGTCTTAGAAGCTTGATTTTTTTACAGCTTCAAGTGACCGCAGACATAAATATTTGATGTTAATTGCAATTTCTCTACGCGTTTCTGAGAAAATGGGTCTTGACACACAGACAGACAGACAGATGGACGATGAAGTGATCCTATAAGAGTTCCTTTTTTCCTTTTGAAGAATAGTACCATAAAAAGAATCAAACTTTATTCGTGAGGGCCCTATCTTGCTGAGAATACATTAAAATATTATGAAAAAAAAAAACAGTCAGTCGTAGGACTGCACGTCAGAAGTGAAAACATAACTTCATAATGTATTTGCATATACATACACACACATCTGTATATATATAATTAGGTTAAAAATAAAAAGTAGGTAATAACATATTTAAATGTATACATAGGGTACACTGGAAGTTCCGCGCTCCTGGCCGCTTATAAATGTTTGAATTTCGAATGTTTTATTTTTTTAAATATTAAATATAACTCGGCTCCGTCTTACGAATTTTCGATCAGGGTCACGTGTCCTGACGCGAGGTTAACATTTTTTACCCATTCCAAAAAGTGCACAACGCCGCTAAAGAAGTTTTCCCCTCAATAAGAAATGCACTCCTTTGCAATAATGTCACTCCAATTCAAAGGGAGGATCTTCCGACTAGGTAAGGTCTTCGGTGCGAGAACTTTCATAGCGCGATGCAGGTTTAGTAGTTACTATGTAGTTTAGCTATACTTCGCTAGATGATGACGCTTTGCGATTTTCTAGAAATGATAATTATGCTAATTGAAACTTATATGGTGACTTACTTCCCTGAAAGACAACCTAAAATTTGAATAAATCTGCCAGTAATAGATACAAGTAAAATAAAAAACTATCCAAATCCGGATGCATAAATAATAAAAATATAGAAACGAGATAAGAAAACAGTCCATACAAGATGACAAATAAATGCAGTTACGGGTATACATTTTGCAGGAGTTACAATAATTAAAGCGTGAAACTGATACCAGTCGAGGTATCAGTTTCAGGTAGCAGTTATCGGTCGCTGTTAGTAATTAAATATTAAAAAACTAAAAGATAATTCTTTATGATATTGTATTTAAAATATGCAAATTAAATAAACAAAAAGTATTCAAGATTTCATAAATTATTCTTAACTAGAGCACACAAAACGTAAACCTTTTCTTTTTTACTAGAATCTTTCTATTCATGATCTATATATATATATATATATATATATAGATATACATACAAAATATTTGAAACTAATGATTGTATAGTAGTATCGATTAAACAATCCTAAAAAATATAACAATATCAACCTCTCACTTATCGTCCATTTTCTCTACACATTGAAGCGATATCGAAGCTTGCGACACCTGATAAAGTGAACAGATTGGCAACACTGCAATTACTGTGATCCGAACGAATATTGTCGGGAATAGACCCCCTCCACATTACCGCTTATGTTTTGTTTGTTATATAAAAAGACTGCACTATCATACCGATACCAGTGCAAACATTTGTCTCTAAAGCAAAATGTTCTCCAAAGTAAGCATTACTTCTTTTGAAATAGTTAACTGGGCTTCTTATGTAATAATTAGGACAATTTTAGTTGACGCAATTTGTAATTACATTGTGAATTACCTTTTGGGCTTAGCATTACCTATAGCGAAAGTTTTATTATAGGAATAACATTAGTGCAATCTAAACTTACAAGTTCTGATAAATGTTTTGAAAATTACTATTTTAGTAACAACATCGGTAGCCATTTCTTATTTTTTTATGAAAACAATTATTCATAAATATAAAATTTCACATTTTTTTCTTTTTTCGTATTTTTCACAATTGGAATTCCTTTAGATCGCGATCGTGTGTGCGCTAGTAGCGGTGTGCAAGGCTGGTCTCCTCCATCACGCACCTGCAGTCTCCTCCCATAACTTCGTCCGTCATGAGCAGGCCGTACATCATGAGGCTCCTATCCACTATTCAGCTCCCGTGGTCCACGCCGCACCTATCCACGAAAGTTACGATCAGCCCGCCATACACGCTGCTCCCACTGCCCACGAAGATCACTATGTCGATGAATATGTAAGTACTTATATAAAGAATTTTCAAATCCAGTTCCAAAAATTTTCGCGTTCAAAAAAACGAAAAATTATTGAGCTTTATTAAATTAGTATAGATTAAAAAAGCCTCCAGCTCCTTTTCCAGAAGTTATCTATTTAAATTTTCAGATGGAAATATATTTGACAAATGGTTTACGCTACAGCTTTACTTAAAAAAATCTTTATTACAAAAATATTCCAGGCTCACCCTAAATACGACTACTCATACTCCGTTGAAGACCCTCACACAGGCGACCATAAGTCCCAGCACGAAACACGTGATGGTGATGTCGTGAAAGGAGAATATTCTCTATTGCAACCTGATGGCTCTTTCCGCAAGGTCACCTACACCGCTGACCACCACAATGGGTAAGTCATGCTATATTTTTCTATGTATCGTAAATATCAACAATTAAAATTTGTTATGACACCGTCAAATAGGTATTCCCGATATGAAATGATCGTAATTTGACACCTACGTTATAACTGTTTCAATTGCCTTATGATTATTTTAATGTATATGTAACTTCTGCAAATTATTTTGAATTTCAATATAAATATGTATCTACTTATAAATACATACATATCCATCTTTCAGTTCTATTTTGTGACAGCCTTTTTCTTTTTTTACCAATTTTAACTCTTATTATTTGTCAACAGTTTCAACGCAGTCGTGCACAACTCCCCGCCAGTAATCCACCACCATTAGGAACAATAATCCTCAACCTGTGATATTAGTATTAATATGTTTGAAAAGTGTTCGAGTCTGTAGCCTTTCATCTGTTCTCATTAATGATACGTAGTCCTTTAAAGAGTGCAATAAAACCTCTGTGGAAAGGATGGATACTAGATGGTAGCCATAAAATGTTATGTATGTTCTTGTACATATTATATTATTATGGATATGAGTCACACATGCCATGTCATAGTTATATGTTAATCCAATTATGTGTTTGAATGTATGGGAACGTCTTCCTAACTGGTGTGGGCAATACATGTATATAGCTTAGCTTACTTCAATAAAAAACGAAAATATAAAAATCTGTTTTTGTTTTTATTATAGCTTTCGGTGTTTTAAGTAAATATAACGTGTATGTGTCGTTCCAAAATGTTTAGTCTGAATTAGGCTAGTAATAATCTTGCTAGCTTGTCTACCAGTATATTTTTTAGTGTTAGCTTAAAAGAATAAGTGGCCTATTTATCTTAAAAGGGTATCAATTAATTTTTTACACAACCTTGCCTTCTTGACATCAACTCATATTTTATTCAACCTTGCCTTCTTAACATCGATCTATCATTTTTGTACTCATTGTACTCATTTTCCTACTCAAATTCCGGCCAGCAGGAGAGAAGGTTATGTATAAACATTGTTTTGACAAAAATACTAATACCGTAAATGCTAAAGCACATCCTTTTTGTATTCAAAACAGTCATGGACCAGTGTCAAATTTTACATAAGAATGGCATGTTTAGATTCGGTATCAGCTTAAGAGTAACATAGAATTTCGGCAAAATACACAGTTATTGAAAGATGACTAATTATTTAAACTATTTAGAGTAACACTGCAGTGTCGGTAACCGGTGATCAAAGAACAGTGAGCACATTGGCTAGCATACTTATCTTTTAAAAAAGTAAAACTGATTTCAATGCGCCTAATTCAATAACCCACTTAATTAAAAAAAAGATTAATGAACTCAGTTCACAATGCGCGAAAATATCGCGTGACATGCACACAAAAATTAGTCGAATTGAGTCGAGTTTCTTGAAGTCGATTTTAAGTACTAAATTTCATATTCTCGATTTTTTATAGGTAGTTTGTAATCTATCTAAGTATGATAGCTCAATGTCAACTGCTCATCACCTTTTACAAATATTGCTTTTCCCGATAGGGCGTTAATTGTTGAAGAGTTCTTCTGATACTTCACCATCAGCTCCACTTTACAGCATAGATTGCTTAGCAACCATATTAAAGTAATCGAATAGCAACCCGTGAAATGCTTTTTATTGAGTAGTACCGGTGGCCATCTATGGTTTTTATGATCAGCTCCACTTCACCAAATGGTGATTTTCGAGATCAAATGCACAAGTTCCAAAGTTTAGTTTATAAAAATACCCAATTAGCTATAAGTGTGCCTATAATATTGTAAGAGTTCCCTCGATTTCTCCAGGAGCCCTTCAGGAGCCTTTCAGCCCTATCAGGTCGCGCGCTGAAAACAACGGGACAACCTGAGAACTCACATAAGAAATTTACATAATCGGTTCAGTCCTCTTCAAGTAATCGGGGAACATAAATAAAAAAAGATTCAAGTGAACAGAGAACTTCCTTATTTTTTGAAGTCGGTTAATATACTTTTTTTTATAATATAAACAAAAAAATAAACAATGATGTTTAATGACAGAAAACCAAATAAACTATTGCCTTCAAGTGAATGCCTTCATTGTAATCGTACTTAATTTTTTTTTTCTTGGTGTAACAAAACAACAATAAAGTCAATGCATTTTTCTGTCAAATAAGTATCGGGCATTGATAATTTAATTCTAAATTCAAATTCAATTCAAATAATTATTTTTTGTGGTTAAGTTGGCACAACTGTTTTCTATATTGGCGCGAAGTTTGAGCAATATGTCACTTAGTTTGTTTTCAGTACCCGATTTTGTAAGCTTATCTCAAGAGTGTTTTGCGATTTTTATAATGGATAAAAACATCGAACAAAGAGTTTGTCTCAAATTTTGCGTTGCAAATGGAATTTCATGTTCAGAGTAGCTGAAAATGTTACAGAAAGCATACGGTGAATCGACTTTATCAAAAACTCGTGCATATGAGTTGTTCAGTGCATTCAAAAGCGATTGAGATTTGTTGGAAGATTTGCCTCTCTCTGGTCGGCAGTTGAAGACGTTGATCGTCTTCAACTGAAGTTAACATCGCTAAAGTGAAGTAAATTGTGACTGAAAATCCTGATTCAAGTTTGAGAAAGATAACCGCTGAACTTTCTGTGTCTCACGAATCGATTCGTACCATTTTAAACGAGCGCTTGGGCATGAAACACGTTGCCGCTCGACTAGTCCCAAAAGATCTGAATTTTCTTCAAAAACTCAATCCCGTAAAAGTCGCTGAAGACATGCTAGAACGAGTCAATTTCGACCCTATATTCTTAAAACGCATGGTTACTGCAGATAAAATATGGGTTTACGAGTTTGACATGCAAACTAGTCAACAAGCTTCGGAATAGCGACTTACAACTGAACCGAATAAAACACAACAAAGTCGATCAAAAGTCAAGGTCATGTTGACTGTTTTCTCTGACTATCGAGAACCAGAAGGTCAGACTGCAAATAAAGAATATTATTTGAGCGTTATGCGGCATTTGAGAGAGCAAATTTGGGGAAAGAAATTTTTTGGATATTACACCACGACAACACGCAATTGCGCAATTGTGAACGAATTTTTGACCAAAAACTCAACAAATACCATCGAACAATCACCGTATTCACTGGATATGGCTCCGGCAGAATTTTTTCTCTTTCCAAAACTCAAATTACCACTTCGAGGTACCCGTTAGCTATCAAAGAGAATTCGCGGCGAGAAATAAAATCGATTGCGGAAAATGCATTTAAAAAATGTTTTCATAACTGGATTATTCATTGGCGTAAGTGTATTATTTCTGAAGGGGCCTACTTTGACGACGATACAATAAATTTGGAAGAATAGTTAACATTTTGTGTTCTATTGACCTTCTCCCGGTACTTTTTTGATAGAGTAGTACATTATGTAATAGTGGAAAAAAAAATCGATTTTGAACTAGTTTTCTTCCTTTAATATGTAGTAGTTAAATAATTTTAGTTTGTCTAAGATTTCTTTTTATGTTTAGAAATATACGACTGGAGAAGTTGCAGTCAATACAATTACATATGTTAACAGGCAAACCATGCCAGTAATAAGATAATTATATATCATGTGAAGTAAGTTTCGGTGAAACGGTAGATACCACTAGTTTAGTGAGGTACTCCCTGCTGGTAAAAGTTGAGAAAAGGGATGTACAGATTGTACAAAGCTATTTATAACAAGTAAGACTTCTGATCTAACAAGTACAAATTAAAATAGATTTTTAAACCTATATAACCTTTTTTATGTTTGAAGTCACCTTTCGGACATAAAAAAGCTATGATGCCACAGGCAGACATACAGACACACATGTTAAACTTCTAACTCTATCGCTCCTTTTTGCGTCAGAAATTAAACATATTTATAAGTGGATGCTTTTTTATATAATCTGTAACATATTTACGTATTACCTCTAATACAAAACGATTGAATATAATACATTTATGTAAATTCATTGAAAATTGAGACAAAATTTACATATACTTTAACAATTCACATTAAAAGTTGCTATAAAAACTCTTAATCATCATCGAGTTTATCGTCTCGATCAAGTTGCAAGAATGAACTGAAGAAAACTGTTGATGAAATCGATATACGGTTTACTTAACAACGCTCATAAGTGAACAAGCCACTGCTTATAACTTTTTGTTGGATATTTAATCAGCTAAATTAATTGCTAGGCTAATAATATTATAATAGTCTCCTGTAGAGCATAAACTTCTTCTTAGGTCACAATACAGATTCAGCAAAAAAGTATAATGCGTGTCAGAAAGCTTAGGTTAATATTACGTGTTTAAATGAAATATGTTGGTATCATTAACTTTAAGTATCTGACCCAGAAGACGTTATCCTGTACATTTTGACTAAATTTGTTTGTTATCGTTTTTATTCCTTCTAGGGAACTCTTTAGGTGTTCTCATTTTTTAAAATTTTCGGAAAACCTTTCCTATTTTTCTCTATCTAAAAACCTAGTTAGTAATATTATGGTTATTTTAAAACTATAAAAATTAGACTAGCAACAAATGATGTGCTTACTAACGAAGAGCATTTTTATATCACATATATAGATAGAAGAAGGTAAAATACATACTTAATGTTTTCCTTTATTATTAGTTATAACACTTTTATAATCAGAATATGGTATATCTATGATCTTGATCATATTCATGCTCATGACAGTGATCTTGTTCATAATCGTGAGTCATGAGTGTCTTCATAACTGTGTCCAAATATTTGATTTTGTAGCTCCTAACTAGATGGAACGATTTCTTCTAAGACCAAGTCTTAAATAAAAAGTCAAGTCTAAATACTGCGAGACTGAATAATAATAAGCTCGTTCAGAAATTGGCTCTTGAAACTATATAACAACTATATAGTAAAAAATAAGATTATGCCAGAGTAACAGATTTGTTTGAGATTGTGGCTGCTGCATTCACATACATATTTTTACGGAGATACCATCTTGGTCGCTCGCTTTAATACTTGCACGGTAATCTCCTGTTATGCCGGTAGCTCTCTCTTTGTGATAAAGAGTTAACATAACGCGAGTGAGCTCAAGTACCGAATAGATCACGAAAGTCAGGCATAATAATCAGGGTCATTACAGGTGGTAAATTTGATTTTAATTTTCTAGTGAGTTAGCAAATAATCGTACGTATTATTCGCATCTTGTTATACTAAAATGAACATACCTACTAAAGAGAAGTCATATTTTCAATGAACCACATATCCACACAAGATAATCATGATAGTCTCGAACAACATCTCATAGTCGTTAACGAAGTGAAGAAATCATATATTCCTTAGAATGTTGTGATTATTCTAACGACACTACGGAAGATGACGAAACACACAGTGGAAGTTTATCATACAAAGGAAATAAATGTAGTTAAAGAAATAAAATAGTCGGATACAGATTATGAAATACTAGCAGCGCCCTGCGGTTTCACCCGCGTAATTCCCGATCCCGCGGTAATATTGGGATAAAAAGTAGCTTATGCGTTAATCCAGGTCACCAGCTTACAACATACCAAGTTTCATCGCAATCGGTTCAGTGGTTTTTGCGTGAAAGAGTAACAAATATCCATCCAAACTTTCACCTTTAAAGTATTAGTGGGATTGACTTTTTTACGCACATCTTATTTAAAGGGCTCAGAATTCCCAGCAATAGCCAGGTTGAGGTACAGTGATGCGACCCTGCCCTTCTCGAGCTTTTGCCACCAAATCCACCCGTGTCAGCAATATCCTTTTCCTATCATTGCAATCCCTTTTTTGCCCTTTCAATGCACTCCCAACTTCCGAAAAATTTCCCATCTTTAATGGGAATGTCTAGCTGGCGGCAATAGACCCCCTATTACAGAAAGCCCAAATTATAGTTGGCAAAATGTGCCCGTCTGCCTCTTCATTGATACAGGAATGAGTGTATGTATGATACATTTATGAATAATACATATCGAATTTTAAGTACGTGTATACTAGAAGAGTGATGACACAAATAAAATTTAGCAAATATATAGAATAGTAGATTTCCTCTCAATTCAGGGAACCACTTCGTTTCTTTTGCTGGTGAGAATGGTCACCAGAGTTGCAATAGAAGCGAGGATAGGATAGGGGTCCCTCCTATTTAAGGCGCAGTACGGCACACCGTGAGGTTTTTTTATACAGATAATATATTAACATTGAACATTCTTGTTCTAGCTAAATATGTAAAAAATGAATAATAAATTTCCGATGTAAATAGTTGATCCAAAATTATAAATAAATATTAATTCTCATCGTTATTTTTTATTAGTCCTACACTGAATGAAATTGAGAAAAAATACTATCCAACACATAAACTAAAATACGTATGGATGAAATCAAATGGCGGATTTCGTCTATTCTTTGAACTCAAGTGCTAAATCAATTTTTAAATTTATTTGAATTCTTTGTCAATTTAAATAAGTTATTGTAGCAAATAGAAATTTGAACTCAATTTCTGTGCAAACATTTGAATTGCTCAATGTAAACGCAATTCCATCAAAAACATAACATGTAAAAAAAATCAAGTCTCGCAACGCATTTTTTATCCGGTAAAAAGCGGTGAGATCAAATTGTTTTTGATAGATTTTTTTACATGTTATGTTTTTGATGGGATCTCATATATTTTTGTAGGTAGGTATATTAAAGAAAACATCGTTCGTATGTGACTTAATGCACTTACCTATACCTACTAGTTATGTAAGAAAGTGACGAAAAATTTTAAAAATTGCAAAAGTAACTTTGTAATTGCTTGTCAAATACATGGGATTACAAAGTTAGTTATGCAGTTTATATCCAGAAAATCTTGATGTTTGAATTTTTATTTGCATTATGCCTGAAAATTTAACTGAAACTGTTGAAATTATAACTGAAAATTCAGAGTTTCTAGCTTTATCCACAATTGGTAGCGAAAACATTCTGAATGGCTGCCAGAAAAGGATGGTATGGCCTTTATTTTCTTTACTTGACTTGGCGGGGGCACGGCTGTGCTACCAGGTATGAAATAACAATTAGAACAATGGTAAATGTATAGGCGAAACAAAACATTGCAATAGTGCATACATTTGACTGAAAGTGATAATTGCTGGAACAACCAGTCGACCGTGAGAAGATTTGAGATCTCATCCAAATTGCATATCACAACATTACCATACAATGATCCAAAATGAAGAGTGAAAGCAAACACTGCAACTTCACAAGAATAACTTACTACTCGACACAGGCTACCGTTGAGCCTATAATACTCATTTAATATTCAAACATTTAGCAATTGAGATCACACTGATATTACCTGACTACGTAACGATTTTGAATTCAATATATAGGAACATTTATTACGTACTACAATGTGACAGAAATGCGACGGAGCGTAGGTGTTTCATGTAACCGTTATTAGCAAATTTTAAATGTGAAATCACTCAAAAAAACAAAAATGTATATAACATATATTATGTGTGAATATGCGATTATTAAACATGTACGTGTACTGAATCATGAAGCAATGCAACTTACCAGGACGACTACAGTGAATCTGGTAAGACTTATAAGGCGAAACTGAGGAAAGTTAAATGTCATCAGTTTTAAATTCGAGTCATCAATTTTATTCTGTTACGGTAACATTCGTATATTGCGTATCTTTATATTGATGTCCCATCATCTTGACTCCGAAACTTGTTTAGTCCTCAACGTTTTCATTATGAAAGTAACAATAATAAATTTGGATTTTACAGTAAAAAATATATATTTTTATAAAAAAAATATTCTAGAATGCAGATTGAGATTCAAATGTAAAATTTATATCTGTCTACCTAACACTAAATAGGTAGTAAATAATAATCTGGCTCACCTGAAATTGCGCTTCTGTAATCTTTACATGTAACCCAAAGGGAAATTTATTCCACAATTCTGAAGACTTCTTAAAGAAGAATGTTAAAGGAAATGTAAAATCTAATTAGTCTTCTTAACATTTTTTATATCAGCTCAGACTACTAAGATAGTTTTGTTTATTTGAGTAATTAATTGACTCGAATTCCATGCAATCTTACACAACCCAAATCTTACAAAATGTATCGCAGTAATTGCAGATGGATTAATGGTTGTCGTCCATTTTATTATGATCTTGATTAATGTTACTTTTAAAAGGACGATTTGATTAATGTTACTTTTAAAACATTTTCGAAGCTCATTCGAAACAGTCGCTTCGTTAGATATTGTTATTTTGGAGATTTATGTACACTAAGTATGCATAAGACCTTTTTTGAATTTGTGTGAAATCTGTTACGTTATTGATCGAGGCATTGAATACAATTCTGGTATATACGGAAACAATATCCAGTAATAAGTTACCTTGCAATCATATTGAGTAAGTAACACTGACATTGAAATTAATTTCAAGGCATGTATATTTTATGGACCAAGTGACTGGGTATTATTTATAATATCCAGACCGTTTGAAAAATGCCCTCTATGTGGGCGATATTATAAAAAAGATTGAAACAAGCAAATTGACCGATCTGTATGAATAATGTCCCTTACCTATTGGGTAGTGTAATGAAAATATGTATTTTAATCAATTGTTTTAATGATACCATATTATTATAAAACCAATATGAAAGGTTAGAACGAATACTGTTTATGAAAAAAACATAATTAGACAAGTATTTGTTTTTAAGTTTAGTCAGACTTTTGTTTGACAAGAAAAACCTGAACACTTGTTGGAGCATTACATCGCATGGTTGTAGTTGGTTCGATGCTAACATACCACTTTACAGTTAGCATACGTGAAGTGATGACACGTTGTTATCATTTTCTGTTGCCCGGTTTTGTTTTTATTACAATAACTATCTCTGTCCGACATACACCACCTTTACAACCACATCGACTTTATTCTAGGCCTACTACTCCTGACGCCATTCTGACACACTTTCGTAATGTTCATTCGGATAATTTTTTTTAAAAGTGATTACTAATTATGACACACTTTTCCAAACTTCCCTATTAGTTTTCGAACTGAGATATAAGCAATATAAACCATCCGCCTTTAGTAGCTGTTAATTCTAATAGTAACCTGAATAGAAAATAATAGCGCGTGTTTGTAAATGATTATGTTCCTTCCATGTACGTATAATTTACGTTTTATATTTAACGTGTAGGTACGTATAATTTGGTCTTAGCGACCTGGTTAATTTACCTTAATTATCACATTGCAAAACAATTATGTAGCAATATTCATAATGGCCAGACAATGTAATAAATAATCAAGTTTATATAAGTGTTAATCTCATATCCCGATTTTACTTATCATTATTCATATTGCCCGGGTATCATAACCAGTGCAATTGAGTTGAGTGCAATTTTTAAACACTTGGCCCATAACATATATACCTACAAATGTAGTTGCGTGAAACACTACACTTGAAGACTTACTCGCACATTCCAAGCTTTAATAGTCTTGATATGAATCCGTCATGGTTCTTACTGCAAGGTCAATACATTAATCAAGCTAGATTTATGTTTTTTATGTTTACGTAAATTACATAGTTTACCAGAAGATTTCCGTTCAGTACTACAACTTGAACATATCAATTTTAAATCAGGACGCTACGTTTACGGTGCATTTCAGGTGTTACTGAATATCTACCTCTCCTAATTGCAAATCCACACTATTAAAGTTATTAACCATACTATTGTAGAGAGTCATTGATCGCAATTAATATCCAATAGGAGTTAAGCGATGCGTAACCGGTATATTATTACACAACCATACATCGTTAATATGGAAGTGGCTATCTCTTTAACATGCATCGAAGTTGTGTCACGTAATAAATTTACCCTCCCAAATAACAATGACGATAAATTATGAATGGTTTAAAGGTTTCATTAAAGTGACCGGTATGAGAAACGATGCTTGTGACCTTCACAGAAAGCTGGCGAAGTTATCGTGAAGTCACGTTCGTAATGCGAGCCGATGGAGGAAAATATGCGGATCGCTCGCACAGCCGTGCGGTCTTCGTGCTGTGGTCACACTGAGTCCACGATAAGCTTAAAGCTCTTTTGATATGTATATTTTTTAATTATGATGATATGATAGTTTAATATAGACTTTTATAAAATAGATACATATTGTCAAATTTATGTATACTTCAAAATATAAAATCTTAATGAAGAGTTGAAATGCAGGATACATTCAAGTTTCCCAGATTATGATCTTTAGATTGATTGTTAGATTTAAAGCACACGTTTTCTACACCTATATAGAAGTTGGTAGTCACGTCATTGTCATTTTCAGACGATTCATATTTTATTATTACAGCTATCGGGTGTACAAGACGACAGATTTATGAGCTATGCAATATGAAGACCAAACAAATTTGCATATCCATTTTATTGTGAATCCCTTTTTGTTGTTTATCTTTGCTTAATGTTTTGACTTTAGAGCAGCTGAAAGTACCTTATAGATTTTGAACTCAGTAGTTCAAAATCTATAAGGTGAGGCAAGTGTCAAAATATGTGGCATTAAAAGCTGTATTTTTATTGTGTTGTTACGAACATTCCTGAAGATCTAAAATATCATTCGTTACTCGCTTGTTTGTTTTGGAGAGTAGGCTACATTGCACAAGTGAGATAGTTTTTATTTAATTTATAACGTTAACTGTTAATTTAGTATATTTTATGTTTTCTTGTATCCTGCTTACACTACAATAGTACTGGCACATTAATATTTAAAATATAATAAGTATGTTGTTCACATGTCATTCATGTATAAACTTACACTCTCAGTGTGTCACTAGCCTACAGTTGCGCAAGAGTTTACTGGATCAGTCGGTGCAACCTAGAGCGCTACTTTCTTACAAACTGATAGGCTTCGGACTTATTCACACTGGTCAGGCAAGTCTTTATCTTTTGAATAAATTTAAATATTTGTAAATGTACTGAGTAATACGTCTAATAGAAACATTCGTAATGGTAGTGTAAAACAGGGTATGAAAGGTTTTTCATTAAGAGCGCTCGTAATTTGAAATGAAATAAAACAACCTGTGTAAGTGATATTGCCTCAATTTTTATTTTATTTTAAAGGATATTCGATAACATTATGTATGGAATATAATTTTAGCTGCGACTCCGCTATAGTTGGTGTACCAACTTTGGATGTCGATCTTCGCATAAATGGGGCTGAAATTCATGAAGAACGCGAGTTATGTTGGCCTTCAGGACGGCAATTGTATGTGGTTTTTCGTTTGCTTAGCCGTGCAGAAAGTAGTCGAGCGGTGTTAAAGTCATACGATCTTGGTGGTTAGTTGATGTCGCCACCACGCAAGATGATCAAGTCCTCGAACTTGTCATCCAATAAATTCAATGTTTCCCGTGCAGTTGGCGCCGTCCTATACATCCTAACACGTTCACAAGATCTACGCCATCTAGCCTAGGCCACAATTTTTATCATCATCCGATATCGGTCGATATTAACAGTGAGCGCATCTTCGAAGAAATAGGGGTCGATAATACCACCGGACCAAAATCGACATCAAACAGCGACTTTTTTGGAGTGTAGAGGCACCTAGTGAATATCCTATGGATTTTCGTCGCTCCAAATCCGATAATTTTGTTTGTTAACAAAGCCACTCAACCAGAATTGTTCAGGTCTTAATTTGTTATTATTATACATTTTTAACAAATAAGCATGTCCACTGAGAATATGTCAATATTTTAGTAATGAAATTTCACCTTTAATTATTATTAATTTCATGAATTGAGCTTTATGATAACCTTGAATGTAACTGAAAAAGTGTCATTGTAATGACGTAAGGTAAAGTGTAAAGGTGATCATGTGTCGGTGTCACATGTGGGGCCGGTTCTGCGTGTCGGGTGGTGACATGCGTCGGCGCTGCTTCCTCCCAAAAACTATAAAACCATCAACCCTGCCACCATCATTATCATACGAGTCCCACAGCTCAGTAAAGCACATCAACATGTACTTCAAAGTGAGAATTTTTTTTACAAATAAAATAATGAAACAGTTTTTAATTGATTAAAATTTATAAATTTTGTATTTTCAGATAGTAACTTTTAGTGCGTTGCTGGCTTTGTGCCAAGCTGGCATAGTTGAAGAAGGACATGGTCAGGCAGTGTCTTCTCAAAGCATAGTTCGTCATGATGAGCCAACTCATCAGACTACTCATCACTTTACTCCTGTAATTGAGCATGCGGGTTCTGTTTTACACCAAGCTGCACCAGTCTACGAGCAAACATACCTTCAACACAGTGGTCCTGTTGTTCACGCCGCCCCCCTAATCCAGCACGTCGCTCCTGCAAATATTCACCATGCCCCCATTGTCCAGCACATCGCCCCCGTTGGCATTGATCGTACTGAACACGTCGAGGAACATGTGAGTACAGCCTAATCTAATGATGCAATGCACGCAGAACTCGATCAAGTGTAGCCAGAGCTTGTTTAGATAGTGAAAATATTTTTACGAGTCTGTCTATGCACTTCTGAATTTTATTTGCTTTTGATAGCAACATGTTAATTAAAGTTAGCATAAATTACAGTGTGCATAGCATGGTCGGCAAAAAATGTTTGAAGCCCCATTTATATAATACATTGGGTTACTCTTTAGTTTCAAAACTCCAAAATAAGGAGTTTTTGAGGGACAAAGCTGGTTGTAGTCTCTTTTACTCTATAAATACAGTATACGATTATTCAGAAAAAAAAAATCTGCGATTAAAGTTGTATGCAGACCGTTTCTGTATCGGAATTCGAAACACTTTATTAAAGAACTTCATACTCGCATCAGTTATCAGTATTTTTAGGTATAATAATGTCATGGCTGGCAAGGGGGTGAAATCCTTACAAAATTATATTTTTAGTCTAAGTAAGATTTCGTTAACGTAACTCAAAGTCTGACTAAGCCATTCAAATAGCTTAAAAAGCTTTTAAAATTTAAGTTCAAAGTCTTTGCTGTAGAAACGCGAAAAATAAATCATACTTAACGTACGTATAACGTATTGTGATATCACGTCTCATTTCATTTTTGATTTAAAAAACTTGAATGAGCAGATGGGCCCAAAACTTGCGTACAGTAATTTCTCTTTTTAACAAAGACGTTACTAAACCTGTATTTTATTTGTAAAGGGCCATACCATAGTATTAATGTGCTAACAAGATATTTTACTGGAATTCTCCATATAGGGTTGCTTTTTAGTTTATACCTAAATATTATAAGCCTATGCCAGTCAATTAAACATTTAATTTTGATACAAAAATTACATATTGTATAAGTTAAGAAATCAAAATTTGATTACTGACAACATTAAAAAATTAAGAATGAATTCTAGTTTTGAAAATATCAAATAGAGATCTATCTTTATCTTCGAAATTTAAGTCTATATTTCTGAAGCAATCGCAATCGCGATAAGAGTGTTGTCACGTCTTGTGTTTTGTTATAACCAACCTGCTCCGCCCCCATAAAACTCGGATGACAAAAAGATGAGACAAGAGATGATGAAAAAAAAAAACACTACGCCAGTACTGCTATCTATAAATTAATGGTTCTTTATCAATCGGGCGGCTTGTATTTGAACAAAGAAACAAGAAATACCTTTTATCCATTTTTGCCACTTTGCCTGATTTCTTCTATTTGCTATACTTGTCACCCTTAAATGATATGGCATTTTTGGCTTTTGGCACAAACGAATAAACTAATAACATTGTTAAATATGCAATATTGTTTCTTGTGTTATGTTGTTTAATTGAAGTAATAGCCCGGCAGCAACAAAGGAAGTGAAAGGCGTATTACTATTATGATTAAAAATGTGATCAGTTAATACGATCCAATTATACGTAAATTTATTGTGTAAGCTCTAGTTATTGCCAGACTATAGTTTTGTAACATGTACATGGGCAATCTATCAGCCTGTGATTGGTATTAAGGTCTATTTATCAAATACATCATTAGACCAATATTTACGCAGCGATTGCCCTGCAATAATGGAAATATCAATATATTATACACATATTGCAAAAACAAATTATGTTACCAAGAACAACGAACTAGAGCTATTTGTTACTACCAGTGATATAATATTGATTTATTATTATCAGTTATCATTTACTCACCTGCACTACCCGTTGAAACTCGCCAAGCAGAAAGTTATACAAAATTAGATAATCTTTCTAGTATTGTGAAGTAAAAACAAGCTAACCTGCATTGTTACGAGCCTTTACTGACTTAGTTAAAGTTATAAAGATAATGATTTGATAACTAATATATCCTGGGAATCTAGAGTTCAATTAACTTACCGTAATTCATACATTACAGCTACGGTTAGCACTCAATAGAGTTTAGAATGCAAAAAATGCTCTCCCTTACATCGACGTGACGGCTAATTCTCTAACTTCAAATGTGAGTTTGTAGTTAAAGGTTAATGTGATGTAATTTCAATTTTTTTTTCTTGCATTTTTTTTGTTTAAAGGAACGGTGAGTTGTACTTGTATCTATCAGTGACAAAAAGTTTACTAACTTTAAAATACAGGGTTATTTACTAATTGAATTATGAAATGTGAAAGCCGACTTAAGGGATAAATAATTAACATATTGTCCTATCTCTCGACACACATAACATTAATAATTTAGACCATTAATATTAATATTTTTCTGAATATAGGCTCCAGCTAAGTATGAGTTCTCATACTCTGTAGAAGACCCTCACACCGGCGACCACAAGTCGCATCACGAGAGCCGCGAGGGTGACATCGTAAAGGGTGAATACTCCTTGCTCCAGCCAGATGGCTCTATCCACAAGGTCGAATATACCGCTGATGACCACAATGGGTAAGATTTCATTGATAATATAAAAAACTAATTATTGATTGTCATGTGAACCATACCGTATGTTCATTGAGCCATTATCACTTTCATCATCACCATCAACACCACAGCCATATCAGGCCCATTGCTGAACAAATCCTGTTGTCCACGAGCCTGTCAATGTTTGATCTTTTACCGCCTCGATCCAGTGTTTCCATGCCACTTTCACAAGGTCGTTCATCGATTCTTGGTGTGATTAACCGATGAAAACATTTCCTACATGTATCCTGTATTTTCTATGGCAATCTTAAAGGTAATGCCACTCTGCTAGAAGTCATGAATGAAAGTGTCTTTACAATTATACAAGGTACTTCCTAAACCTGTTTTATCAGGAACTAAGGATTATGATTTATTTTAGATATAATTTTTGTCTGTTATACAGACAAAAACTTACTTACGGTCTATCCGATATCCATTAACATATGCGTTTTTAAAGACCCACTGAAATAAATTAAATATAAGAAGAATCCAAGCTGCAAAAATTATTCAGAATAATACAGCACTTCAACATGTTTTTGTTTTTTTTTTCACTCTTATTAAGATAGCATCAAGCTGTCAATAGAGGTAAATAGCGTCTAGTCGAGGCAAATTGGGCCTGAAATATTTAGAACCTTAATGGACTAGCTTCTAGTATACGCGAAAATGAGAAGTCGAATCTAAATTGTTACGTAATGTCATTCTAAAAATAAATATGTAACTCTATAAATACTATGGGAGTTAATAAAACCGGTCTACAAACTCGTCCTAGGGTTAGTCAGTACTAATAAAATAATCGTGATTTAATGATAATGTACTTCCTTTATAGTTATTAAAGCTTTGAGAGTGAAGCAACTTTTCGCGTCAGTGTCTTGCTGTATATTTAATAAATATAAAAATTAATTATTATCTACTATTCTTTAAAACACATTTAATATGTGTTTTCAATCATACAGTATACCTAATGAGTATAAGGTTTATTATCATTAACATTAACTGAAATGAAATCAAAAGATATCCAGCCATCGCACGGCATTAAGTAGTAACATACTTGTAACAAAATTGTAACACGCGCTTGACTTCATTCATATCATATGTTCGTGTACATCATCGGTCTTCTTACGTAAAGTTTACTGCTATGTTAAGGCCAAACATATGCATTACTAACGCATTAAAGCTGGCGAAACTAATAGCTTTTAACAATGTAATCTATTAAACTTTTAAATCTTAATCGATAGTTGTTTCGGTCGATAAAATTGATAACATCTTTACACTGAATTCTGGGTATCTGCTGCAACTATAGGACGGCTAACATCCTCGTCTTGTTAAGTTGATTATACAACCAGTGAATAGATTGCACACAAACTGCATAATAATATTCTATAGCTATTAAGTTAATAAGGGACGATTTAGTCGTGGCTTTAGTTTAACATTATGAACATAATATTGAATGTTGTAAACATGCAATTCCGTTACGTGAGACTTATTGACTCTATTTGCTTATAATATTGTTCGTACTATAGTTTCAACGCCATCGTGCACAATTCGGAGCCTGACGCGCATGCAGCCCCTCCGAGACCTGCTCCTATTGCACACTCCGCTCCTGTAGTCCACGGCGCTCCGGTAGTTCATGCTGGCCCCATAGTTCATGCAGCCAACTTAGTCCACGCTGCCCCTATTGTACATGCAGCACCGACCCACTTCATTGCTGCCCACCATTAAATTGCTTATTTAATTTATAATATTGCATATCTGACAATGTATGAACTATTAGTTAAGGTTGTTACTATAAATATAATGTTATTATTTATATGATTAATCTGTTTTTTTTTCTCCTTGAAATATTAAAATGAAATCTCTATAATAATAATCGCATGTTCAAAGACCATTTTGTTTTGTCATGGTTTTGACCGTTATTTTAACTCTGGATTTTTGGTATACTACTACGTTGGTTACGTCTAGCAGGTATTTCAGGTGGGGGTGTGCAGCTGAGAGTGAGATTAGTCGTATATAACATGATGGTATTCAAGTATCATGCAGAAGGAGCTTCGTTCATTCCGATTTAACAAGAGCGTGAGGTGGGGTAACCCCCTAACGAGGCTATGTTTAAAATGAAATTCTTAAATTTAAAAGCGTTTTCAAAAAATGTTTTAAAATTAAATTTCAAATCAAAGAAAAAGGCATTTCTCGGTCCCGTACTGTAACTGTAAATGTAATTTTATTATGAAGCACAAATTAAGTTTCTAGGTTAACAGGAACATGCTTTGGATGATTTTACAGGTATCAAAGTTGTCCACTTAATAGACCGTTTTCATAGAAGTTAACTTTGTTATGTATCCAAGAGAACATAAACCGATGTTATACATACCTACCTGGGGTTAGCGATAAACTCGGATGGATGTAGTATCAAAATGATTTTACTTAAATTTCTCTAAGTATTATCCAATAAAATAGACTATAAGATCATTCTATAAGCATTAAATTGGCACGGATTACAGTTCTGTCGATTATTAACGAATACTGGCTTGTTTTGTCTCTCTCTTACCGAATAAGGCGGTTTTCCGTGACGTGGTTACCAACCTATCAACCCAGACAGGTCTTAGGATCCCGGTCAGTCTGGTAGAGAACAAATCTCCTTCCTTCCTTCAAAAAAAGGTGACCATATGTCGAACTGTCTCTCTCATGATGCAATGGCCTGATAACTATCATCCCAAAGAGCCACAAATCTGGTTCATGGCAAAGTTACTGGTTGTCGCACTCCTGTATCTGAACAGAGACAGTATCCATTGTATTTGAATGAATTCGCAAACGGTAGAATCCCCGCCCTACGAGGTTTTCTTCTTTGCCGTTTTTAGCCACCGTTTTCCGAACAGAGTTACGGGTAAAGCCAAACGTATGTATAAATCAGTACCTGTACACCGCTTCAGAGGAAGCTAAAAACTGTAAAGCAGTACTCCGCCTCGCAGTTTCTACAATATGTTGTAATTGCTAATTACCACTAGTACAGGCAGAGAAAAAAGCGTTTCAACCGTCCTTAATTTTAACCGAGAGGGTTTTCTATTCGCTTCTCCAAAACCGTATTTACCTTTATATGATTTATGACAACTATGCAATAAGTATATTTTAATGCTTCATACCAATTATTGTTGTTGTTGTTACATAAAAAATTGTTTTTGTAATTACAACCTTATATTTTGCGGTTGGAAAGTTGACTTTGTCAGAAATCGATGTATGGAAGAGTATTTTTAGAACTGCAAAGTTAAGTTGGTCTTTCGGAAAAGATGGACAAAAACCTTCGAGAATTGATTCCTGAGATGGGCGTACTATTATACATACAAGTTTGTTTGCTTACGGAACCATCGGTGCGCATTCAGACTCGCACTTGCCCGGTTTAAATTTTTTTTTTTTCATATTATTACGCTTATACTCACACAAGCACTGTCGATTTTGAAATTCATTGCACCAAAAAATTCGATTTCACGCATGGAGTGAATCCAGGAAATCTGAGCAAACATTTTAAGTTTCAGAAAGTAAACAGGTGTGGTTAGATCAGCATGCAGTGTTGCGTTGGATTCAAACCATTCATAATTATCGGATGTCTGATGTAATTATTGCCTCTATGCATTCGTATAAAACTTAACTACACTATACTACTTACTTGCTTTATATCTACTTATTTAGAGTTTACACAGTTCTTGATGCTCGAGGGAAATCTTGATGTGGCAAGCATTCGAATAGTTCTAATTGATAACTCTATTAACGTTCGTCGGTTAATAGCGGTGTAAGCTTCGATAGCGTAATGACTTAGCGCAATAACAATATTAATGATAACGATAGCGTAGGCTAAGGTTTGCAATCAATTGGTTGTGGATTCGAAACCCATCCAGTACGCTATGGACGTGAACTCACACCTAACATAGCAGTTTAGCTTAGCTGGAAGGGTTGACACGAATACTAGTAATGTAAAGTAAAAAGTAATTAATAAATATTTAAAAATAATTGCAAGTTCTTCCTCTGTTTTATAAAGACAGACAAGCGACGTAACCTCTCCCTTCTACTAATCTTATTATATATATATATATATTTTTTTTTTGTTATAAAAGACAACTCCCGCATTAGGAATTACTCCTGTATCGCGGGGGACTTTACAAACATACAAACAACGGACACAAAGAACACCCAGACTCAGGTGGGAATCGAACCCACGACCTATAAGTATACCGGTCAGGGTCACTAACCACTAGACCAACAGGCCAGTCAAATATATAATAAAAAATAATATATAATATATACTAAAAATCGCCTGGTGGTTGATGTGTGTTGACCTGTCATGGCACGGAAAGTCTAAATATTGACAGTTCAAGTTATACTGGTCAATAAAATATAACAAAACTTAATGAATTATGGTTGAAATTCAACCACCAGGCAATTACTAGTATATATTAAGGCATGAAGCTTGTTATCGGACGTTACGGATTCGTACCGTACTCTTACTAACACATAATATGAGCAAGGCTCAGATGGCATAGATAATAAGAATAGTAGGAGGGAGAGATCACGTCTGTCCTTATAAAACAGATTAAGAACTTGCAATTATTTTGAAAATAATTATTTTTTAATTAATAGTAATCGAACATTACAATAATCTAACACTTAATTAAAATACATTAACTTAATTAACTATTCGTATAAATGTATAATTTTCTGTATTTAATATTCTAAGTAGATAAATCGTAAATTTTAATATTTAAATGATAAAAGTTCATTATATCATAATACATTATCAGATGACGGAAGTGACTTAATATACGTAACTAGCGCTGCGCGAAATCTTGATATTCTGGTCATGACATGAAAAATGTAGTTCACGAATAAACACCAGTCACGAGTCCATGAAAAAAAACACTTTTATTATGGTTACACACAAACATGGTAACACGAAATATACTTTTACGTTAAGATTCAAATCACTGCGCGCTAGTTTTTTGACCGATTTTAATTCATTTTATACATATAATTCTATTAAAGTCATCCTAGCAGGAAGCATTACCGATGAACCAGCTAATAAATTTGATTATTTTTCTAATAATTGCTAGTAATAAAGTAGTAAGATGTGTGGAATTTGAAACACAGCACAAGAAAATTAAAGAGGCATTACGTAAAATGTTTATGATAACTAACACGTAATACATTTGATATCGGTTGGTGCATACGAATGGCGTGCTCTTACTCTGAAAGCTCTTTGCGGACTGACACTAAAGGACAGCTTTTAATACTACGAACACTCCGGCTGTGGAATGAGCTCCCTGCCACGGTTTTCCCGAGGGACTACAGTTTGGGGTTCTTCAAGAAAGGAGTTTATAGGTATTAAAGGATCTCTCTATCTCCGGAATTACAAGCATCCATTGGCTACGGTAACCGCTTACCATCAAGAGGGCCGTATAGCCGTGAAAAAAAAAACTGTTTTCCAAGTTAGTATGGTGGTTAGGTATTTGTATTTTTTTAATCGCCTATGCAATGTCAAAACTTTGTTCAGATTTTGAGAGGAGGAATGAGGTAATATTATATAATACTCTTTTTTCTATTGCTAATAAAAAAATAGGTATTATTTTCACGACCCCTTAGTATTTTTAAGCACCAAATCAAACTCTAATACTCTACTTCTAGTAAATGATTTGACAATACTATTGATTTGTTACATTACTTCATAAAATAATATAACGTTATTTCATCCATGATTCAACAGAATCTTTCAAGATGATATGACTATCCGGACAAGTAGTTATATTCGACAGAGTTACGCATGTAAGTCTATAAAATAACACTAACTAAGAAAACCATTAGACAATAACCTGGCAGTAAATTAACACTAGCGTATTAGCTAACATTCACTCGTTGATAAGTCATACCTAGATAACCAAATGAATGCTCTTGAAGCCTCCTTGAAGAAAGGTAGGATCCTCCGACCAGACTAGTTGACCATGGCGGTTGATCTTAGAAAGTGGTACATTTACTAATCGTTCAGAGGGTTTTCATTGCGCGACACAGTATCAGTAGTCACTATGTAGGTATAAATAATAATAAATAAATCAAGCGGCGTTGCGCTCATACCGTAACGGCCGCGCGGAGACCTATTTTCGGCGTTGAATAAAAATTATAAACAATGGAGATAGAATACCGGGAGTCCAGACTTTTTATTCTAAATTTCCTCCTCTTTAAGGATCTTTTTCAACATTCTTAAATATTAATAGCTTTTGAGTTTTTAACCAAAAACTGAATTTGTTTTTTTCATCTTATCTTGTTAATAACAATTGCAATTTTTTATATGCTAAAAAATACTCGATGTACTTTTTTCTAGACGTCATTCCTAATCGAATGAGCTATTGCACATATTTTTAGGACCTGGAAAAAGAATAAACACGTTTTTTAACTTGTTGACTGGACTAGTAGTTAAAAAAGGTTCTCCACAGGTCAATTAACTTTTTACCTGCACATATTATAGGTGAAGAATACTCTAACGTAAATCAGAAATAGAAATTTGAGGCAGGACATGATGTGAATGCAACGGTCTTGGCTCGCCACCACACAGAACAAAAGTATCTACTTAATAGGTAACTTTGTGCTCCTTACATACAGACCTAGCTCGCCAGGTCACTCAATTTTGTGTAGTTATACCGCACAAACCCAGTCATCACCTACCTCGAGGTAATTAGAAACTGGAAGACGATTTTAGAAGACATTTTTACAATTCAATCATTTAAACTATTTATTATCGATGTTTTTTATGATATGCAGTCTTTTGGGTCTTTACACAGGACTATTGTGAAGGTTATTGATAAAAATAGTTTAGTTTTCTATTATTGCTAGAAATAATTAAATAACGTAACCAGTTTTTTTATCAATAATAATGCCAAACTAGCAAGTTACTCGTAATTCTCTTCATAAGAAATATTAGTAAACAAGTTAAATGGCAAGGCTGTCAGCATTTTCAAACCGCTCTTGAGTAAATCTTAAACTAATTCGAAGACGAGCAAGGTTTCATTTTGCAGTAATAAAGTCACAGACAAGTCAGTCAGTCACAGTAGGTGGAAACGCCGTATGTCCTGAGGTAAAGATGAGTCCGACACTACTTGGAATTGATTAACTTTTTACACGGTGTATATTAACTTGACCTATGTAACAGGACCTTAGTTTTCACCAACTTCAAGGCGGTCGAATAATTTGAAAATTTGCACATGTATCAAGAACGGATGACAAAACGAGCCTTAAATTTAAGAAAATAAGTTATATTAAAAAAAATACTTAAATAGCAAACTGAACTAAAAAGTAGAAAATAAAATATCAAGAGTTTCTTCTATAGTAGTATAAAGTCCACTGGCTCACTATACTTGTAAAACAATTAATAAGTTTAAAATAAGAATTAAGTTTTTTAGCAAAAAAATTAATTTAAATTTAAAAAAGCGTGAGATGCTTGACTTCAAATGTGACAAACAGTTCTTTGGTTTAAAAAATAAAGTATTTTAGTTTGTTATTAAAGCGTGTTTTTTTAGTTTTTTTAAACTATAATATATTATGAGGTGAAACGTAACGTGGGTTCGTGGTGGAACGTGGTGGTGCTGGTGCGAATAATTTTTGACTAACCTCACCGAATTGTGCCCCAGGGATAAAGTACTACCAATCAAAATCCTTAAATTCTCAACACAAGTACTAATTGATAGTGCAATACCATTAAACTTAATATCAGGTAGTTCAGACCATTTGATTCTAGATATCATCCTGGGAAATCAAATAGGTAACTTTGAAACCAATCGATCACTATTGGAGAAATGTTAATAGTGCGTAATATGCCTAGCAGGATATGAAAATCTACAGTATTAAGAACATTAATGAAGTCTAGCGAGAAGGGTACTCCAAGATTTTCATGCATGGAGCATGAAAATCTGTCGTCGAAAACCCAGCCTGATGTCGTCAGTAACGTGAATGATCTACACGGAAGCCTGATTGAAATAGATTCAAGAGATGGTTTCTCGTTAGGAATAAAGTTAACTGGGTGTGTACAAGGCATCCAAGGACTTTTGAAAGAAATAGCAAAACAGAAATGGACGATACTCGAAGGAGATTGAAGGATTGTTTTTTTTGGGTAGAGGGATAATCTGTGCTACTTTCTATACTTAAGGAAATACGCTGCAAGAAAAGGAATTATTTAAAATGTGACATAAAGCCCTACCGGTAGGGATAACTAGTAGGGCTAAGTGTAACTGCTGATATAAGGTAGGTAGTATTTCGTTGACAATTGGTTGAATCATGTGACGAGTTATGCAGTTACTTCATATATTGTAAGTGAAGACTTACAATAGATATATATTATATTTAGACAAAGAAGAAAAATGTTAATTTAGCGAATCGATGTGAATTTTTCAGTAATAAAATTTAAATGTAACTTTGCAGGGTTAAAAAGAGTAAAAAACAAATACACAGCCGAACGTAGAACCTTGTTATTTTTTTGAAGTCGGTTAATAATAGTAACATTCATCACTTTAATCGTCAATTTAGTTTAATTTCAAGAAAAATCAACAAATACACTGAATCTGTCTTTAATTTCTAAAGTTTTCCCTCGTTTTAAGACACACACACAGATACCATCACCAAGTTGTTACCCAACCTGGTGACAATGGGACCACCATCTGAGCATTCCCTTTCAAATAAAAAAAAGATTTTTAAATCGGTTCACAGATGACGGAAATATCAGTGAACATACATAAACAAAATACATACAGCCGAACATAGAACCTCCTCCTTTTATTGAAGTCGGTTAAAATAATACCTATCTATATTACAGTTGTAAATTAAAATGAAGGCTCTAAGCCTTCAGCTGATACTAAACTAAACTTGTGAATTAATACATCCTTAACCTTTATAAGCGTCTTGAACTCAGACCCAAACATTTATTATGTAATTTATCACATTACTCGTATATTAATCCGCGAAATGCCAGTAGCGTAATGTCTAATAATGCGTTGGTCTACAAATCAAGATGTTATAAGCTGTAACAATGGAAACCTTCAATACACATATACCCATGTAGTTCAAAAAGTTGAAAGGAATACTAATAATATGTGAACCGCATTCCTGGTTTTCTGTAGACTCCATATTCTCAAAGTAGACTCCATAGATCATCCATGGAGTCTACTTTCTTCGAAGCTTTAGCGTAAAACGTCCAGGATTTTTTTAACTTATGATATGTTGATATTTCCTTATAGCATACCACTAAAGTAATAAGCAAGTACACACCCACCTGATAGATATGCGGTTATCCTAGCAACACTAGATTTTAAAATTTGATATATGCACAGAATTGAGTTGGTTGCATTTGAAGATTTTCTGTTTAAGAGGCTTGCTACCTTAGTTGTATCTAAAATACAATTAGATAGCAAGCCTCCAAGTGGCTCACTTGGTGGAAAGGGGCTCACTTTAACATACGCTAAATTGCTTTTAGCTTTTTCAGCGGGCAGACGTCCTAATGGGCGTTTTGCAATTGCCGTACTTGCTTGCTGAAAAAACTTTTAATGGCCTCTTCAAATAAACTTACATTGCAATGAAATTCGATCTCTCTAGCGTATGTGTATGTATGGGAGCTTATATATTAACCCTCTGCCGATTAGAAGCGATGCGATGCCATAAAATTGCCACAGGCGTCATCCTGAATATTTCCTCAAAAAGTTTAGTCTAATATCAAATACCGTGTCAGGAATGCTTCTTGCAACACCGGTGATACGGTGCCTGTCCAAAATTGTCTTGAGAAGTAACATCGTTAGTCACAACGAAAACCTTAATATATTGTTTTATAATACCTTGCAAGGTCGTGTTGCCGTTATGTGTTCTGGCTGCTCTCGCGCTCCGCAACGCTCTAGTTACTCTCAGTAATTACAGGTTAACGAGATACCTTGATGAGAGCAAAAATAACAGAAAATTTATTTAACCGATTAGGTAATATGGGGCTTTGAAATACAATGATAACACATAACACTCATAAAAAATACGAATTTTCGTGTCAAATCCTTTATTTGGTAGCCTGGTAACTTATTTTAATTGCAATGTAACAATTTATCATACTGATTATTTAAGTATTAAAAGTTTCTTATATCTAATCTAATACGTACGATTTAAGGTAACAGTTTCAATTTTATTTATTTTAATGAATAATAATAACATATTTTCATATAAGTATTGTGTTTATTTATTTACTAAAATTACAACTACCATTTTAGGTTAAAAACCTAATACAATAGCGAAGTAACTATATCTAATAATTTCTGTGTGCCATGTTTTTTATTTATAACACACTATTCGGTATAATAAATGCTGATAAAACGCGTGTCAAAGAATATTAACAAACGCTTTTGTTACTGAATGAAGCCTTTTAAAGGCACACAATTTTTATCCTGAATTCACGAACGCATACTAGAACTAAAATATACTCAAACGAAAAAGTTAATTACATATAAAATTCTATGTAAATGAGAACTTACAGTAAGACAATACTAACCAGTCCAGTATGCTACTAACACAACACCACATATTTGATGCCACGTTCCTATAATCAAGAAACGATTCGTTTTGCTTACGGACGGTAAAATTTTCATTGAAATTTTACCATCCGTCCGTCAAAACGAATCGTTTCTTGATTATAGGAACGCGGCATTAGTAATTTTAATGTAACAACAGTATTTACAAAATGAAAAAGTAATTACGAAACCCTCCGCACTGTAATCATTGCATACACATGACGTGTCAAAAACTAATTACATTAGAAACAAAATACACATTTTTAATATAATGATTCGAAACGTACTTGCGTTGCATACCGTGTAACATGTGCTTATGTACAACGTGAATGTGAAGTAGAACGAGTTGATGTTGTTCATATATTTATTACTTAACTAGTCAGCCGATGGTCATGAAATGTTAGATACACGTTACAAAAAGCTAAGTCCTTTTACCTACTAATAAAAAATTACTGGTACCGAGCGATACCTGAACTTATCGACAAAATCTCTATTAAAGCAAGCGAAGCCGCGGGCAAAGCTAGTACCGAATAAAAAATAAACGAACATATACTATTATCATTGCCACTTATGAAACTATATCAATTTTGAACGAATTGAGTAAAATACATATTCACTATATCCTGTTTATGGTAATTAGTAAAAAGTGTCACGAATGTAAGCAATCTAAGCGCATAACGCTGACGTGGACACCTATTATGAAACGAAATTAATTTTATATTTAAGTGACTTAAATACGTGTTCAGTCTGTTTATGGTAATAAATAGATCACATTGATTATTTTAACAAATTATAGTAAAATATGCCTACGAAAGCACTTTCGCGAGTTATTAATTTATGTAACAATCTACCTAGACTAAACTAAGTATATGTGTATATATATATTCTCCAGTACTGTATATATAGAAACAAACAAACAAACATACTGATGCAGTACGATATTTGCACTGATCGTGAATCAAACCTGCTACATTTGACTTTGCATTCGAATCACTAAACACAGCAGTAAAGAACTTGGCAAACCTTAGTTATAATTGGAGACAGGATTATACGCAACATAAAAAGCTTGATATTTTCTATACGCATGAAAAATACGTAAAATATACATGAAACATTAAAAAAAACAGTTTTAGATTATTTATTTTCTATCAGATATCGACGATAATACAATGAAATTACGAATTGTTTTACCAGATGCTGTTCAAAATGTTCATTAATAAGATTCTGTCTTCGTTCACTCAAAATATGTATTTTTATAAGTGGAAAAGGATCGCTCCACCTCAGCTGAGGTGGAGCGAAGTTAGGTATAACTTGACAATATTTAAACTTAGGTGCTATGGTAGCACTTATAGTTTCTGTTCAAAGTTCTGCCATCCCATTCACAAAACAATTTGGCAAAAAGGTTCAAAGGCCGAGTTATTGTTTAAAATGCTTTTAAACTTTTCTTTAAGTTTACACTAGTTTAACTGGTAAATGCTCTGGTATTGAGAAAATCCATAAAAAAGAGTTCAAAAGTTATGTAGGTATATTAGTTTTTATGGATTTTCTCAATAACGGAGTGAATAATTCCAAAATAAAAGAAAATGTTCGATTTAAAATCTTTAACTTTACACATTCCACCTGTTTTTATGACAAACGGAGGTGATATGGTGATGATGATACCTGAAAATTCAAACGGTGATAACTTTTAAACGGATAGTTTTTTCTAGGAAAACTGCATGCTAGAGTCATACCCTTTCAGTGGTTTAAGTAAGTGTTCCTTTTTTCAAATACAGCCTGTATACAACACGTAGGTACATCTATAATTATCGTTAGAAGTATGTGTTAATGGCCTTTTCTGTTTTTCATACATATTAACAAATATCTTAAAGATCAAATAAGCTTAATAAAACAAAATGTCAACCTTCATATATAATCCTAAGTTTATAGAATAATAATCTGCGGAACAATATGAATAATCAGGTTGTTCCATCTCCATTAGCTCTGATATATTACTTAGCCTCCAATAGCGGACGCATACTGAATTATGTATATTTTTTTAGATCAAAAATAAATATAATAGGTACAATACGATTCAATTTATTCAAACAATCAAATTACACAAAACCAAATTTCTAACGTTCATAAATGACGTAATCATTAAATTCACTTTCTAAATTTACACTAAGAGATATACGTGCATCTAATATATCTTAGTATCTAAGACAATAACAATAAACATGGTTTCTACAAATGAGATAATAGCAGCCATATTGTTTTATTTTAAACATAAATTGTATTATTTTATTTATTACATATTTTTACAACTCACAAGTGTAGACGTATGTTGGAATTTTTAATTGTAGTTGTTACCATGAAAAATATATTTATCTCAATAAAAAATTTTTTAAAGCAAATTTAATAAATATTTTATAAGAATTTTATTTCCCAAGTTTTTCATTAACACGCAAAACTTATACCACTTTATATGCACTACTTCGGCCCAACGCTACAATGCTAAAAGAACTTCATCAAAAGAAAAGAGTTTCACCAATGGATCTGAGACTAGAGTATTCAATCAAAAAAATAAACGCTTCAGGAATTTACATATTTTAACTTCTTAAATTAGCGATATCTTACAAAACAACAAAGAGTTTTGTCTTCTACGTTTCGAGTTGTACTATACCCTCTAAATCCAAGATTTGTGGTAAAAATCATAGTCAGTAATAATCTTAATTTCTTTATAGAGCAATTGCCAAAAAAGTCTAGTTCTATCACCTTGAACTCTAGTATAGTACGTTATTTTACGTAATTGGTGTATCATTATCAAACTACCGTATTCTTGCGTGAGACTGGCGCGCGGCGTCATCTCACCGGTATACTCATATAAAAGTGGAAGCGTCCGCTCTTCGACATCAGTTGTGTGTGGTCGTGCAGTCGGGGCGAAACTTATACAAACGGAAAATGATCGCTAGAGTAAGTGTATCCTGTGTTACTAAAGTCTACAAAAGAAAATTTTTAGCACACAAACCAAAAACAATTTTTTTACAAACACTGAAATTGCTAAAATGCCAAACGAGTACCAGTAAAGTCCCTAACGTATTGTCATTTATGTTTCCCTCCCTATAGAATTCTAACCTAGTTTCGAATCGATTATAGTCTTCATCTCACTTGACCGCCACATATTGTCAGTTCAATTCCCTCGCGTGTCAATTAGTGTCTATCACGGATTTTCTGCCTGGATGTACTCACTTTACCTTAATGAAATTAATGGATGTAAATCCCCTTGATACAGAGTTCTACTTTTAGGACGGAATAGGTCATTAATTGTATAAAATTATGTAAATTTTTGTATTCATTCGACGAATATTTCCATTTAAGATGTACGGTTGTTTGCGCGCAAATTACTTTCGTCTGCAAGCCTGTCGCAAGTTGTAGTTAAATCGCAATAGGAAATTACTACCCCAACGACGTCTTAAATACATGTTTCGATACATTAGATTGGTCTTCTACATTCAATAACATTCCAGCATTTTATGGCGGTGTTTTGTAATTTTTCAAACCGATGCAATGTTGCAAAGTAGTTCCATTTAATGATTTAGGATACGAATAGAATTAATCATGGGTATTACTATTTTTTTTTTTAGCTGATGAATATCTATGTTATTTTTACATACATATTCATCAGCTACAAAAAAAATTAAATTACATTTTAAAGATGAAAACGATCCCTTTCATTCCATCTTTTGTATATTAAATGTTTTTTTGGTAACTTTTTCTTAAGAACATTTTTTAATTACAGAAACACAATTTACATTTTAAAATCAAATGTAAATTAATTAAGAGCTCGTATTAAGAGGTGTAACACTTGTAGTAAGCGGGCACCCACGTCCCTTTGCATTCAAATACTCGACTGCGGTCATTAACAAAAATGACATATTTCGAGCCCTCGTTTCTTAAAGGGAGCATTGCATTACATAAAATTACACATGCTCAAATGCTCATTATCAAAGTTCGAGCCAATAAATATTGAAATTTTATGAATTTAATACACATGTAAAACTTTTATGTTTTATCTAATAAAGTTTTGATTTTTGGTTGAAGACCCTAATCTCTGGAACCAAAGAATGGATGTCATTTTTTTTTTGCATTGGGTCTATATAACCCTTATTTTGAGGCCCATATAACCCTTATGGGACATTTAACATAACATGGAGAAGAATTTCAGTAAATGACGTGCTAGTGCGTGCAAAGCAATTGTTGCCCTATTTTTTTTTCTCTTGTTTTCTATTATTTCAATTTGTTTAATTCATAAGCACCTTGTTCACGTCACTTAAGAAATAAATACTTTTTCTTTCTTTCTTTTTTCCTTCTTTCTAGTAACCATAAACGAGGGTTGATCTGCGGGGAACTTTAGTATATATATATATCCGAAACACAGGGTACGAAAAAAGTATTCGAAGTAATACTATAACTAATAAACTTTTAATCATTCCAGGTAACAGTAGTCCTGAGCGTGGTGGCGTTAGCGTCCGCTGGTGTGTTGTCTTTAGGACATGGATATGCGGGTGACGGATATGGACAGGAGGCTGTAGCGTACGCACCCGTGCAACAAGCCTATGGCGGACATGAAGATACACATGTCGACTACCACGTGAGTATCGGGATAGTTTGAGTGAGCGCAAAGTTGCTCTAAAGGATAGAACGGCAATCTAGTAGCGATACTAGAGACGGTCATAGATTAGTTAATATGCCACTCATTTTCATTTTAAGATGAATGCACGGTGTGTGTCAATATCATTAAAAAATATTTTTTTCCATTTTACTTAAATTGACGGACGCATTTTCGTGTTCATTATATTTCTAGTTTTCCTTAAAAATAAATCACCTACATCGCCCATGAAACCCAATAGAATTTATGTCCTTACGACGAAACACTGAAATATCATCCAAACAAAAACATTTCAGTTGCAATGCTTGTGACGTCGTAAATATCTTCCCAACATTGGTAAACAGTCTGATATGTAACCAAATCAAATAAGATTAAAAAATTCAAACAAAATGTAAACAATATCGTAAAAACTAACCTTGCACTAATGAGCATTGTTCCCCGTTACTCGCATTAAGAGCATGTACACACTATAAACGATGCTGTTTTGAAACATTGCAGCGTATTGCCGACTGGAACGTTCACACACTATAACACTATAAAATATTGGTCAAGGATAAACGAGTCAAGAAAAACGCATCTAAATATCGCAAGCATCCACCTTTGCGCACATAACTTTATTACAACTACACATTTACATTTCATATAACGACACAAAAACTTGACATACTACTTTATTGTTCGTAATGAACGAGAAACGAAAGTGTATTCAGGATCTCACTAATTTCTATTACCTATAGCGGTTACGTATAGCAAACGAACTAGTGATTCTAAGTGTTCAATAAGTGGAGCAGCCAGAGCTGGTTTGGTTTCCCTAGGCCTGTATTACCATTCAGTTTCGTAATACAATAGTAACAAGCTAATTGATAGCTTGCATAAACCGCGCATGTTGTACGCCGCCGTACTGATCCAACACAATCGACGCCGTTTCCGGGATACGATACCTATCTGCGCTGGCGCACAGTCCCACAGTGGCCCAACTGTTATTGCATCATTACAACAATTTTCTCATAAAATAGGGCCAAGTAAATAAATAGAAATAATTACATAGTTTTGTCTCATGGTAATTATGGTAATCATTGCAAAATAACGACACAGGGGTACTAATTTTATCTATGGTTGTAATTATCTAATAAAATTACATACTACAGTTACTCTTTATACATCCGTTAACGATATAAACTTTACAACTTAAGCTTCATCTTAGCTTAAAAATATATTATTTGTTGTGACAATTTTGTATTGACCGATACATATCTATACATTAATTCAATTCATTAAAAATACTAGAGAATAACTTAATATGATTCAATCAAATCTAATTTGCTGTTCTAAAAACTATATTTTATATTATACAATCTCTTTCAACTTTTTCAATACATATACATAATACTTTCACGTATAATGCGTCACGAATTTTAATCTGTTCTATAATTGATATATTATTCTGCAATATAAATTTAAATATCGAATATGAAACTACATGTTATGTTCTGTCGATAATCTGGAGTCTCGATGCTGTCATAAATCAGTCCGCAAAAGTAATCCGCTTACAATTACATAAGAGCTTGCAAAGTCAAGTATATCCCAGTCGTGACTGCCGGCCCATAACTTGGCAATTCTCAGGGTAGTTGCAACATTTACGCTTAAGTCTGGGCCTCGGGGACATGATGATTGTCATGATATCCAGGCCAAATGGCCTGTTGTTAGTATAAACTACGGTGGCTCGTGCTCTCACGCTCGGTTAATGACAGACGTGGAATCGGTCGATGTTGACCCAAATAGAAGAGGTTACGTAAAACACCATTTGACAGTTTCAAGTATTGTTGTGTGTGTACAACAAAGGTATATCTGGATCTCCCAGGCTTATTACTTTAGAACTTACATTCAGTTCACGCATGATACTATCGTAAATTTATTTGAAAACAGTTCGTAAACATGTAAGCGTTTTTGATCGTGTAGTGATACATTTCTATAGATTAGACTAATGTATAATGAAATACACGACAGTAGAGTATTGTGATACATTTGTTAAATATACATTCAATCACTGATAAAAGAACTTTAAATGGGCAGCGGATTTATTAATTTAAACTTTTGTACTAGTTACACAGTTGAATAACTTACCGTCAGTTTATTCAATTGGAGAAATTAATTAAAAAGACCAAAACGCTTTTCCTTGAGAGACTGTTTGATATTTAATTATAATTTTAGTTTCAACCTTTTTGATTTAAACATCTTCGCGTATATTTTAAAAGTTTATAGACAATGTTTAACTTTTTGCTATAAAGTGGTCAAGGCCTCAAACTAGACATTAAAACTTAATGAACTTTAACGAAAATTTTTGAACAATGCAAGGCATTTGAAAATGTTCTCTTAAAAACATAAGTTTGAAAGAACTGTCTATTTGGCACCTTTACATTTACTTTTCTATCCCCAGGCACACCCCAAATACGACTATTCGTACTCTGTATCTGACCCACACACTGGTGACCACAAGACCCAACATGAGATCCGCGACGGAGACGTCGTGAAGGGTGAATACTCCTTGTTGCAACCCGATGGCTCCTTCAGGAAGGTTACCTACACCGCTGACGACCACAATGGGTAAGAAAATAAAAAAAAAACGAGCAATTAAACTTATTAGACTTAAACCGTAACAAAATCAGAAGCTTTAAATTACATAACCACTTCTGAAGTGGTTGTGTGCTAAATGGTGGGCTATTCCTTAAATTGGAGAAGAAATATGATTTATCTTTAACTTATTTCGTTAACCTCCTCATATCTATATTAAAAGCTATGATGTCGATCAATAAAAAATAAGCATAGTACTGGCTTACCGTTGCTGTTTTTGGGAAATGCTTAAAAATATATAGCAGTAAATGATCGATGTCTTAGACAAGAATTATGAGGACTTTAATTTGTTAACCTCATGTATGAATGTACATATATATAACAAAGGATTCGTTGCATTTCTTACAACAAATATGCAATAAATATTATTTATATACTTCCGCTATGAAGATTAGCGATTATATAAAATTAGACATTTATGTTACTTTTACGACAAACGCAAACAATCGCAAGTTTTAATATGATGGTCATGTTATGCGATTGACATTTATACGTAAGGGTTTACGCAATTCTACTTCCACGGTTTTGTTTATACTACTAATATAAAAAACAAGTACACGGTACTCCTGATGACAAGCAACCACTGGTAACCATATATGTATATTATTAAAAAAATGTAAACAATTTTTTTAATGTCATTGACGGAGCTTTGTTGTAATCAATGACTTAATTAATTACTATGAAATTTTGACCTGTGGGCGACCAATAGTACTTTAAATTACTCAATACCATATTTTTTTCTACAAATCTTAGTCACCAGCAAGAATTTCACATACTAGTATTCTCGTTAAGTTGATAATTTGACGTTGGTAGTATACTGTCAAGTTGAACTCTAGGAAGAATTTTAGAAAATTAAAAAGTATGTATTTTACTAATGTATTTTTTCATGTTTCAGTTTTAACGCGGTGGTTCACAATACGGCGCCTGCACACCACGAGTACCATTAACCGCGGTGTCTTAGCCACTGTCTCTCATGTGATATTTACACTTAATACTTAATTTAGATAGTCTTTAGTCGATAACGACACTCTATGTTATAAGACTGCGGCGACAATAAACTGTTACAAAATATTTAATTGAGTTTTCTTTATCACCGAGTAATAAGTAATACAAATACTGCCTTTTACGGTCAATGTTTTTTACTAGTTATTTTCTGAAAAAAAATATTTTCTGTATATAAACCAAAACTAACGTCTATAATGAGCAAGATATTCTAAATAAAAAGATTTTGTATTAAGGTCATTGTTATTTTTATAGTCATTGTTAGTAATTAGTCGAGTATATTTGATCCATAAGCTTAAAAGTGACGTTCTACACGTTACTGCATATAACAGGAAATAAACTCATTTAGAAACACCGATAATTAATCGTAGTTTACCCCTTAATCAGCAGTCAACAATGATTTTCAGTGAGATAGTTTTAGATATATATTATTCAAAACCAATTATAAAACAGTAACCATTACTATAAAAAGTAAAAAAAGGGATGAAAAATTAAGTAAAATTTGCGACTTTTTTTTATAAATAATACACACATCAAAACTGTCTAGGGATCAAGTACGTTTTAGAATATCGCCGCAACTGATGATTATTATTTTAACTTGGATCGTTATTGATTCTTTTGAGTGAATTTCACTATTTGAATAAAGAATTTTCTTTCAATGTTGGTTAGAAATAGAAAATCAACTATCAATCAGGATTCCTATAAAATTTTGTAATGGCGTTTTTACAAAACCATTACAATTTCTTTCGGAACTAAAAAAATTGCACGCACTCTTGCCGATGCTCGCATCGATGTTCTGCCGTGGCCTGCTCAATCGCCAGACCTCAACCCGATTGAGCACGCATGGGATATGGTCCAAAGAAGAGCACTGCCGAGTATGGATTTTAAGCATGCCAAATCGGTGTGATTGTGTGATTCGTGTCAATGGTGGAAACACTGATTATTAATTTTTTCATCTTGTAGTTCTTAATATAATTTTAAAAAATCCTAATTTTTGCCATTTAATTGACAACATTAACTTAAGTTAATTTCCCACAATTTACAAAAATTGCAATTTTTCTTAATTTTTACAAATATTAAATGTTAAGTTCGAAACTTAAACATTAGGAGTTAAAGTAAGAAGCCAGTCTGGAAGACTAGATTTGGTAAATATTAATGGGATAATTTTTATAGTTAAAAATGTACTTGATCCCTAGACACTTTTGATGTGTGTATAAACCAATTACAAAAGCTGTCTTCTGGATAACCACTAAACCCTACCCTAAAATTGCCAGATTGCTACCACAGATACTGCTATTCTATAAATACCTATTTTATTACATACGTAAGTTTAATTGATCAAGGAATTCAAATTGTTAAGTTTAGTTTATTCTCTTTAGTTAAGAAATTTATCGTGAATGTAAATTTACAAGTAGGTAACGAAAGATATACCCTATATTCAAACTCTGACCAACACTTGTAATTAAAAAGCACCCATCTTACTTTTCTATCAATGACCAAATACTGAAGAGTAAGGAAACAAACTTGATTTTAAATGCCATGAGATAAATTTATTATAAATATTAATAAAATGTTAAGTTCAGTTAAGTTCAGCAGCATAAGCCACTTATTTGTTAATTGCTCTTCTTAATAACTCTGACCAGTTAACCTCTAGAATCACCCTTGTAAAATGAATGTACTGGTACAAGCCAGATTGAATTCAAAACTAATTAAATGGGATAAAAATAATTTAACTGAATGTTGGTGTAAATCAACACTGTCCACTGTAGGCCTTAAAATAGGATTTTTACTTATTATAGTTACCATCTATAATAATATTGAAAGAGGCAAAGACAAATCAGTTCAGTACCTTTTCCTCTGTTTGTCAACCGATTTTCTTGTTTAGTAGCTTATTGTGACTAGCTTTAGTGTTATGAATACAAAAATATTTAAAACTTCTTTTTATTTCATGTATCACGGTCGAATTATGATCTCTGGGCGATCAGTTATTATTAATCTATCTACATAAAAACGTATAAGGCAATAATCTTGTTCAAGCACTAATTTATCAATCAAACAAAACCGCTAATCAAAAGTCCAAATACAGCACGTATTATCAATATCATCCATCGATGCATATTATCTCATTTCACAACAGTTTTCTCATCACGACTGGCCTGTTGGTCTAGTGGTTAGTGATACTGACTGTTGAGCCAGAGGTCGTGCTTTCGATTCCGACCCAGGACAAATATTTGTGTGATGAGCACGATTATTTGTTCTCTGTCTGGGTGTAATTTATCTATAATATGTATAAATATATAAGTATGTTTATCAGTAGTCTGGTTACCATAGTACAGGCTCTGCCTAGTTTGGGATCAGACGGCCGTGTGTGAGATTCTCTTTATTCACTTGAATATACATTTTAAACACATTCACAATAAAAAAAATACAAATATATTTAAAAATATAAAAAATAGTGTCTCACCGGTATCGGGTACAGGGACCAAGCTACCAGTGGTTAGGGTTCCAGATACAGAAACCTCCTAACTATGCGTGTCGTATCGAAGAGGACTGTCTTCTGCATCAGGCTCTTAATCCAACTGCCTAACATGAGCCTCTGAAGGTCGAGGCTCTTAGCATTTAACCCATGGGTCGAAATGACTATCGGCACAACGATTGCTGAATCCACATCCCACATGTCAACAACCTCGTGGGTTAAGTCCAAATATTTTATTTCTTTCTGTTTTTCAGCCTTCAAGAGATTGTCGTCACGGGGAATGGTGATGTCAGCAATCATTGCCCCGCGCTCTAATCGGTCTATCACTATATATCAGGCTTATTGGCAACAATAGTCCTGTCAGTGATGATAGATCGATCCCAGTACAATGCGACCATTTTCAAGAACTGGGTCGGGCACATACGTACACGTATGTGCCCGACCCAGTTCTTGACACTTGAGTACGGGAACTCGACAGTCACAATGTCCTGGCCACTTGGTTATGTCTATCCAAGTACTCGCCGTTGGCAAGACGAGAACAACCGAAAATTATATGCCTGAGGGTTTCTCCGGGACGATGACATGCCCGACAAATGTCAGTCGTGCCGTCCTTCAGGATATATCAGGATAGTTATTCGTCATAACAACTTCATCCGCACAGACAAAACCTTCAGTTTCTACGAAGAGATCACTGAACCGTAGCCAGGACACAGATGCTAATAAATCGACATCGGGCCCATTTAAGGCCCGATAAAAACGTTCATGCAGCTCTTTGCCTTTCCTTATCTCCTTACGATCAGTAATATTCAGTAATGCAGGTTTGCGCCAGTTCTCTTTTGCTAGAGCAAGCAGAGTGAGTCTGTTGTCAACTGCCACCACATCCCGATGCACATCCACGTTAACGGGAAAGAAGTAATCTCTAAGATTGCATACCTCGCGATTATGGAGAGTCTTGGCATTTAAAAAACCACGACTCCCACATTTCCACGGAATATACAATCTCATTAGCGACGAACGTGGATGGTAACGTGATTATTATAATTCTTATTACGTCATTGTCAAACTGCTACGCAGTTTGGTGGGTTTGAGAAATTTCCACAACTACTTTAAGATAGTTAATTTCTGCAGTCTCTGTGGTAAGAAGCTAATGTTACTGTAATGTCGGGCCAAAAGTGTATTGATTAGCAGTTGGTTGACTTACAGATTTTTCGAATTAGCAACACAAAGTCCAGTTCCATTGTAAAGCTTCACAAGTTTTGGTTCAACAATATTCAAATATTTATAAAAATGTGGGTAGCAGGTTATAAAATTATTTTTGATATCTACTTAATGTTTTTTGAATGTTTATTGAAAGCGGGCGCAAACGACTTGCTTTTAATTTAAAAACATGAGCAAAATCTCCTGCAGAAGTCTACTGAGCCCCACATCCATCGCCTCTGCTGAGCCCCACCTCCATCGCCTAACAGTTTTAATTTAAGAAGACATTTGCTACGTCATATAAAATAAAAGGTTAATGAAGATGAAATCTTGTACTTGGCTCTTCCGAAAGCGAACGACGTTCTTTTATTTAGATAGCTAGATAAAAGTTTTTATTCATGAACCATTTCATAGATTTACACTTTTAGGGTTCGTCTGTCTGTCTTTTCATCTATTACAGAAAAATTGAGACTGGTTACATGGCTTTAGTTGGAACTATGTATGCATACTATCGTCCTGGGTTCGACCTACGGCTCAACAAATTATTTTCCAGTAAGAAACCCTCGGTATAAACACAGAGCCTAGAAACGTATGCGGTAGACGACAACGGGTTCGTACCTTAATACGTGAGATCAGGAATATAAATACAATTTGGTAGCTTTATTTTTATTCCACAGATATATTATGTACGTGGGAGAATATGAAAAATTTGATTCGTTTATATTTTCACGTTTGTTATTATGTATTACAAAGTTTAATCTGCCAATATTCCGTATATAAAAACAATTTGTCGCAAAACACTGAGTGCTCTGGTACATACAGGACAGTATACACACAAACACATCTGTGCCGTACTACGATGCATAGGCATGTGACAAATATGTAGCAGAAGGGCGAGAAATGTAATAAACGTTACCCCATTACCCCGAATCAAACAAAATTTTGCATTTTGTGATCATTCTGCTGCAGCCATGTTTGATATATTACTTATTGTAACGAAATTTCGTATTGCTATGAGCTCTTATGTAAGGTTTCTCTCATAGTTTATAAAAACACCTCAACGAGAACCTAATTCTATAAATTCTCACGGAAATAAAGTAGTAAAAGTAACTTGATAATGGAACGAACATACCACGTAATTTCTAGCAGCACAATAACACCTGTTTTTATATCACTACATATTATAAAACAAAGTTCCCCGCCGCGTCTGTCTGTCTGTTCGCGATAAATTTCGCGCGAATTTTCATGCGGTTTTCACTAATAGACAGTGATTCATGAGGAAGGTTTAGGTGTATAATTTGTACCCGTGCGAGGCCGGGGCGGGTTGTTAGTTATATTAATATGAAGTTGTATATTGGTGTCAATTCTGTTGAATTTCTCTCTTAACTATAATTGACTAAATTTTCGTCATACAAGATGTAAACCTTGTACCCTTCGAAACAAGGTCTTATTTCAAATATAAACAAGTAGGTAACATACGTCGCTATCGAAATAAGCAATTTATTTGTCGACTAAAGTCTGACACGCTTAAATAAACTTTAATACCACGTCGCGAGAGCCGCTATCCGTTGAATGCCATCTCTTTTGCTGTGTGTTTTTAGCAAGCGTCTTCGTAGGTGTCGATTAAAATAACGTCATCTTAGTTCGTTTTGAACAAGTTTTTGTACGGCAATTATACGGCATTTGAATAAATGGGGACTCTCGCTGGTGGAAATAAAGTTGAGTATATGTTGACATGTTTTAGTGAAATTTAGTGGCGCGGAGAAATAGATGCCAGTAACAAATAGACCTTGTTGCGAAAAAGACAAGGTTGATTTCAAATGAAGAAATTAAATTAGGTTTTAGTTTAGTGAGTCTGACAATAGAATCGGGACCATTGTCTCTGTAAACTAAACTGTACATAGTTTTTATTTTCACTTGCGTAGAACTGCTGATTAAGCGGTTAAGATAATTCTTGGTACGTATTTTTAAGAAAATTTTGGGAACCCAGAGATGTGAAATTTGGAATACAGCAGGTATTCCAAATTTCACGTCTCTGGGTTCCCAAAATTTTATGTAGGTATAGAAGTATAAAGTTTATGTAGGTATAGAAGAAATGCAGAAATAAGTTTTTATCAGTAAGTTACACAAATTACAACAGTACAAATTTAAAAGTTATGTACGTGATGACGGCTTTTTTTACGTGTGGAACCCCCCTCGGGTATCACTTCAATGATTGCACCATCACGTGGTTCTGTCGAACCCGCTGCTCTTAGGTCAGCGCTCATGGAGACCGAAGATCGTGAAGGCGGCTACATTAAGCTACACGCGTACAGTATTTATGTTGAACTGCCATGGTAAGTAAGTCTATACAATGATAGTTTTACTGGCCAAAGAAATAAACCAAAAATGAATTATGGTTGAAATTCAACCACCAGGCGATCTCTAGTTATAATTAAAATCCCAAACCACGACCCACAAGAACTACACTTTGAATTTAAAAGCTCTTGGTTTCCTATTTCGTATAAAATAATTACAAATGACTGATACGTAATAAAATTTATTACATTATTTTATGTATCTACTATCTACACACATATATTATTTAAATTTCTTTAATACTACTACTACTACTACAAAGAGTTTAACTCCTGCAAAATTAATATTATAAACAGAAAGCATGGGTGAAGTATTGCTAAAACGTATACATAGGCGCTATTTATAGCAAGAACATTGCACAGATACTTCAATATATAACACAATTACGCTAGTTGATTCTGTTACAATTGTACACCAAGTTATTGACACAAATAGCATAACTAATACTCACTTGAACGTGGTCTTCATTTACTAGGTACATTAGTATAACCAATGAATGAACATAATGATTACAATATTGTAACAATGGTTAACACTGTTAGAAAAAGTTACCGGTTTTATTTATTTTTTCAAAAAGAATAACACTTAATATATATAAAAAAAAACAATTCTAACCAGACAGAGAGTCTCAGATCTAACCATAATATAATCTTGATCCTGTCCTAATATTATAATTATGAGGATGAAACTTTAGTTTTACTGCAAGTGACTTTTTATTTAGGTAGAAAAGCTTGCGGCTTTCACGTAACATGAATATTTCCTCTGAACTGAACTCCAGTCTTAAACTAGTTCAAAGTATTCAAAGCTTTTTCTTCAAAGGTTATGGCAAAATTAACCTTATGAATGAAATCGCAGGGTATTGTAGACCACATAACGTGGAGGACATTACGCTGCGTAGACTCAGCCATGCGGCAAAAAAAAAACGCCTGTTCACACTGCACAATTATCTTATTAGAAAATATGTAATGGATGAGATGATATCAAACAAACCATATACAAGATAAGCCCAGACCTTCAACCACCTACCAAGTTCATCGTTGAACACCTGCACTTGAATTTGAATAATTTACAAATCGTTTAGATTGAGGCAACCATGTATTGTATTCACGGAATAAATAATAAATTAAATTATTTTAATAATATAAAACCCGACTGCATTACATAAACAAAAGTGAAAAGAAAAACTGAAAAAAAAACGAGAAATAGATAATAAGCTTATTCTTATTCTAATACTATCGTTATCGTAGGTATATTGTATTTTTTTTTTCATAAACGTAATGTTTTGGCATGGCAGGCGGGGGCACTACTTAGACAACTACTTAGGACATTAGCTTGCCTGCTCTACATTTTCTAACAATTATGTCTATGATCTTATAATATACACTCGATAAACATAACCTTCTTTCTTGCGCAGTCGGGTAAACAAGGCAAGCAGTTTCCTGTGCTATTGCATAAACTATTCACAGACTGAAGAACTATTTAGATAAAAACAAATGTCATGCCAAATTATTAGGTTTTTGTACACCCACGTGCTTCGAATACTGGGAGACAAAAATGCCGGAGTCTGCGTAAAATCTTCATTAGCATATTAATTGTTTACTTCTATTCATCTAGTCTACGACATTGATGTTTTGTTTCGGTATTACCGAACTGAATATTTTAGGACTAACAAAGCACCTCTTATAAGGGGAACAGCAGTCTCAAACATATCAGTAGTCTTCAGTAGATCAAGAGGAAAGATGATTGTAAAAGTAAGTTTTGGTCTTTACATAACAATGATTGATGATATTATTTGTTCTTAAAAAAGAAGTATTTTATTTTAAACTTGTTTGTTTGTTCCAGAAACTAACGACTTTGATATTATGCGTAAGCTTAATAAAAGTGTTATCTGGAGCTTCTATTTCTAATGTCTTCGTTGAAAGTGAAACTTCACCTGTAAGATATTATCCCTATAGTGCACCGTATACGTCGGTAGCAAGCCCCCAGTACTCCCAAATTAATACTTTACCTGGGTCTGTGTCGGTGTATGCAGATCCGTGTGTGACACCTTGTGTTATTCCCGGCCAGGCTTTGACTGCAGTAAGGCCGTCCGCAAATGTTGTCACCTACAGTTCGCCCTATGCTACTATACCTGTTGCAGTTGAATCTGCTAATGAGGTATGTTAGTTTATTACATATTATAATTTTTTACTAATTTTATATTACATAGGTAACAAGCAATCGTTGATAGCTTAGACGTTGGACTTATTATGGAATGGTATACTACTGACATTAACCTATTTATAGCACAAGCATTGGGCATAGTTCGAAACCTTGACTAATAAACACACGGCTATATTTGTTATATTTCTACATTACTATTAATATTATTTTTAAAAATATGAACACGGCTCACCTAGTGACCTAGAGGTTAAAGATAAGTTAGAGGTAAAACTTTACCCCATATCACTCGTAACATCCATACTTAACTGTTCATGGATTTCTAGCCAATACTAATAACATTCAGATTAACTATATAAAGCAAATAGTGCTGTTGTGGAATCCAATTAGTCAGTTGTACCCTGCTTCTTAAAAATAAGCGTTTTGAGAGGGTTCTGTACTATATTGAGAGATCAAGTGGGAGAGACATGCTTCGGCACGTATGGACCGGCTCGACCGGAGTGATAACATGGTCTCACAGAAAACCGGCCTTGAAGCAATGCTTTCAGTGTGTATGACTGATGTTACCACCACCCTTCCCCCACCTTAAAGGCCGGCAACGCACTTGTGACTCTTGAGTTGCAAGTATCCATGGGTGGCAGTAGTCACGTACCATCAGGTGACCCGTATGCTCGTTTGCCACTATCCCATAAAAAAAATATTTATTAAAAATTTTAGGCTTTGTAGTTTCGGCACTTTAAAACTATTAATCTTAAATTATAAAAGATTATATTTGAGACTTTCATAATCAGCCCTTTCATTTGATATCTCACCCGGTCCAGTTTGCATTTTTTAATTTTTTTTATTTGACACCTAAAAGTTACCCCCATATATTATTCAAATTTTATTTATTTACATTGCACATCTGTGTTTTTGTTCTTTATATGTAGAAAATTTTAACTTAATCGGTCTAGTAGATTCGGAGCTAATTGTTTGTACCGTCTTTTTCATTCAGACGTACACTTTAAAAAGGCCAATAATCTAATTTTATAAATTTTGAATCCTAGGAATCAAAAAATGGCTACCAATATTCCTACGTGGTGTACGATGAGAATACCGGCGATCATAAAACACAACGTGAGCTAAGTGATGGATCAGTGGTCCGTGGAGAATACTCGTTCATTCAACCTGATGGTTACCTCCGAAAAGTACAGTATGTAGCTGACGACTTAAAAGGGTAATTATTTAACTATTCATTGAATATTAAAGCTAATATACAGACCTAAATTATTCGTTAATTTATAATATTTCTTGTTAGGTTTAACGCTGTGGTAAAAAATTATTTACCAGTTGCATTAGACGATACCAGAAAAGAAATTGAAATAAAACACAAAAATGAGCATTGTCCACCCTACCATGGTGTAAAAAAAGAATCACTAAAAGAACCATCGGCAGAAGAATTAGAAGAAAGTTTAAAAAAACATGCTTCTGAAGCAGGACAGCATAGACAGAAATCAGAACATGGTTACAGACATAGCCATGAAGATGAATATATATCAGAAAATGACCACGAATCAGAACATAATCATCAAAGAGAACGTGAACATAGGCAGAAATCTGTGCATGATTATAAGTCAAAACAAAGCCATGCACCGGAAACCGAGCATGGGCACAGCCATGAATCTGGATATGATCGAAAATCAAAAAATAGCCACGAACCCAGTCATAGTCACGAATCAGAACATGGTCATGAACCAGAACATGGCCATAAATCAGAAAAAAGTCCTATACTGGGATACGGTCAAGAATCAGAACATAGTCATGGACCAGAACATGGATATGAAGCTGTATATAGTCACTTATCAGATCATAAATCTGAACACATTCAGGAACATGATCAAAGTCCTATACTGGGGCATGGACATAGCCACAAGCAAGGACAGAAGCATAACAGTAATGAATCTGGTCACGTTTTTGAAAAACATAATAGTCATGAACACAAATACAATCAAGAGCATAATCATGAACTTCCGCATACTTCTGGGAAGAGTCATAAAGGAGAACTAGGACATAGTCAAGAACGCGTAAAAGAATCCAAAGAAAAACTCAACAAAGCTAGTAGTGAATCTAACGAACATTCAGAGCAAGAATTCTCGAAAGAAAAAGATAAGAAAAAATCTAATAAACACTTCAAAATAGAATCTGAAGAAGTATCTCAAGAAAAGTCAGTCAAAAAGGAACATAAAAATTTTCTTAGTGAACAATCACACGATAAACATATAGAAAAGGACAAGAAAAATTCAAAAGAAGAATCTACAGAAATTTCTGAAGATTCTATCGAACACTCAGCTGAAAAACATAAAAAAATCGAAAATAAAGAATCTGGAGAAAAATCTAGTGAAGAGTCTAAGGAAGAATTAAAAGAAAAGTATCATACGAAACCAAAGAAGGAGTCTGCAGACAGTCCTGAAAAACACAAAAAAAAATCCAAAAAGGGGTCTAAGGCGAAATCAAGTGAGTCAGAATCCGTGGAGGATTCTAATGAAACGACATCTGTTCATGTTAAACACAAAGAGGCGCACGGCCTTGTGATACCGGAACAAAAAGTGTTTGTACCTTATCATGAAGTTGTTCGTTGCTTACAAGCTGCACTCAGAAAATCAAATGGGAGGCCCGCTGCCTTAAGAGAAGAACCATCACCTCTTACATATCTTGTGTTAAACAATCCTTGTTAAAATTGTAAAGACAATTTAACGTCTAGTCACTGACATTAAAATTTTGTTGAATATCAGATTATTTAAAATTTATCATTATTTGTTACTGTAATTTAATATTTATCATTATTAGTGACTGTTATTTAAAATTTATGATTATTTGTGACTGTAAAATTAAAATTTGGAAAAATTCTAATAAATTAAACACGAGATTATACATTTATGATTTTGTTTAGCTTTAGTTACGAGCGTTTAAATGTTTTATAAAGGAAGCAGTTAACTTAGTCATATTATATTATTTAGTTATAGTATGGCTCGATAGGAGCTCTTATACCGACTATTCCTACAGAACTAACACGACTACAGGGCACACTAATGGTGTTACTCTTGGGTCAACTCCACACCTTCTTCTTTAGTACCTCTAGTACTACCCAAGCTCTGCGGTTCCAATTACTAGAGAAATCTATTGAGCCCTAACTCCTCGCAAATCTTAAATGCTCTTTACCAAGTTCTTTTTTATTACATACTAAGCTTACTTGACAGTCTTCAGATTTGCTTTAGTTTTACAGAAAAAAGCCTTACCTGTGAATTTTCCCATTTTCGAAGCAACTTTTGAAACTTTTCATTCCCTAAAAAATAACGGGTTGATTTGAGAACCTCTTCCGTTTTTTTGTTGGTTAAAAAGGATCACAGTTTATGAGTTGCACATAGTTATACATAGTCTATAACCTTACTCAATAAAAATGCTGTCTCACACAAAGTGAATTTTATTATTCAGCCTTTTATTGTAAAACCAACCAACAAACAAACGCTTAAAATTAGTTACGTAACGTAGTTAAAATTTAAGTATTAAAAAGTAGTCCTCTCTTAACAGAGATAAAGTATTGTAGTAACATGTTAAATATTTCAATTAAATATCAATTTATTCTGGCTAAAAGACAAGCTCGTAATATAAGACTCCTGACACAGGCATCTGTATGTTTAAAAGGAGATGTCAACAACTATTTTTTGTAAATCAATGTGTATGACGAAATAAAAAACTATTTGATTTGAAGACAGACGTTGAATTGACAAAGGACATATTGTGAAATAACTGTTTGATTGGTATTAACATAAATTTTTGTGGGCTTAGCTGAAACACTTTTTTGTATTGTTTGTGCAATGTATACTACAATATAATACGTTTGAACAAGCTATAAACTTTAAGTGTTCGTATGCAAACTATGTTCGTTATTCATTTATTTAACAAGTTACCAGTGCATGTCTGTCACCATTCTCGGGACATTAGCGACATGTTTTAGAGCTTATTATATTAGCACACGGCGTTGAGAAATTCTACACCAGTTTAGAGACCACTAATCATCAATCTCAGTACTGTCATGATATAATTGTCGAAATTTCACAATTTTGTGGCTGTAGAAATGTGAAGGGTATTTTATAGAATGTCACGTTTAATTATTATTTTTATCATAATGTTGAATGGTTTGGTCTATATTTTTAGGCACCGTAACTAAATAGTATTCAGCCTAACATTTGCTACACGTACAACTCATCGAAAAATATTTCGGCCCCGGTGTTTTGTACATTGGATGCATTTAACCTCTTCTAAAATAATATCGAAGCTTGTTATTCTATGTCCTTTACCCCGCCTTCGATGTCTAGGTTGTTATTTTAAACGTTACAGGTTTATGCACATGAAGGAGCAATATCAGCTACTTGACTTTAAAAGCGGTGTATCAAGTTTCTTACTAGAGTTGCTTTTAAGTCTTTAATAAATTAGCTATTACTAGCACACGAGTTCTAATGTTATAATTTATATAACTTTTAGTAAATAGAAACAAGAACGTACTTAACGAAAAAAAGATATAACATTTCCGGTAAGTTACATTATTTTTTGAATGAATGGCTTATATTAATGTTATATCTGTGACAACACGCAAGTCCTAGATTCAACCAACAAAGTTCAGCACCCCGAATTCTGGACGAGAAAATAATTGTCCAAAACGATGCTTTTCGTGTTTAGAGGTATTTAGGTTGATTTTAAGTTTAGGTGCTTAGAGGGTGAACGCAGTGTTCAAGATCTTGAATGAAATGAAAGATGAAAGAATGTTGAAAGATCTTTCAACATGCACGGTTTTCTCAAAACATTATGCACGTATTTGTTAGTATTATTTTTCTGCCCGCGGTGCAACGTAGTCCCAGATATACACACCAGTTAACTCTACGGAAGGATATTGGCGTAATTCTTAATCACGCTTCGCTGACAGGAAACATGTTACATTTCTGTCACTGACACCTACAGACCATGATGAAATTATCAATAGCGAAATCATACACCAAGAATATGACCAGTACATTAGTATTCAAGTAAGGTACTGGTTTTTGTGCATACGTATCATATTAGCTTTATTAGATTACATCAATTAGAAATAGCGTTAGAAACTATGCATATTGTTGTAATACTATACAGTGAGAGACATGAAGAAACCGTAACACATAATAAACGTTAAGTTTTATACTTGATTGAACATGCTAATTCTATTAAGTAGATAGATAGAGATATATAGAATATTCTTTACTATAAACATACTAGTTGATGGTGTACAGACTAATACTTACATAGAGATTATATACTATATTCGAAAGTAATTTGATCTTAGTTATGCAATAGAATAAAAAATATTACAGTGATAGGTAATGTTTCTTGAACATATTTTTAAAGGCTGCAAGGGTTACAGCTTACCGTATTTGTACTGATGATGCATTCCACGAACTAACACTTTTAATATCAGATTTTCTGATGGTCGTAAGGACTTCGTATGTGTATCATGAAGGAGCGCAAATCGTCTAATTAAATAGGAAAGTGTATGAGGGTCAAACAGTAAGCTGTATAGCAAAAGAGAGAATGCGAGCGCTTAAGCGAAGAGGAATAGAGACATGATCATATTTACGCAGTCCAAATATGAATCGGATGCAAAAGTTGTAAAGTCACTCTAGTTTATCTAATTGGTTCTCGGTGCGATCTAGATAGTTGGTGTCTGCATACTCAAGAGTTGGAAGAAGAAGTGAATTTGCTGAGGAAGTTTTGGCGGCAGTTGGTAGAAAATTTCGGAATCACTAAAAGGTATAATGTCAATTTTCATTAGGGCCGGCGCAATCTATAACATGGCAAAAGGTTTTGGCTAGTTTATTTTATGGCCAGCCGCCTGGGAATGCCCAAGGAGGGTTGGCGTCAGGCAATTGGCTGGTCGTTTTTATTTTAAGACGGGAAAGAAGGGAGAAGGTAAATTAGTACAAGGAAAAATAAGTAGGGAAAGGAACCTAGGATAAGGGATACCGCAAGTCTCGGATGGAGAACGGGACTGAGACTGCAGTATCTTGCAGAAGCCGCGGTCGCGTATCCGAATATCCTGTATTTCCTGTGACTGGAGAGGCCACTAGGACAGGAATACCTACTGGCATAATATATATAATACTGCCTGCATCAAACATATGACCTGCCAATCTCCTACACATTCTGTGAAAATTTTAACTGTCTACCTATTACGGATCATGAGATGCAACCCGCTGACAGACAGACAGACGGACAGCGGAGGCTTAGTAATGGGGTTCCGTTTGTTACCCTTCGGGTACGGAACCCTAAAAAAGAAGTTCATAAGTGACAGAATTCATAAATAAAGTAAATAGTAGTATTAATAAATACTAACCAGAATAAATTTAATATTAAAACGTTAGATACATACATTCATACAGTGTAAGCAAAGTAGGCGTTTCCCTTTAATTTAAGGTTTAGGACCACACCTAACAACTGTGATGATGATGAACTGATGCACGGTGTTGTACTCTGGCTGAGGAGTAGGTTCACCAAAATGTCTCAGCGGAGAAGACAGATTTAGCAATGTGCGACTAAAACCTACATACTATTAGACGATAATATAATATAAGATACACAATAAGACTTTTACCCAGTTCAATGCAGTCTTAGTAGTAAAGATGCCTGTTTCGATTTTTTAAATATATCTGGTACGCTAATGCTTAAATTGGTTACAGGAACACCATTGTCTTTTTCGGGAAATTATACATCAATATCCCAAATAGTGTAAATTCTGAAACTATTGATGTCTTTTTACACATAAAGACTAATAGAACTTACTCTACCAGGCCATTGACAAGGTCAATTTATAACCACGATCGTTGGAATCTGAAATATCACGCAATTAAATCAATACATAAGTGCTTTAATTTGCAAGTTTATTTCAATATAGTCACGCAAATAAAAAATCTTAAATTAGTTATATAAGGAAACTAGGTTTAGCGTAGCATTAAGCATTTTTTCTACAAAGAGAGCTCAGAAGAGAAAAGGAATCACCAACCACGGCTATTGGCGCCTTCCTAACACAACACACATCTGTCTAAGGATTCAACTATTATAAAAAGTCAATTAAGATAATTATTTATTTATGTATTTATCTGTAATCACGGTTATCTAACTTCACAATGACGGCGTAATGTTGCTTGAAAACATTGGCTAAGTTGTACGAGATGAGATGTATGTAGCTCAGTCGTCATCAGCGAAACAAACACCCTAGATAAAATAACAGAGAAATAAATTGCATGGATGATTAACGAAATTACTGCAGATGGCGCAATGGTCGCCTCGCCTCTACGCCACACCGAGTGTTATCGGATTTACATACAGAACTAAAATTTGTGTTTTACACAAATAGTTGTATCTATGTATAACTATAATACATCTATAATAGTTGTATCTATATATGTTGTATATATGTTGTAGTGTCTGCGTGTTCTTTATATCCGTTGTTTGAATTTTTGCAAAACACAGAAATCATTCTTAGTGAGGGAGTTGTATTTTCCTAAATAAATAAAAAATACTTCTCATAATAATTAGTAAGTAAATAATTATTATTATCTATACTAATATTATAAAGAGGTAATGTTTGTGAGTTTGGATGTTCGGGGTAATCTTCGGTACTACTATTTTAGTGTTGGATAGCCCGTTTATGGAGGAAGCCTAAAGACTATATAACATCACGCTACGAGTCGGATATAGGAGCGGAGAATGAATGAAAAATGTTGCATAAACGGGGAAATTTACAAACGCAGACGAAATTACGCGTGTCAGCTAGTCTATATATTTATAAATTTCGCGTCACGTTGTTTGTTCGCGATGAACTCCTAAACTAATGAGCCGATTTTAATGAAATTTAGCACACTGTATTCAGTTTGGTTCTACTTAAAAGATACTTAAGTTTTGATCACAATTTATAGTCACAATATTTTTTTCTGCAAATTACTTAGTATAACAAATTAAAAATAAACTAGAGGGCTCGTATTTCCCGGCAATAACCAGTTCGAGTAACAGGTATGCCGGCGACCTTGACCTACTCAAGCGATTGCTACACTACTCGAAGTTGCTCGAAGTTATGCGAATACGAGAGTGTAGATAGGCACTTTACTTCGCTTCGTGCAACCTTGCCTCGTCTCAGGCGACTTCCGATCGTTGTCCGTTTTTGCGCCCGAGTCGAAGGACTCGAAGTGTCCCGAAGTTCCAACGACGAGCGACGATTGCCCTCCCCACGAGGTTCCACGAGTGTGTAGTGACGTACTTCGAGTCTTTGGTCAATTCCGACAAGTACTTCGTCAAAGCAACTTCGCGAGTAGTGTAGAGGGGCTATTACACTCTCCAATCCATCCGTATAAGCAATATTGTTTTCCTTAAATTGCCTTAGCTTTTTTCCCTTTCAAGATACTACCTACTACGAGAGTGTGACCAAATATATTTGGCAAAATGTGGGTGTTTAAAACATGTCTGCCTACGTCTCCGGGGATGCAGGCGTGACTGTATGGTATGGTATGGTAAATAATAATAATTCGCAGTCGTAAGTATATATTAAATAATTAAAATAATAACAAATCAATTTAAGGTTAACATAGATTTAATACAGATTGACATATTTTATGGCTTTTCTAATAGGTACTTGGGTCTCTATCTGAAAATATCTGTTATTGAGATATCAGGGTTTATCCTGCCCAATCGTGTGTTAGACTGCGTTTTAACCAAAGATGTGCGAGGATACGTAGCGAGGGATGTGTTTGTTACCAACCTATAGAATCGCTTTATTTACCTAGCCTCACTTAGCGTAGCTCCTGTGAAAACAGCTTAGCGGAGCGAGGTTTTTGTACGTACAAAACAAACGAGGGATGTGTGCGAGGGATGTGTGCGAGGTATGTGTGCGAGAGATGGACGCGAGCGAGAAACTGCTAGCAGTCACTGGACGGTGTTTTTAGAGGTCAATGTGTATTGTACGGAAAACATGGATCATGCCATGCTCTCCTTTTACAGCTACGTATTTGTTTATACTGCCCCCACACCACCAACCGCAATGATTATAAAGTCAAGATCAGTATACCTGCATCAAGTTCTCCAAACTAAGGTCCCGAGACGCAGGGACCTTAAAAATAAAAACATGGATCAGTGGAAAAACATACACGCTACACATCCTCGCACCGCTCAGTGGCCTAGCACATCTCTGGTGGAAACGCTCACATCGTTTCACAGCTTCGTTACGCATCCTCGTACCGCTCAGCCCTTCACGATCAGAAGGTCTAAGTAGCAAAACGTCCAACATCACGAAACGTCTAATGAGCAGTAAGCCTAATTAGCAAAATGTCCATATAGCAAAACGTCCAACTCTCAGATAGTCTGTGTAGCAGAACGTCTATTTAGCAAATCGTCATTTTTAAAATGTGTACACTCATGACAGAAAGTGAAACTCATATATAAACTTAAGAAAAATCATTTGTTATAAAAATATTGTGTTAAAAAGTACTAGCTTTTTACATATTATTAGGATATTAGGCGCACAAATTCGCCTGAATTTATGCATTTAATGTCCTTTTAATATGGCCAAGGTTCACTAAAAATTTAAAGGAACTAACTTTTTGAGCCTCAAGCTTTCGAAGCTCTCTTTTGTATTTGACATTAAATATTTTATCTTTCTTCTCTTATTTCCTTTAAATAACATATTCCTATATTTGCTTATAAAAATGCTCCTATAAGAGCTTTGAGGAAGGTTGCCTGGAAGATATTGCTTCTAGCGATAAGGCCGCCCATTGTGCATTTTGTGTTTAGCTTGTTTGTGCATTGTTTCCTTTTTTTTGAGTTGAGCCGCATTTTTTTATTTGCGTATGGATACCCCCTCGGGCCGTCACCCCACCGGGGTTTTTCTCTTAAATCGAACCGACTACAATCACACGGTGTGCCGTACTGCGCCTTAAATAGGAGGGTACCGGGATCAGCTTTTATTAAGACATCCGGACCCCCCTGCACCTGCCCGCAAAAGCGCGGGCACCATCTTCTGATAAAAAACTTCTCAATTAAGTGACGTCCAGGCACACGCAGATGCCGCCTCCTCGCGGGGAGCCACTATAGTAGGTGGAAGGGTATACCCGTCCCGTCCACCCGCAGCCACACTCAGGGCGGCTTGAGGCGCTGAAAGCACGCCTCCGCCGCCTGGTTCGCCGGCGGCGAATTGAGTCCGAGTGGAGGTCATCCTCCCGGACTCTTCCCGCCGCCTCCTTCTGTGAGACGACTTCCTCACAGAAGGTTGCAATCGCGGTAAAATTCCTGTCGCTACCGGCCATGCAGATTATGACGGCCGGTCGCAACTAATCCTCTCCAATGACTGCAGTGAGGACCCGACGCTCCGCCGCCCAACTGGGGCAAACCGCCAGCGTGTGTTGAGCCGAGTCCTAACTGCAGTCGCAGTAGCAATTAAATACCCGAAAAATAAATGAGTAATGCTAATCAAATAGCATTCATGACAATGAGTGTCAGTCACCATTAAAAAGATGAAACGCTACTAGTAAATAGACCAAGGAGTATATATGTACCTACATATTATAATGCCGTGTCTGTTTCCCTCCCGATGTAACTATTACATCGATCATACAACATACACTAGTATGTTGCATGTGTGCCTGAGTATCCAGATATTTTGAGAATGTGACGATTTGCTAAATAGACGTTCTGCTACACAGACCATCTGAGAGTTGGACGTTTTGCTATATAGACATTTTGCTAATTAGGCTTACTGTTCATTAGACGTTTGGCGATGTTGGACGTTTTGCTACTTAGACCTTCTGATCGTGAGCCCGCTCAGCTACCTCGCACATTTTTGGTGGAAACGCAGCCTTATGCAAATAACATTCAGTAACTCAAAGAATGCAAACTGAAATTCAAATACTACTTACTGTCCCACATCAATACAGTTATGAAATAAATAATAATCTTAATAGTTTTTATGAATCTAAACAACACTACACATTATTGTAAATAAAACAATAACTTATTCAGTCTTATAAATGTTAATCTTTCGGCAATCAAGAGTTTCAACTCAACACATTATCAAATTAATACTATGTATCCACCTACACAAGGCATAATGCAAATTACATATTACTACTATGAGAATTTCTATTAATGACAAATGCATAAGTACCAAATTCGGATATAATTACAGGTTAGCTAAATACTAAGCAAATGTCGCTATTAGTCAATCGATCGATATCTTGTCATACCTTTTAAGTCTACTCCAATTTAGATCGATAATAATCATCTCATTTCTTTTGTTAGCAAATACTTTATATCAAATATGTCTACGACCTTGAAATATTAAGAAATGATAAAATGTATTACAAGTCGTATTAGAAACGTTCATGGTCTAATTACATATCAGAATTTGTATTAATTTGTATGTAATGTTTGTTATAATGTGGCTGCAATAGTCTTTAATAGTATCACAAAGCAAGTGGGGAGCATTGTACGTAATCAAGGCTCACGACAATTAGAACGTGTTTAATTTCATAAACTGCAAATTTGTACATTATTTGGACATGTTTATTACTATTGAAAATAAATATTTTATTTTCAATAGTTATGATTGTTTTTATTCAAATGTAAGTTAAAAAAACTCCGCAAATTACATTAGACATTGTAATATTTCATATATGCAAAAATATGCAATAAATAAAACCTATTATTTTCTCTTACTTTACACATTAATAAATAAAATAGGAATGCTTAATGTTTGTATATTAACATTTACACTAATTTAGTTTTTTGTGTTTATATGTTGTTAAAGTAAATTCTTATTATACTAGGAAGTCATAAATATGGAACTCATAAAAGTTAAAACAAATACTTATAAATGGAATTGTGATTAGCACAATATAACAATAAAACATTTAAAAGCTTAGTACATAAATAAGTACATTAACGTCATTTCAAGACTTGATCAGTGCAGCAGTACCTTTAAGGATATTTTATCGGATATTAATATACAGAGGGAGATTGTTTGTAATATATTACCACTACGTCAAGCCACTTCGATTGGCCTAAACCACCCCGACAGCCGGTCTCAGGCGCCCTGTTCCAGTTAAGACCCGGACCATTTTATTTCGACGCCGCGCCTATCCAAGCCCTATCCCGGGGAAAGCAGGCTTCCCCACGCCTATCGGCCTAATCAATATGTGTTGCGGCCCGATCGCAAAAAGCGATCGGCCGCCATCCTATCGCCTACCGCAGCAATTAATCTGCCACCAGAGGTCCCCACTCTCTGGCAGCCTGCGGCCCCGTCGACGACTGATATCGCCGCCGACGTCCTCTACGCTCGGGATCGGCCCTCTCCCGATCCCGTTCAGCGGTCTCTTTCTGGAGCATTACAGCTTCACAGAAAGAGACCACTGCGCCCCAGCCCTCCTCATCCGCCAGCATGGCAGCAATGATTGCTGGCGGGGACAGGTCTCGTCCGATTTGGTCAACCAGGACCTCGCGTTCAGACGCCCACGCGGGGCAGTCTTCCAACGTATGCTGGGCGGAGTCCCAGTTGGCTGCGCAGTGCTGGCATTGTGTCGTCTCCTCGCGTCCAATCCGATTCAGGTACTCACCGAAGCAACCATGCCCAGCCCTACCTACCCAAGCTTCGAGGTTAGGTAGAACGGCACCGACAGCGCGTTGGCGCGCATTCCGCGGTTGCTCCAGTCGCGCGCGTCACTGCGCCAGTGCCTGTCGGTGAGCGTTCCGCCGCATTTCGAGCTCGTCCTGGTCTTCCCCACCCTCACCCCGACGGATTGCGCAAGTCTGATCATAGACTCTCGCGTCCGGATCCGCCAGGATATCAAAAGGCGGGAAACGTGCCAGGACTATCGCCACCTCCGACGAAATTGTGCGGTAGCCTCGTAAGATTCTAAGAGAGCTTAGCTCGGCAGCGGGAGGAGGCTGATAGGCGCTTGGCCCATATCGGCGCTCCGTAGAGGGCAATGGATCGTACCACCGCACAGTAGAGGCGGCGAACTTCCTCCCGCGGACCCCCTAGATTAGGCAACAGCCTCTGTAGAGAGCCCGCCACCCCGCGAACACGAGGGATCATTCGCTCGAAATGCTCCTCGAAGCTCCAACGGCTATCCAGGGTGAGGCCGAGGTATTTAATGTACCGCCCGACCTCGACCTCTGTTCCCCCCACTCTAATAAGCGAGCGGGTAGGAACTGCACCTCTGCGTTTCCTGTGAAACCACAGGGCTTCTGTCTTATGAGGTGCAACCCTGAGACTAAGACCGCTGATCGCTTGGACGACACAAGCCACCCCTGACTCGGCGAGCTCCAGGACTTCCTGGAAGCCATGCCCCCCAGCTAGTACCAGAGTGTCGTCCGCGTTGCTACGCGAAGTAGTCTGCTGACTACAGTCACTCCTGGGGGGAGGCTGGTCCTCAGGACGGCATTATACGCGAGGTTCCACAGAAGAGGTCCTAGGACCGACCCCTGGGGAACCCCGCATGTGACCTCCCTTCGACAATCTTCGCCGTTCCGATCCGTATACGATATGGACCTGTCGCGGAGATAAACCCCGATGATGTCCCGCAGATAGGGAGGCAACTGGTGATACACAAGCGCCTCCCTAATCGCCCACCACGGGAGAGAGTTAAAGGCGTTGACAATGTCAAGACTGACGGTCAACGCCACTCCCCCCCGACAGACAACCTCCTCCGACAAGGAGCGGACGCGTTCAATCGCGTCCAGCGTCGAGCGTCCCTGTCGGAAGCCAAATTGGTTGTCTGATAAGTTGGGGCCCACTCTCGATAAGTGCTGGCTGATACGGGCGGCGATAACTCTCTCAAAGAGTTTCGCCACCTCGTCCAGCAGGCATATCGGTCGGAACGCCGAGGGAGAATCTGCGGCCCTGCCAGGTTTCTGGATAAGTACCAGCCCTGCACTTCGATTGGCCTACAGGGCCGAATTGCAGACACCGTCCAATCTGAAAGATGAGTATACATGGGGATTTCATTTCGCAATACTCTCCTATTGCACTTCAAATATGTTCGAATTTCAAATAATAAAGAACTATGATATTATCAGACTCTATAGTTATCTGTCTTAACTGCCTTAAAAAAAGTCTTGAAGCATTACACCGCCTTCTTCAGTGTGGACACGGTTAGGCTTGTATGACATCTCTCGTATTGAAAGCGTTTATTAGAACAGGTAAACTCAAATCGAGTAGTTAAAACTGGTTGGGTTCTCTAGACAGTATCAGTTGATAAGATGATTACTGACACCACGTGTCCATCCAAATACATCTATAAAAATCTGTATTCCCAACTAATTAAATACGAAAATGAGTTTGTTTGTTTGTTACGCTATTGGTCATTCCAATCATCATGAAATTTTAGATAGGTACATGTCGTCAGGGGTATAGAAAAGGATATAGCTAACTTTCTTTTTTTTTCGTTTTCTTTCTTTCAAACAAACTGTTCCCGGGGGATGGAAAATAACTCTACAATGAATTGGCTGAAACCGAGGACAAAACGTAGTAAAATTTAAAATTTACAGACCCATTATCTATATTGGACACGTATAAAATATAAAAATAAAGTAATAAATATGAAATATAACAATAAAGTATAAAAATGTCTACACTAAGAATTTGTATAACGTGACATTCATATGTTATATATAATTGGCATGAATTCAATGTAGAACTAATCTTAATACCATTCACTTGATTTAGATATTTCCTTAGCTCTGAGCGCACAACTACGCACAACAAAAAAAAAAAAGAATGCTGTCGACACGGGTCTAACATACATGAATTATCTTAAGACATTATCTTGATTTAAACAAAAACGAAATAGTAGCCGTTTAATGAAACCTGACCCACATAATAATAAGGCATGGTTATATGTTATCTTACGCGTAGGCAAAGAGATCACATAGCCGTATGCCCACTGTATCAAATACTTTTTGTCACGAGCTACGGTATTTTCTTATGGACAGGCTTATTACAAAATACCTTTAACATGTCTCTATTATTTTAGAATACAGTCATTTGTTTTATACTTTGCTTTTATATTTTTTCCAAATGCGATAAACGCCAGTTTTCTACGTTTTTCTGAAATTGACGAAATACAATTGACAATTACCAAAAGTTGAAAGTAAATTAAAACTTAACTAAACTTTTCTTATAATAACTACATATATTTTCAACAAAAAAGTAGTTTATAATAAGTGTTAGTTAGTAGAACTGAAAAAAACCGAAAGTGTGTTAAAGTAAGTTTTGTATTTATTTCAACGTTATATATTGATAGGTCTATATAGTTTATCCCCAGGTTTGAACTAAAAGATACATGAATTTAATTAATACTTGTTTGAAAATGAAAACGGGACAAAAGAAGAAGGTAAATTGGGGTAAGGAAAACGGACAGGGCGAGGGAGCTAAGGTAAGTGATACCGCAAGTCTCGGATGGGGAAACATGACTAAGACTGCAGTAGCATAAAGAGGCCCAGGTCCTGTGATTGGAGAAGCCACTTGGACAGGAACATCAACTGGCCAAATCTATCCTAAATAACAAATAGGTTTCTCAAGATCACACGATAGAATAGAATAAACTTTATTGTACACCAGTAAATATTGCTCACAGTAAGTTTACAAAATTTTTTATGTACAAAGGGCGGCCTTATCGCTAAATGCACTTTCTTCCAGGCAACCTTGGAATGGAAAAATAATGACCAGATATAATATAACAATCTAATGGGTAGTTTTGGTGTGGGAATGATACCTATAAACATTTACAATATAATTAGATAGGTATTAGCGCAATTTAAATAATACAATGTAATTCTACTTCAAGCAAGCGTTCCGGGTTTGTTCGTGATAAATCCCGTTGTTAAGGTCATTTTACTAAAGCGGTTTGAATTAATGTCCGGGCGACTGCCACAAATCTAGTCTTGACTAACTGTAAGGGCTAGTCATAATTTAACTTTCACAATAGGTGTAGGTATACAATCAGCGTAAATATAAATTTCACTCCATTTTAGTACTGAACTAGTATAGCTAGGAAATATTTATTTTGGCTTACTTATAGTGAACAGAATAATTTTAAATAAAACATACAAGAAAAAGTATTGATTTTGCGTTCAAAATGCTTTACAATGGTGTTGCAAGCACATACATAACATTACATGTTGACATGTACCGAACACCTTAGCACTGCAGCCTACTGATTTCATTGTTGTGGTAGTCGGCTGGCGCGTAGTGCTGGTTAATAAGTGATTAGCTAATTCGAATGTATCGTTTGACTTTTTTATTTTTATTTTGTATTGTATATAATTATATATAGGCAAAGAAAATAACAAGATAAGAGAAGGGACTACGTGTTGATCGATAGCCCAGTGTAGTCTCTGGGACTTGAAAAGAAAATTTAAAAGTGTTTTGTAATAGTTATAATAGTATGTTAAGTTCGTGTGCGTTCTCAATTTTATTTAAATTTTATGTCAAATTTTATTTAAAATTAAATTTGTTCACAGCCGTCCAGACATTCATTTCCATCCTCCCATAATTAAACGACTTTGTCAATAACCCTCTCTTGAAGCCAAGTGAGCATATCGTAGCAGTATAGTACTTACTTACAAAGTTACAACTCTTAAAAGAATTTGAAATTTTTAGTAAATATGCGAATAATTACGAGTTTACACAACGCTCCTAATGACACGCATCGTTTCACGAGCGATCAAAGTGTCTAGTATTCTTTGTAACGTAAACAATAAAAGCTTTATTTATTTTTTCCATTGTATATGTAACATACATAATATATATTTTTTGTCTGTCTGCACTCTTTCGTGCATGCAATATGCTTCAAAGCAGTATGAAGTTTTCTCTATTTTCTCTATTTCCACATCTTACAATAATGAGTTATAAATGTTTATTTTAGATGCGTATATAGTTTTTGTATAAACTAAGAATGGGAAATTTAAAAAAAAAATTAACAATGTCCAATTGACCTGAGGGACACGACACAGTAGTTTACTCATATGTTTTCCCACTGTAATTGATGTCTGTTATAGCGCCATATCATCAAATTATGACCACAACTGATTTGATGAATATAAAGACCGTTAAGACGTACAAAAATAGCAGACACTTTCAGATTTGTAACCTTAGTTTGAATACTTTTGAAATACATTAAGTACAATTTGAAATTTCTGTTATTGCGAACTCATAGATAATTTACAATCATAATAAAATATCTAGTATTAATAAAATAAAGTATTAATTTTCAAAGGAACACGACGGTGGCAGTTTCGAAATCATAACACGACTTCAGGCTTTATTTGAGCAGCAGTCAATGTTCATAACCTACAAGGACCCATAATTCTAAAATGGTAAACAAAGAAAACAAAAGCTACCATTTACTGCAATCAGTAAGCGCTAAGAGCAACAAAATTAAAAAAAAAATGTAATGGTGATCGGTTAAAATTATTTTTGTACTTTTTAACGCACTGGGTACATCGCAAAGGTAGAATCAGTTAAATATATTTACCGCAGATTTTCAGAAAAACTTTTCGTCTCCTTATACAAAATAGGAATCTCTCCACCACATGTGCATGGTCAAGAGCCACCGGCTTGGCTACTTATCTATATATTAATACGTAAAGCGAAAACTTGGGATCCCTTTTTACGAAAATTGGGCGGACGGAGGAGAAGAAATTTCGCACACTTATAGTTTATACAGAGAAGAAGTGACGAATGCTAAAATTTTTGATTAATATTTGTTACAAAGTAAAAGAAAATGCAAAAACGGGTACATACAGCTATGAGTGTCCAGTATATATTTTGACCTGTCATGGTACAAAAGTCTATACAATGACAGGTCAAGTAATATTGGCCAATGAAATAAACCATAGTCGAAATTCGACCACCATGGGATCTCTAGTTTATATAAATCGCCAGAAGGGCAATGACCTCTGCTTTACAGTGAGGTCACGGTTGCTTTAGTTGTTGCCTGCATTACATTAGATTACACTACGAACTGAGCATCTCAACGATTACTACTCGAAGAGGGATCACGAATCTTTACTAACCTTACGTCAGTGGCGACGCCGTCTTCTAAAGCCCCTCAACACCAAGTCCGGGTTCCGTTATGAAAAACATACAATATCGCCTCTCGAGCAATTTGAAGACGATCATTGGCTCGACAACGTGTGAGTTATGTCACTACAACATGTCGCTGGTTTGCGAGAATAGCGACGGAACTTAAAATTTTTGATTTTAAAGAATGGCAATGTTTTGTGATTTCCGCTAGAATATTTTGTTCTAAATATATAATGAACTTGTCGCTTTCTAACGAACGTTAACACGAAATTCGCGTTGCATCTCTGTTCACCATAAAATATTAAATATTTATGATCCTTTGGTATACTTAGTTCAATTCGACTGAATTTTGAATTACGTCGATATTCTCGCAAACCAGCGACGTGGTGAATAATTTATTAACTACTTAACATCATGTCGGGCTTGATGACTACTTTAGATGACTACCTAAAGGTACATTTTACAGTGGACCTAACATTTTTTTACTAAAGTAAAAAAATATTAGGTCCACTGTAAAATATTCATCAACCAAAATATAAACACAAATATAAAAGATAAAAAATAAGGGTACAAACATTCACTCACTACACAGATTATGAGGTATGTTAAAAAAATAATAAAGAAACTGCTGTAAACTGAACACATGAAACTGAAACAAATGGGCAGTCTAATAGTTACAAAATAAAATATATTTTGCGTAACGATTCAGTCGCGCATAATAATTCATTTAAAAACATACGACACTAGAATGTTATCAATCTTTGTTATAGCTGCTCTATTAAATCAATTAACCATGATAATAAGTCACGAAAATCGAGTTAGGTGGGCCTTTATTAAGTCATACTGAATGCTACAAATGCTGTAAATATAAAATCTGTAGACTAATAAAACATAGCGATAAAAAAAGTTTTTGTTTAGTGTAAATTAGTGAAGATAAAAACAAATAAATCAAAAATTTCGCACAAAAAAAATATAGAGACGAATCGACGAACTCGTCATTTTTAAACTAAATTAAAATGTTTAATAGGGAACATGCAATATTTTTATTTTTGCTTTTATATGAAAGAATTCCATGTAGAATAGCATCAAGTATATTAAAAAATACAGTTAGATTTACGCGCGAGAACGGGCTCTCTCCGTTTCAATGACGTCACGCGTGTCAGTCACTGGTACTTGTTACTTATTCGTCGTTTCTGGTTGTCATAGTTTTGTATATTTATTTCCGACTTTCGAGATATTTTTAGTATAAGTATATAATGCACTGTATTATTTACAATCGACCATCCTAAACATCCATCATCATCAGACAGTTATGTGTCAATGTGCACATCTACCTCGACAGTTTCCGAATAAATTGTTTTTAACTGAACTTTCTGACCCAAAATTGAGAAACAAAGTGATTCCTAGCTGCGAAGACAGACGATAATTTATTCTAAAAACTGTTATTAAATGTTGCATTGCAAACATTTATACTTATTAGGCTTGTACGTTTACATAAAATAGAAAGGTAATCTAAGCTTGCACGCAAAAGAAATGTTTCCGCCGCGTGCCGAGGGTTTGATTCCCACACGAGACATAAATTTTGTGTAATCCGCAAATAGTTGTCTCGAGTCTGGGTGTTCTCCGTTGTTTGAATGTTCGTAAAACCTCCGCGACACTACTGGTACTATTATGTATTCTGTGACGACACTTGAATTATTCCTAGTGCGGGAGTTATTTAAAAAAAGAGACATTATACAGAATGATTACTTGTATTTCCTAGTTGGAGAACGACGACGAAAATTGGATTTGACCATCTAGTATTGGCAACACCAAGGAAAAGTCTAGAGAGGATGTGTTAAGGCCAAAAAAATAGCAAGCCTCGCATTCATATCGAAAGAGTGATCAGAAGGCTGCGTGAATTTGCTATTCTAAAGCCACATGCTTGGATTGATCATTTTTTTATCCTTAACTTAGACTACGCCATGACCATTTGTTGTGCTCTTCTGAATTTACAATCATCATTAATTACAAAAAAAAAACTTTATATGCTATTAGTTTTATTTAGTTTTTTTTTTAATTATGCGTAGAAATTAAAAATATGCTTAAATAACATATCTTTTAATTTTGGAAATACAGATTTTTGTTGCCGTATCATTACAGATATAATCAAATGGCACATAATAAGTAATTTAATATATTTTAAGCCAACATATGAGCTATGTCTATGCTATGATATAGCAAAAACAAATTTAACGCAATCGAAGCCATCGGCAAAAGCTAGTTGATCTATAAAATCAAAAGGTACCAGGAAATCTTGAATTCTTAACAAACTTGAATACTTAACAATTAATAAATACTCGTTCCACAACACAGAACAAACGATCTCAAGAATCCAAACAATGCTGTTCGAAATGTGTAAGCCGGTAATCAACAAATCGTTAACAACGGATCAACGAAATTACACCTAAGATTAAAGACATTCTCGGAATAAGATTACATTATTGTTTATAGGAACAATAAACACCTACACGATAATTAAATAGATCCGGACACAGATCAATAGGTCTGTTTTAGTATCGAAAAGACCTTGATACACATGTCAATGTTTCTGAGACAATTTGCGCGCACGCATTTCGCCGCCCCACCACGCCACGCTTGATCAGACCAAGAACTATAAAACCATAGTACTCGACTAATAACATCAATCAACACTTGATTCTTACAAACCTACCACTAAACATGTTCAGCAAAGTAAGTGATTAAATCTTATTCATAAAGTTTACATTTTACTATTTAATGCTTTATAGGTAAATACTTATCCCAAAAAAATATTAAAAATGAATTGAAATGTATTTTTTTATCAAAGTCGTAAAATTAAAGCTAATATTGAAATTTGTATTTTACGTTCATAAAATAAAAACCTTAAAAAAATATCATGGATTAAAAGTAAAAAAAATCTGTATTAAAATATGGGCATGAATCATAATTTGATAGACACTAAAATACCTATTATTGTTTTTCAAATTGGGGGTGCATCATGCTGTTGTGTGTGTGTATGTGTAGTAAAGCTCAACTAACTACTTTTACAACCTATTTAACTACCTGTATTAAAATAAGAATGTTTGACCTATAATCGTTAATGGATTAATCAGAAAATACGAAAAATATATAAGATATATAAGAATGTAAATAAGTTTAGGAACATTTAGAAGTAATTCCGTATAACTAATCGGTTAAATTGTATTTTATCTCCGATATATCCGATATTTTTATCGCAATTCTGGTATAACATTTTTGTGTAATGAAATCGGCTAAATTTTGTGAATACATTATGTCCGTAGTATTCTTCAAACGTTTAGACTGTTTTGACCATAAATAAGATTGACTATTGTAAAACTAATTTCTTTAAATTACTTGTACCTTTTAGCTTGTTGCCTTCGGCGCCCTTTTGGCTGCTGCCAACGCTGGCCTCCTTGGCCACGGACACGCTGTATCCTCCCAAAGTATTGTGCGTCACGACGAGGCCCACGTTGCTCCTCTGCACTACGCTGCTGCACCCGTAGCCCACTACGCCGCCCCTATTGCGCACTATGCTGCCCCCGTTGCCCACTATGCTGCCCCCGTTGCCCACTACGCCGCCCCTGTTGCTCACTACGCTGCCCCTGCAGCTCATTACGATGGTCACGACACATACGTAAGTAATTTATAATACACGTTTGCATAAAAACAACATTATTAACTTCAATGACCTATATTAGTGTTGATATTCATTGTGCATTACAGGCTCACCCCAAATATGACTTCGCCTACTCCGTGGCCGACCCACACACCGGTGACCACAAGTCGCAGCACGAGAGCCGCGACGGTGACGCCGTGCACGGCAGCTACTCGCTGGTGCAGCCTGATGGGTCCGTGCGCAACGTTGAGTACACCGCTGATGACCACCACGGGTAGGTTTTACTACTTAAACCTTTGATATACTTATAACAGAAGCCAGTGATCTGATGTACCTAATTTTTTTATTATTTTTCAGTTTCAACGCTGTAGTGCACAACTCGGCCCCTTCCGTACACCCCGTCCCCGCTCCCGCTCACGGCTACCATCATTACTAAGCGATCAGTCTGGAACTACTGCTATCTGAATGTTTGACCAGCCATGAACTTATTTATATTTTTGTATGTTTGTGTGTGCTATGAGAATGTTATAAATAAAACATGATATACTAAACTTACTGGTAAATTTCATTTCACAGACCACTTAAACACTTTAATTATAAAAATCAAGGATAGTTAGGTTAAGGCTTGATAGGTAATTTCCCAACCGTAATAGTAGCAATATTATTGAATTTCTTTCTCTCTTCTCTAAAGAGTCTTTCTTTCATACTTGTTTTCGTATCAATAAAAAAAAATCGCAATAAAAAAAAATTAAGTGTTAAAGTTTTGTAAAGTGATGGTCCGGTTGTACGTATGACTGGAGAAAAGGAAACGAAAATTAAAGCTTTTGTTACTAAAGGAAAACAAAAGCGGTCAATGCCCTTTCAAATTAGAACGTCACCGTCACATTTGCAGATCACATTTCGAACAAATTAAAGCACGGAGACTTACTTGCAGGCACCACTGGTGTTTATACATCTGTAGATATTAGAAACCGCCTATTATCAAGCGGGTCGTGTGCTGGTGTGTCGACTAAGGTGAATAAAATAGTTTTGCAAATAAATTTTATAATGGAAGAAAATTTGGATCACAAATAGGTTGTATCTTGGTTAAGACATAACCATAGGAAATCCACGCAGTTCGAAGGGCAGGAAAAGACAAGTTACCTCAATGTATATAATTAGTAATAGTATAACAAAACCCTACTTTTTATGTTAATTACCTATGAGTAAGAAGAAATTCATTAACAGATGACACAAAACGCCAAATTAAGACCAGGGACACGCTGTATCCTCCAAAAGCATTGAGGCCCACGTTGCTCTTCTGCTGTACGCTGCCGCACTAAGTGTCCCGCTGTCAAGTGCGCGCAGAACCAATGAAATGCCTATGTCACAACGCTGTAAAGCGCCTTTATGCCGCACCGGTTTTTCGCCGTGCTCGCAGTGTGTGGCTGGCCTAATACTTTAATTTCAGAGTAAACAATAAATAAACATTCTTGTAAACTTGATCGTTTCACTTTTTATTTGTACAGGGAATAAACATAAAATTAATTTATTTTTAAGGGTCTGATGATAATTCAGGAATATTAGAAGGATTAGTGCCTTCGCTGCATTAAGTTTTTCTGCCAATTAAAATATTTAGTTATTATTCGAAGTAGCACTAGGCACTTGAACTTGATAACGATAAATAAATATCAAGACCCTATTTGAAGTCAAATACAGAACTCCGAATTGCGGATTGAAGCAACTCAAATCGGTTAAGCAACTTTTGCCATATTCTCAAAATAGCGTTTAATATGACGATAATGGCTTTATCACCAAAGGTGAATGAACATTATTGAAGATATTTTATAATTATGTTTTCGGGTACTAACGTGATCTTATAAATAGGTATTACATACCTTTGAATAGCCTGACGTTTCGATCAGGTTGCACTGGCCGTGGCCACAGTGCTCAGTGGTGCACGCCCGCCGTCGCGACGTCGTCGCATCCGCGAGGTAGAAGGTTCTTCATCCACTTACACATTTTCAATATGTTTGATAAATTCATTTTGCTATGTACCGTCACATACTAACAGTATCCCTATTCGGGTGTTTATCCGACTGCGCATAAAAGCGAAGAGCCAAGTTTTTAATCACTGGATTTCACGCTGTAAGTAATTTAAACCATCTGCCTGTTTGAAACTTTTATGCTTTGCACAAACAAAAGTCAAAAAAATAATTTCATTAGTTATCCGACTCACAGGATTAAAATTCTTATAATGGTAATGGTTTGACCACATCTGCTAAGAATAATGACATCGGCAAAAATAAAGTAGGCTCCTATCCTGTCAGGTGTGGCCATAAACTGAAGAATATAGTGGTTAAAGACTTTTGTACTGTGGGAACATTACGGATTTTTTTTTTCTAGCATTGTACTACCATAGGTTGGTTGATCGAATATAGTAACACGCAGCTTGCAGCAGTAAATGAACACAATACAAAAAATATCAACAGAAAATACCACCACGAGGGGAACAAATAAGGAAAGATTAGCTTCTTCAAGTCTTAACAGGCTTTGATCAACGATTAAAAACCACAGACGGCCTCGATCGTATTTAGAGGAGAGCTTTACTTCCCATCTTGTTGAAAGATCAAGTAGAATTCTTTGCGCAATTCTCTTTATTGTAATGTTCTCCTCTTCCAATGCACTCTAGCTCAGGTTTCTAGTCACCAAAAGGCAAAAGGACACTTTTAAAGAGCGTCTACTATAAAAAGGCAAGATAAATGTTCCTGACGCTCTCACTCTTTAATAAATACATCTCGATAACAAAACACTGAAAAGTCAAAAACTTTAGTTTGTAACTATAACAGATTCCCAATAAAACAAGCTTCCAATCAAGAAAAGTATTAATACCAGCTGAGGTCTTTAGGTACTTAAAATACCTACTATTATGTCGCTGTGCCTTAACAATATATATTATGTTATCGAAAATCACCGCAGTTAAATTTTATTTATATTAGTAATCTTATTACTTTAAACGAGTAATTCTTGTATGTATGTATTTATATTTCGGGTAAAGCTCGCGAGGGAAGCTCGGTCTCCCAGGTACTAACTAATGTCAACTTTTAATGATGATTACCTAACCTTTGATTTGGAATTTAGACAACTACTAGCAACCTGCCCCGGCTTCGCACGGGTAGCAAGAGACATCAAAATCAAAATCAAAATTATTTATTTCAAGTGAACCCATTGTAGGTATTTTTGAATTGTCAGGAGGAGTCAGTCAGTATAAGTCAGTCGTAAAGCTAGTTGCCTGTTCCAAAACGTAGATCCTATGGAGAAGAACAGACAAGAAACTCCAAGGACACTCTTTTCCAACATGTTTTTTTTTTACAAAGTTATTTGTTACATTGCTTATAAGCGCAATTTAATGTGAGGACAATGTAACATAAATTAATATTGTTCTAAAATGGAAAAGAAAATCACAGAGCTGCTAGGCAACATAGAAAATTAACATAATACTTGTGACTACACAGTTCCCACATGTACAATATTTTTTTTTTTAATTAACAAGAAATAAAAAGCGTATCATAACTACAATGCCAACAGTGTATAAAATAACATCAATGTTCTATAAAATTTACAATGTCAATAATAATAATCAAAATATCAATAAATCTATACGTCAGATAAGGAACAAGACGAGTACCTACTCATTGACAGTGGGACTGTGGAGCAGGACCGGCATTTTGCCAAGCATTTTTATCATCTAAATAATGATCTAGTTTATAATATGCTCGTTTACATAGCGTGCGTTTTATACAAGTTTTAAATTTCTTCTCACTTAGTTGAAGAATATTATCAGGTATTTTATTATAGAATTTAACGCAGTACCCTATAAAAGATGTTTGCACTTTTGCTAACTTAAATTTTGGTTGAACTAGTTTGTGTCCATCTCTAGTAACATAATTATGTCTTTCACGCCGTTTTGTAAAGAGATGAAGATTTTTTCTAACATGCATGATGATTTCACAAATATATTGACAAGGCACCGTCAGGATATTAATTTCCTTAAATAGATCCTTAAGGGATTCGCGACTACGTAGATTTTAAATGGCTCTGATAGCTCTTTTTTGCAGAATGAATATCGTAAGACATGACACTGTGGAAATAACTAAAGTATAGTCGCGAAGTATCTATATCTGTGAATTGGCGGACTTTCCTTACAGCATATGCTGCAGAACTTAGCCGCTTCGAAAGAGATGTTAAGTGAGGGCCCCATTGTTATCTCGAATCTAGCGATATCCCTAAGAAAACAGTTTCATTTACAAAATCTAACTTTTGCTTATGTAATACGATGTCACATTCACTATGTTTAACGTTAGGCAAAGAGAATCTTATACATTTAGTTTTATACCCATTGAGCACTAAATTGTTGGCAGTAAACCAATCATGTACATGATGAATAATATTATTTACATCGTCAATATTGGCTCGTCTATCTACTTTAAAAATTAATGATGTGTCATCAGCAAATAATACTATTTTGGGTTTACTATCTAGTAAATGGGGAAGATCATTAATATAGACGAGAAAGAGAAACGGGCCCAGTATCGATCCCTGTGGGACGCCCATTTTCAATTTTGACTCTAATGAATTGACACCATTTATCTGAACCTGCTGTTTTCTATCACATCTTCAACAATCATAACATATTTCAATCAATTCACACAAAATCTTAACAAATTATACATCTAAACCTTCCTCATGAATCACTCTGTCTATTAGTGAAAACCGCATGAAAATACGTTCAGTAGCTTTTGAGTTTATCGCGAACAGACAGACAGACGCGGCGGGGGATTTTGTTTTATAATGTGTATTGATTCGTAGCAAATAATGAAAGAGAATAAATACGCTTCTTGTTTTTGTACAAACAATTGGTTACAAGTGAACAACTATTGCATGTAAATGTTATATCGACATTATGACCTTGATAAATCTCAGTTTCAAAGTCAAGGTGTCTCAGATACATTTCTCCGCCCCACCCGCGTTGCGGTTTGAGTCGTTTATTATGTATAAAACCACGCCATTGAGCGAATAGTCTCAATCAACGTTTGATACTTAGATACCAACCACTATCATGTTTAGCAAAGTGAGTCAGTTTTTTACATCTGATCCGTAAAAATACTCCAATTTTATCAGTTTGCTCATAGTGTGTTAGATACAAGTTGTACAATTATTATTTTATAATATGTAGTTTTTCAAAAACGACATTTAAATACAATCAAGTACATAAAACAATAAAATAATTTGTGTTCTTTACAGCTTGTTGCCTTCAGCGCTCTCTTGGCGGCTGCCAACGCTGGTCTCTTAGGCCACGGTCACGCAGTGTCTTCACAAAGCATCGTTCGCCACGATGAATCCCACATTGCTCCTCTGCACTATGCTGCCGCACCCGTAGCCCAATACGCTGCCCCCGTTGCACACTACGCTGCCCCCCTTGCACACTACGCTGCCCCCGTTGCACAGTATGCTGCACCTGTAGCCCATTACGCTGCTCCCGCTGCTCATTACGACGGTCACGATACATACGTAAGAAATTCTCTCTCAGTATATATATACTCTAGTATAACTCAGTAATATTGGAGGCACCGTTTTTCAATAAATAACAATATTTATTTTAGGCTCACCCTAAATATGACTTCGCCTACTCCGTGGCCGACCCACACACTGGTGACCACAAGTCGCAGCACGAGAGCCGCGACGGTGACGCCGTGCACGGCAGCTACTCGCTGGTGCAGCCCGATGGCTCCGTGCGCAACGTTGAATACACCGCTGATGATCACAACGGGTAGGTTCTACTCTTCAAATCTATAAAAAATAACTTCTAATAAGATTTGGTGATGTGGTATAATATGGAAATGTTATTTATCTTATGTCTTTACTATTTTCAGTTTCAACGCAGTGGTCCACAACTCGGCTCCCTCCGTACACCCTGCCCCCGCCCCCGCTCACGGTTACAATCACTATTAAGCGTTAGGTTAAGACTGAATGTCTGTCACATGATCAAACTATTTATAATATTGTATGTATGATGAGAATGTTGTAAATATAAAGTAATATTCACTTATAACTTATTTTTCTTCCTAAAAGACCTACTCTAAAAGAATCACTTAAAACGTCATGTTTTGGCAACAACACGAAACGAATCTGTCATAAAATTTGGTTTTCTTTCAAACTTAACTAAGTATCAACAATAGACTGTGGAGTGTGAGTAGCTTGCCCACAAAAAGGCCCTACACAGACTAACTGTACATTATGTCAAGTAAATAATGTAAATGCTCATGAGCAATCACAATTTGTAACTAATGATTTAATTTTTTTTTATATTATTGAGTTTGTAAAGAAGCACTCGGACGCCTGTAATGTGTGATCTGTAACTAATCGATGATCTTCTATAGTACTGACTTTGATATTATTTTACAAAGTTAGATAGATAAAATTTATCTTTATTTTTTGACTACAACAAGGGAAACACGACATTTAACTTTATGGCTAACACTCACACCGTTTGACATACCTTGTCCTGAAAAAACCTGTTAGCCCTGTTTAAGGTACTGTCACTTATTTAAGTGATAGTACATTAATGAGCTCTTGAACATCTGATATCCCTACTTACATCAGGAACACAAGGTTACCTGCGATGCTCTTTATTCGATACTTGCAATAAGTCTGTTTATTACAAAATAAAACTTTATTTCAGTTTGCACATATACGTGCATAGCATATGTATACATGAATAAGTCAATTAGTTTATGGGTGGATATCCGCTCACTTATTTTCTTACAATGGGAACAGCATGTAATAAGTAGCATTTTTATAGTTCAATAAACTTTAAAATAATTTTATGGTTGCGATTTTTGATCTTAATCAGTTATGCACTGACTTGCAGACACTGAACACCTAATTAACAGAATGACGTATTGAGTTTTGTTTCTAGTAGAATAAGATTTACATTTCAAAATGTAACAAGCCTTTAATAAGATTAGATAAGTAGCTAAATAGTGTGTAAAACTTGTCTTTAACCTTTAACTAGTGTATTTTGCCAGTGATAACCTATTATACCTAACTAATGCAGTACCTAACTATAAGACTCATAAAAAGACTTATTAAGGTCATCACACACTATAACGGCACAGCTGCAGCACGGCGCCGCCTAAAATTGAGGCAACCCCTGGCCGCCAGCGTGCTTTACCACGCGTCACCCACGAGGTGCAAGCTTACAGTCCCCGCGCCGCCCGCGAGGTGCAAGCTAATTTCATCGTCTTCATGTGCGACATGTTTTTTTGGCTTTTTCATATTGACATTATGAAATATTTTAGGTAGACGATTACATTGACGGTATAGTGTATGATGACCTTTAGTCTTTTTATAAGTCTTATAGTAGTCACTTAAATAACTATGGAAAGAGTTACACCCGGTGTTTTCCTGTCTAGTAAGGAACAAAGAGAAGCGCTACAAAAGGCCAGAAATGGTCGAGGAAGCATTAGGCACTTAAAACAATAATACATAATAAGGAAGGAAGAATTACGTAAGATAATTAATATAACCCGAATAACTTTTGTTTTTAATAGATGAAATGGTCAGAAGACATCTGATATAGGAAAATGGGATGTCCTTTTCTCCTCTCAACGTAGAAGTTATTAGGAGGAATTTAGATTTAGCAGTGGAGTTCCCACGGCTCAGATAATAATGTTCATTTTTAAAAGAAAGAATTTACAACAACATTCGATTTAATAAATGATCCACTTATATACCTAGAAATACTTCTGAATTAGTTGTTTTTAATTTAGCTCTAAAACACGTACCGGAGTATCACCCCAAGCTGGTTAAAAACAGCAAACTGCGCTAGATACTGACTGGTAAGTAGACCCTTTGGGAAACTGCCTTTCCTTTCTTTCGTAATTCATTAAGTTTTATCCTTGATTATTGCTATTGTTAATATTGACAAACCTAGGCTTTTTTTGTTTTTAATGTGTGGAAGCCCCCACGGGTCATCACCTCATCGAGGCCAAACGGCGAGGTGGTATACCGGATTCGAACCGACTAAAACCACCCAGTGTTCCATCACCGGCTCATATAGCTGGGGCCTCAGGTGTACCCTAGAAAGGAAATCCCTGTGAACCCCGGCAGACTTGGCCGCCTGTTAAACCAGGGGACCCAACTATGAGGTGCAGATAGTTCTATATCTAGTGTTGAGAGGTGCGCGCGGAACACGTCGTGCCACCGTCTCGGGCCTGCTTCTGCTAGGGTGACAGATAGCCCCTTCTGTCGCCCCCAGGCAAGCGCTCATGGAGGCCGGACAAACCTAGGCTGAGTGCTGGGTTCATTAAAGGGGGGCCTTGCCCCCTCCGATTTAGAGAAGTGCGCGTGGAACACGTCGCGCCACCGTCTCGGGCCTGCTTCTGCTAGGGCGACGGGTAACAAATCCCGTCACCCCCAGGCAAGCGCTCATGGAGGCCGGAGATCGTCTCGCTCTCTCCGGCGCCTAGTGCGTCTTCTTCGGGACGGGAGAGTACTAGTTCTCTCCCGTTCCCTTTCCACCGCCTCCTTGGTACTCATCACTTCCTCGCAAAACGAGGCGGCGGAATCCCATGCGCTCTCGTGCTGGATCATAGCCATCACCATGGTTTCCAGTGAGAGGCTGCCTACACTCAAGGCCATCGCGAGGTCAGCACGTTGCCGCGCCCACGCAAGGCACTCCACCAGTGTGTGGAGAGCGGTGTCCTCATGACAGGCCATGTAATGGTGGCACACAGACGTTGGCTCCCGGCCTATCCGACACAGGTACTTACCAAAGCAGCCGTGTCCGGTAAGCACCTGTGTCATCCGATAGGAGAGTGCGCCATGTTGCCTCCTCTCCAGCCAATCCTCCATGATGGGTCTTACCGCCACAATTGTGGCGTGCAACAAAGGATACCATACCTAAAACTAAGATGCAACTACTAATAATAATAAAAAAAAAACATTATTTATTTTAAACCAATAATCACACCGAACTAATAAACCTTTTAATTAAACCCTACATTGAAATCGTACATGTACAGTCGTGCATGTATTTGCGTGCTACATTACTATAGTCAGATATGTACATACAACAAGCAAATATATAAATATACAACAATCCTACCGAAAACCTGATCTGTTCATTTAATTGAATTTACTCATTTTTACCACTATGCTGACAAATAATTATACAGGGTGTATTTGAAAAAGGAACACTTACTTAAATCACAGAAAGGGCATGACTCTAGCATGCAGTTACGAAAAGAATTTTTGAAAAAAAAGTATCCGTTTACAAGTTATGACCGTTAGATTTCCAGGTAATTTTAACTCCGTTTCTCATAAAAGCAGGTGGAACGCGGAAACGTTGAAAGTTAAAGATTTTAAATCTTACAATTTTTTTTTTATTTTGGTACTATTCACTGTTTTTGAGAAAATTCATAAAAACTTACTGAAAAAATTTTCGAAGTTAGTTTTTATTGATTTTCTTTAACAGAATTAAAAAATCGTAACCTTCAAAATCTTTAAATTTACACATTCTACTTACTTTTATGAAATACGGAGGCAAAAATTCCTGGAACTTCAAACGGCCATAACTTGTAAACGGATAGTGTTTTTATTAATTATTATTGTAATTGAATGGTAGAGTCATGCTCTTTCAGTGATTTAAATAAATGTTCCTTTTTCAATTACACCCTTTATGATCTACCAAAAACTCTTACAATTATTAAGTACAAGTATATGTACAAGTATATGTAAGTCAAACTAAATATTCTTGAGATTAAAGAATATTATTATTTCTGTTACGTAGTTCTTACGTTACTGTATTGGAAGATTGCTAGTAACTGCGAAAGGTAGATACTTAAGCTATTTCATGCTATTAGATGAAATCATTTGCGTCAGGTTTAAATAAAAGATGCGGACGCGATTGATACAGTATTGTGAATAAAAGTTATGACAAAATTATGGCATTGATACATTTCAGTTTCAAAGTCAAGGTGTTACGGTCAATTACTACGCCCCACCCATGTCTGCACACGCGCCTTTTTTCGATCTATAAAACGACAACACCGAACTGATCATATCAATCAACTTTTGATTCTTACAAATCAACCATTAAACATGTTCAGCAAAGTAAGTCAGTCTTTCATAAACAAGATTTAAAAAGTCTTATTAAAAACATTAGAAACGTAAATGTTATTGCAAAACCACATATACAATGTCTTACTAATTTAAGTAAATTGGTTTTATTACAGCTTGTTGCCTTCGGCGCTCTCTTGGCTGCTGCCAATGCTGGTCTCCTAGGCCACGGTCACGCAGTGTCTTCGCAAAGCATCGTTAGTCACGATGAAACCCAGATCGCTCCTCTGCACTACGCTGCCGCACCGGTAGCCCACTATGCTGCCCCTGTAACACACTACGCTGCCCCCGTTGCCCACTACGCCGCCCCTATTGCTCACTACGCCGCCCCTGCAGCTCATGATGATGGTCACGACACATACGTAAGTAATTCATAATATACGTTTGCATAAAAACAACATTATTAAGTTCAATGACCTATATTAGTGTTGATATTCATTGTGCATTACAGGCTCACCCCAAATATGACTTCGCCTACTCCGTGGCCGACCCACACACCGGTGACCACAAGTCGCAGCATGAGAGCCGCGACGGTGACGCCGTGCACGGCAGCTACTCGCTGGTGCAGCCTGATGGTTCCGTACGCAACGTTGAGTACACTGCTGATGACCACCACGGGTTGGTGTCAACTTCTGAAGTGTTAAGATACTTTAATTACAACAAGAGTTGGTAATGGGCTTAAACTTACGTGTTTTCTCTTTTCAGTTTCAACGCTGTGGTCCACAACTCGGCTCCCTCCGTACATCCGGCACCCGCTCCTGCTCATGGCTACCACCATTACTAAGAGACTGTGCCATGTGATTACAATGTGAATGTTTGATATATCTTGTAACTATTTATGATTGATTGTATTGAGTATACGTTTGTTCTTCTGAATAAAGCTTGGTTAAATTATTTTTTTCTTTTATTAACTTCAATCGTGGCTCGAAAATCAATAGAGTTCACAGGAATATGATTGCAGGTTTATTAACAAACTGCATGCAGTGGAGTCGGTCTTAGTTTTAAAAAGCTATTAATTAGGTGCTTGCGTATGTTGTCCTTCCGGTTCAACACTCACATTAACTTGTAACTTAGTCACTTACAAATTTTGAATCCAGCTCATTTAAAAAAATGTGTATAGTCTTAATGTCTTTGCATTCAAATTATACATATTTTTCTAAATGAGAGACATAATAGGTGCTTCTACAAAATAAATGTTACAGTTCTACTTGACGTATTTTCCATTTTTTTTTAAAAACAATCTTAAAACCAGTAAGGTTTTATTAAGATTGTTTTTAAAAAAAATAAAAAGTATTTTAAAATTTTAAAAAAAGTATTTTAGTAGCTATCACGAATTATGAAAACCCGTCCACTTCATAGCCCACATGACTTCGAAGATGTATAAAATTAAGGGTGTGAATACACACTGCATCCTACAAGAAAGATCGCCACCCAAAACAGGCAAACAAGCACACGGCTATTTTACTACCAGGAATCTGATGGCAAAATCCAAACAGACCATGTTGATAGAAACGAAGAACAACTAACTAAGAAAACTTCTCGAAAACTTTTCGAAAAAAAAAAAAACACTAAGAAAACTAAACTAACAACACTGTGTTTGAACTGGACTTAGTAAAAACAAAGAATTATAGGAACGTGGGCCAGATGTTCGTTATTGTTGTTAAACTCCTCAACGTCTTACTTTCACTTTTAAATTACATAATTATGTAAATTTTAGGTTTTTATGTAGGTAATTTAAAATAGAAGTAAATCCTTACTAGTTGTATGGCATAAACGGCGGCAGCATACGGCATTAAGAAATAAAAAATATCTCTTTCTTCGTAAGCCTGGCCTCAACCGTCAAATTAGCACTTACCGGCAGTAAGAAACCTTGAAACATTTTAATAAAATACTTAAACTAATAACAATATTATTTATTACCCATGCTTTAATAACTTTTGTTATTACGGAGCCCTAAAATATAGATCGATCAAAGACATAAAATATGACAGTTATTTAACTGAAATAATCATAAAGGCATAACAGGAATTTAGAGAAATTATTCAAATTTACCAATTTCATTTCCTAAAATGATTGAGTTTATGTCATGAACTTCATTTGACCAATTTTGACAATATGAGCATCTGATAGCAACAATTTGCCTTTATATTTTCTATGACCCACCGTGTTAACGTTTCTTAAGAAGTATTATTAAAATTGTAAAATATAGATCCACGAATGAGTACTGCATGATTCTATAATTATCTTTAAAAAAAGTGTTACCGACTTCACTGCGTCTAAATCGAAAAACTGTATTCTTCATCCCTTAATTTTTCACCATTAGAGGTGGAATATTTTCTTAAACATCAAATAGTATGGAGCTAGGAATAAACCAGGAGCATCCTCGTTCTTTGAAGTCGTTTTTCAGTATTTAATTCTATTTAAATTTTAAAATTTTCATTTCTCGCTTTTTAGTGAGTTACAAAATATTGATTTCTACTATTCATGGACCCCAATTGTTAAGCAGTTCTCCTGGTACTTTACTCTATGCATTGCGATGATCATTAATTGCTTATAAACCGTATTAAAGTAATCAAATCGCAATCTACGAAATAGTTTTCATTGAGTAGTTCCGGTGGTATTCAGCATCATTCCACCAAAAAGTTATTTTTGGAAAATAAATGTACGGGGTTATTATAAGAAATATCCAAATCGCTATAGCTGTGCCTATAATATTTAACGAGTTCTCTCGATATCTGCAGGATCCCATCATCAGATTCGACCTGACCAATGATCGACTAACTGAGAACCTTCTATTTTTTTAAAGACGATGAAAAATCCAATAAGTCCCAAATTAAGTGAGGACAATGGCAATGAATAGTACTTAGTAAAACCCTATTAAGACGATGATAGATATAATAATGTGTTTCTTCGAGCGTTAGATAGCAGCCGTGTTCATAAACAGGTACTATGAAGTTCATACTCTCAGTAATGATAATCGCAAAGGTGAAAATTTCGAATAACCCTACGCTTGCGTTAACATATCGGTGTACGTAAAACATTCATACAAATAAAACACAAACAACGCTGAGGTTTGATGTGCATATGTCCTCGTAAATATGTTCTGCCCTGATCTATCGGAAAAGGTTCAAAGCTTATTTTAGGTAGGAATGCTAAATACCTACCCATTGTAACGAACTAATTTCATTTTAAATGATGATCATAATGAAAGGTGATTATAATATGAAAGATAATACTTTTATTTTAGAAAGTAGATACTCCTGTATCCACCGCGCCGTTGTTCACACTATTTCCTTGTTAATACACTACTAGCAACCCGCCCCAGCATCGCACTGGTAGCAGAGACATCTTCAACAATCATTATCATATTTCAACGAACTTACACAAAACCTTAACAAATTATATTTAGGTATATTCCTAAATAGTATAAGATATTCTATTTATAAGAATTCAATTTAATAAAAAATAAATGAATCAACCAAATATTCAAAAAAAAATAGAGTAAAATGGGAATAGAATGGGAATAGAGGATGACACTTATATTCAAGATCCATGGCGGCTAGTATAGCAAACATAATACAATATTAATATAGTAATTACAGTAGCAACCGTAACAAACAGTTAGAAGGTCTCGAGTACGATGTCACTATTACACAGTCAAGGTGCGTGCACATTGCACACATTTTATCGCCCCACCTTTAGTAACGTTCTATAAAACCATACAGCACTTTTTAGCACCAATCGACACTTACAAGTCATTCTAACAAACAATACAAAAAAATGTTCAGCAAAGTGAGTGAATTATATTAAATATTTTTACTACATTCATTTGACCGCCCATTGTACTGCTCCTTAATGTTGCATTTCTCTTATGTACCCTGTCTTTTTGGTGTAGCATAGCAATAAATTATACTTTATTATTTTTTATTATATTTACTTACAAGAAATGATGTGACAGTAATTAATAAATAGCGTTATAGTATTTTCAAATCCAAAGCATATAAATATTAATTGTTTTTTTTTTCTTTTTAAGGTCGTAGCTTTCAGCGCTTTCTTGGCTGCTGCCAGCGCCAATATTTACGGGCACGGTCACGGCCATGCTGTGTCTTCCCAAAGCGTTGTCCGTCATGACGAACCTGCACATTATGCTTCCCACTATGCTGCTCCAGTATCTCAGTACTCCTCTTCTGTCGTTCACTACGCCGCTCCTGCAGCTCACTACGCCGCTCCCGTTGCCCAGTACGCCGCTCCTGCTGCCCACTACGGTGCTCCCGTAAGCCATTATGACGCTGGTCATGACACTTACGTAAGATTTTTTATATATATTATATTTCATCCAAAACATTTTAGTTTCAGTGTGATCAGATCAATAATAATATTATTTATTTAGGCCCACCCTAAATACGACTTCTCGTACTCCGTGGCTGACCCTCACACTGGTGACCACAAGTCTCAGCACGAGAGCCGCGACGGTGACTCTGTACATGGCTACTACTCTCTGCTCCAACCTGATGGCTCTGTCCGCAAGGTCGAGTACACCGCTGATGCTCACAGTGGGTAAGTCAAGAATTTTTGTTATAGCAATAACTTTAGAAAAACATGTGTAACATAAAAAAAAACTAACTGGTTTTATATTATTTTTCAGTTTCAACGCTCTAGTGCACAATTCCGCTCCTTCGGTACATCCCCAAACCAGCCAAGGACATGGCTACAGCCATTATTGAGTACTTTTTACCAAAGAAATTAAAATATTGTAAATAAATAAACTAATTAATTACTTATACTCAGATTTTTTATTTTTTGTCACGTGAACTATGAAAGTCTATTAAAGGACGACTTCACGACCCTAAAATATGACTACGCCTTATATATATATATACACACCTGTAACAGCCTGTATATAAAAAACAGTCTTTCTTTAATGTGATCATTGCGTAAATATTAAATGTTCAAACATAAAAGCAGTCATAAAGTAGGATATTAAACCTGAACAAAATTTAACGTAAATTGAAGTTGAAGGAATCGTGATTAAAGATTTACGAATATGTTGCAATTATGGCCACGACTGGGATTCATAGGTTTGATCAAATTTAATCCTGAAATTTTCAGGACTGGACTACGACCGGGATCTCGGGACTTGGAATCTCGAGATCGAATCCTCTAATTACAGCTTGTAATAGATAATAACAGAATACAGGTGTGTCTGCCAGAGGCAGTGCCACTACCATGAAGTGATGTCTAAAATGTACGTCTGACGCGCTAGTTTTCAACTGGCCCATTATGACTCACGCTTAAAAGTAATTAAAGGTGATTATCACACAATTCACCTAGAGAGTGAATTAAATTTCTCATATTTTAGAGAGATATTTATTTATGTCAATATTAATATTTCGAAATTCAAATAATTAGAAGGAAATGGTAAAAATATGATACCTACGTAGAATTACTATCATCATGCCCTCAAATTACGTACATCTATAATACAAACGATGTATTTATATTTGTGTGCTTGGGTTTGGTACCACTGCTGGTTTTTTAAGGTAAATGAAATTAAAACATATTGAGGTAGGTACCTGATTAGCCTGATTGCTATAATATTCTTAACTTTAGATCATACATAGCTGAAACCACCTCCAAGACAATTCTGATCAATAGTTTTATTAGTTAGTTATTTTGCATTAATTGTAAAAATGGTGTCAATTCATTAGGATCAAAGATGAAAACTGTGGTGCCGCAAGGATCGATATTGTACCCGTTCCTCTTTTTCTTGCATATATTAATGATCTCCCCCATTTACTGGATAGCCAACCTAAAATAGAATTATTTGTTGATGACATCATTAATTTTTAAAGTTGATAAACGCGCCAGTAGCTTTGATGATGTAAATAATATTATTTATCTAGTACATGATTGGTTTACTGCCAACAATTTAGTACTAAATGGAAAAAAAAGTAAATGTAAAAGATTTTCTTTGCAACTTTTCAACGTTACACACTCAATGACAAGTTTTATGAAATAAGGAAAAGCTAGATTTTTTCAATAAAACTGTTTTCCTAGGGAAGACGCTAGATTCGAGATTACAATGGGGCGCTCACTCATCATTGCTTTCAAAGTGGCTAAGTTCTGCAGCATATGCTGTTAGGAATGTCCGCCAATTAACAGACAGATACTGTAAGACTAGTTTACTATAGTTATTTCCATAGTGTCATGTCCTACGGGATTTTGTTGTGGGGGCGTACTGCAGATATAGAATCGATATTCATTCTGCAAAAAAGAGCTATCAGAGCCATTTATACTCTACGTAGTCGCGAATCCATTAGGGATCTATTTAAAGAAATTAACATCCTGACGGTGCCTTGTCAGTATATTCATGAAAACATTATGTGTGTCAGAAAAAATTTTGCACCTATTTACTCAACGATGTGAGACATAATTAGATTACTAGAGAACAAAATAAATTAGTACAACCAAAATTTAGACTAACAAAAGTGCATACCTTTTTCATGGGGTACGGTATTAAATTATATAATATGAAATATAATAATACCTCCTAATATTCTTCAACTAAATGAGAAGAAATTTAAAACTTGCATTGAACGCACACTATGTAAACGAGCATATTATTAACTAGAAGATTATTTAGCTGATAAAAATGCTTAGCATAATGCTGGTCCTGCTCCACAGCCACACTGTAAATAACTGGTGGTCTTAAGAAATACGCAAATATGAATATTCACTTGTATACTAGTTTTTATCTGACATGTTATTTATATTTTTTAATATTATTATTGACATTGTTAACTTTACAAAACATTGACATTATCTTATATGAATTTGATGTAAATTTTTATGTTACATTTAGAAAATTTTTAATTGTACATTTAAGAACTGTGTAGTCAATAACATATTAAGTTAACTTGCTATACTGCCTTGCAGTTCTGAATATGTCATGCTCGTCTAGACGTCCTGCCGATGGTGGCGTATGTGTCGGGTCGTTAGGGCTCTCTTTGATATGGTTGAAGTGGACGATGGCTGGCGCGTGCGTCCTGCTCGTGAACGAGTGCCGTTCGTTGGGTCTGGTCATCTCTGAACTGCTACTACTTACATAATTTTATCCAATAATGTAGTTGTACTTCACTTTGAATGTCACGATAACCTACTAAACTGCACTTTTTTTACAGTTTGAATTAATTTAAGCACTTTTTATATTTTTAAAACACAATCATACGTGGAGTCGAAGTAAACAGTGGCACAGTGGCTCCACTGTATAAATGATATTTCTTTATAAACAACATTTTAACCACTTAAGAGGACGTACGAACACGCAACGTAACACTGTTCATGTGAAATACAATATAATATTTATACAATAATTTTTAAAGATAATGGGTGAATTTTCAAAAAGCGGGTCGTAGTAAATTGTTACTTTTCACCATAAGCTCATCTACAAATTTTTACATTTCTAACATAAAAATGACGACGTTTCCTTACTTGTTTACATACATAATACTTATTTAGTTTCACTGAAAATAATAAAACAAAATAAAATTCTGAAACATTTTTTTCATTTATATTTATAATGCCATCTATTATGACATTGTACCTTCAGCTTTGTGTAAACATATATTCTACTTTGTATCGTTTTAAATATGAAATTATTTATTATAATATTTCTAAGTATCTTTCAATATTTTTTTTTACAAAATTCTAAAATGTACAGTGGACTCGTGAAATTTATATTTTTATTAAATGTATATTTTATAATAACGCCATCTATTATGAAATATTTGTGTTTTAATGAACCTGACTTGTATTCATATTTATGTTTTCGTTATATAGTCGCATGATTAACCTTTGTTGTCAACTTGACACTTAACACTTAAGGTGTTCTCATACAAAACTTGCCACCCCTTTTCAACCTCTTAGGGGTGGAATTTTCAAAAATCCTTTATTTTCGAATGCCTACGTCGTATAAGGAATACGTCCTCTAAATTTCACTTCTCTACGACCTACGGTTTAGGCTGTGTGTTGATCCGTCAGTCAGGACAAAGAATTTTATATACATAGATGACATTAGTATGTTAACGTTTCTTAAGAAGTATTTAAATATGTAAAATACAAGATCCACGAATGAGTACTGTATAATTGTATTATTATCTTTAAAATCAGTGTTACCGACTTCACTGTGTCTAAATCGATAAACTGTATTCCTCATCTCTTAATTTTTCACCATTAGAGGTGGAATATAGAACATCTTCTTCAACATCAAATGGTATATCATGTAACATACACATAAAGAAAAACCAGGAGCATCCTCGTTTTTTGAAGTCATTTTTCAGGATTCAATTTTTTTCTTAAATTTTAAAATTGCCAAGTTTTGCTTAATTAGTAGGTTCCAAAATATTGCTTTCACACTATTCAGGGACTCCAATTATTAAGGAGATCTCCTGGTACTTTACTTTATGCATTGCGACGATCATTAATTGCTTCGAAACCGTATTAAAGTAATCAAATCCCAATCTACGAAATACTTATCAAGGAGTAGTTCCGGTGGTCTTCAGCATCACTTCCAGTTCACCAAAAAGATTAAACTTATTTTTGGAGACTAAATGTACGAGTTACTATAAGAAATATCCAAATCGCTATAGGTGTGCCTATAATATTGTTTAATATTACTGAAAATTTCGAATAACCCTACGCTTGCGTTAACATATAACACAAACAACGCTGAGGTCTGATGTGCATGTGTTCTCGTAAATATGTTCTGCCCTGATTATTGGAAAAGGTTCAATGCTTATTTTAGGTAGAAATTCTAAATACCTGCCTATGTAACGAACTAATTTCATTTTAAATGATGATCATAATGAAAGGTGATTATAATATGAAAGATAATACTTTTGCTTGAGAAAGTGGATACTCCTGTATCCAAAACGCCGTTGTTTAAACTATTTCTTTGTAAATACACTATTAGCAACCCGTCCCAGCTTCGCATGGGTAGCAGAAACATCTTCAATAATCATCATCATATTTCAACCAACTTAATCCGTTCAGTAGTTTTTGAGTATATCGCGAACAGACAGAAAGACAGATGCGGCCGGGGACTTTGTTTTATAATATGTAGTGATTTCCTAAATAGTACAAGGTATTCTATTTATAAGAATACAATTCAATAAAGAATAAATTAATCAAGCGTATCCAAAAAAAAAAATTGAGTAAAATGGGAATAGAGGATGACACTTATATTCAAGATCCATGACGGCTAGTATAGCAAACGTAATACAATAATAATATAGTAATTATTAATACAGTAGCAACCGTAACAAAAATTTACAAGGTCTCGGGAACGCGTGAACGATGTCACTATTACACAGTCAAGGTGCGTGCATATTGCACACATTTTATCGCCCCACCTTTAGTAACGTTCTATAAAACCATACAGCACTTTTTAGGCACCAATCGACACTTACAAGTCATTCTTCCAAACAATACAACAAAATGTTCAGCAAAGTGAGTGAATTATATTAAATATTTTTACTACATTTCATTTGACCGCCCATTGTATTGTTCCTTAATATTGCATTACTCATATGTACCCTGTGTTTTTGGTGTAGCATAGCAACAAAGTATGCTTTGTTATTTTTTTTATATTTAAGTACAAGAAATTATGTGACAGTAATTAATAAATAGCATTAAAGTATTTTCAAACCCAAAGCATATAAATATTAATTGGTTTTTTTTTTCTTTTTAAGGTCATAGCTTTCAGCGCTTTCTTGGCTGCTGCCAGCGCCAATATTTACGGGCACGGTCACGGCCATGCTGTGTCTTCCCAAAGCGTTGTCCGTCATGACGAACCTGCACATTATGCTTCCCACTATGCTGCTCCAGTATCTCAGTACTCCTCTTCTGTCGTTCACTATGCCGCTCCCGCAGCTCACTACGCCGCTCCCGTTGCCCAATACGCCGCTCCTGCTGCCCACTACGGTGCTCCCGTAAGCCATTACGACGCTGGTCATGACACTTACGTAAGATATTTAAATATATTATATTACATCCAAAATATTTTAGTTTCAGTGTGATCAGATCAATAATAATATTATTTCTTTAGGCCCACCCTAAATACGACTTCTCGTACTCCGTGGCTGACCCTCACACTGGTGACCACAAGTCTCAGCATGAGAGCCGCGACGGTGACTCTGTACACGGCTACTACTCTCTGCTCCAACCTGATGGCTCTGTCCGCAAGGTCGAGTACACCGCTGATGCTCACAGTGGGTAAGTCAAGAATTTTTGTTATAGCAATGACTTTAGAAAAACATGTATAACAGAAAAAAGAAACTAACTAGTTTTATTTTATTTTTTAGTTTCAACGCTCTAGTGCACAATTCTGCTCCTTCGGTACATCCCCAAACCAGCCAAGGACATGGCTATAGCCATTATTGAGTACTTTTTACCAAAGAAATGAAAAATATTGTAAATAAATAAACTATTTAATTACTTATACTCAGATTTTTTATTTTTTGTCACGTGAACTATAAAAGTCTATTAAAGGACGACTTCACGACCCTAAAATATGACTACGCCTTATATACACACTTATATACCCACACACCTGTAATAGCCTGTATATAAAAAACAGACTTTCTTTAATGTGATCATTGCGTAGATATTAAATGTTCAAACATAAAAGCAGTCATAAAGTAGGATATTAAAACTGAACAAAATTTTACGTAAATTGAAGTTGGAGGAATCGTGATTAAAGATTTACGAATATGTTGAAATTATGGCCACGAATGGGATTCATGGGATTGATCAAATTTAATCCAGAAATTTTCGGGACTGGACTAAATATTTCGAAATTCAAACAATTAGAAGAAAATGGTAAAAATATGATACGTAGAATTTCTATCATCATGCCCTCAAATTGTGCAAATCTATAATACAAACGATGTATTTATATTTGTGTGCGTGGTTTTGGTACCACTGCTGGTTTTTTAAGGAAAATGAAATTAAATAATATTGAGGTAGGTACCTGATTTGCCTGATTGGTATAATATTCTAAACTTTAGATCATGCATAGCTGAAACCACCTTCAAGACGATTCTAGTCAATAGTTTATTAGTTAGTTATTTTGTGTTAATGGTGTCAATTCAATAGGATCAAAGATGAAAATGAGGGTGCTGCAGGGATCGATATTGTACCCGTTTCTCTTTCTTGCATATATTAATGATCTCCCCCATTTACTGGATAGCCAACCTAAAATAGTATTATTTGTTAATGACATCATTAATTTTTAAAATTGATAAACGCGCCAGTAGCTTTGATGATGTAAATAATATTATTTATCTAGTACATGATTGGTTTACTGCCAACAATTTAGTGCTAAATGGAAAAAAAAACTAAATGTAAAAGATTTTCTTTGCTCAATGTTAGACACACTGAATGACAAGTTTTATTAAATAATGAAAAGCTTGATTTTTTTCAATAAAACTGTTTTCCTAGAGTTTACGCTAGATTCTAGATTACAATGGGGCGCTCACTCATCATTGCTTTCAAAGTGGCTAAGTTCTGCAGCATATGCTGTAAGGAATGTCCGCCAATTAACAGACATAGATACTGCAAGACTACGGGATTTTAATGTGGGGGCGTACTGCAGATATAGAATCTATTTTCATTCTGCAGGAAAGAGCTATCAGAGCCATTTATACTCTAGTTAGTCCCGAATCCTTTAGGGATCTATTTAATAAAATTAACATCCTGACGGTGCTTTGTCAGTATATTCATGAAAACATTATGTATGTCAGAAAAAATTTTGCACCTATTTACTCAACGATGTGAGAGACATAATTAGATTACTAGAGAACGAAATAAATTAGTACAACCAAAATTTAGACTAACAAAAGTGCAAACCTTTTTCATGGGGTACGGTATTAAATTATATAATATGAAATATAATAATACCTCCTAATATTCTTCAACTAAATGAGAAGAAATTTAAAACTTGCATTGAACGCACACTATGTAAACGAGCATATTATTAACTAGAAGATTATTTAGCTGATAAAAATGCTTAGCATAATGCTGGTCCTGCTCCACAGCCACACTGTAAATAACTGATGGTCTTAAGAAATACGCAAATATGAATATTCACTTGTATACTAGTTTTTATCTGACATGTTATTTATATTTTTTATTATTATTATTGACATTGTTAACTTTACAAAACATTGACATTATCTTATATGAATTTGATATAAATTTTTATGTTACATTTAGAAAATTTTTAATTGTACATGTGAGAACTGTGTAGTCAATAACTTATTAAGTTAACTTGCTATACTGCCTTGCAGTTCTGAGTATGTCATGCTCGTCTAGACGTGCTGCCGATGGTGGCGTATGTGTCGGGTCGTTAGGGCTCTCTTTGATATGGTTGAAGTGGACGATGGCTGGCGCGTGCGTCCTGCTCGTGAACGAGTGCCGTTCGTTGGGTCTGGTCATCTCTGAACTGCTACTACTTACATAATTTTATCCAATAATGTAGTTGTACTTCACTTTGAATGTCACGATAACCTACTAAACTGCACTTTTTTTACAGTTTGAATTAATTTAAGCACTTTTTATATTTTTAAAACACAATCATACGTGGAGTCGAAGTAAACAGTGGCACAGTGGCTCCACTGTATAAATGATATTTCTTTATAAACAACATTTTAACCACTTAAGAGGACGTACGAACACGCAACGTAACACTGTTCATGTGAAATACAATATAATATTTATACAATAATTTTTAAAGATAATGGGTGAATTTTCAAAAAGCGGGTCGTAGTAAATTGTTACTTTTCACCATAAGCTCATCTACAAATTTTTACATTTCTAACATAAAAAATGACGACGTTTCCTAAAACTTTCATTCCCTATTTTAACCCTATAAGGGATGAATTTATTTTATAAGAAATCCGTCTGCGTCTTTCAAAATATTATTACTTGTTTACATACATAATACTTATTTAGTTTTACTGAAAATAATAAAACTAAATAAAATTCTGAATCATTTTTTTCATTTATATTTATAACGCCATCTATTATGACATTGTACCTTCAGCTTTGTGTAAACATATATTCTAGTTTGTATTGTTTTAAATATGAAATTATTTATTATAATATTTCTAAGTATTTTTCAACATTTTTTTTTTTACAAAATTCTAAAATGTACAGTAGACTCGTGAAATTTATATTTTTATTAAATGTATATTTTATAATAAAGCCATCTATTATGAAATATTTGTGTTTTAATGAACCTGACTTGTATTCATATTTATGTTTTCGTTATATAGTCGCATGATTAACCTTTGTTGTCAACTTGACACTTAACATTGTCTCCCCATTGTAGTTGATCAGGCCAAGCAAACACGTGTTCTCATACAAACCTTGCCACCCCTTTTCAACCTCTTAGGGGTGGAATTTTCAAAAATCCTTTATTACCGATTGCCTACGTCGTATAATAATACGTCCTCTAAATTTCAGTTCTCTACGACCTACGGTTTAGGCTGTGTGTTGATCCGTCAGTCAGGACAAAGAATTTTATATACATAGATGACACTATTATGTTAACGTTTCTTAAGAAGTATTTAAATATGTAAAATACAAGATCCACGAATGAGTACTGTATAATTGTATTATTATCTTTGAAATAAGTATTACCGACTTCACTGCGTCTAAATCGATAAACTGTATTCCTCATCTCTTAATTTTTCACCATTAGAGAAGGAATATCTTCTTCAACATCAAATGGTATATCATGTAACATACACATAAAGAAAAACCAGGAGGATCCTCGTTTTTTGAAGTCGTTCTTCAGGATTTTTTTTTTTTTTAAATTTTAAAATTACCACGTTTTGCTTTATTAGTAGGTTACAAAATATTGCTTTCACACTATTCAGGGACCCAAATTATTAAGGAGATCTCCTGGTACTTTACTTTATGCATTGCGACGATCATTAATTGCTTCGAAACCGTTTTAAAGTAATCAAATCCCAATCTACGAAATACTTATCAGTGAGTAATTCCGGTAGTATTCAGCATCACTTCCAGTTCACCAAAAAGATTGAACTTATTTTTGGAGACTAAATGTACGAGTTACTTATAACAAATATCCAAATCGCTATAGTTGTGCCTATAATATTATTTAATATTACTGAAAATGTCGAATAACCCTACACTTGCGTTAACATGTCGGTGTACGGACAACATTCATAGAAATAAAACACAAACAACGCTGAGGTCTGATGTGTATGTGTTCTCGTAAATATGTTCTGCCCTGATTATTGGAAAAGGTTCAATGCTTATTTTAGGTAGAAATTCTAAATACCTGCCCATGTAACGAACTAATTTCATTTTAAATGATGATCATAATGAAAGGTGATTATAATATGAAAGATAATACTTTTTCTTGAGAAAGTGGATACTCCTGTATCCAAAACGCCGTTGTTTAAACTATTTCTTTGTAAATACACTATTAGCAACCCGTCCCAGCTTCGCATGGGTAGCAGAGACATCTTCAACAATCATCATCATATTTCAACCAACTTACACAAAACTATAACAAATTATATACCTAAACCTTCTTCATAAATCGCTCTATCTATTGGTGAAAACCGTATGAAAATCCGTTCATTAGTTTTTGAGTATATTGCGAACAGACAGAAAGACAGATGCGGCTGGGGACTTTGTTTTATAATATGTAGTGATTTCCTAAATAGTACAAGGTATTCTATTTATAAGAATACAATTCAATAAAGAATAAATTAATCAAGCGTATCCAAAAAAAAAATTGAGTAAAATGGGAATAGAGGATGACACTTATATTCAAGATCCATGACGGCTAGTATAGCAAACGTAATACAATAATAATATAGTAATTATTAATACAGTAGCAACCGTAACAAAAATTTACAAGATCTTGGGAACGCGTGAATGATGTCACTATTACACAGTCAAGGTGCGTGCATATTGCACACATTTTATCGCCCCACCTTTAGTAACGTTCTATAAAACCATACAGCACTTTTTAGGCACCAATCGACACTTACAAGTCATTCTAACAAACAATACAACAAAATGTTCAGCAAAGTGAGTGAATTATATTAAAAGATTTTTACTACATTCATTTGACCGCCCATTGTATTGTTCCTTAATATTGCATTTCTCAAATGAATCCTGTGTTTTTGTTGTAGCATAGCAACAAAGTATGCTTTGTTTTTTTTTATATTTAAGTACAAGAAATGATGTGACAGTAATTAATAAATAGCGTTAAAGTATTTTCAAACCCAAAGCATATAATTATTAATTGTTTTTTTTCTTTTTAAGGTCGTAGCTTTCAGCGCTTTCTTGGCTGCTGCCAGCGCCAATATTTACGGGCACGGTCACGGCCATGCTGTGTCTTCCCAAAGCGTTGTCCGTCATGACGAACCTGCACATTATGCTTCCCACTATGCTGCTCCAGTATCTCATTACTCCTCTTCTGTCGTTCACTACGCCGCTCCCGCAGCTCACTACGCCGCTCCCGTTGCCCAATACGCCGCTCCTGCTGCCCACTACGGTGCTCCCGTAAGCCATTACGACGCTGGTCATGACACTTACGTAAGATATTTAAATATATTATATTACATCCAAAATATTTTAGTTTCAGTGTGATCAGATCAATAATAATGTTATTTCTTTAGGCCCACCCTAAATACGACTTCTCGTACTCCGTGGCTGACCCTCACACTGGTGACCACAAGTCTCAGCACGAGAGCCGCGACGGTGACTCTGTACATGGCTACTACTCTCTGCTCCAACCTGATGGCTCTGTCCGCAAGGTCGAGTACACCGCTGATGCTCACAGTGGGTAAGTCAAGAATTTTTATTATAGCAATTACTTTAGGAAAACATGTGTAACAGAAAAAAGAAACTAACCAGTTTTATTTTTTCAGTTTCAACGCTCTAGTGCACAATTCTGCTCCTTCGGTACATCCCCAAACCAGCCAAGGACATGGCTACAGCCATTATTGAGTACTTTTTACCAAAGAAATGAAAAATATTGTAAATAAATAAACTAATTAATTACTTATACTCAGATTTTTTTTTGTCACGTGAACTATGAAAGTCTATTAAAGGACGACTTCACGACCCTAAAATATCACTACACCTTATATATACACACACACCTGCAACAGCCTGTATATAAAAAAACAGTCTTTCTTTAATGTGATCATTGCGTAAATATTAAATGTTCAAACATAAAAGCAGTCATAAAGTAGGATATTAAACCTGAACAAAATTTAACGTAAATTGAAGTTGAAGGAATCGTGATTAAAGATTTACGAATGTGTTGCAATTATGGCCACGACTGGGATTCATAGGATTGATCAAATTTAATCCTGAAATTTTCAGGACTGGACTACGACCGGGATCTCGGGACTTGGAATCTCGAGATCGAATCCTCTAATTACAGCTTGTAATAGATAATAACAGAATACAGGTATGTCTGCCAGAGGCAGTGCCACTACTATGAAGTGGTGTCTAAAATGTACGTCTAACGCGCTAGTTTTCAACTGGCCCATTATGACTCACGCTTAAAAGTAATAAAAGGTGATTATCACACAATTCACCTATAAATTGAATTAAATTTCTCATATTTTAGAGAGATATTTATTTATGTCAATATTAATATTTCGAAATTCAAATAATTAGAAGGAAATGGTAAAAATATGATACCTACGTAGAATTACTATCATCATGCCCTCAAATTGTGCACATCTATAATGCAAACGATGTATTTATATTTGTGTGCTTGGGTTTGGTACCACTGCTGGTTTTTTAAGGTAAATGAAATTAAAACATATTGAGGTAGGTACCTGATTTGCCTGATTGCTATAATATTCTAAACTTTAGATCATGCATAGCTGAAACCACCTTCAAGACAATTTTGGTCAATATTTTTATTAGTTAGTTATTTTGTGTTAATGGTGTCAATTCATTAGGATCAAAGATGAAAACTGTGGTGCCGCAGGGATCGATATTGTACCCGTTTTTCTTTCTTGCATATATTAATGATCTCCCCTCTACTGGATAGCCAACCTAAAATAGTATTATTTGTTGATGACATAATAAATTTTTAAAGTTGATAGACGCGCCAGTAGCTTTGATGATGTAAATAATATTATATATCTAGTACATGATTGGTTTACTGCCAACAATTTAGTGCTAAATGGACAAAAAAACTAAACGTAAATGTTTTCTTTGCAACTTTTCAACGTTAGACACACTGAATGACAAGTTTTATGAAATAAAGAAAAGCTAGATTTTTTCAATAAAACTGTTTTCCTAGGGGAGACGCTAGATTCGAGATTACAATGGGGCGCTCACTCATCATTGCTTTCAAAGTGGCTAAGTTCTGCAGCATATGCTGTTAGGAATGTCCGCCAATTAACAGACAGATACTGCAAGACTAGTTTACTATAGTTATTTCCATAGTGTCATGTCCTACGGGATTTTGTTGTGGGGGCGTACTTCAGATATAGAATCTATATTCATTCTGCAGGAAAGAGCTATCAGAGCCATTTATACTCTACGTAGTCGCGAATCGTTTAGGGATCTATTTAAAGAAATTAACATCCTGACGGTGCTTTGTCAGTATATTCATGAAAACATTACGTGTGTCAGAAAAAAATTTGCACCTATTTACTCAACGATGTGAGAGACATAATTAGATTACTAGAGAACGAAATAAATTGGTACAAACAAAATTTAGACTAACAAAAGTGCAAACATCTTTCATGGGGTACGGTATTAAATTCTGTAATATGAAATATGTATAATAATACCTCCTAACATTCTTCAACTAAATGAGAAGAAATTTAAAACTTGCATTAAACGCACACTATGTAAACGAGTATTTTATTAACTAGAAGATTATTTAGCTGATAAAAATGCTTCCTGCTCCACAGCCACACTGTAAATGACTGGTGGTCTTAAAAAATACGCATATATGAATATTCACTTGTATAGGTACTAGTTTTTATCTGACATGTTATTAATATTTTTTATTATTATTATTGACATTGTTAACTTTACAAAACATTGACATTATCTTTTATGAATTTGATATAAATTTTTATGTTACATTTAGAAAATTTTTAATTGTACATGTGAGAACTGTGTAGTCAATAACATATTAAGTTAACTTGCTATACTGCCTTGCAGTTCTGAGTATGTCATGCTCGTCTAGACGTCCTGCCGATGGTGGCGTATGTGTCGGGTCGTTAGGGCTCCCTTTGATATGGTTGAAGTGGACGATGGCTGGCGCGTGCGTCCTGCTCGTGAACGAGTGCCGTTCGTTGGGTCTGGTCATCTCTGAACTGCTACTACTTACATATAGTAGTAGTTTACGCTATTTATATAAATTCACTTTAGAACAGTTTCTATGTTTTAGTGTCACTGTTTTATATAAATTTGATTTTTTAATAAGATTACATCATTGATTCACTATAATTTACTGGAACACAACTATTTCACATAATGTCGTTATTTTTTATTATTTACAATAATTTATATGTTATGCAATAATGTAGTTGCACTTCACTTTGAATGTCACGATAACCTACTAAACTGCACTTTTGTTACAGTTTGAATTAATTTAAGCACTTTTTATATTTTTAAAACACAATCATACGTGGAGTCGAAGTAAACAGTGGCACAGTGGTTCCACTGTATAAATGATATTTCTTTATAAACAACATTTTTAACCACTTAAGAGGACGTACGCACACGCAACGTAACACTGTTCATGTGAAATACAATATAATATTTATACAATAATTTTTAAAGTTATTGGGTGAATTTTCAAAAAGCGGGTCGTAGTATATTGTGACTTTTAACCACACGCTCACCTACAAATTTTTACATTTCTAACATAAAAATGACGACGTTTCCTAAAACTTTCATCCCCTATTTTAACCCTTTAAGGGATGAATTTATTTTATAAGGAATCTGCGTCTGCGTCTTTCAAATTATTATTACTTGTTTACATACATAATACTTATTTAGTTTTACTGAAAATAATAAAACAAAATAAAATTCTGAAACATTTTTTTTCAGTCAGGACAAAGAATTTTATATATTTAGATGACACTCGTATGTTAACGTTTCTTAAGAAGTATTTAAAAATCTAAAATACAAGATCCACGAATGAGTACTGTATGATTGTATATGTATCTTTGAAATAAGTATTACCGACTTCACTGCGTCTAAATCGATAAACTGTATTCCTCATCTCTTAATTTTTCACCATTAGAGAAGGAATATCTTCTTCAACATCAAATGGTATATCATGTAACATACACATAAAGAAAAACCAGGAGTTGGCTACTCGCTCTTCGGAGCCATGAGGACGAAAACCTCGGTAAAAAATGACAAAGTAGGGACCCTTCCATGGGTCGGAGTTTCTCCGCTGTCCTTAGTGGAGAAGGAGGACGGGCTCGGCGTACACTCACACTGCCACCGAGCAGGCATGGGAAGATTTAGTTTCCTTGCCACCGTCGGCATATCGTAATCCCGAAAGGAGTCGTGGTCATGTCTCGCGACTCCAATCGGGGACGAGGGTCTTGGCTTAGCCGCCCGGACTGCGAGGAAGAAAACCTCTCTAAAAAATCACCCCGAATCCCGTGTTCTGGTGCGTGACCAGGGGATGCATGGCTGATGGGTAGTTCAGTCGTAAGCGCACTCCCAGCCGGGGCACCTGCGGTTCTTTCGGTTGGGTATAAATCTACGCTTGCCCGGGTATTGGGGGATCTCTGCCCGGGTCGACCTTTAGTTCTCCCCCACTCGTGGGTTTAAATATGGAAATAAATTTAATATCAAACAAAACTGAAGAAAAAAAGAAGGAGACAGTGCAGAGGAAAGAAAAGAGTATGCAGAAGGCGGACGAAACCTCATCGAACGACGAGGACGTCTTGTTAAGGTCGCCTATTTCGGAGAAGCTCCCAGAAGTCAATGTGACTCCTGGGAGCAAAAGAAGATCGGTTCGATTGCGTTGCAGAGCTGCTGGTTTCACGGCTGACTCGGCCGAAGAAATGGAGGTGGAGCTTCGCGATGAATCGCAAGCGCGGACGCTCCAGGGTCGAGGATGGCGACACGTCACAAGAGATGTTGCCGCCGAAAGTAGCAACCAGCATAAGAGGAAGGTCAAGGTCACGCACGCCGATCTCAGCACCAGCAGGTGCCGCCTTCTCCAGGTCGGGCTCGGCTCGCTTACGCCCGGGCCAGAGCGGAAGGTGAAATTGTAGCGGAGGAAGAGATTGCTGATCTCCTACTGAAGATCCGGGAGCCGGTGGAAGGGGGTTCAGTCCCCTTAACACCGGTAACCATGCAGGAGAAAGCACACGCGGCGGTGGCCATAATTCACAAAGTGGCCACCAAGTCCACGAACCTTAACGGTTCTTTTGTAAAGGCCCTTAAGGACTCCTCTTCCACGGTCTCTGGGGTCGTTAAGACCCTGATAGATGACGTGGCGCGCCTCCAGGTGGCGAACGATAGATTAACGAAGCAGGTGGCCGAGCTTAGAGCTCAGTTTGCCCAATTTCAGGTTGAGGCAAACTGCCCTGAGCGACCGAACCCGGTAGAGCGGCAGCCTGCTCCCTTAATCCCCGAAGTCCTGGATTCCCACCTGTGTCAAGTCATTGACGCAGTGTTGAGAATGATGGACGGACGCCTCGCGGGTCTGGAGGCAAGGCTGGGGTTGTCTGGTCAATGGCACTGTACGGTGCACCGGTGTGGGCGGAGGCTCTGACCGCCCAGAATAGGGTGCGCCTCTGGCACCCTCAGAGGGTTATGGTGGTTAGAGCCATACGCGGATACCGCACCGTGTCGACGGAGGCGGCGTGCGCGTTGGCCGGGACACCCCCGTGGGATATGGAGGCGGAAGTGCTCGCCGAAGTATATCGGCGAACGGCTGAGTTCCGGGCGGGAAGCGGCAGTCGGCCCCCGCCCGAAGAGGTCGGCCGGTAGCGACAGGAATTTTACCGCGGTCGCGACCTTCTGTGAGGACGTCATCTCACAGAAGGAGGCGGCGGAACGGGTCCGGGAGGACGATCTCCACTTGGACCTAATTCGCGTGGAGGCGCGCGTACCAGCACCTCATGCCGCCCTGAGTGTGGCCGCGGGTGGACGGGATGGGTTTTCCTCTTTACCCGCCGTAGTGGCCCCCCGCGACGAGGTGGCGTCCGCGTGTGCCTGGACGTCACTTAATTGAGAGATTTTAAGGTTTTTACCCAGAGGTGGTGCCCGCGCTTTTGCGGGCAGGCGCTAGAGGGGATCCGGATGTCTTAATAAAAGCTGTTCCCGGATCCCTCCTACTTAAGGCGCAGTACGGCACACCGTGTGGTTTTAGCCGGTTCCATTTCCAACACACCGCCCCACCGAAAACCCCGGTGGGGTGACGGCCCGATTGGGTTTCCACACGTACAAAAAAAAAAAAGGTAGAAATTCTAAATACCTGCCCATGTAACGAACTAATTTCATTAAAGGTGATTCTTCAAGGTGATTATAATATAAAAGATAATACTTTTGGTTGAGAAAGTGGATACTCCTGTATCCACCACGCCGTTGTTTAAACTATTTCTTTGTAAATACACTATTAGCAAGCATTAACCCAGCTTCGCACGGGTAGCAAAGACATCTTCAACATTCATCATGATATTTCAACCAACTTACACAAAACCTTAACAAATTATATACCTTAACCTGCCTCATGAATTGCTCTATCTATTGGTGAAAACCGCATTAAAATCCGTTCAGTAGTTTTTGCGTTTATCGCGAACAGACAGACAGACAGACGCGACGTGGGACTTTGTTTTATAACATGTAATGATTTCCTAAATAGTATAAGATATTCTATTTATAAGAATACGGTTCAATAAAGAATAAATGAATAAAGCAAATATTCAAAAAATATATAGTAAAATGGGAATAGAGGATGACACTTATATCCAAGATCCATGGCGGCTAGTATAGCAAACATAATACAATAATAATGTAGTAATTACTAGCAACCCGCCCCGGCTTCGCACGGGTACAAATTATACACCTAAACTTTCCTCATGAATCACTCTGTCTATTAATAAAAACCGCGTGAAAATCCGTTCAGTAGTTTTTCAGTTTATCGCGAACAGACAGACAGACGCGGCGGGGGACTTTCTTTTATAATATGTAGTGATATGTAGTAAAGATTTTTATAATGTTTTTTTCAGCTACATGATATGATGATGATTCTAAATGCAAAAACCTCATTAAGTAATGAAAAGTAAACAGAAACACTATTCGTTCCTACAATTTTCGAGGGTTTCTCTCAATTTTATTAGGATCCCATCATCAGATCCTGACTTCCTTGACATGGGACCCTTGATGTACCCTATCTAACAAAAAAGAATAATCGAAATCGGTCCGGCCCGCCAGCCACTCTGCCCCCGCTTTTTGTAAATCTCTGATATCTTCTAAGACATTCATTTTAATAATATGCTGTAAAGGGCAATTTTAATCTACATGAAATGCACAAAGTATCTAATGTATTTAATTGGATAAGGAATAATACTGTATAGTTTAAAATATATTGATAAATAACGCATAATTTTTTTGTAATATGTAAAAGATAAAAATGGTTACTGTAGGTTATCCTTAGGAGATAAACATATACCATCCCGGACTTTTTTATTGATCGATGACTGATGATATGATTAAGATATACGAGATTAAGATATACAATTCCGTAGAACATTAATTTGATCTATCTCGCAAGGTTTAGCCAGCGTTTGCAAGCGCACAAAAATATGTTGTTACGACATGACATTACAAATCTTTGAATTTCTCGACTTTTCTCTACAATAATATGCATGTATACTACATATAAACCTTCCTCTTGAATCAATCTGTCCATTGGTGAAAACCGCATGAAAATCCGTTCAGTAGTTTTTCCGTTTATCGCGAACAAACAGACAGACAGACAAACAGACAGACGCGGCGGGGGACTTTGTTTTATAATACGTAGTGATTAATACAGTAGCAACCGTAACAAAAATTTACAAGGTCTCGGGAACGCGTGAACGATGTCACTATTACACAGTCAAGGTGCGTGCATATTGCACACATTTTAACGCCCCACCTTTAGTAACGTTCTATAAAACCATACAGCACTTTTTAGGCACCAATCGACACTTACAAGTCATTCTAACAAACAATACAACAAAATGTTCAGCAAAGTGAGTGAAATATATTAAATATTTTAACTACATTCATTTGACTGCTCATTGTACTGCTACCCTCTGTTTTTTTGGTGTAGCATAGTAATAAATAATACTTTATTATTTTTTATTATATCTATTTACTTACAAGAAATGATGTGACAGTAATTAATACATAGCGTTATAGTATTTTCAAACCCAAAGCATATATATATTTTTTTTTCAGATCTTAGCATTCAGCGCTTTCTTGGCTGCTGCCAGCGCCAATATTTACGGGCACGGTCACGGCCATGCTGTGTCTTCTCAAAGCATTGTACGTCATGACGAACCTGCACATTATGCTTCCCACTATGGTGCTCCAGTATCTCAATACTCCTCTTCCGTCGTTCACTACGCCGCTCCCGCAGCTCACTACGCCGCTCCCGTTGCCCAGTACGCCGCTCCTGCTGCCCACTACGGTGCTCCCGTAAGCCATTACGATGCTGGTCATGACACTTACGTAAGATATTTAAATATATTATATTACATCCAAAATATTTTAGTTTCAGTGTGATCAGATCAATAATAATATTATTTCTTTAGGCCCACCCTAAATACGACTTCTCATACTCCGTGGCTGACCCTCACACTGGTGACCACAAGTCTCAGCACGAGAGCCGCGACGGTGACTCTGTACATGGCTACTACTCTCTGCTCCAACCTGATGGGTCTGTCCGCAAGGTCGAGTACACCGCTGATGCTCACAGTGGGTAAGTCAAGAATTTTTGTTAAAGCAATGACTTTAGGAAAACATGTGATGAAAAGTACCTATTAAAGGACAATGACCATGTATGTTTAACAGAAAAAAGTAACTAACTAGTTTAATTTTTTTTCAGTTTCAACGCTCTAGTGCACAATTCCGCTCCTTCCGTACATCCCCAGACCAGCCAGGGACATGGCTATAGCCATTATTGAGTACTTTTTACCAAAGAAATGAAAAAATATTGTAAATAAATAAACTAATTAATTACTTATATTCAGATTTTTTTTGTCAGTGGACTATGAAAGTCTATTAAAGGACGACTTCACGACCCTAAAATATGGCTACGCCTTGTATATACACACACACCTATTACAGCCTGTATATAAAAAAAAACAGTCTTTCTTTAATGTGATCATTGCGTAATTATTAAATGTTCAAACATAAAAGCAGTCATAAAGTAGGATATTAAACCTGAACAAAATTTGACGTAAATTGAAGTTGGAGGACTCGTGATTAAAGATATGTTGAAATTATGGCCATGACTGGGATTCATGGGATTGATCAAATTTAATCCAGAAATTATCGGGACTGGACTACGATCGGGATGCCGGGACTTGGAATCCTGAAATGGAATCCCCTAATTACAACTTATAATAGATAATAACAGAATACACGTATGCCTACCAGAGGCAGTGCCACTACTATTAAGTAGTGTCTGAAATGGACGTGTGACCACAGTATATGTATATACAGTATTGTGACTCGGCCCTTTCCTTGAAATAATTACCTACAGCCGGACGGTACATAAACACCCGATAGGGCTGCCCATAATTTCATCTACCTACTTGAGTTTCTTTCTAGTTTTGTGATTGCAAATATTATAATTTATTTTTATTACAAAATATGAAAATTCTTTGTGAATGAAATGAGTAGTAGGTAGGTTCATAAGTAAATAGATAGCTTAGCCTAGGAAATTACCTACTGGTGTTTTTTAACACGAGCGTGGGTAAGTCACTCGTGTGTCACTTTTATCACCCTATCTACTTATTTATTTATTTATCCAGGTATTTTACTCGGTGGAAAAAGCGAAATACCTAACTATTAAAAAAGAAACAAATTATGTACTAGTAGGTACATAAACATTATTTTATAGTCTTACCTTTCGGAGTTTAAATGTAATTTAAAACATGTTATCTCTGGGTGCGTCTTTGAAAAATTCAAGCTACCAAAAACAGCACAATATAGTCTATAATTTCCATTTGCCAAATTAAGTACTTAAGTATTTGTATTTATTTCAATGATATACGCAAATCGCACGCTTACTGCTTAAAAAACGACCACTACGTTCGTTCGTCACTGCGGAGCAGTCGCGACTGTTTGTGTACCGAGTGTATACCGACGCAAGGCGTGTAGGTATGTCTCGCGATTCGACCGTTTGTATGAAGATACCATACTGTATAAACATTATATTGTGGTTTGACGATGGTTTTCAACTGGCCCATTGTGACTCACGCTTAAAAGTAATAAAAGGTGATTATCACACAATTCACCTATAAAGGGAATTAAATTTTTCATATTTTAGAGAGATATTTATTTATGTCAATATTAATATTTCGAAATTCAAATAATTAGAAGGAAATAAAAAAAATATGATATGTAGAATTTCTATCATCATGCCCTCAAATTGTGCATATCTATAATGCAAAAGTTTTTTAAGGTAAGAGGTACCTGATTTACCTAATTGGTATAATATTCTAAACTTTAGATCATGCATAGCTGAAACTACCTCCAAGACAATTTTAGTCAATAGTTTTATTAGTTAGTTATTTTGTTTATTTAATATCATCGTCAGCATTATTTAAACCACATATAGATAGATTATACTTTATTTTTACACCAGGGTTATACAGAGTATATGTAACTGGAGATGTATCATATCGATAGTGTACAAAGGGCGGCCTTATCGCTCTAAGGCATATTTCAGATACCTTTAATTACTAACCGTTTTGTGTAGCTATTTTACTACCTACATTACGTTTTTTTGGTGCCATTATCGTTTTTACAGTATTTTTGGAATTAACTTCATTACTAAAGTAGTGACTACCTAGTATATTTAAAGTTTAAAGAAAAATTTACTAAAACATCAATGTAATTTCTACTAAGAAAATAAATGTTACTTATAAATTTCTATTATAAAATTCATGGATTGTTTTGGAGCGTCAGTGAGTAGTAATATAAATGTTTCTTCCCTAATACTAACTGGTGAAAAACTGTCAAAAAATCATACATAAAGAACGTGTTGTGTAAAAACAAACTCGAAGTCCGTAGATCCAAGCGTCATCTCAGGAAGATTCCAGAAGCCGGTATAAAAGCCAAGATTTATGAGCCCTCACGCTCTTATAGCAGGTAGCACACGTGCTAACTTTAGTAAGTAACTAAGTATAGTTACTTTGAAAGTTTTAAAGTCTTTGAACACCACAGATTTTTTGTAGTATACAATACTGGTCGCTTATTACCGGATGACAAGAAATAGTCGCTTATTACCGGGTGACATGGCGTAGTCTCCTAATGTGTAATAATTTTAACAGACCGAAATATCTAAGTGATTAGAAAATATAGAAATCTTGAAGGCATGTTCATATTAACACACGTACATTTGAGTTCATTCACCCTAAATAATTCTACCTGTACCGACCTATACTTAAAAGTGATTATTATAGCTACTTAGTTTTAAGTGGCATGTACTTAAAAATATAAAAACGAAATTTAATAAACAACAACACCATACAACCTTTTCAGCCGTATAGAAATAATAAAAACCTGTCATGAGGTGCCTTATTTATCCGAAATTATTCGTAACTTTTATATAGATTACGGTTTCGGATATATTTATATTTCGGATATTATGCCATAGTTTCGATTACAATTACGGAGCTCCGTAACATCCCTGGTAGGAAGATGTTCTTGCCTTGTAATTACTTTTAACCTTCCAAATCAAAACTCATACATAAATGGATAAAATTTATTTAGAATTTGAATTAAGCAAAAAAAAACTAAATCGAGAAAATACATTACACAAACATTTCGTTTATAAGTAAGCTTCTTACACAAACTCGAACTTGAACTACATAATAGCCGTCATGCTTAACAACTTGCTCACAATCACTTTAACTTTTAACTGCAAATTTAATCGTCCATAATGGCCAAGTATTTATACAATCTACCATCGCCGCAGAATTAATTAACAAGAGTAATTATAGCAATTTGATTAAAATTGTACTGTAGTCAATTGAGTGTAACACATTTATGTGAACTATGACTTTGAGACATGTCAAAGTCACGGCGTTAAGACACGCACGTACTGCTTCTAATGTAATTGGCCTAATAAATGACACATGCGCTGACCGTGATCTATAACATAAAATTGTAAATTAATTATGCTTTAACGGTTGCACGTATAGTGCTAAAAGTTTGAAAAAAATTAGAATGTCCTAAACTAATCCTAGTATTTTAAAGACCGATGTAGGTACCTTTTTTTTTGGCAACCTTCGTTTGAAGAGTAATATTACTGTTACTCCTATGCAAGAATTCGATCTACATTGATTAATAATAATTAATAGTTAGAGTATTTTATTATTATTTATTTGAACTTTACAGTACAGAGACGGACTTTATGCTTAAGGCATTCTAATATCGCATATCGTTACAATTTCTAGTTAAAATAATCTAAAAAATTCCGGTACATTAGCAATTAATATATTAAATCATCATCAATATTTTAATAAATGTGTTAATTTATCTCCACAAATTACAGCTTATCATAGTTAAAAACATTTAAAATCAGGGCATTCCAAGTAATTTGTGGGAGATCTGGTGTCCAAACTAGGCCGAAGCGTGTATTTTAGAGCACCAGGACCCCCATACACAATATCAGTTTTTTAACTCTAAACAAGTAGTAAAAAAGAAAACAACAATAATAAGCGTGTGTGTGTGGTGTGTAAGCTTGTGTGTGAGTGTGGGTGTTTTAAAGATACATACTTAAATATATATACATACATGCATATTAATATATTTTTAGCTATAAATAATTGATACATATGTGAATTATCATGTATTTACATAGGTGAAAAATTAATACGTATGTACAAATTCAAATATACAAACACATAAATTCATTAATTTTGTGTTTGCTTATGTTATTATACCAAGGATGTTTTCAGTGTCTTTGTAATCCAGCTTTAGGAAACACTTTGTAAGTTTGTTTTTACATTCATATTTATTTAGTATACCCTGTTTAATATTTGTATTTTAATTTAATTTTTAGAATAATTTTCCTGTATTTTTTATTGTGTTCGTATATTTCCAGGACAAGGTTTGAATAAAAAAACTCTTAAAAAATTATTGGAAAAAGACTGTTGATGGTATTTTATAAGGAAAAAAAATTGACGTTTTGATATTTAATTGTATTACTTGAACTGAGGCACATATCTTCTTAACAAAAAAAAAATAGTTGTCTTAAAGGCCTTGCAACCAAGCTACTACAGTCCATTAGAAAAATAGGAAGTAACAGTTTGAAAAGTCTTGTGTGTTGTCGGTGGTGTGTTGTAAAGATTATTCAAATCATCCATAGACTTACTCAACACACACTTCCAAACACATAAATAAATTCGCAAGGTTAAAAAGTGAGACTGTTTTTTTTTTAATATATATGAGAATATTACTTTGTTTACATTTTGGAATTCTGATTGAACACCTAAACGGCTTTACCGATTTTGGTTTTTGTGCATGTTTGAGTGGGTCCCAGGATGGTTTATTGGACCCAGTAGTAGCGCTGCAACCAGGATCTAGGATTTTGATTCGAAGATGGTTTAGATACACAATTGGACCTGGTAGGATTCGCTGCTCCCTTTTAGAAAAATCATAGTTTTTGTTTTTTGACCAGTGTCATTTTTTTAAGATTTTAATCAATTAAAACACCAAAAAGAAAGTCTTATGTTAGGGCAGGATAACGTTTGCCGGGTCCGCTTATATTTTAACATGTACTGACTTTCCGTTAACTGCAATTTCTTAAAATAAGAAGTATCTTCCGCCTAAAGAAGTATTACAGAGTATGCCTAAAGAAGCTTAATAATACGACTAAATTACAATAATCCATTGTGATTTTATAAGGTTTAGAGGTAATTTATTTATTATTATTATTTCTTTGATGGATAGGGTTTATTTTATTTTATTAAAAATAATTGTGTAAAAATACACAGGAGCGGTGGCTCTCGCTACTCCGTTCTGTCCTCTGTCTGGAGCTACGAGGGAAAATCCTGCGTGAAAATTACTCAGACTGCTTAGTGGTGGCTGAGGTGTGTAGACAGTCTAAAAATTATTGAGCTAGGACTTCTCGTTGATTGGGCTTAGTCGCTGTGACCTGTTTACTCCGCCTTTACAGAGGACCTGATAATAGAGATACTGTAATTATAGATTTATAGTCGGTCCTACTGGGACATAAACGCTTCGTGGTGCTCTCGGCTGTAATATTGCGACTTTCTCTGAATTGGGAAATAGACTTGATAGATTTAATTAAATATAAAAAATAATAATGTTATGCTATGAAAATAATCTTCTATAAAATTTAATATTAAAATAAATTATATGGAGACAAAAAAATCTTGGAACTAAGTTACACGTGAGATTATCATTTTAATTTTCTAAAATAGATGAATCTTATAATACGTGTACACACTAGTTTCTATTAATGAGCATAAGGGTCAGTGACACCGAGACGTGACGCGTTTATATATATAGCAATACTGATGAATGATGAATAGCAATAATGAACTGTGTACATTTCTGTGTAGTATATAAATTCTATATTGTATTGCTATCATAAAAGGTGCGCACAGCGTGGTTCGTTGCGTAGCTTCGCGCCACGTTTCGTTGTGAACCTGACCTTTCTTAGTCATAGAAATTGTACAGACTAGAAAATTAAATAACAAAACACTAGGACATGATTTATTTCCCGGTTTCTTATCATGTGAGCTTAACATCTTATAACCGGCCCTAACGGTTCTTTCTAGGATTAACAATATTTTACGAAATCGATAACTGGTACTATTTGCAGCCAACTCTCAAAAACACATTTATAGTACTACTGTTATTTGAAAATTTTAGGGTTAATTGTCCTGGAAAGAGTTTGTAAAACGTTACGTTACGTTGTTTGTTAAACGATAACTGCCATGGAATGATGTTACATTTAGGGAGAAAAAGGACATCTAAATACGAACAAAACAAAACAAATTTAAAACTTTATCATTTAAAAACACTTAAGAAGAAGAGCAATCACAAGTTCATGACTGTTGTATAAATAACTCTGCTCATAATTGCAAATTACGTATATGAAAATTTAAAATTAAATGAATACATAAATATTTATATATCACATTGAAATTATTTTCAACACATTTTTTTATTTTATGTTTAAAATAAAGTAATTAGGAGTGCAGTAGAATATAATAATATGTATGAATATCTACACTTACTAAATAATAATATTACCTCAGCATTTTAAAATAAAAAAGTTATTACGAGTACATTAATTAAAATATATAATTGTTTACACACCGTCTACAACTCAGTCTTTACATTTTTTTGTAGTTACAGAAATTTACAAGGTCGTATTACGATGTCATAGTTACTACCGTGCACGTACGCATTTTGCCGCCCCACCCCAACTGCGACCGTGTTCTATAAAACCATAAACCAATTGCTTTAACGTCAATCAACACTTGATCCTAACAATTAATACATCAAAATGATTTCCAAAGTGAGTGTTTCTATAGTAGTGAAAAATAAAAATTCGCAAAGTAAATAGTTTACCAAAAGTAGACTAGCATATAAACCCATAACACCATAAACTTTTGAGTGGCCTGTTGGCCTAGTGGTTAGTGACCCTGACTGCTATGCCATAGGTCGTGGGTTCGATTCCCATCAGAATCTTAGTGTTCTTTGTGTCCGTTGTTTGTAGGTTTGTAAAGTCCCCCGCGACACAGGAGTAATTCCTAATGCGGGAGTTGTCTTTAAAAAAAAAACTTATTTTATGTGTATTATTTGCTACATATTTGTATAAACTTAAGAATTGCCCTGGAAACTGATGAAATACTTTTGCTGATAATACACATGAGACAGCTTCAATTCTAAATGACTCCGATCCCGTGTCAGGTAACAAGTTCAGGAATCAAGAGAATATTTCATAAGTCTATTTTTCCTTTTCAGATCGTAGCTTTCGGCACTCTATTGGCCGCTGCCAGCGCCAACATACCAGTCAGCCATCTAACTACCGGCCATGCCGTGTCGTCCCAAAGCATCGTTCGTCACGACCAACCTCTACACTACGCTGCACCAGTCTCCCATTACTCTTCTTCCGTGGCCCACTATGCCGCTCCCGTTGCTCACTATGCCGTTCCCGTCGCTCACTATGCTGCCCCTGTCGCCCACTATGCTGCCCCTGTAGCTCAATACGACGGTCATGACACATACGTAAGTTTTTGCACAATCCGTAACCTACTTTAAAATCATGAATTACTTTTTTTATTGAATAAGACCTTACTAATAGACGTGAAATCATTTCAGGCTCACCCTAAATACGATTTCTCTTACTCTGTGGCCGACCCTCACACCGGAGACCACAAGTCTCAGCACGAGAGCCGCGACGGTGACTCTGTCCATGGCTACTACTCTCTGGCTCAACCTGATGGCTCTGTCCGCAAGGTCGAGTACACCGCTGATGCCCACAATGGGTAAGCCGCTATCCTTCCTTCGAAATATAATATCATCCATTGTAAGGAATTGTAACAGTAACTGTTCTGTTTATTTTCAGATTCAACGCCGTTGTACACAACTCAGCTCCCTCAGTGCATCCTCAGACCTACGGACACGGCTACCATTATTGAGCATCCCTCAAATAGTAATCTTAGTGTAAATATTAATTATGAAAAATATAAAAACAGCAAGATATGAAGGTTATAAATAAAATATAACTTCAAATATAAGTAGTACCTGTTTCATTAAACTGGGGCTACGGCAGTGACCCCACTAAGTCGAAAAAACAACAAAGGCATAGCCATACCATTTCTTTCTCGAAGCCATTCAGAACATTTTCAACCCCCCTCTAAATTCTAAGATAAAGCTAGAAGCCTAAATTTCAGCGAGTAAAAGGGCATAGTGTAACTAATTATATTTCCAAATTACATTCAATTTGAACTTGTAGTTTAAGAACTATTATAAGTCAAAGTTCATAATGTTGTCACTGACTCACTCATGCACCGATCATCAAAATTCCAGGGCACTTCTAGCAAACCCACAAGCTTCAAATTTTGAACACGATTATTGTTAATCCTATAAAGCAAGGACAAATACACACATACTGCAATTTCAGTCCCGTTTTCTGGAAATACAAACTGCATGAGTAACTTTGTAATTCTATATAATAGATACGGGACTTAAAGTTACTTTTGCAGTTAATAAAATTTTTGGTCACTTACTCTACCTAAATAGATAGATAGGTAGGTAAATAGTTTATTTAAATAGTTACAGTCTCATTGACTTACCATGTTTCCTTTAATATACCTATAATAAATATCTTTTTAACAAAAAATTAAACCGACGAAAAGAACTAAAAAGCAAAAAATAAATAAAACTTTTAAGTCTCGAGTATTGAGCTTATTTAGATAAACTATAAATTTTTTATAATCTTATTTTGTGACAGCGCCAAATAATAAAATGATTAATTATACCTACGTAGAGTTTGTTGTTTGGCGCCGACTCATCGTTTGTCTAAATAAGCTCAATACTCGAGACTTAAAAGGTTATTTATTTTTTTGCTTTTTAGTTCCTTTCGTCGGATTAATTTTTTGTTAAAAAGATTTTTATTTTATGATTTTTTTCCATCATCAGCTCAGCTTCATGATGTGATGATTCCTAAACGCAAATACCTGATTAAGTTAAAAAAAGTAAACAGAAACACTATTCGTTCCTACAATTTTCGAGGGTTTCTCTCAATTTTATCAGGATCCCATCATCAGATCCTAACTTCCTTGACATGGAACTACTTTTGAGATATACCCTACCTCACAAAAATAATCATTGAAATTGGTTCATAAGTAACAGAATGAGGGCTAAACAAACATAAAAAAATATATATTTACGGTCGAATTGAGAACCTTTTTTTTCTTCCGTTAAAAAGAAATGAGATCCCATCTAAAACATTCTGTATTCTAAGTCTTGCAACGCAGTTCTTCTGCCGAAAAAAAATTGTGAGATCTAATATTTACTTAATTTATTAACTGTCAATAAGATGAAGTCCATAAAAATAATATATGACTTGGCAATCGCACACGCCAATGTTGGTGTATGCATGAAAGCTCGCTGGCGTTATGTTCAATTAAAAGTATTGAATTTAGTAGATTTTTCTTATGCGATTATGTTGCCGTGCGATGAGTGGGATTTTATATGTAATGTTTTTGACGGGACATTATTTTCAGGTATATTAAGTGTTTGGTAGGCTACATCGATCAGATGAGGCTTCAGAATACTAAATCTCGCGAAATCGCCTAAAAAAGGAAACGAAAACAACATGGCGAGATGATCAGAAGTCATTAGTTGAATCATTGTAACAAATACAATTAAATATTTCAAAAGAAGCTTATGAGCTATTGGTTATTAAATGAATATTTACAATTTTTATCTACAAAAATACAAACCTTATACTTTTTGATGTCTCAGTCTGGTGAAATGATTTTCTCTTTCCTTCAACTTGTAGTAACGTCAAACATTAGAATTAATTAAAATTGAACATTTAAATTACACTAATTTAAAAAACATTAAAATAATAATAACTCCACACGTCTCACACACGTCTGTCTGTTCCCAAACTAAGCAAAGCCTGTACTTTGGTAACCAGACTGCTGATAAACATACTTATATATTTCTAAAAACATACATATTTGTAGACAAGAATGTTTCATAAATATTGTTAAGATTAAATAAAGATTAAATAATTATATTATGCAGTAAAAGTCTGTAAGTGCACTTACCGCCTGTGGCACAGGTTTACCCTAGTACAGGCACCCATATATTTAAGCTAATTATTGTTATCTAAGATCTGTAATAATGTGTACCAACTATAAATGAATAAATGAATTATTATTATTATTATATTATAGATAAATTATACCCAGATCAATAGACACAGATCAAATTATAAACAACCAATAATAAAAAGTAACCGAAAATGAGTAGAAAATAAGCGTTAGATCCTAAATATCAGCATTTTAAGCGAATAGAGAGACGAGTCGAAAAATGACAAAATTTCTTCTCTTCAACATCGAATTAAAGAAATTTATTTTCATAAAATCATAATAACATTACTACTACTGCTGCTACTACTACCACTTAACTATAAATACTTTATTAACATTAAAAGACAACAAAAACGCATTGTAAAAATAATAATGGGTCAACGGACTGCGTGGGCTGCAGAAGAAGACATTGTTTGTTAACGTGTCCTCGATCGAACAGAACACCTTAAATCATGTATATTTTAAGCGATTTTATGTATATAAAATCGCAAAAAATGTATCAGTCATGAACGATGAATATACATGAACGATGACGTTATTCGACTGGTCTGATGTTATTGTTATAAACAACGGTACAAAATGAATAGTTATGTTTATGTAAATCATCTTGTTCAGTAACATTTTTATAGAAATTAAACTATTACATTAATCTGCCTATTACAAGCAAGAGCGAAACTTAAAAATCGTCTCTGTACTTAATAGTATATCCACGTTCGCGTCGGGGAAATGAGATAACACGTGCCTACAAATCATGGTATATGTGCTGTAAGTGGAAATTTTATCTAGTATTCAAATTCACACTATGGGCTTATACAACGCAAATAATCTATGGTAGCAGGTACATCGCATTTTTTTTACTACATCACAACGGAAGCTATGAAAAATGCTTATTTTCATTATGCGTTTATTGCAAAAATCATTTTGGTACAATTTCAACATAAAAAAGTTTAACAAACTTTAAAATAACTAGGGCTTGTTGGATATCTTAAAAATAAGCACAAGACAGTCAAGCGATGTATCCGGTATGCGCAGCTCTAAATCGGCGAGAGTACTCCAGAGCAAACCTCTACACCCACAACACACCTATGTACCTCGTTACATTTTAGTTGCTGAAATTCACAAGGTTAAATTACGATGTCATAGTTACCCACACAATGTTCACGCAGGCATTTAGCCGCCCCACTTAACGCCAACTGCGTTGTATAAAACCACACACTAGTTTTATTGACATCAATCAACACCCGATTCTAGTAAAGAATACATCAACATGTTCTCCCAAGTAAGTGGAAAAATACAAAGAAGACATGAACAAATAAATAGAAGACTATACGCGTCTAACTAATTATTAAATATTCGACATTTTATACATGAAAGACTAAGCTCTAGGAAAGTTTTAAATTATATTTACGAAGCAGCTATATACGAAGCAGCTGCGATATTGTGATGCTACGATAGTATCAAGCTTTACATGAAGTCATAATCCAAGCTTATGACGATCTTCTTTAACATCGTTCTTTTATTCAAAAGCTCAACAAATGAAGCCAGTAGAAAATTGACTTATTTATTTTTCCAGATCGTAGCTTTCGGCGCTATCGTGGTTGCTGCCAGCGCCAACATAATATACAATCGCGGTCACGGTCACGCCGTGTCTTCTCAAAGCATCGTCCGACACGACCAACCTCTACACTATGCTGCACCAGTCTCCCATTACTCTTCCTCCGTAGCCCACTATGCCGCTCCCGTTGCCCACTACGCTGCTCCCGTGGCTCACTACGCTGCACCTGTTTCCCATTACGCTGCCCCTGCAGCTCAATACGACGGTCATGACACTTACGTAAGTTTTGCAATATTGAACTTACTTTAAAATTTTACTAAATATTTTTACATTTAAGATGTTACAAAAGGATGTGTCACCATTCCAGGCTCACCCTAAATACGATTTCTCTTACTCTGTGGCCGACCCTCACACCGGAGACCACAAGTCTCAGCACGAGAGCCGCGACGGTGATTCTGTCCATGGCTACTACTCTCTGGCTCAACCTGATGGCTCTGTCCGCAAGGTCGAGTACACCGCTGATGCCCACAATGGGTAAGCCACTATCCTTCTTTCGAAATATGATATCATCCATTGTAAAGAATTGTAACAGTAACTGTTCTGTTTATTTTCAGATTCAACGCCGTGGTCCACAACTCAGCTCCCTCAGTGCATCCTCAGACCTACGGACACGGCTACCATTATTGAGCATCCCTCAATTAGTAATCTTAGTGTAAATATTAATTATGAAAAATATTAAAACAGCAAGATATGAAGGTATTAAATAAAATATAACTTCAAATATAAGTAGTACCTGTTTCATTAAACTGGGGCCACGGCAGTGACCCCACTAAATCGAAAAAACAACAAAGGCATAGCCATACCATTTCTTTCTCGAATCCATTCAGAACATTTTCGACCCCCTTCTAAATTCTAACATAAAGCTAGATGCATAAATTTTAGGGAGTAAAAGGGCATAGTGTGACTAATTATATTTCCAAATTACATTCAATTTGAACTTGTAGTTTAAGAACTATTATAAGTCTAAGTTCATAATGTTGTCACTGACTCACTCATCCACCGATCATCAAAATTCCAATACACTTCTAGCAGACCCACAAACTTCAAATTTTGAACACTATAAAGCAAGAACAAATACACACATACCGCAATTTCAGTCCCGTTTTCTGGAAATACAAACTGTATGAGTAACTTTGTAATTCTATATATATATATCTATATATCTATATTATAATTCTCTCCAGTCCACTGTAAACACTTTCTTTCTTAAACCAGTGAACTATCGTGAAACCCATAACATCATTAAAAACCTTAAAAATAAGCTAAGCTATGGTATTGACGAACTTCCTCCTTCTCTTATTAGACAAAGTGCAGAAGAACTCACACCACCCTTTTGTGCACTTATAAATCAATCCTTTGATGAGGGTGTGTTCCCTGATCTACTAAAAGTAGCTTTAATCAAACCAATACACAAGAAAAAATCTAAGACAGATTCCAGCAACTATCGTCCCATAGCTCTTTTACCCACAGCTTCAGCACAGAAATAGCACTGACACAACTTGTCTTTTTATTCTTCAAAAGAAATTAATCCGAATCCTAACAAACATAGAACAAACTGAAAGTTGAAAACCCTATTTCAAAAAATATAAAATACTTACCTTACCATGCATCTATATTCTGGAAATATGTAAATTTGTAAGAAACAACATTACCTTCTTTACAAAACGTGGAGACAAACATGCAATTAGATCGTTTAGACATAATAATAGATTATTGTTGCCTACTTCTAATATGACCCTACATTCAAATAGTCCATATGTAATGTGTATAAAAATTTATAATGTACTTCCTGAATCTATAAAGACAGAAAATAGTGATAAAACATTTTTATATAAATTAAAACAAATGCTAATTAATAAAGCTTATTACAATATCAAAGAATACATGAACGATAAAGAACTTAAATAATATAATATAATCAAATAATATATATATGTGTGTGTATGTATGTATATATATATATATATATATATATAATAAAATAAAATAATACTTGGACATAAAATAAGTATATAATAATAATAACTTCACACATCTCACACACGGCCGTCTGATCCCAAACTAGGCGGAGCCTGTGCTATGGTGACCGGACAGCTGATGAACATGCTTATGAGTTTCTAAATGCATACATTATTGTAGGTAAATTGAACGCAGACACAGAACAAATGATCGTGCTCATCACACAGTTATTTGTCCTGGGTGGGAATCGAACCCACGACCTCTGGCTTGGCGGTCGGGGTCACTAACCACTAGACCAACAGGTCAATAGTCTATATAGACCCAACATTTAACATAGATCTGTGATATAATTAAGTAAATAAAAAATAAACAAATTTAACAATGCTTCCTCCTCTCTTCTATGTTGCCGTGCCCTACAGGGTCCATAATGTACTTTAATTATTGTTTCAACATCCTTAAACCATTTGGAGTGCAATAAATTGATTTGATTTGATTTGATATAATAGATAAGGGACTTAAAGTTACTTTTGCAGTTAATTAAATTTTTGATCACTTAATCTACCTAAATAGATAGATAGGTAGGTAAATAGTTTATTTAAATAGTTACAGTCTCATTGACTAACCATGTTTCCTTTAATATACCTATAATAAATATCTTTTTAACAAAAAATTAAACCGACGAAAAGACCTAAAAACCAAAAAATAAATAAAACTTTTAAGTCTCGAGTTTTCATAAACTATAAAAATTTTATAATCTTATTTTGTGTCGGCGCCAAATAATAAAATGATTAATTATACCTGCATAGAGTTTGTTGTTTGGCGCCGACTCATCGTTTTTCTAAATAAGCTCAATACTCGAGACTTAAAGGGTTATTTATTTTTTGCTATTTAGTTTAGTTCCTTTCGTCGGATTATTTTTTTGTTAAAAAGATTTTTATTTTATGATTTTTTTCCATCATCAGCTCAGCTTCATGATGTGATGATTCCTAAACGCAAATACCTGATTAAGTTATGAAAAGTAAACAGCAACACCATTCGTTCCTACAATTTTCGAGGGTTTCTCTCAATTTTATCAGGATCCCATCAACAGATCCTAACTTCCTTGACATGGAACCACTCTTGAGATATAAGCTACCTCACAAAAATAATCATTGAAATTGGTTCATAAGTAACAGAATTAGGGCTGAACAAACATAAAAAAATATATATTTACGGTCGAATTGAGAACCTTTTTTTTCGTCCGTTAAAAAGAAATGAGATCCCATCTAAAACATTCTGTATTCTAAGTCTTGCAACGCAGTTCTTCTGCCGAAAAAAAATTGTGAGATCTAATATTTACTTAATTTATTAACTGTCAATAAGACGAAGTCCATAAAAATAATATATGACTTGGCAATCGCACACGCCAATGTTGGTGTATGCATGAAGGCTCGCTAGCGTTATGTTCAATTAAAACTATTGAATTTAGTAGATTTTTCTTATGCGATTAGTGGGATTTTATATGTAATGTTTTTGATGGGACATTATTTTCAGGTATATTAAGTGTTTGGTAGGCTACATCGATCAGATGAGGCTTCAGAATACTAAATCTCGCGAAATCGCCTAAAAAAGGAAACGAAAACAACATGGCGAGATGATCAGAAGTCATTAGTTGAATCATTGTAACAAATACAATTAAATATTTCAAAAGAAGCTTATGAGCTATTGGTTATTAAATGAATATTTACAATTTTTTTCTACAAAAATACAAACCTTATACTTTTTGATGTCTCACTCTGGTGAAATGTTTTTCTCTTTCCTTCAACTTGTAGTAACGTCAAACATTAGAATTAATTAAAATTGAACATTTAAATTACACTAATTTAAAAAATATTATAATAATAATAACTCCACACGTCTCACACACGTCTGTCTGATCCCAAACTAAGCAGAGCCTGTACTATGGTAACCAGACTGCTGATAAACATACTTATATATTTCTAAATACATAGAATAGAATAGAAATAAACTTTATTGTACACCAACAAAAATGTTTTAACAAGAAATATATCAGGTGAATATGTACAAAGGGCGGCCTTATCACTGAAAGCAATTTCTTCCAGGCAACCTTTGGATGGACAAATCGACAATAAATAGATGAAATCATGGGTAGTTGTGGTGTGTAGTGCTGATATTGGAGATATTTTTATGTTTAAAGAATCATAATATACTTATAATATAGCATATATCATGTGATAAAAAGTAAATAATAAAATAATTAAACATATATGTATATGCAGTCAGTCCTAACAATACATATATACACACTAGTACATATATACAGTCTGTGTAAACATATTCACATAATATATACAAACATACTTATATAAAAATATAATATTGATACGGAAATTACAAATATACACAACAGATAGAATATATGTTGTGTATATTAAGAAGTCAAGTAATGTTCTTTTACCATGTTCTTAAAGACAGGCAAAGTTTTGGCACGTCTAATAGCTATTGGTAGAGCATTCCATAATCGGAAAGCCTGCACAGTGAACGATTTATCGTAGAACTTGGTACAGTGAGTTGGTACTGCCAGTTCCAGAGATTCGGACGACCTCAAGGATCTTGTATGTGTGTCATTGAGGAAAACAGAAAGTTCCTTTAAATAAGCAGGAGTACAGGGATGAAATAAAATACCATAAAGTATAGAGAGAATATGAGTATTCCGTCGAAGGCGAATTGGGAGCCACTTGAGCTGGTTTCGAAATTCAGATACGTGATCATATTTGCGTAATCTAAATATAAATCTAATACAAAAGTTTTGAAGTTATCGAGTTGCTCCTCAGTGATATCGAGAAAACTGACATCGGCATAGTCGAGTATTGGAAGAAGGAGGGATTGTGCTAGTGCAATTTTAGTGACCGTTGGCAGATTATTGCGTAATCTTCGCAAGGAACCTGCCGATGCAAACAATTTCCGACTGACTTCACGCAATTGAGGGCCCCAGGATAAGGTATTATCAATAAATATTCCTAAATTTTTAACGTAGATACTCATTGGTAATGCAGCTTATCGAGTTGCTCCTCACTGATATCGAGATAACTGACATCAGCATAGTCGAGTATTGGGAGAAGGAAGGATTGTGCTAGTGCAATTTTAGTGACCGTTGGCAGAAAATTGCGTAATCTTCGCAAGGAACCTGCCGATGCAAACAATTTCCGACTGACTTCACGCAATTGAGGGCCCCAGGATAAGGTATTATCAATAAATATTCCTAAATTTTTAACGTAGATACTCATTGGTAATGCAGCTTATCGAGTTGCTCCTCACTGATATCGAAATAACTGACATCAGCATAGTCGAGTATTGGAAGAAGGAGGGATTGTGCTAGTGCAATTTTAGTGACCGTTGGCAGAAAATTGCGTAATCTTCGCAAAGAACCTGCCGATGCAAACAATTTCCGACTGACTTCACGCAATTGAGGGCCCCAGGATAAGGTATTATCAATAAATATTCCTAAATTTTTAACGTAGATACTCATTGGTAATGCAGCTTATCGAGTTGCTCCTCAGTGATATCGAGATAACTGACATCAGCATAGTCGAGTAGGTATAGGAAGAGGAGGGATTGTGCTAGTGCAATTTTAGTGACCGTTGGCAGAAAATTGCGTAATCTTCGCAAGGAACCTGCCGATGCAAACAATTTCCGACTGACTTCACGCAATTGAGGGCCCCAGGATAAGGTATTATCAATAAATATTCCTAAATTTTTAACGTAGATACTCATTGGTAATGCAGTACCGTTAAACATGATGTTTGGCAGTTCAGCCCAATTAATTCTTGATACCATCCTGGGACTGCCCACAACAATTAATTGAGTCTTAAAAGGGTTCACTACTAGTCAATATTGATTGCTCCATTCAGACACGCGCACCAAATCCAAACTAATAGTGGTAAAAGCTTCAGTCAATTTATGTAATGGTGCTTGCGTATAAATTTGAAAGTCATCTGCATAAAGGTGGTAGGATGAGGCTAATGACTTAGAGACATATTATAGATAAATTATACCCAGATCAGATAGACACAGATCAAATTATAAACAACCAATAATAAAAAGTAACCGAAAATGAGTAGAAAATAAGCGTTAGATCCTAAATATTTGCATTTTAAGCGGATACAGAGACGAGTCGAAAAATGACAAAATTTCTTCTCTTCAACATCGAATTAAAGAAATGTATTTTCATAAAGACAATAAAATTCGACTAACATAAAAATGATAATAACATTACTACTACTACTGCTACTGCTACCACTTAACTATAAATACTTTAATAAGATTAAAAGACAACAAAAACGCATTGTAAAATAATAATGGGTCAACGGACTGTGCGGGCTGCAAAAGAAGACATTGTTTGTTAACGTGTCCTCGTATCCTCATCTCAGGGAACAAAGCACGGTGATCGAAAAGAACACCTTAAATCGTGTGTATTTTAAGCGATTTTATATACATGAACGATGACGTCATTCGACTGGTCTGATGTTATTGTTATAAACAGCGGCATAAAATGAATAGTTATGTTTATGTAAATCATCTTGTTCAGTAACATTTTTATAGAAATTAAACTATTACATTAATCTGCCTATTACAAGCAAGAGCGAAACTTAAAAATCGTCTCTGTACTTAATAGTATATCCACGTTCGCGTCGGGGAAATGAGATAACACGTGCCTACAAATCATGGTATATGTGCTGTAAGTGAAAAATGCTTATTTTCATTATGCGTTTATTGCAGAAATCATTTTGGTACAATTTCAACATAAAAAAGTTCAACAAACTTTAAAATAACTAGGGCTTGTTGGATATCTTAAAAATAAGCACAAGACAGTCAAGCGATGTATCCGGTATGCGCAGCTCTAAATCGGCGAGAGTACTCCAGAGCAAACCTCTACACCCACAACACACCTATGTACCTCGTTACATTTTAGTTGCTGAAATTCACAAGGTTAAATTACGATGTCATAGTTACCCACACAATGTTCACGCAGGCATTTAGCCGCCCCACTTAACGCCAACTGCGTTGTATAAAACCACACACTAGTTTTATTGACATCAATCAACACCCGATTCTAGTAAAGAATACATCAACATGTTCTCCCAGGTAAGTGGAAAAATACATAGAAGACATGAACAAATAAATAGAAGACTATACGCGTCTAACTAATTATTAAATATTTGACATTTTATACATAAAAAACTAAGCTCTAGGAAAGTTTTTAATTATATATACGAAGCAGGTGCGATATTGTGATGCTACGATAGTATCAAGCCTTACATGCGGTCATAATCCGATCTTATGACGATCTTCTTTAACATCGCTGTTTTATTCAAAAGCTCAACTAATGAGCCAGTAGTAAATTGACTTATTTTGTTTTTCCAGATCATAGCTTTCAGCGCTCTCGTGGCTGCTGCCAGCGCCAACATAATATACAGTCACGGTCACGGTCACGGTCACGCCGTGTCTTCTCAAAGCATCGTCCGACACGACCAACCTCTACACTATGCTGCACCAGTCTCCCATTACTCTTCTTCCGTAGCCCACTATCCCTCTCCCGTTGCCCACTACGCTGCTCCCGTAGCTCACTACGCTGCCCCTGTTGCCCACTACGCTGCCCCTGCAGCTCAATACGACGGTCATGACACATACGTAAGTTTTGCAATATTGAACTTACTTTAAAATTTTACTAAATATTTTTACATTTAAGATGTTACAAAAGGATGTGTCACCATTCCAGGCTCACCCTAAATACGATTTCTCTTACTCTGTGGCCGACCCTCACACCGGAGACCACAAGTCTCAGCACGAGAGCCGCGACGGTGATTCTGTCCATGGCTACTACTCTCTGGCCCAACCTGATGGCTCTGTCCGCAAGGTCGAGTACACCGCTGATGCTCACAACGGGTATGCCACAATCCTTCTTTCGAAATATAATATTATTCTTTGTAAAGAATTGTAACTAACTGTTATATTTTATTCCAGATTCAATGCCGTGGTACACAACTCCGCTCCCTCAGTGCATCCTCAGACCTACGGACACGGCTACAATTACTAAACATCAATTACGTAACAAACTTAATGTAAATAGTAATTAATACTTGTAAAAAATTAAGATATGACGTTAGTAAATAAAGTGTAACGCCAATTACAAGTTTAAGTCTTTCATTCAAATAATTTTCAGTTTGACTATTTCATAAAAATCACCGACTGACAGGATTATCTGTCCGGGGTTCAGGATTTTCCTTATTAGGTTATAATGATGTATTTTCATCATCATCAGCCTACCACCTTCTTAAAGTCGTCGGTCTATCGTGCTGCAGGGTTCCCTATACTACCTTTGCCTATACTATTATGTACTTTAACTATGGCAAAATACAATGGGGTTTTGGTTGTCCTAACTCCAAAGATGAAAACAAAAAGCAGAATAAAACATTCAAGGAAAATATAAAATATAGTGAAAGTATGTACTTATTATTCTTCTCATTATTATCATTGGTTGAATTCTTTATGTTGTTGATACGTCAATCCAAACACTCCTCTTTATCTCAAAAAACGATTTGAATTCTTACACAACACACATTCAAGGGACCTTAGGTCTTCAGAGAACTAGACATTAAAAATGCCAATGCATTCCACCAATTTCATACCATACCCGTGCATTGGTATGTGTGCACCTATATTTATTTATTTGTGTAATATATATATATATATATATAAATTTGCCTATATTGTTATGTGTATGTGTGTGAAAATATATGTATATTATTATCATGACTTAAATAATTTTTTCAATCAATTATGCACTGCAACTCCTCTTGCCATACATAAACTCTCGTTCCATTCCATCCAATGGTTGACTGGAAGAGATCGCAGAGCGCGATAAGGCCGCCAATTGTACGAGGTCTCTACTTTTAGTTTGTAAGAATATTTATATACAGTTTTGTATAATTTTCTATGTTTTGTGCAATAAAAAGTGTATCTATCTATCTATCTATCTATACGTTGTAGAACAGTAAAGTTTTACAAAATCTTTAATAGATCGTTTTAATAGGTGATGATGATTGATTGCTTGAAATTCCTGAATTATTTACTATTGAGTAGATACTATAGAATTATTTTCACAGAAGACTATATTCAAATGTAATAATTTTTTAAATATAAACTAAAACTGTAGTAATATCTAATGTTATAGAAATTATACTTACCGTTAACAAAGGAAATAATATTCTTCTTTTTTCTTTAAATTTCACCCTCATTCAAATGCCTAAATTAATTTAAATAGATAAATATTCTCGAAGATATTACATAGCGCTATCCTACGTAAATTATGTATACATAGCAAAGTCCCGGAAAAGCTTTCTAAGACAAATAAAAATACATACGATAATAGAAACACAAAACAGACGTATACACGCAAATAAATATTTCAGTAGTCAAATACATATGTAGCGCGGCGGCAGAGTATGTGACTGTAACGTCATGGGTCGTGGAATCTATACCCGTTTAATGTAATTATTTGAATCTATGTAAAATTTGTTTTTTCAAAACTCTATTTACCTATTTGTATGTGCGTGTTTTTATCCTTCTAGAACTAACAGGGCAAGTTATAGTAAGTTTGGTTGGTATGAGATAGTGCTAGTGCAGTATAGGGACGTTCCGGCCACAGCCAGTTTTAGTTGCAGGTACCTGACCTGCTCAAGCTGTTGCTTACACTCCCCAATGCATCCGTAGAAGTAGTTATCTTCCATCACGAAGGTAATGAAAGATAGAAGGGAAGCCTTCTAACTTACCTTTCCCTTTCAATATTTGTCCATGTTTAATTTCCAAAGTGCGCGGTTGACGGCAATAGGCTAGCCCCCTCGTACGTGTGACAGCCAAATAATAGTTGTCAAAATGTAGGTGTTTAATACACCACTGCTTACCCTTTCGGCGAAAGGTATTTTTTTCTTTTTTTTTTATGGTATACGGGGCAAACGAGCAGACGGGTCACCTGATGGTAAATGACTACCCATGGGTACCTGCAACTCGAGAGTCACAAGTGCGTTGCCGCCCTTTAAGGTGGGAGTAGGAGAAGAGGGTGAGGGGGGGAAGAGTGGGAAGAGGGGGGAAAGGGAAGAACGGGAATAAGGGAGAGGGAAGGGTTAGGGCCTCCGGTAACCTCACTCACGCGGCGAAATGCAATGCAAGCATTGCTTCACGACCGGCTTTCTGTGAGGCCGTAGTAACGAGCGGAGTCGAGCCGGCCCATACGTGCCGAAGCATGGCTCTCCCACATATATGTGGTCATATTTTAGGGTCGTATAGTAGATCCCGTGAACAACAACGAAATACAACAGACAAGCATACAGGGAAAGAAAGAAACATAAAAACAGAATACCTTTAAACACAGAATAAACCTTGTGTGATTATTGATACAGAAATCTTATTTTGATACCGAAAACTTAAACTCGAAAATTGACCGATAAAGCTAATATATCGTCTGTGAGAGGGCTGACATGAATGAAAATATAGTTATTTAATACCAAGGATGTTGATGAATTGTCCAGATTTTTCAAAAAAAAACTGCATAAAAAAATAAGAAAATCAAATTCATTGAAATTGACGTGAAAATTCATAACGTTTTGTTGAGAAATGCGCACCTACATTACGAAAAGCATTTTGAGAAGAACAAAAAAAAAATCAGGCCCAATCAACTATTTATCTTATGTGTGTTATGGTGTGTTATGTGAACATAACACACCTAAAATTTGACCACATCTGTCTGTAACACTCAGTAAATATACATATATATGTGTAGGTATGAATGAATGAATGAATATTTATTCTCTTAAAATAGAATACGGTATGTATATTTTCCATCAAGTGTTAGTCTTCATACTGTAGGTTGTTCTAAGTGTGTGCTGCAACTGCACTTTAGGTACAAAATCGTAAATCTCGTAATCTGGTGTTTTCTTCCTAAGAGATAGTTGCATGAGAAAATAAAAAAAAATTGAGAAAATTGTTGGCAACGCATGAGCCATAAACTGGGTGTAACCCATATGCTCTGCTTTCTGTCAGTTGGATAGTATCTTTGTTTAACATCTTTGTGGTATAAAAAATTACACTACATGCTTTTCCAATTTTCTGAAATGTAAAACAACTGCTCCTTCATCTCTTACTATATTGAGTAAAAACCCTCTTCTTGGATTCTCGGTACCAATTCATAAACTTAGGGTATATTTATTTATTTATTTTATACTTTATGCACAATATGTACAGACGGACATAATTCCAAAGGCATTCTATGCCAGTCTACCTTAGGGTGAATATGTAACTGAACTAAGGCTCGAAGGTTACAGCAGTCTCCACGCCATATGGATTCTAATAGCCGTTGGTCTGATCCGTCAAATGTTATTGGAAGTTACACAAAATCGAGAGAGGCTATAGAGTTAAGATTTATAGAGAAACATGACTCAGACAGTTTAAGAAGACAAAATAAAATAAATGTGGAAAGAAACTGGTTTTGTTAGGTAGAGAGTAAGTCTAAAATTTTTACTAATCCTGACTTCCAATCACGATTGACGCGAGGCGCATTTGTAAGGGAATTGGATATATTATGTAAAGAAATAACCGTCAACGAAATTTATGTTTTGAAAAACAAAAATAAAACAAGTGGTCACGCGGGCATGAGAGGGATGTTCAACAATATTAAGAAGTATTTTTACTGGCCATGCTTAGAGAAAGATGTTCGAAAATTTGTTAAAAAGTGTGATAAGTGCCAAAAACATAAAGACGCTATAAATGTTAAGGAACCAATGGTTTTCACTTCCATGGCTAAAACGGCATTTGATAAAGTATATCGAGATTTAGTAGGACCGCTAGATAGGGATCATAATTATTATTCTTATGCTCTTACCTTGCAGTGCGAATTAACAAAATATGTTGTGGTTCATCCTTCAATTTAAAAAAAAGGCAGAGGAGATGACGCAGGCTTTTGTACAGTGTTTTCTTTTTCAATATGGGATACCGAGAGAAATAGCAACGGATAGAGGATCGCAGTTCATGTGTACAGTGTTTGAACAGGTTTGTAAACTTTTAAAAATAAAATACTTAAGTTCCACAGCCTACAATCTCCAAACAATAGGTGCATTAGAAAATTCCCACAAACATTTAAACTCATTCTTACGTATTCACACAGATATTCATCCAGAGTCATGGAGCCAATGGCTTCCATATTGGTGTTTTTCCTTTAATACCTCCGTGCATTTTGAAATTAAATTTACCCCTTACGAATTAGTTTTTGGAAAAAATTGTTCGCTTTCTAGTAATCTAAATAACAACATAGTAGAACCGCTATAGAATCATAATAATAACCCAAATGAACTAAAATATTGTATACAGTTATCGCGAAAAGAGGCAAGGGAAGTAGCTAGGAAACGTGTGTATATTATATATGTATAGGATACTATTGTATACAAACCACATGATTTAATTTTGATAAGAAATGAAAACTGTAATAAAATGGATTGCATATATTCAGGTCCATATATTGTAGTTAAGAAAATGAAACCAAATGTTCAAATATATAAAAATGGTAAATTATACGTAATCCATAAAAATCGTACAAAATTGTTCACGCCAAATACATAATTTTAGTACTGTGTAAGTGTTTAATATACCACCACAATCTTACTTGTATTTGCATAATGAAGTAAATGTTTAATGTACTAACCTTTTATGAATGTATAATTGTTGCATGTAAACAACTTTTAATGTATTCCTTAATTCTTGATTATACTATGTAGAAGTTTTAGTGAAAAAATAATTGTATATTGTATTTTTTTTCTCTTAGGAGGTGTAGGGTGTACACAATTTTATAATATTCTTTAGTTGTACTCACTGGTTTCACTTAACACTATATTCTGTATTATCTCAACATTCGGTGTTTCAACACCTTTCCTATATCCCCGCCTTACACCGGCCACAGCCAGTTTGAGTTGCAGGTACCTGACCTGCTCAAGCTGTTGCTTACACTCCCCAATGCATCCGTACAGGCGGTTATCTTCCAGCACGAAGGTAATGGAAGATAGAAGGGAAGCCTTCTAACTTACCTTTCCTTTTGCAATATCCTCCTTGGAATTGGAAATTAAACATGGGCAAATAGCCCATGTTTAATTTTCAAAGTGCCCGGTTGACGGCAATATTAAAAAAACAATCTATAAATTATTTCTTTAGATTCCGTAAAAAATATCACATATAAAAAAACCAAGTCACGCAACGAAGTTCTTCTACCTCAAAAAATTGTGAGATCTAATTGCTACTTAATTTGTTAACTAACAACATCTAATTCATTAGGGATCCTAACTTCATCTGTTCAACAAAAGTCAAAGAACTGCGCGGGCTGCAGAAGAAGGCATTGTTGTTAACGTGTGCTTGTAACACATATCGTATTCTCTTCTCAGGGAACAAAGTACGGCTATTGGAAAGGACGCCTTAAATCGTGTATATTTTCAACTGGTCTCATATTATAAATAAATAACAGTACAAAGTGTATATTTTTATAGATATAAAACTACATTAATTGCCTATTACAAGAAAAGCGACGGTTAAAAATCGTCTCGGTACTTAATAGTAAACCCACGCTCACGTTGGGTAAATGAGATTATTGTCTATAATACGTGCCTTAAAATCATACTATATGTGCTGTAAGTGAAAATTTTCTACAACTTTAGCTTGCGATGTTTCTCTATTGTCACATCGTGCAATGGTTTAATAGTCAAGCGTCGAGTACCTACCCTGGATTCGATGCTAGCCTGAATATCACATTATTTGTATGATTCATGGATGGTGGAAGGATGGACACTTTAATTATTCCAAAGGGTGGGGGTTATCTTAACAATAATTTAAAAAACAGCTAGTAGATATAATTTCTGCCATGTCTAATGAGGATATAAAACTTTCTAACATGACATTGTGCCTATCAACCAATAATAAATAAACAATTTCTGCTTTTTAACACCGCTTTTCTGCGTTCAGTCTTCATCTATTACAATTACACAACTACAGTGCTAAGGATTACCAGTTTCTCATGCCCATCAAACAAAGTGTATTATCACAATCTCGATACGAGGTATAGTAGAACTTCCATCCTGAAATTGTATTTGAACTGCCATTTCTTGAAATTGCGTAATTTCTTGTAGACGTATATATGCACTTTGCCTATCTCATCACACTTAACAATTTATCTAAACTAAAACAATCAATTCCACTACGTTACCAAATATATAACTCACACTATCGGGCTTACACAACTAAAAGAATATATTATAATAGTACATTGTATTTTTTTATTACATGGCAACGGAAGCTATAAAAAAGGTTTATCTACATATATAAAAATGAATTGCTGTTCGTAAGTCTCGCTAAAACTCGAGAACGTCTGGACCGATTTGGCAAATTTTGGTCTTGAATTATTTGTGGAAGTCCAGAAAAGGTTTAAAAGATGAATAAATATGAAAATGCTCGGAATTAAATAAATTGTAGGTGATACGAAGTTCACCGGTCATCTAGTTTTCAATATATTTTTATTGCAAAAATCAGGTTGGTAATTAAAATGTGAACATGAACAGTCCTCACTAGTATTAATCTAGTGAAACAACACGTTAAAGTATTTTTCCTAATTTTAGTATTTTTACACAAAACTGTGTATTAATGTCAAATTCGTAAGTACAAGGTGAAATTACGGTGTCATAGTTACCTACACAATGTTCACGCAGGCATTTAGCCGCCCCACTTAACGCCAACTGCGTTGTATAAAACCACACACCAGTTTTATTGACATCAATCAACACCCGATTCTAATAAAGAATACATCAACATGTTCTTCCAAGTAAGTGTTTATACAATCATTCCGGTGAAAAAATACATAGAATAATAGAAGGCATGAATTTGAAAAATGACAGTTAAATTCAATAAATGATAGTTAAAATACAATAAATAATAATATCACCTCAGCATTTTAAAATAGAAAAAGTCATTTTGAGTACATTAATTAGAATAGATCACTGTTTGCACACCGTCTACAACTCAGTCCTTACATTGTATTGTAGTTACTGAAATTTACAGGATCGTATTACGATGTCATAGTTACTACCGTGCACGTACGCATTTTGCCGCCCCATCGCAACTCCGACCGTGTTCTATAAAATTATAAACCAACCAACCAACCAACCAATTTTTTAACGTCAATCAACACTTGATCCCAACAATTAATACATCAAAATGTTTTCCAAAGTGAGTGTTTCTACAGAAATACAGTGAAAAATAAAATTCGCAAACTAAATAGTTTACCAAAAGCAGACTAGCATAAAAACCCATAACACCATAAACTTATTTTATGTGTATTATTTGCTACATATTTGTATAAACTTAAGCATTGCCCTGGGAAGTGATGAAATACTTTTGCTGTTCCTGATAATAAACATGAGACAGCTTCAATTCTAAATGAACCCGATTTCGTGGCAGGTAACAGGGTCAGAAATCAATAGAGTATTTTATTAATCTATTTTTCCTTTTCAGATCGTAGCTTTCGGCACTCTATTGGCCGCTGCCAGCGCCAACATACCAGTCGGCCACCTAACTACTGGCCATGCCGTGTCGTCCCAAAGCATAGTCCGTCACGACCAACCTCTACACTACGCTGCACCAGTGTCCCATTACTCTTCTTCCGTAGCCCACTATGCCGCTCCCGTCGCTCACTATGCTGCCCCTGTTGTCCACTATGCTGCCCCTGTAGCTCAATACGGTGGTCATGACGCATACGTAAGTTTTTCCACAACACTTAACCTATCTTAAAATCTTGAATTACTTTTTTTAGTTAATAAGACCTTACCAATAGACGTGAAATCATTTCAGGCTCACCCTAAATACGATTTCTCTTACTCTGTGGCCGACCCTCACACCGGAGACCACAAGTCTCAGCACGAGAGCCGCGACGGTGACTCTGTCCATGGCTACTACTCTCTGGCTCAACCTGATGGCTCTGTCCGCAAGGTCGAGTACACCGCTGACGCCCACAATGGGTAAGCCATAATCTTTCCTTCGAAATATAATATCATCCTTTAAAAGGAATTATAACATTAACTGTTCTGTTTATTTTCAGATTCAACGCCGTGGTACACAACTCAGCTCCTTCAGTGCATCCTCAGACCTACGGACATGGCTACCATTATTGAGCATCCCTCAAATAGTAATCTTAGTGTAAATATTGATTATGAAAAATATAAAAACAGCAAAATATGAAAGTATTAAATAAAATATAACTTTAAATGTACGTAGTACCTGTTTCATTAATCTGGGGCCCCAGCAGTGACCCCACTAAGTCGACAAAAAAACAAAGGCATAGCCACCATTCCTTTCTCCAAGCCATTCAGAACATTTTGGACCCCCCTCTAACTTCTTTGTAGATAAAGCTGGCCTGTTGGTCTAGTGGTTACTGATTCTGACTGCTATGCCGTAGGTCGTGAGTTCGATTCCCACCCGATTCTGGGTGTTCTTTGTGTCCGTTGTTTGTATGTATGTAAAGTCCCCCACGACACAGGAGTAATTCATAATGCGGGAGTTGTCTTTTAAAAAAAAAAGGTAGAAGCCTAAGTTTCTGCGAGTAAGAGAGCATAGTGTAACTAATTATATTTCCAAATTACATTCAATTTGAACTTGTAGTTTAAGAACTATTACAAGTCAAAGTTCTTAATTTTGTCACTGACTCACTCATCCACAGATCATCAAAATTCCAGGGCACTTCTAGCAGACCCACAAGTTTCAAATTTTAAACATGATTATTGTTAATCCTGTAAAGCAAGGACAAACTCAAACATACCGCATACTGTCTCATTGACTAATCATGTTTCCTTTAATATACCTTTAAAAAGAAATGAGATCCTATGCTATCTAAAACATTACATGTTAAAAACCCAAGTCTCGCAACGCAGTTCTTCTACCGAAAAAAATTGTGAGATCTAGTTGTTACTTACTTAATTTATTATTATTTGTTGTCAAAATGTAGGTGTTTAATACACCACTGCTTACCCTTTCGGGGAAATGTGTGGTCATGTTTTAGGATCGTATAGTAGATCCCGCGAACGACGACGAAATACAACAGTATTAATAATCACACAACGTCTTTTCTGTGTTTAAGGGGATTCTGTTTTTATATGTTTCTTTTCCTGTATGCTTGTCTGTTGTATTTCGTCTTTGGTCACGGGATCTACTATACGACCCTAAAACATGACCACACCTTTCCCCGAAAGGGTAAGCAGTGGTGTATTAAACACCTACATTTTGACAAATATTGTTCGGCCCGTCACACGTAAGAGGGGTCTAGCCTATTGCCGTCAACCGGGCACTTTGGAAATTAAACATGGGTGACATGGGCAAATAAGGAGGATATTGAAAGGGAAGGGTAGGTTAGAAGGCTTCCCTTCTATCTTCCATTACCTTCGTGATGGAAGATAACTACTTCTACGGATGCATTGGGGAGTGTAAGCAACAGCTTGAGCAGGTCAGGTACCTGCAACTCGAACTGGCTGTGGCCGGAAAGTCCCTATATTGCACTAGTACCATCTCATACCAACCAAACTTACTAAAACTTGCCCTGTTAGTTCTAGAAAGATAAACATACGCACATACAGATAGATGAATAGAGTTTTGAAAAAAAATATTTCACATAGATTCAAATAATTACACAGAGCGGGAATAGAGTCAACGACCCATGACGTTAGTCACATACTCTGCCACCGCGCCACATGTGTATTAGACTGAAATATTTATTTGCATGTAAATGTCTGTTTTGTGTTTCTATAGAAATATTCTGTTTATAAAGAGAAATATCTAGGTTACATATTTCACCAGACTAAGACATCAAATAAATAATTATAGTTTAAAAAACTAAAAAACACGCTTTTAAAGAAAATTAAACTAAAAAATAAAATGAAAAATCGAATTATTGCATTGTCATCGGTCTTTGACAGGTGTGCAAAATTTGAACACCTGGTGTGCAAAAATGATGAAGGAGTCGGTTACAAACATACATACAAGTGAAGCTAATATAAAGCGTGTAAAAATATATAATTGTATTTGTTACAAAGATTCAACTAATGATTTCTGAACATTTGTTGTAAATAATTCATTAGATTCCGGCAACCCATCGCCACTTTGTTTTCATTTCTTTTTTTAACGCGATTTCGCAAGCTTCAGCCTCAAGTGATCGATGTAGTCTACCAAAATACTTAATAAACCTGAAAATAATGTCCCATCAAAAACATTACATATAAAAATCCCACGCATCGCAGGGCAACATAATCACAAAAGAATAATATACTAAATTCAATAGTCTTAATTGACCATTGCCTTCATGCATGCACTAACATTGGCGTGCGCGATTGCCAAGTCATATGTTATTTTTATGACTTTATCCTATTGTCAGTTAAGAAACTAAGTAAGTAAGAACTAGATCTTACAATTTTTTCGGTAGAAGAACTGCTTTCAAGACTTGCGTTTTTAACTTAGATTATATATAGGTCTGTCAGTATATTTGTCACTGTCAGTATATTTCTCGTCTTCCTATAAATAAGAAGTTTGGCAAACAAAAATATACATACTGCTAGAATGTGTTAAGAGTAAATAGAATTCACGTCCCTGGCAACATCTATAGTAATGGCGTCGCTATTTTATTAATTTGAAATTTTGTTATATTTTTATAAATACATTAGCAAATAGAATACTTAGATATGAAATGTTATGTTCGGACACATATGATTTTTTTTAGTATAATTTTTACAGGATTTGACAGCACAACCAGGCATTTTTGAATATTGTAAATAGCGAACGTTCGCTCGCGTGTGACGAGTGAGTTGCTTATATTTGTAATAGTCGCTTATATTTTTTGGCTTCAGTTTTGGGGCACGGATTAGGCATCTGGACCTGTATATAATGTAAGGTTTTTAATATGTAATGTTTTAGATGGAATCTCATTTCTTTTTAAAGGTATATTAAAGGAAACATGATTAGTCAATGAGACTGTGACTATTTAAAAACAATATTTGCCTACCTATCTAGATAGATAGATAGGTAAATAATTTACTACTACTACCTACCTATCTATCTATTTAGGTAGTGTAAGTGACGAAAAATTGTATTAACTGCAAAAGTAACTTTAGGACTTAAAGTTACTTTTGCAGTTAATACAATTTTCTAATCTAAAATATAGAATTATAAAGTTACGCATACGGTTTGTATTTCCAGAAAATGGGAGTGAAATTGCGGTATGTTTGAGTTTGTCCTTGCTTTACAGGATTAACAATAATCGTGTTCAAAATTTGAAGCTTGTGGGCCTGCTAGAAGTACCCTGGAATTTTGATGATCGGTGAATGAGTGAGTCAGTGACAAAATTAAGAACTTTGACTTATAATAGTACTTTAACTACAAGTTCAAATTGAATGTAAATTTGGAAATATAATTAGTAACACTATGCCCTCTTACTTGCTGAAATTTAGGTTTGTAGCTTTATCTACAACGAAGTTAGACGGGGGTCCAAAATGTTCTGAATGGCTTTGAGAAAGGAATGGTGGCTAGGCCTTTGTTTTTTTTTCGACTTAGTGGGGCACTGCCGGGGCCCCAGATTAATGAAACAAGTACTACGTATATTTGAAGTTATATTTTATTTAATACTTTCATATTTCGCTGTTTTTATATTTTTTATTATCAATATTTACACTAAGATTACTATTTGAGGTATGCTTAATAATGGTAACCGTGTCTGTAGGTCTGAGGATGCACTGAAGGAGCTGAGTTGTGTACCACGGCGTTGAATCTGCAAATAATCAGAACAGTTAATGTTATAATTCCTTACAAAGGATGATATTATGTTTCAAAGGAAGGGAAGGCTTACCCATTGTGGGCGTCAGCAGTGTACTCGACCTTGCGGACAGAGCCATCAGGTTGAGCCAGAGAGTAGTAGCCATGGACAGAGTCACCATTGCGGCTCTCGTGCTGAGACTTGTGGTCTCCGGTGTGAGGGTCGGCCACAGAGTAAGAGAAATCGTATTTAGGGTGAGCCTGAAATGATTTCACGTCTATTAGTAAAGTCTTATTAAATAAAAAAGTAATTCAAGATTTTAAAGTAGGATAAGTGTATTGAGTATTATGGAAGAACTTACGTATGTGTCATAACCACCGTATTGAGCTACAGGGGCAGCATAGTGGGTGACAGGGGCAGCATAGTGAGCGACGGGAGCGGTATAGTGGGCCACGGGAGCGGCATAGTGGGCTACGGGTGCAGCGAAGTGTAGAGGTTGGTCGTGGCGGACGATGCTTTGGGACGACAGGGCATGGCCGGTAGTTAGGTGGCCGACTGGTATGTTGGCGCTGGCAGCGGCCAATAGAGCGCCGAAAGCTACGATCTGAAAAAGAAAAATAGATTAATGAAATACTCTCTTGATTCCTGAGCCTGTTACCTACCACGAGATCGGGTTCATTTAGAATTGAAGCTGTCTCATGTGTATTATCAGGAATAGCAAAAGTATTTCACCACTTCCCACAGCAATTCTTAAGTTTATACAAATATGTAGCAAATAATACACATAAAATAAGTTTATGGTGTTTTGGGTTTTTATGCTAGTCTGCTTTTTGTACACTATTTAGTTTGAATATAGAATAGAATAGAAACACTCACTTCGAAAAACATTTTGATGAATTATTTGTTGGGATCAAGTGTTGATTGACATAAAAAAAATGGTTTATGGTTTTATAGAAGACGGTCGGAGTAGCGGTGGGGCGGCAAAATGCGTACGTACACGGTAGTAACTATGACATCGTAATACGACCTTGTAAATTTCAGTAACTACAATAAAATGTAAGGACTGAGTTGTAGACGGTGTGTAAACAGTGATCTATTTTAATTAATGCACTCGTAATTACTTTTTATTTTAAAATGCTGAGGTAATATTGTTATTTATTGTATGTTAACTACCATTTATTGAATTTAACTGTCATTTATTAAATTCATGCCTTCTATTATTCTACATATTTTTTCACCGGTATGATTGTATAAACACTTACTTGGAAGAACATATTGATGTATTCTTTATCAGAATCGGGTGTTGATTGATATCAATAAAACTGGTGTGTGGTTTTATACAACGCAGTTGGCGTTAAGGGGGGAGGCTAAATGCCTGCTTGAACTAAGTGTAGGTAACTATGACATCGTAATTTAACCTTAGGAATTTCAGCAACTAAAGTGTAACAAGGTACATAGGTGTATTGTGGGCGTAAAGGTTTGCCCTACAGTACTCTTGCCGATTTAGAAAGGCGCATACCGAACACATCGCTTGACTGTCTTTTGCGTGTTAATACACATATTTATTATTATTATTGTAGGTATGTATGTTTTCAATGAAGTGTTAGTCTTCATACCCGTGGTTGTTCTAAGTGTGTACTGCAACTGCACCTTAGGTTCACAGTCATAAATCTTGTAATGTTTTTTTCCCGAGGTAGTTGCATGGGAAGAGAAAAAATATCGATAAAATTATTGGCAACGCGTGAGCCATAAACATGGTGTAACCCATATGCTCTGCTTTCTGTCAGGTGGGTAATATCCTTGTCTAACATCTTTTTGATATCAAAAATCACACTTCATGCTTTTCCAATTTTCTGAACTGTAAAACAACTGCTCCTTCGTCTCTGACTATGTTAATTAAAAGACCTCTTCTTGGATTCTCGGCACCAATTCAAGTAAACTTGCGGAATATTTATTTATTTATTTAATACTTATACACAATATGTACAGATGCGGACTTAATTCCAAAGGCATTCTATGCTAGTCTACCTTAGGGTGAATATGTAACTGACCTATGTTCGAACTATTGTAAGTCAAAGTTCCTTGATGTTGCAACTAACTGATCGACATCCACCGATTATCAAAATTCCAAGGTACTTCTAGCAGACACACAAGCTTCAAATTTTCAACACGATTATTGTTATTCCTATAAAGCAAGGATAAACTTCAATATACCGCAATTTCAATCCTATTTCCTGTATATATAAACTGCATACGTAACTTTGTAATTCTATAAGCACTACATACACCACCTAAACAGATAGTGGATTTAGATAGATACAGTGTTACCTACACAAAGAAATGAGATCCCAAAAATATTACATATAAAAACCCAAGTCTCGCAACGCACTTCTTCTACCTCAAATTGTGAGATCTAATTGTTACTTAACTTTGTTAACTAACAACATGTAATTCATTAGGGACCCTAACTTCATCTGTTCAACAAAAGTTATGGAACTGCGCGGGCTGCAGAAGGAGGTATTGTTGTTAAGGTGTGCTTGAAACACATATCGTATCCTCATGTCAGGGAACAAAGGACGTCTTTGGAAAGGACGCCTTAAACCGTGAATATTTTTGGCGATTTTATAAAAGTACATGTATGATTACTGCATTCGACTGGACTCATGACATGAATAAATAACAGAACAAAGTGTAATATTATATTTATGTACATCAAATTGTTCAGTTCTATTATTATAGATATAAAACTATTACATAAATCTGCTTATTACTAGAAATGTTCCGGCGACGCTTAAAACTCGTCTTGGTACTTAATAGTAAATCCACGCTCGCGTTGGAGAAATGAGATTATTCGCTATAATAAGTGCCTTCAAATCATACTGTATGTGCTGTAAGTGGAAATTCTCTACAACTTTACCTTGCGATGTTTCTCTATTGCCACATAGTGCAGTGGTTTTAATAGTCAAGCGTCGCTGTGGGCTCGATCATGGCTCGAATGTCACCTCACATTATTAAGTGATTCTTGTTTGTTGTTGATAATTGGTAATTCTGAGTATGAGTGCAATTTCTCTTGATCATTGCATATTTCTTAACTACCCCGCGACACTTTAATTATTCCAAAAGGTGAGATTACCTTAACAATAATTTAAAAAACAGCTAGTAGATACAATTTCTGCCATATCTAATGAGGATACTAAACTTTCTAACACGACATTGCGCCTATCTCACCAATAATAAATAAACGGTTTCTGTTTTTTAACACTGCTTTTCTTCGTTCAGTCTGCATGTATTATAAATACTTAATTACAGTGCTATGGATTACCAGTTTCGCATGCCCATCAAATAAAGTGCCGCACAATCTCGGTACGAGGTATAGTAGAACATCCATCCTGAAATTGTATTTGAACTACCATTTATTGAATTTGCGTACAATCCTGTAGACATGTATATTTGCACTTTACCTATCTCATCACACTTAACAATTTATCTAAACTAAAACAACAAATTCAACTACGTTACCAAATATATAACTCACACTATTAGGCTTACACAACTAAAAGAATATATTATGATAGTACATTGTATTTTTCTATTACATGGTAACGGAAGCTATAAAAAAAAGGTTTATTTTCAATAGGTATGTTTTTATTTTTATTAGAAACTATACGATTTTACTCACGTTTGTATTTCGGGGATGCTCGACTAGTTTTTATTGCATAAACCAGTTTGGTAATTAAAATGTCAACATAAACAGTACTCACTACTATTAATATTAATTAACCATGTCCTCATCATGGAAATATTCAATATATTCATACATTGCAAATACTTGCCCCTTGCATTTTAATATTAAATACGCGACCGATTTACTTCACGTCAAATTCGCTAAGGGAATAATTATATATACAAACTAGCTTTTACCCGCGACTTCGTCCGCATGGTGGCGGACGTTAGACATCGTAGAGTGTAGGTACACTAATTTAGGGTACACCAGAGGCTCCGGCAATAAAACCCGGTGACGGAATACTGCATGTGTGGTTTTAGTCGGTTCGAGTCCAACATACCACCTTGTTGTTTCGCCCCGGTAAGGTGATGGCCTGTGGAGGTAAGATAGTAATTGAGGACGGAAAACCCACTAGTCACCTTCGGTTTGTAAACTAAAACGATCTCCACAGCCGAGGATAAATCTCAACGAATTGCCATAAATATATTTTACATTGCTTCGTTTAGAAGCGAAACACTGGTGGAACTATTATCACATGCCTAAGCTTTGGAAGTACTCGCAACGCCTTGTAAGTATATCTTACTGTGGAAGGTGTTCGGTTTAGATTTCCTGTCTATGCCAATTCCTTGAGGCTGTTCGTGAAGGTGTTTATTTTTCCGGATCCCGAGAACTTCGTCACATCTTCACTAAATTCTCATCGTAACAAAATCGGTTCATATTTGACAGAGACCTGAGGTAACATACTAACAAAAAAACCTACATGAGCGTCAAACTCAGAAAATCCCTTGTTTTAAGTTGGGTAAAAATCAAAATGTAAGTTTCTTACAAACTTTCATCGCCTATTTTAACCCTTTAAGGGATACATTTTTGAAAAAAGCGACACTTTAACTACGGTCCTTTAATGAATGCAGCAAAACGACGGAAACATAAAATCTATCAAACTGACATCATTTATAAAACGACTTTATCACATAAGTTCTATTGCTTTTTAGGCCCATACCTATATAATAAAATTAATTTAATCCTTTACATATACTTCCTTAATAAATTTTAATTAAAAACAAAATTAACGTTATCGCTACAAAACCTAAATTATGATGACAGCTAAATTCAATAAATGATAGTTAAAATACAATAAATAATAATATTGCCTCATATTTTTAAAATAAAACAGTAATTATGAGTACATTTAATAAAATATATCACTGTTTACACACTATTTACATTTTATTGTAGTTACTGAAACAAGGTCATCATACGATGTTATGGTTACTACCGTGCATGTACACATTTTGCCGCCCCACCGCAACTCCGACCGTGTTCTATAAAACCATAAACCATTTTTTTAACGTCAATCAACACTTGATCCTAACAAATAATACATCAAAATGTTTTCCAAAGTGAGTGTTTCTACAGTTAAACACTGAAAAATAAAATTCGCAAAGTAAATAGTTTACCAAAAGCAGACTAGCATAAAACCCATAACAACATAAACTTATTTTCATCCTACGCGCCTTTTCCCAACTAAATTGGGGTCGGCTTTCAACCGAACCTTGATATTTTACGTGAAGCGACTACCATCACCTCCACAACCCAAGTACTAGGCGATATCGAAGTTCTGTAGTTAGACCAGGTTGTCGGACTTTTTAGGGCTCCAACTACCCGTAGCGAATGCCATAGGTGTTTGTATGGCACCCGGGCCAGACGGTTTAACGTGCTCTCTGAGGCACGGAGGGGTCTCAAAGTGTTAAGAATGGTCACCCATCGTAGATTGACCTGGCTAGTACTACTTAACTTTGTAACACTATAAACTTATTTTATGTGTATTATTTGCTGCATATTTGTATAAACTTAACAATTGCCCAGTGAAGTGGTAAAATACTTTTGCTGTTCCTGATAATACAGATGAGACAGCTTCAATTCTAAATGGCTCCGATTTCGTGGCAAGTACCTGTTACTTCCCAGGAAATCAAGGAATCAGGAATCAAGACAGTATTTCATTAGTCTATTTTTCCTTTTCAGATCGTAGCTTTCGGCACTCTATTGGCCGCTGCCAGCGCCAACATACCAGTCGGCCACCTAACTACCGGCCATGGCGTGTCGTCCCAAAGCATCGTCCGTCACGACCAACCTCTACACTACTCTGCACCCGTAGCCCACTATGCCGCTCCCGTCGCTCACTATGCTGCCCCTATCGCCCACTATGCTGCCCCTGTAGCTCAATACGGTGGTCATGACACATACGTAAGTGTTTCCGCAATACGTAACCTACTTTGAAATCATGAGTTACTTTTTTAATTTAATAAGACCTTACTAATATACGTGAAATCACTTCAGGCTCACCCTAAATACGATTTCTCTTACTCTGTGGCCGACCCTCACACCGGAGACCACAAATCTCAGCACGAGAGCCGCGACGGTGACTCTGTCCATGGCTACTACTCTTTGGCTCAACCTGATGGCTCTGTCCGCAAGGTTGAGTACACCGCTGATGCTCACTATGGGTAAGCCACAATCCTTCCTTCGACATTTAATATCATCCTTTGTAAAGAATTGTAACATTAACTGTTTTGTTTATTTTCAGATTCAAAGCCCTGGTACACAACTCAGTTCCTTCAGTGCATCCTCAGACCTACGGACACGGTTACCATTGAGCATCCCTCAAATAGTAATCTTAGTGTAAATATTGATTATGAAAAATTTAAAAACAGCAAAATATTAAAGTATTAAATAAAATATAACTTCAAATATAAGTAGCACCTGTTTCATTAATCTGAGGACACGGCAGTGACCCCACTAAGTCGAAAAAAAAACAAAGACATAGTCGTACCATTCCTTTCTCGAGGCCATTCAGAATATTTTCGAACCTCTCTAACTTCTTTGTAGATAAAGCTAGAAGCCCAAATTTCAGCGAGTAAAAGTGTAGTGTAACTAAGTATATTTCCAAATAACATTCAATTTGAACTTGTAGTTTAAGAACTATTATAAGTCAAAGTTCTTAATTTTGTCACTGACTCACTCATCCACCCACCGATCATCAAAATTCCAGGGCACTTCTAGCAAACCTACAAGTTTAAAATTTTGAACAAGATTATTGTTAATCCTGTAAAACAAGGACAAACTCAAACATAAAGCAAATTTAGTCCCGTTTTCTGGAAATACAAACTGCATTAGTTACTTTATAATTCTATTTAATATATTCGGGATTAGAAGTTACTTTTGCAGTTAACAACACTTTTCGTCACTTACATAGGCTGCACTAAAAGTATCGGGAATGGAATATTTCCACTATTCCTATCATATTAAAATCTTTTTAATTGAAAACTCCTTGGTTTTAAAAATCGAATACCATTTATTTATTTAAAAAAAGATTCTCGGCTTCTCACAAGGTCTTCTCAAACTTGTTTAGTCGTTCCCCAACCCCAACTTCCGAATGGAATGGTTGCTTCAATGATTGGTTCCATCGTATGGAAAATGTGCCAAATTTCGCGGAGAATACTTCGAAAAGCAATAAATACATTTTTAAATAGTAATGTTGTGTCACTTCCTTGATTCCCAAAATTTTCAGTGTAGCCCTCGTACACTTCCTAAATAGGTAGGTCAATAGTTTATTTAGATAGTTACAGTTTCATTGACTAATCATGTTTCCTTTAATATACCTATAAAAAGAAATGAGATCCCATCAAAAACATTACATATTACAATCCCAAAGTCTCACAACGCAGTTCTTCTACCGAAAAAAAATGTGAGATCTAATCATTACTTAATTTGTTAACTGAGAATAGGATATAGTCCATGAAAATAATATATGACTTGGCAGTCGCACACGCCAATGTTGGTGTATGCATGAAGGCTCGCTAGTGCTAAGTTCAATTAATACTATTAAAAATAGTAGATTATTCTTACGTGATCATGTTGCCGTGCGATGCGTGGGATTTTTATATGTGATGATTTTGATGGGACAGGCGGGCGTGACTTATAGGATGGCGTGGGATTTATTTTCAGTTATATTAAGTGTTTGGTAAGCTACATCGATCACTTAAGGTTTCAGAATGCTAAAGGTCGCAAAATCGCATTAAAGAAAGAAATGAAAACAAAGCGGGTATCGGTTGCCGGCATCTAATGAATTATTTACAACAGATGGTCAGAAGTCATTAGTTGAATCTTTGTAACAAATACAATTAAATATTTTTGAAAGAAGCTTATAAACTATTGGTTATTGAACGAATATTTACAATTTTATCTACAAAAATACAAACCTGTATAAGGTTGGATGTTTCAGTCTGGTGAAATCTGTAACCTAGGTATTTCTCTTTCCTTCCATTTGTAGTAACGTCAAACACTAGAATTAATTCAAATTGAACATTTACTTTACACTAATTTAGAAAATAAACAACTAATAATAAAAAGAAACCAACAATGAGTGGCAAATAAGCGTTAGATCCTAAATATCAGCATTTTAAGCGAAAAGAGCATTTAAGCAAAATATGAACGCAATATGACATAAGGGGTGAGCCGAGTCAAAAATAACGAAATTTCGAATAATCTTATTTATTAGAGACCCCTAACTTCATCTCTTCAACAACGATTTAAAGAAATTTATTTTCATAAAGACAATAAAATTCGACTGACATAAAAATTATAATAACATTTTAATTAATTATTGTGATGGCCATCGAACACTCAGGCAATAGCTCCATAGGTTTACTTAGAAGGTGAACAATGTTCAATTAAACATTGAGGGAGGTGAGACTTAAAACTATCAAATGAGTTCTTGTTTAAGACAAGTAGGAATATATTATTGCACATTTTTTATCATAAAATAAAATGTCACTTAACTACAAATACTTTATTAACATTAGAAGACAACAAAAACGCATTGTAAAAGTAATGGGTCAACGGACTGCGCGGGCTGCAGAAGAAGACATTGTTTGTTAAGGTGTCCTCGTATCCTCATCTCAGGGAACAAAGCACGGTGATCGAAAAGGACGCCTTAAATCATGTATATTTTTAGCGATTTTATATAGGTACATGTACGATGACGTCATTCGACTGGTCCGATGTTATTAATAAATAACGGTATAAAATGTATAGTTATGTTTATGTCAATCATCTCGTTCAGTAATATTTTAATAGAAATAAAACTATTACATTAATCTGCCTATTACAAGCAAGAGCGAAACTTATAAATCGTCTCTGTACTTAATAGCATATCCACGCTCGCGTCGGAGAAATGAGATTATTGGCATGTGCCTTCGAATCATTCTATATGTGCTGTATTGGAAGTTTTATCTAGTTTTCAAATTCACACTATTGGCTTATACAACATAAACAATCTATGATATTAGGTACATCGCATTTTTTTACTACATCGCAACGAAAGCTATGAAAAATGTTTATTTTCAATATGCGTTTATTGCAGAAATCAGTTTGGTAATTACAATTTCAACATAAACAATTTCAACAAACTTTAAAATAACTGAAGGCTTACTGGATATCTCAAAAACACGCACAAGACAGTCAAGCGATGGATCCGGTGTGCGCAGCTCTAAATCGGTGAGAGTACTCCAGAGCAAAACTCTACACCCACAATACACGTATGTACAGTCACGTGCATTGATATGCAAACGTTCACATATTTGCAAATATATGTTAATATTTGATATTTCAAAAATAAGTATCACATGTCTTATTCAAAATTATATAATCTTCAAACTGGGTCAAACTTAGGTATAATTTTTCATCATAGTAAAGTAAACAAAACACTATTAGTGAATACTACACACTCCCAAAGTTATATTTATGTATATGTGACAATTTCTTTAACATATATACAAAGCAATTACATTATTTTTGATTATTAATTAATAAACGAGCAATTACATGTAGGTAATACATGGACAGAATTTGAAATAAATGTTTACTCAAAAAAAAAGAAAAACGATGCTTTAAAATCGTCTCAGTAATTAATAGCAAATCCACCCTCGCGTTGGAGAAATGAGATTATTGGCAATATGTGCCTTCAAATGATACTATATGCGCTGTAAGTGAACATAGCCCTTATACAGCGTTTTTATGTTTATAGTGGGACATAAAGTAGCCATGTAGGCATTCATCCGTTACTGCGTTAACGAAGCACAGATCAACAAACACACTTCTGCTTCTATAATACGAGTATAAGATAAGATTAAACTATAACTGTTGAAAAATAAATGTATACGTTCTATTTACATGCATGCGTCATAAAATTCCTCCACATCGTCGCCTACTGGCAGTGTTCCCAGAAGGCTGGCAGCATTGCCACGTTGAATGGCAATGCTAACTCTCTGTGCAAGGAAAAGGCCCGCCTTCTGGTCACGAGAAGTGTCGATCAGTCGCTTAGCTTTATAAACGGAACGAGCACTCGCACCCCATGACCCAAGCGTTTTGACCCCAAACGGCTCAAAAACATGGTTACCTACTAAATTATTGTATTTACGCCGTTTGAGGCTTTCTGCTGATGCACCAGCAGCGCCAGCACAACCAGCTGTACTTGAAAGATGTGATGGCGCGAAGGTGTCAACGCAGGTTGCGTCCCACAACAAAGGCCTACCCATCTTCCATGGCAGTAACGATATAGCATCTGGTCTCTTCCCATCGTCTCGTACCAGACCATTAGGTTCACGTACGGCTGGCACGCCGGCGGTGACAAGAGCACGACGGGCTGTAAGTGAAATTTTCTACAACTTTACTTTGCGATGTTTTTCTGTCGCCACATGGTGCAGTAGTTTTACCTAATAGTCAAGCGTCAAGGACTGTGGGTTCGATCCTCGCTCAAATGTCACCTCACATTATTTGTATGATTCATGGATAATTGATTAATTCTGAGTATGAGTGGAATTTCTCTTGATTAATGGTATATTTCTTAACTATCCCGCGATACTTTAATTATTCCAAAAGGTGAGATTACCTTAACAATAATTTTAGAAACAGCTAGTAGATACAATTTCTGCCATATCTAATGAGGATACTAAACTTTCTAACACGACATTGCACCTGCGCCTATCAACCAATAATAAATAAACAATTTCTGCTTTTAACAGCTCACAGCTTTTGTGCATTCAGTCTGCATGTATAACAATCACACAATTACAGTGATATGGATTACAAGTTTCTCATGCCCATCAAAAAAAGTGTCGATCTCGGTACGAGGTACAGTAGAACTTCCATCCTAGAGAGGTAGACACGTATATATGCACTTTACCTATCTCATCACACTTCACAATTTATCTAAACTAAAACAATCAATTCCACTACGTTACCAAATATATAACTCACACTATTGGGCTTATGCAACTAAAAGAATATATTATAACAGTACAGTGTATTTTTTTATTACACGGCAACGGAAGCTATAAAAAAGGTTTATTTTCAATATGTTTTTATTACATAAATCAGTTTGGTAATTAAAATGTGAACATGAACAGTCCTCACTACTATTAATATAGTGAAACAACATGTTAAAGTATTTTTCCTAATTTAATGTTATAAAGTAACATTTATTATACACAAAACTGTGTATTAATGCCAAATTCGTAAGTACAAGGTGAAATTACGGTGTCATAATTACCTACACATAGTTCAGGCAAGCATTTAGCCGCTCCACTTAACGTCGACTGCGTTGTATAAAACCACACACCAGTTTTATTGACATCAATCAACACCCGATTCTAATAAAGAATACATCAATATGTTCTTCCAAGTAAGTGTTAATACAATCATTCCGGTGAAAAAATACATAGAATAATAGAAGGCATGAATTTAATAAATGACAGTTAAATTCAATAAATAATAGTAAAAATACAATAAATAATAATATTACCTCAGTATTTTAAAATAAAAAAAGTCATTTTGAGTACATTAATTAGAATAGATCACTGTTTGCACACCGTCTACAACTCAGTCCTTACATTGTATTGTAGTTACTTAAATTTACAAGGTCGTATTACGATGTCATAGTTACTACCGTGCACGTACGCATTTTGCCGTCCTACCGCAACTCCAACCGTGTTCTATAAAACCATAAACCAATTTTTTTAACGTCAATCAACACATGATCCTAAAACAATTAATACATCAAAATGTTTCCTAAAGTGATTGTTTCTACAGTAATACTATATAACAGTATATATATATATACAGTAATAATGACTAAATAGTTTACCAAAAGCAGACTAGCATAAAAACCCATAACACCATAAACTTTTTTTATGTGTATTATTTACTACATATTTGTCTAAACGTAAGCATTGCCCTGGGAAGTGATGAAATACTTTTGCTGTTCCTGATAATAAACATGAGATGGCCTCAATTCTAAATGAACCCGATCTCGTGGCAGGTAACAGGCTCAGGAATCAAGAGAGTATTTCATTAATCTATTTATCCTTTTCAGATCGTAGCTTTCGGAACTCTATTGGCCGCTGCCAGCGCCAACATACCAGTCGGCCACCTAACTACTGGCCATGCCGTATCGTCCCAAAGCATAGTCCGTCACGACCAACCTCTACACTACGCTGCACCAGTCTCCCATTACTCTTCTTCCGTAGCCCACTATGCCGCTCCCGTCGCTCACTATGCTGCCCCTGTAGCTCAATACGGTGGTTATGACACATACGTAAGTTCTAACACTTAACCTATCTTATAATCTTGAATTACTTTTTTTAGTTAATAAGACCTTACTAATAGACGTGAAATCATTTCAGGCTCACCCTAAATACGATTTCTCTTACTCTGTGGCCGACCCTCACACCGGAGACCACAAGTCTCAGCACGAGAGCCGCGACGGTGACTCTGTCCATGGCTACTACTCTCTAGCTCAACCTGATGGCTCTGTCCGCAAGGTCGAGTACACTGCTGACGCCCACAATGGGTAAGCCACAATCCTGCCTTCGAAATAAAATATCATCCTTTGTAAAGAATTGTAACATTAACTGTTTTGTTTATTTTCAGATTCAACGCCGTGGTACACAACTCAGCTCCTTCAGTGCATCCTCAGACCTACGGACATGGCTACCATTATTGAGCATCCCTCAAATAGTAATCTTAGTGTAAATATTGATTATGAAAAATATAAAAACAGCAAAATATGAAAGTATTAAATAAAATATAACTTCAAATATACGTAGTACCTGTTTCATTAATATGAGGCCCCAGCAGTTACCCCACTAAGTCGAAAAAAAAACAAAGGCATAGCCACCATTCCTTTCTCGAAGCCATTCAGAACATTTTGGACCCCCCTCTAACTTCTTTGTAGATAAAGCTGACCTGTTGGTCTAGTGGTTAGTGATTCTGACTGCTATGTCATAGATCGTGAGTTCGATTCCCACCCGAGTCTGGGTGTTCTTTGTGTTCGTTGTTTATATGTATGTAAAGTTCCCCGCGACACAGGAGTAATTCCTAATGCGTCTTTTTAAAAAAAAAAGGTAGAAGTCTACATTTCTGCGAGTAAGAGGGCATAGTGTAACTAATTACATTTCCAAATTACATTCAATTTGAACTTGTAGTTTAAGAACATATATATAAGTCAAAGTTCTTAATTTTGTCACTGACTCACTCATCCACTCACCGATCATTAAAATTCCAGGGCACTTCTAGCAAACCCACAAGTTTCAAATTTTGAACACGATTATTGTTAATCCTGTAAAGCAAGGACAAACTCAAACATACCGCAATTTCTTCCCCGTTTTCTGGAAATACAAACTGCATGAGTAACTTTGTAATTGTATATAATAGATACGGGATTTAAAGTTACTTTTGCAGTTAATACAATTTCTCGTCACTTACACTACCTAAATATCTATTTAGGTAGGTGGTAGTAAACTATTTATTATATTTTATTTATTCATTTATTATTATTTTATTTACCTATCTATCTATCTAGATAGGTAGATAAAAAAAAAATTTGTTAAATAGTTACTGTGTCATTGACTAATCATGTTTCCTTTAATATACCTTTAAAAAGAAATGAGATCCTGTGCTACCTAAAACATTACATATTAAAAACCCAAGTCTCGCAACGCAGTTCTTCTACCGAAAAAAATTGTGAGATCTAGTTATTACTTACTTAATTTATTATTATTTGTTGTCAAAATGTAGGTGTTTAATACACCACTGCTTACCCTTTCGGGGAAAGGTGTGGTCATGTTTTAGGATCGTATAGTAGATCCCGCGAACGACGACGAAATACAACAGTATTAATAATCACACAACGTCTATTCTGTGTTTAAGGGGATTCTGTTTTCATATGTCTCTTTCCCTGTATGCTTGTCTGTTGTATTTCGTCGTTGGTCACGGGATCTACTATACGACCCTAAAATATGACCACACCTTTCCTCGAAAGGGTAAGCAGTGGTGTATTAAACACCTACATTTTGACAAATATTGTTCGGCCCGTCACACGTAAGAGGGGTCTAGCCTATTGCCGTCAACCAGGCACTTTGGAAATTAAACATGGGTGACATGGGCAAATAAGGAGGATATTGAAAGGGAAAGGTAGGTTAGAAGGCTTCCCTTCTATCTTCCATTACCTTCGTGATGGAAGATAACTGCTTCTACGGATGCATTGGGACTCCCCAATGCATCCGTAGAAGCAGTTATCTTCCATGTTGCTTACACTCGTAAGCAACAGCTTGAGCAGGTCAGGTACCTGCAACTCAAACTGGCTGTGGCCGGAAAGTTCCTATATTGCACTAGCACCATCTCATACCAACCAAACTTACAATAACTTGCCCTGTTAGTTCTAGAAGGATAAACATACGCACATACAGATAAATGAATAGTTTTGAAAAAAAATATTTCACATAGATTCAAATAATTACACTGAGCGGGAATAGAGTCAACGACCCATGACGTTAGTCACATACTCTGCCACCGCGCCACATGTGTATTAGACTGAAATATTTATTTGCGTGTATATGTCTGTTTTGTGTTTCTATAGAAATATTCTGTTTATAAAGAGAAATACCTAAGTTACACATTTCACCAGACTGAGACATCAAATAAATAATTATAGTTTAAAAAACTAAAAAACACGCTTTTAAAGAAAATTCAACTAAAAAATAAAAAAAAAATCGAATTATTGCATTGTCATCGGTCTTTGACTGGTGTGCAAAATTTGGATGAAATTTGAAAAATGATGAAGGAATCGGTTACAAACATACATACAAGTGAAGCTAATATAAAGCGTGTAAAAATATATAATTGTATTTGTTACAAATATTCAACTAATGATTTCTGAACATCTGTTGTAAATAATTCATTAGATTCCGGCAACCCATCGCCACTTTGTTTTCATTTCTTTTTTTAACGCGATTTCGCAAGCTTCAGCCTCAAGTGATCGATGTAGTCTACCAAAATACTTAATAAACCTGAAAATAATGTCCCATCAAAACATTACATATAAAAATCCCACGCATCGCACGGCAACATAATCACAAAATAATAATATACTAAGTCTTAGTTGAACATTGCCTTCATGCATGCACTAACATTGGCGTGCGCGATTGCCAAGTCAAATGTTATTTTTATGACTTTATCCTATTGTCAGTTAATAAATTAAGTAAGTAAGAACTAGATCTTAAATTTTTTTCTGTAGAAGAACTGCTTTCAAGACTTGCGTTTTTAACTTAGATTATATATAGGTCCAGATACCGTTAGCAGTACAAATCTCACCGTTTACTTTGAAGTCACTTTTTTAAGCTGTGTGACTGAACCCCGCCCAACGCGAGTGTCTACGTACAATATTTGTGCTGGTGTGCATTACGGTTTTACTACCAACGCATGGAGGTTACCCCAAATTTTTTTGTTTTTTATTAAACAATATTTTAAAAAATGTAATATTAAATAAAGACATTTTAAATATATTTAAATGTATTACAAGTGTTCTTTTACTTTTTCTAAAGCTTAGTAGGATAACAAATTATTCTTATTATTAATTTATTTGATCAAACAACATGCGTTATATTTCAGTCACTGTCATAAATGAGACACGATAGAAAAGAAGAACCGAATCAGTATGAACTATTTATTTATAACAATATTTTTTGGTTTGTTTTTCAATGCGTTTTTTTTGGAGTTTACTCCTAAAGAATCGATTTTGGTATGAATAACATATGAAGAGTAAACATTTTGTGATCGAAGGACAGCGTAACGCTTCAACGCTTTGTTGAATTGTAGGACGAGACGGCAAATTAAAAATTATTAATTTTTAAATTCGGTCGTATTAGTTTGTTTTGGGATTAACTAAAAAACAGTCAGTTCCTAGGTACTTGCAACACCGGCAGGCAAATATATAAAATAACATATATTATTTTTGCTAACATTTTGTAGATACTTCTTACACTTAAACAGATACATAACACAACACTACTTAAATAACATTATTTATGACCACGATACAACTAAGATGCAATAGAAAAATTAACATAATCCCATGAAAAATTATGTCAATAATGTAATTTTTCTAGAATATAGCAAAATGTACTCACTAAAATTAATTAACTGTCAGTATATTTCTCGTCTTCCTATAAATAACAAGTTTGGCAAACAAAAATATACATACTGCTAGAATGTGTTATGGGTAAATTATAGAATTCACGTCCCTGGCAAAATCTATAGTAATGGCGTCGCTATTTTATTAATTTGAAGTTTTGTTATATTTTTATAAATACATTAGCAAATAAAATACTTAGATATGAAATGTGATGTTCGGACACATATGATTTTTTTAGTATAATTTTTACAGGATTTGACAGCACAACCAGGCATTTTTGAATATTATAAACTCGAGACGTACTTCAGCGGCGAACGTTCGCTCGCGTGTGACGAGTGAGTCGCTTAAATTTGTAATAGTCGCTTATATTTTTTGGCTTCAGTTTTGGGGCACGGATTAGGCATCTGGACCTATATATAATGTAACGTTTTTAATATGTAATGTTTTAGATGGAATCTCATTTCTTTTTAAAGGTATATTAAAGGAAACATGATTAGTCAATGAGACTGTGACTATTTAAAAACAATATTTGCCTACCTATCTAGATAGATAGGTAGGTAAATAATTTACTACTACTACCTACCTACCTATCTATTTAGGTAGTGTAAGTGACGAAAAATTGTATTAACTGCAAAAGTAACTTTAAGTCCCGTATCTAAAATATAGAATTATAAAGTTACGCATACGGTTTGTATTTCCAGAAAACGGGAGTGAAATTGCGGTATGTTTGAGTTTGTCCATGCTTTACACGATTAACAATAATCGTGTTCAAAATTTGAAGCTTGTGGGCCTGCTAGAAGTACCCTGGAATTTTGATGATCGGTGGATGAGTGAGTCAGTGACAAAATTAAGAACTTTGACTTATAATAGTTCTTAAACTACAAGTTCAAATTGAATGTAATTTGGAAATATAATTAGTTACACTATGCCCTCTTACTCGCTGAAATTTAGGTTTGTAGCTTTATCTACAAAGAAGTTAGACGGGGGTCCAAAATGTTCTGAATGGCTTCGAGAAAGGAGTGGTGGCTAGGCCTTTGTTTTTTTTTCGACTTAGTGGGGCACTGCCGGGGCCCCAGATTAATGAAACAAGTACTACGTATATTTGAAGTTATATTTTATTTAATACTTTCATATTTCGCTGTTTTTATATTATTTATAATCAATATTTACACTAAGATTACTATTTGAGGTATGCTTAATAATGGTAACCGTGTCCGTAGGTCTGAGGATGCACTGAAGGAGCTGAGTTGTGTACCACGGCGTTGAATCTGCAAATAATCAGAACAGTTAATGTTATAATTCCTTACAAAGGATGATATTATGTTTCAAAGGAAGGATTGGGCTTACCCATTGTGGGCGTCAGCAGTGTACTCGACCTTGCGGACAGAGCCATCAGGTTGAGCCAGAGAGTAGTAGCCATGGACAGAGTCACCATTGCGGCTCTCGTGCTGAGACTTGTGGTCTCCGGTGTGACGGTCGGCCACAGAGTAAGAGAAATCGTATTTAGGGTGAGCCTGAAATTATTTCACGTCTATTAGTAAAGTCTTATTAAATAAAAAAGTAATTCAAGATTTTAAAGTAGGCTAAGTGTATTGAGTATTATGGAAGAACTTACGTATGTGTCATAACCACCGTATTGAGCTACAGGGGCAGCATAGTGGGTGACAGGGGCAGCATAGTGAGCGACGGGAGCGGCATAGTGGGCCACGGGAGCGGCATAGTGGGCTACGGGTGCAGCGTAGTGTAGAGGTTGGTCGTGGCGGACGATGCTTTGGGACGACAGGGCATGGCCGGTAGTTAGGTGGCCGACTGGTATGTTGGCGCTGGCAGCCGCCAATAGAGTGCCGAAAGCTACGATCTGAAAAAGAAAAATAGATTAATGAAATACTCTCTTGATTCCTGAGCCTGTTACCTACCACGAGATCGGGTTCATTTAGAATTAAAGCTGTCTCATGTGTATTATCAGGAATAACAAAAGTATTTCACCACTTCCCACGGCAATTCTTAAGTTTATACAAATATGTAGCAAATAATACACATAAAATAAGTTTATGGTGTTTTGGGTTTTTATGCTAGTCTGCTTTTGGTAAACTATGTAGTTTGAATATAGAATAGAATAGAAACAGTCACTTCGAAAAACATTTTGATGAATTATTTGTTAGGATCAAGTGTTGATTGACGTTAAAAAAATGGTTTATGGTTTTATAGAACACGGTCGGAGTTGCGGTGGGGCGGCAAAATGCGTACGTACACGGTAGTAACTATGACATCGTAATACGGCCTTGTAAATTTCAGTAACTACAATAAAATGTAAGGACTGAGTTGTAGACGGTGTGTAAACAGTGATCTATTTTAATTAATGTACTCGTAATTACTTTTATTTTAAAATGCTGAGGTAATATTATTATTTATTGTATTTTAACTACCATTTATTGAATTTAACTGTCAATTATTAAATTCATGCCTCCTATTATTCTACATATTTTTTCACCGGTATGATTGTATAAACACTTACTTGGAAGAACATATTGATGTTTTCTTTATTAGAATCGGGTGTTGATTGATGTTAATAAAACTGGTGTGTGGTTTTATACAACGCAGTTGGCGTTAAGTGGGGAGGCTAAAAGCCTGCTTGAACTTAGTGTAGGTAACTATGACATCGTAATTTAACCTTAGGAATTTCAGCAACTAAAGTGTAACAAGGTACATAGGTGTGTTGTGGGTGTAAAGGTTTGCCCTACAGTACTCTTGCCGATTTAGAAAGGCGCATACCGAACACATCGCTTGACTGTCTTGTGCGTGTTAATACACATATTTATTATTATTATGTATATACATATTTATGAGTAGGTATGTATGTTTTCAATGAAGTGTTAGTCTTCATACCCGTAGTTGTTCTAAGTGTGTACTGCAACTGCATTTTAGGTTCGAAATCATAAATCTTGTAATGTTTTTTTCCCGAGGCTTTTTCCACGCTCGCGTTGGAGAAATGAGATTATTCGCTATAATATGTGCCTTCAAATCATACTATATATGCTGTAAGTGGAAATTCTCTACAACTTTACCTTGCGATGTTTCTCTATTTCTACATAGTTTAGGTTTTAATAGTCAAGCGTCGAGTACCTACTGGGCTCGATCATCGCTCGAATGTCACCTCACATTATTAAGTGATTCTTGTTTGTTGTTGATAATTGGTAGTTCTGAGTATGAGTGCAATTTCTCTTGATCATTGCATATTTCTTAACTACCCCGCGAAACTTTAATTATTCCAAAAGGTGAGATTACCTTAACAATAATTTAAAAAACAGCTGGAAGATACAATTTCTGCCATATCTAATGAGGATACTAAACTTTCTAACACGACATTACGCCTATCTCATCAATAATAAATAAACGGTTTCTGTTTTTTAACACCGCTTTTCTGCGTTCAGTCTGCATTATAAATACGTAATTACAGTGCTATGGATTACCAGTTTCGCATGCCCATCAAATAAAGTGCCGCACAATCTCGGTACGAGGTATAGTAGAACTTCCACCCTGAAATTGTATTTGAACTATCATTTATTGAATTTGCGTACATTCCTGTAGGCATGTATATATGCACTTTACCTATCTCATCACACTTAACAATTTATCTAAACTAAAACAACAAATTCAACTACGTTACCAAATATATAACTCACACTATTGGGCTTACACAACTAAAAGAATATATTATGATAGTACATTGTATTTTTCTATTACATGGTAACGGAAGCTATAAAAAAAGGTTTATTTTCAATATGTTTTTATTTTTATTAGAAACTATACGATTTTACTCACGTTTGTATTTCGGGGATGCCCGACTAGTTTTTATTGCATGTCAGTTTGGTAATTAAAATGTCAACATAAACAGTACTCACTACTATTAATATTAATTAACCATGTCCTCATCATGGAAATATTCAATATATTCATACATTGCAAATACTTGCCCCTTGCATTTTAATATTAAATATGTGACCGATTTAGTAATAATTATATACACAAACTAGCTTTTACCCGCGACTTCGTCCGCATGGTGGCGGACGTTAGACATCGTAGAGTGTAGGTACACTAATTTAGGGTACACCAGAGGCTCCGGCAATAAAACCCGGTGACGGAACACTGCATGTGTGGTTTTAGTCGGTTCGAGTCCAACATACCACCTTGTTGTTTCGCCCCGGTGAGGTGATGGCCTGTGGAGGTAAGATAGTAATTGAGGACGGAAAACCCATTAGTCACCTTCGGTTTGTAAACCAAAACGATCTCCACAGCCGAGGATAAACCTCAACGAATTGCCATAAATATATTTTACATTGCTTCATGCATGCATTGAACTATTATCACATGCGTAAGCTTAGGAAGTACTCGCAACGCCTTGTAAGTATATCTCACTGTGGAAGTTGTTCGGTTTAGATTTCCCGTCTATGCCAATTCCTTGAGGCTGTTCGTGAAGGTATTTCTTTTTCCGGATCCCGAGAACTTCATCACATCTTCACTAAATTCTCATCGTAACAAAATCGGTTCATATTTGACAGAGACCTGAGGTAACATACTAACAAAAAAACCTACATGAGCGTCAAACTCAGAAAATCCCTTGTTTTAAGTTGGGTAAAAATCAAAATGTAAGTTTCTTACAAAATTTCATCGCCTATTTTAACCCTTTAAGGGATACATTTTAGAAAAAAAGTGACACTTTAACTACGGTCCTTTAATGAATGCAGCAAAACGGCGGAAACATAAAATCTATCAAACTGACATTATTTATAAAACGACTTTATCACATAAGTTCTATTGCTTTTTAGGCCCATACCTATATAATAAAATTAATTCAATCCTTTACATATACTTCCTTAATAAATTTTAATTAAAAACAAAATTAACGATATCGCTACAAAACCTAAATTATGATGACAGTTAAATTCAATAAATGATAGTTAAAATACAATAAATAATAATATTGCCTCAGATTTTTAAAATAAAACAGTAATGATGAGTACATTTAATAAAATATATCACTGTTTACACACTATATACATTTTATTGTAGTTACTGAAACAAGGTCATCATACGATGTCATAGTTACCACCGTGCATGTACGCATTTTGCCGCCCCACCGCAACTCCGACCGTGTTCTATAAAACCATAAACCATTTTTTTTAACGTCAATCAACACTTGATCCTAACAAATAATACATCAAAATGTTTTCCAAAGTGAGTGTTTCTACAGTTATACACTGAAAAATAAAATTCGCAAAGTAAATAGTTTACCAAAAGCAGACTAGCATAAAAACCCATAACACCATAAACTTATTTTCATCCTACGCGCCTTTTCCCAACTAAATTGGGGTCGGCTTTCAGCCGAACTTTGATATTTTACGTGAAGCGATTACCATCATACCTCCACAACCCAAGTACTAGGCGATATCGAAGTTCTGTAGTTAGACCAGGTTGTCGGACTTTTTAGAGCACCAACTACCCGTAGCGAACGGTTTAACGTGCTCTCCGAGGCACGGAAGGGTCTCAAAGTGTTAAGAATGGTCACCCATCGTAGATTGACCTGGCTAGTACTACTTAACTTTGTAACACTATAAACTTATTTTATGTGTATTATTTGCTGCATATTTGTATAAACTTAACAATTGCCCAGTGAAGTGGTAAAATACTTTTGCTGTTCCTGATAATACAGATGAGACAGCTTCAATTCTAAATGGCTCCGATTTCGTGGCAAGTAACAAGCTCAGGAATCAAGAGAGTATTTCATTAGTCTATTTTTCCTTTTCAGATCGTAGCTTTCAGCACTTTATTGGCCGCTGCCAGCGCCAACATACCAGTCGGCCACCTAATTACCGGCCATGCCGTGTCGTCCCAAAGCATCGTCCGTCACGACCAACCTCTACACTACGCTGCACCCGTAGCCCACTATGCCGCTCCCGTGGCCCACTATGCTGCCCCTATCGCCCACTATGCTGCCCCTGTAGCTCAATACGGTGGTCATGACACATACGTAAGTGTTTCCGCAATACGTAACCTACTTTGAAATCATGAGTTACTTTTTTAATTTAATAAGACCTTACTAATATACGTGAAATCATTTCAGGCTCACCCTAAATACGATTTCTCTTACTCTGTGGCCGACCCTCACACCGGAGACCACAAATCCCAGCACGAGAGCCGCGACGGTGACTCTGTCCATGGCTACTACTCTTTGGCTCAACCTGATGGCTCTGTCCGCAAGGTCGAGTACACCGCTGATGCTCACAATGGGTAAGCCACAATCCTTCCTTCGACATATAATATCATCCTTTGTAAAGAATTGTAACATTAACTGTTTTGTTTATTTTCAGATTCAACGCCCTGGTCCACAACTCAGTTCCTTCAGTGCATCCTCAGACCTACGGACACGGCTACCATTATTGAGCATCCCTCAAATAGTAATCTTAGTGTAAATATTGATTTTGAAAAATTTAAAAACAGTAAAATATAAAGGTATTAAATAAAATAAAACTTCAAATATAAGTAGTACCTGTTTCATTAATATGGGGACACGGCAGTGACCCCACTAAGTCGAAAAAAAACAAAGACATAGTCGTACCATTCCTTTCTCGAAACCATTCAGAATATTTTCGTACCTCTCTAACTTCTTGGTAGATAAAGCTAGTATAGAAGCTAGTAGTATAGAAGCCCAAATTTCAGCGAGTAAAAGTGTAATATAACTAAGTATATTTCCAAATTACATTCAATTTGAACTTGTAGTTTAAGAACTATTTTGAATCAAAGTTCTTAATTTTGTCACTCATCCACCGATCATCAAAATTCCAGGCTAGGGTCCTATAAAGCAAGGACAAACTCAAACATAAAGCAAATTTAGTCCCATTTTCTGGAAATACAAACTGCATTAGTTAATTTGTAATTCTATTTAATATATTCGGGATTAGAAGTTACTTATGCAGTTAACAACATTTTTAGTCACTTACACTACCTAAATAGGTAGGTCAATAGTTTATTTAGATAGTTACAGTTTCATTGACTAATCATGTTTCCGTTAATATAAAAAGAAATGAGATCCCATCAAAAACATTACATCTTACAAACCCAAAGTCTCACAACGCAGTTCTTCTACCGAAAAAAAGTTGTGAGATCTAATCATTACTTAATTTGTTAACTGAGAATTGGATATAGTCCATAAAAATAATATATGACTTGGCAGTCGCACACGCCAATGTTGGTGTATGCATGAAGGCTCGCTAGTGCTAAGTTCAATTAAGACTATTAAAAATAGTAGATAATTCTTACGTGATCATGTTGCCGTGCGATGCGTGGGATTTTTAAATGTAATGATTTTGATGGGACGGGCGGGCGTGACTTATAGGATGGCGTGGGATTTATTTTCAGTTATATTAAGTGTTTGGTAAGCTACATCGATCACTTAAGGTTTCAGAATACTAAAGGTCGCAAAATCGCATTAAAGAAAGAAATGAAAACAAAGCGGGTATCGGTTGCCGGCATCTAATGAATTATTTACAACAGATGGTCAGAAGTCATTAGTTGAATCTTTGTAACAAATACAATTAAATATTTTTGAAAGAAGCTTATGAACTATTGGTTATTGAACGAATATTTACAATTTTATCTACAAAAATACAAACCTGTATCAGGTTGGATGTTTCAGTCTGGTGAAATCTGTAACCTAGGTAAGTATTTCTCAAACACTAGAATTAATTCAAATTGAACATTTACTTTACACTAATTTAGAAAATAAACAACTAATAATAAAAAGAAACCAACAATGAGTAGCAAATAAGCGTTAGATCCTAAATTTCAGTATTTTAAGCGAAAAGAGCATTTAAGCAAAAAATTTACGCAATATGACATAAGGGGTGAGCCGAGTCAAAAATAACGAAATTTCGAATTATCTTATTTAATAGAGACCCCTTTTTTTTCGTGTGGAAACCCTCACGGGTCATCACCTCACCATGGCTATTGGTGAGATGATATGTCGGAATCGAACCGACTAAAACCACACGGTGTTCCGTAACAAGTGAGTCTATCGCAAGGGACTCGGGTATACCCTAGGAAGGAAGTCCCCGAGAACCCTAAACTTCATCTCTTCAACAACGATTTAAAGAAATTTATTTTCATAAAGACAATAAAATTCGACTGACATAAAATTTATAATAACATTTTAATTAATTATTGTGATGGCCATCGAACACTCAGTCAATAGCTCCATAGGCTCACTTAAAAGATGAAAAATGTTCAATTAAACATTGAGGGAGGTGAGACTTAAAACTATTAAATGAGTTCGTATTTAAAACAAGTAGGAATATATTATTGCACATTTTTTTATCATAAAATAAAATGTCACTTAACTACAAATACTTTATTAACATTAGAAGACAACAAAAACGCATTGTAAAAGTAATGGATCAATGGACTGTGCGGGCTGCAGAAGAAGACATTGTTTGTTAAGGTGTCCTCGTATCCTCATCTCAGGGAACAAAGCACGGTGGTCGAAAAGGACGCCTTAAATCATGTATATTTTTAGCGATTTTATATAGGTACATGTACGATGACGTCATTCGACTGGTCTGATGTTATTAATAAATAACGGTACAAATTGTATAGTTATGTTTATGTCAATCATCTTGTTCAGTAATATTTTAATAGAAATAAAACTATTACATTAATCTGCCTATTACAAGCAAGAGCGAAACTTATAAATCGTCTCTGTACTTAATAGCATATCCACGCTCGCATCGGAGAAATGAGATTGGTATGTGCCTTCGAATCATTCTATATGTGCTGTATTGGAAGTTTTATCTAGTTTTCAAATTCACACTATTGGCTTATACAACATAAAGAATCTATGATATTAGGTACATCGCATTTTTTTACTACATAGCAACGGAAGCTATGAAAAATGTTTATTTTCAATATGCGTTTATTGCAGAAATCAGTTTGGTAATTACAATTTCAACAAACTTTAAAATAACTGAGGGCTTGCTGGCTATCTTAAAAACACGCACAAGACAGTCAAGCGATGTATCCGGTGTGCGCAGCTCTAAATCGGCAAGAGTACTCCAGAGCAAATCTCTACACCCACAATACACGTATGTACAGTCACGTGCATTGATATGTAAACGTTCACATATTTGCAAATATATGTTAATATTTGATATTTCAAAAATAAGTATCTCATGTTGTATTTAAAATTATATAATCTTCAAACTGGGTCAAAATTAGGTATCATTTTTCATCATAGTAAAGTAAACAAAACACGATTAGTGAATACTACACACTCCCAAAGTTATATTTATGTAAATGTGACAATTTCTCTCACATATATACAAATCAAATTTCAGGACAATGTAAACACATTATAATTGATTATTAATTAATAAACGAACAATTAAATGTAGACATGGACATAATTTTAAATAAGTGTTTACTCAAAAAAAAAAATCGACGCTTTAAAATCGTCTCGGTAATTAATAGCAAATCCACCCTCGCGTTGGAGAAATGAGATTATTGGCAATATGTGCCTTCAAATGATACTATATGTGCTGTAAGTGGAATTTTCTACAACTTTACTTTGCGATGTTTCTCTATCGCCACATGGTGCAGTGGTTTTAATAGTCAAGCGTCAAGTACTGTGGGTTCGATCCTTGCTCGAATATCACCTCACATTATTTGTATGATTCATGGATAATTGATTAATTCTGAGTATGAGTGCAATTTCTCTTGATTAATGGTATATTTCTTAACTACCCCGCGGTACTTTAATTACTCCATAGGGTGAGGTTACCTTAAAAATAATTTAAAACACAGCTAGTCGATACAACTTCTGCCATGTCTAATGAGGATACTAAACTTTCTAACACGACATTGCACCTGCGCCTATCAACCAATAATAAATAAACAATTTCTGCTTTTAACAGCTCACAGCTTTTGTGCATTCAGTCTGCATGTATAACAAACACACAATTACAGTGATATGGATTACCAGTTTCTCATGCCCGTCAAACAAAGTACCGTATAATCTCGGTACGAGGTATAGTAGAACTTCCTTCCTGAAATTGCTTTTGAACTACCATTTCTTGAATTTGCGTACATTCCTGTAGACACGTATATATGCAGTTTGCCTATCTCATCACACTTAACAATTTATCTAAACTAAAACAATCAAGTCGGCGGTAGCGTAATGGCTAAGGCGTCGGACTCGCGATCAAGTGGTCGCGGGTTCGAACTCCACCCAGTGCACTACCGTCGTGAACCCACTCCTAACACAAGCGTTAAGCTTAACTGGAGGGATTAACGAGATTACTAGTAATGTGTGACCCACGTTACTAGTAATCTTTAAATAAATAAAAAATAAAATATAAAAAATAATTCCACTACGTTACCAAATATATAATTCACACTATTGGGCTTATACAACTAAAGTAATAAATTATCATAGTAAATTGTATTTTTATTACATTACAACGCAAGCTATATAAAAAGGTTTATTTTCAATATGTTTTTATTGCAGAAATCAGTTTGGTAATTAAAATGTGAACATGAACAGTCCTCACTACTATTAATATAGTGAAACAACACGTTAAAGTATTTTTCCTAATTTAATGTAATAAAGTCACATTTATTATGCACAAAACTGTGTATTAATGCAAATTCGTACGTACAAGGTTAAATTACGATGTCATAGTTACCTACACATAGTTCACGCAGGCATTTAGCCGCCCCACTTAATACCGACTGTATAAAACCACACACCAGTTTTATTGACATCAATCAACACCCGATTCTAATAAAGAATACAACATGTTCTCCCAAGTAAGTGTTCATACAATCATACCGGTGAAAAAATACATAGAATAATAGAGGCATGAACAAATAAATAGAAGACATTTTATCCATCAAAGACTAAGCTCTAGGAAAGTTTTTAATGATATATATATATAGTGTCAAGCTTTACATGACGTCATAATCCGATCTTTTGACGATCTTCTTTAACATCGTTGTTTTATTCAAAAGCTCAACAAATGAAGCCCGTAGTAAATTGCCTTATTTCTTTTTCCAGATCATAGCTTTCGGTGCTCTCGTGGCTGCTGCCAGCGCCAACATAATATACAGTCACGGTCACGGTCACGGTCACGCCGTGTCCTCTCAAAGCATCGTCCGACACGACCAACCTCTACACCATGCTGCACCAGTCTCCCATTACTCTTCTTCCGTAGCCCACTATGCCGCTCCCGTTGCCCACTACGCTGCTCCTGTAGCCCACTACGCTGCTCCTGTTGCCCACTACGCTGCCCCTGCAGCTCATTATGACGGTCATGACACCTACGTAAGTTTTGCAATATTGAGCTTACTTTAATATTTTACAAAATATTTTTACATTTAAGATGTTGCAAATGGATGTGTCACCATTCCAGGCACACCCTAAATACGATTTCTCCTACTCCGTGGCTGACCCTCACACCGGTGACCACAAGTCTCAGCACGAGAGCCGCGATGGTGACTCTGTCCATGGCTACTACTCTCTGGCTCAACCAGATGGCTCTGTCCGCAAGGTCGAGTACACCGCTGATGCTCACAATGGGTATACCACAATTCTTCTTTCGAAATATAATATTGTAACTGACTTGTAAAGAATTGTAACTGACTGTTCAATTTTATTCTAGATTCAATGCCGTGGTACACAACTCCGCTCCCTCAGTTCATCCTCAGACCTACGGACACGGCTACAATTACTAAGCGTCAGTTACGTAATAAACTTAATGTAAATAATAATTGTTGAAAAAAATTAACATATGACGTTACCAAATAAAGTTTAACGCCAATTACAAGTCTTTCATTCATATAATTTTCAGTTTGACTATTTCATAAAAATTAACGACTGACAGCCGAGGTTCAGGATTTTCCTTATTATCGCTGCCTATCGCTATTCACTGATGGACGAAGCTCTTCCTCAAGGAGTACCAGCTATCCCGGTCTTGGGCAGTCCCCATTCATCCGTTGCCAGCCACCTTCTTCAAGTCGTCGGTCTATCGTGCCGCAGGGCGCCCTACACTGCGTTTACCTATACTAAATACTGTAGGGTTGTAGTGGTCCTAACTCCAAAGATGAAAACAAAAAACAGAATAAAACATTCAAGGGAAGTAAAGTATAAAAATATAAAATATAGTGTTAGTCTTATTATTCTTATCATTATGACCATTGGTTGACTTCTTTATGTTGTTGATACGTTATAGAACAGTGAAGTTTTACAAAATCTTTAATAGAAATTCCTGAATTACTGAATTATTTACTATTGAGATCAAATTTAATTAATTTTCAGTATTAAATATAAACTAAAGCTGTAGTAGTATCTAATGTTATAGAAATTATATCGTTAACAAAGGAAATAATATTCTACTTTTTTTTTTTTAATTTCACCCTCATCCAAATGCCTAAATTAATTTAAATAGATAAATATTCTCGAAGATATTATAGTGCTATCGTCAGTAAATTATGTATACCTACATAGAAAAGTCCCGGAAGAGCATTCTAGAACACATATAAATACATACGCTAATAGAAACCCAAAACAGACATATACATGCAAATAAATATTTCAGTCAAATACACATGTGGCGCGATGGCAGAGTATGTGACTGTAATGATGGGTCGTGTCTATTCCCGCTCAATGTAAATTTAAATTTGTATCTATGTATGTATTTTCAAAACACTATGTATCTATCGGTACGTGCGTGGTTGAATCCTTCTAGAACTATCAGTACAGGTTTGGTTAATTTGGCATGAGATGGAGCTAGTGTACCCAATATACGGAATTCTCGGCATCATCCAGTTCCAGAAACAGGTATACGACCCTGACTGGCTCAAGCTATTTCTTACACTCCCCAATCTATCCGTATAAGCAATATCCAATACCTTCCATTGCCTTTATTTCTAATCTACCATTCCCTTTATACTTTCTCTTTTCTCATCTTTAAATCCCAAAGTGCCCGGTTGACGGTAATAGGCTTGCACCCTTTAACGTGAGATTGGCCAAATTATAATTGACAAAATATGGGTGTTTAATACGCCTACCAATTCGGAGCTGCAGGCGTGAGTGTTGTGTGTATGTGTATGTATATTCTCAATAATGTGTTAGTCTTCTTACCCGTGGTTACCTACCGGGAGCGGTTCAACTACCGCGGATTGCATAAGTGAATACTGCACTTTAGGGTCAAAATCGTAAATCTTGAATTTTTATTTTCCTAAGAAATAAATGCATGGAAAAAAAAATTGTTGACAACGCATGAGTGATAAACTTGGTGTTACCCATATGCTGTTATCTTATTTCTGTGAGGTGGGTAGCATCCTTGTTTAATATATTTGTGGTATAAAATATCCCACTACATAAATTTTCCAAGTTTCTGAACTGCCTGCCTGCCTGCCTGACTATATTGATTAAAAAACCTCTCGTTGAATTCTCGGCACCGATTCAAGTAAACTTTCGGAATATTTATTTATTTATTTAATATTTTATGCAACATAAACAGAGGCGGACCTGATGCCAGAGGCATTCTCGGTCAGTCTACTTTAGGGTGAATATGTAACTGATATTAAAAAATAATAATTTACTATGATTCAAACCTACTAAAATCATAGCAACATTTTACCCCATTAAGAGATCGAAACCCGAAGCACTCGACGCAATAACAGGTAGCAATCTAAAAGACAATCTTAATTGTTAATGGCTGTTCCTCTTGTTTATGAACCAGACTAAACTATCATCATTGAGCTGTCTCTGTTTCTATTTAAAGGGCAGATACACAGAATTCAAACATTGAGAGAGTTTTCGGATTATTCGGATACAGAGGAAACACTAGTTGGAAAAAAAACTCTTTAGGCAAAGTTTTATAGAGATTACAAGCCTTTGTAGTCCTTGCCATAGTATAGTTTAAAGTATCTCGTATTCTTTCAGTAGAACAGTAACGATATATGAAGAATCACTTTTGCCTGTGGCTTCGCTCGCGTAAATTTTTTTTTTCTATCCCTCTGGAACAGTACTTTTTACTGGGTTAAAGATACCCTATGTCCTTTTCTGTAGCATTAACAACGCGTACACAATATTTCATGATGGTCGGTTCAGTACTTAGGCGTGAAAGCTTAACAAACAAACAAACATATGCACTTTCACATATCTTGCCTAATGAGCTGAGGAGTCATTTTAATGCAGTTTTTTTTATGTTCTACGATTAATCGTTATGTTAAAAATATTTTTTTTTACGACATTTAGTTGTACAACGAACCACTAGATAAATTTGGCGGGTTATAGTAATGATACTGTATTGTGTCAGTTTCAATAATTTTGTTATAGATATATCGATCATTTACAGCGTTTTATCTAACAGGTACTTCATATATATAAATGAAAGAGTTAAACTTCTATTAAAAGTTTCATTTTATTCAGTAACCTCATATCTTGCAGTTTTTTTATAATAATTAAAATTAATACTAAGTTTACTATGTGAGTAATGCTCAGTAATGATAGCCGTGTCCGTAGGTCTGAGGATGCACTGAGGGAGCTGAGTTGTGTACCACGGCGTTGAATCTGAAAATAAACAGAACAGTTAATATTACGATTCTTTACCAGAGATGATATTATATTTCGAAGGCAGGATTATGACTCACCCGTTGTGAGCATCAGCGGTGTACTCGACCTTGCGGACAGAGCCATCAGGTTGAGCCAGAGAGTAGTAGCCATGGACAGAGTCACCGTCACGGCTCTCGTGCTGAGACTTGTGGTCACCGGTGTGAGGGTCAGCCACGGAGTAAGAGAAATCGTATTTAGGGTGAGACTGGAATAATTACACGACCATTTTATAAAGTCTTAAATAACAAAAAGATATGTATAATTTTAAGGTAAGTTATGTATTATTGAAAAACTTACGTATGTGTCATGACCGTCGTAGTGAGCTACGGGGGCAGCATAGTGGGCAACAGGGGCAGCATAGTGAGTGACGGGAGCGGCGTAGTGCGCTACGGGAGAAGAGTAATGGGACACTGGTGCAGCGTAGTGTAGAGGTTGGTCGTGACGGATGATGCTTTGAGAAGACACGGCATGGCCGTGACCGTGACCGTGACCGTATAGGCTGGCGCTGGCAGCGGCCAAAAGAGTGCCGAAAGCTACAATCTGAAAAGAAAAAAAATAATTTAATTTACTTGAATAAGGCAGAGCCAGGTGGTTGAAGTAATACACAAGATCGGCTTACGATATCATGTAAAACCATTTTCAAAAGTTACCCAAATCTAACGTTCATTAAGTATCGACATTATCTCAAAACCAGGAGCAACACTTTTATAGAGACCACCGCGGTATAAGTATAAAAAAAATCTTTATCGTGAGATTTCGATTTAGAAAAGATATTGTCATCCTTATAATTTTACTTTTTTCAATATAAAGGTAATTGTTCCAACACTCACTTTGGAAAACATGTTGATGTATTGTTTAATAGAATCAAGTGTTGATTGATGTTACTAAAATTAATGTTTGGTTTTATAGAACACAGCATACTTGCTGTTGAGGTGGGGCGGCTGAATGTGTGCGCGCACTACAGTAATCTGACCTTGTGAATTTCAGACACCCAAATAAAGTATTACAAGGTGTCTACCGTACTACGTGATGTATAGCGCTACTATATTGCACTTGCTATTAGTAAGGCGAATGACCTCTTGGTGGTCGGTTTAATGAGTACTGAAGATCTATTAACGCTTATTTTCAAAGATTATAGGAAACACTATTTACTTGTATTCTATCTCATTCTCTTGGAGGCTAAATCTTATTTATGAATATGTTAGTCTCTTTTTAACCGACGAAAAAAAAGGAGGTTCTCAATTTGACCGTATATATATATATATATATATTTTTTAGGTTTGTTCAGCCCTCTCTCCGTTATTTATGAACCGATTTTTATTATTATTTTTTTGTTAGATAGGGTATACTTCAAGGGTAATCCCATTTCTAGGAAGTCAGGATCTGATGATGGGATCCTGATAAAATTGAGAGAAACCCTCGAAAATTGGAAACTTTATCAGGTATTTGCGTTCAGAAGTCATCATATCATACATGATAGGATCAGCTCAGCTACAGCTGAGCTGATGATGAAAAAAAATCATCAAATAAAAATCTTTTTAACAAAAAATTAAGCCGACGAAATAACTAAAAAGCAATAAATAAATAAACCTCTTAAGTCTTGAGTTTATTTACATAAACTATCAAATTTTATATAAACTTATTTTGAGTCGGCGCTCAATAATAAAATGATTTATATTATATGCAACAGCTATAAATCTAGTAAAACCATTTTTACTTTGTAGACATATTATTAATTTTCATTAAAGACGATCTATTATTTTTTGAATTTTATTGAAAACAAGTAAATTAGGTTAAGACATTAAATAGATATAAGATTAATTTACATAACTAAAAGAGTAAAACGAAATAGTAAAGTGCACGAGTACAGCAAGTTTATTAAACTAGCACTTTACTTGTAGCTTTGCGTAACATGAACAACGGATGATTCCTGTTATACCAATATGTTAAAACAAGTACTTTATACTAGATATCCTATCGTAGACCTATATTTCGTTAATCGAAATACTTTGTAGTTCCTGATAAGATAGAAAATAATTAGAAGTGACGTAATAGTGTAGATCGTAGATACACAAACGCACCACAATACATTTACTAACAAAACCGCGCAGGTGTGAATCCCGGGGTCCTGAAATACAGGTCTTGACTGAGTTTAGGTTCCAGTCCACTCCAAACTACATGTTTTATCTTTGTACTAATTTACTAATGATTGTACATTGTGTTGTTTGTGGTGGAAATTAACATTTTTTTTTTACAATGACTAGGCTGGTTGTGTAATCCTCAGATATTAAGCCTCAAATTTCATTAAATGAATGTTTAGGTGACATCAGATTTTATAAAAAAGAAAATGTATTAATCTGCGTAATGCATACTGAAATTGGTATTTTATTTTAATCCCTGGGTTTTATAAAAAGAGATAAGTAATCATATTCATAAATTGTTGATTTGTTTTGGGAAATACAAACTCGATTAGGTTATAACATTATTTATAAATGGGGAACACAAAATGTATGTCAACCATTGTACACCACTAAATCACAATATTTTAAATAAAACGTATAGTTCACGACACTATTTTGTTAGTACCGGTGTTGCGACCTTGATACATGTCAAAGCGTTCAGAGTCAAGTGCGCGCACTCACATTTCTTCGCCCCACCAGCTTGTACTCGCAAACACCCGATACTACTATAAAACTATAAACCACAGGTCCTTTGATATCAATCTACACTTGTTCGTAGCAAGCACTACATCAAAATGTTCAGCAAAGTAAGTCTATTCCGTTTTTGCAGTTTTATATTATTTATTGAAACTAATAATGAACCCGTATAAAGCTCTTAGCATACATTCTAATTTTAAAATACTATAACTTCATTTCCAGATCGTAGCTTTCGGTGCGATGTTGGCCGTTGCCAACGCTGGTCTATTGGGACATGGCCACGCGGTCTCTTCCCAAAACATCATTCGTCATGACGAACCCATCCATTATGCCGCCCCTGTGGCTCACTACTCCGCTCCGGTGGCACACTACGCCGCTCCGGTGGCCCACTACGCCGTTCCTGTTGCCCACTACGCTGCCCCTATCGCCCATCAGGCTGCCCCTGTAGCTCACTACGACGGTCACGATACTTATGTAAGAAAAAGTCGTATAAAAACTACTGGCATAGAGTGAACTGTAATATGCGAGAATTCAGGTTTAACATGTATTTTTTATTCTAGGCTCACCCCAAATACGACTTCGCCTACTCCGTGGCTGACCCTCACACCGGTGACCACAAGTCTCAGCACGAGAGCCGCGACGGTGACTCTGTACATGGCTACTACTCTCTGCTCCAACCTGATGGCTCTGTCCGCAAGGTCGAGTACACCGCTGATGCACACAATGGGTAAGTCATCGCACGCTAAGCATCCTATCTCTGCTTTATTAGAAAAAGGTCTTAATGAAATAGGCGTATTAAATAACATATTACTCTTTTCAGATTCAACGCCGTGGTACACAACTCCGCTCCTTCAGTACACCCCGCCCCCGTCCATGGACATGCTTACCACAACTATTAAGCCTTCGATGTGTGTTACTACATATTTATTGATTTTTGTGAGACGAGTGATCAATGTGAGATGAATGTAATGTAAATAAACTGTGACTTTTTATCTTTAACCTGCGTTATTTCTGTATTTATTTCTGTACAATTCTTTGTTTTGTCAAAATGTCATTTACGTACCTACTTCTTTATATACGGCAGAGTATTAGCACAGTATAAACAGTATTGTATCTTCATACAAACGGTCGGATCGCGAGACATACCTACACGCCTTGCGTTTGGTATATCCTCGGTACACAAACAGTCGCGAATGCTCCGCAGTGACGAACGAACGGTGTGATCGTTTTTTAAGCAGTAAGCGTGCGATTTGTGTATTTCATTGAAATAAATACAAATACTAAGTACTTAATATGGCAAATAGAAATTATAGACCATATTGTACTGTTTTTGGTTGCTTGAATACGTCAAAAACGCACCCAGAGATAACATTTTTTAAATTACCTGGAAAGTTGGAAACTCCGAAAGGTAACATTAAAAAAATAATGTTTATGTACCTACTAGTATGTAATTTGTTTCTTTTTTAATAGGAAGGTATTTTGCTTTTTCCACCGAGTAAAAAACCTGGATTAATAAAAAAATAAGTAGACAGGGTGACAAAAGTAACACACGAGTGACGTATACGCCCACGCGTTAAAAAAAACTAGTAGGTAGTTTCCTAGGCTAAGCTATCTAATCACGTGTATTTACGTATTTCGTTGCAATTTTTTATTAAAACTCAAATAAAACGATAAGTAATAAAAACATTTGTAGTTTTTAGGGTTTCGTTTCTCAAAATGAAATAAAAGAAACCCTTATAGGATCACTTCGTTGTCCGTCTGTCTGTTTGTTTGTCAAGACCTTAAAAACATTCGGAAAAGAATCTTCGAGAATTGATTTCCGAGATGGACGTACTATACAGCGTGTAAGTTTGAGCTACGCGAAAAACTTACAATAACTTCTTTCTGTTTATACTTAACATAATACAAAAGTCAGTTCATCATTAAAATGCGAGATTAAGAATTTATGGTCATTAGTTTCGTTTGTCGCTACGCCATGTACGCGGTATTCTTTTTGTGCCGTACGGTGAATGACCTACAACGTACGGCGCCGTCAAAAATTGCATAAAATGTTTAAATGTTTTTTGATTGATTACATTGCTGAATTTGGCAGGTATTTATTACATTTTTTCGGTAAAAGGTTCTGTTTACTCATTGTGATATCACTTTTAATCAAAAAATATGAAATAAAAAAAAATTATGAATTTTCCGGCAGAAAATTGCAATGGATATCGACTCAGAATAATGGTCTGAATACACTATTTCAGGATTTGGTACGGTGTCGCTTACACTGTATTCATACAAGTTTGTTTGCTTACGGAACCCTCGGTGCGCGAGTCACACTCGCACTTGTCCAGTTTTTTTTATCATGTCCCGCTTTTGAGAAAAAATCCCACTTTTTTACTGAAAAGTATTTAAAATCCCGCTTTGCCCCAAACAAAATATAGCAACGCTTCTTTAGATCAAAGGACGTTGACCCTTAATACATATACTAAACACACTTGGTGCGGCTCTATATATTTAATTTAAAATTTACCTGTAATGGAATAAATGTTAATAGACAATTAAAATACTTTTCACTATTTTGACTGTGTTAATAAAGTAATCATGACCTTAATACATGCAACAAATGCGCATAGATTTCATTACCCCACTCGCTGACATTCGTAACAGTCTAGTATTACTATAAAACTATAAACAACAGGGTTTTTTGACACCAATCAAAACTAGCTTTTGACAATCACAGCACCAAAATGTTCAGTAAAGTAAGTGGAACATATTTTTGTCTTAGTACACAAACCAATCGTTCCGTTGATCATAACGTTACTCGTACCCAAATTTTATAATAGTCAATTGTCCCCATTTTTCTAGATCGTAGCTTTCAGTGTGCTATTGGCAGCGGCCAACGCTGGTCTGCTTGGAAATGTTCATTCCTCAGCTTCCCATAGCATCGGTTATCATGATGCACCCGTCAACTATGCTGCCCCTGCGACCCACTATGCTGCTGCTGATGGCCACTATGCTGCCCCAGTAACTAATTACAACAGCCACGACACATACGTAAGAAAAAATCATCTGAATATTTGCTGTATGATTATAGATCCATGTCATTCAACATTTAAATTTTCTAATATTTTGTTTAAAACCTTATAGGCCCACCCTAAATACGACTTCTCTTACTCCGTGGCTGATCCTCACACCGGTGACCACAAGTCTCAGCACGAGAGCCGCGACGGTGACTCTGTACATGGGTACTACTCTCTGCTCCAACCTGATGGCTCTGTCCGCAAGGTCGAGTACACCGCTGATGCCCACAACGGGTAAGTCATCACGCTAAGTATCCGCTGCTTTATTAACCGACTTTTTGTTATATGGTTTCAATCATATAACCATATTAATGCATTAATTATTACAGTTTCAACGCCGTTGTACACAACTCTGCTCCTTCTGTGCATCCCGCCCAAGTCCATGGACACGCTTACCATCACTATTAATTAACATGATCAACCAAAGTAAAATAGGTAATAAATATATCATTTAAATAAATTATGGTTTAAACTTCCCATGTTTTATTTTCTTCTTAACAACTAATTATATCCTTGAAATGTGAAATAAGTTTTGAATTTTTTTACTGACTTTAAAAGAAAGAGGTATGAAATGAATGAAATGAAAAAAAAAATAATCAACATAAATTACAGTTACAGAAATATCATACTTCTGCCAAACTGCATAACAGTTTGTTGGCAGATGCAACTCCCTTTAAATTTACATTGTTCACGTAGTATACATAATACATAATAAAGGTAATATTAAACATACACAAACAGTTCGCATTACATTTACCTCTTTTGTCTACTTCAGTACGCTTACACTCATACACAGACATATAAATGCGTATTCACCCACTTATCATATACATATATGACAATTTTTGGTTTTACAATGTTATTTTGTTGCTAACGCTTTCTAACAGAAACTCTTGTGTTTTCTTTTTAAATACTCACTTTGTATCAATACTATTCAAAAGAGCTGGCGGTAAGTTGTTAAACAATTTAGGGACTATATAGTTACGATTTCTTTCACCATAATAATTGATACACGTGGGTACGCGTAACATGTTACTACTGTTTCGTCTCGGACGTGTTTTATATAGCTTGAAGTCATCACTACTGTACTCTTCCATTGCAATCAATAACAGTACTTTCTCATGGACTGGTAGCATTTTACACTCTAAGAATAGCCGTTCATAATTGGCGATTTTACATTGTTCTTTGGTGTTTTTGTCTACTAAAAGCTTCATAAACCTTATTTGTAATGATTTTAATTTATCTAAGTAAGTTTTAAATGTCCGTCAGTAGCTAGTCAGTCCATAAGAAAGTATTGAATCAACTAACGCATAATAGATGGTGTACAAAGTCGCCCTGTCCAAAATGTTACTAAGGCGGTGGAATTTTACTAGGACTGCCCTTAGTTTATCACATAAGGGCATTATATGTATCTTCCACGAGAAGTTAGAATCAATAACCAGGCCCAGGTACCTGTAATCCCCCACCACCTCAATGCTTGCGCACTCGCATGATGGCGGTTTGATGTTATGTATGCAGTCGTAGCTATGCCCTACTATGCGTGGCGCTCGGTCTATACGTTTGAGATAAGGGGAGCGAATTTGCATACATTTTGTCTTGTTGACATTTAAAATAATGCCGTTATCGTGTGCCCATTTTATTATATTAGAAAAATTTTCTTGGATTTTATTTTCTATTATATTGAGTTCCTTATCTATGTATACTAGACAAGTATCATCTACGTACATGTAGATGCTACAGTTCACAACATTGCACATGCTATTAACATGCATTATATAACCGACAGGGCCAAACACCGAGCCGGTCGGCACACCACAGGTGACTTGTGTGAGGTCGCCGCTAACCCCGTCAATGACGGTCTGTAGTGTTCTACCTGTGAGGTAGGCACTGAGCCACCTGTTTAGAGGTCCTGCTACTCCACACTCGCCCATGGCTTGAAGCAGCTGGCTGTGCTCTAAAGTGTCAAATGCTTTTCGGAAATCAATAAACACTACCACCACCTGCTTACGCTGGTGTAAACCCTCATTGACGCAGTCTGCGAAGCTCCCTAAAAGCGTCGCTGTACTTCGACCCTTTCGAAAGCCATGCTGGGCATCATTTAATATGTTATATTTTTCTAGAAAGGTACTTATCTGATTTACTATGTATTTCTCAACTATTTTATTAATTACTGACAAGATTGCTTTTGGTCTATAATTTGAGTAAATGCAATGTGATCCCCGTTTGAATATGGGTCTTATTAAAGCTGTTTTAAGCCTCTCCGGGTAAACCTCTCTTTCGACACACAAGTTAATAAAATACGCAATTACAGGACTAATCTTACTTTTAATTAATTTAAAAATTTTTACTCTAATAGTGTCTGCCCCTTGTGCTTTTTCACAACTTAGTTTATTTATGATTGTTTCTATGTCTTGTAGTCTAGCTTTTTTATATCGTAATGATACCTCACTACCCTATGTAGGTAGTCCTATCGAGGAACTTCTGATTGCATACATGTTTAATGTCTAATATTTCCTTGGAAAAACAATTAGAAAAATTATTACATATATCGCTTGTACACTCTGTTCTACTTAAATATTTCATAATAATGTTGTCTACCCCCTTTTTTTCCTTTCCTATCCATTCATTAATCTTAGACCAAACTTTTTTCACATTTTTGTTACATTTTAATATTTCCTCTTTACAAAATTTATTTTTAGCTTTTTTTATATATTTATTAACTTTATTTCTGTAATTAGTGTACTGCATTCGTAAGTTCATATCATTCGGTTTATTTTTCCATAATCTAAATAATCTATCTCTATTTGCTATCATATTTTTAAGATTATCATTTATCCAAGGTTTACATTTTCTTTTCTTACTAACAGGTAATTGTATTTTAGCGTCATTGTAAATGTTGGTAAACATGTGGCACATATAAATAAAGTGGGCACTTACAGTCCATTAGATTTTCCCAAGGCACTTCCAAAAGATTTTTTAGCACTTTTTTATTACTTACTATTGTAATGGTTTGTTTTTCTTTTACGGGGCTATTGACTACACTGGCTACACACACTCCTATTAGATAGTGATCCGAAATCTTGCACTATATTCATGGTGTATATTTTTTTATATGTGCACCGATTACTCAAGTCCTATATACCTTTACAGTCCTTTTAACCGATTTGGATTGTTTTAAAGCTAAGCCACTAAATCAGATCTCCAGGTGGTCAAAAATGAGTATTTGTCTTTGACGTAATACATACCACTTTTCCTAAAATTTGTAAGAAATGTAATTTAAATAAAAAATAATATAATTCTCTGATTTAAATAAAATGAAAATATAAGAATTACTATCTATCAATATAAGAATTAGTGTCAATGTAGAGTGTATCTGACAATGGAACACTTACTTAAATCACTGGAAGGGCATAAGTCTAGCATTAATTAAGGCTACACGGTTTTACTCACGTGTATATTTCGGGGACTAGTTTCGGACCCGAAACGCGTATGCAAAAGTAGCGTCAAAACTAAGAAACCAACCAACAAACACATTCGCATTTATGTTATTAGTTATATGTACATACGCTGTGAGTGTATTTGACACACAAAAACTTTCATCGTCTTATATCGACCAGGTGAAAAATATAACTATTATAACATTCCATCATTACAGGTGTGAGTAAATGTTTTAGTCTATTATTGTAAAACATTATTGTAACTTAATGTGTATTTACTATTAATAGTTAAATACAAATTGATTATTATCTATGACAGTCTCACACGTACACAGTTAAGTTTGACACCTTCAAAATTAACAACCTAATAACGACTAATCAAAAATACAATTGTGTCTCCCATAGAACATCTAGAGTGTGGAAACTTTTTGTAGTGGAGGGAATTATAAAATATACCTATTAATAAAAGTAGTAAGTTTATTTAGTGTGAGATTTAAAGTGTTAAGATTTTTTACTGATATAAGCGAATATAAGCGAAATATCGCCTGCCCCCAAATAAAATTGGGAAAATAGCAAGAAGATGATGATGATATCGCTATCACTTAGATTGAAATCTTAAAAAAAAAATAACTGCAAATAAAAATAAAAGGTGTTTTCATTATCATATTGATTGTATTAATTAAGAATATTACATGCGTCAGCCATGTAGGTTAGTCGAAAAATAAAATAAATTATTTCCTATCTTTCTAGATATCTTTGTGCGTGACAATGTTCAGTATCATGTTAAGCAACGGACTCGTGAAGCGCACAACGGTCGCTGGGCTGACATACCTGGCTGCAAGCAGTCCAAACTGGTGGTGACGGAGGTCTCACCACGTATAACTTGCAGACTGCTCAGTCTCAACCGACTCGACATTAGGATAGTTGTAGGAACCATTACGGGCCACCTGCCCCTAAACCGGCACCTATTCACCATCAATGCGACAGACAGTCCTCTATGCAGAGGATGTCTCAAACCGGAGGAAACGGCTGCACAAGTTATCCTGGAATGCGAGGGAGTGGCCACGGGCAAATATCCTCGCGGGTACGAGATCGCGGCTAGAACTGTGAACGCTGTGCTTCTGGAAGGACAACTTAACTGTGGGAGAGCCATGCTTCGGCACGTATGGGCCGGCTCAACCGGAGTATACCACGGCCTCACAGAAAACCGGCAGTTAAGCAGTGATTCCATTATTTTTTGCTGAGTGAGTGAGGTTACCGGAGGCCCTAACCCCTCCCTCTCCTCCTCTTCTCTCCCTCCCTGCACTCTCCCTCTTCCCCCCTTCCTCTACTCCCACCTTAAAGGCCGGCTACGCACTTGTGACTCTTGAGTTGCAGGCGCCCATGGGTGGCGGTGGTCACTTACCACATAAAAAATGAAAAAAATGAGCTAGGCTGGCTCAACTAACTTCTGAACGCATAATGGACCGCCTATGACTCTAAATGCGGAAACACAGCCCTATACCAATACCAATGTTCAGTATTTATCGTTGTAGCTTGACAATTTGTCAAATAATGGAATGCAAGCATTGAAATATATTTAGTAAATCTTAACAATTGACTGTATTAGAATGGTGACAACGACCTCGTTGAATTTGTTTAGAGTCAGTTGTCATAACTCATTTCTCCGCCCCCACCCAGTTGTGTTCATGGGCACTTAATATCACTATAAAGGTCCTATGATATCAATCAACACTTGTACTTAACAATCGCCTTACCAAAATGTTCAGCAAAGTGAGTGCAATGTAATTTTGTGACCAAATACATGCGACCCAATATATAATTAAAAAACTCTAATTCTATAGCTTTATTGTATAAAAGATTTGTCATCAATATTACTCGAAATCACAATCGTCAAATTAAATAAAAAAAATTCAAAACTCAAAATTATAGATCAATAACACTTTTTCAAATGTAAAATTTAAAAAAATGGCTAACATATTATCATATCTGCATGTGTCGATCTATAACCGCTCGTTTCCAAACGGCTGAACCTTGTGAGAAGAAAGCAGGCAAACCAACTCACGCCCACACTTTCAAAACCCCAGAAAGTGTTTAAAAGAAATAAAACTGGTTATCTCTATTTAATTTTTATAGTAATCTGTTCGCATTTCCAGATTATAGCTTTCGGTGTGCTATTGGCCGCTACTAACGCAGGTGTACTGGGATATGGCCACACCGAATCGTCCCAAAGCATCATCCGCCATGATGAGCCTATCCACTATGGTACCTCTGCAGGCCACTACGTCGCTCCCGTAGCCCACTACACCGCTCCCGTAGCCCACTACGCCGTCCCTGCTGCTGACTATGCTGCTCCCATCGCTCATTACGCTGCCCCTGTAGCTCATTACGACAGACATGACACTTATGTAAAAACCTTTTATAAAAATATTGTTAATTTGTGAGTTGGTAATTGTGTCTGTACCTATATTAAACATGGAAATATTTCAGGCTCATCCTAAATACGACTTCTCCTACTCCGTGGCTGACCCTCACACCGGTGACCACAAGTCTCAGCACGAGAGCCGCGACGGTGACTCTGTGCATGGCTACTACTCTCTGGCTCAACCTGATGGCTCTGTCCGCAAGGTCGGGTATACCGCCGATGCTCATAATGGGTAAGTCATCTTGGTTGTGAACCAGTGCCGGTTCAAAGTATTCCAAATATAGAAAAAACATTGATCATTTGTTATCTTTTTCAGTTTCAACGCCGTGGTACACAACTCTGTTCCCTCTGTGCATCCCGCTCCCGTCCACGGATACGCGTACCACCACTATTAGGTTTTCAACGTTTATTACTATTTATTTATTGACTGACGAATGTAAGATAAATAAATGAATAAATTATAATTTATGTACTCTTTAAGAATATTTTTAACCCCCGACGCAAAAAGAGGAGAGTTACCAGGCAGGCCTTTTAAATTCTGTCCTTTACATATTTAAAGCCAATTTTGAATTTGGAACCGTTCAATATTCGAATTTGTTTCAATTCGGAATCTTAAAACAATTGAAAGTATTAGGATTAATGCTTTTGTTTAGTCACAGTGTTGTTTAGAATCTGTAAGGTCACGTACGAAAATGCATCATTCTAAAATGTGCGTGCAATATTTTTTTCGGAGAGGCCTAACACGGCTTCAGTGTTTCGAAGAGCTAACATCTGTGTTCCATGATGAATCCCCACGTCTGCGGACTGTCGAACATTGGCATTTAGAATTCCAACGAGGACATATCAGTTTTAGTGAGAAATCACGTGAAGGACGTCCAAAATCTGCCTTTACTGAAGATAACACAATTGCTGTGAGACAATTAATTCTCAAAGATCGTCATGTGTCAAGTAATGATATTAGGCTGGCCTGTTGGTCTAGTGGTTAGTGACCCTGACCGCTATGCTTATAGGTCGTGGGTTCGATTCCCACCTGAGTCTGGGTGTACTTTGTGTCCGTTGCTTCTATGTTTGTAAAGTCCCCCGCGACACAGGAGTAATTCCTAATGCGGGAGTTGTCTTTTTAAAAAGAATGATAATTCTCAAATACATTTTTAATTGTTTTACATTACGTTTATACTTTCAATATTTTAGTATACGAAGACTAATTAGTTAAGAATTTATAACTCGTCCGAAAACAAATGACAGAGTAGAATGTTCTACATTAAATATGTACATTATACGTATAGGCATTCTCTACTGATTCACATACGTTTATGATAACTGCTCCACTCCTAAGGCTTCTAGCGTAATGTTAAGAAGCCGAGCATAGCCTAAACCTTCCTTAATAAATGTACTTTTAAGTTTAGTGCTCATTCTAAAAAAGCTCTTGAGCTTTATTACATTATGAGTAGTTTAGATGAAGTACAGTGCACTACAACACTGTCGTAAGAGTTCCGATTAACCGGTTTCTTCATTCCATTTAAGTAATTTAAATTACATTAAAATAAATATCAACTTGACACAGTGACATAATAGTATTTAGTATCTAGAAAGTAATTAATTAGATGCTTTACAGTATAAAAACATACATAACTAGGCGAATAATTTCATTGAAGATGTTGTAACGTATGCACAATACATGTACACATAGTCTGATTGCGTTGTTCTAAGGAAAAAGCTATCATTAACGACACTAAATAGCTAATATAATCAACAAGTACCTGGGAGACCGAACTTTGCTCGGTAGCTTTTTGTAAATCGTATTTTTTTTTTGTAAAATTCCATTTTTACAGGAAATACAACAATGCTTGAACTTAAAATGCAAATGCAAAACTGTATCTGTATACAAAATTTCATCAAAATCGTTGGAAGCATTTCCTAGATTCAGATTATACATACATACATATATGCAAGAATTGCTCGTTTAAAGGTATTAAATAAAAAAACACCAGTATTAATTAAATTGCTTCAAACTGAGAACAAATGACATATAGGAAGTCAGAACTAAGTGATATTTTATATTATTTTACTTTCAAGTTATATAAATTACTGTTAATATTAAAATTAAACACTGTAAATACATAATATTGTTTCACCGTAAATGACAAACACCTTCAAAATTTTATGTTTATTATTTCCAGTCACAAGAATAAAGTATAAATACTATAAATATTAACGGTTTTTAATTAAATCTGTAACTGTTCCAACACCTATCAACGCTCTCTTAATAGAGGTGAAGTTTCGAATCTCTGGCCTTGATTATTTTCCTGCAAGCTTCACATACATTGCCGCATTCTACACAAGAGTTGATATTGATTCCATAACTAATTTACGGGTTATGACGAATTTCATATTATAATATAGCGATTTACTAAGCTTGTCTAAATAAGTAAATTGTCAGCAAATTCCCTAAGACAGCTAGCTACTCGTAACACAACACGATAATAATTATGGTACCTCCTATTAACATGACAAGAACCTGATTGTGTATTTCAAGTAAAATTACCTAAAATCCTTTAGTAGGTAAATCATTCTGGTCAGTAATAAAAACCGAGATATTATCAAACTATATATATATAATATTTTATTTACAGAGCTTTTATACCAATTATGCTACCCTGCTTATGCCTGTCTAGTTAATTCCAACCACTCCAAAGGGTTTTTCATCATATATTTCGTTTGCATATTTCAAAACCGAGACCTTCTTGAATACCATAATACTATTAATGATAGAAAACATAGGCATAGGCCATAATAGAGGAAGAACGCCATTGGTATCATTGCCTCTTTAATGTTAAAAAAAGTTAGATGTGTTATCATTAAAAAGGTAGGCTAGGAATAAAGATTACGTTAACCCTAGATGAATAAGAACTTAATACACATCGCTATGTAGGCCCAAACAAACAAACAGAGCTTGTACTCTGGGTTCTAGCACATGGATAAACGTACATAGATACATTATTTTTGTAAATACATACATAGCAACACCCACACCAATGCAAATAGACATATTAATGCATACAACTATTTGCACCAAGCGGGAACCGAACCCGTGACCCTCGCTCTGGCAGTCGAAAACACTAACTCCGCGCCACAGAGGTCGTCAAATTCTTAATCACTACATATTATAAAACAAAGTCCCCCGCCGCGTCTGTCTGTCTGTCTGTTCGCGATAAACTGAAAAACTACTGAACGGATTTTCACGCGGTTTTCATTTATAGACAGAGCGATTCATGAGGAAGGTTTGGGTGTATAATTTGTACCCGTGCGAAGCCGGGAGGGTTTGCTAGTAGTATTAAACTTTACAAAGTGCTAAATATTACAAGGACGAAAAGTCCATTTTACGATTCTTTTTGTTTTTAGAATTTTAGCAACGTGGGTCACATTTTACTGGTATTCTTTTTACTCCTCCAGCCAAATACTTGTTGTTGCTGTTATTTTGTTAGAAGTGGGTTCACGTCAGTAGTGGGAGTGGGATTCAAACCTGCAACCGCTTGATCGCAAGTCCGACGCTTTAGCTTCAATAAAATCCTGTTTTGCAAGGAAAACAATTTTGTATCATATTCAAACCTATTGTGAAAGTATTCATTATTGTATACTTAATAACTTAATGCACGGTAGTCGTTATAATAAAGAGAAATAATTAAAACCGTATTAGTCACTATGTCCGTATTAAATTTAATAAGGCTTACATTATGACTTCTAAGAAATCAAAAACAACACGTTGCTTTTAACAAAAACCTGATGAAGGTCTAATAGACCACATGATTTTTTTGTTTAAGGGCAAGATCTATTTGTGGTTTCAGTTTAATTTAAATTTTGTAATATGTAAAACGCTACAAATCAACATGTCTCCTTAAACATAGGAATTATTACGTCACACAAGTCGGCCTTATTTGCACCCCTGCCTTTTGTTAGTTAATCTATAAATATTAAGTATATATTAAAAAAATTAAATACCCGCGACTCAAAAATCAACGATTACACAAGAGTTGATTATGTTCGAACGGCTTAACAGATTTTCTTAAATTAAAGCTAAGAACACTTTCGATGAAGTCACCTTACAACGAAAAAAACTAAATCAAAATCAGTGAATTCGTTTAGGAGCTATGATTACAGAGACACAAAGATACACACAACTTATAACAACCCTCCTTTTGCATCCTGGGTTATTTAAAAAGAACCGCACCACTGTGGAAAAATATTCAGTTGAAATTGAAAGGCTGTATTTACATAGATGGTGCTTTTGAAGCTAGTTTACTACTCTACTCTACTGAATTTTACTACAAAGAAGAAAATACCGCTTTATACTTATGGTTATTTAAAACAAAACTTTTGATCAGCAGACCATATTGAATATTCTATAAATAGGAAAAGTTTGCCGAAGGTATAGTCAAGTCATACAATATTTTTTGTTACATAATTTCTCATTTAGCTATAAAGGTTTACGTTACCTGAATTATATAGGCCTTGTACACTTGTCACATTAATCGGGTAGTGTCGCATTGCGAACCAGAACAACTTCAAATTTATGCAAGCTAAGACATTACAATTATGTTCTCATTTCTGCTTTCTCATAAAGTTATAAGTTTGTGCAGTTGCAGTACGAAATATGGATAGATATTTATCAGAAACAGCTCGCGTAAGACTATTAATACCATAGATAAAATTACAGACGACATTTCCTACTCTAGCATATAGAATTAACGCTAAGACATATAATTACCTACGTGAAAAAAAATTCACACAACTAAGACTGCAAACAAACATACAGCCCAACTGATGGTAAGTGGTTACTTGTATTTATAAAGACTTGCAACACGAATGATTTCACTTGTCTTGTGCAATAATATTAATAACGTCCTTGGCTGCAACTTTATCCGCAACTGAAATTTTAAAAATGTATGCTAAGAATTATCTAAAATATGCAAAGCAAAACCTATATTAAATAAAACAATAAAACGACACACAAAACTCCTCTTAACTGATCGCAAGTCTTTACAATTAAGTTAATTAAGTTTCACTTTCCAGTGCCTTTTGTTAGTGTTTATTGCAGCCGGTTTTACTTTTCTTTATACTGTTTATTTTTTCCATTTTTAGTATAAAATTACGTACGTACTAAGTAGATACGGTATTTAGAACATTACTTACTGTAATTAAAGTTACCGAACTAGTTGTCGAAGTACCGAAGTAGTTAGTTTATCTGTATTAATAAGTTATAAAAAAGGTATATACAGCTGAACGTATAACGTCTTCCTATTTTGAAGCCGGTTAATAACAATAACATTCATCACTTTAAGCGCAAATGTTGCTTAATTTCAAGAAAAAATAATTAACACACTACATGTGCCCTTAATTTCTGAAGGTTTCCCTCGTTTCCAAGCAGATACCATCATCACATCCGAACTTGGTCTTGGAACCCCTTTCAAACAAAGAAAAATTATCAGTCCATAGATGACGGCAACCAGCCTAACATAGAATCATCTCCTTTTTTGAGGTCGGTTCAAAAGGGAAAGAACATTTATTTTATTTATTTATTTATTAATACTTCATGCACAGATTGTACAAAGGCGGACTTAATGCCTAAGGCATTATCTGCCAGTTACCCCTGGGATGATGCAGTAATAAAAGTGGTAGGTGCAAAGACATATTAAAGAGAGAAAACAGGGAAATGAGAGAGAGAGAGAGAGAGATAAAATTCCAAAGATACGAATTTAAAAGTCTTATAATAATTTGGATTGATAAATCAAACCTTGAACTACATATACACATTAAGCACATAAAATACACACTGTTCCATAGGTGCAAAGTTTACTATGCGTCATTGATAGACCTAGATAGTACATGAATGGCATAAACCAATAAAAAATCTATAAGTTCTACACGGGTAACCTTATTTCCAACAAAAAATTATTAAAGTATTGCATCTAATTGTTCAGAACGGTAAACGAATCATAATATTTTTTGTCAATCTTCAACCAAAACTACTTGACTGTAGCGTTTTTATCTCATTCAAGTTAGATATCACGTAGTACTGCACAGAACGACCTCGTCATTATATAACCAGCGATTATTTTGTTTGGCACTTTGGCATCCGAAACGATCGTTCGGAAACCCATCTGGGTCTATCGGTGTCACCAGAACAGTGCCTAATAGAGTTTAGTGGTTAAGTGCTTTCACGCTTTCAATTTGACCCATCCAATGATAATCCTATATAGATATCATTACTATAGAGGTTCTCTCAAAGACAGAAGAGGAAAGAAATGGAAGAAATTATCATAGTGATGATTATAAGTTATTATAAAAAGTTTCGCATTTGTGTCTACGAACTACTACTATACATTTTTTTATTTTTAAACATCCCAAAAGCAGCACCCGCCACGTGTATTCAACGCAGGTGTCATTGTACAGTATCAATACTATAACATTCAATGAAATATTAAAATAAATCATCATTTTACGTTAATTACTTGCATTGTAATGAGACGAATACGAATAACAACTATAACAAAACCATGTACATGGTGTTACAAAAAGGTGTAGTCATATATTAGGGTCGTACAGTAGACGTAATGACGTAAAGCGTTAACAAAATTATGGAAAAAAATTGGGATTTTAATACAAAAATGTTATTCTTAAAGTGACAAATTGAACTTGAAAATTGATCGATAAAGGTAATATCTCGTTAGAGCTGACATTAATGTTTTTTTTAATTATTTTTTTCAAGATGATTGAGGAATTTTCAGCTATACATAGCAACATTAAAATATAACCACGCCTATCTATAACACGTCATAGATATCATATTATATAAAATATGTCTATAAAATATTTACTAAAAAGAGTAAAATAATTTCTCCACCCTCATACTAATAAAGAAAAATGCATAACTGTTGCAATCAGCACTACTACAACTAAAGAGGATTTCCTTACTACCATCAAAATATATTTTAAAACGAAAGGCACTGAAAATGGAAAATATTTGTACGGACATACTTTTCTAAGAACTTTCATGCAAGCTTTGGTGTATCATGTGGAATTCGGCACAAACGCCATTTCAAATCCAATATAATACCAACATCAATATAATAAGACTCTTTTTAATATTCAAAGACCATGCAATGCATGCAATCCAAGTCAAAATATTTAAATACTGAAGTCCTCCAAAGTTCAAGGACTCAATCATAGGTAAACTTAACAATAACTCTCACGACAACTGTTAACAAACGTCTAGCGTAATTCATCATTGCTTGATTTCATAAATTCATTTCGAATCAAAAACAAATTTGAATTAGAAGATAGATAGCTTACAGGGCTGACATTATTATTAATTATAATATTCCTAATTTCTACAATGTAAACCATATTTCAACAATTTCTAAAACCAAGTGTGCCTTAAAAACACAGCAATAATACTGAAAACATTCGTTTATGGGTACAATTTCTTATATGTACTGAAACAAAACGCAAAAAGCAGAATATGGCCACAACAGTTGTCGATACCATGACACATATTGCGATTCTATAATCGTTTTTTTAACTGACCTTAACTATTGTCATTGTCACGAGGTCTGCATGTTGTGGTCAGCCCCACTTGTTCTTATTCACTTTTAACTCATAAAAACCACGGCCAGTGTCAACTGTCATCAATCAATAATCGACTTCAATCGATACCACAACAAAATGTTCAGCAAAGTACGTATAAGTGTCTCTATTATCTCAGGATCCTCCAACACGGAAGCAAATCGAATGAGTGTACTTTAAAAAAAAAAATTGTGTTTTGTTTTTGGCATTAGCAAAATAAGTGTTCACGGTTTACTATTTAACTATTCGTTTGCCGCGTACTCGTAACTTATCATAGTGAATTAATTTAGCTATTGCCAAACCGACAGTAACCTCACTTCAAAATCAACTAATACCACACAATGCCTATACCGATATCCCCGATGCATACATAATTTGAAGTAGACATATATAATGTCTTGGAATTCGAATGATTGTATTGGACCCGTCTAATAGTAGAAAACGGCGAAAAAGTTTTATCCTCCATCAATATGGAGGGAAACCCATTCCGAATAAGACGTCATAGATAAGTGATTGAGTTTCAGTGTAAGAAATAAAGCATAAGCCCTTATTCTTTTCCCAGCTTGTAGCGTTCGGTGCTATGCTGGCCGCTGCCCACGGCTATGGACACGCCGTTTCATCCCAAAGCATAGTTCGCCATGATGGAGCCTATGCGCCTCTGGCACAATATGCGGGTGTATATGCTGCCCCATACGCCGTACCATACGTAGCCAATTACGCTGCGCCACTTCCTTACGGCGCACCACTTCCTTACGCCGCCCCCATTGCCTACGCTGATCATGATGATGAAGAATATGACGGTCACGATGGACACGTAAGCTTATCAGAATTATTATTTAAATTATTATTTTGTAATATCTATCGCCCGCGTCTTTGCGTCCCTTTACGAATTTAGCCCCATTTGGTGCTTCTTTCAAAAACCCTGAAACATTATATTAGTTATGCTTAAAGATAGATTTTTATTTTACTTTATATATACAAGAATAGACATTTGATAGGTATAGGATCAGCACTATTGAAGATGTATAATATAATCGAAAACCAGAAGTATAGGACTTTAAAAAAGAATTATAACTTAAATTAGCTGCTACCAAACTCTTAACTATTTTACTTAAACAAAAACGTCGAACGAAAAGTTTTGACATCTCCTTTTTGGTTCGAGTCGCCAAGGTCTGAAATGAACTACCTGCGTCTATTTTCCAGACAATTATAATCTTGGAACGCTCAAGAGTAGAGTGAATAGTTTTCTCTTGGATAGGCGTGTACCATCATCGTCTTCATCATCACTTTCCATCAGGTGAGCTGAAAGACAAACGAATAAAAGAAAGGAAAAAAAAACAATCTCAAATACGCAAAAGCATACGCTTTTTACTTTAAAAATGAATTCTCTCAAGTTTTTCTGAACTTTGTTTACCTCAGAGCATACGGTGCTACACTTTCACAGATTCTAAAAGTCGTTCTATTCTCAATACAATCAAAATATAGACATTGTTTTTGTTTGATTAACAAAATGAACTGTTGTAGATACCGCCGTTCATTTTCTCTTCATCGGTATAATTTTATGAATCCAATTAAGACCTGACCTCTATTTTGCAAAAAGTCTTATACAATAAAAAGGTCACAATATATCTATGTGCTCAATTAAATGGATATAACTACTGCTTAAAACTAGTGATCCTTCCGTCTTGTTTATTTTATTAATATTTTTGGCCAGTTTTTAAGGAACTGACACTGGCTACTGGCTGGTTTAGTTACCGGTTTTTTTTCTTTATGTCATCGCTGTTTAAGTCGCCATCGATATGTCCATTTTATTCTATAATAATACTGAAATGTTTACAAGTAACTACAGAATAATTAAGTGTTACTGTTACTCATATTATGAGTTTAAACTTTCTTTACTTATTATTTACTTTACTATTATTATACACAATACAAGAACATGTATATTATACCACAGAAAAAACTCAATGTTCACTTCCTAAATCCCCAATAATTACAAACATTATTTATACATGTTATATATATGTTGCTGAAAATTTATGAGACCCAGGATTTGTATACAATTCTGAGCCAATTTAAGAAAGGTGTAAAATAATTTGTCAACAATTCTTTAACAGAAGATTTCCTAGAATTTTCTAGGAAATCTTCTAAGGGGAAGCTGGAGTGGCAGTTAAAATTACCTACACGATATTTTATTTTTGAAGTACAACATTTTGATACACTACTTCTTCTTTCAAAGGCACTTTTTCGAATCCTTATCCAAGTAATTCGATTCATATTTGCACCAACACACGAGCGAATAACGCATTAGCAACACTCCGCCCGCGCCCTCGTTGCCTTTACTTACCGACATATCGAATTTAACACATTTCCGACTGCTGTTTAGGAAATGTATAGAATGTATTTCACACATTTCCTGTTGATTTGAGATATTATACACATTTCTTGGGAATTCAATATAATGACGGATTACATACATTTCCGGTAACATTTACAATAAAAAGATGATGCAACGTATAAACCCTAACAATGGAACACAGCGGATCAAACAAGACTGTACTGTAAAATTGTACTAAGTTGATATTAAAGATGTTAGCTTTCGACTTTATTAAGTATCCACTTAGAAACGTATTAGGGACACATATTTGAATTATGGACGTATTAAAATACCTCGAAATTGTTGTTATAAAGTAATTCTCTCCATATTTATTTGTCAGCGACAAGTATCCACAATGCTCACGCTTCAAACCAATCAGACAACATGTAGTTCGTATTTCATAAGAACTCCAGTTTCATAGCTAGGCACCTTTATAACTCTAAATTTCGTATCCATATATTTATACAATTATATATTCCAGGATCACCCGAAATACGACTTCGCATATTCTGTGTCCGACCCACACACAGGTGACCACAAGTCGCAGCACGAGAGTCGCGACGGTGATGTTGTTCACGGCAGTTACTCTCTGGTTCAGCCTGATGGTTCTGTCCGAGAAGTGGAATATACTGCTGACGACCACAACGGGTAAGGCAGATGAGTCAAAAAAATATCGACATATATTAGAGTTGAAAATGCTTCTTAGAGAACTTACTTTCTTAAATTTAAATCTCCAACAACATAAACACCCGTAAAATTTTACTACCTTGGAGCTATCGCATGCACATATTATTTTTTTCACGAACGCAAACGAGCACAAATCTCGAATAATGACGAGCTGTTGGCCTGTTGACCTAGTGGTTAGTGACCCTGACTGCTATGCCATAGGTCGAGGGTTCGATTCCCACTCGAGTCTGGGTGTTCTTTGTGTTCGTTGTTTGTATGTTTGTAAAGTCCCCCGCCACACAGGAGTAATTCCTAATGCGGGAGTTGTCTTTTAAAAAAAAAGCAAAAGCAAAGCAAAAAGCAAAAGCTATAACCACCGGTGCTTATGCGCGTGCTTACGCACTCAAAACACTAGTGATGTCACACGCTCTTTGCGCCATCATCCTACCCCCAGAAATGCTTTTAGGATTTGTTAAACGTGCAGTCTTGTAGATCTGGGCTGCTTGCTCGTATGCTGCTAAATCGTAATGAGGATGCTTCGCATAGATTTGAAACAAGTATCCAATATCCCTAAGTACGACCAGAAGATTGCACATTATCGCTTTGGAAATGCCTGCTATAGCAGATACTGGTCAAGGGAGTTTTTTTGCCTGCAATGTCTGTGACGGTTCATTGAAGTTTCATTGAATGTGTTGAGTGGATGGTTTGCCCTCTTCAATTAGTATGGAACGATGAATGCGTTTAATGCTTAAATCATTTGATTATCTTAGTACCAGATAGTTTTAGTTCTAGAAGACTTAATATGAATAGTAACAGTTTAATAGAAAATTTAATTATTTTTTTTTATCTGATAATGCTAGTAAGCCACTTTTATTATTTTTAATTGTATATTTAATTTGCAATAGTCAACGATTTCTTCGTAAAAATGTATGTAGGTATTACAATACCTATTGAGGTTAACTAACTCATTTTAGTAACAACTAAGTTATCGAAATCGGTAAAATTATTTAGCTGGTATCTTTTCGTAATCAATTTACGTAACTAAATACCAGACACATAGTGTACTTCTTTTATAAATCATTTTATAATTTCGTGCAAATTGCGCAGATTATTATTTGAGGTCACATTTAATTTTTCTTACAAGTACACGGTTCATATTAACCTTCTTAAAAAAACTGAACGGAGTAATAACAAACCTAAATTTCAAACTGGAAACAGGCTAAACCTGTACTATCAGAACATTATTTAAATTTGTATTCTTTTTCAGTTTCAACGCCGTAGTTCATACCTCTGCGCCCCTTGTGCATGCGGAACCTGCCTACCATTATTGATAACGTCACAGAATAGAAACTGGTGACATAACTGATGCCAAAAATATAACCTATTAAAAAAAATATTTATTAAAGAATGTACTTATTCGTAAAAAATGTTTTATTGTTATTTTTTAATTCCTATGTTCAGGATTACAATAAAAAACCGGCCAAGTGCGAGTCGGAGTCGCGCACCAAAGATTCCGTAAAATATTTTTAATATATGATGTAACTAACAATTTACGGTTTTCGCAATTTTTCCTTTATCTGTACTATAAAACATTGATTTATACCAAATTTCAAGATTCTGAGTTCACGGGAAGTACCCTGTAGGTTTTGATTCCCTTGGAAGTGTCGAAAATTTGCGGAAATTTGCGGCATAAACGGCTGTATCTTTTGATTGCGTAAGCTTAGAAGTTTGATTTTTTCACAGCTCTAAGAGATAGTAGACTTGAGTATTCGATATAAATTTCAGCTTAATACCTCTACGCGTTCCTGAGAAAAAGGGTCTTGACAGACAGACAGACGTTCGGACTGACGAACAACAAAGTGATCCTATAAGGGTTCCGTTTTTTCTTTCGAGGTACGGAACCCTAAAAATGAACATTATTCTTAGATATTAAAAATGTAAGAACAACAATACTTGGAATCGTATGTAATTCTCCCATACCTAGGACACATAAGTTGCTATTTTGTAACAGAGCATTAGACACAGTGGTCTACCAAGTGAATAATGACACCTCTAAGTTCAAAATAATAGGCCTAACTTGGTCCAAACCTGTTATCACTAAATGCATTAACACAATTTGTTCTAAAAATCGTCTCTATCTAATCATGATTATGATTATTTATTAACAATTTTCAGAAGGTTATATAATTTGACTGGTTATCATAATCGTAATAACAGACCACTCTGACGATAGCGAAGGTCAGTATTCGGTAAAAGATAAAATTAAAACAAATAATAGGTGTATATGTGGTTATATTATTAGTTATATTAGGTGATAGATCGGTTAAGGTACACAAAATAAGTGACAACAAACAAACAACTGCTATGAGTAGCGAGTTTATGGTTCAAATACTAATTTTCAATAATTAAGGGATACGTAAGAATGTTAAGAGAAACACAAAGCAAACAAAACGAAGAAAAAGATGGGCAAGGATATTAAGATACACCAACTTAAAATAGTTTCAGTATCTTGGACATGCTATGTAATCACTAATTTTATTATCTGCGGTGACCGCGAATATAAAAGGAAAATAGGATATTTTTTTTAAATATCCTTGTTCAAATTGAATTGTTTTTTTCATCTTGTAAATATAATGTACAGAGGAATGATTTACAGAGGAAATTAACTTTCAGCTCTAATACGGTTTTAAAATAAAGTATTTAGTCCTGGGACGACATTTGAAACTGATTTCACAAGTTTGTTGCACTTGCGTGAATCCGATCATGACATATAAACTTATTTATCAACTCGGTAATTTTCGCTTGTGTAAGAAAACTACGTAGTCATTTTAGTGCATAATTTACCTTCACATATAATATAAAATAAGGCTGCAGAGTTATGTCTATTAAAAAATTTATTATTCTTTTTTTATTACTTCTTAGTAATTATAAAATAAGACAAAGAACGATAATGTGCAACTTTCAGTAACAATGCGCTAATAAGACTGAAAAATTATTTAAAAAAAACTTTAATAAGTAGTTGTTTTAAATAATTTTTGAGAACTGAACTAGTACTTCTAGTAGTGCTCTAATAAGACTGAAATATTATTTAAACCAACTTAAGTCGCTGCCTAAACGATACATCAACACTCCTTTAAACCCTTTAAACTTAAAGTAACAATAGCATTGCATGTGTACCCGATTAACCCATAGGTAGACTTTTAGGAAATTGCTATAACTAAGTGTATCAGGATTTCTATTTAAATTTTTTCATCATAAGAACTCCTTAACTATAGACGTAGAGAACAGAAAGTACGTATTCGTATTCACCACGAAACCATTCTAACGCCTATGTCTAAAAAACATCGGATACAGCTGCATTCTGATCGACATTAATCCGCCTAATCTCTATTTTTTTTTTAATGGGATAATCGATACGAGTTATTCTATCTCAAAACGGGAATCGATCCTTTAAATATTTTCGTTTGTTGTAGTAAATGTGGGGTTTGATACCAATTGAGTTATTAAATAAAATAGGTGAAAAATATTATTAAATTTAATGAATCGCGTAAACTAGTAGATGATATGCATGATAAACATTCAGTGCTGGTCTGCATATTTGTTATAAGGGTGGAAAAGACAGTTTGAGGGTTGACCTATCAGTCCATAAATTACCTTTGTAAAAGTGTTACCGTTTTCGAGAATTTAGTCGTCTCCTTTTAAAAAAAATCCTTTTTAACAATCTTAAACTCATTCTAGCTATTTCAGCTACATTTATCAGACAAATTTTGGAACTAATGTGAAAGATTTTTTTTTCATAACAACTACCTGAAATGACTTATTTCTTTTTTTAAATATCTGCTTTTTTCATGACTCAAAAAAAGTGTAGGTTTATCGTAAAAATCTCGAATACGGCATCACTTTTACAGAGCTCATCTGTGGGTCAACCCTCAAACTATCTTTGTCATAAGTTTGTCGTGCTTCTTAAACAAATGTACACAACAAACAACAAAAGTAGAAAATACCTCTTTTTATTCGATCATTGCAATAGAGTCTAAACTTGAAATTTGTTCTTTAATCCTTTGTTGTAAACTACCCTGACTATACATCACTACATATTATAAAACAAAGCCCCCGCCGCGTCTGTCTGCCTGTCTGTTCGCGATAAACTGAAAAACTACTGAACGGATTTTCATGCGGTTTTCACTAATAGACAGAGTGATTCATGAGGAAGGTTTAAGTGTATAATTTGTTACGATTTTGTGTAAATTGATTGAAATATGTAAATGATTGTTGAAGATGTCTCTGCTACCCGTGCGAAGCCGGGACGGGTTGCTAGTAATATTATAAATGCTAAAGTTTGATCGTTTGTTACGCTTTCACGTCATAACCACTTAACCGATCATCATGAAATTTTGTTTGATAAAAAAATAACATTTAAAACCTAAGTTTAAATAACAAAATAAATATATCTGACATAAATATAGTTTGTAGTGTTATTAATAAAAAAAGGAAAAGGTTTTTACACTCACCAACTCACCCACAAATCATTGTGTCGGCCAAATTATCTAGAAATGCATACATACTTAAGCAACGTTTTGTTTACTTCCCATTATAATAGTAAAGTTGTAGTATAATAGTACGTATACTTTCAAGGGGTGAGAATACACTAACACTAAACAATAGAAACACAAATCACGCAAATGTAGACGTAAATAACGTTCAAAGATACGAATTACTACTAATACTACCACGATAATCTGTGCTCACACGCTGTACTTACTACATTAATAAAAGATAAAAGTTTATCTCTGAAATCTTAATGAAACAATGCAGGTTAAATTAAAACACTTTATCTATGTTAATAACACATATTATATGAGTATTTAAAGGCTGCATAATGTGCTCGGATGAGCGCACTAATCTCGGAATCTGCCGGTCCGATACGAAAAAATCGTTTATTTAGGGAAATTATAAACTATAACGTTACGCAACTACCCGTAGGAGTGTATCAATGATCATAACAATATCGGTCAAGAACACAGTGGTTTTTAATCAATTAAATTATTAAACAAGAACACTAATAAATTTGAAATTTAAAATAGTTCCCAACACACATAATTATGGTACCAGCAACAAGGAATAACTTTTTTGAAGTGAAAACTTCTTTAGCTACTACGTTTGAGCACTTTTGCTATGGGGAAAAAGTACTGAACTCATGACATCACGCTAATAATACATATATAGATCCACTAGAGGGCGCTAATCTAAACATTGAGTTCTGTCAGCTCCTTATTAATTAATGTCACCGACCTGCTAATGTGACGTCGAAACGTGTGTTCGTCGTTTCGTTTAAGTTTTCACTTCTGCCGGCAGTCCCATGACTGCTTATTTTTTTAAAACTACTGTTCGGCTTCTTAACGTAGTATGTGTTATTATATACGTGTATGGATTTTCATGCGGTTTTGTTTTCAACGTATGTATGATGTACAGTGCTTCAGCAGAGAATCTTGGCAGAAAAATGTACATCCTTCAAGAGTGGCAGAAACAGTTACACCCATTCTTCTTGTTACACCCTATACATATACACCAAAAGATACTCCATTATTAGTTTGGCTTATCCGACTCACTGAAGACGCATCTGACAATAATAGGCTTAATTTAAAAAATCGTCGGTCACTTGGATTTTATTACTAACCCAAAATTGAGATCGAGTCGAAGAACCAAACAGTCGTAGAAACCCTTAGAAGCTTTCTTTACGCATAAAACATATTACACATTTATGCTATTTATAACATATTATGTATCTCGAAATTCATGTTATTTAAATAGTAACGTATTACATAGTTTACCTTAACTCGTTATGTTTGACCGAGTTACGATTCGATGCAAAGATAACGATGATATAATTGTAATGTTATAGTGTTATATTACAATTGCGAATAATATAACAGTAAAAATAAACCGCATTATCTTCCCGCACTAACCGCGCTTTCCCAGAAATGATGCATCTAATTAAAATACTACTCAAATGGACAATAAAGTGTCATTGTACGCATTGACCTAGTATAAAAAGTATAGTATCGCAGTTCACAGGTATTTACATTAAGTAACAATCATTTTGATAATGTAGCGCGAGAATGTTGAAGACAAAGCGCAGTGACCTTGCTGGACGGGGACGAGCGCGGAGGCTTTCGGCGCCCCACCGGACCACCCGAGCCAATTCTTATAAAACCCACTGCCGGTTATCAAATGTATGTCAGTCACGCACTACTACCCGGTACAAAAATGTTCACCAAAGTAAGTCATCTTTCCGTGTTAAAGTGAAGTGAGACGTGATTTCTAGAATGTATAATTTTTAAAGAATAACTTTAATTTGTTTATGCAGATCTTAGCTCTCGGTGCTATAGCAGCGGTGGCACAGGCTGGTCACCTGGGATATGGACATGGAGACTACACAGTGGCATCTCAGCAGAGCCTAGTACACCACGACACTCACTACGCAGCAGCTCCCCTTGCGACCCTCGCGCACGCGTCTCCCCTTGTCCACGCGGCTCCAGTGGTCCACGCCGCACCCATCGCTCACGCTGCCCCCATCTACGCTGCTGCTCCCGTCGCCTCCCACGGAAGCTACTATGGTGGTCATGGACATGAAGACTATTATGTGCGTATATAATTTACTGTCTAATTTAAATTAGTAGCAAGGACGATAGTTAAGACATTTGAATCTCAATTACGCATCACAGTTATGGCTCAGATTTGATCTTATTGCAGAAAATAAAGATTATATTCTCGTTTAAACTACACCACTGATACTGTACTATTACCACAAAAAAGGATGATTTTTTAAATAATACCTTGTAATAATACACCTTTATGTGTTTGTACCTGTCAAATTACACCTCGAGCGATTTTAAATAAGATAAGAAGTATAGTGCACTTCCTTCCCCACGTGACCATCCTTCGAGGGGTACAATAAAATGCTGTACATATATGCTATTGAACGAACATTCTACCTATTTCTATTCGTTATTCAGCCTTTGACGAGGTTTCTGGTCAGTATAATACAATATAACATGTATGTATGTATTATGTAACATGTATTATGTAACTTACAATACCCATTCTGCACTGATTTGATAAACTGGTACTGATTCTTAACCATTTATAACGGTGAGGACTCCCTACAGAACAGACACATCGACTTGTAGGATATATAATATTAGTAATTTACACCAGGACTTTATTTTACCACATTTTCTTTGTTCCAGTCTCACCCTAAATACCAGTACTCGTACTCCGTTGAAGACCCCCACACCGGTGACCACAAGTCCCAACACGAGGTGCGTGACGGAGACGTCGTGAAAGGAGAATACTCCCTGCTGCAACCTGACGGCTCCTTCCGCAAGGTCTCTTACTCTGCTGACGACCATAATGGGTATGTTGAAAAAGAAATTAACTTTCTTGCACTTATAAAGTACTAGCTGTGCCCGCGACTTCATTTGTGTTTATATCGGAAAACAGCAATATGTCGCTTATAATAGGCATTGCACCTCTTCCTGAAAGGGGGAATGCTCAAGGCAGGCTTTTTTATACTGTATTGGCGGTGAAACCACCTGGAGCGTACAAAAAAGGTTGTCTTGGTTACACGTGAAATAACGACATAATTTAGGCGGGGTAACATTACCCATTTGTTTTTCGTGCGGAAGCTCTCCTCACCGGGCTATTGGCGAGCCCGTATATCAGGCTTAAACCAACCAAAACCACACGGTGTGTCTTACAGGGCCGGTTATGAGTGGACCGTCAGTACGGTGACGTTTTGCCTCCAATGGTCCACCATGACAAAAAAGCAAATATTATATCGACATCTATTGGTCTAAAGCAACAATTTATATGATAGTTTTAGTAACAATATTTCAAATTCTTATTTCTATGAATAGAGTGAACGTACAATATTTTTTGCAGAAAAGGTTTCCACATTTGTTTTGTACTTTTTACATGTTAAGTGCAGTTACCTTGTAACCTCCCATAATATATTTGGAAATATAAATATAGTATAATTAGTATACGTATATTGTATTATTTTCGTAATTATAATGAATATTGCACTACAAATACTTACGTATAGGTATAATGTAATGTTTATATTAAAATTTATAACTCCTCATTCAAGTATTCTATGCAAATAATAAATATCTTTAAAAAAATTGGTTGCCTGTAAAGTCGGTATACGGGCGAAAGTTTTACGTGACAACGACTTTGAGTGGTAAAATAATTTTAATGTGAATATTCATTCGTATAGTAGGAAGAAGGATGAAAAACCATGCCCGAGTGGAAGGGACGCGTGCCTCTCACTCGCTCTCATTGTGAGCGCATAACGTGAGCGGAGCGTAACGCAGTTTCTTGAAGTGTCACCCGGCAAACCAATTTATAAGACGTTGTCACGTCAAAATAAATTTTCACTTATCGTTACGGTTTTGTATAGTTAGTATTACTTGCGACCAACAGATGTCATTAAGTGTTGTATAATGATACATTTTTTTTGAAAATTTTAAAGTATTTTTTCTATGGATCGAGAGAACCGATTGCGGTAAATCAAATACTCAATGTTGCCGCAAATTCCATACACAATACTTAGCATAAAACGTTTCCACGATTATTTTGTGTTTTTACGTGATACGATCAAACATGTCTACATATTTATTATATATATAGACAGATACAGAAGAAAGAATCCCACTAATATTATAAATGTGAATGTTTGGATGGATGGATGGATGGATGTTTGTTACTCTTTCAAAAACCACTAAACCAATTGCGATGCATCTTGGTATGTAGATAGCTGGAGACCTGGATTAACGCATAGGCTACTTTTTATCCCGATATTCAAACGGGAGGAGGAGCGTGAAACCGCAGGGCGCTGCTAGTATTACATAAATATCGTCAAAGTGTCTCCTTTGCTACAGAAAAATCATCAATCAGTATCGATTATAGAGTGCCCCCCAAAAATGATTTCAAAATATCTTCAGAATTAGACCTGTTACAGTTGTATTATAAGTATATAGATACATATAGATTTACAAGTTTTATCCAAGATGTAAAGGTCATTTATTATGCCAATGACGAAACTGCTATTTACTTTGTTCAATGTGCACCCTTTTAACATTCCAAAATATATGAACCCGTTGAATAAATTTGTTACTTAAAATTTTAGCTATTATTCACAAATTTTTAGCAGGTCATTATAGCGACTCTTGATTGCTAGAATAGGTATAGGTAGTCATAAACTTATGACATAGGTATTTTGTTCTCTAAGTAACTAAACTTTCCAAGAGCTGCAAGTAGCCTTATGACCTCTAATCACTGTCTTATTATTTGTCGGCTACATTATCATCTTCGTTAGCTGTTTATTAGCTTATACTCCGAATGGTATTTAGTTCAGTAGGTATATTTAAAACGCATCACTTTACTATCAGTAGGCAGACAGCCTGTAATATTTATACTATCTGGTTGATTTCATTCAATGGTCAATAATAGATAAACATCCTATAATAGCAGAAAATAGATTCCTAACACAAACTCCACACTGACAAACCAAAGATGAGAACGCAACTTTCCACCAATTGCGCAAAACATAGAATGACCGGCCACATTTGTTATTACCTCAACGAAGCTTTGTTTGTACTCGTGTAGTCGTAACTTACATCGTATTAAGTCATATGGTAGTCAAACCGGTAAATCGTCGTCTAGTAAACATATGAGTAAGGCACGCGTGCGCACCATGTAAACTGGCTGCAATGCGTCAACAGGTCTCAATTAAACAGGTGTCGAGATAACAAACTGGTTACGGTACTAGTTCCGACTTGTGAAGTCATTATCATAACCATTTATCATTGTAGCTGAATATATTAAACAGTTATCTACCGTACGAAGTTCAACTATTTCACAGAAGCTCAAGCTTTAAAAAGTTTACGATTCTTATTTTCAATATTTCTGTTAACGGCGTAAAAGTAGCCCACACTTAGCACGTACTTATTTCGCTGTGTAACCTCAATGCTGTCGTTTATCACCGACATCATCTCATATCTTTTACTTTTGTTCTGTTTACAGTTTCAACGCGGTGGTCCACAACTCCGGCCCCAGCCACCATATCTACTCATCTCAGCACCACCACTACTAGATTTCTTCGCAAGAACCATTAAGCCACGATGTACCTTATATACATATTTATAATTGCTGTGATCTTCATTTTACTTTAAAATAGTCATTAAAATTAACTTGAAAGGTAGCTTTTATTTTTACTTACCTTACCTACCTAGCGAAGTTTCAGCGGTTTTGTATACCGCTAACCATCAGGCGGGCCGTATACTTATTTGCCACCGACGTGGTATAAAAAAGCACCTTTATCGTTTATGTTACTTAAAAAACATCGACATATTTATAGGACTTTCAGATGATTATTCACATAAGTTCATCGCTTTCGGAACAGAGCGATGCCACAAACAGGCAGGCACATGCACAGGCATCAGGCTTATAAAACCCTTGTTCTTACTTTCGCGACTGAAAAAAATGTAACATACACTTTATAATGAATTACATATTGACAGTGAATGTCTTACTTATCATGACCAAATTAAGCTTTTGGGGTAGAAATTGGTTCTATGCAATATATTAAACTTACAAAATACGAAGTTGAAGCGTTTTATAGAACTTTCTCCTTTCAAAAACAGTTAAAGAAGTCGACCTGACTGCATGGCACCTCATTCATGCCAATTTTATTGTTACCATCATGGGATGTCAAAATAATGGAAATTAAAAAGATTAGAAAATACTACGTAATATTTACATTTTAGAAGGAGAACCTTTAAACTTTATTGTACACCAATTATAAATACATTACAAGGAAATCACAGAAACAAAATGTACAATGAGTGGCCTTATCGCTAAAAGCAATTTCTTACAGGCAACCTTTGGATTGACAAATACGACAGGAAATAAAAGAAATACTGGATAGTTTTTAGTGTAAGAGAGTTGCAGGAGAGAGAGAGAGAGAGAGAGATAGAGAGAGTTTTTTTAAGGAATCATACTGTAGTAAATATTGTAATAGTGTTAAAAATAAACATATAAATACACACGCATATATACATATATACGTACATACTAAGTACATAAACTTAAAGTAATTTTATACTTATTAACATATTAATAATCATTCTATTCCTAATTTAACTTTAGAATGGACAGATATTTCTATCATTTGATAGCAGTAAGTTAAGTTTCTAACCATTAAAAACTAATTATATTCCCAGTGTGTTACAGAGTATGAAAACTTGTTATCTACGTTGCGAAAGTTTCGCCTTTCGAGGGACTTGCAAATCCAACAATCTGTCGAAAGCAGTTTAGCTGTCGAATATCTATTAGGACAGCAATAGTGATTAATTTACCCACCAACCCACAAGATAACTGTCATTACATATTCTTGGTTATTGAAATAGCGTTTGTTTTTACCCGACTGTCGAAGAACGATAATGTTTTTCGTGGGCATGATCGACATACATATGTTTGTCTCATTTTTTCGCATTCTTTAGAGTAAGTAAGTTACTAACTAGGTACTCTTTATTGTACACCAAATACATAATATAATGCACAATGGGCGGCATTATCACAACAAGCAATATCTTTGGATGGACAGGACTTTGATGGATTTAACCTAAACCGTTTTTAATTATACATATGAGGTGTCACTACATTCGTCTCAGTTGTGGGAGTGACATCACAAGGATGAGAAAATATTTAATCCTTCACTTTTTACTCATAAATCAATGCTACATACTTATACGTGTCTGGGTGTAATTTATCTATAATATGTATATAAGTATGTTTATCAGCAGTCTGGTTAGCATAGTCTGTACTATGCTCTGCCTAGTTTGGGATCAGACGACCGTGTGTGAGATGTGTCAAATTATTGTTATACTATACAATTACATTCCTAAACGTTAATCTGTTTCTCGTTCTTTTGTACTGTTCAATTGCGTTATTTTTTTAGAGGTCGTAGGCGAATGCTACTCGTAAAGGCTTTCCGTGACCTCGAAATTTATTATGTATGTTCCGTGGTTATAATCTGAGCTTTGCGTTTACTAAAGCCCTATTCTGTAACTTTGCATAATGGTTTTAAATAACAATATTTGATCAAATAATGTAAAAAATGCTAATTGCAACTGTAACTGTAAAGTACCGCAATGAAATGGTTGTGGAAATAAAACAGAATAAAACTTCACAGTATTATGTCACCACACCTATGCTAAAGAGAATTCCATGTGTAACTCTAGAATCGTGAGTTCAAACGAATCATGGCCTTACTTATCTGTAATTCTCAGATAATCTGCTCATAGTCAGAAAATGTTTTGTGTGTATGTTTGTGCTAATGAAGTCGGTTCAAGACATGAATAATAATAATTACTGATTATGAGAGTTGTCTTTCAAAAGTAAGAAAAATTATGCTGTACCTTTATGATGGCCATGCCTAAGAAGAAGTATTCTTGAATCCTCCTACAGGCCCTAACCGCTGATCGAACAACATGATAACCGATAACAACTCGATTCTTCTGCAATCCGTCTTACGCTTTCGGTCAGGGGCGTTAGACGGTATACAAATTTAAACGCTCTTCAGACCATGCAATTTCTTCAGGACCTTCTTGGCGGCTCATTTGTAAACATCACTTCTTCGCGTAAGGAAGTTTCCAGCATCGATAGCAGTTGTGAACGTGAGTACAGATTAAGAGATACAGCCTCACGCCTGTATCTCGAAAGAGGTAGGCAGAGGCGTATTAAACACCAACATTTTGGGCACTAGAATTTGGTCTCACTTAAGTAATAGGGGGTAAGCCTTTTGACCCTAAACGGGTACTGGTAATTTAATATGGGTAAATTGGGAGTATATTAAAAGGGAAAATGCAGGTAAGAAAGTAAAGCGATGAAAGAAAAGGGGTATTGCTCGTACGAATGGATTGAGAGCAAGTCAAGGTCGTATACCTGTTAGAGTAACTACCTATTGTCTTGAAGTTCGAGCACTCGAAGTTATTGACATTAGTATATACCTATTTTTTCCTTTATTTTAAACTTTTAGTCCTAACTACGATCACTTCCACGTGAAAAAACTAAAGTTAATCAGATTTTTCAATGCACATATCTGCAAAACTCAGAATGTTAATTGTAATATTTAGCTTTTGTGCTTCATCACTAGATGGAGCACAAAGAGTTTTTTTTTTTCTATAATTGGCCACCGGTCCGTGGTTTTGATAATGGCAGCTTATCCTTCATAACTACTCCCGATACTTAAACGGTGCGGCATTTCCATATCGAGAAATGAATGTGATTGTAATACGTAAATGCTTTGCCCATTGCCCGCAAAACCTTGGTAATCTGATAGCACATATCATTTACGTAAACTCAACTTTGTAAGCTGTGTCTCTCATACACTAGTCATATCTTTAAGCCCTACGTTTTATTACTATTCGTGACTAAACAGGTGACTTGAGATATTGTCTCAAGGTAATGTAGACAATATCGAGCAGCATTTTACCGCAGGTTGGCAAATTATGTACCTCTATTTAATTTTAAAACCTAAACTACTTCTGTGAAAATGTACCCATAATAATATTATACCTTGGCCTACAACTGGTGTTATTTGATACAATGTGTTTTGTTTGCGCAGGGAACAACAAGGAACTATTCGGAAACTACTATAACCATATTTACTAATTTTCCAATGCTACATACTATGGGAAAAGTAATTTAAATGTATCACTACATATCATAACACAAAGTCCCCCGCTGCGTCAGTCTGTCTGTCTGTTCGCGATAAACTGAAAAACTACTGATCGGATTTTCATGCGGTTTTCACTAATAGACAGAGTGATTCATGAGGAAGGTTTAGGTGTATAATTTGTACCCGTGCGAAGCCGGGGCGGGTTGCTAGTTTATAATAATGTTAAGTTTTGGTCTTGCTTGCAGGTCAAATCCATGGTCCATTTTTAAATACAAGTCTAAAGTTAGTTTTTAACCCTCGACGCAAAAAGAGGGGTGTTATCGTGGCATCGTCTCAAGCGGATGGACCGATTTCGATGCAGTTTTTTCATTTGAAAGCCAGTTTCCTTGCGGTGGTTCTTAGCTATGTTTGGTTAATATCGGTCTAGCAGTGTAAGAGTATTAGCTCTTTTCCAAAATGATGTAAGGCATTTTGTAATCGTTCAAGGAATTTTCGAGTCGGGGGTCTTTAAATTTTAAATTTGTCAATTATTCAGTGTATTTCTCCTATGTCGTAACGTAAATTTTGTGTATATATATATATTTTTTTTTATGGTATATGGGCAAACGAGCAGACGGGTCACCTGATGGTAAATGACTACCGCCGCCCATGGGCACCTGTAACTCAAGAGTCACAAGTGCGTTGCTGCCCTTTAAGGTGGGAATAGAGGAAAAGTGAGAAGACCGGAGAGGGGGATTAAAGGGAAGGAGAGGGGGGAGAGGGGAAGGACGCGAATAGGGGAATAGGGCAGGGTTAGGGCCTCCGGTATCCTCACTCACGCGGTGAAAAGCAATGCAATAATTGTTTCACGACCGGTTTTCTGTGAGGCCGTGGTATCGAGCGGAGTCGAGCCGGCCCATACGTGCCTAAGCATGGCTCTCCCACGTAAGTATAATAAGCAAATAACTTTACAAATAATTCACGCTCAGTCCTATCACGAATAAAACAGTAAATTTATGTAAGTTGTGTTTGAGTTTACTATTTCTTGGTGGACTAAGATCTGGCTATCACCAAAGCATGCAAATCCATTAAAATCAAGTGTAGATTTTTGTCTACTCAAATGGTATTTATACTTACATACATACGTCTACTCACGCCTAGTGGAGGTGTATTAAACACCCACATTTTACCAACTATAATTCGATCCCACTCACATAATAGGTGGCAACCTTATTACCGTGAACCGGGAACTTTGGGAATTAAATATAAGAATATATTGAAAGGGAAAGGTAGATAAGCTGGGAAGGCTATGGAAGGAAAGGGATATTGCTTATACGGAGGGAATAGAAATTAAAGCAAGACCTTGAGCTGGTGAGGGTTGCATACCTGTTTCTCAAACTGTTGCCGGGAAGTTCGAGCCTGTTATTTACAAAAGTGAATATGCTCTCTTCAATCTCTGTTTTAGTGAATATCGAATGTAATAATAAATATATATAAATGGGCAATACTGTTATGGTTTACATGCAATATACATATCATTATTTCCTGTATCAGGAAAAGTGATTGACCAATATTTAATAACACGCTGATGTGAAATGAAACCTACAATTTCTCAGCGCCGGCAATGCTGTTAACGCCTCTGTCACAGAAATACCTTACTTGTCTTACAAGTTTACCATGTCATAAGCAACGAGTTTTATCCAATATTAGATATATCTACTGCTTCTATAACATTCACTCTCAACTACCCCACTGATATTGCACGCATTTCACTTTGGCGAAGTTGTTTATTTTGCAATGTTTGTTTGCTACCGGAATCCAAGTTGTCTATCTGAAATGTTTGTTAACTTAGTAACACGGATATTTACAACAACCTATTCACATTGCTATACAAATTACTCGTTTGTGCATGTACCTTTCTTTAAAATAGAACGTCACTCTATGATAATTAGTTGCGCTTACTTAAAATACATGATTATTCTAATATTATCAAAGAACTTTCCCAAAGAAACGAATTTTATGACAAGGTTTTTTTTTCATACCATAAATTGCAAATTATGTTGCAGTGACGATACATCACGTTAAAACCAGCCCATAAAAGAGTGACGAAAAGCTTAGAATTGCTTGAATCGTGCGTCAACATACATGGTGTTGAATTTAAAAGCCTAAAAGAACAAAAAAAAAACCTTCGGATATGAATAATAATAATAAGTTTATTGACAAAAATTAAGTACAATAAATAGTAGGATTCCTTGACACCTGCGTCAGCAAAGACTGTGTTGCAGGTATCAATGTCATCTACCCCTCCTAAATTTAGAAAAAAAATATTTTTATTACGATAAAGGAAAGTTAGGGACTTGGTTTTTGTAATTATACCAACCTAACACCTTTTGTTTATGACGCTAATAAACAATATGAGTAATAACCAAATATATTTAAATTGGATGAAGTTATAGGAGTTCGTTTCGGCCACTTTTCGACACAATCCTACAAAAGGAGTAATTGTAATTGGAGGACTGTGTAAAAGAAATATTAATGGTGTCAAAATAAATTGGAATTGTTATACTAGTACGAGCTTTTGTTCGTGATCTCAGAAATAATATAATGAAAACCAATAAAAAAAGTGCTAAGTGCTAATGATGGTTAACATATTCATATAGGATTAAAATATATATACCTATACAAAAGGTTACAGTGGAGGGTTCTGGAGTCGAGAATATAAATTATTCATTAAAACTGTACATAGTAAATATCTTGTTGTTCAAATCACTTCAAACATTTGTAAAGTGTCAGTAGCTTTAAAGGTTAAGGCGTCTAACTTGCCATCAAGTGGTTGTAGGTTTGAACCCTACTCAGTAGATAATTAAGGTGTACTTACTTTTAAGGCTAACAATCTCAAAGTAAAATATTGTGACATAGAAATAGATGACGGATGAACAGAGGAAAATAACGTAATGAGGAACTTTACTTGGGGAACTTTTTTTTCTGAGCGCACGCTGTCACCTAGTATCTAATCGTGTCTCACACAACATAAATAGTTTAGCCATCCATGGATGAATGACGTGACTATGGAGCCTTACATTTGGCATTGGTTGTGATATATCTTGTTACTTTAAACGAGCAATTCTTGTATGTATGTATTTATATTTCGGGTATCTCGGAAACGGCTGTAAAGATTTTGATGAAATTTTGTATACATGCATTTTTGCATTTTAAATTCAACTGCATAGCTGTATTTCCAGTAAAATAGCAATTTTACAAAAAAAAATATTAAAAAAAAACGAGTTCACAAAAAGCTACCGCGCGAAGCTCAGTCTCCCAGGTACTTTACACCTAAGTGGGCAAAACAGGGGTTGAAATAACTTGAAACGCTAACATTTGCGTGTTACTAATCCTATCCTCTCATGGAGCTATGCTGGTTAAATTCTAGATTTTGAAGTGAACGATTTTCCAAAACATTATCAAAAATCAAAGAAATTTTTGCGTTTAGTAGCATATTTTTTAAAACAGGTGATTTTTAGGAAGAATAAGGACAAAACAGTTGCCGGTCCTGAATTTAAAAAAATTGTAACAGGAACATAGGTAATATATAAATAGCACATAAAATTGGATATACGTATATGGAATCAGCGCTGACTGTATTTAATAACAATATTGTCTCAAACTTTCTAATAAGTTTTAAAGATTGTCACCAATATCACAATTTCTTGTCGAGAGTGACAAGAAAATGTAATTTTAGCGCAGTTTTAGTTGGCCTTCAGTTAATAGCTATTACTGATACACATGACATAATTTTGTAAAGTTCAACTTCAATATAATTAAACATTTCGAAAATTCATCGAAGGTCTAGGAATTAAAGTTAGATTAACATATTGCTCAAATTATACTCCAGTATATAATTATGCTTGAAAATAATTATTCTTCAAAGGTAAGAGGTGACTGGTAGACTTTTCTTTATGAGGAAATGTTTGACATATAGCCATTGAAGTTACTACATGACACACATCAGTCACTGTTCCCATATTGTCGCAAGAGCCTTGTTAAAGTGAGTTACGCCCCGATGACCAAACATTCTCGTACGTTTTTAGGGTTCCATTTCTAAAAGAGAAAAAGGAACCCTTATAGGATCACTTCGTTGTCCGACTGTGTGTCTGTCAGCAAAGATTCTTTTTCTCAGGAACACTTGGAGGTATCAAGTTGCAATTATAATCAACGATATAATCAAATCATCAATTGACTTAGAGTCATGAAATTTGGTGAAAAGCAAACTGACTCTCAAGGTCGCTAATTTGTTGTTATATCACTTTTTTTTTGCGATTAGAAACTTATATTTTGTGCTTTAAATATTTTCTTTGACGTACGATGTTTCAATGAGAATTTTTAGAACGGCTAAGGTAAGTTTGTCTGTCAATAAAAACATAAAAATCTTTGTGAATCAATTCCGGATATGTTCGAATTTATCTATATATTAATTGTTACATACAAGCTTGTACGGTACCTCGGTTCGCGAGTCAAACTCGCACTTGTCCAGTTTTTTTTTCTAAGTAAACATTCATTTAAATATTAATTGCTCTAAGAGGCGGAAGCTTTCGAAATGGCGGACGACTAATATAAATAAGAGCGTAGAATGTCCACATAATTGGCGACATTAGTCAAGACAGACGTTCAGTTTTTATATTGTTATTATTATTTTTTTACCTCATTTAATTTTTCATTCAATATTAGGGAGAAGCAAGACCGCTCGTTGTGGAAGTCTTTAGACACATTGAAATACACGGGCAGAGATGTAAAAATATATCATCATCACCATCAGCTTTCAAACCTACACCGCTGAACGAATTTTGATGAATTTTGGTATTGAGATAAACAAGATCTTGAAGAAAGATATAGGCTACTTTTTGTCTCGAAAATAAACCTTGAACGTGCTAAAATAGGAGATAAAAGTTTGTGTCGAAGACCAATCATTTGTCAAATTTATTTTGATTAATTTTGGTATTGAGATAATCAAACTCTTGGGGAAGGGCATAGGCTTCTTTTTGTACATCAATATATCAATAAAATATATAAAATACAATGCAATAAACTACAATATATTAGTTTTGGGGATAAAATAGCTATTAAATTGCTATGCCCATCATGATCATCACCGAACAAGTGGCTGCGCGGACTGTGCGATGGGGCATTCAGCATTGTGTTCAGTGCATTACACCCGAACTTTCATTGAAAAGCGCTTCGGAATGTTTGTGCTTGTTTTATTACCACAGGTATTTTACACTGCACTCAACTATCAGTAAAGGATGTGTCATAATATCCTACCCACTATTGACGTCGCAATAAGTCGTATTTGCATAGCTCTAACTAGCATGGACATCAAACAAAATTGAAACCAAAAAGTGACATAGAACAGGGTGACCTTTTTAATTATAAATATATACTGTAGGCAAAGAAATAATTCTCACGCATACTTTGTTGCCAAAAGTATGTCAAAGACGCTATTAAATCACGATATTTAACACGAGTTATTTTTTAACTATCACGACAAACGTACGTATTCATCTAGATTTGTTTTCTGTACGCAACTTATAAGTTGAGACGAAAATTATACAGACTGCAGACAAATCACAACCATTAATTGCCTGCGTGCCTTTCCGAAACGAAGGAAAGAAAAATAATTATTCGTTTTTAATCACAGTCAATTATTACACTATTTTTTTCTACTGCATATTTATAATGTTTACTTTAAAAATAGATCTTGCTTTAGCTTAAGATTTATTAAGGAGAGTGATCACTATTCACTGAGCGGTTTTGTGTTCCTTTTAGTAGAGAAGAACTCAACCCGCAACTCAATTTTGTTTCTTTTCTGTGAGTTAATAAAAAAATGCTTCCATTACTTCAATGGTTGTATTAAGACTTTACAACACTACTTACTATAAAATATTTTCACTACATCTTGGTTCCTGTTTGCGTTGCGGAGTTTTATACATATCTAGTCAGTAAGTCAGTCAGTCCAAATGAATCAGTGATTAAGTACCAAAACTTATTTTTTTTCTCTTTTTTCCAGTTATTTGTAAACTTATAATTTGACGAGAAAATAAAAAGAAGTTAAATGAAGTGAAATAAATTAGTAATAAACACAAAAGCTTGTTTTAGCAGACATCATCAACATCATCATCTTAACGTTTGTCCCGGTTGCGTCTCGTTTTACCAGACTCAGGTAAAACTCTCACTCACTTCTATACGGTCGCACCGGGCGACGGGACCCGTCTAGGGTAAGACGGGTCAATGCCTATCGGGGGTTACGGAAGAATGCAATGGCAATTCTCGCTCTCTGATCATAGGCAAGTAGCGAAACACCGGGGTGGTTTTTAGTCGGTAAGAGCCCGACAGACCCCTTCGCCCCCCCAAAGGCGGAGGACATCTATGAGGATCTTCCACCATTTCACCAAAAAAAAAAGACTCAGGTTCTATAAATATTTTTTTTAGTTTACTGTTAGCGGCTGATACTTGTTAAATAATAAAACTTTTCTCAAATCATTGTTCAGTAGTCAATGTCAAAATAAAATAACATCCAATACCGCATGTATACTTTAAATTATAGCTATTGAAAATGTACATACATTTTCAATAGCTATTCTATTATTGTAGACAGACAAAGAAAAAAGCGCTGTCAACAATAAGCTCTGATTATTATTAATAGCCAGTTCCGCGTCACGGTCAACTAATTATCGGGTGAGTAACCTCTGAACTTTCGTTTCTTATGAACCTTTCAAGCGAATTTAAATATAATTTTACCGGTAACCTTGAAATCGGTAAGTTACAAGTATATTCGTATTGGGCAAAAAAATCGTGACAAACAATTTGCTAAAGAAGCATGTGGCATAAAAGCGACAGGGTTACCTTTTTCAGTTCACTTTTTGTTAAGCGTATATTTAAAGGTAAACTTATAACTGATTCTACTAAAGTCTTGCTAAGACCATTACTCTAGCAGCTGCTATATTTACTGCAACGTCTGTAAAACACAAAATGTTTGATGACAACAAAAATAGTTGTCCCATACTGTCGTGGTGAGTCTCTTATACTGAAATATTTTGTTATTTATTATTCGTAAGTAAACAAAATTTCTATCAGTTGCCGTGACGTGGAACAGTTTCGATCTAACGATTAGCCTTATACCTTATAATAAGCCATGTGCCTCAGACTCGCCTTACCTGCACTTTACATTGTACTATTTTGCCAAATCTTCTTTAAAATATCCTGACTTATTGTACCGAGACCCACAAAATGTAAGTATTAGTACGCTACAGACAATATGACCGGTCTATTCGTAACCTAAACATTACTCTAGAAATAGTTATCAAGCTTCCGTGACGATTATGGTATGAGATCACGACCACTACCCGATTACCGGACCTCAGGGCACGATAGACAGGAACCTTTTACAGAATGTTTTGAACACAATTAAATCAATTACGGGCAATAAACGTGAGCACCTTTCAAATATTTAGAATATTGTTTTGTAATCAAATAGATTTTTATTATTAAAAGTATCATGGAAACACGACGTAAATGTTAATACTCGTAATTATCATGGCTGCAATGTACATTTGAAATTCCACTTGTGGCTGTTACGTTGAGCACAGAAACTCTACGGAATGATGGTAGTGAGGTGCAAAAGAAACAAGTCCAAGCACAAACCCGAAGAGGTTTGGTTTTCGATTACTTAAAGCCATTAAAGCAATGTGAGCAAACGAAGATGCTTCCTAAAGGAATATAACTAAAAAAGCGTTTGTTAACATTTAGAGCCCCCTTTATTCCTTCCAGGATAGTTATCAAAGGTGTGCAAGTTTCTAATTTTTAACATTAATTTTGATACCATCTTTATTTTTTAAGTCGTGAGCTTAGAAAGACTTAGAATCCATCTGCAAAAATTATTGGCGTATATATAGCCATTAAAAGCAGCCTGCTTCGACTGTTCTTGTTCATAAAAGAACGAGACCAGTAGAAATGTGGAAATGGTAATATAAACAAAATGGCAGAACTATTTCCACCAAGAAGACCATCATGGTTCAGACTTGTTTAAGTTTACTTAATTCCTTCGTAATGTTACCATATATATGTAGTGTTATTTACAGTCATAACCTGAATTTGATATTTGGTATTTACTAAAATATGGTTTTACTAAAATATCACTTACTTATCTATTTGAGTAACATCTAATTACGTGCTAAAACTGTAACGTTAATTAGTTTGCAACTCACAGTCTGTTTAGTAACCGTTAGCCTATTATAAAAATAATATACCTATATTTGGTCTATTAGTTTCAACAACACTTAATTTACGATATCGAGTGTCTGTGATCGCGTTACGAACATCGGTTAAGAAACTAAATACCCTTCAATTGGCATACTACGCAGCTATGTCAGTATTTTGACCGCGTCATGTGGTTAAACTCGGTGCATTTGATATAGCCATGTCCCAACACATAAGTACGAATAGATAATTTAGAGCAATCAAATTTAAATAACAAAGTTTTAATTAAAAATCAGAGTAATGTCACAATTTATTATTCAGTAAGTCGAGCCTATCGAAGTTTGAAAAGCTCATTAGAACTTTACAACATTTTCTGAAATTTTACTCGACTTCGCGACATCAAAAATCGGTTATGTTTTTACTAGCTTCTAGGAATATAATATGTTATTCAAAATTAATCCATTTTCTGGATAGATCAAATCTATACGTCTAAGTTTTCGTTATTTGGATTGTTGTTTGACCGTTGCTATTTGGAAAATGATGGCCGTAACATACAAAATGGCTATAAAGACAAACAAAAATACTGCGTATCATATTGACTGGTATATCAGTCAATAAGTTTTTCTTCAGCAACTTGAACTAAGCCTGAAAAAAAAGGAATAAAACACAGAAATCGCATAAATGCTAACTTAAGTAGGCTCAGAAACATAAAAAAGTCAACGATTTAGATGCAAATAGCTTCACTTATATTTACTTTTATACTGGTACGTTTAGCTCCTAAATTTTAATTTCTTAAAAACAATACTTATATACTACGAGATATGACTATATCTGTGACAACAGGCACAAAGTTAATTCATACTCAGAACCGTAGTTCTCACAAATCATTGTCAAGTGGGGACCGTACCCATTAAACTCGACGTGGCATCAATTGGCGAAATAAACGCTTAAATATTACAGAACTTGAGTCAAGTCCCACATAAACTGTATTCAACTAATTACTGTTTGAGTAAGTAATCTTAGGCAGATTACTTACTCAACTGTGCATCTAAATTATTACAGAACAAACTATTCTTTCTTAATAAAATTATTTCTTAATCATCAAACCTGATTATAATTTGGTGACAATACTCAAGTGATTTTTGATGAATCTTGATTGACCGAAGTATGGTGCTAAAATTGAAACTCAGTCTAATACTAATTTTAAGTGTTTTTTTAGTCTCAAGTAAGGCCATTTAGCACTTCACCATTCTTGTAGTAAAATTTTACAAAGATCTTCCTATTCTATTGGTTATGATAATATAATCTATATGGTACAGCACTTAAGGTAAATTAAATACACCACATAGTTTTAATTATAAATATTTATCTAAATATATATCATTGAATGGTAATTATTGTGATATATATATTAAAGTTTTAAAATTAAATAAATTTATCTAAATACTAATTATATGTTGTTATCAAAATATGTGTATAATCTAAGTACAAAATAATATTTTATTAAAATAGTTTAATATAATATGTAATAATTTTTATTGCATTTCCCTTATATTTATTTTATTCTATTTTTATTTATAACTTTTTTTCTCTTCTCTGGCGTCAAATAAAAATTAAATGATCCGTTAATAAATAAGCCAATTATTGATGTTGACCGTACACGTATTTAGTATTTTTATATCAACATACTTGTACGCTTTTTAGATACGTAACATAGAAGTACATACATAGTTCTAATCTCAATCGTTCTTCTACAAACAGTTTCAAATATAGGTGAGCTTTAGTATGTTAACAAAACAATCGGAATCCCTAAACGATAGTAAGACACACAAGGAATTCAGTCAGTCAGAGCAAAATTTTGAGTAATTTTGTTTTATAACCTGCATGGGATGCAGGATGTAAATTTGGATAACATGTATCTAAAGGTTATCATTATGGAGGGTAGAGGTAAGGAGGACCATCTTGTATGGGATGGGATGCAAACCGAAAAAATGTCAATGTTAATGCAATAGTCCAAGAACCGACCGGAATGGCGCTAGTAGTAGTAGGCAAAGGGTATTCCGATGAACTTAGCAGACGGATATACGGAGTGAAGTGCGCTGAATTGAAATATATATTTTTTTAACTACCAGAGTTGTTGATGAAGCGATGAATAAGGCAAAAGGTTTGTCGAATATGTGTCAATTTATTTAATATTTATTTTTACGCGATTACAAAGCGGAACTTTCACCTTCCTAGTTACTACACCCTTTAGTTAAGCACCACCTAAATACACACTTTTGACGGACATGTTTCGTACACAGAGATCGTCTTCCTTGCCTCTGTCCTCCATAATCACCATAAAGGGCGGCTAGAATGATACACAGTCCTTACTTTTTATAAAAAGTCTAAGTTTGAAATAGGATTCCGTAAGGTATCATAAAAATTAAATAAAATGTCCTCATTCATACACCATTACGAAGCTAAAGACCTTCAAATACAATAATATATGTTTTTATTTTCCAGTCACTTATAGGACGCCCTTGTTTCAATAGTACAATTCACAATAAAAATTAGATTGATTATTGCAATTACTCACACAACATCGATATTGGAGATAATATCGAAGTAGGTAGCAGGGCGCCCGCGGGCCACGCGGGAAGGCGATTGTCCGTAAAGCATTAACAAACCTATGTGTGCGAGTAACCAGCGACCTCGCGGTGTCAAAGTTACGGAACTAAAGTGACCGCAAGCCCCACCACGCCACAGGACTGTGTGTACGTTCAGCTTTTCATATAAAAGTCACACGCCGGCCCGATAATGGTATCAGTCATCTACTTTGATTAACTAGTGCAAAATGTTCACTAAAGTAAGACCACCTTAATTTATGTATTTTAAAATTCATTTTACTTTATTGCAATAATAATATATAATGGCTTGTCATCAGGTATTCGCCCTTAGCGCCGTCTTGGCTGCTGCCAACGCTGGTCTCCTGCACCATGGCGCAGTCTCTTCCCAGAGTATCGTGCGCCACGATGCCCCTGCACATTACGCCCCCGCACATTATGCGCATGGTCACTACGCCGCTCCCCTAGTACATGCTGCACCCATTGTCCACGCCGCCCCCATCGTTCACGCCGCTCCTGTAGTACACGCTGCCCCCATTGCCGTCGCCCATGCCGAATACGTGAGTACAATTAAGAACAAGGTCTTGCATAAAAAAGGTTACTGTAGCTAATCTAAACGGACATCCTAATGCCGTTTCCTTTCATCTACTGAGCTATGATAAATTTTATTACTTTAACCAATATAATAATTGGGTGTGTTAACGCCGCAGTCTCACCCGAAATACGACTACGCCTACTCCGTTGCTGACCCTCACACTGGTGACCACAAGTCCCAGCACGAGAGCCGTGACGGTGGTGCTGTGCATGGCAGCTACTCCCTGGTCGAGCCCGACGGTTCCGTGCGCAAAGTAGAGTACACCGCTGATGACCACCACGGGTAAGGGCCTACGACTTCAGTAAAATTATTCTTCAATAATATGACACAATCATCATCTTATATTTCTATTATTGATTTTCAGTTTCAACGCCGTAGTCCACAAGACCGCTGGTCACCACCCCGCCCCCGTTGTCCACGCTGCCCCCATCGTCCACGCTGCCCCCATCGTCCACGCCGCCCCCCTTGCGCATATTGCGGTCGCTCCCTTCGCTCATGGACATCATGGCCTCCATTACTAAACAATGACTAGCGCTAATCGTGTGATATGATGATGGATGACTGATTGTGATATTTATGTGTACATAATGATGATGAATACAAATAATATACTCGTTTGTAAATAAAATACTCAGCTGCTGAAATATATACACTCGTTTAATTATTGCCCCTTAACCCGTATACATATAACAAAAAGTAAAATAATTTATTTTTTTATTGAAAGTTTACTTAAAATAAGAAAAGAAGTTCAACTCGTTATTTGAATAAATGGTTTTTATTTCGTTACCATAAGGAAGAAAAATTCATACAGGAGATAAGAATGCAGAGTAATTAATTTTTTTTATTTGTTGACCTTGAGTTTAAATGTAAAAATTACCGTAAACTACTACTACTAATAGGAGTATTGCTTATTACATACTAGCTACGCCCCGTGGTTTCACACGCGTAAGTTCCGATCCCGTGGGAATATCGGGATAAAAACCTATGCGTTAATCCAGGTCTAGAGCTATCTACATACCAAGTTTCATCGTAATCGGTTAAGTGGTTTTTGCGTGAAAGAGTAACAAACATCCATCCATCCATCCATCCATCCATCCAAACTTTTACATTATAATATTAGTAGGATTCGCGCATAGTGATGATGTCACAAATGCACTCCCTTTACTAAATAATATCATTACACTATCGTGTATGGGTACCATACAACAATGGGAATGGCTGCACAAACTGCACTGCGTAATTTGAATGCAATTGACATAAAGGGTGAATAGTTATACAGAACAAGCAAGGTAGACCCGTAAGTTAACGGCCACGCGCATTGTGGAACAGAAATACTTAATACAGTTTAAATTATATAACAAGTTTATTGGTTCGATAATATTTATCACAGAACCGTAACGATTTCAACATTTACAAATATAGATAGATATGAGGTATAGGTACTTCTACATAAATGATTAGTTCCAAACATTTTGCATGTTATACAACATTGAAAATGTTTAAAGATTAGATGTTTAAAACATCAATTGTTTAAAATAACCGAATATAGTAGTACAGAGTAAAGAACGTTGGCGAGGTTTTACCTCAGCGTTTTAAAAAACGTCTACAAATACAACCTATACCTACTAAACTTATTAATTTAATTTAGATCTATTTTACATAAAAAATATTTTTACATGTGAAAGCTGAGGTTTAAAAATTTAATTTAATTAACTTTATTGATTTAATTAATTCACAATTACTACTAGAATCACACCGGAGTTGCCACTGTAGGAGAAAAGCACTACACAGGTAAGATTTGGTTATTAATAGTTTTAAACAACTATTTCTATTATTCATTAGTATTTCTTACATTAGTATTCACGGCTTAAATAAATAAAAAAAATGAGGTGTCAAGGGACACCCGGATGGAACGAAGTTCTTTTCGATTAATTAGTGAAGGAATTGTAATAAAATTTTATTTCTTTTACTATAGCAAAAAGTGTCGTTACAACTTTTGGTCTTAATTTTTTCCGTCTAGCCCCCTTTCGCAACGCGCCATAAGGAACTTCGTTCCAATAATGTAACCTAAAACATATAAAACGTCTCCTATAACACCAATAATATATTTATTTACAATTACCTACATTATTTCAAGATTCTTTTCTATATTATTAATAAAACAACATACACCTTAGCATAAACCTGTCAAGATGCTTTACTTGTTTTTTGTTTAATCATCTATTATTATTTTTTATACCCTGAGTAGTAATTAAAAGAATTGTAATGGCAATAATAAAGTCACTGACACAATGACAGTTAAGAAATTGCTTGCCATTGTGGTATACGACAAGTTGTTTTGCTGGTGCTTTCTGAGTTATCTTTAGTTTTGACTGATTGTGCCTTAAGATTTTGACATTGTTTTTAATGGAAAGTCGAAGCAGGCCTACACGTATTTTGTGTGCAAATTGCAACACTCCGGCGATATCGTATTTTGGATCAAAACACAAGAGTCTGTGAAGACCTTACTATGCAGTTGGGTTTATCCACGAATCGTAAGTTTTTATTTATTGTTTATAATATATTGTTTATATTTGTTAAGTTTGGCGGTTTAACTTAAATGTTGCAACATTAGCATACGTACGTATTGTAGAAACGCTGTTGTTCTTTTGAAATTGGTCACCAGGTTATGTTCAAAACCACACTACCATTTTGCTTATTAAGTATACTTGTTTCAGATCACCGATGATGATAATGTTTGTGAAGCTTGTTGGGAGCTCTCAATGGAATACAGGGATCTAATTTTATTCGCTTCGGGAACGTATCAAATACGTCAAGCTCATATTATAGCAAATACGTTTCCATGGCGTATATGGGATTGAAGTCTGCAGCGACCCAATTAATTCCTCCGAATACAACTTACGGGGCAATGAAGAAACAACTCTGATAAGAAGCAAAATAACATCTAGGCATATTTCCAGAAAGCAATATTACGTTTATATATTAATAGAAAATAATAATTCCCATATATAAGGCATTGTTGAATACTACTGCAATTGTTGACTTGTTCGTCAACTGGCGAGCTATATAGAAGAAGAACTATATTTTCTTTTATTTTAATCTCTAAAATTTTTCACTAAAAGTGTCTTATACATTTAAAGTAGGTACCTATACGAAATTTATTAAAACGTTTTTTTAGATGAATGTAACGTTTTTGTAGATGACTTTAAATACGTCAGATTTTCAGGATCAAGCGAGTTGACGACAGAAATAATAGGTAAAATCGGAAGGTGCCAACTAGCGCGCGCTCGCGAATTTCACGCTCGCTAGTTGACGAACAAGTTTACAATTGTTTAGTTGGTCGGCGTACTGTGGGTTTCTGCGCACACGTCATAACTGTCGTGTGGTATTTAGGATGGGCCAGGCATCAGTAGTTTTTTTTTTTTTATGACATTTTTAATTGATTAAAAATGCACGTTGGTAAGTTAATGGTAGTCGACTATGACATTTTAAACATCTTAGGTAGTCGCATAGGATCAAACCCCGGACTCCCCGAATAGTACAGCGGAGAATTGATGAGATTGAAGTCTGAATCGCTAGGCTATCATGATATTTTTCGCTATTATTTATGATGCTAATACAGCAATCAAATAACCTCAAAACGTAAATATATTAATTTCTTTTTTTGTGGCCTTCTCAAACAAAAAATCTTAGTAATTACGTTTAGGCAAACGAAAGCCTACGGTTTTAATATTTTTTCCTCCATAGACGCTTCAAGTTGATATCAGGTAAAATTTTTAACTTGCCAATGTTCTTTTTAATACACAATAGCGATCAAGCTGTAATCCTCGCCGGTAGCGATCAGGAATTAACGTGTGATATGATGATGGATGACTGATTTCTGTGCTCATAATGATGATGAATACAAATAATATACTCGTTTGTAAATAAAATACTCAGCTGCTGAAATATCTATACTCGTTTTATATAGACAACCTTTTTATCAATAAAAAACACTCAGATGTGCTGTTATTGGTAGGAAGGGCAGCTTGCACTATATTTACGGGTCAGCGGCCGAGCAAGTTCCACAAGGCTTCTAATGCGCCTATTTTTGTAACCGAGTAAACCAGTCCAGCCAAGAAATACCGGCCAGGGATTACTGGCGGGTAGTTCCGCACCGCGGTCTATTACAATTTTTACCTCAAACCTGTCATAAATTATGGATTAAATCATAATCATTTAAAAAAATGCTTCCCCGAAAAACAGTTCATACAAGTTTATAGTAAAATATATAATAATATACATATAGCACAGCAAAAAAACCACATAGCTCCGCTAATGCTAATTGATTACTAATGTCTATGAGCACTCGGCAATAATAATAAGCTTTATTACCGCTACCGTTTGACCCGCGTAAGTCCCGATCCCGTGGGAATAACGGCATAAAAAGTAACCTATGCGTAATGTATGTATCTCAATTTTACCGACACGATAGAGGTCGCAATTATGCACCGATTGCTTTCAAACTTGGACGAAAAATCAACAGGGCAAAAATGAAGGTTAAGTTCGTGAATGGGTGATATTCCCCCAAAGGGGGACTGGGGGACAATTTAAAAAAAAACACGAAATCTACCTCTGCGGGCCTGCTACGGTTTTTTTTATCTAAACAAGTAAGTTAAATGTTTTTGTTTTGCTTAGTCGTGACGTACCCTGTAACTAAACTCGTTTTTTTCGTCAAAACAATTTCATTTCAATTCTCTAAAATTATATAACACTATACTTAAATAAATACATGTAACATGACCCATCAGCAATGCAAAACAAGGGTAACAGAATGGTTGTTATCTCTTACTTAGGGATTATCCATTAATCACGTGAGGCGCGTGAGGGGGTTCGGAAAAAATCACGAAATATCATAATTGGGAGGGGGGTGTAGTGAGATATCACGTGTATTTATTTTTTCGTAGAAAGCGCTTTATGGTTAATCTTGTTTTAATTTTCAGGATTATCCACAGGAACTTGGCAACCATTTAGATCTTAATTCTTTTGTTGGCATAGTTGATAACCGAAAGTACGTATATTCTTAATATTGAACTTGGTTCACATTTATGTTTTTGATGGGATTTTAAACCAAAAAAAAATACACGTGATTCTGGCAAGGGGGGGTGGGGTTAGTCTAAAACCTCACCACGTATCATCAGAGAGGAGGGGGGGGTTAAAAAGTTGCTAAAAAGAACATTACGTAATTAATGGACGACCCCTTACTTTTAAAACGTCAGTATATAATTGAGGTTCTTTCATATTTATAGTCATACGAACGCAATACAACTGAAATAATTTACGAAATAAAAAAAATAAAATAACATAGATCTTGCATTTTTTCAATATTGTTTATCTACAGTATGTATCTGTTACATCAACTCAGTGTTAATAAAATGTCTATGTGTAGGTATAATAACATCGCAATTGAAGCTTACTGTTGAAAGTCTTTTAAATCTCAATGCACGTACGTCTTTAGGTCCTACTACAGATAAGGTATCTCCCCTTGGGCACTAAATAGATGCAGTGAGCTCACTTAATTTCAGTTATACCCTTGAATTGTTAGACATTGGCTCGAAATAATTACTGTTGTTATTTATGTGGACACGCGCTGCGTTGCGTGCTGAGTTGCTGAGGCGCCCGCGCATTCTTCGACCGGTGATTTGGTGCGATAATTACAAAACATTGTATGGAGAGTTGCGCAAAATTTTTAACCGCTTTAGCTACTGCGCGACGGCCTAGAAAAAGTCACCTTTATAGTTATTACACCTTTGTTTTTTTTTTTCAATTCATGTCATTGAATAACCACCCATTGTTCTCAACTACATGTTCATAATTAAATTAGGTTAACGTATCAAGAAGGTTTGTTTGTTTTCACATACGATAAAGTAATTTTTTACATAAATGACGTCAATTTAAATGCAATCACTGTAACGACTACCAATTTGAGAGGCTGCAAACATAATCCCATTATGTCTAAATCGTAATGATATAAATTGCCACAATTGTCTACGAAAATATATATCGTGTAGGTTCTATAAAGGTTTCGTTACGACATCGCGCTACTGGTGATCAATAACCCGTATAGGTAAAGTGTACGGACAAATCATTTTAGATAATGTAAACAAAGGAATGGAATGGTAGTTTTAGCATATTCACGTTGTTGTATAGGTACATTAACTTAGATGGTAAAGAAATTTATCTCTTGTTAACTTACTAATTCAAGTTATTTGATTATAGTCAAAAAAAAGTATAGGCTTGAGATATAATAAGTGTTGGTTTTATATGCATTTCAAATGAATGTTAAAATTAATGACAAACAAAAGTAGCGATGCATTACAAACATTATGTTGAATTGAAATCTAAGGTTATTATTATAATATTACATTAAAAACGGACGTCACAGACGGAGTCAGTGCGGAACCTTAGCCGACGACAGTCCCAATACAGAGCCAAAGGTTTGATCTCAGGCAACTTAAATCTGACAGATTGCATTTTTAATTAAAAATATCGTAGCCTACGGAATCCTGTAAATGATATGAACAAAAAACTCGTGAAACCAGTTAACAAAAATTGCAGGAAACTTGATTACGGCATACTTACAATCACAGACTGGCAGGAAAACTCAGCTCCGCGGCCTATGTTTTTTAAACTACGACAACTTAAATAACAGGCAAATGGAAGTAGTTCTTCGGTCCTTTTAGATATAGTATAAACATGTCAGTCACTGAACTCTGTTGTTGATTGAATAAGATGTATTGCAAATTATCATTGGTTGTATTGATTTTGCAGTTTCTTTACAACGGTTTTACATGAATTTAATACATTAAAGGTGCCTTCCAATTTGAAAAAAAATAGGCAGTCATAGGACTACCGACAGAAGTGAAAACTTAAACAAAACGACGAACTTAAAACGTCACATTAGCAGGTTGGTGACATTAATTAATAAGGAGCTGACAGAACTCAATGTTTAGATTAGCGCCCTCTAGTGGATCTATGTATGTATTATTAGCGTGACGGTCACGAATTCAGTGCTCTTTAATCATAGCAAAAGTGCACAAACATGCCTAAAGAAGTTTTCACTTCAAAAAAATATACCAGATTTTTCATAGGTAAGATGAAGGAATGAGAATGGAATGAATGGAGGAATAAGATGAATCAAGAGGTGGTTGAACTTTTTAAACGAGATGTGTCCTTGGCTTACGAAGGAACTATTATCTGTGCCTCGGGCCCACGAGATAATGATCTGACAACTATGCGTGACATAGGCCTCGTTCATTCTGGAACAGTGTGTTGCAATAATAAGTAGTGAGAGGCAATCTATTACTAAAATACGTCTAATGTAAATATGAAAGCAAGTTATTGCCCTTTCATATTTTTAATAACTTAAAAAATTACGTATATTATTTTTTAAATATTCAAAGTTTTTTTCGCAAACAGTTTACTAAATTTGAAACTTCGTAATACTTAATCAACTAGATTCCGAGTTTATTTTTCTTAAAAGTATTGTTTTCGATATGGTAAGAATAGCCTTCAATGACTTTACGTGCTAAATCATATCTCGCGATGACTGATACTGAGTGACATAGAAAATTTGGACGCCAAAAAATCTAGGAAACCATTTGCATGCATACGAAGTGTTCGAACAAATCAAAGAGTTTATGAAAATATCAATAGGCGAAACTTTGTACACAAATTAAAATATGGAAATAGTTATTAAAATTTAAAAAATATATGTTTAAGTACCTTATTGCACTAAGAACTAGTACGAGATAGAGAGGTATTCTACAAGTAGCAGCTACCTTCCTTCCATATTTTCTACTTATGAACATAACTATGCCAGTCCACAAAGGATTTGACCGCTGGCCCATTGTTTAAACTGCACACAGTATTAAAGCAACATAGTAAAGTTACAAAATCATACCGATTCCGAACCATTCGAGCTATGTTCATTCATTTCATGTTCGAGATATATTCATTCTATACATAGCTGTGTAAATTGTATGTCTAGGTAATTGATGTATAAACAATTATAAGCTAAAACGTACCGTTAATATCTCAAGCTCTCTATGATTCGACCAATAAGATAGATGGCAAAGGAGCTCTATCAATGAACGTGCGCTCTCGATAGTTGAGACAAACGAGAGCACATGAGTGTAAGACGGACGAAGTGTTACTTTCGATTTCTTTTCATTCATGGGAATTCTCTGCTCTTTGGCATGTTAGTTTATTAGGTTTTCGTGTGCAGTAGTAGATTTAAAATATTATAGTAAATTATTAAAATCGAATACTATGGGTACCGCTATGGTATTGTTACGAATAATACTCGGGCGCCATCTATTTTCGATTATAGAAAGTCATAGAGGGTGACGATTACCTAAATTGAGATGCACGCCATTTTTTGATAAAACATGAAACTAATAAGTCTATGAATAGAATGAGCCACTGTGTATTCGAAAGTTCTAGGGTGATTTCGATTTTTCGGCACATGTCGCGATCTCTCTAAGACATCATGTCCGGGTATATAAGACGCATGCATTGCGGTATGAAGAGAACTTTTCAGTTGAGCAATCAGCGAGAAAACAAAGCGATAAGTGTGAAGTGCGATAAATGAATCTAAATAGTGAGAATTAATTGTAGTTGTGTTGGTGTTTGTTTCTCTGTGAATTATTGCAAAAAATTGTGTCCATTTTGATAAAATTGGTTTACACTTCTAATCCGAGCTAAGGTTCGCAGCTCGTAACAGTATAAATCTGCAGGTATTTTGAAAGGCCTTTCAGTGAATAAGCTTAAATATCAAAACAACTCATGGGAAACAATGTCAAAAATTAAAAAAATTAAAAATTATGCTTAAAGCAGTTTTTTTTTATATTAATTGTAAACTAAATGCTTTTAAAAAGTTACGGACCATTTATTTATTTTTTGCACACATATCTTGCAACAACACATACGGCTCTTACTTCCAAACCCTTCTAATCACGGATAAAAATCCAGATAATCATGCGTATTAATTCATGTTCAAAACATGTTTTATTAAAACAAAAAATTTAATATCTATTGAACCATTCGATTGTGTAAAACATACTTTACAAAGTGCAAATAAAAACCCTAAAACAGACCTATCTCTATTTTCTTTATGGCGGCTACATATTATATGCATATGCTCGTACTATGCAACAAGGCTATACGGATCTACATCTCTTTAGAAATGTCTTCGAATCGACCATCGGGCTATGGGTGCTCAGGCAAAGAAAAGAAAGAATGCCAGCCGGAAAAGCTGAAGGTTACCGGAAGGAAACGGAAAGTAAAATCATTACGCAGCCATATAATCGAAGGCACAATACTCTGTCTCATGACGTATCCAGTTACGGTCTGTCTCAGCTTTTACCGGAGATCCGTAATCTCTATAAAAAATTAAGAATTAAACCGACACGGTGTGAAGATGTCCACCAAGGCACTAAAGCACTTTCAAACAATTAATGACTGACGTAGAATCAAACTGAAAAAAATACAGACAATACCATGTGATTTTTATTTGGTCCACGCTAATGCCAATCGCGGGCAAATAATATCGTATTAGTTTAAAATATTTATCCCAAGAAACTGTTTAACGTAAAACTATTAGACCAATCTTTTCAAAGTTTTACATAATTATTGTTATCAAAACAAGGAAATTTCAATGTATTTTGAATTCCAACATATATTATAAGTCTAACAAAGCGTAGTAAATAACATGGGTGTATATTTTCACGGTCATAATTTGGTCAAAGCTAAATTGAGATCGAACACATTTAAGAAGATAACTTCTATTCATTGAATATTGAACTGTGAAGGTTATTCAATTCGTTCAATATTCCGGCATTCAGTGTCGCGGTCGTGATTTGTCACGCAACGCCTGAGTCGCTTATTACATCTATTCTAATATATAAACATAATAGTGACCCCCAAATTTAGTATTAGGTACGTATAAATAGAATGACTGCATTTCTGAGTGAAATTTGTTCTAGCCACTTGAACCAGTATCGAATCCTATAGACGTGACCCTATAGTGACACGTGACACTGTCCGGTTTTAGAGTGATTCACCGCGACACACGTGATGTCGTCAACAAAATTTCGTTTTTAGGGTTCCGTTCCTCAGAAGAAAAAAAAGGAACCCTTATAGGATCACTTTGTTGTACTTTTGTCTGTCAAAATCTTTTTTCTCAGGAAAACAAAAATATCATCAGCAAATCATGAAATTAACATCAAATAAATGTCTGTGGTTCCTTGAAGCTGTAAAAAAATAAGATTAACAAGCAAAAATCTTCAATGATCGTTTCCCGAGTTGGACAAACTGTCTACATACAAGTGTGTTTGCTTAAGGAACCCACGGTGCGCAAGTCAGACTCGCACTTGTCTGTCCGGTTTTTTTCTACAAATTGATACTTGCCAAATAAATGATGTCGAATTCAAAATTCCAAAATTCTTCATTTTATAAAAATACATCACCATAACTAGTAGCCAATTGAATTAGTAATCGATGAGTTGCGAGTACGAGTTCCACACCAATACCAAAGACATGAGTTTACTTTTAGTGCAATAGTTGGGCGCTTGGGTGTCATGTAAACAGTTATAGAGGGTAAGACAGTTCATTATTTTTAAAAGCTTTTATTGAACTTGCAATGATTGTTCCATACTGTAACGTAGCAAATTTGGTCGCTATATGTACGATTTGCTTATCATAATTGTAGGGTCGTTGTAAAAGGCCCGAGTTTCAAAGCAGGAGTTGAGACTAAAAATCGGGTCTTGAAGACATAAACTTAGTATACTTTATACTTACGATAGTATAATAAGTTTATGCTTGAAGATGACTGGCGCTTTTTAAAATTGCTTCCGGCCTTTTACAATGACCCTACAACCACGATAAGCAAATTGTAGATATCGACCAAATTTGCTACGTTACAATACATACAAATATACACATACTCCTGTATCCCGAAGGGGTAGGCAGAGGCGTTTAAGAGACACATTCTGCTAAACATAATTTTAGTCCGACTCACGGAAAAAGTACAGGTGCAGAAAGGTAGGTAAGGTATTGCTTATACGAATGTAGTAGGGGTGTAAGCAATCTGCTAGGGTTCTCGGGGACTTCCTTCCTAGGGTATACCCGAGTCCCTTGCGATAGACTCACTTGTTACGGAACACCGTGTGGTTTTAGTCGGTTCGATTCCGACATACCACTTCACCAATAGCCATGGTGAGGTGATGAGCCGTGGGGGTTTCCACACGAAAAGAAAAAACAAAAGGGGTGTAAGCAATAGAAACTGCGGGTCATGGTCGCATATCTGTAACTCAAACTGGCTGTTGCGGAAAGTAATAAAAGTAAAATGTTTGTCAATTTGAATCACAGGGGCTTGTGGCTAAGTGGTAACCGAGTAGGTTAGCACATTACAAAGTTAAGTAATACTAGCCAGGTCAGTCTAGGATGGGTGACCATTCTTAACACATTGAGAACAATCCATGCGTCGGAGAGCAGGTTAAACCGTCGGTCTCGGGTGCCATACAAACATCTGTAGCATTCCTTACTGGTAGTTGGAGCCCTAAGAAGTCTGACAACCTTTTTTTTCTTTTTTTGGGCGTGTGGAAACCCCCTCGCGTCGTCACCCCGCCGGGGTTTTCGGCGGGGCGGTGTGTCGGAATCGAACCGACTAAAACCACACGGTGTGCCGTACTGCGCCTTAAGTAGGAGGGATCCGGGAACAGCTTTATTAAGACATCCGGAACCCTCCTAGCGCCTGCCCGCAAAAGCGCGGGCACCACCTTCGGGTAAAATTCTCTAAATTAGGCGACGTCCAGGCACACGCGGACGCCGCCTCCTCGTAGGGGGCCACTATAGCGGGTGGAGGGGAAAACCCGTCCCATCCACCCGCGGCCACACTCAGGGCGGCATGAGGCGCTGGTAAGCGCGCCTCCGCCGCCCGGTTCGCCGGCGGCGAATTAGGTCCGAGTGGAAATCGTCCTCCCGGACCCTTTCCGCCGCCTCATTCTGCGAGATGACGTCCTCACAGAAGGTCGCGACCGCGGTAAAATTTCTGTCGCTACCGGCCATGGAGCGTATGACGGCCGGTAGCGAGAGATCCCCTCCGATGACTGCAGTGAGGGCCCGACGCTGCGTCGCCCAGGCGGAGCAAACCGCCAGCGTGTGCTGAGCCGAGTCCTCACTGCAGTCGCAGTGGTGACAGGCGGGACTCAGTTCCCTCCTAGCGACCGAGTGCAGGTACTTCCCGAAGCAGCCGTGCCCGGAAAGGACCTGCGTCAGTCGGAAGGAAAGGGTCCCGTGCTGCCGCCCTGCCCACTCGACGATGACCGGCTGGAGCGCCTCCACGGCGGCAAAGCCAGCACGTGGAGCCTCCAGCCGGGACGACCAACGAGCCATGGTGGCTCGGCGAGCGGCCTCATGCCATTCGCGTACCTCTTCGGGCGGGGGCCGACTGCCGCTTCCCGCCCGGAACTCAGCCGTTCGCCGATATACTTCGGCGAGCACTTCCGCCTCCAAATCCCACGGGGGAGTCCCGGCCAATGCGCACGCCGCCTCCGTCGACACGGTGCGGTAGCCGCGTATGGCTCTAACCGCCATAACCCTCTGAGGGCGCCAGAGGCGCGCCCTATTCTGGGCGGTCAGAGCTCCCGCCCACACCGGTGCACCGTACAGTGCCATTGACCGGCCAACCCCCTGTATAGCCGTCTTGTAGCGACGCTGGGTCCGCCCAAATTGGGTAAGAGTCGCCCAAGGGCGGACGCAGCGACCAGCTTCGGAGCAAGCTGTCGGAAGTGATCGTCGAAGAGCCACCTACCGTCGAGAATCAGGCCCAGATACCTTATGTGGGCCTGAACCGGTACGAGGACCGAGTTAACCACGATAGAGGCGCCAGGGGGTGGACCACGACGGGGCCCATGGAATAAAAGGGCCTCCGTCTTATCCAGGGCCACCCGCAAGCCCAGCGCCTTGATGCGCCCGACCACCAGAGAGACTCCCCTGGTGTGGTCCCCTCCCCGGGCTGTGACCAACGTGTCATCGGCGTAACAAATTACGCCCAGCCCGGGGGGGAAGTCGCCTCGAAAAAAGTCTGACAACCTGGTCTAACTACAGAACTTCAATATCGCCTAGTACTTACTTGGGTTGTAGAGGTCTTATGGCAGTCGCTTCCCGTAAAATATCAAAGCTCGACCGTATCGTAGTTAGACTGAAAGCCGACCCCAACTTAGTTGGGAAAAGGCGCGGAGGATGATGAGGATGATTTTGTCAATCTTGCAAGCTGAATTAAAATCACTTCTGAAATGTTATATACTGATTCAGTTCCGATAACAATGCATGTTCATTCGTGATTGGCTTCAGACGAGGGAACTCCTAAACGGTCAACATTCCAGATACGAAACTTTGAATACGCATTGAATTATAATAGTATGTTTTGACAGTAACAATCTAGACACTGACTGACTGACATTAGTCTCACTTCGTGAGTCAAAATCCTGCAACTTTGCACAAGAGTTCATTACATAACCAAGGTAAAGGCAAGATAAATACAGGTTTTTTGAAAATCCATAGTTATTTAAAGCCATCATGAATTGATGAAATCTAATATCTCTGTTTTAACAAAGTTGAAACAACTCTAAAGTCGTACAAAGACTGAATTCTAATAGTATCTATATAATATTAAAGCAGGGCAATTATTCGGCCTATCGCGTAATTTGCGCCTTTGACAGCTTGAAGTGAATATTCCCACGCGATCTTACCGGTGAACTGGGCTCAGAAATTACCGACAATTATCATTTTAACCGTCGTGCATAACGATACTTGCTTCAAGTAATTACTTTGTTTCCTCACCGTCATTTGAGACATAAGTCAATGGTTGAGAATTGTGCCTACGCCCAGGGCGATTTAATTTGATTTTATTCAATTATAACAAACCGATTTAACTCACTATATGAGATTCCCATTGACACGGTAAATTACAATGTAAATTGCTTTGATTATGATATATAATCAAAGATAAATTGCATTACTCGCATCATTGTTTTATGACTAATAATAATAATAACTATAATAATTTTAGACACATCTCACACACGGCTATCTAATCCCAAACTAGGCAGAGCTTGTTTCTATGGTAACTAGACTGCTGATAAACATACTTATATAATACTAAATACAATTGCTCTGAGCTAAATACATACATATTAAAGATAAAATAACACCCAAAGACAAAACAAATGATCTTGCTCATTAGACAAGTATTTGTCTTGGGTAGGAATCGAACCAACGCCCTCTGGCTCAGCAGTCAGGATCACTAACCACTAGACCAACTGGCGCCTCAATAACTTATTGATTGATTTTGACAAAATGCACAATTTGTATATATCTGATACTCTCATTTTCTCATTCTCCCATTTTTAACAATAATGCTCCTACAGAGAAGGGTAAATTACAAAAAAAAATTAAATGAGAGTTACTATTATGAGGTTGCCTGTGTATTAACATATAGATATTATTTTGTATTTATTTACAGATAAAAATCTATATCCAACCTGCTATGGTTAATTTGAGTCTGGTTTACGATGTAATATGTTTTGAGCTTAAATGTCCTTAACAGTCGTCAGTTGGTCTAAGTTAATGAAAGCTAGTTAAAAAACATTTTAAAACATTTATGATTAATGTAAATAAAATTCAAATTCATGCAAAAATTATCACAAAAATGCGTTGGAATATTTAAAAGTAGATTAGAATAAAGGAAAGTTAGGTCTCGTGCAATACTGTTCCACAAAATAGATTTAATAAAGATAACGTTAATGATTCATTTGTTGATGTGTCGTAAGCAGCACCGTCGTCGCCGACCACCGCCTCCTCATTTAGACATTGACCTGAAAACCATTTAAGTGTAACTGTAAAGTCCTTTCCACGCTATAGTGACGGTTACGGAACGCTCCCGCTCAATTTAGTTTTACTGCGATGTTTTTTGGTTAATTATCATCAGACTGTACTTAAGCCAAAGGTAGCCGACAAATGGCGTTTCTTAAAAGTTTTTTAGCCGTAAAATATAATAATATAATAAATTTCATTAGTTTTTCGATTAATTTGATTTAACTCCATAAAATACACTAGAAGAGAGGTCTAAGAAGTGATGTAAAAACCATTTTGTTTCACTTTTTATTGTTTTTATTTTTATTATACTAATAAAAATAGGTTATCATAATGCGAAGTTATCAATTCAAACGTTTTTATAAAACCGACTACAAAATTTTGTTGTACCAGTGTGGCCAATGTTTAGAGACACCATTAACTGCTTTCTATGAGACAGGCCCTGTGCTTTAGTATTAAATATTATCATTAAGTCATATACCAAGAAAATAAAACCTATTTTACAGGAATTTTAAGTAGCTTTATAGATAGCTCTCGATCCAACCAAGATTGGTTGGAAATAGCACCGTAACCAATACTACAGTATGGAACTAGCCTTAAAATTGCTGGTGCGGTGCCGAAGGGCTTTGTTCTTATTGTGTAATTCGACTAACTATAAGTAATAGTGGAGTTTCATAAAACAAAATCACTATATTACGCTTCGTATATATCATTTTCAACGTTATGCATTAACAGACAATAGGTGCAAGAAAATTAAATTAAGCCCAAGGTAGTCTTGTCGTGTGGGGTTATATTCAAATTATAGCAACAAAAAAATTTAATTCGGAAAAGTATAATCAATTTCAATGTACAAAAAGGGCCCGTACTTAGCCTACGGCCGATCACACAGATTGTCCAGCCTATTGAGTTTAAAACAATTGCGGTAAAGTAAAGAATGGATGATTATTATTTAAAAACATGATATCCATCCAGGGATCGGTGAAGTAGTGGATATCTACAGTAATTAACTAAAAAAATAAGATTGAAAGAGACTTAATAAAATCGTGTGAAATGAATGAAGCTAGTTAAAGTTTTGACTGACCTGTTGGTCTAGTGATTAGTGAACCTGACTGCTCAGCCAGAGGTAGAGGGTTCGATTCCCACCCAGGACAAAATTGTGTGATGAGCACGATCTTTTGTTCTGTGTCTGGGTGTTATTATCTAAAACTAGCGATCCGCCCCAGCTTCGCACGGGTGTAATGTAGATACTAATGTGGTGAACAATTATCGTCATATGATCATACAAAACAATATTAAACTATACGTATAAACCTTCCCCTTGAATCACTCTATCCATTGGTGAAAAATCCGTTGCGTAGTGGACATTAGGGTACCTAAAAGTTGGAGTGAGGATTCATTCCGACTCAATGATAACGAAACACTGCCGAGCTATCTGAAAGTCGAATTCACCCAACTTACGAGATCAAGCACGTACACTAAAAAAAATGTTGTTACATACTTTTTGTTCTGTAGACAATTCCGAGGTCTGGAGCTACTGTTCAGTTATAAAATTTATTTGATGTAATGTCGCAGCACATTCATTTTTTTTTCAAGATTTGAGATCTTGAAATATGTATGCGGTATTAGTATAAGAGTTATTATTAAGTTGTTTTTTTTGTTTTTCCCTGTCTCATTTTTAACACACTGTTCTGGTTTATCCAAACATGGCGTAAGTTACAACAGTGGCATATAATAAATATACAATTTAGACAAGTAACACGTACGTGTTATGACTGAGCAAAATGGGGTTAATATTCGCAGGTAGACAAGCTTATAATTGTAAAACATAAAACAGACGCAGTTATGAGATAATTGTATCAATAAAATGAATGAATGGCGCTTGCTCGTTAATCACATTCTGATCATAGTGGTTCAAACAAATGGCGTAAAATATATCAACTTACAATTACGAAGCATTCGAAAATATATTTGATTATCCATTACTTTTAACATTACCAATTATTTTTGTATGAAGTGTTAAAAATAAATTTAGACAATTAATTAAATTATTAACTTCGAAACAATTAACATTGTGACGTTTACATTTACATTACATAGTTAAGTACGCTAAATATTTTTTTAGATATACACCTACTACGAGTACCTACTTAACAAAACTGTAAAAAATATTGATCCAAGTCGTTTGTACGCATTAAGGATTATTCACATTAGACCGTACATTACCAGGTGCGAGCCGCCGAAGCCGAGGCTCGGCTGTGTTGTGTTCGTACATTGTAACATGAACAAGTTCAAATAAAATATTTGTAGCGTTTCCAATCCGTGCCCGTACGGGTCGCGGCTCGCGCTGGACACGTTCTAATATTCATTCTAATAATCATCCTATGAATACATCATCGGTCTTGTGAGGCCAGGCGATCATTTGTTGGCGGGTTATGGCGTATCCCTGCAAACAATCGAAGTTTTAAGATAGGTAAAAGCGAAGGCAAAAACCGGGAACATTTTGAAAAGCACATAAAAGTTTTGAAGAGGCAAAGTCTCAACCTGCTTGAAAATGTAAACCAGACAGACCAGACTCACAGCCAGAGAACGACGAAACGACAAGCGGGCGCCTAAAACAGAAAAATTACTACGAACTAAAAAGAATTTATTACTATTTATTTATTTTTATTTATACTTTATGCACAAAAGGTTTAGCGAGTGACATTTAAAAAAAAATTAACAGAGGTCTGGGACAATGGTGTGTATGAAAACAGGAATTTTGTACAACGAGTTTATATCAAAGGGCCCTGAAAATGAGAGTAATAGAAAAGTTTACGCTTCAACTTAGATCGCAGTGTGAAGTAACCTACTTAATTCACCCAGGGTACAGTTGATATTCTGTATTTTAGAAATTAAAAAGACAGCTAATAATAATAGGTTATTTAGCTAAAAATCGGACACTATATATGACTATTGACACTGTATAAACTTTCTTTCTCCTCTGTAATGTTTATCTAAAAGTTTACTTCTGAAGAAAGTGAAAACAAGTCATTAAATCAATAATAAATTAAAATCCTATTCTATGTATCTTATAATTCTAATCTATTCTATGTAGATACAGATAAATTGCCATAATTATTACGTATCAATTCGATAATTGAGACCTTCAATAACACGCACTACATTACATGAGTTTTCATTGAAGATATTCTGACAGGTATGACATATCTCGACAAATGTCTTACTACAACGAAAGGTGTACTTTGAGAGCATTCTATTCTTAGCTATTTCGCAATTCTGCATCGCCGCGCAACATAAATGTGTATGAGTACGTATGTATGTATGTCTCATTGTCGCGTTTCTTTATGGTACACCAGCATTTTCACATACGTTAATGCAATACACGACAAATCGTCTTGAGTAATACTGGTCCAACGTTAAAACTGTTTTTGTGGAAAATATAAACATTAAAGAAATGTATCATTGCTGTTGCCTTAACTTATATGTGTACTAGATAGTACGTCTATCTCGGGAATCAATCCTCGAAAATTTTTTGCTCGATTTTTCCAAAGACAAACTTAACTTTGTAATTCGATAAATACTCTTTTAATATAATATTCATTACAACTATCTAACCACAAAATAATATTTTTGTGATTATATTATGTGAATGTATTTATGTGATACAACAACAAATTAAGACCTTGTGAGACCTTTCTTCTTACCAAATTTCATGATTCTAAGTTAATGGGAAGTACCCTATAGGTTTTCAAAACTTTCATCCCCATCACTTGGATAATTGACAATCCACCAATGTGCAGTCCTCCAGAATTTTTTTGCCTCGCATAACCAATCTTTGGAATAAATTATTGTCACCTGCGGTATTTCCGAACCGATACGACCTTCAAACCTTCAAGAAAAGAGCGTACTCCCATCTCAAAGGCCGGCAACGCACTTGTGACTCCTGAGTTGCAGGTGTCCATCGTCGATGGTGGTTAAGTGACCACCATCAGGTGAACAGTCTGGTCGTTTACCCCCTATAATATAAAAAAAAATGTTTTGATTTACCTGCAAAATGTTAAAATTTTTTGATTGCGTTGACATAAGTATTTGACGTAAACTTCAACTTGATGCCTCCACGGTTTCCTGAGAAAAAGGGTCTCGACAGACAGACATTCGGATAACAAAGGGCATACCCTATAAGGGTTCCTTTTTTCTTTTTGAGGAACGGAACCCTAAAAGTTGAAAATGTCGTGTTCTCTATAATATGTATAGGACAGGAAAGACGACATTAGGTACACTTTAAGTTCCATTAGGTAGAAAATTATTAATCAGATCAATATTTTTCCTCAATTACTCATAATTCACACTACTTTTATGGTTTCCAATAGTACCCTTTTTTATTTAATAAAATGTTATTTGATTAAACAAGACTACAATAAATCAAGAAATAGGCCGAGGAAACCGTGTTAACAAAACGCAGCAAGTACACTACCTCATATATAACACTCCTCACAGGTGGCGTGGTAAAGTGGCCATATTATGTAGAATATGATTTTTTCAACTTTTTTAATCGTTATATATCTCAGAAACGATAATTCTCTAGGAAAAAAAAGTTCAAGTATAATGTTTATAGATAATAGTGTGGTCTACAATTTTTGTCTGATATATTTTATGATAAAACTTACTGTTGGCTGAAAAATGCAAAAGCCAATTCACGAACTTTGACCTTTATTTTTGTAAATGTTGAATTGATAGACTTTTTACATTAATTTAATTACCACTAGTTTTTGAGCTAACTTGTCCGGACTAACAAGATTAGTCAAGTAAACATTTGCAAACACAACCTCGGCCCTATTGGCGAATTTATTAATTCACTTTTATTTTTCTGAAAAATTGAAACCCACCTCCTTTTTTTGTAATCGGGCTAAGTTATACCAAAACAACTCTCACCCGCAGTGGTGAACCGGTACCTTGGAAAATCACATATTTAATACTTCTTTTTCTATTACTGTTACATTACAACTTTTTCTTTCCTGCAATCTGCATTTCCAAGGCAAGGGCAGACATGACATTATGACGTGAATAAACCAAGGTTGAGCAGTGCTTCCTACAACAAACATTATTTAACACTAACCCTATATAATCACATCTTAACTTTAGCTACTTACTTTAATCAGTAAAATAGGCAATATAAGGCCTTCTGAAAAGGAAAAACATAATTGAACCGTTTTCACAACTCAACTGATAATAACAGACAGACAGATTTGATACCATCCTAATCGTATGAAAATGCGCAAAATTGCTTAGAATTAAATGCCTTAGAAGATTAGTTTAATTATTGTAAAAAATAAAATTACGCCCGAAAATACCTACATTTGTTAAGCTGGCACCACACTTGTTAAACACATTTGTAAGGATGGTGACGAGTAAAATGTTTGTAAATAAAGTAACCGAAACAAAAAGACAAAGATTACAATTCAATAATGTGTATCACTACATTACGACTAGCGTGATCAAGTAAAATGAAAGAAGCTATATTCTATTCCAAGCTAAAACTTCTTCTAAAAGAGTCCCACAATTTCATAGTTTACCAACTATGATGAGAGGCTCCGTCGCTCCGCGAGTGCCCTTCGCTAAATGTGCACTGGACAAAAATCGTGCACTTCGCAATTTGTGCACATCTCTTAACAGGCACTTCTCAAAATGTGTAATTTTTTTTTAATAATGGCATTTTACACTCCACATAAACATTTATCATCATAATACTGGTACTCACCCGTTTTCCATTGACAAAATAAATTACGAATACGAAAGTACGTTAGTTAGTTCATTTTTATTTTAACACCTAAATAAATTCGATACAACACACGTTTTTTACGAGACATCCACATCCGCTTACCGTACCTTACCTTCATGCATACTTCTACACATTACGTTAAGGCTGTTAGCAAACTCTGGGAAATTGATCAATAGATTTTTGCTCCAATAATTCCCACAATTATTACCTCTATATAAACTAATGAACTAAAGCGGAAAGCATTATTGTCTTTTAGTGTTGTCGACGAGAGCATATTTAGTCTCACGTGTTTGTGTTTAATTAAAAATGTTTTCAAATGTAAGTTTCTCTTAGTTTATTATTAATAAATTTAATTAGTGAGTTTGAGTTTAAGTATGGCATTGTGGCTTTCTCGATGCCTTGCCAATAATTGTTTCATTTTCTTTTATAATTTTGGTACTTTCGATAATGATACCTTATCGTTGCACGTATATATCGTACACTAGCAGTTGTTTACAACTTTACACTGTACTAATACTTTAGTATTGTATTAATTTTTGATTCAATTATGTATTTCCACGGGAATTAACGCGATCACGAAAAGGTATTACATACCTCTGAATTGCCTGACTGTTGGAAATACATAATTATATCAGGGAACGCGAAAGTTTAAAAGTTAGCAACTTTTGATTGTTGATTTGAACTATATTTTTCAAAACGTTTTCAATAAATATTAGAAATCTTTAAAATTTATAAAAGTAATCCATTAATTCGAAAAGTAATAGTTGTAATTGTATTTGCAATTGAAACTTTCCCATCTGTAATAAAGAAATCAGTGATCACGATGAAACATAATGTAGGTAATTTGCGTGAAAATCTTAGTATTTTTTTTTTCATAATCGATTTGCAAAGAGTTTGTAGGTGTTGTTCTGCGATACCATTCGTAAATATTTGTAATTTATATTTTTTTTACAAAAAAAGAACACTAGTAACGTGTAGTAATTTGCTATATATATATACAAGTACTCGTAAATCTCTGAAATCAAATCAGAGGTGTCTGACCCCAGCATTGTTCCCTCCCCCCTCCTTACAATTGTGGTATGGCTATAGTTCTCTATAGGTTGTACTTTAACCACTAACTACCTAACTAAACTCTACAAAAATCACCAATCCAATCCACCAAAATATATGAATTCTATTTTAGAAACATCATTGTCTATGTAAACCAATTTTCAATGTATATTTTTACTAAGTAAATATAATTCGTGCTGCTCAACTTGGGTCAATACCTAATGAAATTTATTGGTAGGCGAAGCATTATTTAAACTATCATAATGGAAGATTTATATAATTTATAAGAATTTATTTTAGTTCAATAAAAATAGAACCTAAGAATACTTATAATAGAAAAAGTACTGTAATAATATTTTCGTTCAAGAATAAATAAATACCTTTTTAAGCAGCTTACTCAAAACAGATCGATCGCTTATCCCAAATACTGGATGAAAGCAATAAGAAAAACTTTCACTTTAAAAATGAAGTTAAGTTATGACTTAAGACGATGAACATTTTATTAACTGGTAACAATAACGACACACTTTGGTCACTGCTAATGGTGTGAAAATGAAGAGTAATAATAAAATTAGATTACCGTAATGATCTATCACTCAGTAGGTGATTGGGTGATAGATAACGTTTTACTAATTAACATTTAACGTTTAGCATTATATTATAAGGGTATTCGTTATAATGGTGAATATTGAAAAAAACAATTAATCAATCAAAAAATCAAAAGAAAATATAAGATTTAATTTATATAATTATTTTATATAATTATAAATATATATGTGGACCAGTCATCATGTTTTTTGTATTAGTCTCTAAGACATACGCAAAAGGTGACAATAGATTCGACATTAATACAAAATATTTCATTTTTATTAAATTGTCAGTGATTGCTAGTATATAGAACTTATCAAAATTAGGGTTTCATAAATTATTTACATTATTCTTAATTACTAATACGTAAATGAATCGAAAAAAAAGTGTACCTTTGAAAAATATCAGAGCATAATAAATTTTAATTTCAATCTTTATTGCACTCCATAATGTCATAAAGCTCTTAAAAGCTAGGTGTGACAATTATGGACCCTGTCGGGCATGGCAAAAGTAGAAGACAGGAAGAGCAAGTATAATCTTAAGTTTTAGGTTTAGAAACCATTTTTACTTTATCATCTAAGTTAATAGCCGTGGTGGCTCGGCGAGCGGCCTCACGCCATTCGCGATCTTTTCAGGCGGGGGCCGACTGCCACTTCCCGCCCGGAACTAGCCAGATACTTCATGTGGGCCTGAAGCGGTACGAGGACCGAGTAGACCTCGATAGAGGCGCCAGGGGGTGGACCATGACGGGGCCCATGAAATAAAAGGGACTCCGTCTTATCCAGGGCCACCCGCAAACCCAGCGCCTCGATGCGCCCGACCACCAGAGAGACTCCCCTGGTGGCCAGGCGCGCCGCGTCCTGAAAGTTCACCCCCCGGGCTGCGACTAACGTGTCATCGGTAACAGATTACGCCGAGCTCGGGGGGGAGGTTACCTCGGAGGGCCCAGTCGTACCCCATGTTCCACAGGAGTGGTCCAAGGACAGACCCCTGCGGAACACCACAGGACATGGGCCGACGTCTCAAACCTCCATCTCGGTCCTCGTACATGACGGTACGCTCCTCTAAATAGTCTGCCACTAGCCGCCTCAGGTACCCTGGCACTCCGTGATAGTGAAGTGCTTCCCTGATGCAGCTGAATGGCAGACTATTGAACGCGTTGGCGATGTCCAACGGCACCGCCAACAGCAAGCCACCACAGGCCTAAATTAATGGCCTGACTGAAGCGATTTTTGCTCAGTAGGTTGATCTGGGTTGAAGTACCATCAATCCCTGATCTAGTGTTTAACTGCAATTAACTATTGTACAATCTTTCTCTTTATTTTATAAGTAAATAATCACCCACTGTTCGCCAACTATATTTTTGGTTAAACATTATTAGATGCAACTAAACTGAACTAAACCATTTACTTCAAATTGAATATTTTTGATAGGGATGGGATGGAAAACTAAAGAGATGTTTTAGATTAAGTATGTCGTATTTGTGATAGACGTCACTTTTTATTCGGATTTCTAACAAAATTTATAAATTTACAAGACATACTAAGGCAAGAGTCTTCAGATGTAAGAGTAAATGATTTATTTGTTTCATGTACAGAAATGTACAGGATGTATCTGAAAAAGGAACACTTACTTAGATCACTGGAAGGGCATGACTCTAGCATGCAGTTACAAAAAGAATTTTTGAAAAAAACTATCCGTTTAAAAGTTATGGCCTTTTGAATTTCCAGGTATTTTTACCTCCGTTTCTCATAAAAACAGGTGGAATGTGTAAAGTTAAAGATTTCAAATTGAACACATTTTTTATTTTTGAATTATCAAACGTGTTTTTGAGAAAATTCATGAAAACGAAGTTGAAAAATTATGCATGTTGGTTTTTAAGGATTTTCTCAATAACGGAGTTTTTTCTCAGTAATTTAAGTAAGTGTTCCATTGTCATATATATCCTGTATATACTTCAAATTTTATTAATATCTTATTTAATACGTTTATAGTAATATGTGTTAAAATTTATAATGACAACTGCATTTTGTAAAGATAAGTGAATGCGTAGTTGATAATATTTTCGTCTACTGCTTTCATTAAATCATTAAACTTTTAGTAGTGTTACATTTGTATCGATATCTAATATCTTTACAGGTACTGATATTGTGTGCATTAGCGTCTGCCTGCCAGGCTATTTTCCCATTCCATCACCATCATCATCATCACCCAGCGGTGTCTCACCAGGAGGTGCACAAACACGATGGGCCTCATCATCCCGTGCCTATCCACCACCCAGTGGTTCACCACCAGCCAATCGTGCCGATCCATCATGTACCCCTGATTCATCACGAACCCCACGTAGTCCCAGTTCAACATATACCGCACTATGATCATTATGTAAGCATAACGTTTTAGTGGTAAATAGGCTAAGAGGTAACCGAGTGGGTTAGCACATTACCAAGTTAAATAATATTAGGTCAGTCTAGGATGGGTCACCATTCCAGCCGGTCACCGTCGAGTGGGCAGGGCGGCAGCACGGGACCATTTCCTTCCGACTGACGCAGGTTCTTTCCGGGCACGGCTGCTTCGGGAAGTACCTGCACTCGGTCGCTAGGAGGGAACTGAGTCCCGCCTGTCACCACTGCGACTGCAGTGAGGACTCGGCTCAGCATACGCTTGCGGTTTGCCCCAGTTGGGCGGCGCAGCATCGGGCCCTCACTGCAGTCATCGGAGAGGATCTGTCGCTACCGGCCGTCATACGCTCCATGGCCGGTAGCGACAGAAATTTTACCGCGGTCACAACCTTCTGTGAGGAAGTCATCTCGCAGAAGGAGGCGGCGGAACGGGTCCGGGAGGATGATCTTCATTCGGATCTAATTCGCCGCCGGTGAACCGGGCGACGGAGGCGCGTTTACCAGCGCCTCATGCCGCCCTGAGTGTGGCCGTGGGTGGACGGGACGGGTTTTCCCCTCCACCCGCTGTAGTGGCCCCCCGCGAGGAGGCGGCGTCCGCGTGTGCCTGGACGTCGCCTAATTGAGAGAATTTTACCCGAAGGTGGTGCCCGCACTTTTGCGGGCAGGCGCTAGGAGGGTTCCGGATGTCTTAATAAAGCTGTTCCCGGATCCCTCCTACTTAAGGCGCAGTACGGCACACCGTGTGGTTTTTTTGGGGTGACGGCCCGAGGGGGTTTCCACACGCACAAAAAAAAAAGGATGGGTCACCATTCTTAACGCATTTAGACCCCTTCGTGCCTCGGAGAGCACGTTAAACCGTCACGTCGGTCCCGGGTGCCATACAAACATCTGTGGCATTTGTTACGGGTAGTTGGACCCCTAAAAAGTCCGACAACCTGGTCTAACTACAGAACTTTGATATTGCCTAGCACTTGGGTTGTGGAGGTCTGATGGCAATCGCTTCACGTAATCTATCAAAGTTCGGCCATAACATAGTTAGACTGAAAGCCGACCCCAACTTAATTGGGAAAAGGCGCGGAAGAAGAAGAGTCTTTACACACTTAAATAAACTGAAAATTTAGTCAAATGTCCATCAGACTCAAGACGAGACATCAGGTTCAAATAATGACAGTTAGACTTTAAATTTTCCTGTATTAAGTAAATAACGAGTATAAAATTAAAACTTTCAAATATCCCCGACACAAAAACCCATTTAACGATTACAAAAAAGCTGATGATCGGCTGAACAGATTTCCTTGAATTATTATTCATATAGATATATCAGCTATAACTAGATTTACTTTCAATCAAGTCACATTTCAAAGAAAAAAAAATTTAATCGGTCCATGAGTTTAGAAGCTATAATGGCAGAGACAGATACACAGGTTAAACTTATAACACCCCTCGTTTCTTGCGTTAGGGATTAGAGGACAATTTTACATAATCGTATTAACGTAACTCCGTTAAATCTAATGGTCCAAGAGCCCGTGATCGCCAGACTTTCGCAATTTAAAAAAAAGCTGAGTTTTTCTATTTATGTACCCAACTGAGATAGGAACGGTGGCTGAGTATGCACTTCGGATCATGGTGGCTTTGGACTGCCAAAGTTACAGCAGCAACACAAAACTACAATAATGTCCCAATATGGTAGATTTAAGTTTTTCTATAAAAATAAAAAACGATAATCAAGTAGTGGTATTATCAGATCGTCCTCTTGAACTTTAGTATGACCAAGTGCCGTTGTTTTAGGTACTAAAAGTTTTAGGTACTTCGAACTAGGAATAGCGAAGTGAAACCCTAAAGACGGTCACTTGCCATATTAAAAATTAAGGCCGCAAGGTGGTGTTTATTAGACTAATGTTTTACGATTATGACGTCGTTAATTATTACGTCGAGGACCAGATCATGCCCTGCGCCTGAGAAAACAACCTTGTTTATAATATATTTAATGTTAGATAACTTACTTTAGATTTTTTTGGCAGGCGTTCCCTGAATACAAATTTCAGTACTCCGTACATGACCATCACACTGGAGACGTGAAGTCCCAACACGAGCACAGGCACGGCGACTCGGTGAAGGGAGGATACGAGCTCGTGGAACCTGACGGCAGGTACAGGAAGGTTGAGTACCATGCTGACGACCATACCGGGTAAGACTTCCACATTTGGTAAGAGGTAGGGTTAGCCACGAGTAAATTCACTCTAAGGTTGCCAGATGGAGATTGATTTTAGAATTAATACCGCCAATGAAGTAAACTGTGCATGAATACTTTAATACGTAAATAAATACTTGTTTTGCGAGTGTTTTTATGCACCGGTAATCAGGCGTTTGTTTCCCAACAAAGATGTTTAAAAAACATGACAGAACGTATACTTACATCGGTTAGACTCAAGTGATATTTTGATTACTAGCTACTACTATGTGTATTATTGGTATAATAACTTATTTCCGAAGATTTGTACGAATTGTAAGAAACTAGTAACTAAATAGCACATATAATGATAGTAATTAAACTGGCCTGTTTCTAGATTTATTTGCAATTTTTGTCGGCAACTTTGTAGTAAATGCAAGGCTGCCTTAATAAAGCAGCTGACAAAAAATCTAGCCGTTTAGGGTTGAGTACCTTATAATAAAACAAAACCTTCAGATTTCACACTAGAAAATCACTTGACCGTTTAGTTTCTTTTCCCAGAAGCTAAGTTTCACAATCCCTAGGAGCTATAAGAAAATATAGACTAAAGATGGAAGCCGACTTGTCACACAGGAGACTCGGAAAAATACAATTAACGATCAGCCACATACTATCACATCGCTATGAAATACTTATAGTTAAGTAATTCAGTGGGGCTTTAAAACTATTTTCTAGTTCTACAACAAAGAGGATAAAATACATATTTAGTAGGTATTACTTAGTTGTAGTGATGTGTCTATAGTAAACTTACTTATAATTGAATTGTTATGAACTTGTTTTAGTTTTAATGCTATTGTCCATCACTCATCGCCTCATCATCATGTTCATCTTGCTCACCACCACATCTAAGACATGCGGCTACTTCAAGGTGACGACGACCTCAAAGCCGGCCGTCGTAGAGAAAACCGAACACCGCCTAATTTTGTACACAACCAAGCAGTTTATAGTTGTTTTCAACTCAAATATATTAGCGCAAATTTTTTAACGAGCATTTTATTATTGCATCCATAAATATTGTACAAAATACCTTCTTTTTATTATCTAATATTGTAATTGTCAACGCTGAGGTACTTTGCGAAGTTCTAAAGTGCATGTTTATCTAGCATAACAGACTTGACAGAAGCTAAGTGCTACGGAATAAAGAAATAACAAATTTCAAACAGTTCCCGCATCGTTGGACAACCGAACCACCTAAGAAATCTGATTGATGATTTCTGAGACTTAATGGACAAATATGCAAAAAACGTTAACAAAGCCATTGTAGCGTTCTTTAGGTGCGGCGGAGTAGCCTGGGGTTGGATAAAAAAACACCAGATGCAGTCTTTTTTTAATAGCTAATCTTCTCGCAGCCACCTCACGTCTAGTCTGATAAACAAAGGGGGACACTGGTCTTAGATAGTTGGTGCGGCCTTCTTCTGCTCGCTCGTACTCCCAAGTATTTGACCGGGGGGTAGGCTTGACCTAGCCTGGAAGCCCAGAAATTAGTTTTTTTAAGGTGTTTGGGTTTTTATAACAATAAATAAGTAATAAGCCTAAACATGTGCACATAAATAAATAATTTCCTTATGTTCACTTGGCCCGCTTGTTTTTAATTGCGTGTGTAAGGAATACACATTCGTTATGTACTTTGTGATATTATTCTGGTTTGCTTATGTAGCTAAATTTTTACTTAAGAAAGTATAAAATGACAGGCATGCGGTCTTCCTTCCTAGTGTCAAAATAGTGAGTTTCGGTTTCGGATGACAAAGAAGCCTTTGGCTCAGAGGAGGAAATTAAAAATTTCTGAAGCCGTCACGTAACATAATTTCTTTAAGCCCGAACCCCCTTCTTTATTTTACGGCACAAATTAAATGTTATCCCAAAATTGATTATGTAGACAGTTTAGCGAGGTATTACAGAGCTAACAATGTTTAGGATACGCATATCTTATTAGGAAAGGACAGAATACAAAGATGATAGAACTATTTGTGGATGACAAGCGGAAGGTACAACAGAAGCTACTTATGACCTCACTTGATGTAAATTAGCGAGAATTAAGTTTCATGCGTATTCGAAAATGGTCTACAGACGTTCTAAACGTCTCAAAATATCTTCTAGGATGTAAATAAAGTTTTAGCTATTAGAAAGTTGTGATTTAAAAGATATAATAACTAGCATCCCAGAAAGCAATAGTAAGAAGCAATGCTTTATTAAGTGAATATATAACTTCAAGACGTAGACCTAATTATATTTTTATAAAACAAAAATATTATTTATACCTTTGAAGATAAACTTCTATAATAGAAAGTAAGTATCAATCATGAGTCTAACAACTTCCCGAATTATTTTCTTCTTACTTTTTTATTGTAACCACTTGAAGCACCCTTGGGAAGAATATGTCAGGATAATTAAAACGAGAGTATATCCTTAATTCCCTATGTCTAAAATATCCAACACCCGTACTACGGTTGTACTCACCTGTGTCTGTGTTTCGGGGAAGCCGAGCTAGTTGTGGGGTACAGCCCTGACACTGGCAGTGATGCTACTTTCTATGCATCTGTCTTCCCTTCTTCTCTTAACCTGTTACGTTCTTTCTATCTTCCTAAGCCATCTGCACATATTGTTACCTATTGGAAATAACATAACATTTCAAAAGAGAGTTTAACAAAGAGAGCAAAACTATTAAAAATTGCATTGTGAAAAAAAAAGAAAACAATATACTATACTAATATTATAACGAGGTAAAGTTTGTGAGTTTGAATGTTTGGGGTTATCTCCGGTACTACTGATCCGATTTTGAAAATTCTTTTAGTGTTGAATAGTCCATTTATCGAGGAACGTTAAAACTATATAACATCACGATACGACCAGTAGGAACGGAGCATCAATGAAAAATGTTGCAAAAACCGGGAAAATTTACAAACGCAGACGAAGTTACGCGGGTCAGCTGCTAGTTAAAAATAGATTTGGTTTATGTTCATTTTGGATTCAAATTGTATGTGCAAAAAGCAATAGCCCTCTAGTGACATGTTCATTTCAATTTTAAAATGTCCTTTCGAGTCGATAGATGTATCAGTCTTGATGTGTGTAATTATTAAAAGTATTATATTATGAAAGTAATAGTAATAATAATATACCGGTACACAGAAAAGATATTGTTTGGTTGAGTATTAATTACATAATGAGTTTCCAATTCAGCATTTGGACACACCTAACAATAAATCGATAAAATCGTAGAAAAATGATATATAATTGCTGCTAAGTGTATTGTGTTACAGGATACACAAGTATAACGTTAAATCGATGTGTGTATATAAATACTTGCCTAGATTACGATCCATTATCAAAACAGTGCAGGTTCTCTACCAAGATTCACAATGATTTGGAAGGTAAGATTTGTTCTTAGTAAAGTATTTACCATTTGATAAAATAATGGTCACGGCAACATTCCTAGTTTATTAAAAACATTTAGTTATTTTTTTTAAATCAATCCATTACATAACTCTTACAAATAGAATAAATAAATAATCTAAATAAAGAACGGCCTACTTTTGATATACGATTAACCCCTTAATTAACTAATTATTAATATTTTTGGAACATGTTTTTATTCATATTTGTAAAAAAATATTTGGTTCTTCGGATTTTTAAATTAAAATATACATACAATTAATACCAATCTAAATCCAAGAGTACCTTCTTTGGTTTACCGGTTTGGGTCATTAGTATAATTCCTGAATACTCTTGCCTTTCATTCATTAATTGTCAGTCATTCTAAAGTCAATTATAGAATATGGCCTAAGCAATGCAACCAACATCTGAAGTTTGGCTTTAAGAAAAGATGAGAAAATGTTCAAGGCTATTTAAGTACATTTTAAGCAGGTACTAAATTAAATTTTAAGTAGCGAGTAGTCACGAACTGTTGATAGGTAGGTACTTAAATACTTATTGAAGATAAATGGTTTAGAAACGCGTTTTAAAGGTGAAACTTTATTAAGCGGCGTTTTAGCATGTTCGGTGATTAAATTGTATTTGTATCGGACTTTCAAAAAGAACATAATTACACACACACACATAGTATTATGCAATTTTGCATTACAGACATCACGTCTTTTACGATTATTAAAATAAGAAAAATTTCAGGGTGTAGTTCTCTTAAGCTTTGCGCTAAGTGTGCTTGGCAAAGAAATTGCAACATCGGAACAACACGTCAAAATAAATCATAAGGAATATCACGCCCATCACGGTGAACTATCGCACATTGGTGCTAAAGAGCCCGAGCATCATGAAGAATACGTAAGTTTTACTTAACGACATAATTTAACAAAATTATTCCGAAAAGGATAGATTCCTATGGTAAAGTTAAATACTTAACATATCTCAGGCCATTAAGTGTCGTATAAAACTTTGAAAAATTGCATTAGTTACTATTTTAAAGTGACTATTATTTTTAATGTTCAAATCAAAAATTGAAAATAAATGATTTTGCAGGATACAGTTTTGGTGTTTAATAAAAATAAACTGATTTAATTTGACAGTCCACTACTGTAATAGAAATCTTAGTAAAAAGAAAACTACTAACCTCCTCTGCTAGAATAAGGCGTCTCATTAGAAGCATCACTAAAATAGTGAACAAGTTTCGGTTCTCATTGGTCTTATTTGAGATGCGTTGAGAGAAAAGAAAACAGAGATAAAATATTCAGTAGTTAAAGAACACTTTATTTTATGAGTGAATGGATAAATTTAAAACATATATTTTACAGGCATGGGCGTATCCATCATACGAGTTCTCATACAAAGTACATGATCCCCATACACATGATATAAAAGGGCAGGAGGAACATAGAGAAGGTGATAAGGTGAAAGGCGAGTATTGGCTGATACAACCCGACGGTCACAAGCGCACCGTTAAGTATCACGGCGACAAACACAGTGGGTAAGTTTCATTTAAATATCATTATAATCAACAGTATTTGATACTATTTTTAGTGTGAATAGATGTAATTTAAATGTTAATTTTTATCTTTATCGTTAATTGTTATCTTGGCATGTCTTCACTCAGTTTCCACGCTACCGTCCACTACTCGAAAGATTACCATCTTGAGGGAGACAAGAAAGAAGAAGAAGAAGGTGGTGAAGCTGAAGGTGGTGAAGAAGAAGCAAAAGAAGAGGGAAATAAAGAAGAGGAACATTCAGAAGATAAACACGGTAAAGAATATGAAGAATCACATGAGCACGAAGAAAAGAACGAAGGTGAAGAAGGAGGCGAAGGAAGCAGTGATGGTGAAGAAAGCCGTGGTCATGAAGAAGTAGGTAGGTGGATTCATGACCGTTACTGGGGTCACCGCGGTGACAAGCACCGCTATGAGATGAAGTATGATCAGCATGATGATGATAAACACTACTATGGACATAAAAATACGCCTTACGCCAAGATCTCAAATCAAGGATATAAACACAAAGCGGGGCATAAAGCTAATGGTAGCTATAACATGTTCACTGGATTGGGCAGTTATGATAATCGACATGGACATAAAGACTATCACAATGATCAAGAGAGTCGCACCCGACCAGCGTATCATGAACTAGATGTCTCACAAGCATACAGACATCAGAAAAATAAGGCTATCGTTAGGGAGAACTACGTTCATCCCCGTTACTACAGACACAGTCAGTTCATTAAAGCCGATCAGTAACATAAAATCAATATTTTTGTTAAATAAGCAAGTCTACATTCCAAACGTGAATATGGCTTTGTGGTGTTAACTGCTTTTAATATATTATGGTAAAGGCTAGGTTTATACTTATTAAAGAAGTGAGTGTTCAAATGAAGCAAAATGTAATAAATTGTTTTATTTAAAATCATAGAACCTAAGTCATATCACCCGATACTTCGCCGATACGCCCAGATACGTTATAACAACTTATTAACATACGATTATGTTCCCCGACATGTACCTATTTAAAATACACCTCATATATACATATGTCTACATCAGATGTCGAGTTAACACCTCGACGACGCAACGACATGGGTTTCGCATGCAATATTTGTATGTAAGCATATTTCCTATTTGCAATCGTCTGGGTGTTGTTGTGTATAATAAGTCTACTAATAACAAAAAAAAACCTCTTTCTAAGTGTCCAAGACTCTGGAATGGCCAGACCTTCGTCATTTTATAAAATCTGAAATTTTTCTGTTTATTTGCCCAACCGAGTCTATATAATAATAGCAAAAGTATACAATAAATCCAAAAAAACGTAACGACCTTAACTCTTGACAAGAACGTTGGAACTAATTATTTAAGCAAAAGTTAGATTTTGTAAATGAAACTGTTTTCTTAGGGATATCGCTAATTCCAGATTACAATGGGGCCCTCACTTAACATATCTTTCGAAGCGGCTAAGTTCTGCAGCATATGCTGTAAGGAAAGTCCGCCAATTCACAGACATAGATACTGCAATGGGGGCGTGCTGCAGATATAGAATCGATATTCATTCTGCAAAAAAGAGCTATCAGAGTCATTTATAATCTAGGTAGTCGCGAATCCCTTAAGGATCTATTTAAGGAAATTAATGTCCTGACGGTGCCTTGTCAATATATTTATGAAAACATCATATATGTTAGAAAAAATCTTCATCTCTTTACAAAACGGCGTGAAAGACATAATTATGTTACTAGAGATGGACACAAACTAGATCAACCAAAATGTAGGTTAGCAAAAGTGCAAACATCTTTTATGGGGTACTGCGTTAAATTATATAATAAAATACCTGATAATATATATATATAAAAAATTTTTTTTTATGGTATAGGGGGCAAACGCGCAGACGGGTCATCTGAATGTAAATGACTACCGCCGCCCATGGGCACCGGCAACGAGAGTCACAAGTGCGTTGCCGCCTTTTAAGGTGGGAGTAGGAGAAGAGGGGGAGGGGGGAAGAGTGGGAAGAGGGGGGAGGGGGGAAAGACGGGAATATGGGAGAGGGAAGGGTTAGGGCCTCCGGTAACCTTACTCACTCTGCGAAATGCAATGCAAGCATTGCTTCACGACCGGTTTTCTGTGAGGCCGTGGTAACGAGCGGAGTCGAGCCGGCCCATACGTGCCGAAGCATGGCTCTCCCACATAATAATTCTTCAACTAAGTGAAAAGAAATTTAAAACTTGTATAAAACGCACGCTATGTAAACGAGCATATTATAAACTAAATCATTATTTAGAGTCTTACTTTGATCCTATAAGAGCTTTTAGATAAGAACGGTTAACTGTTGTAGGAGCTTATATTATATATATATATATTTCAGAACATTAATATTTTTACTTTATTATTTACGGGTTTACTGTCGTACTCGTTATACTCTTTCTAAAAAAGCATTCCAAACTAGTAAAAAGTGGTCTTATAAAAGTCACCAATATAAGCTCTATAGCAATGTACGTTACAAGTCCCGATTTGGGCAAAAATCTCAAGACTTCTAGTCTTACTTTGATCCTATAAGAGCTTTTTAACGTGCTAAATTAGTCTTACTTTTATCTTATAACCGCACTTATGCCGTAACTCTGTTACATTGCGAAACTGAGAAGATTAGTTTTCTGAAATTATATTTTAGTAATATTAAATGAGCAAAAATAATTCTAAATTGATGATATATAATAAATAATAATAAATTTATATATAATATAAATTTTCAAAGCCCCGCAATATAATGGTCTTTTAATTAATTTTATAAGAAATAAAATGTTGGCATTGGTCCCAATTCTATTGTACACTCGACTAAACTAAAACCTGACTTAATTTCTTCATATGAAATCAACCTTATCTTCTTCGCAACAAGGTATATTTGTTACTAGCATCTATTTCTCAGCGCCACTAAATTTCACTAAAACCTGTCAACATATACTCAACTTTATTTCCACGCAGTGAGAGTCCCCATATAATTGCCGTATAAAAACTTGTTCAAAACGAACTAAGATGACGTTATTTTAATCGACACCTACGAAGACGATTACTAAAAACACAGAGCAAAAGAAATGGCATGTTGAATGCGTGGTGGATAGCGGCTCTCGCTACGTGGAATTAAAGTTTATTTAAGCGTGTCAGACCTTAGTCGACAAATAAATTGCTTATTTCGATAGCCACATATTTACCTACTTGTTTAAATTTGAAATAAGACCTTGTTTCAAAGTGTACAAGGTTTACATTTTGTATGAAGAAAATTTAGACAATTATAGTCAAGAGAGTAATACAACAGAATTGACACCATTGTCTTGCCTGAGACTATTACAAGACTTATGCTCAGTAGATTTGCTTTTATACAATCTTTGCACTGCACTAAGACTTGTGTGATGTTTACTTGTCTATATTGACGCCATTGTGTAAATTGGGGTTCCTCAAATAAAAATAAAAACCATGCAATGGTACTTTTGAAACTACATACATGATTTATTTTAAAAATTCACATTTGTCGGGTGAGAAATGGTCCGCACCTATACGAATATCATTAGTAAAATCTTCTCAGAAGAACTACGAATAATTGTATAATGTTAATGACCTTGAATTCGTATTGAATAAATTAGTTTCTCTACTTATAGTACCTATGCCAAACACACCAACGGCGACGTGTACGTACCTGTAGTAAGTAATAGAAAGAGGTGACAATACGGCATATATAAACATATACTTTGAACATTTGTTTTCAGAAGAGTCCTAGGATCCGTTGGTAGAGTATTTGGTATTATTTTATTGATTGATATTACACACAACTCAAGCAAACCTGCATGAGGAATATTGCACTTTAAAGCCCAAGTTCAGCAACAATTTCTATAGTACCAGTTATTACTAAGTTTGAGACGTAATCTGAATCAGAATCATTGCCAGAAGAAATCAATAAATCTACAGAACCACCATATTTAAAGTCGCTGTTATGGTTTATAGATTACTCTTGACCAAGGAATTCTTCGGACACTTCTATTTTATTGTCATTTCAGCTTTTTATTGTAAAAATGTACAGAACCACTAGCTTCAGAGTCAATATTGCCTTTTTTTTGGATCTTGAGAGATAAACTGCATTTTTTCTGTAATTCTTTGTATTTTGAAAGAACTTTTCTTCTAAAAGCTCCACCTTGTATAAGTTGCTTCCACTTCCACATGTCTTTTTTTTTAAATAATCGTAAAATAACCAAGTTCGTTACGTAACCTAAAGTTTTAAAAAAATGTTAATTCAGTCTTGTAAATTATTAAAATAAGACTAATTTAGGAGCTTAAGCCACATAAATGACAAAATTTTGTCAAAATTAATGCTGATGCTCCTACAACAGTTAACCGTTCTTATCTTACAGGATTTCAAGCAAAGTTAAGCTAATCTTAGTTAGAGCGTTATTAATGCTTGAGTATATAGGCGAGAGTATAAGTCATAGAGATTGCTGATGTAGATACATTTCTTGGTGTGGTCTTATAAAGGCATTGTAAAGTGCGCTTACAAGTAACATGGCATTGTCTAAAGCCTTTATACGATAAATTTAAGATCTGAAGCTTTATCAGGCATAAGCATAAAACCTTGAGTATAATGCACTGAGTATAAGACGAGACACAGAAGTTGCAAAAGGAAAAAAAAATATTAGGCTTGATACCTTACTTCAACATATATACTTGCTATACTTCAACAGTGTGCCATAGCAATAAATCTTACAAAAACCATTAAAAAGTAAATTCAAAGCAATGGTGCTAAATTATCCACGCTGCCGCCTGCAGAGAGATCTCGATTAGAAATTAGAGTTCAGGGTTACTTCTTTCACGTGTCGTGTGTATAGAAAAAGTATGATATCACTGCGCCTTTTCATTATATTGAGATAAGTCTACCTTTACTTTAATTTAATTAACCATGTTGACGGGAATATCCCTTCACCTAGATATAAGAACAATTACAATCTGATATATGGTATAGGTCTATACAGGCAATGTCTCCTTAAGTGGCATGGTTTGATGACGCTCAACAAAATTGAAATTATACTCTAGAGATCTAGTCACTTTCTATTTAATGTATTATCAAAATTTGCATATTTGTTAAAAACAATTGACTCGCTAAACTGTCCTGTAGGTATGTAATAGAATCGAAAATGTGCAACATTTGCTGATGGATTATGATAAGAATAAAAGGCTGAGGCTTTGCTGAAAGAACTTCAATTAAATTGGTTAGGTGTAAGTTTAATGCAAAGTGTAATAAGAAGGGACGGCCTTAGGCATTGCGAGGCCCCGGGCGATAGATCTTTGCGAGACCCCGGGTGATAGATCTTTGCGAGGCCCTATTGTCCTTTGAGGAATTTATGTGAATTGAACCTATATTTAATGCTAATGCTTAATGAGAAATGCAATAAAAAAAAATTGTACATAGGAAACTGACAAAACTTTTATGTCAATTTCCTTCACTTTTCTATGGAACGGTATTCACTAACCAATTGACGATCTGTTTTATGTTCCGCTAAATCTTTCAAAGCATTACATATATCGCTTAGTTGATATTTAATTTTATTAAAATGTCGAAAACAGTGTAAACCTACTTATTTGCTCTTAGAATATTGACAGGCACTTTTACATTATTTTTCCATGAGAGTATCATAATTACTGTATTTTTGAAACGGTTATTTTAGGTTTTTATAAATTTATTGTCGTAGGTAAAATTTTGCACCAACATGTTCTGCGTAAATTACACCGTCACTCTCACAATTTTTAAGAAGATAAGTTGCGTCGTAGTTGACTTACCTACGTATTTTAAAATCAGTGACGGCCTTAGGGGGTGGCAAGCAGGGCTTAGCTCGATTCCAGTATGCCAATGTGTTAGTTTATTTACTTCGCAAGCCGTGTGCTTTGCTATTTTCGTTATACAAAAAACATAGAATAACTGTATGTGTTCTAAGACTTTTCTTGATCTTTAAAATCATGGTTTTTTTTACGGTGTCTATAGCAACGTAATAAAATAATTCTAAATTCAATGAATGTGGATCTAGTACGGATCCTTAATGACACCTTTATAACACGGCCGAATTGTATGACTAGCCTTTTTTCGCAGTTTCACCCCCGTTTATGGTCTAAAGTCGTAGCGTGATGTTACATTGCAAAAATGTATTTTTTTAATTTATCTCGTAATTCAAAATGTTAGCGCGTTCAGCCAAGAAAACAAAAGCTTTATCATAAAACTGAAGATTTAGTTACGTATTCATATAATAGATAACATAGACAAAAGTAAACACGTGTCTTTAATAAAGTAATAAACAAGTTTAAACCCAATGGCTGCACTCAAATTTCAAAATCAGACCTATGGTCCAATAGTTAACAAAGGCAGTGACGCAAAGACCTCGAATCTAAGTGAACTCGTAGCACACGGTGTATCCAAAGGAATGAACCCACTTACTGAATACATGCTATAAACGTATAACTACGACATTGGTTTCTTTTAAGTCGGTTTGAAACACAAACTTGACTTTGCAGTTCTAAAACTACAAACTAAAATTTACTGTGTCGTATATTGATGCATGGGGGACCATACATCGATGTACGACACAGTAAAATTTCGAAGCGCGAAATATAAGTTTGTAATCGCAATTTTTTTTGTGTGATATAACAACAAATAACAACATTTGGATTTTTTTCTTTACTTGTGCTGTAAGACATTGCTCGCCAAATTTCATAATCATCTAGGTCATCAATCATCATCTAGGTCAATGGGAAATACCCTGTAGGTTTTGATTTACCTGCGAAGTGTTAACATTGATTAAAATAAAAGATTTAAATGGCCGTATAAGTAAGTATTTGGTGTTAATTTACTTTCATGCATTCCTGAGACAACGAAGGGATCCTGTAAGGGTTCCTTTTTTCTTTTTGAGATACGGAACCCTAAAAAGTAAAGAATCACAAACCAATGGTAAAGAACCATGCGCAATATAATTATTCCAGCCTATAATTGTTGCTTGAATGAAGAGTCCCAAGTAGCAACATCTGCTACATCTGCGTTTGTTTGGGTTCTGTATGCGTTCAAATTAAATTAGAGAAGTATTTCTATCTAATGTTTGATTCTTTCACTGTTTGACTAATCAAACAGTGAAAGTAGTAGTAGAAAGTTAGTGTAAGGGCAGGCGCAGTCCGAGAGAGGGGAGGGGTCAGAGGGGTCATGACCCTCCCCAAAATCGTTCACGTAAAATTGATAAACTGTCTAAAAATAGACAATGCACTAATATTTGATAAGTAATTAACTTCCTTCTTAAATCGTCTAAACAATAAAAAAAAGTCGGTAATAGGTCCTTAATCAAAATAATTTTGAAATAGCGGTAACAATTCACGTTTATACGAATACACATCGACACTAATCGGCGCAGTAAAATCGATTCCAAAACTCATGTACCTGCAGAGGCAGTACTGTGCCATTTGTTTCACGATTTATTTACACCTACTACGACTTATTTTACTATCAATATGACTAGAGATGAAAAGGATATCCGGTATTTATCTGGCCCGATACCTGATAGATAAATAAGTCAGTATCAAATTTAGGTACTTTATGTGAACAAATATAATCGTCATATTTTCATTTACAATAAAATTAATAGTACTTTTCCTACATTAAGGCAAAATAATCATTCCAAATTCTATAATAGTACACCATAGACTTCCCTAAATAAGATTTGATAATATCCGTAGAAAGGTTGTCTAAAAGACATCGCCGTGAGTGATAAGACCGCCAATTGATTTGCTAAAATGTAAGTATGCAACCACGTCTTTACTGTTCAATACTGTAATGGTGTAATAATGAGAAATAAAAAAATATAGCGACTGAATATCAAGAGAAAAAAAGCGTTGTCATTATAGGCCAGCTTTCTTCCGCTGTATACACTGCATCTTTCATTTAAAAATACTACAGAAAAACATTTTTATTATTTTTAGCTGACCACCAAATATAAGGATCTCGATCTTTATCAGTTCGCACTGACTTCAAGTAAAAATCAACTTCAAATCATTATCATCTTCTTGCGGTTCTCCTTACTTTATTTGGAGCCGCTGAAACGTTTTTTCTTCTTCCATTCTACTCTATCATTCATCATTTCCTGCTTTCACTGATTACTCCCCTTCGGGCCTTATCCTCTTTCACGCAGTCCATTCATCTTTTCTGTGGTCGTCCTCTACTCCTTTATTCGTCACATAAATAAAACGCTCTTCACCACATTTTGCTTATCTCTCCGCATCACATGTCCATACTGCGATAATCTATTGCTCCTCCACCTTTCAAATACTGACTGACTGTAATGTATTAATTCCTCACCGTGACCATCGTAATCATACCACACATTAATTTCATATTTTTCCATCTTTAATTAGTTCCCATAGAGCCCGGTTAAGGGCTTGCCCCTATTAGATGAGTGGGACCAAATTATAATTAGCAAAAAGCAGGTTCCTTAGGAATACAAGCGTGAGAAAAATGATCGAGAAGAAATAGTTTTGACGTAATAACGTCTTATGGGCATGACTCATTGTCACGTTCCGCCTGAGCCGAGCGTGCAAGCGAGAGCGCGGAACAAGTGACAGAGAGGCACGATCGGCCTAAGCATTCGGCTTGTGACGCATCTATCTCTCTTCCACTGTTTTCTTATGACGTTATTACGTAAACCGACTTTACAGACAACCAATTTTTTTTCTTGATCTTGAGACTGATTACAGTTGTTTTCATTTCCTACCTCATTATATCAGTAGCAGAAAGTGTCATAAGCTGCAGTATTAACTGCTACAGGAGGAACTGTTGCAAGACATTTGTATAAATTGCAAAAGAATCATCTGTCGAGTCTTTCAGATTCAACAATCAACACGGTAGTTCGTATTAAGTTCAAGTTGTAAGACTGACAAAGAGTTGAAACGACGTACTAATTTAGCTTTTAACAATGCCCTCAGTCAGAAGTTTTTTGGTCAGTTTCATCTTTATCTGTTTTTTTAAGGCAGCAATTTGTGGTATTACTTCCGATACGCAGGAAATACAATCGACAATGTTCGGATGGATATCCGGCTTTAAACTTCTATCCGTTTCATCCCTAAATATAACCCTACTATTAACTAATTAATTAATGATTAATAAGATGTTTACTAATACAGCAATCTAGAAAAAATACCACTTATTTTGTACCCTTTTGTTTACTCCGATTACATGTTTATTTTCATAGAATTATTGAAGAGAATGAGCATGGAGAATTGGTATTATGGAAGCATGTGATTTACACAGTACCATCATAATCATTAAAATAATAAAATAAATCTTATTCTCTTATTACATTAGTGTCGACATCCAAATCCATCTACTGTCCATCCAACAACTCCCTTGAGCATCCAACTCCCTTAAAACGAGTTTGTTATGTTGTATAGGTGTAGGTTGTTACATACCTTAGTTGTACCCTGGCGCTGTTTCTATGGTAAAATGAGAGGTCATTTTGGCTTACCTTAATCATCGACGCACCTCGCTAAGCAATTATTATTCAATTGATTATATTAAATGCACGGATGTTATGAAAAGTTGGAGTTCCGTTGTAGTGGAAATATTTAAGTAAGGATAATTTGCCTTATATGCGAGTATTCCTGTGAAGTAACTCGGTAGAATACAACGCTAGTAGCGCACAGCAATTTAAACAAACAAGATGCTATTTGTAAGTCTAAATGAGATTTAATTATTTTAATTCGTTGTTTGTAATGGCAGGAAACATAATCTATTATCCTTGACCAGCACACAGTGGGCTTTAGCTCTGTATTTGTAACATTCACCATCGATAATGATTGTGGCTTATGGAAATTTTACCACAATCCTGCTCCAACTTTACCACTTTTTAGCCACCATAATATGAACGTTATAATAATCGCTATTTTTACAGTTTACCAGGATTTTATACAGATATCTTTCCTAGATTACACATGAACCCAAAGCTGTGGCTTTGGGTTCGGTTTCCGTACATTTCACTAATTCATTATGCTAGTTTATTCACAAATCCCTAATGATGTTAGTTTCTGTTTTTTAAAAGGTAGCTGGTGACAGGGGCCACACATTAGCAGTATTCTTGTCCATTCCTCCAGCTAAGTATGCTAAATGCATGTGTGCTTCACTGAGTGAGCTTCGAATGCGTAACAGCCATTACGCTATTACGGATTTTTTATATTATGGTTCACTTTTTACAAATAACTCTTTGTATTATTACAGTTTCTACTTATAGTGACTGTGTCGATTGTTTTTGCTGATGAGGCACAAACGAATCAAGAACCAAAACCGGAAGAGTCTGTACACAGCTACTCTTACAAAGATGGCTTAGAACTTATACGTGACCGCAATCGACAATTGCAATCTGAACGCTATCGGGTCTTCAATGATCATAAGCATTACCAGGAATACGGCTACAATGACCACAAACATGACCATGAACATGGTTACAATGACCACAAACGTGAACATGAACATGACCACAATGACCAAAAGCATCATAATGAACATGGCTATGATGACTATAAGGGACCTGTTATTCTGCGAAAACCATTTCCACTTGCCCATGACGTAAGTTGAGACGTTATATAATTTAACTAGTACTGATGCTATTAGAACATTTTCTTTTAAAGGACTAAGAAAATATTTTTGCTGTTAAATAAATCTGTTTTTATTTTACAGGAACATATTGATATCAAGGCTCAGAACAGGTAAATGTACCGTAAATATACTCATTTCTTCGAGGTGGTAACTACTCACGTGGTTGGCATAAATAAATGAAAAATATATAGACAGCTGAACAATCCAAATTTATGCGATATTTAGTTGTAGTAGAATCAGCGATTTTTTCTAAATCGCAGTTTGATTGATTGTTCGAGTTTTTATGTATATACAAACTATAAAACTGGTACTGTATTTTAGAAATAAGATCATTTGCGATAAAAATACAAAAGTTGCAATTTCGAATTTCCCTTCACATTATATTACGAGCTAAATGTAATTATGGTGTCTCACTGGCAATTGTATATCTTAAGAACATTTTCGCGCGATGATATTTGCGATGCATGAATTAAGAAATTAAGATTTCAAATTTGGCTCGAAACGGAAGAATCGTTTGATAGACTTTATTTGTAGACAACGCAGCCGTTTTTTCAGTGACTTTAAGTGAGCAAACTGTTGAAAACGATGTGGTTGCTTTGACGACAGTTAAGGAAGTGCCAGAAATCGATTTATGTATAAAAAGATTCAGTACAAATTGAAGATTAGTTTAAGAAGCGTTTACAAAACTCCTTCGCGTGAGGAGCATAGTTTTACGCTAAATGGTACTACTGTATGTTATGGAATACGTGAATGGTGCCATGATACGCTAGCTAAGTTTGATGTGGGCTAGTGTCAGCGCGTTTACCACATATCAGGTTTTAAAATGGGCCAAGGCCTACCAAAGTGAAGCGATCGAAAGAAGAAGAGATTTTTTTCACTATGACAGGATATTTAGTGTCAATACCTATACTGCTACCAAATGCTTACCAGAAGTGTTCACTGCTATCAGCAGCAAGGGACCGAATATGGAACTTTGCGGGCTAGTGGTGTAACCACGATAACGCGTCTGCACACTCGACGTTGAGTCCCTCGGTTTGAACACCGGTCAATTTCTGATTTGACAGCATCTGAGTGAAAAAATCAACTCATAGGGATACAGTTTCCATCGCTGGAAGATGCGCTAGCTGCGTTCGAGCACGTTATGGAGTTACGTTATACACACATCTCACACACGGCAGTCTGATCCCAAACTAGGCAGAGCTTGTACTATGGTTACCAGGCTACTGAAAAACATACTTATATATTTCTAAATACATACATATTATAGATAAAATACACCCAGACGCTGAACAAATGATCATGCTCATCACACAATAATTTGTCCTGGGTGGGAATCGAACCCACGACCTCTGGCTCAACAGTTAGGGTCACTAGCCACTAGACCAACAGGCCAGTCAAGTGTATTGTTGTAATTTAAAAAATACCGCTAAATTTACGGAGTGCCCCATATATAAATGTGGTTACGGTATATTAGGAGCGTATAACAGGATTAATGATTATTTAATTAATAAACAGAAATGGAATTGTTGCTAGCTATAGATGTTCATATTGTTTTTATGTATTTTCTGTTATATTTACATATTTTTGAAATATATTTTAGACTCATTGATTTAATAGCTTGTAGGGAAAAGAAGTAATAAGATTATTCCAAAACCAATTTGTTTAAATGTATACATTGGCATATGAGGGCACATTGATCGGTTTGGTACCTTACCTCTGAAGTGCGAAGGAGACGATGGCTGATCCACACGTCAAATTGTAAATAGGTGCTATTTGTGGTAAAAGGTGGTGTAATGAGCTTGCTTATTGAATGAATTTCCCCTTTTTTTGTTTTTCTTGTTAATTGCTGCTCCTAAATTACCAAAAATAATATTGTTAACAATTTTAATTAATTAAATATTACTTACTGCTACTATACTTTATACTACTTAGGTATATTTTGCTACCCTACCATGACAATTTAACTAAGGGCTTATGAAAAAGAAAGTTCACAAGTTATTTTTGGCGTTTGTGTGTTTATGGCGTTGAAAATTATGCACTTGTAACTTTAATAAGTCTTACTTTCTAAGTCTTACCTTCTATTATATTATTATTAAAACGAATATTGATTATGATCTTTTTGCAGGATAATAGAGGATGTATTCAGCCCTGATTACCACCAGCCTACTTGGGTTCTGGACTACAGATACTTGAAGACAGGCGGCAGAGACTACGTTCGCGGCCCTGGCGGCCAAATTCTCATCTTGCCTAAAGGTGTTCGTAGTAAGGAGCATAAAGAATTCACCGATTATGACGCCTACATCGAACATCTCCGCCTCAGTCGCCTAGCGGAAGAGCAGCACAGATACCAAAAAGACCACCACGATGATCACCATGGTTACCACGTTCATGACCATGGTTCTGAACACGATCGTGAGCAAGGCCACGGAAACGGACAGACTATGTGGCGCAAATATTGAAAAGCCATGCAAGAGCAAACAACATAGAATAGTAAAACTACAAAAAAGCAAACTTCGTCTCTTTGAGTAATGGTAAAGTCATTTCTGCAATGTTGCCGTGGTGTAACTATTCCTAAAGATCTAATTAAAAAACTTATCTAGCAACAAATATATTATTTTAATGATTATAATAAAATGAAAAGAATCCATAAACTGAAACAGTAGGGCTCCATAAAAACATAAACAGTTCTTAAATTATTTGAATTAGCTATGTTACCAGTATTAAATACCACGAATTCACAATTTAGGCTTTAACTTTAGGAATGCTTGATTAAAAGCCTCCTGGTGGTGCACCAAGGTTAACGGGACCAACGCCTCTTCTTTTGGGAGAGACGTTTCTGTTGCCAGCTAATATTCTGCGAATGCGAGAAGGGCCCACAATTTGGTATTTTCTATTTCTTAGTGTGTCCCTCTCGATAGCAGAGGGTATAGTGAAGGAGCGGCGAGGTGACCTATAGCTTTGGCGTCTCTATATTCTTTCCGAGCGGTGGACATGGTCTAAAATAGACCTCCGTTTGGCATAATTGACCAGCCCAATTAAGAAAATATCTGTTAAAATAACATACCCACTGTTTAATGCTAACGAAAATTCCAGGCCTTTACTTTACTTTCAAGTCAGAGAGGGACTGGTGGAAACTGCCTCACCAGGCCTGGCCTGCTTGTTTTGAGAATCGGTCCGATGACGATGGAGCTAAGTGGTTTTAGTCAGTTCGACTCCGACATTATCACTTTATGGTATCCCTGTGGATGTGGTTTCACTCATTAAAGTTAAATGTTTAACTGTAAGATAGTGGGATTGTAACAGCTGTGTGCCCTAAAAAGAACATCTCAAGTTGACCTGTATAACCATGTTTTAAAAAATGATAAAAGACCGACATTCGTACATCATTATTGCGTTTTTGTTTTTCCAAATAACCCTTAGAGACTAAATTTCTTCTAACTAAAATTCTATTATACTATATTAACTATCAGAATCAAATTCAGATACAGACAAACTACCCCAAAACTAGCTTACTGTAGGTAGACACAATTATAATTATTGTAGATCTTAAGAAAGATGTACTCCAAAATTACAATCTTCCCCTCGTAATTTAAAGAATAGGACAACATGCATGTCTGCATTACTATTCAATGATTTAACCTGAAACTATTTAATTTAGTTTAATTTATGACGAAATAGTAAGCAGTCAAGCCTTAGAGCCATATCTACACACAGTCAACACACAGCAATAAAATACTTTAATATTAAATAACTGGGGCAAATAGAAAACATTTCAGGCAAATGACATCTCTTGTCTCACACCTCGCTACAGCTTGAATGGGTTTCATAGTCTGTTTCTCTCCTAGGATCTCAATCGGAGTCTAGGCTTTGTTATAATCCTAATCGCAACACAAAGTGGCTAATTCTACTAAGAACATTTTTTCAGAGTAAGTCATAAATGGTTTATAATAAATTGATCCATGAAACCAAAAATGAAAAGTAATATTATTTGAGACCTAGAAAAAAAACTTTGGCAAACATACAAAAACGCGGTCCGCATTGTTTATCTATAGATTATATGTGCTTTGATACGATTGGCAATTGGCAAACAAGTATTTACATACTTACTTGCAAATAACTCCTCAAAGTTTATGTTTATTATCATGAATTCCACTAGTTTGACGAATGCAAAAAAACAAAAACACGTTGATGAAGACTCCAGGGAAATTGTAGACTTATTCAGTTATTACAGAAACTTAAAACGTAATTTATTTTAAAATACTAGTTTTAAGGTTATAGGCGATAGAGAGAGAGAGAGATTTCAAATTAGAAAAAAACCGGACAAGTGCGAGTCTGACTCGCGCACCAAGGGTTCCGTAAGCAAACAAACTTGTATACGTCCATCTCGGGAATAAATTCTCAAAGACTTTTTGCCCGTCTTTTTCGAAAGACAAACTTAACTGTGCCGTAGCGATGTACGACAAAGTGAACAATTCAACCGCAAAATATAAGTTTGTAATCACAAAAACTTTTTTTTATGTGATATAACAACAAATTAACAACTTTCGGATTTTTCCTTCACGTGTACTGTCAGACCTTGCTTCTTACCAAATTTCATGATTCTAGGTATATGAGAGAGACTTCCGGTTGACCTAGAATTGTCAATTTTACTACTTATTATACTTACAAATTTTCGCAAAAATCTAAATTTGCCCATATCTTTTTATCGTGCTGACTCAGGATCTTGATTTTTATACACCTAATAGGGACTATAGACTTCAGGATCTGGTATAAATTTCAACTTGCTAGGTCCACCCGTTCCTGAGAAAATCGGTGGTGACACACAGACAGACAGACGGACAAGAGAGTGATCTTATAGGGGTTCCTTTTTTTACCGTTTGAGGTACGGAACCCTAATCATAAAACATAAAGGAAATAATCATTTATTGTATAAAATTTGATTTAATTCAAGTAGCTTGAAAAGTAGCTTCACTTGAACTGCTGTAAGAACACCAAAGCAATTAAGAGGCAGTGAACACGGAGTAACTCAGACATTCGCCTTCCAAGCCGTAACCCAGGATAACAATAGATAGGAGCCATGGCTCTCTGAGTATGAGAGGAAAAACCTATTTAAAATATACGTAGATGGTGGTTTCGGTAAGAGAAGACCGCCACCGACTACCAGGTCTGTCTTCGCGCTCTTCTTTATTAAACCAGCAGCCATTGCAGTTTCTACATATGTTTAGCAGTTTTGCCAGTGTTTGGCAAGGAGTGTAATAAGGTTCGAGATGATATTTAGTCTGATTTATTTTAGATGCATAGTTTATATACTAATGTGATGCGTGTGTATAATTGTTTTACTTAATCTCTGAAGTTAATCTATAAATGTGACTTATCTAATTACGTGCAATTATGTACAATGTACTCGGCACATATACTACCCCTTTAAAAAAATTATAATAATTCCTATCATAAAATATAAATATACACCCAAACACTTTTAATTAATAAGTAATGTATAATATTATCACATGTATCTAGCAACTGTAACCTTGCTGATGCAGAAAAAATATAATGCTGAAGTTGTTGTGACGCTGTCTGGGGTCAATATACTTGTTGTGTAGTATGCGCCATGACCTAGGCATTTGTGCTGACATTTGTTAAAACACAGTGAATATTTAAATGGACAGATTACTTGTGTCATCGAATACAGAACCGCACTGCTTAACAACACCAGCTTAACTGTCTGTCCTGACTTCGTGATGTACGTGTTCGGATTGATGTGGTTAATTTCTGAAGTTAGCATCTTGCTAAATCAGTATAATAAATCGGTGATGGCATATCTTTCTTTTTTTTTCTTTTAAAAAAGACAACTCCCGCATTAGGAATTACTCCTGTGTCGCGGGGGACTTTACAAACATAGAAACAACGGACACAAAGAACACCCAGACTCAGGTGGAATCGAACCCACGACCTATAAGCATAGAGGTCAGGGTCACTAACCACTAGAGCAACAGGCCAGTCAATTGTTCGATACGTGATAGTGCGTCTGCCATAATATTATCACGTCCGCTTATGTGTTGAATATTGCACTGTCAATACTGCGTTCATAATTGTCGCCTGCGGTATTTCCGGACCGATACGACCTTCCAACCTTCAAGAAAAGAGCGTACTCATTTCTCAAAGGCCGGCAACGCACTTGTGACTCTTGAGGTACAGGTGTCCATGGGTGACGATAGTCACTTACCATCAGGTGACCCGTCTGCTCGTTTGCCCCCTATAATATAAAAAAAAATGTTTTCCTTGTATTTATCAAAAGCTTTTTCGGTCTCTGTTGACCAAGGAATAAGAGAATCATCATTCTTTTTAGAGTCGTGCGTCGTTCCATAATTGCCTTGTATTTTTCCTCAGTTGGTCGTATTCCTTGGCTCGTTATCTGATAACCTAAGAAATCTATTTCGCTCTTGAGACAGTCATAATTATTTAACGAGAAGGTTTGGTAATATTACTTTCAGTGATATGCATGAAACCTAATTAACCTACCTCTAGAACGATGTGTTTTACTAGGATTTTATCAAGTAGACTATTCAATACTTTTGCAGTCACAGTTGCCAGCGAGATGGGTCTATAGTTGGCAACATCGGAGGCATCCCCAGTTTTATTCTTTATAATTGGCACAACAATCGTCTCAGTAAGTTCAGAAGGTAGGTAACTATGACTTAAACACAGGCTGAAAAACATAGCAAGTACCCTTGTTAGCTGGGGCCGTCGTGACAGGGGTACTTCCCCCTTACCGTATTTTGTATAGTTTTCGTGACTTGCATAGCAGAGAAATGGACAATTCGTCGTTCCAGTCACGGCCGCCGTGTATTATTTACTAGCAGTTCCCGCGCAGCTTCGCTCGCGTGTACATATTTATGTATTTTGCGCGGAACCCTAATTCTTTTTCCAAAATAAAAATAGCCTAAGTAACTCCTTATAACACCACCTATCTGCCGGTGAAAGTCGCGTAGGAATCGATCCACCCGTTCCGGAGATTAGCCAAAACAAACAGACAGACAGACAAAATTTGTAAAAAATGTTGTTTTGATATATGTACCGTCTTTACATCCAAATGCACTTAGTAAAAAGCGCACAGACACTCCAATTTTATTTATTTGTATAGATGTCAGACAAAAGTGAGCTTACTTTAAAATAATCTAGGAAAGCATTCGCAATTCCCGTGGGCTCCGTCACACCCGCGACGCTCAGTGGTACTCCCGACTAGCAATGCCTAAGGCTATATATAATAAGGGTTTTGATGGAACTTCCACGATTGAATAATGCAGGGGTGTTCGTGCAACACCGTGTAGATTGTTTCTTACGCCACGATTGGTAGAAAGGGGATAAAGAAGAATCATGGCAGAGCGCCAGTAGCATTTTTTGCATGATCGCTAGTTGCGGTCTCCAATGGAATTGCGCAAAAGGAAAAAATAACCCTTAAAGGATCACTTTGTTGTCCGTCGGTCTTACTGTTGGTACTTCCCATTGACCCAGAATCATAAAATTTTGTAAGAAGCAAGGTCTTTCAGTACAAGTAAAGGAGAAAATCCAATAGTTGTTAATTTGTTGTTATATCTGTCTGTCTGTGTGTCTGTCAAGACCCTGCCCTTTCCCTCATGAACCTGTGAAGGCATCAAGTTGAAATCAACATCAAATACTTATGTCAGCGGTCCCTGGAAGCTGTAAAAAATTCAAGCTTATAAGTGAACACAAACAAAAGATACGGCCATTAATATTTTAAGAAATTTGAACATTTCGCAGGTAAAGGAAAATCTATAGGGTACTTCACTACTTCCAATTGACCTAGAATCATAAAATTTGGTAAGAAGCAAGGCTTACAGCACAAGTAGAGGAAAAAATATAGTTTTTATGGCTATAATTATATTATTATATTTTGCGGTTGGGAAGATGAATTTGTCGTAAAAAGATGTATGATAAAGTATTTTTAGAACTGCAAAGTTAAGTTTGTTTTTCGGAAAAGACGTTACTATCTTTAATGTATGTTTTGTCATATATTCCTTTTACTTATATTAGATCAAGTAAATTATTACCTACATAGTCTGAAATAAATAAATTTATTATATTATTGTTGTTGTTATTACAATGGAGCACTTTAATTCTTTTAGTTTTTAATATTTATCAACATAAACATAAACTTAATACGCCCAAAACTGAGGGTGCAAATAAGTAAACTAAATCTTTATTATTATTATATGCATGCTTAAATTAATTCAGCACTCAGGTGACTGAATGTCTGTTGGTGAACGAAGGATGACTAAAATATTACGTCACTGAACGCAACATTTTCTACATACGAGTAATTTGTTTACGGTGTAACAGGTGCACTTATCGGTCACTTTTAGTAAGATTTTCTCCTAACATTATCTTTTCACAGCGAGTTTTCGAGAGCTTGGTTCAATAAGAATGCAGGTGAGAATCAAGCAGGTGTAAGAATGATGGTTTATTTTCACAGTTTGTTACAATGTTTAATATGTGACAATGTATTATTTATTTAGGTACTGTGATCGCGTGTAAATATGCCACTATTATTGAACTATTGGCCGCATGTGCGGTATCGACTGATTCAAAATTAGCTCGTGTAATAGGTCGTGACGTCCTTGACTCCCTCACAAAAGAAACTTTAGTTTCGCAAGTTAAACACATTATTAGTTTTCAGCTAATTGGTGAGGATATAATGTCGTTATAATTATCTTACAACCCCGAAACGAAAGACGTGTTGGCATATAAAAGGGACGTTCATACCGTATTTCGTATAGTTGAAGTCCAGCCTACGAACAAAAATATCAACAAAATGATTTCCCAAGTAAGTATATATGTGTCTACTAGTATCTGTGCATTTTAAGGAAACTTTCAAATATATTCAAATGATAAATTAGTAAACCTCTAAATCACATTTAATACCTAAATAATAATATTAAAAAGTGAAGAAATAAAAACGACTCAATAAGCAACAAGGCCATTGAGTTATATTTACCTAGTGTGTTTTCAGTAAATATTTCATAATGTGAGATTATTTCTATGAATTCAAAGAACTTTGTAAATTATCTATATCTACAACTTACATTGCATTGGATTATATAGTTTTTTATTCATCGGTTCATTTTTTTTTGTCACATATGACAAAGTTTTTTATTATAATAACGACAATTAGACCTTAATGGTCTCAACTTAAGCACATTATTTATTCACAGTTTCTAGACAATTGTTTAAACGTTATACAATCATTACTCCTTGAATTAATTACGAATGATAACGGATGCTCCATCAGTAAACACGTAATAATAGGGAGCATTCTCAATTTCCCCTTACGTTACGGATTTGATAATTATAAATTATCTTTTCATTAATTTTACAGTAATGTAATTAATTTGAGCAGCTATTAGAACTGTATCGTTTTGCACTCGCAATGGTGTGATGGAAAAATCCGTAATCCTATATTTAACACTTGGATTGTGTTTTTGTTTGTTTAGGTAGCCGTCTTCTGTCTACTGGCTGTGAGTGCTCAGGCGTACGTTGCCGTGTCTCACCAGTCCCGGGTCGACCACCATCATGGACATCACGGCTACCACCACGGTCACGATCATGTGATACACCATCATTATGACAATCACCATCACGGTGATGGTCATGATGGTCATCACCATGAGGAAGATCATCACCACGATCATCACCGTGACGAACATCATCACCACGACGGACATGATGATCATCATAATCACCACGATGGGAATGATGATCACCATCATGATTACCACCACGTAAGTATATCTTAACAAAATAGTTTAGCTAAATACAACAAATAATGTGTTTAGAGTTTGATTTCATCTTTTGCAAAAAGTTAAGTACTTAAGGAAATTCAACAAAATTATGTCATAAACTATAAAAAAATTGACTTATTAAATACATAAATTGAATTATATATAGACAAGGCTTCATCATCAAAGTATCATTAGGGATAAATATAAACAGTTTATAAAAAGATAACTAAGAATGACTATAAACAGGCGTTTACTAATATTTGAAGAATAACCTTTCATAATAATCGTTACCGTGATCTTACGTCTTCTATCTTACATGCAATTGTTAATGACATTAATCAGTTATTATTACAATTAAGGAATTAAATGAAATTACGGAAACAATTTTGTAAATTGTTTAAGCCCGTCGCTCGCGAAACGTTGGTACTATGATTTTTCATGTCGGTTCGGTGAGGAACGCCACATGCCGCCCTCTTAAACTATCTAAAAGTTACTTAAGGGTTCGTGTACTTCGGAATAGATACCGTTATAGAAGCGTAACATTGTAGCTTTTATTTTTACTAGTAATATAAGTCGTCTTCAAAAAACAAAAGTATAAAGTTCCTAACAATGTAATAATTGCCACAGCACTACCCTGCGTACAAATTTGAGTACTCCGTAAAAGATGAGCATACACATGATCACAAATCCCAACATGAAGAGCGCAAAGGAGACCACGTGACTGGCTCTTACAGTCTTGTAGAGCCCGATGGCAATGAGCGCACTGTTCATTACAAGGCGGATGACCACCATGGGTATGTTGCAAATTACTTTTACTCACTATTATGTATATACTTGAAGTGTACAGTAGCAGGTATCTAGTGATTCCCACAGGCCAAAACACCAATCGTTACAATTAATTGATTCTCATCCGGACCCGTCTAGTTAGTGGATGGAAATTTTCCAAATTATTTTTTTACCAAATCACATGGTTAAAAACCTTCTCTTTTTTAAATTCATTTTAGGTGGGGAATTATTTTTTCTATGGGTTTGACTTTCTCTTTTCATTTCAAGTGCACGCTTTGTGTTTTGTTACATAATGTAAGTTATATATATAATCGGATTCATTTTTCTTAATCTTCACAAAAAGTCACGTTTCGTTCAGTCTGATCAATTCAAACGGACTAATATTAGCTACAAACTAAAATATCCAGAAATAAGGCCATCTGTTAAAAACCTTTTTTTTTTAACTAATTCTAATCCCATTACTCATTTTTAAAGGACGCAAAGGATAGCATGAGGTCCACATTATTTCTTAACTATTAAACCTCCTGGGCTCCGTGTACTTTACTTATTTCTGTTCGGTGTTCTATTCTAACAATCTTTTATATTACAGTTTCCATGCTGATGTACACCACAAAACCGTTCATCACCATCATATTCCCCATCATGATCATGGTCATAAGCATTATGGCCTTCTCCATCATCTTAGCCATCATGGTCTGCATCATCATCATGGTCATCATGATCACCACCATCATCATGACAATTATTAAACTGGACTCATTAATATACTCCTCGACAATTGCAAATTTGACCAATTATATTAATTTTAAAAATCTCACTTCCTTGCCAAGCAAGTCAGCGCTGACAAATAAAACATATAACATAAAAGAAAATACAGTCTTTAATTATCCATATTACATTCCTATACCATACATAGATGAAGTAGTTTCCTTTCATAAAGCCTTTTATTTGATTTACGTCCATGAACTCCATTAAAATCAACTCCTTGGTTGAAAGAACTTGATCATCCGGAACGTTTTGACACATGTTCTTGAATCGAGAAAATCTTCCTTCCAGAGTAACCGATGCTTGATTCATCGTAACCGATACCGTACCGGGATAGCTGGTATTGTGAGGAGTAACTTAGGCTACTTTTATGTTGAAAAAGGAATTACGGTTCCGCGCAAAATATATAAATATGTACACGCGAGCGAAGCCTGCTCATTTTGTGTCTTCGATGCAGAATGATAGACTTCCTCTTTATATTTTAATTGATTAAAATTTACATACATTTACATGCTTTTCATACTGATAGTCTAAAATAAATGAAAATTTCTTCGCTGCATTCTACATTTCTTTGTAGTCAAAGAGATGTAGAATGCAGAGAAGAAATTTTAACTTAACGGCTTTAGCGGTTAGGTATAGTTACCTAACCGCTATTAAAGACTAAGACAAAAGTGACTAACCCATGCAAAGCATCAGCGGTGTACTCCACGGTTCGTAATGCACCATCGGGTTCGTACAAGGTATAAACGCCGCGGACGTTATCACCATCTCGTTTCTCCCAGTGACTTTTCCTGTCACCCGTCTGATGATCTGACACTTCATATTTGTATTCGTATTTAGGCTGCAACATACTAAAAGATGAATACACCAAGAAATTGAAATTAATCATAAAATGATACACATTTTAGGCAATTCTGAACTATGTGGAACGGAAAGTTGATTTATTAGACACATCTATTACAAGCCCATTATTTAAACTCTTCTCTACATACAGTATCGCTTAGTATATTGCATTAGCAATAATTAAAGGACTTGTCCTTGATATTAAAATAGACAGGAGGTGTCCCACGCTTCGCTTTCATTTCCGTGGTCGACACTTGACTACCTTTCTTCCCAAACGGTTATCGGTTCTCTGAACTATATTGCTTGTTTATTGTCACATAATCTTATTCACGACTACAGTTGTGGTAATAACTTTGGAACCCTGCGGATCTCTGCGTCCCGAAAAACACCTCGTTTTTATGAGAAGATTGAAGGTTTTGCTGAACCAAAAAATATGTGTTCCCGGTAAATAACGGTTGAAAAAGTGACATTTTATTGACCTACATATATCAATTAATCGCATCATATCAGTATAATAGGTATATCTGCACGAGTACAAAGGTACACAATTATAAGAATCGTTTGATAGACTTTATTTGTAGACAACGCAGCCTTGTACCGATTTTTCAGTGAATTTAAGCGAGGTCAGCAAACTTTGACAGTTGAAAAACGATGCGGTAGCTTTGTCGGCTGCTACGCAAGTGCCAGAAATCAATTCATGTATAAAAAGATTAAGAAGCGTTTACCAAACTCCTTCGCATAAAAAAAAAAAACAGTCAGTTGTAGGACTGCACGTCAGAAGTGAAAACATAACTTCACAATGTATTTACATATACATACACACACATCTGGATATATATAATTAGGTTAAAAATAAAAAGTAGGTACACACAACATATCTAAATGTATACATAGGGTACACTTCAAGTTCTGCGCTCCTGGCCGCTCATAAATGTTGACTTTCGAATGTTATTTTTTTTTAAATATAAGTAACTCGGCTCCGTCTTACGAATTTTCGATCAGGTCACGTGTCGTGGCGCGAGTTTAACATTTTTTACAGTTAGTGCACAACGCCGCTAAAGAAGTTTTCACTTTAAAAAAAAACTATGTTCTTCATACGAAGGAATGGTGCTGTATGTAGGTGGAATGCGTGAATAGTACCATGATACACTAGTTAAGTTTGATGTGGGCTAGTGTAAGCGCGTTTACGACATATCAGGTTTTAAAATGGGCCAAGGCCTACCAAATTGAAGCGATCGAAATGAGTAGAGAAGATTTCGGTTGCTTGTTTTTTCACTATGAAAAGATATCTGGTGTCAATACCTATACTGCTACCAAATACTTATAGTCCATTGAAAAGTTACATTTGGGGTTGCGTTTTTTAGAGGACGCAATTTAATTTTTTTGATGTGTAGGGGGGGGTATACAGTGTAAAGCTAAAACCAAGTTTGTGGGGTCGCCACCCTTGTCCCACGGCCGCCACCTTGAAAATAGGGGTTGAAATGGTTTTTACGATATATCTCTTAAACTATTTATCTGATAAAAAAAAATTATGAACATTTTTTGTTGCAAATTATTATTATTTCTTACCTCTCTTATTCTAAGAATAGCTGATAATATTATGTTGAAGTTGTCGTTCAACTTATATCTTTTAGTTGTGCTACATACTTTTCTACGTGCGGATGTATTTTATTCTGTTTTTAATTGTGAAGACGATTTAATAACTGAACATTTTCGCTTATAACTTTTTTATTTATAGTTCTACGACAAAAAGATACTAGACCAAAGTTGTAGAGAATTCAATTTGCAACAAAAAAATGTTAACAAATTTTTTTCACATCAAAAAAATAAAATTGCGTCCTCTAAAAAACGCAAGGTAAGGCCTAAAAAATGTAACATTTCAATGGACTATTACCAGAAGTGTTCACGGCTGTCAGCAGCAAGCGACCGAATATAAAACTTTGCGGGCTAGTGGTGTACCACGACAAAGCGTCTGAACACTCGATGTTCACACACACACACACACACACACACTCTTGCGAAAAACTCCTCAAAGTTTATGTTTATAATCATGAATTCCACTAGTTTGACGAATGCAAAAAAAAACAAAAACACGTTGATGAAGACTCCAGGGAAATTGTAGACTTATTCAGTTTTTACAGAAACTTAAAACATAATTTATTTTAAAATACAAGTCTTAAGGCGGCATTTCAAATTAGAAAAAAAAACTAGACAAGTGCAAGTCTGCCTCGCGCACCGAGGGTTCCGTAAGCAAATAAACTTGTATACGTCCATCTCGGAAATCAATTCTCAAAGACTTTTGTCCGTCTTTTTCGAAAGAACAATCCAACCGCAAAATATAAGTTTGTAATCACAAAAACTTTTTTTATGTAATATAACAACAAATTAGGGAATATCGCATTTTTTCCTTTACTTGTGCTATCAGACCTTGCTTCTTACCAAATTTCATGATTCTAGGTAAATGGGAAGTACCCTATAGGTTTTCGACCCAAAACCTATAGGGTACTTCTGGTTGACATAGAATTGTCAATTTTGGTTAAAAGCAAGGTCTTACAGCTCAAGTAAAGGAAAAAAATCCAATAGTTGTTAATATGTTTGTTCCTGAAAAATAAAAAATTTGAAAATTAACGTAAATTTTGGTAGGTACTTATTCTATCTCAATTAGGCGACGTCCAGGCACACGCGGATGCCGCCTCCTCGCGGGGGGCCACTATAGCGGGTGGAGGGGAAAACCCGTCCCTTCCATCCGCGGCCACACTCAGGGCGGCATGAGGCGCTGGTAAGCGCGCCTCCGCCGCCCGGTTCGCCGGCGGCGAATTAGGTCCGAGTGAGATGACATCCTTCTGTGAGATGACTTCCTCACAGAAGGTTGCGACCGCGGTAAAATTCCTGTCACTACCGGCCATGGAGCGTATGACGGCCGGTAGCGAGAAATCCCCTCCCATGACTGCAGTGAGGGCCCGACGCTGCGTCGCCCAGGCGGAGCAAACCGCCAGCGTGTGCTGAGCCGAGTCCTCACTGCAGTCGCAGTGGTGACAGGCGGGACTCAGTTCCCTCCTAGCGACCGAGTGCAGGTACTTCCCGAAGCAGCCGTGCCCGGAAAGGACCTGCGTCAGCTGGAAGGAAATGGTCCCGTGCTGCCGCACTGCCCACCCGACGATGACCGGCTGGAGCGCCTCCACGGCGGCAAAGCCAGCACGTGGAGCCTCTAGACGGGACGACCAACGAGCCATGGTGGCTCGGCGAGCGGCCTCACGCCATGCGCGTGCCTCTTTGGGTGGGGGCCGACTGCCGCTTCCCGCCCGGAGGGGCCTCGCGCCCTCGCACAACCACCCATAGAGAAAAATCTCTTTGCTGGCTCAAGTCAAAAGTGTTATCTGAAACTACGTGGGAATTCTGGGTAGAGTCGATAAGCCATTAAATATCAACTAAGCGATATATGTGATGATTTGAAAGATTTAGCGGAAAATAAAACAGGTCGTCAATGGGTTAGTGAATACCGTTCTGTTACACGGGACCTTTCGGAAAGCTTTTTAAAAAAAAAAACTATTTAATTACCCGAAGGTTATATATTTAAATTAGAAATACAAAAATGATTTAGAAATGAATTGGGAAATAAACTGGGGATCCGACCCGAACCGAGTTTCAAAATAGACTGCCTGTTCCCGCATGTTCAAGCCCTATATCACGGTTCCTTAGTGCTGGCTCAGCAAGACGAGAAGCTGCTGGTCAGGCCGACCGCTTACATTACTGGGGTGTAACAACCCCCCGCGGAAAACTGAAGTTCGGGAAAAGAAAAATCGAAGTTCAGGGTAGCATTAGTAATTACGCGACTTCCCTCAATCGCGGCAAAGGAATGGGTGAATCTCCGTGTATATGAGAGTTATCATCATCGGTAGAGGTCGGATTTCCATTTGAAATATTAAATTTAGTCTTATATCTATTAACAATTTTTACTAGTCTAAATATTATATAACTAATTACAATAAAAGAAATGATTGAGGTGAATACAAAATAATGAGTCCCGTAGTTTTGGAGTATAGGTCTTTTTTCAATAATTTTGTTTAGGTCTGAGAAAAGGTTATTATTATGATTCTTTATAGTTAAATCGTCTAAATCTATGTTATTTAATTTGATGGGAATCGCATTATTTAAACTACCAGTTGTGTTGTTTAATCTACAACATGAATCGTTGATAATATTAAAATCTAAATTAGGCATAGGTATACTTATGTTAACGGGGTTAATAGGCGAAATAAGTCTTGCACTTTTTGTATACACTGTGCATTGGTTAGGGGTTTGTAAAATTTCGGTACCAATCACTATTATTTCTCGTAGTTCCGAGACACCACACTCTATAGAGATCTTATTTGGGCGCGATTGTACAAAGATCCACCGATTGTTAGTAATCGGTTTCCAAATATCGAGGTCACCGGATATTGTTTTTGTTTTACATTGCACTGGAACGACACTGATTGTTTTCGTTAACAGCTCACTTTCACATGTAGGGTTGCTATTCGCCAATAACACCGCAGATATTTCGCAAAGGTAGAACTCAAAGCTCACAACTTTACATTTATTCAAATTATCTAAATTACAGAAACTTAACTTATCTCTAGACATAGCAATAAAAGGGGTTGAAGGGGATATAAGACTATAGGTATGGGAGTTATCTACTCCGTGAGGAGTAGGCAAAGCTATACTATGGTATAGATTAAAATCATCACTAGTCACTAGGGGAATTTGTAATACAAAAACTAACTTATTATTATAATAAAAGCATGCAACATTGGATAAACTTAATATTATATGTACATTATCTAAACTTAAAGGTATAGGGATTCCAGTGTCCGCAGGTAAGTGTCTATCATTATTAACGAGTTCATTGTATAATTGAGATGGGGTTAGAATGTTTGGGTGTAGAATGTTTTGACTACTCAAAATTATTGCGTTGATCAAGTCTTCTAACTGAAACGACAATGTTAGTAAGGAACTCTCGAGGTTGGCAAGTATGGAATGGACTTTATTTTGAATTATTAAAGTATTAGCTACTTCAGTGAGATTATGTATATCGATCAAAATAGTATTTATTGAGTCACTGAGAATTACTTCATTATTCTTTATTGTATTAATTGTTTGTTTAAAAGATTCCAGAGTAGAGGTGGTAATTAAAATATTTTCTTTCATCAACTCAGCGATTTTCTTTTGATCTTGTTGGACAATTTCAATAGCGGAGTCGTATTTTAAAGCATCATCTTCATCAAGAGTGCCGAAAACATGTTTAAATAGAGTACCTATACCGCCAAACCATGCTGATCGTTTACTTCGTTTAGAGATCAAATGGGAAATAGAATCGAATTCACGTTGAATATCTTTGAAACGCACCGTTAATGGAGATAGTATGTTTTCACATTCAGGGTCATTAGTTTCGTGACACATAAATCTTATTGACTTTATAATTTCATTTAGGTTAATTAAATGCGGGCTAATATAAGAGATATCTACGTAACTAACTATATTTAATTCACCTTTTATAATTTTAAGTTTGCCTATGCTGTCGAAGAAGATGCCGGAATCAGAAGGATATGGCTTGATAAAATCTGGGTGCGCATTAGTTGAGGCGCTGAAAAGAAAATGAAATAAATGAATATTTATTTAAAGTTAAGTAATAAGTGTGGAAGTGGAAGGTTGCGTAATTTCCGTAGGCTTAATTTCGTCAAAATGGTGTCTTACATGTCTTCGATTAATCAGAAGCGTGACAGTGTTGTTGTTGTGAACTTTTATTACTTTATACGGTCCTTTCCAGATAGGGGACAAGGCTTTTCTAAGTCTAAGATGGTTCTTAAGATAAACATAATCTCCAACTTTGTATCGTGGAGGTCTTTTAGTGCGCGAGTCATAGTAAGTTTTCGAAGTTTGTTTGGATTTTAGAATGTTTTCAAGGGCTTTTTCCCTGGTATGCTTAAATTTGTGTTGTAGCATACGGATATAATCAGGGTAGGTTGTACCAGCGCTACTTTCGTATACAGAACTAGGTATTAAAGGTTTATGTCCAAAAACTAACTCATATGGGCTGAATTTTGTAGTAGAGTGTATTGTTGTATTATACGTGAGTATTGCAGTATACACGTATGTGGGCCAATTGTCTTGATTTTCATTTACGAAAGATTTCAAATATTCCTTTAAAGTAGAGTGGCTCCGCTCCAAAGCACCCTGGGTTTGAGGATGATAAGGAGATGCCCATAGCTGTTTAATTTTCAAAAATTGGCATGTAGTTTTAAAGAGGTCTGAAGTGAAATTAGTGCCTTGGTCGGTAAGGATGGATTTGGGAATTCCGAAAAGGGAAATAAAATGGATTAGGCAATCTGCTGATTCTTCAGCTGTGGTACTACGTAGAGGGTAAGCTATAGAATACTTGGTAAGGTCATCTTGCAAGGTCATAATATATTTGAGTTTGCCAGTGCCAGATTCGGGTAAAGGTCCTACTATATCTAATGCGATTCTCTGAAATGGAGCAGTTGACGTAGTAGTGATCTCCATAGGAGCTCTGTTAAGTCTTCTTAATGCTTTGTTTTCTTGACACATCTTACATTTCTTAACGTAGTCTTCTATGTCTCCCCGCATTCCTTTCCAATAGAACTGTTCTCTTATCCTACTGTACATACGTGATGAACCTAAATGACCAGCTACGGGGATATCATGATTCTCCCGTAGAATTTTAGGTCTTTCGCTGAGAGTTGGGTAAATTGTTTTATTCAGGTAAATATGTATACAGATTTTAGTTCTGTGGAATACGTAAGTCAGGATATTGTAGATTTTTGTATATGAATGTTGATCAAAGGGGTTTTTAAAATCTGAAATTGCTATATCTGTTACAGGTCCCGATTGTAAAATGCTATCTCTTACTCTTTTCAAGCTATCGTATATAACAGGGTAAGACGATTCGTCGAAATGGTGTACTTTAATAAATAGTAAGTAAATATCTTTGTCTTCGAATTTAGTTTTAAGAAATGAATTTGGTTCTTTTTCAGCATTGACGATTTCGTCTCTAAGTGGGTTGTTTAGTAGGGTTTCAGGGATGTAGGGATTGGATTCATCTAAGTCAATAGCAGTAGGGATTAGAATTATTTTGAATGGGGATTTTAATAGGTTCTCATTATGCTCTTTTAGGATAGTGTCAAAAGTGTTTTCTTTGTTACTAATAGTTTTTAGGAATTTAGAGTAATCGTCGTTGTTCAAGTTTGTATTGGGTCGTGAAGTGTCGTCAGTCGGTGAGGGAATGTTGAGGCTTTCGAAGTCAAGGTCGAGGTCAGCACTTCTAGGGCTTAATTCCAGAGGTCCTAGGTCTATGAGGTCTGGGTCTTCTTCTTGGGTTAATGGTAAGTCTGTAGCAGTGCTTGGGCCAGGGATAGGGTTCAGGTAAGGGTTCACTGTAGAATCTGGGACAGGGCTAGGATTTATGTTTTCGTTTAATAAGTCGTCACTGTCGAAAGTAAAAGGGATATGAGAAGGTAATTCTAGAAGAGGGTCTTCTAACGGATTTTCTGGTATTGGATTTGGTAGCAAGGGATCAGGATATAATAGTTCGCCGTCTACTGGGTTGACTGGGAATCGAGATAGAGCATCAGCGTTAGAATTTATTTTGCCTTTTTTATGCACTATGTTATAGTCGAATTCTTCTAATTTTAAACGCCAGCGGATGAGTCTTGAACCAGGGTCTTTACAATTGAATAGCCACTGGAGGGGTTTGTGATCTGTGACTATAGTAAATCGATGACCATAAAGGTAGGGACGAAATGCCTTTGTACCGAAAACTATCGCGAGACACTCCTTTTCAGTAATACTATAATTGCATTCAGCTTTGTTGAGTGTACGAGAGGCATAAGCTATAGGACGGTCTTTACCTATTTGACCTTGGGATAAGATAGCTGATACAGCGTAGTTTGAAGCGTCGCAGGTGAGTATAAATGATTTTGTGAAGTCGGGGTAAGCTAATACTGGTGAGGTAGTGAGTTTGTGTTGCAAAGTTTCGAAAGCTAGTTGTTGTTTATTTTCCCAGTCGAATTGTACGTCCTTTTTTAGAAGGGAAGTTAGGGGTTTGGCTAGTTTAGAAAAGTCTGGGATAAAACGTCTGTAGTAAGATAATGATCCGAGAAACGATTTTATGTCCTTTGGACATTTTGGTATTGGGAATTCAGTAATAGCTTTTATTTTCTCTGGATTAGGTTTTACACCTTCATTATTTATGATATGTCCTAGATATGCGACTTCTTTGCGTAAAAACTCGCATTTCTCGGGTTGTAATTTCAGATTGTATTTCCTAAGTCTTTCGAAAATGGAAGCAAGGTTCTGTATGCTCGTGGAAAGGTCTGGTGCATATACCACGATATCATCAAGGTACACGAAACAGCGAGATCCTTGAAGGCCTGATAGACATGTGTTCATTAGTTTTTGAAAAGTAGCAGGCGCGTTTTTTAGTCCGAACGGCATTCTCGTAAATTGAAAATGACCTTGAGGAATAGAGAAGGCGGTCTTTTCTGCGTCTTGTGGAGATATAGGGATTTGGTGGAATCCAGATGCCAGGTCTAATGTTGTGAAATATTGACTTTTCCCTAGTTGGTCTAGAATTTCGGTTATTTGTGGAATGGGGTAAGTTTCACCTATTGTGACGTCGTTCAGTTTTCTGTAATCAATTACGACTCTCCATTTTCGTTGGCCGGATGAATCTAATTTTTTGGGTACGACCCAGATGGGTGAGGACCAAGGTGAGTCCGATGGTGTCACTATGTTTTGTTCTAACATCTTATTAATTTGGTTTTCCACTTCTTTTTTGTGGCATTCTGGAAACCTATAGGATTTCGTTTGGATTGGGATGTCTGTGTTTGTTCTAATTTTATGTTCAGTAGTCGTGGTAAATGTAAGTTGTTCGTTTGGAAGATGGAAAATATCGGAATAGTCAGAGCAGATTTGTAATAGGGCTTCTATTTCTTCGCAATTCAGATGGGAAGTTCTTAGTTGTTTCATTACTTCATTTGTTCTGGTTAAAGAGTTTTGTTTTGGTGATGATTTAAAAGGAGCCGTACAGGATTGAATGTCTAACCGTTCTAAGGTGAGATTGAGGTCAGGGTGAAGAATAGCAGATTCTTCTGAGGTATTAACGACTGTTATATTGATGCGGTTGTTTTCTTTTACTCTAACAATACAGTTTGCGATTAATAGTGATTTAGAAATGTGTTGATCTAGGATTATACCTTCTCGGATGTCGGGGTTACTAACTGTGCATTCAATTACTGATTCTGTGCGAGGGGGTATAGTATAAAGGGGTTCTGAGAAGTTTAAATTGATTGAGTCATCTCCTATTTGTAATATTCTTTTACGATAATCAACCTGACAACCGAAATTTTTTAACAAATCAATTATACCATCGTGACTTAAGCTTATGTCTTCAACGACATGGAATTCGTGAACTTTCGCTGAGTTTTTAAACATGCGCATTGTAAAGCTCCCTAATGTTGGCGTCACTTCGTCACCGGGATCGATGCCCTTAAGTGTGATAATTACATCGCTTAATTTAGGCATTTTAGAAATAGAACTTGATTTCACCAAACTTACACAAGAACCAGTGTCTACTAGAAAGGAAAGAGGTCTATCTGAAACAGCAGTTTGGATAACTACATGTGGTAAGTATCTTTTCTCTGCATTTTTATTTATCTCGTAAATTTTAATGTTGTGTCTTTTCTGTTTCAGAGTTTGTGGACATGTAAGTGTGGTTTCTGGAAGCAAAGTACTGGGATTCAGAGAAGATTTAACGGCTTCGGCGTAGTTAAAATTGTTTGTTTTGTTAGAGACAGAGGAATTGGTAGGCGTTTGTGATTCAGAGATTCTCTTAGATTCAGAGGATGTAGTAAGTATTCTTTTCTGTTTACAGGATACAGTGGATACAGTGGTGTTAGGATGCAGTGGATACAGTGATTTAGCAGCATTTGCAGGATTCGGTGGATTCAGAGTATTGGGTTTATGACTCAGTGAATTTTGATTCAGTGAAAATGAGTTTTTGGATGTTGTAGTATGTGAAATTTTAGGATTGTAACGAGGTTGTATTTCTCGGTTGTTGATGTTTAATGTTTTGGATACAGTGGATGCAGTGAGATTTGTGGTACCGGCTTTGATTTTGTAAGGATAATTTCCCGGGCGATACCTAACGGGAAATTTTACTCGTTTAAATATTCTGTATTGTCAATTTCGTCAACTCCCTTATCGTCAGAATGGTTGACGGCATAGGTTCTGTGGGGTAGATTTTGTGTCGCGTTTTGGGATGCGTTATTTTGACGGTAAGATGATGTTGAAGTGCTGGGCTGATGACGGCTGTTATTATATTGTCGCTTGCGACAGTTTTCAATTGTATGTCCTATATTTTTACAATATCGGCAGACAACGTCTCCCGTGTTGACTTTCCTTGGGGAGTCGTATCGCGAACTTTGTGTAATAGGAGGATGGTATGATTGTGTTTGAAATTCGCGTCTAGGAATAAATTTGGATTTTTCAGCGTTGTTGAAATTCTGTTGAATCGGCTTTTTATACGATGCTGATAATATCTTTTCTTCGGCTACTGCAAATCCTACAGCCGAGTTTAAAGAGTCAGGGTCACGACAACGCACTATTTGTGAGAGTCGCGGGTGGAGCCCTATGGTGAATGTATGTAGCGCTAAGTCTTCCATAGCTGCAACGCGACCTGTTACTTCTGATTTCTTTTTGATAGACATTTTGATTTCCGTAAGTAATTTAGATAGTATTGTTTCGATTCTAAGAGCGTATTGATTCACCGTTTCAGCTGTGCTTTGTTTGCAATCTTGTAATTCAGAGAGTAGGTGAGTGTAGTGTTTCCTGTCTCCAAATTGTTGCTTTAGAAATTCGATGAATTGTTCAAAACATTCGAATTCTTTGATACTGCACGTGCTTTCGGCCCTATCTGTCAGTTGACTCAATATGTACTTAAATAGGATCGGTTTTTGAAATTTATTGGCTAGATTATAAGCGCTTTGACAATTTGAAATAAAAGGGTTTAGTTTATCCCTAGAACCATCGAATGGTTTTATGAATTTGAGTAAAACGTTAAGTTCGACCTTTTCAGTCGTCTCTACGCGTGAGGTAGAACCGTCACTGGGGACACTGGTAATCTTTTCCGGTTTTTCAATCCTTTCTGATTTAGAATCACCTTTAGTTGTCATTATGATAATCTAGTAACACACAAATATAACACAAGAAAATCTTATACAAAACAAAACATAAAATAAAACAAATATAAGAAGTCGTATCCACACTAAGTTAGCTCATTAAAAGTTAGGGAATGCGACCTTATCTATGCGTCTCGTCGCGTTGCCCGGATGGTTAATATAAACAATATGATTGCAGTGTTTAGTCTGTAGGTTTGGAATTTCACAACCTGAGATATAAAGTATTGAAAATATTGAATTTAATAGAATGCAGTATTAAGACATAAACAAAGTAATGTATGTTAACATTAGGTATATATATAATATACTAATTGTGGCTTTGAGTTTAGTATTTTCTTCTTTTATAATATTTTTAGCTGATAACGTTTGACTCACTAGAAGAATACGAATAATAGGAACAGGATCATGATGAGTGCTCGCCTGCTCAGCAGCCAGCCAGCGGTTAGCACACAGCTAACTAACACGGACCCTCCGTGTTCGAATCGATGAGTTTCACTTGAATCACTTTATCACTGATCACACTAGATGATTGATTTTTGAACACTTCTTTCACTTTTGAGCACTTGGTTATTCGTACTTGTTTGCCACCACAAGTTTGGTTTGTTTCGGAGACGTATTTGGGTATATGGGGATATTCGGTATCCCACCGCTGCCACCAAATGTTACACGGGACCTTTCGGAAAGCTTTTTAAAAAAAAAAACTATTTAATTACCCGAAGGTTATATATTTAAATTAGAAATACAAAAATGATTTAGAAATGAATTGGGAAATAAACTGGGGATCCGACCCGAACCGAGTTTCAAAATAGACTGCCTGTTCCCGCATGTTCAAGCCCTATATCACGGTTCCTTAGTGCTGGCTCAGCAAGACGAGAAGCTGCTGGTCAGGCCGACCGCTTACATTACTGGGGTGTAACAGTTCCATAGAAAAGTGAAGGAAATTGACATAAAAGTTTTGTCAATTTCCTATGTACAATTTTTTTTTATTGCATTTTTCATTAAGCATTATCATTTAATATAGGTTCAATTCACATTGATTCCTCAAAGGACAATAGGGCCTCGCAAAGATCTATCGCCCGGGGCCTCGCAATGCCTAAGACCGCCCCTGATATTTGTTTTATAACAGAGCGCGTAGCAATATGTGTACATGAGTAAAATTGTTAGATATTGTATAGGTGTATAATAATGATATATATTTGGGCTTAATTATATTACTTTCGATACATTTTAAACAATAAGAAAAGAAGGGATCGCTTGATCATGCTAATATGTGTGTTTACATAATATTGCCGCGTATGTTACGGTAGGCGTTATTTGCGAATGAAAGCTAAAGTTTATATAAATACAAGTAAATAAGGATGACACTACACTTACAAGTTTTCACGAAAAACCTCAATTTGCCTACATCTTTTTATCGTGTTGACTCAGGACCTTGATTTTTATACACCTAATAGGGACTATAGACTTCAGTATCTGGTTTAAATTTCAACTTGCTAGGTTCACCCGTTCCTGAGAAAATTTATCGGTGTCAGTACAGTGTGCAAAGCTGCGAACCAGCATATTGCAGCGGACAGCCAACGACCTGCGTTCCCTATAGATATCCACATTGCCTTTTAAGTCATCGGTGACCCAGTGGCCGAAGTACTTAAACCTTTGAACCCGACCTAGAGGAGATCCGAAGAGCGAGAGCTCTAGAAGCTGTTTGTATGTAAAAACACTTGATTTAAAAACTAGTCATTCACTCTTATTCGTATTGTACCACCGCAAAACCTTCACAGATTTTAAGGAGTTTCCTCATCCTGCCAACAGATAGGCTCAGCAGCACCATATCATCAGCGTAGCTAATGTTGTTTACAAAAACACCATCTACGTGATATCCTGTTCTGGTGCTATTAAGCTCCTCTAACAATTTGTTAATTTACAAGTTGAACAAATGAGGGAAACTCAACCCACCTTGCCCTATTCCACGTTCTGGCCTATATACATCAGAATATGTGCCCACCCATTATACTCTATTTTTTTATTACTGAACCGTGATATAATATTAGAAGGGACAGTAGTATCGTGAGCAAGCTTATGCCAGAGCAGGTCATAATTTACAAAGTCGAATGCCTTCGATAAGTCCAGAAAACAAACTATTATTGGGGATCTTTCTGTCTGTGTAATATTGGACAGTCTGCTTGAGACATAGGATAGCACTTTCAGTAAATAAATTCGGCATGAAACCAAATTAACCTACCTCTACAACGATATGTTTTGCTAGGATTTTATCAAGCAGACTACCCAATACTTTTGCAGTCACAGTTGCCAGCGAGATGGGTCTATAGTTGGAAACATCGGAGGTATCCCCAGTTTTATTCTTTATAATTGGCACAACAATCGTCTCAGTTCAAGTCATCGTCTCAAGTTCAGAAGGTAGGTAACTATAACTTAAACACAGGCTGAAAAACATAGCAAGTACCCTTGGTAGCTGGGGCCATTCGTCGTTCCAGTCACAGCGTATTATTTATGTCAGGCAAAAGTGAGCTTACTTTAAAATAATCTAGGAAAGCATTCGCAATTCCCGTGGGCTCCGTCACACCCGCGACGCTCAGTGGTACTCCCAACTAGCAATGCCTAAGGCCGCCCTTACCTCCAGGTCCAATACAATAAGGGTTTTGATGGAGCTTCCACGATTATATAATGTAGGGGTCTTCGTGCAACACCGTGTAGATTGTTTCTGACGCCACGATTGGTGGAAAGGGGATAAAGAAGAATCATGGCAGAGCGCCAGTAGCATTTTTTGCATGATCGCTAGTTGCAGTCTCCAATGGAATTACGCAAAAGGAAAAAATAACCCTTATAGGATCACTTTGTTGTCCGTCTGTCTTATTGTTGGTACTTCCCATTGACCCAGAATCATAAAATTTTGTAAGAAGCAAGGTCTTTCAGCACAAGTAAAGGTAAAAATCCAACAGTTGTTAATTTGTTGTTATATCTGTCTGTCTGTCAAGACCCTGCTCTTTTCCTCATGAACCCGTGAAGGCTTCAAATTGAAATCAACATCAAATACTTATGTCAGCGGTCCCTGGAAGCTGTAAAAAATTCAAGCTTCAAAGTGAATACAATCCAAAAAATACGGCCATTAAGATTTTAAGAAATTTGAACATTTCGCAGGTAAATGAAAATCGAAAGGGCACTTCACTACTTCCCATTGACCTGGAATCATAAAATTTGGTAAGAAGCAAGGCTTACAGCAAATAGAGGAAAAAATATAGTTTTTGTGGCTATAATTATATTAAAATATTTTGCGGTTGGGAAGATGAATTTTTCGTAAAAAGATGTATGGTAAAGTATTTTTAGAACTGCAAAGTTAAGTTTGTTTTTCGGAAAAGACGTTACTATCTTTAATGTATGTTTTGTTATATATTCCTTTTACTTATATTAGGTTAAGTAAATTATTACCTACATAGTCTGAAATAAATAAATTTATTATATTATTCTTGTTGTTATTACAATGGGGCACCTTAATTCGTTTAGTTTTTAATATTTATGAACAGAAAAACTTGATACGCCCAAAACTGAGGGTACGAATAAGTAAACTAAATCTTTGTTATTATTATATGCATGCTTAAATTAATTCAGCACTCAGGTGACTGAATGTCTGTTGGTGAACGAAGGATGACTAAAATATTACGTCACTGAACGCAACATTTTCTACATACGAGTAATTTGTTTACGGTGTAACAGGTGCACTTATCGGTCACTTTTCGTAAGATTTTTTCCTAACATTATCTTTTCACAGCGAGTTTATCGAGAGCTTGGTTCAATAAGAATGCAGGTGAGAATCAAGCAGGTGTAAGAATGATGGTTTATTTTCACAGTTTGTTACAATGTTTAATATGTGACAATGTATTATTTATTTAGGTACTGTGATCGCGTGTAAATATGCCACTATTATTGAACTATTGGCCGCATGTGCAGTATCGACTGATTCAAAATTAGCTCGTGTAATAGGTCGTGACGTCCTTGACTCCCTCACAAAAGAAACTTTAGTTTCGCAAGTTAAACACATTATTAGTTTTCAGCTAATTGGTGAGGATATAATGTCGTTATAATTATCTTACAACCCCGAAACGAAAGACGTGTTGGCATATAAAAGGGACGTTCATACCGTATTTCGTATAGTTGAAGTCCAGCCTACGAACAAAAATATCAACAAAATGATTTCCCAAGTAAGTATATATGTGTTCCTGCGTCTCATCGGGCCGCGCGCGCGCCGTGGCACCGAACCGGTTCCGCGGCTTTTATCTGCGAACGGACGGGGCAAGCTCGGCGCGGGCCAACTCACTCGCTCAACAGTAACCTACGCGTGCGCATCGCTAATATTATAAAGATAAATACATATTTAAAATCTTCAAGCGTTTATCTTTTAATTGCAACACACATCCAGTCAAGAACACCAGCCACACACCTGGAGCTTGGCATTCAAACAGTGGTCCTTCGATAGTCAAGAAATTACCAGCGGCCCTTCCGACATAAGGAGTTACTCAGCAGCCGCCTTCAGAAACTCAGCCGCGACTCTTCCGTCATTGGGAAGTCGTCCAAAGGTCTTTGAGCACACCAGAGTAAGCCAGCTGCCCTCCGAACATCGTAGCAAGCATCCTTCATCCATCCATCTTAAAGAAGTCATCCAGTGATCCCGCGTTACAAGAAGATCAGCGTGTTTCGCTGCACACATTACACGTGGACTTTCGACTACCCGACCGCCAGCTTGCGCTCGCATCGTGCGCGACGGCCTTAGAGGTCACTTAGAGGATACCTTAACAGGAGGACAGTCAACGTGGAGAAAAATTATTGAGTGAGTCCGTTCCATATCCTTTAATCCCTGTCTTATTTTTATTATCTTACCGGGAATTTTCTAGTAGTACTACCTGGATCAGGCATATTGATCTCTTCATATCGTAGTCTTCATACAAATAGCCCATTCATAAACGTTATTCACCTTTGCATATTTCATTGATATTTATTAGTCATACTTAATAACTTTGTTTGCTTACTGCATTCAATATTTCTATTCATTTCGTGTGCACATTTCTATTGAGTAAACCGGTTTTGCGCGCCTATAGTCAACACCTGTTGTTAACCGCAAGCTTCGCCAGCTGTCTATTCATTCATACATTGCATTAATAATATTATTTGTTGTTTCTTTCGCTTTATTTGCATTTTAAACTGATCAATTTATAAAAATATATTGAATTATGTCTGACGCAAAATTGAGAGAGCTTGTAAAAAGGCGTGGCAGCTTTAAAGCTAAGCTTACTTATTTTAGTAACTTTCTACGGCTTTTACCGAAAACTAGCTTAGATTCCTTTCAATCTTCTGAGTTGCAATGCCGTCTTAGCCTCATGGAAGCTCTTTATAAGGAATTCGATGTGTTACAGACGGAATTGGAGCTGTTGTCGGAAAGTACGGACGATATGTACGCCGAAAGGGAGCAGTTTGAGACGCAGTATTATGCGCAAGTAGGCTACGCGAAGGCACTGCTCACCCCCGCGCGTCCCTCCTCGCCCACGCCCGCCTCCACCCCGTCAGCTGACGACAGCCCGCGTCACGGATCTGGCTGCAAGCACGATTTTGTCCGTCTGCCTAAGATAGACTTGCCTCACTTCAACGGGGACTATCAGCACTGGCTCGAATTCCGAGATACGTATATTTCTTTAATACACACAAATAATAGTATACAGGACATAAACAAATTTCATTATCTCCGCGCGGCCTTAACAGGCAGCGCATCTTTAGTGATAAAAAGCGTCGACTTTAAAGCCGACAATTATACAATAGCTTGGCAATTATTACTTGATCGTTTTAATAATGAACGCTTACTTATTAACAACCATGTACAATCGTTATTTAATTTTGAAAAAATTGATAAGGAGTCTTGCAGGTCACTAAGGAACATGATTGATGTTACAAATAAGAATTTAAGAGCACTTGCAACTCTCGGGCAGCCTACTGAATACTGGGACACACTAATCATCTACATGATGTCCAAAAAGCTAGATTTTGTGACAAACCGAGAGTGGGAGGAACATAAAAACAATTTAGATACATTTCCTAATTTACAAAATTTCATAAATTTTTTATCAAACAGAGCCGACTTATTGGAGACTATTTATGACAATAAATACTTGAAATCTACATATCCTACCACTAATAAACAAATAACTGAGCATAACAAACCTAAAAATTTTCTTATACAAACAAAGTCAAAACCAATCAACTCTTCTGAGAAATATACATGTCCTATGTGTTCACAAAATCATTATTTATTTAACTGTCAACATTTTAGAAACTTAGATGTAGATTCACGTAACAAAAAGGCATCAGAAAGTAACGTATGTATGAACTGCCTTCGTCCTGGTCATACGGAAAAGCGATGTCAGTTATCGCACTGCAAATACTGCAAAATAAAACACAATACCCTTTTACATAGGAATACATTAACTCAGACAGAAGACAACGTTACATTATCAACTAAAACTGTACTATCTTCTCAACAAGCTAATGGGGTTACTGTGCTATTATCCACAGCTTTGGTGAAAGTGGCGGACAGCTATGGTGAGCTTCATACAGCCAGGCTATTGCTGGATAACGGCAGTACCACCAGTTTCATCACCCAAAGCCTCTGCAAGAAACTTGGCTTGGTAACACGAAGCATTAGCTCCACGGTCGCAGGTATAAGTGGTCAAGTTTCTCATACCTCAGAAAGTTGTAGTCTTACTGTACAGTCTTGTTGTAGCACTTATCGGGTGAACGTAAACTGTCTTGTTTTAACGAAGATCACACAATGGCTGCCTGGTACTTACATGGATAAGACACAAATTACTATACCACCAGGTCTTCAGCTAGCAGATCCTACATTCAACGTGCCGTCAGCCATAGATATTCTTGTAGGAGCTGACGTATTTTGGGACGTCTTAGGTTCCAATACTATCAACTTAGGTAAACATCAGCCTAAATTACAATCATCGAAATTAGGATGGCTTATTTCAGGCTGTGTATACCAGTCTCGTCCTCAACAACCTTCTCTGTGTCACTTTCTTACACATGAGGAGTCTAACCAGTTGTCTCGCTTCTGGGAACTTGATTCTGTATCAAGCAAAAGCTGTTTATCCTCAGAAGAAAAAGCTTGTGAAAAACTTTTTAGTGAAACTACATATCGTAATGATAGCGGCCAATTCGTCGTCACCATACCATTGAAGGACTTACCCGAGTCCTTAGGTGACTCTTATGCGATGGCTAAGTGTAGGTTTCTTTCCCTCGAACGTAAATTTGAGCGTGACTCCATTTTTAAAGAAAGATATTTAAATTTTATGCGTGAATATTTAAATCTCAATCACATGACAGAAAATTCTAAAAATAAATTATCTAACTATAACTACTATATGCCACATCACGGTGTAGTGCGCGAGTCTAGTTCGACCACGAAACTTCGCGTGGTATACGATGCTTCGGCTAGCACCACCTCAGGTAAGTCCTTCAATGATATTCAGATGATAGGGCCAACCGTGCAGGACGATCTTATATCCATATTGTTAAGGTTCAGACAACACAAGTTTGTCGTAACGGGCGACATTGAAAAAATGTATCGTGCCATTTTAGTTACACCGTCCCAACGCTCGTTACAACAAATCGTCTTTAGGTTTGATTCTTCTGAACCTTTGAAAACGTATCATCTGAATACGATCACTTACGGCACTTCTTCAGCGCCATATTTGGCAACAAAGTGCTTAGTGTCTCTTGCAGATTATTGTTCAGACCCTATCGTCAGCGAATCCATCAAAAAAGATTTTTTTGTCGATGACTACTTGCATGGAAATGATTCTATGGAATCTGTCATAGATGTATGCCAAGGAGTAATTAGCACGCTCAAATCAGCACATTTCCACCTTAGAAAATGGCATTCTAATGATCATAGAATATTAGAGGCAATAACTAACATAACTGAAAAATATGAGAATAAAACATTAAACTTAAATGACAAATCTTCTAATAAAACGCTAGGGTTGTATTGGGACTGTGATTTAGATTATTTATATTTCTCAGTAAATTTAACATTACCAAACAAAACTATTACAAAACGCGTTATTTTATCTTTAGTTAGTCAGGTGTTTGATCCTCTCGGCCTCGTTGGGCCCTGCATAGTTCAGGCCAAACGTATGTTACAAAAGCTATGGCTATTAAAATGTGACTGGGATGAAGAAATACCCGTAGATATAAAATCTCAATTTCTTGAATTTTTACATTCCCTTCCATCTCTCAACTCTCTTCGCATTCCTCGTTGGGTGTCTGGTAGTAATAGTCACACTATTGAACTACACACCTTTACTGATGCATCTGAGTACGCCTACGGAGCGTGTATTTATGTTAGAACGGTAACAATTAACGGGACAGTTTGCGTACACCTTTTAACTTCCAAAAACAAGATTGCCCCAATGAAGCCCACAACCATACCACGCTTGGAGTTGTGTGGAGCTTTACTGGGCGTACGACTCTACTTAAAGGTACGCAAAGCACTTACTCTGAATTTCCGTCAATGTTTTTTTTGGTGCGACTCTACCATCGTGCTCGGTTGGCTTGAGTCATTGCCAAATCGGCAGCAGCAATTTGTCCGCCACCGAGTAGCGGAGATTCAAGAAGCTACAATCGACCAGACGTGGAGCTATGTGCCTTCGAAGTGTAATCCCGCTGACCTCGCATCTCGAGGGGTGAAGGCTGATTGCATCAGCAGGTCTACACTTTGGTGGTCAGGACCCGATTTTCTTCATCGATCTGTCATTGAATTCCCAACGTCACCTAACACACAAAACAATTCATTACCCGAAACATTACTTCATACAACCGTAGACAATAACATAAACAACAATAATCCGATTATAAAATTAATACATAAATCATCTTCATTTCCAAAATTAATCAGAATCACAGCTTATATACAAAGATTCATATCTAATTGTCAAAAACATAATATCTCTAAACTATCTTATCTATCATTTAGTGAATTACAGACATCTCAAAACTTAATCTTACAAATTTCTCAGCAGGAAATGTTCCCTGAGGAATACATGATTCTTAAAAATAATCAGCCCTTACATAAAAAGAATCGATTGATTAGTCTTTCTCCTTTCATAGATTCACAAAATTTAATACGTGTAGGCGGACGACTTAAAAATTCACATTATAGTTATGATGTTAAGCACCCAATCATGTTATGCAGCAAACATCACATAACTAAACTTATTTTTAATAAAGAACACCAAACCATTTTACATGCCGGACCTCAACTGCTATTGGCACATATTAGGCTCACTTACTGGCCTCTAGGAGGCAGAAACCTAGCCAAACAAACAGTGCGTAACTGTGTTCGCTGTGCTCGCTTTAAAGCCCAGCCCGTCCAGGTCATAATGGGGAACCTTCCTAGTGACAGAACGCATCTTGAGTTTCCCTTTCTAAACACAGGGCTTGATTACGCCGGACCAGTGCTGATAGCCGACCGAAAGGGTAGGGGTTGCAGACTACTTAAGTCGTACATTTGTGTTTTTGTATGCTTTGCAGTCAGAGCCGTGCACCTGGAGCTGGTCTCCGACCTCACCAAGGAGTCCTTTCTTGCGGCCTTTAACCGTTTCATCAGTCGTCGGGGCAAGCCTCAGCGAGTATACTCTGACAACGGCACTACTTTTGTGGGAGCTTTCAATGAGCTTTCACGCTTCTTACAGGTTTCCTCTGAAATCATAGAGTCTGATCTTGCAAATCAAGGCATTGAATTTAAATTTATACCTGCATATAGCCCACATTTTGGTGGCATTTGGGAAGCGGCGGTAAAATCAATAAAACATCTGCTACGTAGAGTAATGAGCTTAACTCACTTGACGTATGAAGAACTTGCAACGTGTCTTATTCAGGTAGAGGCTATTTTAAATTCTAGACCTTTGACGCCTTTATCCACTGATTCTTCTGATCTCACTTGCCTTACTCCTTCACACTTCCTCCTCGGACGAGCTCTTACGTCAGTTCCCCGTCCAAATATCAGCGACGTTAACTTACAGCGACTGTCACGCTTCGACCGTATCGAGAAGCTGAGGCAGCATTTTTGGCAGCGCTTCTCAAAAGAGTATATTTCGATTCTGCAGCAAAAAACGAAATGGCAGACCTCTGGACAAGAGCTTAAGGCAGGAGACATGGTCTTGGTGAAAGACGCGCACCTACCTCCTCTTCTTTGGATGCTGGGCAGAATAGTCACCGTAAAGCCCGGGCCTGACGGGCATTGCAGAGTTGCAGACATACGCACGAAGAAGGGCATTATTACCCGTGCTTATAATAATGTATGCCCTCTTCCAGTGTCTTGAAGTCCTCCAGTCTTCAACCCGGGGGAATATGTTCCTGCGTCTCATCGGGCCGCGCGCGCGCCGTGGCACCGAACCGGTTCCGCGGCTTTTATCTGCGAACGGACGGGGCAAGCTCGGCGCGGGCCAACTCACTCGCTCAACAGTAACCTACGCGTGCGCATCGCTAATATTATAAAGATAAATACATATTTAAAATCTTCAAGCGTTTATCTTTTAATTGCAACACACATCCAGTCAAGAACACCAGCCACACACCTGGAGCTTGGCATTCAAACAATATGTGTCTACTAGTATCTGTGCAATTTAAGGAAACTTTCAAATATATTCAAATGATAAATTAGTAAACCTCTAAATCACATTTAATACCTAAATAATAATATTAAAAAGTGAAGAAATAAAAACGACTCAATAAGCAACAAGGCCATTGAGTTATATTTACCTAGTGTGTTTTCAGTAAATATTTCATAATGTGAAATTATTTCTATGAATTCAAAGAACTTTGTAAATTATCTATATCTACAACTTACATTGCATTGGATTATATAGTTTTTTATTCATCGGTTCATTTTTTTTTTGTCACATATGACAAAGTTTTTTATTATAATAACGACAATTAGACCTTAATGGTCTCAACTTAAGCACATTATTTATTCACAGTTTCTAGACAATTGTTTAAACGTTATACAGTCATTACTCCTTGAAATAATTACGAATGATAACGGATGCTCCATCAGTAAACACGTAATAATAGGGAGCATTCTCAATTTCCCCTTACGTTACGGATTTGATAATTATAAATTATCTTTTCATTAATTTTACAGTAATGTAATTAATTTGAGCAGCTATTAGAACTGTATCGTTTTACACTCGCAATGGTGTGATGGAAAAATCCGTAATCCTATATTTAACACTTGGATTGTGTTTTTGTTTGTTTAGGTAGCCGTCTTCTGTCTACTGGCTGTGAGTGCTCAGGCGTACGTTGCCGTGTCTCACCAGTCCCGGGTCGACCACCATCATGGACATCACGGCTACCACCACGGTCACGATCATGTGATACACCATCATTATGACAATCACCATCACGGTGATGGTCATGATGGTCATCACCATGAGGAAGATCATCACCATGACGAAGATCATCACCACGATCATCACCGTGACGAACATCATCACCACGACGGACATGATGATCATCATAATCACCACGATGGGCATGATGATCACCATCATGATAACCACCACGTAAGTATATCTTAACAAAATAGTTTAGCTAAATACAACAAATAATGTGTTTAGAGTTTGATTTCATCTTTTGCAAAAAGTTAAGTACTTAAGGAAATTCCACAAAATTATGTCATAAACTATAAAAAAATTGACTTATTAAATACATAAATTGAATTACATATAGACAAGGCTTCATCATCAAAGTATCATTAGGGATAAATATAAACAGTTTATAAAAAGATAACTAAGAATGACTATAAACAGGCGTTTACTAATATTTGAAGAATAACCTTTCATAATAATCGTTACCGTGAATCTTACGTCTTCTATCTTACATGCAATTGTTAATGACATTAATCAGTTATTATTACAATTAAGGAATTAAATGAAATTACGGAAACAATTTTGTAAATTGTTTAAGCCCGTCGCTCGCGAAACGTTGGTACTATGATTTTTCATGTCGGTTCGGTGAGGAACGCCACATGCCGCCCTCTTAAACTATCTAAAAGTTACTTAAGGGTTCGTGTACTTAGGAATAGATATCGTTATAGAAGCTTAACATTGTAGCTTTTATTTTTACTAGTAATATAAGTCGTCTTCAAAAAACAAAAGTATAAAGTTCCTAACAATGTAATAATTGCCACAGCACTACCCTGCGTACAAATTTGAGTACTCCGTAAAAGATGAGCATACACATGATCACAAATCCCAACATGAAGAGCGCAAAGGAGACCACGTGACTGGCTCTTACAGTCTTGTAGAGCCCGATGGCAATGAGCGCACTGTTCATTACAAGGCGGATGACCACCATGGGTATGTTGCAAATTACTTTTACTCACTATTATGTATATACTTGAAGTGTACAGAAGCAGGTATCTAGTGATTCCCACAGGCCAAAACACCAATCGTTACAATTAATTGATTCTCATCCGGACCCGTCTAGTTAGTGGATGGAAATTTTCCAAATTAATTTTTTACCAAATCACATGGTTAAAAACCTTCTCTTTTTTAAATTCATTTTAGGTGGGGAATTATTTTTTCTATGGGTTTGACTTTCTCTTTTCATTTCAAGTGCACGCTTTGTGTTTTGTTACATAATGTAAGTTATATATATAATCGGATTCATTTTTCTTAATCTTCACAAAAAGTCACGTTTCGTTCAGTCTGATCAATTCAAACGGACTAATATTAGCTACAAACTAAAATATCCAGAAATAAGGCCATCTGTTAAAAACCTTTTTTTTTAAGTAATTCTAATCCCATTACTCATTTTTAAAGGACGCAAAGGATAGCATGAGGTCCACATTATTTCTTAACTATTAAACCTCCTGGGCTCCGTGTACTTTACTTATTTCCGTTCGGTGTTCTATCATATATCTATATAACTATATAACAATCTTTTATATTACAGTTTCCATGCTGATGTACACCACAAAACCGTTCATCACCATCATATTCCCCATCATGATCATGGTCATAAGCATTATGGCCTTCTCCATCATCTTAGCCATCATGGTCTGCATCATCATCATGGTCATCATGATCACCACCATCATCATGACAATTATTAAACTGGACTCATTAATATACTCCTCGACAATTGCAAATTTGACCAATTATATTAATTTTAAAAATCTCACTTCCTTGCCAAGCAAGTCAGCGCTGACAAATAAAACATATAACATAAAAGAAAATACAGTCTTTAATTATCCATATTACATTCCTATACCATACATAGATGAAGTAGTTTCCTTTCATAAAGCCTTTTATTTGATTTACGTCCATGAACTCCATTAAAATCAACTCCTTGGTTGAAAGAACTTGATCATCCGGAACGTTTTGACACATTTTCTTGAATCGAGAAAATCTTCCTTCCAGAGTAACCGATGCTTGATTCATCGTAACCGATACCGTACCGGGATAGCTGGTATTGTAAGGAGTAACTTAGGCTACTTTTATGTTGAAAAAGGAATTACGGTTCCGCGTAAAATATATAAATATGTACACGCGAGCGAAGCCTGCTCATTTTGTGTCTTCGATGCAGAATGATAGACTTCCTCTTTATATTTTAATTGATTAAAATTTACATACATTTACATACTTTTCATACTGATAGTCTAAAATAAATGAAAATTTCTTCGCTGCATTCTACATCTCTTTGTAGTCAAAGAGATGTAGAATGCAGAGAAGAAATTTTAGCTTAGCGGCTTTAGCGGTTAGGTATAGTTACCTAACCGCTACTAAAGACTAAGACAAAAGTGACTAACCCATGCAAAGCATCAGCGGTGTACTCCACGGTTCGTAATGCACCATCGGGTCGTACAAGGTATAAACGCCGCGGACGTTATCACCATCTCGTTTCTCCCAGTGACTTTTCCTGTCACCCGTCTGATCGTCTGACACTTTATATTTATATTCGTATTTAGGCTGCAACATACTAAAAGATGAATACACCAAGAAATTGAAATTAATCATAAAATGATACACATTTTAGGCAATTCTGAACTATGTGGAACGGAAAGTTGATTTATTAGACACATCTATTACAAGTCCATTATTTAAACTCTTTTCTATATACAGTATCGCTTAGTATATTGCATTAGCAATAATTAAAAGACTTGTCCTTGATATTAAAATAGACAGGAGGTGTCCCACGCTTCGCTTTCATTTCCGTGGTCGACACTTGACTACCTTTCTTCCCAAACGGTTATCGGTTCTCTGAACTATATTGCTTGTTTATTGTCACATAATCTTATTCAGGACTACAGTTGTGGCAATAACTTTGGAACCCTGCGGATCTCTGCGTCCCGAATAACACCTCGTTTTTATGAGAAGATTGAAGGTTTTGCTGAACCAAAAAATATGTGTTCCCGGTAAAAAACGGTTGAAAAAGTGACATTTTATTGACCTACATATATCAATAAATCGCATCATATCAATATAATAGGTATATCTGCACGAGTACAAAGGTACACAATTATAAGAATCGTTTGATAGACTTTATTTGTAGACAACGCAGCCTTGTACCGATTTTTCAGTGAATTTAAGCGAGGTCAGCAAACTTTGACAGTTGAAAAACGATGCGGTAGCTTTGTCGGCTGTTACGGAAGTGCCAGAAATCAATTCATGTATAAAAAGATTAAGAAGCGTTTACCAAACTCCTTCGCATAAAAAAAACAGTCAGTTGTAGGACTGCACGTCAGAAGAGAAAACATAACTTCACAATGTATTTACATATACATACACACACATCTGGATATATATGATTAGGTTAAAAATAAAAAGTAGGTACACACAACATATCTAAATGTATACATAGGGTACATTTTAAGTTCTGCGCTCCTGGCCGCTCATAAATGTTGACTTTCGAATGTTATATTTTTTTAAATATAAGAAACTCGGCTCCGTCTTACGAATTTTCAATCAGGTCACGTGTCCTGGCGCGAGTTTAACATTTTTTACAGTTAGTGCACAACGCCGCTAAAGAAGTTTTCACTTAAAAAAAAACTATGCTCTTCATACGAAGGAATGGTGCTGTATGTAGGTGGAATACGTGAATAGTACCATGATACACTAGTTAAGTTTGATGTGGGCTAGTGTAAGCGCGTTTACGACATATCAGGTTTTAAAATGGGCCAAGGCCTACCAAATTGAAGCGATCGAAATGAGTAGAGAAGATTTCGGTTGCTTGTTTTTTCACTATGAAAGGATATCTGGTGTCAATATATACTGCTACCAAATGCTTACCAGAAGTGTTCACGGCTGTCAGCAGCAAGCGACCGAATATAAAACTTTGTGGGCTAGTGGTGTACCACGACAAAGCGTCTGAACGCTCGATGTTCACACACACACACACACACACACATACTCTCTTGCGAAAAACTCCTCAAAGTTTATGTTTATAATCATGAATTCCACTAGTTTGACGAATGCAAAAAAAACAAAAACACGTTGATGAAGACTCCAGGGAAATTGTAGACTTATTCAGTTTTTACAGAAACTTAAAACATAATTTATTTTAAAATACAAGTTTTAAGGTTATAGGCGATAGCATTTCAAATTAGAAAAAAACTAGACAAGTGCAAGTCTGCCTCGCGCACCGAGGGTTCCGTAAGCAAATAAACTTGTATACGTCCATCTCGGGAATCAATTCTCAAAGACTTTTGTCCGTCTTTTTCGAAAGACAAACTTAAACTACTACTACGACAAAGTGAACAATCCAACCGCAAAATATAAGTTTGTAATCACAAAATCTTTTTTTATGTGATATAACAACAAATTACCGAATATCGCATTTTTTCCTTCACTTGTGCTATCAGACCTTGCTTCTTACCAAATTTTATGATTCTAGGTAAATGGGAAGTACCCTACAGGTTTTCGACCAAAAACCTATAGGGTACTTCTGGTTGACATAGAATTGTCAATTTTGGTTAAAAGCAAGGTCTTACAGCACAAGTAAAGGAAAAAAATCCAATAGTTGTTAATATGTTTGTTTCTGAAAAATAAAAAAGTTGAAAATTAACGTAAATTTTGGTAGGTACTTATATAGTGCTAGTGTTTTTATCCGCACTATTTTAAACTCATAAAGAATATACCAAACTTTTCTAAACTTTGTATATTTTACAAATACTTCGAACAAGGAAGTGATATAAACAGAAAAACGTTAACTGCACTGTTACACCCGTGCTTTCAAATCTACTCAAAAATGCAAAAATCATTCGTTGCCGAACTAATCTGCAGAGCCCCGAGAGCTGCCGAGTGATCGATTCGCCTCGCTCACAATTACAATAGCGTACATAAAATATCAAGTACCTACATGTTCTTATATACTACCTAGACTACTAAATTAATAATTGCATACATTAGATATTTGTCAGTGGCGGCCTTAGGGGGTGGCAAGCAGGGCAACCGCCCGGGGCCTCGCTCTTGCAGGGGCCTCGCGCCGTTCTTTTTTTTTTATGCGAGTGGAAACCCCCTCGGGCCGTCACCCCACCGGGGTTTTCGGTGGGGCGGTGTGTCAGAATCGAACCGACTAAAACCACACGGTGTGCCGTACTGCGCCTTAAATAGGAGGGGTCCGGGAACAGGTTTTATTAAGACATCCGGAACCCTCCTAGCACCAGCCCGCAAAAGTGCGGGCACCACCTTCTCGTAAAACCCGTCCCTTCCACCCGCGGCCACACTCAGGGCGGCATGAGGTGCTGGTAAGCGCGCCTCCGCCGCCCGGTTCGCCGGCGGCGAATTAGGTCCGAGTGGAGATCGTCCTCCCGGACCCTTTCCGCCGCCTCCTTCTGTGAGATGACTTCCTCACAGAAGGTCGCGACCGCGGTAAAATTCCTGTCGCTACCGGCCATGGAGCGTATGACGGCCGGTAGCGAGAAATCCCCTCCCATGACTGCAGTGAGGGCCCGACGCTGCGTCGCCCAGGCGGAGCAAACCGCCAGCGTGTGCTGAGCCGAGTCCTCACTGCAGTCGCAGTGGTGACAGGCGGGACTCAGTTCCCTCCTAGCGACCGAGTGCAGGTACTTCCCGAAGCAGTCGTGCCCGGAAAGGACCTGCGTCAGCTGGAAGGAAAGGGTCCCGTGCTGCCGCCCTGCCCACCCGACGATGACCGGCTGGAGCGCCTCCACGGCGGCAAAGCCAGCACGTGGAGCCTCCAGCCGGGACGACCAACGAGCCATGGTGGCTCGGCGAACGGCCTCACGCCATTCGCGTACCTCTTCGGGTGGGAAGCGGCAGTCGGCCCCCCGACTGCCGCTTCCCGCCCGGAGGGGCCTCGCGCCCTCGCACAACCCCCCATAGAGAAAAATCTCATTGCTGGCTCAAGTCAAAAGTGTTATCTGAAACTACGTGGGAATTCTGGGTAGAGTCGATAAGCCGTTAAATATCAACTAAGCGATATATGTGATGATTTGAAAGATTTAGCGGAAAATAAAACAGATCGTCAATTGGTTAGTGAATACCGTTCCATAGAAAAGTGAAGGAAATTGACATAAAAGTTTTGTCAATTTCCTATGTACAATTTTTTTTTATTCCATTTTTCATTAAGCATTAGCATTTAATATAGGTTCAATTCACATTAATTCCTCAAAGGACAATAGGGCCTCGCAAATATCTATCGCCCGGGACCTCGCAAAGATCTATCGCCCGGGGCCTCGCAATGCCTAAGACCGCCCCTGATATTTGTTTTATAATAGAGCGCGTAGCAATATGTGTACATGAGTATAATTGTTAGATATTGTATAGGTGTATAATAATGATATATATTTAGGCTTAATTATATTCCTTTCGATACATTTTAAACAATAAGAAAAGAAGGGATCGCTTGATCATGCTAATATGTGTGTTTACATAATATTGCCGCGTATGTTACGGTAGGCGTTATTTGCGAATGAAAGCTAAAGTTTATATAAATACAAGTAAATAAGGATGACACTACACTTACAAGTTTTCACGAAAAACCTCAATTTGCCTACATCTTTTTATCGTGTTGACTCAGGACCTTGATTTTTATACACCTAATAGGGACTATAGACTTCAGTATCTGGTATAAATTTCAACTTGCTAGGTTCACCCGTTCCTGAGAAAATTTATCGGTGTCAGTACAGTGTGCAAAGCTGCGAGCCAGCATATTGCAGCGGACAGCCAACAACCTGCGTTCCCTATAGATATCCACATTGTCTTTTAAGTCCTCGGTGACCCAGTGGCCGAAGTACTTAAACCTCTGAACCCGACCTAGAGGAGATCCGAAGAGCGAGAGCTCTAGAAGCTGTTTGTATGTAAAAACACTTGATTTAAAAACTAGTCATTCACTCTTATTCGTATTGTACTTGAGCCCATGTGCCACCGCAAAACCTTTACAGATTTTAAGGAGTTTCTTCATCCTGCCAACAGATAGGCACAGCAGCACCATATCATCAGCGTAGCTAATGTTGTTTACAAAAACACCATCTACGTGATATCCTGTTCTGGTGCTATTAAGCTCCTCTAACAATTTGTTAATATACAAGTTGAACAAACGAGGGAAACTCAACCCACCTTGCCTTATCCCACGTTCTGGCCTATATACATCAGAATATGTGCCCACCCATTATACTCTATTTTTTTATTACTGAACCGTGATACAATATTAGAAGGGACAGTAGTATCGTGAGCAAGCTTATGCCAGAGCAGGTCATAATTTACAAAGTCGAATGCCTTCGATAAGTCCAGAAAACAAACTATTATTGGGGATCTTTCTGTCTGTGTAATATTGGACAGTCTGCTTGAGACATAGGATAGCACTTTCAGTAAATAAATTCGGCATGAAACCAAATTAACCTACCTCTACAACGATATGTTTTGCTAGGATTTTATCAAGCAGACTACCCAATACTTTTGCAGTCACAGTTGCCAGCGAGATGGGTCTATAGTTGGAAACATCGGAGGTATCCCCAGTTTTATTCTTTATAATTGTCACAACAATCGTCTCAGTAAGTTCAGAAGGTAGGTAACTATAACTTAAACACAGGCTGAAAAACATAGCAAGTACCCTTGGTAGCTGTGGCCATTCGTCGTTCCAGTCACAGCCACCCAGCGTATTATTTATGTCAGACAAAATTGAGATTACTTTAAAATAATCTAGGAAAGCATTCGCAAATGGAAGATGAATTTGTCGTAAAAAGATGTATGGTAAAGTATTTTTAGAACTGCAAAGTTAAGTTTGTTTTTCGGAAAAGACGTTACTATCTTTAATGTATGTTTTGTCATATATGCTTTTATATTCCTTTTACTTATATTAGGTTAAGTAAATTATTACCTACATAGTCTGAAATAAATAAATTTATTATATTATTCTTGTTGTTATTACAATGGAGCACCTTAATTCGTTTAGTTTTTAATATTTATGAACAGAAAAACTTGAAACGCCCAAAACTGAGGGTACGAATAAGTAAACTAAATCTTTATTATTATTATATGCATGCTTAAATTAATTCAGCACTCAGGTGACTAAATGTCTGTTGGTGAACAAAGGATAACTAAAATATTGCGTCACTGAACGCAACATTTTCTACATAATTTGTTTACGGTGTAAGAGGTGCACTTATCGGTCACTTTTTGGAAGATTTTCTCCTAACTTTATCCTTTCACAGCGGTTTTATCGAGAGCTGGGTTCAGTAAGAATGCAGGTGAGAAGCAGGTGTAAGAATGATGGTTTATTTTCACAGTTTGTTACAATGTTTAATACGTGACAATGTATGGTTTATTTAGGTACTGTGATCGCGTGTAAATATGCCACTATTATTGAACTATTGGCCGCATGTGCGGTATCGACTGATTCAAAATTAGCTCGTGTAATAGGTCGTGACGTCCTTGATTCCCTCACAAAAGAAACTTTAGTTTCGCAAGTTAAACACATTATTAGTTTTCAGCTAATTGGTGAGGATATAATGTCGTTATAATTAACTTACAACCCCGAAACGAAAGACGTGTTGGCATATAAAAGGGACGATCATACCGTATTTTGTATAGTTGAAGTCCAGCCTACGAACAAAAATATCAACAAAATGATTTGCCAAGTAAGTATCTAAGTGTCTACTAGTATCTGTGCATTTTAAGGAAATTTTCAAATATATTCAAATGATAAATTGGTAATCCTCTAAATCACATTTAAAAAGTAAATAATAATATTAAAAAGTGAACAAATAAAAACGACTCAATAAGCAACAAGGCCATTGAGTTATATTTACCTAGTGTGTTTATATTTCATAATGTGAGATTATTTCTATGAATTCAAAGAACTTTGTAAATTATCTATATGTACTACCTACATTGCATTGGATTATGTAGTTTTTATTCATCGGTTCATATTTTTTTTGTCAAATATGACAAAGTTTTTTATTATAAATAACGACAATTAGACCTTAATTGTCAACTCCATAATGTTCTTAAATTAAAATTAAGAAATTTTTATTTACGCACATTATTTATTCACAGTTTCTAGACAATTGTTTAAACGTTATACAGTCATTACCCCTTGAAATAATTACGAATGATAACGGATGCTCCATCAGTAAACACGTAATAATGGAGCATTCTCAATTTCCCCTTACGTTACGGATTTGATAATGATATATTTATATTGCCATATTATTTTGTTATTAATTTTACAGTAATGTAATTAATTTAAGCAGCTATTAGAACTATATCGTTTTGCACTCGCAATGGTGTGATGGGAACATCCGGAATCAGAAATCGTATATTTAACACTTGAATTGTGCTTTTTTTGTTTAGGTAGCCGTCTTCTGTCTACTGGCTGTGAGTGCTCAGGCGTACGTTGCCGTGTCTCACCAGTCCCGGGTCGACCACCATCATGGACATCACGGCTACCACCACGGTAACGATCATGTGATACACCATCATTATGACAATCACCATCACGGTGATGGTCATGATGGTCATCACCATGAGGAAGATCATCACCACGATCATCACCATGAGGAAGATCATCACCATGACGAACATCATCACCACGACGGACATGATGATCATCATAATCACCACGATGGGCATGATGATCACCATCATGATTACCATAACGTAAGTATATCTTAACAAAAAAGTTTAACTAAATACAACAAATAATGTCTTTAGAGTTTGATTTCATCTTTTGCAAAAAGTTAAGAACTTAAGGAAATTCCACAAACTTATGTCATAAACTATTAAAAGATTGAAATATTATATACATATAATGAATTATATATAGACAATGCTTCATCATCAAAGTATCATTAGGCATAAATATAAACAGTTTATAAAAACTTAACTAAGAATGACTATAATGACTATGACTGTCTGCTCGTTTACCCCCTACAATATAAAAAAAGAAATAGACGTTTACTAATATTTTTAAAGAATAACCTTTCATAATAATTGTTATCGTGATCTTGCGTCTTCTATCTTACATGCAATTATTATAGACATTTATCAGTTGGTACTATTACTAGTATAGTATTATGTTATCTGTGGTACTATGATGTTTCACGTCGGTTGTCTAAGGACCGCCACATGCCGCCCTCTTATACTACCTATTTAAAAGGTACTTAAGGATTCGTATACTTCGGAATAACTACCGTTATAGAAGCGTAACATTGTAGCTTTTAGTTTTACTAGTAAGTCGTCTTCAAAAAACAAAAGTATAAAGTTCCTAACAATTTAATAATTGCCACAGCACTACCCTGCGTACAAATTTGAGTACTCTGTAAAAGATGAGCATACACATGATCACAAATCCCAACATGAAGAGCGCAAAGGAGACCACGTGACTGGCACTTACAGTCTTATAGAACCCGATGGCAACGAGCGTGTTGTTCGTTACAAGGCGGATGACCACCATGGGTATGTTGTAAATTACTTTTACTCACTAGTATGTATATACTTGAAGTGTACAGTAGCAGGTATCTAGTGATTCCCATAGGCCAAAACGATTACCAATCGTTACAATTAATTGATTCTCATCCGGACCCCTCTAGTTAGTACAGATTTTATCAAACGGTATTGTTTTCCAAAATTAATTTTTTACCAAATCACATGGTTAAGAACCTTCTCTTCTTTAAATTCATTTTTTTTTTCATTAATATTACCTGTAACGTGGATCACACATTACTAGTAATCTCGTTAACCCCTCCAGCTAAGCTTAACGCTTCTGATAGGAGTGGGTGGGGAATTACTTTTTCTATGGGTTTGACTTTCTCTTCTCATTTCAAGTGCATGCTTTGTGTTTTGTTACATAATGTAAGTTATATATAATAGGATTCGTTTTTCTTAATCTTCACAAAAAGTCACGTTCCGTTCAGTCTGATCAATTCAAACGAATTAATATTAGCTACACTACTTACTTTTACTGTTCAGCGTTCTATTCTAACAAACTTTTATATTACAGTTTCCATGCTGATGTACACCACAAAACTGTTCATCACCATCATATTCCCCATCATGATCATGGTCATAAGCATTATGGCCTTCTCCATCATCTTAGCCATCATGGTCTGCATCATCATCATGGTCACCATGATCACCACCATCATCATGACAATTACTAAACTGGACTCATTAATATGCTCCTCAAAAACTGTTTCGACTAATTATATTCATTATATTAATCTCACTTCCTTGTCAAGCAAGTCAGCGCTGACAAATAAAACATATGACATAAAAGAAAATATAGTCTTTAATTATCCATATTACATTCCTATACCATACATAGATGAAGTAGTTTTCTTTCATAAAGCCTTTTTTTTTTATTTACGTCCATGAACAACATTAAAATCAACTCCTATGTTAAAAGAACTTGATCATCCGGAACGTTTTGACACATTTTCTTGAATCGAGAAAATCTTCCTTTCAGGGTAACCGATGCTTGATTCATCGTAACCATTATGGCCGCTGCCAGAAGGCATATCATGTATATAGAGAGCGTTGTGTCGCTGTTGATGTTTATTCGGCTTATTTCTTTTCACTACAGCGTTAAAGCTGGAAATTTATCTATAATTAATATAAGATATCAGAAAATAAATTAGTGAATTAATCATTCATGTTACAGATGTAAATTGTATATGGACTACACAACTGCATCTTTTTATATAGATTCGTTCTTTTTGATGCAAAACAGATTAAAGAGATTTTGCTATTTGATGACCCGGCCATTGGTGATTATGCGAACAAAACACAAACATAGCGTTTCTTTCCCAGGACAGGAAGCAATCAAACCTCTAAACCTAAACCTTTGTTACCTCGTTACGATGTTAAAGAAAGAAAAAGAAAGGGTATGAGAGCTGTTATTTAGGATTGCGAGGCATTAATCCTGTGTAAAAGGTTATTAACAGTTCAAGAAGAGCGAGTCTTCTATTTAACTGCCATCAATATCAATCAGTCATCAATACAAATAAATAAAATTGAAATGTCTGTTTGTAATATCAACATGATGGTTTTCTTTAAGCTCATACAGTTATCTGCACGATACCTATGCCTAAAAATCAGTTTTCAGAAACTGATTTTTAGGCATAGGTAGGTGAGAGATGTAGAATGCAGAGAAGAAATTTTAGCTTAGCGGCTTTAGCGGTTAGGTATAGTTACCTAACCGCTATTAAAGACTAAGACAAAAGTGACTAACCCATGCAAAGCATCAGCGGTGTACTCCACGGTTCGTAATGCACCATCGGGTTCGTACAAGGTATAAACGCCGCGGACGTTATCACCATCTCGTTTCTCCCAGTGACTTTTCCTGTCACCCGTCTGATGGTCTGACACTTCATATTTATATTCGTATTTAGGCTGCAACATACTAAAAGATGAATACAACAAGAAATTGAAATTAATCATAAAATGATACACATTTTAGGCAATTCTGAACTATGTGAAACGGAAAGTTGATTTATTAGACACATCTATTACAAGCCCATTATTTAAACTCTTTTCTATATACAGTATCGCTTAGTATATCGCATTAGTAATATTTATAAAGATATAGCAATATTTAAAAGACTTGTCCTTGACATTAAAATAGACGGGAGGTGTCCCACGCTTCGCTTTCATGTCCGTGGTCGACACTTGACTACCTTCCTTCACAAACGGTTGCCGGTTCTCCAAACCATATTGCTTGTTTATTATCACATAATCTTATTCATGACTACAGTTGTGGCAATTACTTTGGAACCCAGTGGAATAATACCTCGAACTTTGAACCTTTTAATGAGAAGATTGAAGATTTTTTCTGAACCAAAACATATGTGTTCCCGGTAAATAACGGTCGAAAAAATGACATTTTATTGACCTACATATAGCAATTTAGGTATATCTGCAGAAGTACAAATAATAATAATACACAATTATAATTCTTATTGTTACATTATCAAGTTGCCAAAGTTACGATTTCGCTAAACACGCAACAGTTATAATTCGCGTGCTCAATTTAATCACTACAAAAAAGAGAAAATTTTACACAAAATCGGCGTTCTAGATATTGCTACATTTTCACTAATTGGAAATAATTATAAATATTATGAAATTAGCGCATACTTATTTCAGTGACAGTCTTATTCTAGATAAGGAAATTGATATCACTCACATTATTACCATTACTGGAAATTATAGGAGAAGTAGCTGAAATCAAACGGACATCGCTCATTAGTGAATCGGATCTTTAAGTTATTTGGACA